>CM061142.1:490680118-492002981 GCA_030789695.1 Scilla litardierei | reverse complement strand
CTTAGCAGTAGCCACCCAGAAAAATCCTTGAGGATTAGCACGTCCGAGCTCCCGATCTAGCCTAGCACTCGGTACTAGCCTTCTGTTCGGATCGGCAGATCTGCTCGATCGAACTTCAGATGTAAACAAGGCTAGTCGTAATGGCTAATTCCCCAGCGACACTGGCTGGGTCAGCCCCAAAAACAAGCTAGGACCCCCGCCAAGCCAACCTAGAATACCAGACATGGCAACCTTTAAAGCACCTCTTCTTGCAGTTCAACAGGCCCACCAGTTTGGGTTTGGGCCAACTCTAGTTCGACCTTAGGGACTCAGTGTGTCAAAACGTCACCTTAAGGTCCTAGATCAGGCAAAGGTCATCGTTGCTCCATCTCCCTGCTTTTGGATCGGACTAGCCTACAGCTGGTATTGTTTAGAAAGCAGACTGACCCGACCTTGGAATCATTAGTATGGACCAGGGGGACATATGCCCAGTGCATTAGACTCCCCCTCAACCAAGAGACTAAGGGGCCACTATACACCTGATGGCTTTCAGCAAGTAGCTAGAGCTCGATAACTTTAGAGATTAATCTCTTGAGCTCAAGTTCGAGTTCACACAATAATCAGTCCAATAAATCATCTGATGGGAGAGTGAAGAGTAAAAAGTAAATGAAAGAGTAAGAAAAGTAGTGATTTGAATAGAAAAGGTTTTTTATTTGAATTTTTTCCAAATCGCCTTTTCATTTTATGAAATTCTGTTACGCTGGTTCAGCCACTATAAGTGACTTCGTTCTTTTATAATAATCAAGCCCTTGGGCTTCTTTTACAAAGATGAAGCCCTTCAGCTTCTTTTAGTAATGTAGAACTTTTCGGTAGAGAAACGAGACTGCGTCCGGGACGCAGGGCACACTGAGGCTGGCCTTTTAGCAGGACCCGCTTCCTAAAATGCTGTCAGAGTTCAACACCAAAAGGTTGTCACATGGACACTGTAGAAGTTAGATACAAGATGCCTCAGCAGATTCTCTTCAGGATGATGCAAAAGCCACGCACAGGATAATCTGCCACCCCGGCCTCGCATCAGCCTCAGACTGGGATTTTGGTGTTAAACCAATAGCTGTGGGATGCCTCTGCAAGCGTGAGAGGATTCTCTACACCAGCCATGTGCCTGACCCACTCCCGACAGCTGAGGTGGCAAAGAAATTCCGAGTCTTTGGCTCACCGTCAAAACGTACTGGGCCAGCCACTTTGCACCACAGCCTGGACACCAGTAGCGGGTATGGCAACAGCGTCGGGGAGGAAACATGTGTGCTTATGTTCCTTCCCTTACAGGCTCTGATGGTCGCGAACGGTGTACGGTACTTTAACCCCGTAATCACCATCAGCTAGTCAAGGCCAAGCATGGAGGACCGCCATCTTCGATGCAACACGAAGAGTGATGCCACCAAAGGGCACGAAGACCTCCTGATCACCATCAACTCGAACAGAATAGACTTCACGAGTCTAAACGTGCCATCCATGGCAGTCCAAGCGTTGCAGCTGTCCCTCCTTTTCTTGAAGAAAGGTCACGCACTTTCCTCACAGATGGGAACACAATAGCAAAGAGGGAAGGAAGACTCATTGAGGTAGGGGTGCCTCTCCAAAACAACCCCTCTATATATCCCTCATTTTATAACCTCGACGAGGAAGCCAATGGATCGCGACCATCCAACTTCTGCTGTGGATTGCTATCCTCGGAAATATCTCGCAAAAGTCGAGCCCCATCTTTTGCAAATGGTTAAGAATCTTCAAAGTCCAGCCTTTAATGCTGACGGCTCACGTAGCAGGCCGTCACGACAGCAAGCAACGAGGCCTCTATTTCCTAAGCATCGCCTCCTCCAACCAAAGCACCAGCTCAGATTTTTGGGCGTTGAACACGAAGTCATCACACGCTTAAGACCACCATCTCAAACTGGGAACAAGCCACTAGCTCAGGCCTTAGCACCACAATGCGGTCTCTTAACCCACAGGCTCAAGCCACAGCGTCCCAGTGTGCTCTTATTCCACTAGCTCAGGCCACAACGCCCCAGTATGTGTTCTCTGTATGCCATGTCCAAACTGAAGAGCATCAGCTCAAGCAATGTGATCCATCACTAGCAAGGCCTCAGGGTCCCACCACTGACCTCAGGCATTCATTCGACCCAAGTTCGTGCCACGTCCAATTGGCTTAGTTGACATTTCTCCCTTGTGAGAGGTCGAGGGTTTGATTGAATCCTGCTTTCCGATGCAGCAAAAAAATATTTATATAATGCAAATCGCCATACATAATGAAACAATTTCCACCACAGAGCTAAGGTCCCGATATCATAACAGTCCAATACCCAGTAGATTCTCCAAGCTATTCACAGTACATAGATCCCATGTGCAATAAGCCTGTCACCATTAAGAGGTCACTACTGGGTGCAAGCAGAAGAGTCGAGCGACATACAGCACGGTGGAGAACAGTAGGCGAGTTAACACATTCAACAGTGCAGAGGGCATATGATTCTCTTTTAGTCCCCGCCAACTTGCCTCTTCCACGAGTCCTCCACTATCAACTCATCCACTCCCCAATCCTCGTAGCTGTAAAAACATCCAACGACAACGTCTATATTGGATTCACAGAGGGGAGCAGTTAATAAGGCATTAAGAAGATAATGATGCATGGCATTCACCTCCCGTCGGGTAAATAACGTCGGATGGTGAATGGTATCTTACGCGCACGTAGCTCCTTCATTGCAATCTAGCAGCATTGGACAATTTAGAATGTGTCAATGTCATGCAAGCCCATGCACTCATCTGATAATTGAAACCGTCTGATGATTTGCTCGTAACAAGTTTGTCACGGTTTCATAAAAATTGAGCTCCAATACTCCATTTCATGCAATCCATTCAGATAATATGTTAAATTATGTACAAATATATGACAGCAATGCAATTGACACCAAACTTGCATAGGGAAGATCTAATAACTCTAATAACCGCAAAAGATGTCATTTTGAAGAATGTTATGGAAAGGAAAACTCAAGCATTGAGAATCATTATGCAAGCATTGATAGCATTGTTTTACTTCAGAATGGGCATAATATGTCATAGGAGATAAAACTCCCGCATATGACAAACAATACCCATCTCTCTTTACTACAACTGGTTTATATGAAACCTGAAAACAAATAGGAATTAGAATAAATGGCTTGCATTTTGTTAAAACCAGAGAATATGATAGATTACAAAACTTGGAAAATAATTTCAATGTAAAATCCCAATGGACTTATTTTCATAAAAATAGAAACTTACTTGTGTATGTAATCCTTTTCCAGAAAAATTTGATGGGCTCGTTTCTCATGCAAAATTTAGTTAATGTATATATGCAATCCTTATCCACAAACCCAGTCAGTAAACTCTGCCATAATTACCTCAAGGGGATCAGTCTCTCCTTCAAGCTCTACCATCACTGGTGCATTCATACTGCACAACGAGAAGAGCAGGATAGTGGAGAATGATATAGACTGAAAACTGGGTAATTCTAGCATGAAAAGCAGTCAAAATAAAATACCTAATCTGCAGTGCACGTGTCCCCAAAATCCTAGCACGTTCATACTTTGTCATGTACTTTGACGTCCTCCGTGGCCGCTCAACTGGTTCCCGGTCCTTGTCTTCAGCTTCTCCTCCAACATCATCATCAGGAACGTCTTCATTGTTATTGTCTGCATCTTCCTCTGCTCCTTCATGCACAAAAAGACATAAACATGTTCCCGGTGAGAAAACCCACTTATGCCCCATTTAATTGCTTATAGCTGTAGTGCAACAAAAATTACTTTGTTTGGTCCTACTAAAAGGAAACCAATAAAAGGAGATGCAATCAAACTGCAATAGCAGCTAATGATTATGTTTGCGTTGCTAATTGGCGCTTGTAGTATCGTAATGACATTATTTGCAGCGGCTCCAATTGATTGGCAGAGGCAGCAGTCAAGTTGGACGTACCTCTCCCCATAGCAATCAGTGCCAGAATACAGTGGTAGCTCTTAACTAAATTGAAACACGCATATTAAATAGCATATCTACTATAAATAAAGTTGCAGCTTCTCCATATACACGTACACAATGCATATACAAGCGCCAGGAGTGTGCACGTTCCTGGTGAATAGATGTAACTTCTATGTAGGAGTTAACATCAAAAACCTTTTTAAATTATACATATGTACAAATGTATGTATATGTATGTATGCTTATATTGTCTGTGAATCATGCATGTGTGTGTGTGCCCATGGATGGAGATGTGGTGGGAATTAACAAAAAGAGTAAAAAGAGCTTTCATACCTCAATTTCAGGCTCCGGTGGCTCATCCTCATATCTGTTTCAGGGGGGAAAACATTTATAATCAATAACATCATCAGCCACACTCAGTAACAACATCCAGTGACATTCAGTACCATAATCAGTAACATTCATAATATGTTTCAGGGGGAAAACATAATCGGTTACATTCATTTGCTAACATTATAAAAAAAAATATTTATTGCTAGGAGAAAGTATTCAGT
The DNA here is from genome assembly GCA_030789695.1 of Scilla litardierei. Taxonomy (NCBI): domain Eukaryota; kingdom Viridiplantae; phylum Streptophyta; class Magnoliopsida; order Asparagales; family Asparagaceae; genus Scilla; species Scilla litardierei. Next base: position 491,998,449 of record CM061142.1, on the reverse strand, counting down.
GAATCATATCCACCACAAGGCCTTTTTTTAAAAAAAATGAATCATATCCACGTCGTAACCCCCACCCGAAGAAGCGGTTGGATATTGGAATTCCACAATATATGTTTGAAGATAATCTAACATAATGCTTGTACTAATGTGTTTGTACCGTTGTTAGGATATTGTTAGCAAAAGACAAAGGACCAAAGACCACGTGTGGATGACAAGTATTGGATGCTAACAATATCACAAGGAAAGAAGACTTGAAGATGTCTATGACAAGGAAATGAACAAAGGTTACATCAATCAAAATATTGAAGACATATTATGTAATTGATATAATTTACGTTTCCTTGTCTTAAAATACTTTGTAAAGCCTTGAAGACCTTTGTTAGTAAACCCCTAGAAATAACTAGAAATAACTAGACATCTTCAAGTCAACTAATAGATGGTATTTATCCTAGAAATAACTAGAAATAACACACTTGAAACCCTAGAAATAACTTAGAAATAATATGGTATTTATCATAGACAAAACCCTTAGGTTTCATACTTAGGATGTGCACTTTTAGCCTCATTAGTTAGTAAACCCCATAGTCAACTAATAGATGTCTCAAAACAGGCCGAAACTCTAACATATCATGTTAGTCAACCAATGCTTCAACATTAGTTGACTAATGATTGACTAATGATTGAACACCAGTGGACTAATCAACCAATGGACTAATCAACCAGTCGTTGCCAGGTTTGACTTTGATTAACTAGCCGTTTTCTAGCAATTGTTGAGGGCAATTCATTCATTCTCTCTCATGGATTTTTACCTAGCATTCAACTTCTATCTTCTTTGAGCCAGAATTTCTATTCTCCATTGCTCAAATCCTCAGAATAGAAATCCTCTCACACAGCCATCTTTGCACACACAAGAGCTTCATCTTCAAAGGCTATAGGAATATTGTAAGTATTTCTTACTACAAGGTTTTCTCTTGGTTGTAAAATGGTTTTACTCTCAATTGGAGAGTGTTTTGTATTTCTCGTCTCAGGTTGTTGAGATTGGGAGTTGGCAATTGACAATGATGTTTACCAAGTTGTGAGGTTATACTATCCTTGCGGTTTAGCAAGTGAAAAAAGAAACTCTCAAGCATGTTTTCCTTAGAGACTGACATATGTTAGGGAGACCAAAACAGTATACCTAATCTGGTGATTGGTTTGCTTAACTGGTTTACTTTGTTTTTAATATTGTGATAATTTTATTTGTTCATTCCAATGCATTATATATTGAGAATTGTTTGTTGAAATCTTAACCATAACTGTTTAGTGTTTAGTAACTCATTCACCAGGCAATGAGTCCCAACAATTGGTACCAGAGCGGGTTAACGGATGGCGTCAACAAGATATACATCACAGTTCCCAAAAGGACCTTCATGACAAGACCTCCAACATTCGATGGCTCCAACTACTATTAAAAAAGTGAATGACAATCTATCTCAAATCCACCGACTAACAGTTTATGGAACATCGTAGAGATGCCCTATATGGAACTACAACACCATCCTCACAATGGAAAATGACAAGATGACAACCCTCAACTCAAAGGTAATAAATATTTTATATGTGCTTTGGATGACAATATTTTCAATTGTGTCAAGTGCTAGATCAGCAAATCAAGTATGGCGCACGCATGACAAAAATCTTGAAGAGCCAACATCCAATGACTTATCATCTGAAGATAAACAAGAGAAAAAACAAGAAGAAAGCACAAAACATGTGCTACATAACACATAACGAAGAGGTAACATCTGAAACCGATATAAAGGAACTTGTATTAGCTTCTAATGATATATATTGCAAATCTAAAAACCTAAATAAAACATATAGATCATGAAAAGTAAATCATGAAAAAACAATGAACATAATATTGTTTTGTCTAATTTAGGTGATTAATGATAAATTAATTTTTTAAAATAAAAATTTTAAAGAAAAGCTAAATGAAATCCGTTTAAGTAATGAAAACTTATATGTAGAAAATATGAAACTAAAAGAAGAAAATTCATTACTCAAAAAGGAACCTTAAAATCTAAATACTAGAATAAAAAGCTTGATATTAAATTTAAGCATAACGAGATTGCATTTAATGTTAGTAAATTTAATAAAGGAAAAGAGATTTAAATGACCTATTGACTAACCAACACGTTTCTAAATCTAAACATGGCTTACCCTATACAATGAAAAGAAACATGTTAGAAATATTTTGCATGCAAGGAAAATTAAGAAAATTTATACTTTTTATGTATAACAATTATGCATACAATAAAAATGAAAAATCCATCGAATATGATAAAGTGCATAAGAAAAATACTATAATTTCCATGTGGAATCCAAAAAAATTGAACAAAGTTAATATATATATATATATATATATATATATATATATATATATGAAAATAATGGGTATCATACGCCATATGAGAGGGTGTCTCATATGCACTCTCACATAAATGGGGCAAGTACAAGCACACATGGGCTTGTACTTGTTGTACTTACCCACTTTATGTGAGAGGGCATATGAGACACCCTCTCATATGGCGTATGATACCCATTAATCCCTATATATATATATGGGATATGATTATTGGAAAAAAGTTTAGAAATTGAATTTTTACGATGACGGTGTAGGAAATTTCCTACACCGAATGCTCATATCCCTTTTTCTCATATATATATATACTAGTTATTATCCCGTGCCCGTAGGGCACGGTTTATTTAATGGTTGAGTCCCCCCAAACAAATTTCAAGTTCCCCCAAATTTTAAGTTTTCCCCCAAAATTTCAAGTTTCCCCCCAAATTTTGAATTTCAAGTTTTCTCCCAAATTTAAATTTTCAAGTTTTCCCCCAAAAACAAACTCATCCCAAATTTTGTCATTTGTCCACCTAGGACAAAGTTGTCCACCTAGGACAAAGGTTTGTCCTAGTAGGACAACATTCAAATTCTTCATGTTTTATAGAATAGATATATATATATATATATATATAAAGTTTATGAAAATTAATTCCAGTAACTATTTATGTGCATTCTAGGAAATTCGATCCAAAATAGATTTGGGTTCTAAATGAATAGTTTTTGAATGCAATGTAAATTTAGGTATCTTGGTTAAATGCTTATCATATAGGATACCCAATATAAAAATAAGATTAACAAATCAAATTTTAATCTTGGTAAGAACAAAAAAATTAAGTAATAACTAAAGATAATTTAGTAAGAAAATTGTGTGCACTAACTCAAAATGATTTGTTTAACACTGTAAGATTCTTAACTGATACTGCTTCCATTAATCGATCAATGACTATTCACTAGTCAGTTAATGGATAGATTAGTTGGTCTAGTCAACTAATGTAGCTTAAAACTACTATAAATCTGTATTATTTTTGTATCAGATTTCCTAAGTTATCTATATGTTATTTCTTTCTTGAGTTCATATCCTCACTCTTGTATATTAGAATTTGAGTCTCTAATGACTAACTCCTAGGACTCAAAAGTGAAAACTGTACCAAGCTTTTATGTTTATTTTTTAGATACCATAACAAAAGTGAAAAGCATACAAATTGATGTGACTTCCAAGAATGACAAGAATGACCCTGATAACTGCAAATTGATGCGACCACATTCCCTTTTTAAATGAGAAATAAGGAGAAATGCTAGGAAGCATCAAAATCAAAAGAAGTGTCAATTTAAAGGGAGTATGCATATAAAGAGTGGGAGTATATTTTAAATTCAATTAAAATTATCATATTTTTTATTTTGATTTATATATGTTTGTCATCATAAAAACAGAGAAATGTGTATATTGGATTTCACTAATATATATTTTAATGATAATCAAACATAATGCTTGCACTAATATGTTTGTACAGTTGTTATGATATTGTTAGAAAAATACAAAGGACCAAAGACCACGTGTGGATGACAAGTATTAGATGCTAACATCACAAAAGCAAGATGGCTTGAAGATATCTATGACAATGAGATGAATAAATACTACATCAATCAAGATATCGAAGATATTATGGAACATTTCTTGTCTTAAAATACTTAGTAAAGCCTTGAAAATGTCATACATACACATGAAAACATACGAATAACTCAGAAATAATATGGTATTTATCATAAACAAAACCCTTAGATTTCATACATAGAATGTCCAATTTTATCCCAATTAGTCCATCAATGTAGAACCCCTAATCGACTAATAGATAGCTGAAAACAAGCCGAAACGCTGGCTAGTCGACCAATGCTTCAACATTAGTCAATTAATGGCAAAGCACTAGTCGACTAATGGTTGAACACTAGTCGACCAATCAACTAATCATTGCCAGGTTTGACTTTGATTAACTAACTGTTTTCTAACCGTTATTGAGGGCAATTTTGTCATTCTCACTCATGAAATTTCACCTTTATAAATAGAGATTATTTCTTAGTTATTCTATATAAAAACAAAAGAAATAATAATAGTAAGTCATATATTGCCCTTTGTGCTCTAACCTTCAACTTTTATCTCCTTTGAGCCGATATTTTTATTCTCCCTTGCTCAAATCATTACAATATAAATCCTCTCCCATAGCCATCTTGCACACACAAAAGCTTCATCTTCAAAGGAAATAAGGGTATTGTAAGTATTTCCTACTACAAAACGTTACCTCGGTTGTGAGTAATATGTTTTGGGGAAGTAATTAAGGCAAAAATTGGGATTTTTTATTGATTTTCATTAAACTAACAAGATATGGCCTCTAATTCGAGAAGAAGACCAACTCTTCCAATAACCAGGATTATTAATCTAAATAACAACTAATATCTTAATATTCAACATGAAAAACTTAGTACACTTACCCCTTTATTTATAACAAAATACTGCCAAAAGAGAATTGAACAAAATTACGAAACTGTCCTTTTTGTGATGTTGCTCCTTTTCTAGGGGTTTGTGCCATCCCTTATGTTTTGCACAGCCTCGTATAAACCACGATGTCTGACATTACTCCCCTTCCAATGAGACACATTGTCCTCAAAGTGGCTGTCTCAAAATTGCAACTTGATTGTGCCAAATGGCTCCCACGTCGCTTCATATTCAAGAAGGTCCTTCCACTAGATTAGCACTCATTGGTACATACACTTTCTTCACGTACTCATTTCAATTCCGATGGTACAAGGATCACTTCTATGTCATCAGTCAGGGTCGATGGTAAAGATGAAGAAGATGTGTGATCCCTAATTGCCTGGCAAAGCAGTGAGACATGGAAGACTGGATGTATAGCAGAGGTCGACTATAACTTCAAGCAATATGACACATGTTCAATCATTGCCTCGATATCGTAAGGTCTAAAATATCGTGGCACTAACTTTTCATTACTCTTATGTGCCAAAGACCTCTAATAATGGGGCTGAAACTTCAGATATACCCAATCCTTAACTACAAACTGCACCTCTCTTATGACTATCTGCTTGTTTCTTCATGATCTGTTGTGCTCCAAATGCCGCTTCAGCTCCTCCAACATCATATCCCTCACCTCCAAGTACTGCTCAACCTGTAACGCCGGTGTGGAACTGTGCCCATAATGTAGCAAGTGCAAAGGATCTCGACTATACAAGATTTTAAAAGGAGTGGTCTGAGACACTGTGTGATATGAAGTGTTATACCAATACTCGGCCCAAGTTAACCATTTCGCACATTGCTTTAACGTCTCAGATACGAAACACCACATGTATATCTCTATGCTCCTATTCACCACTTCAGTCTGGCCATTTGTTTCAGGATGATAGGATATGAACAGTTTCCAAACTATCACGAGCATCCTGAACAACTCCCTCCAAGAATGGCCCAAGAAGACGTGATCAGGAGCCGCCACAATAGACTCTGGAATCACATGCAAGCACACCACCTCTCGTATATAACCGTCTGCTACCGTCACAGCATCGTAGGGGTCTCGAAGGGCCACGAAGTGTGTATATTTGTTGAGGCAATCCACCACAACAAAAATGACAAAAAAATCTTCTGATCGAGGCAACCTGCTATGAAGCCCATCGTGACCTCCTCACAAACCCGATTTGGCAAAAAAAACAACGGCTGTAGCAGTCACTAGGTACCATGGTCATATATTTGTAACGTGGGCTTACATCACAACTAGCCACCATATCTGACACATCCTTCTTCATCCCTACCCAAAACAACTTCGTTTCCAGGTGATGATATGTTGAGGACCCCGGAATGTCCCCTTAATAGCTCTCACATGGAACTCTTGTAGTAACCTCTGAATGTGGGTAGATATCAGAGGTAATACAAGTCGTACATTATATAAAAACCACTGTTCATCCAATGAGTAGCCTTGGTACTCTATTGAACCATGTCGTAGTACAACCTGAATCTTCGCTAAGCTCTCGTCGGCCACAATCTCTCGTAACAAGGGTTTCCAATCAAGCACTATGGGAACAGACAAAGCTATCAACTGAGAATCATCTCCCATCTTGAGAGAGCATCTGTCGCCTTATTTTCCAACCCTGTCTTGTACTGAATCTCAAATTCATATCCCAGCAACTTGAAAAGTCAACATGATGTTTCTCCATCACTTAGTAAGAACTTGAGACTCCTTTGATTTGTTTGACCAAGAAGCACCGACCCATCAGCTATGGTCTCCGCTTATGCACCGCCAAAACGATAGCCATAAGCTCGTGCTCATAGACTGACTTAAGCCGAGCCCTTACATTCAATATCTGATTGAAATAGGCTATTGGCCGCTGGTCCTGAATCAATACCACCCCTAGACCATATCCCAAAGCATATATCTTCACAAAGAAAGGCCAACTGAAATCAGGTAAGGCTAACACCTGATTGCTGATCATGGCTCGCTTCAATGACTTAAAACCCTGGGTCACCTCTTCCATAATAAAAGTTGTCTTTCTTCAACTGCTCTATCAGTGGCCAAGTAATTGTAATGTACCCCCTTGACAAACTTCTTGTAATACCATGGAAGCCTTGGAAATCCTTGTAGCTCCTTCAATGTCATAGGACGTGGCCAATTTATTATCGATACTATCTTAAATCTATCAACTGCGACCCCCCTCTGTCGAGATAACAAGCACGAGGTACTCTACTCGCGTCTGTGCAAACATACATTTCTTCCTATTAGCATACAGTTGATGATTCTGCAGCTCCTACAAAAGTAACTATAGATGCTCCATGGATGTACATCAAAATATCATCAAAGAAAACCAACATGAACCTCTGCAAATGTGGGCAAACCATGTTGTTCATAAGTGCCTGAAAAGTAGCTAGGGCATTAATCAGGCCAAAAGACATGCCTAGGAATTCTTAATGCCCCTCGTAAGTCTTTAATGTAGTCTTCGCCACGTCTTCTGCCCACATTCGAATCTAATAATACAAGACTTTGAGTCAATCTTTAAAAACACAGCTGCTCCATGTACCTCATCTAGCAACACATCGATCACATGTATGGAAAATTTATCTGGGACAATCTCCTTTTTCAAGGCCCGATTGTCGATGCAAACCCGATTGTCGATGCAAAATCTTGAGTTGCCATCTTTCTTCTTGATTAACAGGATCGGGCTCAAAAATGGGCTCATACTTGGCTGGCTGAATGACTCCAGACTGTATCATCTCCCTTAACACCAGATCTATCTCCTTCTTCTGCACATTCTGCATATAAGGATATCGGTACGATCTCAGACGAGGCTCCTAAAAGGACTATACCATGCTTGTGATCCCGCTGTGCGGGAAGACCACAAGGTGTATGGAAAACTCCCTCGAATCAAACTAGGAGCCGTTGTACTGCTTCGAGAATATCTTGCTCCTCAATGGCCTCCTTCTCCAAGCCCTGTAACTCCACTAGAAAACCGCATCCCTCTGTCTGTAATGCCTTCACCATGATTTTCAAGGAAACTAAGGTTTGACATAGGCGTGGATCCCGCTGAAGTGTCACTGGTCGGTCCCCTATTTGAAATTCCATATATAACAGTTTTCAGTTGACCTTCATCTCTCACAAAGACAACAGACATCTCATTCCTAGAATGAAGTCTGTGCTGCCCAGATTTAAGGATAGAAAATCCTCCAGTATCTGAAGCCCGTGTAGCAATAATTATCAATCCACGGCAAATCGCTCAACCATCCATGTTTCCATTATCACATCAGAACTACAGGTACCTCCAATTGCAGTTTCTCCAGTCCATCACGCTGTTGGAAATAAAGTTGTGGGTGACACCACTGTCGATAAGTACTGTGACATCCTATTGTACGATCCTTCTCAATAATATGATGGTGTGCTTCGAGGTGATCCCCACCACCGAATTTAGCAAGACTTCAGCTGCATCCAAGGGTGCTCCTCCTTTTCTACCTCTTCCTCCACCTCCACGCCATCGTCTTCCTCATCGCAGACGATGAACACCCGGATAGTGCGATCTCAACACCGATGCCATGAGGTAAACTTCTTATCATAGCAAAAACACAGCCTTTTGCGCATTGTGTATTTGTTTTGTATCTATCTCAGAGAGGCGTTTGAATTGACTACTTGCCTATGTCTCGCTGTTCTTGTCTCAGTTGGTCTGGGCCCTCATGCCTATGTCTTCGGTCCTCGTCATCGTCTGGCTACAAAAAGTGGATCTGATGCATGCGCCCTTGGCACGCCGTTCTGCTATATTCATGTCATCAATCATCTAAGCCAGCTCCATCGTCTCACATAGGCCCCTCGACCTCAGCAGACGTAGCTCGGCTCGAATGTCTGTCTTGAGCCTTTTCAAAAAATTCCATTCCGATGACGCCTCCGATATACCTCTTACTCGGTCTGAGGGCCACTCGAACATCTCCTTGTATGGATTGTCTCCTCTTGGTTGAATGCAAAGAACTGTTCGTGCAAATCACCACCGTAAGTATCGCGAAAATGGTCTAATTACTTCCCTCCCAATAAGAGACTTTGTCCTTAAGGTGAAAATCTGAAAACGGCTGCTAGATTACGTCAAATGGATCCCATGTCGCTTCATATTCAGAAAGGTCCTACTAGATTAGCACTTCTTTGGTACCCGCACTTCCATCGCGTATTTTCAATTCAAATGGTAAAAGGATCACTTTCATGTCATTAATCATGGTCGGTGGTAAAGATGGTGAAGATGTGTGATCCCTAATTGCCTGACGGAGCCGTGAGACATGAAAGATTGGATGTATAACAGAGGTCGACGGTAACTTCAAGTGATAGGCTGCATATCAAATCATTTCCTCGACCTCATAAGGTCCAAAATATCGTGACGCTAACTTCTCGATAGAGCCGAAGCTTCAGATGTACCTGGTCCCCAACTGCAAACTGCAACCTGTATCTCCCTCCTATGACCATCGACGTTTGCTTTATATATACTTGATCCCATGGTGGACAATTGGGGGTACCACTGCACCCAATTTCAACGAGCACCACCAATTTCCTTACAGGAAACAACGTTTTAAAGCCGAACAATGGCAAATTAACGCCGACTCAAGAATTTGAAAGCTGAAGATGTCAATTTTTAAGGAGATGACGCCTATGGATAGGTGTATGACACCGAACGATACTTCGTAGTAAACAAACTAACGGAGAAAGAAAAGCTAATGGTGGGGCCCTATGTTTGGAAGAAAATGCATTGGCATGGTTCCAGTGGAGAGAGCAGAGACAACATGTGCATTCTAGGGAGAAGTTTAAAGGTTTCCTGTTAGACCGTTTTTGCGATACTCGGAGTGGTGATTTGCACGAACAGCTCTTTACACTCAAGCAAGAGGAGAAAATCCGGAAATACAGGGAGAGGTTTGAGTTGCTCTCGAGCTGAGTGAGGGATATCAGAGGTGATATTGGAATGGAACTTTATGAAATGGCTCAAGTCTGATATTCGAGCCGAGCCGAGCTACCCCTAATGAGGCCGAAGGGGCTAAGTGAGACGATGGAGCTAATCCAGATGATTGAGAACATAAATATAACAGAACGGTGTGCCAAGGACGCATGGAGCGGATCCACTTTCTGCAACCACATGATGACAAGGACCAAAGACAGGCAGGTAGGTCCCAAACCAACCGAGACAAGAACATCGAGATGCGACTAGGTAGTCAATTAAAATGACACTCAGAGACAAAGATACAGAACAAGCGCACAAAACGGCTGTGTTTTCGCTGTGATGAGAAGTTTGCCCCAGGACATCGGTGTCGAGATCGCATCATCTATGTGTTGACCATCTATGATGAGGTAAACGATGGCATAAAGGTGGGGGAAGAAAGAGGGGCACCCTCGCTTAGATGTGTTGAAGTCCCGCTAAATTCTTGGAGAGATTCATCCCGAATCACACCATGAAATTAGTGAGAAGGATCGCAGAGCAACATGTCGTAGTACTTATCGACAGTGGACCCACAACTTTATTTCCAACATGATGGTGGACCAACAGAAGATGCAATTGGAGGATACAGGTAGTTTTATTGTGGTCATAAGAACAATGATAGTAAATCAAAGTCAAGGGATGTGTTGGGGATTGATATTGTCGCTACAGGGGCTTCAGATCTTGAAGGATTTCCTACACGTAGATCTGGATAGCAGGACGTGATTCCAGGAATGAGATGGTTGTAGTCTTTGAAAAGATGAAGGTCAACTTAAAACTGTTATACATGGAATTCTAAGTAGGGGACCGACCAGGAACACTTTAGGGGTATCTAAACCTATGCCGAACCTTGGTTTTCCTTGAAACCCATGGTGAAGACATTACATCTCGTGGTCTTCCCCTATAGTGGGATCACCGCATGCCATAATCCCGAGAGAAGCATCATCCATTAGTGTGAAACTGTATCGATAACCTTAGATGCAGAAAGATGAGATAGAGCGAATGATATGGGAGATGCTACATGTCAGAGTCATTCACCCAAGTATGAGCCCATTTTCGAGCCTGTTTCAATTAATCAAGAAGAAAGACAGGATCTGGAGATTTTACATCGACTATCAGACCTTGAACAAGGAGACTGCCCCAGACAAATTTATTATACCAGTGATCGATGAGTTGGTGGATAAGTTACATGGAGTGGATGTGTTTTCGAAGATTGTCTTGAAGTCGGGTACCATCATACCGGATGCAGGCAGATGACATGGTGAAGACCATGTTTGGGTCTCACAAGGGGGCACTACAAGTTGATTGACATGCCTTTTAGTCTAAGCTATGTCTCAGCTACTTTCCAGACACTTATGAACAATGTGTTTCCGCCATATTTATGGAGGGGTGTGTTGGTTTTCTTCAATGACATTTTGGTGTAAAACCGGACCATTGAAGTACATGTGGAGCATTTGGAGGTAATTTTGCAAGAGTTGCACACTCATCAGCTGTGGCTAATAAAAGACATGCATGTTTGCACAAACGTGAGCGGAGTACCTCAGGCATGTTGTCTCGGCAGACGGGGTCGCAGTTAATCGATCTAAGATAATAGCGATGATAGATTTGGCCACGTCCCATGACACTGAAGGAGCTCCGAGGATTTCTGAAACTCATATGATATAACATGAAGTTTGTCAAGGGGTACATTACGATTGCTTGTCCACTAGAGCAACTAAAGAAAGACAACTTTCATTGGGGGAAAGAGGCAACCCAGGCTTTTGAGTCATTGAAGTGAGCCATAATATGTTGTGTTAGCCTTACTTGATTTCAGTCGGCCTTTCATTGTGAAGGCCGATGATTCGGGATATAATCTAGGGGCGGTATTGATGTAGTACCAGTAGTCAGTGGCCTATTTCAGTCAGGTGTTGATGGCAAGGCTTAGCTTAAGTCAATCTATGAGCGCGAGCTTATGGCAACCATCTTGCGATGCAGAAGTAGAGGCCATACCTGCTGTGTTAATGCTTCGTTGTTCAGACAGAGTCTCAAGTTCTTACTGGATCAACATATGGTGATGGAGGCACATCAGTGTTGGCTTTCTAAGTTCCTGGGATATGACTTTGAGATGCAGTAGAAGTCAGAATTGAAAAATAAGGCAGCAGACGCTCACTCCAAATGGGAGGATTCTTAGTTGACAGCTTTGTCAATTCCTGTAGTGCTCAATTGGGAACCATTATTATAAGAGGTTACAACGAACGAGGGCTTAACGAAGATACGTGCTGCATTACGGTAGGGTTTGACAGAGTACCCATGTTACTCATTATATGGATAACGATTGTTATATCAGGGACAGCTCGTATTACCTCGTACATCTACCCACATTCCAATGTTACTATAAGAGTTCAATGTGAGCGTTATTTGGGGACACTCCGGGGTTCTCAAGACATACCGTCGCCTGGCAACGGAGTTGTTTTGGATAGAGATGAAGAAGAATGTGACAGATATGGTAGCTAATTATGATGTATACCAACATAAATATATGACGAATGTACCTGAAGGGCTGCTACAGCCATTGTCTTTGACAAATCAGGTCTAGGAGGTCACGATGGACTGTATAAAAGGATTGTCTCGATCAAAAGGATCCTCTAACATTTTTGTTGTAATGGACCACCTCGGCAAATATGCATAATTTGTGGCCCTTTGACGGTGGCAGTCGTTTTTATACGACAGGTGGTGCGCTTGCATGAGATTCCAGCGTCTAATATGTCTGATCACGATTGCGTCTTCTTGAGCCATTTTTGGAAAAAGTTGTTCAGGATGCAGGGAACAGTTTTGTAACGAATCATAGCCTATCACCATGTAACAAACGACCAGACTGAAGTGATGAATAGGAACATAGAGACATACTTGATGTGTTTTGTATCCGAGACACCGAAACAATGAGCAAAATGGTTAACCTGGGCTTAGTATTGATACAACACTTCATATCACACAGTGTCTCAGACCACTTCTTTTAAAATCTTGTATGGACGAGATCCTCTGCACTTGCTACAATATGAGCATAGTTCCAAACCAGTGTCACATGTTGAACAGTACTTGAAAGAGAATGATACAGTGTTAGGGGAGCTAATCAGCATTTGATGAGAACACATCAGATCATGAAGAAACAAACAGATGGTCATTTGGCACAATCCAACAGCAATTTTCAGACATCCACATTTGAGGCCAATGTGTCTCATTGGGAGGAAAATATGTTAGACCACTCGTGGTTTATATGAGGCATCGCAAGACACAAGGGGCCAGCACAAAACCTTACGAATAGGGGCAGAGAGAGGCGGTGCCAAAGGACAAAAAAGAGCAGTTTCGTAATTTTGGTCAATTCTCTTTATGCTGTCTTTTGTTATAAATAAAAAGGCAAGGGTTATTAGTTTTTCACATTGAATATTGATATATTAATAGTTATTTGGATTAGTAACTCTATTTATTGGGAGAGTTGGGCTTCCTCTCGAATTGGATGTCATATCTTGTTAGTTCCATGAAAATCAATAAAAATCCTAACTTTTGCCAGCATTTCTTCCCCAAATCCTATCAAATTGGGTGCATTGGTTATACTCTCGGTTGAAGAGTGCTTTGCATTTTTCATCTCAGATTGTTGAGAGTGGGAGTTCGCAATTAGCAATGATGTTTGTCAAATTACGATGTAGTACTATCCTTGTGATTTGCAAGTGAATAGCAGAACTCTCAAGCGGGTTTTGCTTGAGGACTGGATGTAGGTTGGAGAGACTGAACGAGTATAATTTCTCAGTGTTTGCAATTGGTTTGCTTATCTGGTTTGCTTTATGTTTAATAATGGGATAATTCTCTATGTTTATTTCGATGCATTATATATTGAAAATTGTTTCCCATACTGAAGGTGAAACTAAACCCATCTGCATGGATTAACATAAACATTTTTCTTATTATATATACTTAATGACTCTTGGATGGAGTTAGTGAAAAGGGAATTGTTCTAATGCACCATCAACATTATATTAAAGCTTAAGGTGGTGACAACTTTCTTGGATTATGCTAAACCTAATAGTAAACGTCGGCATAGATCAACAATATTGCACAATTTAGCCCATCGCTAGAGGAGGTGCAAGTCATCGTAAAAACATAGTTAACTATGACTAGATAGTATTGGCAGTGAAGAGATAATGTATGTTTTGCGCATGATATGCTGCATACACCACCAAATTAACAAAAATGGAAAGATAGACTCTGTTCAATACCTTGGAAAGCAACGTTGTCATACACGCTTATTGGAATAATATTATTTATGGCTACGTCATGACATTCTATGGTGAATTTTTAAAAAGAAATTATGATGTCATGTTACTAGATATCGTAATGTATTCCATTCGGATGAAGTAACACGAGTATTTGCATAGGAACTCTCTCTGAAAGAGGGAGATAACTAGAAACTTCCGAGAAAGATGCAGGAAAGGATGTGCATGAAATCAATATAGTATAGGGTTCATTCTATTAGTGGTAACAAACTGCATGATGCATGCTAAGTTACTAAATAGATAGTCCCGATAATGATTTTAAAATCAGCCAATACCAAGATTTATGACTTGTACCATGTCGCATTTAAGCTGATGTGATCCATCCAAAACAAACAAATATTAAATATAATAAAGAATTATAACTAATATACAAGAGGTCCCGGTTTTGAACTACCAAAAGATGAAATTCTGACGTATTCCATATATTGGTCAGGTATTGGTCAGGTAAAAAGGGTTGATTTGGGAGTCATCGGCGGCGGAGGCGGCGGGAAGTGATGCGGCGGGAGGTGATGCGGGCGTTGAGGACGATGACGACGGTGCCGATTACATCGACCATCGCGATGAGGGGGCGGATTGATGTTGGGTGATATTTGAAAGAGAGTTGTCAAATAAAATCCAAAAAATACAAAATTATAGGGGGAGGATCATGGAGATTAAAAGAAATTTGTTACCCCATGTCCATGTCGTTATAATCGTCGTCCGCCATCTGAGAATCGAAAGCTCCGGCTGTCGTTCCTCCCCTTCGCTCATCTTGGAAAAAGGGCACCCAAACCCCTAGAAACCCCGAAAAAAAATTTCTCTTTTTTCCTTGTTTTTCCCGTTATTATAAATATATAAGCGTTCATCTCAGGCGGATCCGAATACTAATTACGACAACCGAACCCGACCCAACTAAAGCCCCGACGGTTTGTTACTCGGAAACCCGTGCGATGCACGGAATATTAAGAAATACGCATCATAAATTGTGATTTCGGTTATCTGTAAGAACTTTGGTCGATATTTTTCATTTGACTTTTTACAATTGTTCAATGTGACTCATGTGAGTAGATATTCGATTTAGCTAATAAGATATTTTTCTTTTTAGTTAACATAAGTTTATTACGATTTCACAAATATATCAAATCTCACACAGAACTGACTAGATAGAAAAATTATAATTTTCACTGGCGTTCTAGCAATAAGAAGCGTACAAGCATCAGTTATAAGCAATGTTATGAAAACCGGACCGGACCGGCCGGTTCAACCGGTCGAACCGTGACCCGGCTCTGGTTCGGTCCAAGACAACCATAAAATCGGGATGACGGTTCAAAACCGGTGCAACCGATGAAAACCTGTGGTTGGACCAATTTGAACTTGTAGTTGCATTGTTGCTTTTGAATTTTTTTGGTGTTGTTGAACTTAAATATTATATGGCATTTGATTTGGTTTCTGTTATGAATGAGGGAGGCCTTTGGCCTCCCCTCCTTCATTACCCATTCATTAGGCCCCCATTACTTAGAGTAATGGGGACCCTTGGTCTCCTAGAGGCGTTTGGCCTCCCCACTATGAGATATATAAATAGAGCACCATGGCTCTTAGCGATGGTGACTTATTCTTAGCAATGAAATTCTCTCTCTCTCTCTCTTGAGTTCATTATCATACAACACGTTATCAGCACTTTTGCTCCTCTTATTTGAGCTTTTCTACACTGCAAAATCCATCCTCTAATTTGTTACGCGCATAGGAATCTCTGGTTGCTGCTGTTCGTGGCGGATTTTCTCTTTGGCGTGCATTGCTAAAGGAATCTCTTGGGCGTTTTCGGAGCGTGGATTTTTGTCTCTACGGATCTTCTCGTTTTTCGATCTTCCCTAGATTTTCAATCTAGAGGTAATTTCCATCGATCCCGTAAATAAACAAATTTTTATTCTTAGCCATGATTTTTTACAACCTCTTTTTGGCTTGTTTAAAATCGGCTAAATACAATATCATGCATTGTTAAAATACAATAAATAATACAAAAAAAAACCATATTGCTAATCTGTCACTCAATTTAAATGAAATCTCGGTTTCACAAAACTGATGTTTGCACGAGTACAAACTTTTGTTTCATTTTAACTTGAACAAAACCCAGTTTCACAAACACTGGTGTCAAACTAGGCCTTAAAGAGACGAAAACCTTAACAAGTGAGCACATTGTTTCAACAAATTTCAGAATCTAAAATAGCATATTCATTGATCACAATGACCAACTAAACAAGTGAATGAAATTGGGCATTCTTAATTAAGGCGTTTTTCGCGAGCACATTCTGCCATAGAAAATCTAAAACTAAAGTTCAGCTTCTGGACAACATCAAATAAAATGCCAAAACCAAGACAATGATGTAGTGACGAATGAGTTGAATACATGCACTTAATGGGTGAAAGCTCATAAATCGTATGACAGTACAATCTGTAACTATTAGTTTCGGGGTTCTTACCCCTGCCCCAGCCTAGGGTTTTGGGATTATTTTTGTTACGCCTATTTGACCGAGACCCGTAGAGCACGAGCCCAGGAGCCCGCCTACTGGTCAAAAGCCCATCTGCGTCCTCAAAGCCCATTCGACAAAGGCCCTGCAAGGGACCCTCTCGAACGTCGATCCGACCCGGCCCCAATAACCCGTTGGTCGCTCGCCCACTCCTGCGAAAACCACTCCCCCGGACGCGCGACCACTAAATAGCGATAATGGGGAGGTGCTGGCAGGGCGGAGAGAGCGGCAGCGAGGGGGGACTGATGGGGCACGATCAATGGCAGGCGTGGGACGTGGGCCAGAGGCGATCACGCGGGAGCTCTACAAAAGGGCCAGGAAGACGACGAAGAAAGGGGACCGCATCTCAGGTAACAAAACCTAAGGTACTCCATCAACGACCTCGTTCCCCCAATTCATCTCCTTCCTCCCCCGCTCGCGCCGAGAGACGCCGTCACGATCTCCTCACGAGTCGGACCGTCTCCGCCGGGCCTCCTTTCTCAGATCTCTATCTGACTTAGGCATCGGAGGGGATTTGGCCGGAACCAAGGTCCGGCCCCCTGACGAGCGTTCTCGTCTGCGCAGGTGGACAACAGATCAACGGGCCGAGGCTACCCCTCGCCCCTCTCCAACCACTCGATCAACCAGACAGTGAGGCTTCCCCTCACCGTCAGCCTGCCGCGGCCGAGCACGTCCTACCGAGGCCGAGCGTCCTAATCGGGTCCGAGACTCTCCCTCGCCACCCGTCAGCCGTGCATCTACTCGGGCGACTGAGGCTGCCCCTCGTCCCCCCACCAGCCGAGGCCGAGCACACCTGTCCGAGGCCGAGAGTCTCAACCAGGGTCGAGGCTACCCCTCGCCCCTTCTGCACCGATTCGAAGCCCCCGAGGGACCCAAAGCGGGCCCCTTGACCACGTTGACCGGGCTCCCCACGGTCAACGCTTTGTAGTGAGAAAACACTCTGAAACATCTGGCGCCGTCTGTGGGAACGAAAACCGTCCCACGAAGAAACAAACCACATCTGCGATGACGCGGCCTCCCTCCTCTCGGCGAAAGAGGGGCGAGGCCCCGACGCGGGGCGACATGGCCCGCCATCGTGACCAAGAATGGGCACAGGACCGACGCGAGGAGAGTCACGAGGGTAGGGCCGGGAGGCCCTCCCCTTCCCAACCGGTCGGAAGACCGAGCGCGCCCGTAACGGCGCGCAGCTCGGACGTGGCTCTGGTGGTATCAGTGGTCATAGACATTACCTTGGTACGACGGCTGCTCGTCGACACCGGCAGCTCCTGTGACGTCCTGTTTATGTCAACCCTGGAGAAGATGGGCCGGCGGAAAGAAGACTTGCGACCTCGCTCGGGTCCCGTGGTCGGATTCACGGGTCACTCCGCCCCCATCATCGGCACCATCCATCTCCCGGTAACGCTCGGAGACACACCGGACTCAGTGACCCTGGCGGTGGAATTCATCGTATTGGGGATCGGGTCGGAATACAATGGGATCATCGGCCGACCCCTGCTCAACGCCGTCGGCGCGGTGGTCTCAACCCTCCATCGGACCATCAAGTTCCGAACGCCGGGGGGGATGGGTCAAGTCGAAGGCGACGCGGGGAGACCGAATACCTGCTATCAACTGGCGGAGGAAGGTCCCGAGGATCGTCTAGCTGACCGGATGGCCGCGCTCGACTTGAGGAGCGGGCCTAGGCCCACCCCTGCGAAGGAGCAGGAGCAAATCCCGGTCACGGACACCGAGGGCCGGTTCGTCTCGATCGGGAGAGGGCTGAGCCCGGACCTGAGGGATCAGCTGATCGAATGCCTGGAGGCGAACCTAGACATCTTCGCCTGGTCACCTGAAGACATGCCCGGCGTGGACCCCCAGGTGATCGTCCACCAGATCAACGCCGACCCCAACTTCAAACCGGTTAGACAAAAGAAGCGTAACCTGGGCGGCGAGAAGATGAAGGCGGCCTCCGAGGAAGTGGAGCGACTCCTCGATGCCGGCTTCATACGAGAAGTCTGGTACCCGGAGTGGCTGTCGAACGTGGTGATGGTCAAAAAAACCCAACGGGAAGTGGCGAATGTGCGTGGACTTCAGTGACCTCAACAAGGCCTGCCCCAAGGACAGCTACCCCCTGCCGCGCATCGACCACCTGGTGGACAACGCCTCGGGATACGAGATGCTAAGCTTCATGGACACTTACTCCGGGTACAACCAAGTCCAGATGGACCCCCGGGACGAAGAGATGACAACCTTCACGACGGACCGGGGAACCTACTGCTACAAGAAGATGCCCTTTGGCTTGAAGAACGCGGGGGCCACCTACCAGAGAATGGTCAACAAGGTGTTCAGCTCCCAGATCGGGAGGAACCTAGAAGTCTACGTCGACGACATGCTTGTCAAGTCAAGGCGACCGGAAGACCACATCGCCGACTTGCGGGAGACCTTCAAGCGGTTGCGGCAACACCACATTCGGCTCAACCCCGCGAAGTGCACGTTCGGGGTAAGATCTGGCAAATTCTTGGGATTTATGATAACTAACCGTGGTATTGAAGCTAATCCCGACAAGATCGAGGCGCTGGTCAACATGCGCGAGCCGACGACGATCAAGGAGCTACAGAGGCTGAACGGGCACATCGCAGCCCTGGGGCGATTCCTTTCCAAATCAGCGGAAAGATCGCTCCCCTTCTTCAAGGTCCTGAGGAAAGCAATCGCGGAACCTCCGAACAATAGGAAGACGATACTCTGGGACGAAGACTGCTCCCGGGCGTTCGGGGACCTCAAAGAATATCTCCGCAGCCCACCTCTCCTGTCCAAACCCCGGGAAGGGGACTCGCTGAGCCTTTACCTGGCGTGCGCGGAGGAAGCTGTGAGTTCGGTGCTGATCCGGGAGGACGGCGGGGTGCAATGGCCGGTATATTACACGAGCCGGATCTTGAAGGGGGCGGAGGTGCGATACTCGCCCATGGAGAAACTGGCGTACGCCCTCGTCCTCTCAGCACGAAGGCTCCGACCCTATTTCCAGGCCCACACCATACTGATCCTGACCGACTCGCAGCTGGAGCAGAACCTCAAGAGATTCGACCGAATGGGAAGGATGCTAAACTGGGGAGTGGAGCTGAGCGAGTTCGACCTCCGATTCAAACCGCGCACGGCCATCAAAGGACAGGCCCTAGCCGACTTCATCGCCGAGTGCACGACGGAAGGAAACGGCCCCCCGGAGGGAGAAGACCCAGGGACGGTAACTGCTCCACCCCTGTCCTTTCTTTCGGCTGACCACTTCCAGCTAGAAGATCCAGGAGCGTGGATAGTTCATGTGGACGGGTCGGCCACACAGTCAGGAGGCGGGGCCGGGATTGCGATTCGATCTCCGGAGGGGAACATTGTGGAATACGCGCTGCGGTTCGAGTTCCCCACCACGAACAACGTGGCGGAATACGAAGCTGTGATCAACGGCCTGAGGCTGGCCCTGGAGCTCGGGGCCGAGTCCGTCCGCCTCCTAAGCGACTCGAAGCTCATTATCAACCAACTCTTAGGGAGCTACGAGGCACGGGAGGAGGCGATGCAGAGATATCTCCCAGTCGCCAGAGCGGCGATGTCCAAATTCAAAGACGTGGAGGTCTTACACCTCCCACGATCAGAGAATGCACGGGCCGATGCGTTGTCGAAGCTGGCCTCGTCCTCACCAAGGGAGCTGGGCCGCACCATCTACGTAGAGAACCTGCCGTCCCCCAGCACGATGGAGCACGAGGTGATGGCGATCGACCAAGAGCCCACCTGGATGGACCCGATCATCCGATACCTCACCCACGGAGAGGTCCCGGTCGATGGGGACGAACGCCAAAACCTGGAGAGAAAAGCACTCCGATACATGATCCATGAGGGGACGCTCTACCGGAGACGCTGGACCAAGACGGACGTCCTCCCATACCTGAAGTGCATCGGGCCGCAAGAAGCTGACTACGTCCTACGAGAGGTTCACGACGGGATCTGCGGGAACCACCACGGGGGCAAGATAGTCGCGCAGAAGATCTTAAGACAGGGGTACTACTGGCCGACCTTGGCCAAAGATGCTACAAGCTACGTCCAGAGATGCCAAGAATGCCAGAGGTACACCCACCACATTTCGACTCCTCCGTCAGAGCTCATCCCTATCGTGAGCCCCCTCCCCTTTGCGAAATGGGGGCTCGACATCCTCGGACTGTTCAAACCAGGGCGAGGGCAGCGGAAGCACCTGATCGTGGCAGTGGACTACTTCACCAAGTGGATCGAGGCCGAGCCGTTGGCAACCATCACGTGGAAGAAAGCGAAAAGCTTCGTGTGGAACTCCATCATCTCCCGATTCGGAATACCACGGGCCATCGTCACAGACAACAGGAAGCAATTCGACTCTGCAGGATTTAAAGATTTTTGTGAGGAATGGGGAATCAAGCTCCTCTTTGCCTCGGTAGCACACCCCCAGACCAACGGGATGGCAGAAGCGGCCAACAAGTGTATCATAGAGCCCCTCCGGAAGAAAGTGAAGGACGCCAAAGGGAACTGGCCAGAAGAGCTCCCCGGGATACTCTGGTCATACCGGACGACCCACAAGGAGGCTACTGGCGAGACCCCCTTCATGCTCACCTACGGGGCCGAGGCGGTGGTACCGGTCGAATTAGGTGAAGAATCTCTTCGCCTCAAATACTTCGACGAAGGCCGGAACTCGCAGGGCCTAGGGCTCAGCCTGGAGCTCCTCGACGAGCGACGGGAGCAGTCACTGGCCACCATCGTCCGCCAAAAGCAGAAGGTGGCCCGGTAATACAACGCTCGGGTGAGGGGGAGAAGCTTCCACCTCGGGGACCTGGTCCTCCGGAAAGCGGTCTTCACCACAGATACCGCTCGCAAAGGGAAGCTCGCGGCTAGATGGGAGGGACCCTACAAAGTCGTCGAGGTCCTCGGACCCGCAGCCTACCGACTAGCCGACATGGAAGGGAGAGTTCTCACTCACACTTGGAATGCGGAGCATTTACGCAAATACTTTCAATAGATGTATCACTTCCTATGAAATAAATTTGTTTTAAATTCATTCCTTTCCAGATAAAGCGAAAAGTTATACAGAGGGATACACGAAGAGGTCGAGGGGCATTCCCCTCCCTCATTCTTCTCCGGGGGCACCGGTGGAGCCACAGGCTGGCAGCTCACTAGGGTCTCCCCCTTACTCTGTTCGGCGTCAGAATACATCCGAAGTTTCTCGAAGTCAATCCCCGAGAGCGGGAACTTCTTTTGGATCTCGGACTGGCACCGGGCGAAACCCTTCTCGTACGACGTCGATAAGGCGGTCTCCGCAAAGGAGGTGGCATACTCCGCCACGGCATCCCGAGCGATCCGGGCCGGATCCACCCCCTCGAGCCCACGCAGCCGGGACTCTATGGTCTCGACCTGGCGTTGGTGCTCCGCCCTCTCCTTCTCGATCTCCCGGGATTTCTCCCCAAGTTGGGCTGCAAGGGCCCTCGCTTGCTCCTCCGCTGCATCCAGACGATCGGAGAGCTCCGAGGCTTCGGAGGCAGCAGTCGGGTCGGGGATCTGCTTGTCACCCCCGGACGCGCCGACATCTTTTAAAAGAGAGGCGAGCCGCGTCTCGGCCTCTGACTTCGCAGTCAGAGCCACGGCTCTCTCCCGATCCGCCACCTCCAGGAGAGTGGACAGCTCGGTTATTCGGGAGTTCAGGGACTGGACCCGCGCCTCCTCCAACTGACTAGCTTCCTCCCCCTCCTCGCAAGGGACCTCAGGGCCTAGCCCGGCCACCGATTTGGCTTTGGGAAGAGCCATGAACTGGCGCCTCATCGAGAGGCCCACCGAGGACAACTGTGCCAAAGCAACGAAGGTAAGACGGCAAAAGCAGCTGGAAAACGGGGGGACAAGCAAAGACACACTACCTGTTGGCCAGCCTGGATCACGAAGGTAGCCAAGCAATCGCCCCTGACTCCGTCCAACACCGCCTGGTCGGGAGGGAGACAACAGTTCTCGGCCACACGAGCGGCGGCTCCGCGGCTCGAGAACACCGACTCCTTCTCCACCACTGGAAAGCGTGGACGAAGAAGACCCTCTCCTGACGAAGGGAACTCGCCAGGAGCGGAGCGGAACGCCCCAAGATACCGACTGTAAGCATCAGGGAGAGAGCCGTCTGGGAGAGGTGAAGGGCCAGCCCACGGCCAGGCAACCTCAACGGGAGCAGGATGAGGTCGGTCAGCAGTCGGCTGGACGTCGACCCCCTCGACCCCCTCACGGAGCCTCTTGGAAGACCCCTGCAAGGGGAGAGAGGGAGACGAAATCTTCTTTCGCTTCGAACCTCCGGACACGGTCACAACCCGCTGCTTCTTCCGGACCGCCAACACATGGTCCCTTCTGCGCGGATCCGGGTTCGGGACCTGCACAAGAGCGCTGGCAGGAGAAGAACCGAGAGGGAGCCCACCTGCACTCAAAGAAGAAATGAGAGACAGAGCAGAACCTGGGCGGCTTCGAGGGGCGAACGTTCGGAGCAGCTTACCTAGGGGCCACACCGTCTTACGCAAATTGTGGTCACTAAAGAGGAAGTCGATCGAGCGCTCCCTCGGAGGAATTGCCAGCATGTCCCTCGACGTCTGCTGCTCAGCGACCGTCGACTCACCCAGATTAAGAACAACGGCACCAGCCGCCACCCACCGAGCCGGGAAGGGTACACTCGAGGGGAATGTGACGAACACATATTCCCCCTTCCAGCGTTTCAGGGAGCTCGGCAACCCCAGCACCAGGGACATCTTCGGGCGGGCGCTGATGTAAATCCACGCCCCCGATTGGTGGAGGCTCAGGCGGTAGAACTGGGCAAGGAGGCGGAGAGAGGGCACCACACCCTTCAGCATGCAGACGACAACGAACCCGACGAGGATCCCGACGGCGTTGGGACAGAATTGACACAGGCACACATTGTGGGCCTGAAGGAACTCAACGATAAAAGGATGAAGCGGGAAACGGAGCCCAAAGTGGAAGCACTTCTCATATATCCCGACCTCATTGGGACCAGGAGAGCAGATCCGCTCATCAGCCCCAGGGGCACGAGCCGAGTAGGGCGGAAGCAGGTAGGAGGAGCGCATGCTCCCGATGGCGGTGGCACAGATCGACGAAGGCCACGCCAAGACCTCAGAAGGAACCCCTGAAAGATCATCCCCGTGCTGACTAATCGCCGAAGGAGTGCCACCCGCCAGACCTGGAGCCGCATCGCGCTCCGACCGAACCGAACCCGTAGCAGAAGAAGACGACATGGGGCAAAGCTCAGACAGGAGGGGGATCAGCGCAAAGAAGAAAGACGATGGGATGGCGGCTCATGAATCCCTCGGCTTCTCCACTTAAGACGACTCCGCGAGCGGCAGGGATAAGCTTGCCGCTACACGTGGCAACATCTGAAGGCCGACGGCGCTTCGGAACCCGCGCCTTAAAAACATCGAACGGGCCAACTCATGATGACGACTAATAAATGAGTCGGCATCGACTGACGAGCTCGTCAAAACCGGCAGAGGTCACATCGGCCGAGCCGAACCGGCCGAGGCCGATCAACCCGACCGATGGGGGCAATTGTTACGCCTATTTGACCGAGACCCGTAGAGCACGAGCCCAGGAGCTCGCCTACTGGTCAAAAGCCCATCTGCGTCCTCAAAGCCCATTCGACAAAGGCCCTGCAAGGGACCCTCTCGAACGTCGATCTGACCCGGCCCCAATAACCCGTTGGTCGCTCGCCCACTCCTGCGAAAACCACTCCCCCGGACGCGCGACCACTAAATAGCGATAATGGGGAGGTGCTGGCAGGGCGGAGAGAGCGGCGGTGAGGGGGGACTGATGGGGCACGATCAATGGCAGGCATGGGACGTGGGCCAGAGGCGATCACGCGGGAGCTCTACAAAAGGGCCAGGAAGACGACGAAGAAAGGGGACCGCATCTCAGGTAACAAAACCTAAGGTACTCCATCAACGACCTCGTTCCCCCAATTCATCTCCTTCCTCCCCCGCTCGCGCCGAGAGACGCCGTCACGATCTCCTCACGAGTCGGACCGTCTCCGCCGGGCCTCCTTTCTCAGATCTCTATCTGACTTAGGCATCGGAGGGGATTTGGCCGGAACCAAGGTCCGGCCCCCTGACGAGCGTTCTCGTCTGCGCAGGTGGACAACAGATCAACGGGCCGAGGCTACCCCTCGCCCCTCTCCAACCACTCGATCAACCGGACAGTGAGGCTTCCCCTCACCGTCAGCCTGCCGCGGCCGAGCACGTCTTACCGAGGCCGAGCGTCCTAATCGGGTCCGAGACTCTCCCTCGCCACCCGTCAGCCGTGCATCTACTCGGGTGACTGAGGCTGCCCCTCGTCCCCCCACCAGCCGAGGCCGAGCACACCTGTCCGAGGCCGAGAGTCTCAACCAGGGCCGAGGCTACCCCTCGCCCCTTCTGCACCGATTCGAAGCCCCCGAGGGACCCAAAGCGGGCCCCTTGACCACGTTGACCGGGCTCCCCACGGTCAACGCTTTGTAGTGAGAAAACACTCTGAAACAATTTGTATTCCCCAACCCAAAAATGGGCTTAATTTAATTAACATTGATAGTTTTGTTGTTGGGCCTGCAGCCCACTTGTGCCTATCAATAACTAAATAAATTAATTGGGCCTGCAACCCCAATTACTTTACGGTTATTATTTTTGCCCACTAAATAATGGCCTGAAGCCAATTACTTAAAGAGACTATCCTCTATGTTAAATCACAAATAATTTCTATAGTCCATGTTGACAACTTTATTTAAACATCGCTTTTGCAAATTATTATATATGGTTTACTAGGATTCTATTTTTCAAAATATAACTATCTTAAAGATCCTGAGACCGCTCTGCCGTTAGTCAACTAACCTAACGGTGTATGACGTTTCCACGTGATCTACGAGATAATTATATTTTCTAGTTTCCTTTATAAATATGTTTTGTTTGAGATATATGCATGGTTGTTCATTTTTATGCCAGTAGCATATTTAGAACTGCGTGGATGTTTAAATAAGTAAAAATGTGTTTTTCGGGATCGGCCATTGTATACCTATTTACTTTCCTGCACTTTTATTTTTCTTTTGAGAGAATTTGTAAGTGAGGAAATTTGTATTAAAAGCCAAAGCTCGATGCAACAGCACATAGAATTGATGAAAACTCCTTCAATGGATCATGATGTCGGTCAATGTGCTTGGCTAAGTTTGCTGGACCAACCTAGCTTGACTGGGTAACAAGTGGTCCTGGCTTAGTCAATTCCCTGGCCGCGTCCGCTGGACCGCAAGGAGTCGATTCATGACTGTGTAAGCCAAAGCTCGATGCAACAGCATATGAAGACGGAGATATAGGGACCCAGTTCAGTTTGGGTTTCCAAAGTTGTATTATTTTTTTTTCTATTATGGACTTTAAACGAACTTTGGACTGTGTACTATTTTGGGTATCTGGCCGATCCCCGCATTTTTACTTGTTTATTTCTTTATGCATGAATTTTTGAATTTTAATTAATTCATGCTCATTTTAAAATACGTAGATAAATGGCAAAATTGGCAAGCGTCGATTTCGAGGTCCTCGATTCTGCAGGGACAAATTACCTGAGTTGGCGAGTGGACCTGAAGTTCCACTTGCGTTCAATGGCCCTCCTTGGGTCCATTTTGGCTCCTTCCTCGGCCCCAGCAGCGGCCGAAGCTTCTGCTACAGCTAGCAGCAGCCCCACAACCACTGTATCCGATGTAGATAAGGCGAAAGCCATAATCTACATTAGGAAGCATATAGATCGGACCTTAAAGGCCGAATACTTAACGGTTGAGGACCCGAAGGACCTGTGGACAGCACTGGAAGCACGGTATAAACATCAAATTGATGTTATATTACCCCGTGCCAGTTATGAGTGGGAAAACCTCAGACTTCAGGACTATAAGTCCGTCGCTGAGTATAATTCTACACTTCATAACATCACCTCACGCCTGAAGTTGTGCGGTGAAGAAGTGACAGAACAGCGCATGTTGGAAAAAACATTTACCTCGTTTCACGAGAAAGATGCAATCCTCATGCAGCAGTATCGTGAACGCAACTTCACGAGATTCTCCGATCTGATCTCATGCCTACTTAGAGCAGAGCAGAATCTAGATTTACTGCTAGCAACTCATAACTTACGTCCAGCTGGCACTGCCCCTATCCCTGAATCCCACCACGTTTCTCCCCAGAAGTGGAAAAACAAGAGGAAGACTAAAAATACTAAAGGGAAAGCGGTAATGAAGCAACCAAGAGGTGCAGCTCCCCAGACAAACAAAAACAATAAAGGGAAAAGAAACTTCACTTGGAAGCAAAAGGACACCAAGCACGTGTCACTTCCAAAGAAGACCTGGGAGGACAAATGCCATAGATGCGGCATGACTGGCCATTGGTCCAGAAACTGCCGCACTCCTCGCCACCTACAGGATCTATACCAGGCGAGCCAGAAGTCTCGACCTGAAACAAACTTGGTAGGTGTACAGCCACCAACAGTCTTTACTGCTAAAGACTTCGAGAACGACGATATGCTAGATTGAGCATCATCATTTATCTATGCATTTAGAATTCGATGTATCTTCATCTGTTATTTGCTTTAGTGCGGACTTTTATTTTGTCTACATTTTCCCTCAAATAAAATTTCTTTTTTTTTGCTTATATAGATGATGTCTGAGTGCCTAGTGGACAGTGCCTCGACGCACACAATCCTTCGCGATCATTGCTATTTTAATAGCTTAAACAAATATGACGGTCCTGTTATCACAATTTCAGGACTGTCCCAAATAATCGAAGGAACTGGTGAAGCAATTATATTGCTCCCAAATAACACAAGACTTCAAATTAATAATGCATTATTCTCTCCTATATCAAACAGAAATCTCGTAAGTTTCAAGGATTTTCGTTTAAACGGATATACTTAGAGACCAGGGATAAAAATAAGGTTGAATATCTAATTGTAACTCGTCAAAAAGATGACCGGAAGATCATCTGCGAGCGATTCAAGGGACTCCCGTCGGGTCTATACCAAACATACATTCAACCAGTAGAAGCCAATATGATTGAACACCAGAAGTGCCAATCACTACCAGAATTCCAACTCTGGCACAATAGACTTGGTCACCCTGGAACAGCAATGATGCGCCGCATCATCACTGAATCCCGTGGACACAAATTGAAGAACCTGAAGATTCTTCAAAAGGGTGAATTTCCATGTCTCCCTTGTTTTAAGGGAAAACTAATAACGAGACCATCCCTCCTGAAAGTGGGATTAGAGTCTCCTGGCTTCCTTGAGAGAATTCATGGTGACATTTGCGGGCCTATTCACCCCGCAAGTGGCCCATTTCGGTACTTCATGGTACTGATTGATGCATCAACCAAATGGTCTTATGTGTGCCTCTTGTCCACCCGCAACCTAGCTTTTCCAAATCTATTGGCACAAATAATAAGGTTGCGTGCTCATTTCCCCGATAACCATATCAAGAAACTACGTCTTGATAATGCGGGAGAATTTACTTCACAAGTCTTCGAAGACTATTGCCGGGCAACGGGTATTGAAGTTGAACATCCGGTAGCACATGTTCACACCCAAAACGGATTAGCTGAGGCTCTTATAAAGAGACTCCAATGGATTGCACGTCCATTGCTTATGCAATCCCAGTTGCCTGTGGATGCTTGGGGGCATGCTATTTTACATGCCGCATCACTTATTAGGATAAGACCCTCTGGAGGTCACACTTTATCCCCGATGCAACTAGCATACGGCGCACCTCCGGATATCTCTCATTTGAGAGTGTTTGGTTGTGCGGTATATGTCCCAATAGCACCACCGCAGAGGACCAAAATGGGTCCTCAGCGTCGTCTAGGTATATATATTGGGTTTGATTCGCCCTCTATTATCAGATACCTTGAACCCCTGACGGGTGACGCATTCAAGGCACGTTTTGCAGACTGTGAATTTAATGAGAAATTTTTTCCAAAACTGGGCACACAGTCTAAGAAGCCAGAAGCTTCTGAGACCATTAGTTGGGACCAGAAGTCTTTGTCCCTATATGATCCGCGTACCAATCTGTGTGAAGATGAGATCCTGAAGATCCTTCACATCCAGAATACAGTACATCTTTTACCGGATAAATTCACGGACAACTAGAAGATTGTCCGTTCACACGTCCCTGCTGCCAATACGCCAGCTAGGATTGACATCCCCATAGATGGATGCAGCCCACCGGCAGCAGAATTGGTTGTACCTCAAATGAAAAGAGGACGACCACCAGGTTCAAAAGATAAAGTTCCTCGAAAGAGGAAGACTCCTGGTGATACTAAGATTATCCCTCCACAGGATGCTGAGCTCAGACCAGCTACTTCTCCCCTCCTGATTTCCCCAGCAGAGGAAACAATAGGAGAAACATCATTAAATTTTGTACGTACTGGAGAAGTACTGGACAGAAATAACATAGTCGTCGACGACGATTTTGCGTTCGATATTGCCGTTCACGTCACTGAATATGACGATGACGTCGAACCACGATCTCTAGCGGAATGTAAACGCAGAGATGATTGGCCAAAGTGGGACGAGGCAATAAGAGTAGAGCTGGACTCACTCTTGAAACGCAAAGTCTTTGGACCAGTAGTCCAAACACCAGTAGGTGTAAAACCTGTGGGATATAAGTGGGTTTTCATAAGAAAAAGAGATGAAAATAATGTGATCGTTCGCTATAAGGCACGCCTTGTAGCCCAGGGATTTTCCCAAAGACCGGGGATTGATTACGAAGATACGTATTCCCCGGTCATGGATTCGATCACCTTCCGATTTTTAATCAGCCTAACTTCTCTGGAAAGCCTAGAAATGCAGCTCATGGACGTTGTGACTGCATATCTATATGTCAATATAGATAAAAATATCTATATGAGACTTCCTGATGGGTTTAATCTACCCCCAGAAATGAAAGAGATACCTCGGGACGTATTCTCTGTAAGGCTACATAGATCATTATATGGTCTAAAACAATCGGGCAAGATGTGGTATAACAGACTAAGTGATTTTCTTGCACAGCAAGGATTCACGAATAACGAAGTCTGCCCGTGTATCTTTATCAAAAGAACGGGAACAGGATTTGTCATCATAGCTGTATATGTAGATGACTTAAATCTCATAGGATCTCCTGCAGAGATCAAAGAGATATCTGAAAGCCTTAAACATACTTTTGAAATGAAAGACCTAGGCAAAACAAAGTATTGTCTTGGCTTATAGATAGAACACCTAAGAGGTGGAATCCTATTACACCAATCTAATTATACAAAGAAACTTCTACGCAAGTTTCATATGGATAAATGTCATCCTTTAGGTACTCATATGGTCGTAAGATCACTAGATGTACATAAGGACCCCTTCCGGCCACTGGAAGAGGGGGAGGAGTTACTGGGTCCTGAAGTACCCTACCTCAGTGCCATTGGAGCACTTCTATATCTGGCTAACTGTACGCGTCCCGATATAGCGTTTACAGTTAATCTACTAGCCAGACACAGTGTTGCGCCCACAAAGCGCCATTGGAACGGAGTAAAGCATCTTCTGCGATACCTTCAGGGTTCCATTGATCTTGGACTTTACTACCAGAGAGGTGCCTCCCCCAAATTGTTTGGTTATGCTGATGCAGGTTATCTCTCTGATCCGCACACGGCAAAATCTCAAACAGGTTTTGTATTTACCTACGGAGGTACTGCTATCTCTTGGAGATCGGTAAAACAAACCACTACTGCTACATCTTCCAACCATGCAGAGCTCATCGCGATCCATGAGGCGAGCAGAGAATGTTTTTGGCTACGCTCCGTCGTCCAACACATCCTCCAATCCACTGGCCTAAAGACCAGTGATCTGGAGCCTACTGCCTTATTCGAAGACAACGCCGCATGCATTGCTCAGCTTCAGAAGGGCTACATCAAAGGTGACAGGACAAAACACATTTCTCCCAAGTTTTTCTGGACGCACGAGCAGAAGAACGACAAGCAGATTGAAGTTCGACAGATCCAGTCATGCAACAACTTAGCTGATCTTTTTACTAAGGCATTACCTAAATGTACTTTTGTAAAGCTTGTAAAGAACATTGGTATACGACAGTTGAAAGACCTGCAAGCCTGAAGCTTGTACGGATCAGGGGGAGTAACATGTGGGTTGCACTCTTTTTCCTTAAGCTGTTGGGTTTTCCCACTGGGTTTTCCACAGCTAAGGTTTTAACGAGGCAAACACACTTACTCTGGATCCAGAAGTATCCACCCCTTGCCTCAGTAGCTGAGACCGAAGTGATGAATGTGTAAGGGGGAGTGTTATGAATGAGGGAGGCCTTTGGCCTCCCCTCCTTCATTACCCATTCATTAGGCCCCCATTACTTAGAGTAATGGGGACCCTTGGTCTCCTAGAGGCTTTTGGCCTCCCCACTATGAGATATATAAATAGAGCACCATGGCTCTTAGCTATGGTGACTTATTCTTAGCAATGAAATTCTCTCTCTCTCTCTCTTGAGTTCATTATCATACAACAGTTTCATATATTATTTTTAAGAACTATTATGTGTTATGGCATTTTTAACTTAAAATACTTTTAATATTATGAAGTTATTAATATTTAATAGAGATCATCGGTCCAAGCCTCCCAAGTTGGGTTGGTGCGTAAAAGATAAGAGGGCAGCGCCTTAGTGTTATTTTTTGTTTAATATTGTTTTATATATTATACTAAAAATAAATATATATTATTTAATTATCACTGGTCCAACCATGGTCAGACCATTGAACCGTAAACCAGTGCCTTGACCTGTTCAATGACCGGTCGGGTTTTAAAAACATTGGTTATAAGAGTTTTAACTAAAAAAACAAATAAATGTTTTGAATGTGTTATGTATGCACATCCTATCCAATAGCATATTAGGAGTTTGTATCTTACATAAACAATGTATCATACCATTGTATGAACTCTTACATAATCCCCTATAAACAAAGGTCTGTGTCTCCCCTAGAAAACACTTCGCAACACGTTATCAACACGCTCTTCCCTAAAAGAGAGATCAGACGTTGCGAAAGCCTAGGTGAATGACAGAGAATTGTTTCACGCGCAGATGAACAATCGAAATCAAACATCTGTCTTCATCGATCTTGATGTATACCTAAAAAAGCCAATATATTTTATCATGAACATAATATTTATCACATTACAATACCCAAAATCGAATTAAATCAACAACAATAATAATAAACATAGATGGGAAAAGGGTGGCGGCCATCAGCCGCCGACCCCAGGGCGATGGCCTACTAGCCGCCAAACCATGTCTCGGCCAAGAAAATGAAAGAAAAAAGAGAAAAAAATAATCAGTCTGCCGGCGTCCCCATGTCGGCGTCATAACAACCCAAAACCCCCTCCCTTGCTGCCACCCCAGCAGCAGCTGTACGTCGTCGCCATCAGCAGTGGTGGCGAAGAACCCTTTTATTAGGTATTTGAAAGAAAAAAAATCACCTTCATTGGTCAGCGGCCCCAAGCCCCGGAGCCCCTGCCGCCGTCACTGGTGGCGGCACCCCCATCCGTACCTAACCGTCGCTCATATGATGGTGCGCTGCCACCGCAGACGGCAACGCCCCCTACTAGGGTTTCAACATTTTGGAAAAAAAATTAGTTACGGGCCGATACCTACCGCCCTCGCTACGGGTCTCGGCCCACAACGAAAATCAACAAAAAACTATGACTACGGACCGAAGCCTGCAGCGATAGCCTGTGGGCTTTAGCCCGCAGGCTAGCAAAAAAAATACATTGGCGAGGGGGCCGGCCTTGGCCCCAAACGGAAAAAAAACAAAAAATGGAAAAGGGTGGCAGTTTGGTGGGCCGAAGCCTGCAACTTTTGATGCAGGCCTTGGCCCGCAAACCAAAAGGGAAAAAAAGTAAAAAGAAAGAAAAAAAATGGAAAAGAAAGAGAAAAGAAATAGGAGGATGGATAGAAAAAATTTTAAATTAAATATAATGGGACGTAGCTTAGTTTTCAAAAAAATTCTGACATATATACTGACATATATTACATATGTCTACAAATTAATAAGCATGCAAATTTTTTGACATATATGCGAATTATGACATATATGCATATGTCTACAAATTCTAACATATATGTAGAATTTAGGACGCCGTCATGGGGACGCCGCCACATATGTCTAAAAATTCTAACATATATGCAAATTCTGACATATATTACATATGTCTACAAATTTATTTCTTGGCATATTAATCAATTGTGATACTTGTTTTAGGATCATATTAATATACATCATATCACGTACTATTTGGCATGTTTTTGGAATATTCTTTCTAACACAAATATTCTTTCTACTATTTGACAGAGTTATCAAACCTAACAGTGTATAACGTTGCACTGTGTTCCAATTAATTATTAAGTGTAAACCATTTGCATTTACATATCATGTTAATAGTCTATGTTTGATATATGTGATAAAATGTGATAAAAATGTCTTGAGCACAATCATGCATGAATGGCTACATTGTGGTTTTAGATCGGCCTTTTAAGTCCTAATTTTATTTTCTAGCATTTTTCTTTTTTTTAGAGAAAAAATGTAGTGGTGAAGATAAGGTAATGCCCAAGACTGATGGCTATTTCCATGGATGCAGAGACAACCCCTGAAGAAGAAGAATTGTTATGAGACACATGTTGTTTCCAAAGTTATACCTTTTCATTTATGTAAAAGTGAGTATAATTTGGACTTTGGACATTATTTATTTCTAGTGACTGGCCGAATGTTGTTTCCAAAGAAATAAATAATGTTGTTTCCAAAGATGAAGCATATACGAGCCAGTCACTAGAAATAACACTGATGGCTTATTCATTTTAAATTGACTTTGCATGTTATAATTTACAGTTTTATATATTAATTTATGCAAATTGTGCCT
This sequence comes from Scilla litardierei, assembly GCA_030789695.1. Classification (NCBI taxonomy): domain Eukaryota; kingdom Viridiplantae; phylum Streptophyta; class Magnoliopsida; order Asparagales; family Asparagaceae; genus Scilla; species Scilla litardierei. Next base: position 491,964,835 of record CM061142.1, on the reverse strand, counting down.
TTTTAGATAAATGGCTAAAATCACAAATGTTGATTTCGAAATTCTGGAAGCCTCTAGGAAGAACTATCTCAGTTGACAATTGGATGTCAAATTCCATTTGCGCGCCCAATCCCTTAGTGCCACAATTACAAAAGAAAATAAGGCAAAAGAAATAGACAAAGCAAAAGCAATAATTTATATCTGTCGCCACGTGGATAAGACCTTAAAGGCGAATACCTTACGGTCGAAGATCCACTTGAGCTGTGAACTGTCCTTGAGGATAGATATAAACACCAAAAAGATGTTATACTCCCAAGGACCCGTTATGAGTGGGAGAACCATTGTCATATCAGAAAGCAAGCCAGAGGACAAAGCCACCAGAACAACAAAAATGCAAAGAAGAGGAAGTTAACATATCAGAAAAATGAAAATAATAAAAATCAATCATCCCCACCAAGAAGGATTATGAAGACCATTGTCATCGCTGTGGCATGACACCACACTGGTCCAAAGTGTGCAGAACCCACGACACCTTCAAGATTTGTACCAAGAAAGCTTGAAGAAGAAAACTGAGTCAAATCTGGTAGCCGATTACTCCTAAGCTCCAACACAATTTACTGCTACAGATTTCAAAAAGATGACTTGTTCTATTAAATGCATTTATCTTAGTTGAATAAACATTGTCATGGAGAGCATTTTTCAGAACTATGTATGGTTTTATTTCCATTGAATGAATTAGTTATGTTCTGCATACAATCTTATGCTCGTATATGCTTCATCTTTGACTAAATGGATTGCTCTCATGACTGCCTAATAGATAGTGACTCTACACTTACAATCCTTCAAAATAAATGTTATTTTCATAGCTATACCATATGATAGCCTAGTAAATACAATATCAGTGCCATCAAATATAATTGAAGGATCATGGAATGCAACTTTGTTTCTCCCAAATGATACACGAATAAAAATAAAGGCTGCATTATTCTATCCAAATTCAAAAAGAAATTTACTGAGTTTCAAGGACATCCGCCAAAACGGATTCCACTTAGAAATTGACAGCAAAAATAATAAAGAATATTTGTATGTAATGTCTCAAGAAAACGGACACAAATCTATAGTTGAGCAATTTGATAGCCTCTCATCAGGCCTTTATCATACATAAATTCGGAGAGATGAATCAATTTTAACGGAGCACCTTAAGTACCCGATATCATCCAAGTTTTTAATTTGACATGATAGACTTGGCCACCCTGGATCGGTAATGATGCATCACATAATATCACATTCCTATGGACATAATCTGAAGAACTCGAAGATTCTTCAAAAGGGTGAATTCCCTTGTCTCCATGTTATAAGGGAAAATTGATTACAATGCCATCTCCACTAAAAGTTGATAATGAATCTCCAAGCTTCATCGAAAGAATACAAGGAAATATATGTGGACCAATCCACCCCTAGTGGGCCTTTTCAGTGCTTCATTGTACTGATTGATGCATCCTAAAAATGGTCGTTTGTGTGTATACTATCCACCCGCAATTTAGCTTTTTCAAAGCTATTGGCACAAATAATGAAATTGCAGACACATTTTCTAAACAACCAATAAAGAAAATTCGTCTGGATAATGTTAGGGAATTTACCCCCCGGTCATTTCAAGAATATTGCCTAGCTACTGGGATAGAAGTTAAACATCTTATACCACATGTTCACACTCAAAATGTGTTAGCTGAGTCACAGATAAAAAGACTCCAATGGATTGCACATCCATTATTTATGAAATCCTAGTTGCCAGTAACTGCATGGGGACATGCAATTCTACATGCTGCTTCATTAGTAAGACTCAGACCCACTGGGAGTCAGAGTTATTCACGGATTCAACTTGCATTCAGAGCACCACCAAATATCTCTCATTTGAGGATTTTTGGTTGCATAGTTTATATCCCCATGCACCATCACAGAAGACAAAAATGGGTCCTCAACATCGTCTATGAATTTATGTAGGGTTTGACTCACCCTCAATTGTCAGATACCTAGAACTCCAAACGGAGGACACTTTCAAGTCATGTCTTGAAGACTATGAATTTGATGAGATGCCATTTCTCAAACTAGGCTCAGATTCAGCGAAGCCGGACGCCTCAGAGACTATCTTTTGGGACACAAAGACATTATCCCACTATGATATGAGAATTAGGAAATGTGAAGATGAGATTCTGAAGACTCTCCACATTTAGAACACTGTTAATCAGTTACCGGATCAATTTACTGAAAATAAAAAAAATTGTCAAATAACACATCCTTACTGCTAACACTTTAGCTAGGATTGACATCCCTGAGAATGGATGCAATCCACCAGCAGCAGAAGTGGATGTTCCTCAACTGTAAACAGACAAACCACCAGGATTCAAAGATAAAAATCCAAGAAAAAGAAAACTCCTGAAGGCCTTGAGACAATGCCACCACAGGAAAATGAGTTCATGTTTATACCCTTACCCCTTCCAGAATCAAATGAAGAGAAAAATCCGGGAGAAACTGAAATATCATTAAATTTTGTACGTACAGTGGTGGTGTTAGACAGTAAAAGCATAATCGTCGACGATAACTTCACGTTCTATATTGACATTCACGTCGTTGAAAGCGATGATGATATTTATCAACACTCTATTGCTGAATGCAAACGGAGAAATGATTGGGTAAAGTGGAATCAGGCAATAGAAGCAAAGCTGGACTCGCATAAGAAACGTGAAGTATTTGGACTAATAGTCCAGACACCAAAAGGTGTCAAACCTGTAGGATATAAATGTGTATTTGTTAGAACGAAATGAAAATAATGAGATCGCACGCTACAAAACACGGCGTGTAGCCCATGGATTTTCCCAAAGACCGGTCATTGACCATGAAGAAACAAACTCACAGGTGATGTATGCAATCACTTTCTGATTTTTAATAAGCTTAATAGCGAAGGAATGATTAGATATGCAACTAATGGATTTTGTGACTGCATATCTATATTGAATCTCGATAAACAGATTTATATGAAACTTCCTGATGGCTTTCAAGTGCCACAAACTTTAAAAGATAGACCACATGATGTCTATTCTGTTAAGCTACAAAAATCATTATATTATATTAAACAATCGGTAAGAATATGATATAACAGACTTAGCAAATTTCTTGTACAACAAAGATTCTACAATAATAAATTCTGCTTTTGCATCTTTATAAAAGCAAATGGAATCGGTTTTGTTGTTATTGTAGTCTACATAGACGACTTGAATCTCATTGGATCTCCTAAAGAGATTACTTAGATATCTGCAAGCCTGACAAAAGAATTTGAAATGAAAGACATATGTAAAACGAAATTTTTTCTTAGCTTACAGATTAAACATCTGAAAAATGGTATCTTGTTACATCAAATCACATATACCAAGAAATTATTATAAAAATTTCATATGGACCAATGTCATTCACTAAGTACACCTATCGTAGTATGTTATCTGGATGTACATAAAGACCCTTCCATCTGTTGGAGGAGTGGGAGGATATTCTTGGTCCCGAAGTCCCTTATCTAAGTGCAATTGGAGCACTTCTTTATCTCGTTAACTACACGCGTCCTGATATAGCATTTGTAGTAAATTTACTAGGCAGATACAGTTCGGCGCCTACAAAGCACCACCAGATCAGCGTTAAGCATCTTCTGTGCTACCTCCAAGGGTCAATATATTTGGTCTTATATTGAAGAAAGAATTTTCTTCCACACTTGTTGGCCATGCAAATGCATGTTACAGGTCCAATCTCTGTAATAAGAAGTCACAAACTGGGTATGTATTTACCTACGGTGGGACAGCCATCTCTTGAAAATCTGTAAAGCAAACAATGATGGCGACTTCATCCCATCATTCAGAAATTCTCACTATCCATGAAGCAACCAGAGGGTATGTTTGGCTACGCTCAGTTGTGCATCACATCCTGGTGGCGATGGGATTGAAGACTGGTGATCTTGAGCAAACCACCATGTTCGAAGACAATGACGCATGTATAGCCCAGCTATGAGGAGGTTACATCAACGGTGACAGGACAAAGCACATCTCTCTAGCTAAAGTTCTTCTGGACACATGATTTGCAAAAGAATGGCAAGCTCAACATGAATAAAGTATAATCTAGTGAAAATGTGGCTAATATGTTCACTAAGTCGCTTCCTACATCTACGTTTAGGAAATTTGTACAAAAGATTGCTATAAGACGCCCAAGAGATCTGAAATGCTAAGAGCTTATACAGATCAGGAGGAGTTAAATGAGAATTGTACTCTTTTTTCTTAGCTATGGTTTTTTCCCACGGGAATTTTCATAGCCAAAGGTTTTAACGAGGCAAATCCTATTAACTCTGGATCATGAAGTATCCACCTTTTGTGATACTCACATAATGCTCAGAATCTCGAAGTATTCATGAGTAGAGTTCACACTTTTGCCGATAACGGGGAGTGTTATTGTTGGTTCTTGAGTTCAAGACCAATGTTATTTTGATGATGATCAACATTACGTTGTGTGCTAATCATTTTATATGTTTTAGTCTCAAATTTACTAATGCTTATATTGATAAAGACAAAGCATATTGGTGACGGGATGATGATTCAAGTCTATGGAGAATAGCATTGCATGAAGCTTGAAGTTTTCAAGAGTATTTTTATGTTATTCGTCATGTAAATTTGCTTTTGTCACATAGAATATTTGTATCCTTGAATAGATGCACACACAGTCATTTGCATTATTTTCCATCATATGGAACCATAGGATTATCCTAGAACCCATATCATTTGATCCCATACTCAAAACACTCTTTTTAGTGCTTTTGGAGCATGATCAGATGTCGGGTATAGAGTCACCAGACGTCGGTGTGTCAGCTTTTTGTTCAGCTTCACACAGCCATAGGTCAGTCGCCTGATGCTCTACGACCAGGTGTCTGCACCGTGGTTCAGATGTCTGGGTCATGAAATCTAGTCGATTGTACAGAGTGAGCCAACTTTCATCTGCTCGTTGTCTTTTGGACCCATAATTGGCATCTGTCTGAAGAAGGCTTTCCAGACGACTGCAAAGTTGATTAGTCATCTGGTAAGTGTTAATAAGATGTCTGTCGCTGGGAGATTGTCGCTTGGAGATTGGACTTCATCTTTTTCATCTGTCCATCTCATTCTGCCAAGTGCCTGATGCTTTGTTCCCAGATGTCTGTGCAGTTTTTCTGACATCTGGAAACATTCCTTCAGACGTCTGATCACTTCAAAATCTACCCGTTTATTACCGTTGGCTACGGAGTTTGAGAGTTATTTTCTTGGGTTTTGAGCCGAGTTTGTGAGTGCTATTTAAACCCATCTGAGTGGGATTTTTGGCCATATCTCCACTGATATAGAAGTCATTTTAGAGAGCCAATTTGCTTTGAGAAAGCATTCTCTTCCCACTCTCTTCTCCTACACTAAATGCATTGATCTATTGGTGGTTAATCCTAGCTTAAGGGGAAGCTTCCAAGTGCATCCAAGCTCATCATCATCTAGCACTTGATGATTTCCGTCTTTCATGCCTTCACATACACATGGGTAAGATCTAGGCTTAGGTAAGATTGTATTTTTGTTTCTTTTTGTTACGAAACCTTATACTTGAGTTGTGAGTACATTGTAGAGGGGTTACTCCACTTGGAGGGTTACTCCATATCCTTGTTTAGGGATTATCCTGGTTAGGGATTGTACTCGGTTAGAGTGTGTGTGTCCCAGGTTAGGGAGCATTAGTGGAAATCAACCGCACGAGTTTACGAGGGTGGTGCTGGAGTAGGAGTCCCAGTGTAGAGATCCAAAATATGCCTCTTTGCATTGGCGTATATCTCCGTGTGGTGTTGTTATTGAGATAATTGTTTTTATTCCCACTACGTTTTGTGTTTATTTTTAGTAACTTTTAATTTCACATATTTGCTTGCCAATACAATATTCACCCTCCCTCTAGTGTATGTTGGGTTGCCACAGGTCCCAACAAGTGGTATTATTAGAGCCTTGATTTGGTGGCTCTTGCAAGCCCGACGTCTTCGTTTCAACAACTTCCACTGTGCTTCGATGGATAGAGCTATAATCAATAGAGGGCTAAGATGATCAATCACGTCAAAAGCAACAATCTTTGGGAAACGATGTCAATGGCTACGTAAAATATCATGTTGGATGCTCAAGTCAAGAGGATTTTGTGCATCTCTACCTTCGATTATGAGTTCGATGAGATTTCATGGATGGAGACAGAACATGAGGTTTGGAGCTATCTTTAAGCCAAATACATAGATGACAAAGCTTTTTAGTAGGATGACGTTGAGTCAAGCGATAATGAGGTATCTCAAACTCAATCCTCCTATGAGCATGATCCTATTTGTAATAAAAATTTATTGGATGCTCATAAGTGTAGTGCAATTTCACATTATGGTGACACACATGATTGCACTTCTTTGCATGCTTCTCATGTCTTTAATTGAATTTTTGTATGCCGAGAAAGAAGGATTTCTTTCTCAAATTCGTGAGTTGCAAGAAGAAAGTTCTTCTCTTAATCGTTGGTTGAACGATGCTCACGTTTCAGATTGTGACTTCGTCATTCTTGAGAGGGACTCTCAAATTAACGCTTTGAGAAATGAGACATTGGCTCTCAAATCTTAATGTCTTGAGCTTAGTTCACGGTTATCCGCTAGGGATGATGTCATTTCTTCACTTTTGAAGAAGTGTGAGCTATTACTCAACTTTTGAATAAGAACAAGGGTTTTGGATTTTCATCTTTGAATTTGTCCAAACCAAGCTGTTCTCCTACAAGCAACCAAAATAATTTTGTGGGGGATCCTTCTAAGGGGTTTGTCACATCCAAGTCTTCTTTTGGCCGAAAATCATCTTTAAATCTAAAGCCAAAGAGGAATCATGCATATATGTACAGTTCTTTGCATAAGAAGCCCAAAAACATATGCATGTGAACGCTTCTTCATTTGATGCTATGCATGATGTTTCTACCCATAGGAATGATTCTTTTTCTTTGCATACTAATCATCCACTTGCTCGTGTTTTGCATGATATTAATTCTTCTATGCATGGTAGAAATGTTTCTTGTGTGAATGCTTTAAATATTCACTCGCATGTTTCACACACGAGACATGCTAACGTTTATGTTCCACCTCACAAGCGTGCACCCACACCTCCTATTTATGCATCTACACGACCGCTCTGTAGGAAACACAGCTCTCTTTCTTTGTGGATTTCTAAGAATGTTATATTTTCATGCAACTATATATGGAAACCAAACTCCACTTTTGTATGGTTTCCAACTTGCTAGCACTCACTTATTATGTATGCTTACTTTTTGTACCCACTTTTAGTGTGAGATTTTCCAGTGCTCCCGTGTATTCATGTTTCATATGATTTATGGGGAGTATGGAATGTTTGCTTACCAGCATGTTCATTTCCTTTCATATGCCATGTTTTATGATATTTTCATTATGCTTTTACATATGAATATGTTGTTTCGCTTGCCCTTAGATTTTTATCAAGTTGGCACCTTCCCATCTTTTTGATATGCTAAAGGGGGAGAAATTGTTGTTATGTAAAAACATAGTCCATATGCTTTTATGCATATCCTTTGTTGGTATTGTTTTTACATAAACACCCATCAATATGCTTTATGCTTTAATTGTTTATTTTGTGCACATATGTATATTGATATGGAGAGTTTGTTAGCACACACATTGTATTTCAATGTTTATGTTATATTTTTACATAATGTTTTGTCATCATCGGAAAGGGGAAGAATGTTGGTTCTTGAGTTCAAGTCCAATGTTGTTTTGATGATGATCAACGTTATGTTGTGCGCTAATCATCTTATATGTTTTAGTCTCAGATTTACTACTGCTTATATTGATGAAGACAAAGCATATTGGTGATGAGATGATGATTCAAGGCTATGGAGCATAGCATTGCATGAAGCATGAAGATTTCAAAAGTATTTTTATTTTATTCTTCATGTAATTTTACTATTGTCACATAGAATATTTGTATCCTTGAATAGATGCATACACACTCATTTGCATCATTTTCCATCATAGGGAACCATATGATTATCCTAGAACCCATCACATTTGATCACATGCTCAAAACACTCTTTTTAGTGCTTTTGGAGCATGATCAGACGTCTGGTATAGAGTCACCAGACTTCTGGCGTGTCAGCTTTTTGTTCAGCTTGACACAACCATGGGTCAGTTTCATGATGCTCTATGACCAGGTGTCTGCATAGTGGTTTAGACGTCTGGGTCATGAACTCTAGTCGACTGTACAGAGTGAGCCAACTTTCATCCGCTCTCTGTATTTTGGACCCATAATTAGCATCCATCTGAAGAAGGCTTTCTCGATGATTGCACAGTCGATCAATCGTCTGGTAAGTATTCATCAGATGTCTGTCGCTTGGAGATTGGACTTCATCTTTTTCATCTGCCCATCTCATTCTTCCAGGCACCTGCTGCTTTGTTCCCAGACGTCTGTGCATTTTTAAGATGTCTGGAAACATTCCTTCAGACATCTGGAAACATTCTTTCAGACGTCTGGTCACTTCAAAATCTGCCCGTTTATAGCCAGTAGCTGTAGATTTTGAGAGTTGTTTTCTTGAGTTTTGACCCGAGTTTGTTAGTGCTATTTAAAACCCATCTGAGTGGGATTTTTAGCCATCTCTCCCCTGATATAGAAGTCACTTTAAAGAGCCAATTTGCTTAGAGAAAGCATTCTCTTCACACTCTCTTCTCATACACTAAATGCATTGATCTAGTGGTGGTCATTCCTAGCTTAAGGAGAAGCTTCCAAGTGCATCCAAGCTCCTCATCATCTAGCACTTAGTCATGTCAATCTTTCAAGTCTTCACACTCACATTGGTAAGATCTATTCAAGGCATATGTAGGATTGTATTTTCGTTTCTTTTTGTTACGAAACCTTGTACTCGGTTTGTGAGACATTGTGGAGGGGGGGGGGGGGTACTCCACTAGGAGGGTTACTCCATATCTTGGTTTAGGGATTCTCCTGGTTAGGGATTGTATTTGTAGAGTTTGCGTGTTTCGGTTTAGGGAGCACTATTGGAAATGTACTGCTCGGGTTTATGAGGGTGGTGCTGGAGTATGAGTCCCGGTGTAGGGATCCGAACCATGATACGCCTCTTGTGTTTGCGTTTACATTGGCATATATCTCATTGTGTTGTTATTGTTGAGATAATTGTTTTTATTTCTACTCCATTTTGTGTTTATTTTTAGTAACTTTTAATTTCACATATTTATTTGCCAATATACTATTCACCCCCTCTAGTGTATGTGTTAGGGTTTCTATCATAGTACAACTAATTTATACGCAGCGGAAAATAGAAACTTACCAAGATCCATGCGATTCTAATTAATTCGAATAGATTACTAACCTTTCTGACGATCTGAATCTTTCAGACTATAGGTGTTGTTCTACGAACGACCACCCTCAATCGGTATCCACACGCGAACGTCACGAACAGGACTTGCGGGGGTGCTAGCTCCTTTGCCGCAACTAGGGTTTCTCCCTCTCTTTGTTTTTTTTCAAAAACAGAGGAGATAGATTGAAAAACATAAAAACTGAAAATCGTGATTCTATATCTTATATAGAATCCTGCGTTAACCCCTTAACAACATTCGGTTATGCGACGATATCTTAGGGATAATATCTTAACGATATACGATATCTGACGGTTAAGATATTTCACCTTATTACGAATTTCAAATCATATTCGAAATCATATTTAAACCCTATCCTATCCAATTCGTTCTTTGTGTTCGACCCAATAGGCTCATATTAAATTGGCAATGGGCCTAATCTCATTAGAAGCCCACAAGTCATAATTGGTCTCTAGCAAGACATTTTGACTACCCAATTAATATGAATATCGTTAGTCCGATATTAACCTAACCAATATAACCTGTCATAATCCTTTTGTCACACGATATCTTATTTGAACATAGGTCATGGGTAATGTCATACTTATATTGTTCAAACATTTAATTTCTCGCTTTCTAAGTAGACTGATAAAATCAAATGACATTCATTTGAGCACGGCCATGCATTTCTCAGTTCTACTTATCGAGGGGCCCATTAGATATCTCTCATAGGAGAGGGATACATTCCATCTTGTTCATTCACTTTCCTCTGCATAATTCACATCATATTCGATCAAAACCTTTATGATTATCTGATTAAAGATAACGTTTGATTATGTCAAAATATGATGTTCCTTATGTAGGAAACTGTGATGAGCTCAGGTCTAAGGATTCAATGACATAACTATTATGAGATCATTTATGACACTAATCCATGTAATGATCTCATAGCGAGTCTATCCAGTACATGTTCTCCAACAAGTACCTTTAAGTTTGATTTGTATCACCATACATATAATTATCTCATAATTATCTATCAAACTCATACTAGTCTTAATTCTTCATTAAACCTTTAATGATGAATGACTAGGGATGCTTAGAATAGCATAAAACAACTATTCAAACATTATTATAAAGAAACATGCAAGCAATATAATAATAACAATAATAAGAGAAACATTTTATAAATGAAAATGACATAACATAAAGGTCCAAATATTTGGCCTAGGGCACAACCACTAACAATCTCCCACTAGCACTAGGCCTAATTATACAAGTATCTAATACCCATAGACCTCATATGTTTATCATGTTTGGCTTGTGAGAGAGCTTTGGTAAGTGGATCAGCAATGTTGTCATCTGTTGGTACTCTGCATATCTCGACGTCATTATTCTTAATAATTTCTCGAATGAGATGATAACGCCTGAGTATATGTTTGGATCTCTGAGGAGATCTGGGCTCTTTTGCCTGTGCAATAGCACCATTGTTGTCACAATAGAGAACCACTGGATTTGCGATACTAGGAACTACTCCTAGTTCAGTAACGAACTTCCTTATCCATACTGCTTCCTTAGCTGCATCTGATGTTGCAATATACTCAGCTTCTGTTGTAGAATCTACAATAGTGCTTTGCTTGGAACTTTTCCAACTTACAGCACCTCCGTTTAACATAAACACATATCCAGACTGCGATTTAAAGTCACTTTATCAGATTGGAAGCTTGCACCTGTGTAACCATTTACAACTAGCTCATCTTCCAATCCTCCATACACCACGAATGCATCCTTAGTTCTTCTAAAGTACTTAAGGATATTCTTGACTGTTGTCCAGTGACTTTCACCGGGGCCTGACTGGTATCTGCTTGTCATGCTCAAAGCATACGACACGTCTGGTCGAGTACATATCATGGCATACATGATAGATCCTATAACCGAAGCATAAGGAATCTTACTCATGCGATCTCGCTCATCAGATGTCATAGGACATTGAGTCTTGCTAAGAGAAATGCCATGAGACATTGGCAAGAATCCTCTTTTAGATTCTTGCATGCTGAACCTATTCAACACTTTGTCTATGTATGTACTTTGACTCAGACCAATTATCCTTTTAGATCTATCCCTATAGATCTTAATGCCAAGGATATAAGCAGCCTCGCCTAAATCTTTCATTGAGAAAGAACTCCCTAACCAAGTCTTGGTTGTTTGCAACATAGGGATGTCATTTCCAATGAGCAATATGTCATCAACATATAACACAAGAAATACTACTGCGCTCCCACTAACCTTCTTGTATACACAAGGTTCATCATCATTTTGTATGAATCCAAACTCTTTGACTGTTTCATCAAAACGAAGATTCCATCTTCGAGAAGCTTGCTTTAATCCATAAATGGATCTTTGAAGCTTGCAAACCTTTGTAGAATTCTTTGAATGAACAAAACCCTCAGGTTGTGTCATGTACACATCCTCGAGTAAGTTTCCGTTAAGAAACGCTGTTTTGACATCCATTTGCCATATCTCGTAATCATAGTACGCAACAATGGCAATTAGAATTCTTATTGATTTAAGCATTGCAACTGGCGAAAAGGTTTCCTCATAGTCTATACCATGAGTTTGTTTGAAACCTTTTGCAACAAGTCTTGCTTTAAAGGTATGCACTTTGCCATCCATGTCAGTTTTCTTCTTAAAAACCCACTTGCACCCAATGGTTTTAACTCCTTCAGGTGGATCAATCAAGGTCCAAACTTGATTATCATACATGGATTGCATTTCAGATTTCATGGCTCCTAGCCATTTCTCAGATTCTGGACTTGACACAGCTTCTTGATAGGTAGTAGGCTCATCCTGATCTATGAGCAGTACTTCACGAGTGTCCGTTATAAGAAATCCATATTTCTCGAGCTTGTGTCGTGGCCTATCAGATCTATGTGGTGCTTGTGTAGCTCGTACAGGTTCTACAACTGTTTGTGGAACTTGTTGAACTTCCATCGTTGGTTCTATACCATCATGTGGTTCTCGAAACTCTTCGAGGTGTACTTTGCTCCCACTGGTTCTTTTAGAAATAAATTCCTTTTCTAGAAAGACACCATTTCGAGCAACAAACACTTTGTTCTCTGAGGGATTATAAAAGTAATATCCTTTAGTTTCTTTAGGATATCCCACAAAAAGGCATTTATCAGATTTTGGGGCTAACTTATCTGAAACTTGTCTTTTTCACATGAGCCTCACATCCCCAAATTTTTATAAAAGACAAACTAGGTGTTCTCCCAGTCCACATCTCATATGGTGTCTTTTCAACCGCTTTAGATGGAACTCGGTTCAAAGTGAACGCAGCTGTTTCTAAGGCATGGCCCCAGAAGGATAATGGAAGATCTGTTTGACTCATCATGGATCGAACCATATCTAATAAGGTTCGATTTCTCCTTTTCAGATACACCATTCCACTGTGGTGTTCCTGGTGGAGTTAATTGTGAAACAATTCCACAACCCTTGAGATGATCATCAAATTCCTGGCTCAAGTATTCACCACCCCGATCAGATCGAAGTGCCTTAATAGTTTTGCCAAGTTGATTTTGTACTTCATTTTGAAAAATTTTGAACATTTCAAATGATTCATGTTTATGTTTCATTAAATAGATATAGCCATATCTACTGAAATCATCAGTGAATGTAATGAAGTACTGAAATCCTCCCCTAGCTTGGATGCTTAATGGACCACATACATCAGTATGTATTAGGCCCAATAAATCATTGGCCCTTTCACTATATCCAGTGAAAGGATTCTTTGTCATTTTTCCTAATAAGCAGGATTCACAATTTTCAAATGATTCAAAATCAAATGACTCTAAAAGTCCATCTTGATGGAGCTTAGATATGCGTTTCTCGTTTATATGGCCAAGACGACAATGCCATAAAAATGTGGGATTCATATTATTGGGTTTGGATTTCTTAGCAGTTATGTTATAAATTTCTCCACTGTTGGAGTTGTCTAGATTTAGGACGTAAAGCCGATCATATGAATCAGCAATACAATAAAGCACATCATCATAATAAATGGAGCATCTCTTATTCTTAATAAGAAAATAAAATTGTTCATCATCCAGACAATAAACTGAAATAATATTCCTACTCAAAGTAGGAACATAGTAGCAATTATTCAACACTAATAAAAGCCCATTTGGCAAATGTTACGCCTATTTGGCCGAAGCCCGAAAGACATGAGCCCAGACACCCGGCTGCCGATCAGAAGCCCATCTGCGCGATCTGGCCCGCCCGACAAGGCCCTATAGAGGACCCCCAAATAGCGATCCGACCCGGCCCCGATAACGCGCAAATCACTCGCCCACTCCAGCGATAACCGTTCCACCAGGCCCGTTACCACTTAACGGCGGTAATGGGGAGGTGCTGGCATGGCGCAGGGAACGGCGATAGGGAGGCGGATTGAGGGGGCACGATCGGGGGCGGACGAGGGACGTGAGTCATGGGCAATCGCGATGGGAGGACTATAAAAGGGCTAGAAGGACGACTAGACAAGAGACCGCATCTCAGGTAACTAAAACCTAAGGTACTACATCAACGACCTAGTTCCCCCATTTCATCTCCTTCCTCCCCCGCTCGTGCCGGTAGACGTCGTTCCGATCTCCTCTCGAGTCGAACCGTCTCCGCCGAGCCTCCTCTTTCAGATCATCGTCTGACTTAGGCATCGGAGGGGATTTGGCCGGAACCAAGGTCCGGCCCCCCTGACGAGTGTTCTCGTCTTCGCAGGAAGACGTCAGATCCACGGGCCGAGGCTTCCCCTCCGCCCCACACCGGCCATGCATCCAGCAAGACGACCGAGGCTACTCCTCGTCGTCCGACCGTCCGAGGCCGAGCGTCTCACACCGGGCCGAGGCTTCCCCTCGCCCCCCTTGCAGCCGAGGATCCAGACCCGGCCCAGCCGAAGCGCTCCACGTCATCCACGCCTCAGATTTGCGCCGCGTCCGCACGGACTCGACGCACCCGAGGGACCCAAGTCGGCCCCTTGACCACGTTGACCGGGTAGTCCACGGTCAACGCTTTTGTAGTGAGAAAACACTCTGAAACATCTGGCGCCGTCTGTGGGAACGAACTGTCCCACGAAGAAACAAACCACACCTGTAATGACACGGCTTCACCCGTCTCGTCGAAAGGAGAGCAAGGCTCAGACGCGAAGCAACAGGGCCCGCCATCGTTGGCAAGAGTGGGCCCGGGCCCAGCGCAAGGAGGATCGTGAGGAGAGGACCGGGAGACCCTCACCGGCCCTACCGGTCGGGAGGCCGAGCACGTCTGTAACGGCGCGCAGCTCGGACGTAGCTTTAGTGGTGTCGGTGATCATCGACACAACCATGGTACGGCGACTGCTTGTCGATACCGGCAGCTCCTGCGACGTCCTCTTCACGTCAACCCTGGATAAGATGGGGCGGCGGAAGGAAGACTTGCGACCTCGCTCGGGTCCCGTGGTGGGATTCACGGGTCATTCCACCCCCATCATCGGCACGATCCATCTCCCGGTAACACTCGGAGGCCCACCAGACTCGGTGACCCTGGCGGTAGAATTCATCGTATTGGGGATCGGGTCGGAATACAACGGGATCATCGGCCGACCCCTTCTCAATGCCATCGGCGCGGTTGTCTCGATCCTCCATCAGACTATCAAGTTCCGAACGCCTAGGGGGATTGGGCAAGTCGAAGGCGACGCGGGGAGACCGAATACCTGCTATCAACTGGTGGAGGAAGGTCCCGAAGATCGACTGGTCGACCGGATGGCCGCATTCGACTTAAGGGGCGGGCCGAGACCCACCCCTGCGGAGGAGCAAGAGCAGATCCCGGTCACGGACGTCGAGGGCTGGTTCGTCTCAATCGGGATAGGGCTAAGCCACGACCTGAGGAGCCAACTAGTCGAGTGCCTGGAGGCGAACCTAGACGTCTTTGCCTGGTCACCGGAGGACATGCCCGGCGTAGATCCCCAGGTGATCGTCCACCAGATCAACGCCGACGCCAACTTCAAGCCGGTCAGGCAGAAGAAGCGGAACCTGGGCGGTGAGAAGATGAAGGCGGCCTCCGAGGAAGTGGAACGTCTCCTCGACGCCGGCTTCATACGAGAGGTCTGGTACCCGGAGTGGCTATCGAACGTGGTGATGGTCAGGAAACCCAATGGGAAGTGGCGAATGTGCGTGGACTTCAGTGACCTCAACAAAGCCTGTCCCAAGGACAGCTACCCCCTGCCGTGCATTGACCACCTGGTGGACAACGCCTCGGGGTACGAGATGCTTAGCTTCATGGACGCCTACTCAGGGTACAATCAAGTCCAGATGGATCCCCGGGACGAAGAGATGACAGCCTTCACGATGGACCGGGGAACATACTGCTACAAGAAGATGCCCTTTGGCTTGAAGAACGCAGGGGCCACCTACCAGAGAATGGTCAACAAGGTTTTTTACTCCCAGATCGGGAGGAACCTGGAGGTCTACGTCGACGACATGCTTGTCAAGTCGAGAAAGCCGGAGGACCACATCGCCGACCTTCGTGAAACCTTCGAGCGGTTGCGGCGACACAACATTCGACTCAACCCCACGAAGTGCACGTTCGGGGTAAGATCTGGCAAATTCTTGGGATTTATGATAACTAACCGTGGCATTGAAGCTAATCCTGACAAGAGCGAGGCACTGATCAACATGCGTGAGCCGACGACGATCAAAGAGCTGCAGAGGCTGAATGGGCGCATCGCAGCCTTGGGGCGATTCCTTTCCAAATCGGCGGAAAGATCGCTCCCCTTCTTCAAAGTTCTGAGGAAAGCGATCGCGGAACCATCAGAAAATAGGAAGACGATACTATGGGACGAAGACTGCTCCAGGGCGTTCGCAGATCTCAAGGAATATCTCCGCAGCCCGCCACTCCTGTCCAAGCCACGGGAAGGGGAGTCGCTAAGCCTTTACCTGGCATGCGCGGAGGAGGCAGTGAGCTCGGTGCTGATTCGGGAAGACGGTGGGGTACAGTGGCCGGTGTACTACACGAGCCGGATCTTGAAGGGGGCGGAGGTGCGGTACTCGCCCATGGAGAAACTGGCGTACGCCCTAATTCTCTCAGCGCGAAGGCTCAGGCCCTATTTCCAAGCCCACACCATACTGGTCTTGACCGACTCACAACTGGAGCAGAATCTCAAGAGATTCGATCGAATGGGAAGGATGCTAAACTGGGGGGGGGGGGTGGAATTGAGCGAGTTTGACCTCCGATTCAAACCGCGCACGGCCATCAAAGGGCAGGCCTTGGCTGACTTCATCGCTGAATGCACGACGGAAGGAGAACGTCCCCCGGAGGAAGAAGGCCCAGCAACGGTAATTGCCCAACCCTTGTCTTTTCTTTCGGCTGACCACCTCCAGTCAGGAGTCCCAGGAGCGTGGATAGTCCATGTGGACGGATCGGCCACACAGTCAGGAGGCGGGGCTGGGATCGCGATCCGATCTCCGGAAGGGAACATCGTGGAATACGCGTTGCGGTTCGAGTTCCCGGCCACCAACAACGTGGCGGAATACGAAGCGGTGATCAACGGCCTGAGGCTGGCCCGGGAGCTCGGTGCCGAGTCCGTGCGCCTCCTCAGCGACTCGAAGCTCATTGTCAACCAACTTCTGGGACGTTACGAGGCGCGGGAGGAGACGATGCAGAGGTATCACGCCGTCGCCAAAGCGGCGTTCTCCAGGTTCAAAAACGCGGAAGTCTTGCATCTCCCGCGGTCGGAGAACGCACGGGCGGACGCATTGTCGATGCTAGACTCATCCTCGCCTAAGGAGCTGGGCCGCACCATCTACGTGGAGAACCTGCAGTCCCCCAGCACGGAAGAGCGGTAGGTGATGGCGATCGACCAAGATCCCACCTGGATGGATCCGATCATGCGGTACCTCACTCATGGGGAGGTGCCGACGGATTGGGACGATCGTCAGACCCTGGAGAGGAAGGCGCTCTGATACGTGATCCATGAGGGGACGCTCTACCGGAGGCACTGGACGAAGGCGGACGTCCTCCCATACCTGAAATGCATCGGAACGCAGGAAGCCGACTACGTCCTACGGGAGGTTCACGAAGGAATCTGCGGAAATCACCACGGGGGCAAGATGGTTGCACAGAAAATCTTGAGGCATGGATACTACTGGCCGACCCTGGTCCAAGACGCAACAAACTACGTCCAAAAGTGCCAGGAATGTCAGAGGTATGCCCACCACACCTCAACTCCCCCATCGGAGCTCATCCCTATCGTGAGCCCCATACCATTTGCGAAATGGGGGCTCGACATCCTCGGACCGTTTAAGCCGGGCTGGGGGCAGCGGAAGTATCTGATTGTGGCGGTGGACTACTTTACCAAGTGGATTGAGGCGGAACCATTGGCCACCATTACATGGAAGAAAGCGAAAAGCTTCGTATGGACTTCCATCATCTCCAGATTCGGAGTGCCCTGGTCCATCGTCACAGACAACGGGAAACAGTTCGACTCCGCGAGGTTCAAAGACTTTTGCGCGGAATGGGGGATCAAGCTTCTCTTCGCCTCTGTAGCGCACCCCCAGACCAACGGAATGGCGGAAGCAGCCAACAAATGCATCATAGAGCCCCTCCGAAAGAAAGTGAAGAACGCCGAAGGAAGCTGGCCGAAAGAGCTCCCCGGGATACTCTGGTCATACCGGACGACCCACAAGGAGGCAACCGGTGAGACCCCGTTCATGCTTGCCTACGGGGCCGAGGCGGTGGTACCGGTCGAGTTGGGTGAAGAATCTCTCCGCCTCAAATGCTTTGACGAAGACAGGAACTCGCAAGGTCTGAAGCTCAGTCTGGAGCTCCTCGGCGAGCGGCGGGAGCAAGCCCTGGCCACCATCATCCGCTAGAAGCAGAAGGTGGCCCGATACTACAATGCTCGGGTCAGGGGCAGAAGCTTCCACCTTGGGGACCTGGTCCTCCGGAAAGCAGGCTTCAACCCGGATACCGCTCGCAAAGGGAAGCTCGCGGCTAAATGGGAGGGACCCTACAAAGTCATCGAGGTCCTCGGACCTGCAACCTACCGTCTAGCCAATATGGAGGGGAGGATTCTTACTCACGCCTGGAATGCGGAACATTTACGCAAGTACTTTCAATGAGTGTATCGTTTTCTATGAAATAAATTTATTTAAGTTCGTTTTCCTTTCCAGATAAGCAAAAAGATGTACAAAGAGATGCACGTAGAGGTCGAGGGGCATTCCCCTCCCTCATTCATCTCCAGGGGCACCCGTGGAGCCACAGGCTGGCGGTCCGCTTGGGCCATCCCCCACACTCCGTTCGCCGTCAGAGTGCATCCGGAGATCCTCGAAGTTGACTCCCGAGAGCGGAAACTTCTTCTGGATCTCGGATTGACACCGGGCGAAGCCCTTCTCGAACGCCTCCGCCAAAGCGGACTCAACGAAGGAGGTGGCATACTCAGCCACGGCGTCTTGGGCGATCTGGGATGGATCCACCTCCTCAAGCCCACGCACCCGAGCCTCTAAGGTCTCGATCTGGCGTTGGTGCTCCGCCCTCTCCTTCTCGATCTCCCGGGATCTGTCGCTGAGTTGAGCAAGGAGAGCCCTCACCTGCTCCTCCGCCGCCTCCAGACGATCGGAGAGCTCCAGGGCCTCGGGGGCAACAACGGAGACGGGGGTCTTGTCGGCTCCCCCAGACGTGTCGGCATCTCCCAGAAGCTCAGCAACCCACGCCTTGGCCTCTGACTTTGCAGTCAGAGCCAAGGCCCTCTCCCGGTCCGCCTCTTCCAAGGCAGAGGACAGCTCAGTTACGCGGGTCTCCAAGGACCTGACCCGCACTTCCTCTAACTGGCCTGCCTCTCCCTCTTCACCGTGAGCCTCGAGATCTCGCCCGGCGTCGGATTTGGCCTTGGGAAGCGCCGCAAACTGGCGCCTCATCGAGAGACCTACCGAGGACAACTGCACCAAGGCAACAAAGGTAAGACGGGGAAAGCAGCTGGAGGGAGGACAAGCAGAGACACTCTACCTGTTGGCCGGCCTGGATCACGAAGGTGGCCAAATAGTCACCTCTAACTCTATCCAGCGCAGCCTGATCGGGAGGGAGGCAACTGTTCTCGGCCACTCGAGCGGCGGCTCCGCGGCTCGAAAAAACCGATTCCTTCTCCCCCACCGGGAAGCGTGGACGAAGAAGGCCCTCCCCTGACGAAGGAAACTCGCCGGGGTTGGAGCGGAACGCGCCTAGGTACTGGTCGTAGGCATCAGGGAGAGAACCGCCCGGGAGAGGCAAAGGACCAACCCACGGCCAAGCAACCTCAGTGGGGGCAGGTCGGAGCTGATCGGCAGGCGGCGGGACATCAACTCCCTCGGCCCCCTCACGGACCCTCTTGCAAGACCCCCCAAAAAAACACACACCTCTCTCCCCAAAAACCCTAGCCACCATTTTCTTCGCCATCATCATCGCCGTTCTCAAATGGATCAGCAGCAACTCATGTCGATCTTGGGCGACGACATCGCCCCGTTCCAAGCACTAATCTCTCAGCTGATGTCGACGGCCAACGACCAGCGATCTCACGCAGAGTCTATCTTCAACTTCGTCCGCGACAATCACCCCGACAACCTCGCCCTAAAGCTCGCTCAGCTCCTCCACTCATCGCCGCTCGTCGAGATCCACGGCATGTCAGCGATCCTCCTCCGCAAGCAGCTCACCGCCTCCTCATCCGCCGACGGGCAGCCCTCGTACATCTGGCCGCGACTCAACCCCCAGACGCAGTCCACTCTCAAATCGATGCTCCTGTCATCGGTTCAGAGAGAGGAAGTGAAGACGATATCGAAAAAGCTGTGCGATACCGTGTCGGAGCTTGCTTCCAATCTATTACCGGAGAATGCCTGGCCGGAGCTTCTACCGTTCATGTTCCAGGCGGTGACATCGGATTCGGCAAGGCTCCAGGAGTATTCTCTTTTGATCTCCCCTCAGCATGCAGACGACGACGAACCCGACAAGGAGCCCGACGACGTTGGGGAAGAATTGGCACAAGCCCACGTTGTGGGCCTGAAGGAACTCAACAATAAAGGGGTGGAGTGGGAAGCGAAGCCCGAAGCAGAAGCACTTCTCGTATATTCCAACCTCGTTGGGACCGGGAAGGCAGATCCGCTCGTCGGACCCGGGAGCACGAGCCGAGTAAGGCGGAAGCAGGTAGGCGGAGTGCATGCTCCCGATGGCGGTGGCACAGACCGACGAGGGCCACGACAAGACCTCTGGGGGCACCCCCGACAGTTCACCCCCGTGCCGACAAATCGCCGAAGGAGGACTACCCACCAGGCCAGGAGCGGCGTCACGCTCCGGCCGACCCGAACCAGTGGCAGAAGAAGACGACATGAGGTAGAGCTCGGGCAGGATCGAGATCGACGCAAAGAAGAAAATGACGGGATGGCGGCTCACAACCCACCCGGCTTCTCAACCTAAGACGGCCTCGCGAGCAGTGGGGATAAACTTGCAGCTACACGTGGCAGCATCAGAGGACCGACGGCTCTTCGGAGCCCGCGCCTTAAAAGTATCGAACGGACCAACTCATGATGACGACCAATAAATGAGTCGGCATCGATTGACGAGCCTGTCAAATCGGCGGAAGTCACATCGGCCGAGCCGAACCGGCCGAGGCCGATCGACCCGACCAATAGGGGCAATTGTTACGCCTATTTGGCCGAAGCCCGAAAGACACAAGCCCAGAAACCCGGCTGCCGATCAGAAGCCCATCTGCGCGATCTGGCCCGCCCGACAAGGCCCTATAGAGGACCCCCGAATAGCGATCCGACCCGGCCCCGATAACGCGCAAATCACTCGCCCACTCCAGCGATAACCGTTCCCCCAGGCCCGTTACCACTTAACGGCGGTAATGGGGAGGTGCTGGAATGGCGCAGGGAACGGCGATAGGGAGGCGGATTGAGGGGGCACGATCGGGGGCGGACGAGGGACGTGAGTCGTGGGCAATCACGATGGGAGGCCTATAAAAGGGCTAGAAGGACGACTAGACAAGAGACCGCATCTCAGGTAACTAAAACCTAAGGTACTCCATCAACGACCTAGTTTCCCCATTTCATCTCCTTCCTCCCCCGCTCATGCCGGTAGACGTCGTTCCGATCTCCTCTCGAGTCGAACCGTCTCCGCCGAGCCTCCTCTTTCAGATCATCGTCTGACTTAGGCATCGGAGGGGATTTGGCCGGAACCAAGGTCCGGCCCCCCTGACGAGTGTTCTCGTCTTCGCAGGAAGACGTCAGATCCACGGGCCGAGGCTTCCCCTCCGCCCCACGCCGGCCACGCATCCAGCAAGACGACCGAGGCTACTCCTTGTCATCCGACCGTCCGAGGCCGAGCGTCTCACACCAGGCCGAGGCTTCCCCTCGCCCCCCTTGCGGCCGAGGATCCAGACCCGGCCCAGCCGAAGCGCTCCACGTCATCCACGCCTCAGATTTGCGCCGCGTCCGCACGGACTCGACGCACCCGAGGGACCCAAGTCGGCCCCTTGACCACGTTGACCGGGTAGTCCACGGTCAACGCTTTTGTAGTGAGAAAACACTCTGAAACAGCAAAGACAATTCATAGGATCCTACAGCTAAAGCAGTAACTCTTGCTCCATTTCCAACTCGTAGGTCCACTTCGCCCCTTTTCAGTTGTCTACTCCTTTTCAACCCCTGCACATTTGTACAAATGTGAGATCCACATCCAGTATCTAATACCCAGGAAGTAGAAGTAGATAAGTTAATTTCAATAACATAAATATCTGAAGACGTAGTCTCACTACTCTTCTTTTTCTTCAGATATTCCAAATAGAGTTTGCAATTCCGCTTCCAATGACCAGGTTCATTGCAATGGAAACAAACTCCCTCCTTTGGAACTTTTGCAGGCTTATCAGCAACTTTTGCTTTAGCCTTTCCTTTAGGCTTACTTGCAACTCTTACTTTAGCTTTTCCCTTGTGTTTCATTCCTTTCCCTTTGTTGACCATAAGTACATGACTAAGCTTTTTCTTTATACTTTGCTCAGCAGTTTTAAGCATCGAATGCAGCTCAACAAGAGATTTCTCCATGTCATTCATATTGTACTGCATGACAAACTGATCAAAACCATCAGTCAATGAATTAAGGATCAAATCCGTAGCCAGTTCTAAACTGAGGGGAAATCCAAGCCTTTCAAGATGATCAATGTAGCCTTTCATCTTCAAAACATGAGCGCTCACTGATGCACCTTCAGCCATTTTGCAAGCATGCAGAGCTTTGGTAGTCTCATACCTTTCCTGCCTTGCATGTTGTTGGAAAGTCTCCTTGAGATGAACACTCAGCTCATAAGCCTCCATGTGTTCCAGATCCTTCTGAAGTTCTGGGCACATGGTGGCTAACATAAGACAACCAACATCAATAGAATCATCAAGATGTTTCTTATACTTATCCTTTACAGCCTTTGAAGCATCAGCAGGTGGTTCTTCAGGGAGAGGATCATCCAGGACATACAGCTTCCTTTCATGCTTGAGAACAATTCTCATGTTTCTGAACCAGTCAAGGAAGTTGGTGCCATTTTCTTTCAGCTTGTTCTTCTCAAGGACAGATCGCAGTGATAGTGCAGAAGTGTTATGAGATGCCATTGATCTACAAATATGCAAAATAAACATTAGTACCAATTTAATTTTAAAATGTTTCATAAAGCTCCCACAAAAATAATAACCCTCAATATTAATTACAACAATTGCAACACTTTAGTGGGCTAAGATCCATATTTCACCCAACTTTAAGTCAGCTTTGGCATGACACTTAAAATCAAGTTATTTAGGTAGGTAACACTTTACCAATTATATCTCATATAATTCTTAGATTCTTTATGGGATTTTGACATCATATGTCTCCGCATGTTATAATCCCATCTAATGCCCTTAGGCCCAAAACCATTTTGATAGCCTAATTAAGTCTAACCATTTTTAAATATATGGGTAGCACGATTACCCATCCTGCCTTACTATGATAACCAAATGCACTTCGCTTTGGCAGAACCCACATTTTGGTGATCATAGTCTTGACAGGTATTCAAATCATGGGTGGCATACGACATAAAATTATGGTGAGGGAATTTTAACAATTAAGTTATGATGTCTATTTATATTAATATATTATGCATCATTCCATACATGGCATCTCATACACATATATCATCATATATCGCATCACATACAAAACTGATAAACATAACATATATGAACCATATGATAGCATGTAAAACATCATATATACATCAAAACAAATCATGTTATCACATAGCATGTCATCAAATTTTTATTCAAAATGATGTGTCATAAATTCTGTTTAATAACTTCCACGACATATAATGCGCAACGAACACGACGGTTTGAATTATCAGTAATCTCATTAATGATTTTCTGCCTTTAAAACCCCTATTTAAATTTCTGAGTGATGAATCTGCTGATCATATCAGCATCATTTTAATCGTATTAAACAGTCATTGCTCAGACTCTGCTGATCAAATCAGTGTTAATTTAATCAAATTAAACAGTCACATTAATCAGTGTTAGTTGATCATATTAATCATATTAAACAATGATCTGCGTAAGTTTAATCATATTAAACAGTGATTACCGTAGGTTTAATCATATTAAACAATGATCATAAATTAACATGTTAATCATATTAACAATAATCACGTTAATCATATTAATAACAGCGTAATCATAAAAGCATGTTGATCAAATTAACAGTGATTAATTTCGTGGCCATCTACATGTC
Source organism: Scilla litardierei (assembly GCA_030789695.1). Classification (NCBI taxonomy): domain Eukaryota; kingdom Viridiplantae; phylum Streptophyta; class Magnoliopsida; order Asparagales; family Asparagaceae; genus Scilla; species Scilla litardierei. Next base: position 491,940,645 of record CM061142.1, on the reverse strand, counting down.
ATGTATATTATTAAACATCAATTATTTGTATCTCATACAGACAGATTAAACAGATTGTGTTTTCAATTAACAACATGTAATCGTGTTTATGTATCAATATACATACAGGTTAAAATCATGCCAGCAAATATATAGACATTTCACACATATAAACATGGCATTATTCAAATCAATTGAATTCGCAAGATGCTCCGATACCACTTTTAGGGTTTCTATCATAGTACAACTAATTTATACGCAGCGGAAAATAGAAACCTACCAAGATCCATGCGATTCTAATTAATTCGAATAGATTACTAACCTTTCTGACGATCTGAATCTGTCGAACTATAGGTGCTGTTCTACGAACGACCACCCTCAATCGGTATCCACACGCGAACGTCACGAACAGGACTTGGGAGGGTGCTAGCTCCTTTGCCGCAACTAGGGTTTCTCCCTCTCTTTGTTTTTTTTCAAAAACAGAGGAGATAGATTGAAAAACGTTAAAACTGAAAATTGTGATTCTATATCTTATATAGAATCCTGTGTTAACCCCTTAACAACATTCAGTTACGCGACGATATCTTAGGGATAATATCTTAACGAGATACAATATCTGACTGTTAAGATATTTCACCTTATTACGAATTTCAAATCATATTCGAAATCATATTTAAACCCTATCCTATCCAATTCGTTCTTTGTGTGCGACCCAATAGGCTCATATTAAATTGACAGTGGGCCTAATCTCATTAAAAGCCCACAAGTCATAATTGGTCTCTAGCAAGACATTTTGACTACCCAATTAATATGAATATCGTTAGTCTGATATTAACCTAACCAATAGAACCTGTTATAATCCTTTTGTCACACGATATCTTATTTGAACATAAGTCATGGGTAGTGTCATACTTATATTGTTCAAACATTTAATTTCTCGCTTTCTAAGTAGACTGATAAAATCAAAGGACATTCATTTGAGCACGGCCATGCATTTCTCAGTCCTACTTATCGAGGGGCCCATTAGATATCTCTCATAGGAGAGGGACAAATTCCATCTTGTTCATTCACTTTCCTTTGCGTAATTCACATCATATTCGATCATAACCTTTATGATTATCTGATTAAAGATAACGTTTGATTATGTCAAAATATGATGTTCCTTATGAAGGAAACTGTGATGAGCTCAGGTCTAAGGATTCAATGACATAACTATTATGAGATCATTTATGACACTAATCCATGTAATGATCTCATAGCGAGTCTATCCAGTACATATTCTCCAACAAGTACCTATAAGTTTGATTTGTATCACCATACATATAATTATCTCATAATTATCTATCAAACTCATACTAGTCTTAATTCTTCATAAAACCTTTAATGATGAATGACTAGGGATGCTTAGAATAGCATAAAACAACTATTCAAACTGTTGGATATGGACGACATGAATACACCTATGAGGGGATGTATGAGGGTATACGGACCTCAGATGTCGTGTGCACGAAAGCGTGCACGAAGGGAACCTTTTCTCGTGTGAAAAGGACCACTCGATAAGGGGAAAAAGCCACTTTATAAGTGCATAAAGGCACTTGATAAGTGAATGAAGAAGAGGATAAGTGTAAGTGCTAATATAGGCTAATAAGCTTATATTTAGTTATTTCCTACAATAACTACCCCTAAAGCCTATAAATAGGACCCAAGGGTAAGGCATTTACACTAATCTAACCATGACATACGTTTGCATAAGGCTACTTGTGTTCTTCTTCTCCCTTCCATTAAAATCCTCTTCTAAATAGAGATTTAGGCGGTGGAACGCTGCTTCGATCCTCCGTGACAAAGTACTGACCGTTGTGGCGAATCCGAGGGTGAAGTTCAGAGATTACGGTGCCGCGTACACAAGCGTAAGTCTCTCCTCTTCATTCGATCCTAATATCGTTGTTTTGACAGGATCCTACATTGGTATCAGAGCCATACGGGTTCGTCCCGGTCTAACCGTCGCCCCGGTCTAACCGATGAACGAGGCGTTGTCTTTTTCACGAATGAGTTTCCTACCATTATGGATATGGTAGGAGTGCATCGTGACTGAGAGAATCGCAGCAGTTGTTCTTTTCACGTTAGGGTCTTCTGTCATTACAGATATGGCAGGAACTCTCCGTGACGGGAAGAACTGACCGTTCATCACGCCAAACTCGCACTCTTCATGGATGTTGAGTCTCTATTCAATAGGGAATGTGAACTCTCTTCATGTGGATCGTGAAGTTTGCGGCCTTGAAAGTGTGTTATTTTTTCATTTTGGCACACGGCCATTAAAGAATAACTACTTTCTCGACAAACAGGTGCCTCATCGGAGAAGAAGATGGCGGTTGGAACAATTCTCATCGGAGAAGAAGACCTCTTTGGTGCATGATCGTCATGGCCATATAGGCCATGGAGGCTATGCATCCCCCCTCCCCATACGGAGGGGGTTGGCTACGGCCAATAACAACCACAGCCACCCCTCCGGTGGGGGGTGTGCGGCCAACCCCATGCAAGGGGGAGGCCGGCCATGGCCATATGGGCCAAGGCCGGCCATGGCCAAGGGGCCATGGCCGGGCCTCGGCCAGGGCCGGCACCCTGGCCTCAGGCGAGGACCTGGCCGGCCCTGGCAGAGGCCAGGGCCAGGCCGAGGCCGAGGCCGGCCATGGCCGCTGCCAGGGCCACAGCCGGCCCTGGCTGAGGCCGGCCCTGGCCGCTGCCAGGGCCACGGCCGGCCCTGGCAGAGGCCAGGGCCATGGTCATTGCCGGCCCTTAGCCTCGGCCAGGGCCAAGCCCCGGTAAGCCCAGTGATTGAGGGGGGGCTTGCATGACCAGAGGGGGTGGCTTGCATGGCCGGTCTTTACGGAGCCGGTGGCAGTTGTCTGCGGCAAAATTCTCCTGTAGGGGGGAAGCGCCTGGATCCATACGGGAGCCGGCGGCGGTGGCTTGCAGAAAACTTCCCTCAAGGGGTGTTCGGCCTTGGCCAAGTTGCGATGGCAACTCTCTCTTCGGAAGAATGAAGAATTCAGCCTTGGCACGGCCACGACACGACCCCGGCAATGGCCAGGGAATTGTCGAAATATTTCGGCTATGTCACCCTGTAATGGGGTGTAGGCCCTGCAAAATACGTTTGCAAAATATGTTTGAAAAATACGTTTTCAAAATACGTTTTTCAAAAACGCTTTTCCGCTGCAAAGTACCATAAGAGTACTGTTATTTGATAAAGTGATGGGGAAATATTGAAAGTTGTTCTAGATGGTGATTGGGATCATAATGACTTTTCCAATTCTAGAACAACATCTTCAATATTTTTCGAAAGTAACTTATCAAATATAATAATATCATACCAAGTGGGTTTTTTCCAAGTGGGAGTGATATTAAACAAGTCTGAAATTTCCACATTCGATTGAATCAGCATCTCAATGGATCATGATTCAACCAGTGGTCTTTTGGACTAATTTGTGGGACACATTGGCTCTGTCTGGGGGTAGTGAACCATGGACTAGCCATTCCCATGGTCGGTCCGCTGGCCGAGAATGCTGAATTATGAAAATGTCTAAAATAATGACTATAAATATGAAATTTATGCAATGTTTTTGATCGAACCTTCGTTTTATGTCTTTTGCAGCATTTTAAAGCTAAAATTTCTTCTGCCGCTAAGAACATCGTCGCTGAGTTGAACAACGGTGAAAAACTCAACGGCGATAATTACAAACTATGGTCCATAAAGATACAATATGTTCTAGAGGAGCAAGATGTGCTCGAAACTCTAAAGAACAAAATGATTGAACCAGAGTTGGGCACTACGGCCCAACATAGAAGAGACAAGGAATCTTTTGATGCTTGGTCTCGAAAGAACAAGATTGCCCGCATTATGTTGCTGTCAAGTATGGCAGACGACATAATGCGAATCTTCCGAGAGCATGACCTAGCCATGGACATATGGTCCAAGCTTGAGGAGAAGTTTGGTGGCACCTCGGTGTCCAAACTTCGTTCTTTAACTATAAGATTTGATTCATACAAGAAACGTCCAGATCATTCCATGGGGAAACATCTGCGACATATGGCGAATCTCATCTCAGAGTTAAAGGATGCATGTCATGTGCTCACTGACGAGCAACAAATCCAAGCAGTCATACGTTCCCTACCAAATGGGTGTGACCAAATGAAGATGCATCTCACTCATAATGAGAGCATCAAGAACTTCAGCGATGTTTCTAAGAACCTCGAGTTAGAGGAAGAGCGGCTTGCGGCCGCCAAGCCAAGTGCAGAAGTGCACATGGTTGCTAGTTCCTCACACGGGGGAAAGAAACGGAAAAATCGTTCGAAGTTTACTAATGAACGTAATAAGCAACCTGAGTCTACCAAGAAACCCAAACATAAGGGTGGGCACACGAAATGGCACAAGAAGAAGGACTTGAAGAAGATCAAGTGTTTCAAGTGCAACAAGTTAGGTCACTATGCTCGTTCATGTACGAGTGGAGATGACGAGGTAACTTGTAATAATACTAGTTACATATGTGTTTCTAGTTCAATATTTCTTGTAGAATCTAATCCCTTTGGGATAATTGATTCAGGTGCCACCGACCACATAGCAAGGGACAGACGGTCCTTCGTGGAGTATCACCGGATACCCCAAGGAATGAAGTGGATCTACGTAGGAAACAACACACGTGTTGAAGTGAAAGGTGTTGGGACGTGTAAGCTCGTCTTGGACAACGGCCGCACTATCCTACTTCATGATGTTCTCTTCGCTCCGGATATTTGAAGGAATATTATATCTGTGGTCGTGTTAATGGGTCTTGGTTATAGCTGGTTTTTCTTCATAATTGTAAAGTGGACTTGTCTTGTAATAATACTCTAATTGGTTCTGGGTATGTATTTAAAGGATTTATTGTATTAAATACAATGTATGATTCCTCATTTAATAATGAAAATTTTCTTGTTGCAAATTCATCAAATTATGAATCAGATGTAATTTGTTGGCATGCAAGGCTTGGTCACATTGGACCAACACGAATGGATAGACTTGCCAAACGTGGCCTTCTATCCAATGTTTCAAAGGTCGAAATGTCGACTTGAGAACATTGCCTTGTAGGGAAATCTTGTCGCAAGCCATTTGGAACCGACACAAGGGCCGAGGTTCCATTACAGCTCATCCATTCGGACATATGTGGTCTGATGAATGTCAAGACAAGACGCGGGAAGTCTTATTTCATCACTTTTATTGATGACTTCACCCGATTCGGTCATATTTATTTGACATCCCACAAAAGTGAAGCATTAACCTGCTTTCAAAACTATTTGAGTTTGGTGGAAAATCAATTAGATCGCAAGATTAAGGTCTTGCGAACCGATAGAGGCGGTGAATACCAATCAACAAGTTTTAAGGAACTTTGTGATGAAAAAGGCATAGTTCATCAGGTAACTATGCCTTATACTCCGCAACAAAATGGTGTTGCAGAAAGGAGAAATAGGACTTTAATGGAAATGGTCCGTTCAATGATGACGCAAGCTAACTTGCCAATCACCTTTTGGGGTGATGCATTATTGACGGCCACTTTCATTTTAAACCGCGTACCCTCGAAATCAGTTAGCTCCACTCCTTATGAGTTGTGGAACCAAAGGTCTCCTGACTTAAACATTTTTAAAACCTTGGGGATGTGCATCCTACGCACATATTTCCTCCCATACGTATGGCAAACTTGGGCCAAGGGGGAGGAAATGTATCTTTATACGATACGCAGTAAACTCCAAAGGTTATGTTTTCATTGGTCAGGAAGACAATGGAGGTCTAATTGAATTTGAGTCGAGGGATGTCACTTTCTTGGAAAATGAGTTTCCAAGACAGGGCGAGATAAGTCAGGACTTATCTCTATTTGAGATTAATGATCAAGAAGGATTACCTCATTCGAGTGGGAGAATTCTTGGTGAAGACGAAAATACGTTTCAACCTTCACCAATGGATGAAACGAATGATGCTAATCCTATTCCATACGGGAATAATGATCCAAGTGGGAGCTTTTCTAATGACATTCCAAGTGGGAGTGATATTAGAATTGATCTAAATTCAAGTCAACAAGGACTTGAAGAATCTCAAATACGACGTAATAGTCGTTAAAGGTTAGCTCCTCTAAGATTTGAGGATGAATTCCCACAAACCTTTATGACTTTACTACAAGATGATGACGAGCCTGCTACTTTCAAACAGGCCGTATCATGCCCTGCAAAAGACAAATGGATGGAAGCGATGAAGGAGGAATTAGAATCCATGAAAGTTAACCAAGTATGGGACTTAGTTGACTTACCCAGAGGACGTAGAGCTATTGGGAACAAATGGGTTCTCAAGATCAAGCATAAGGCTGATGGCTCTATAGACAGATATAAAGCTCGCCTTGTCACGAAAGGTTTTACACAACAGGAAGGGATAGACTACGAAGAGACCTTCTCACCTGTTGTGCGTTTTACCTCGATTCGCTTGATTCTGGCTATGGTAGCTTGCTTAGACATCGAATTACATCAAATGGATGTAAAGACTGCCTTTCTCAATGGAGAATTGGACGAGGAGATTTATATGAAACAACCAACAGGGTTTGTAAAAGAAGGAAACGAACATAAGGTTTGTAAACTTCGTAAGTCCATATATGGTCTTAATCAATCCTCGAGGCAATGGTATATACGATTTCAAGAAGTTGTCTTATCAAATGGTTTTACCATGCTTGATGAAGATAACTATGTATATATCAAGAGGATCAAAAGCAAGTATGTTATTATGCCTCTATATGTAGATGGCATTTTAATTGCCGAAAATGACAAGGGCTTTGTGATGGATATCAAGGCTTGGCTTTAATCAGTATTTGAGATGAAAGACATGGAAGAAGCCGCATATATCCTTGGAGTTAAGATTTCAAGGAATCATTCGAAGAAACTTCTTTCTCTTTCACAAGAGACTTATATAAAGAAGGTTCTAGAACGTTTTAAATATGCATGACTGTAAGTCCATTGATACTCCAATAAGCAAATGTGATAATTTATGTCTGAAGATGTGTCCTAAGAACCAAAGGGAAAAGGAAATTATGGAAAAAGTTCCATATTCCAGTGCAGTTGGTAGTCTTATGTACGCTATGATTTGTATAAGACCGGACATCTGTTTTTTTCCGTTGGAACGGTAAGTCGTTACCAATCCAATCCAGGGCAAACACACTGGAAAGCGGTTAAGAGGATACATTTGCAAAAGACTATGATGAGAACAAGAAGGAAGACATAAGATACATATCTACGCAAGAGATGATAGCGGATCCGCTTACGAAGGCGATCCCCAGAGATGTGTTTTACAAACACTTATCATCTCAAGGATTGCGTAAGAGCTGAGTTGTATCAATGTATATTCCCATGTCTATGAAAGATCAAATTTAATAAAAGAATAAGTTCTTTTTGACATTGCATATGAGTTTCATGAAAATGTTTGTGTACATTTTCTTTTAATCTCAGCTATGTTTTTTAGTATGTCGGACAGATTGAGGTTGGCTCTCTCACATGAGCAACCGCCTTTATTTTATCAGACGGAAAAGATAAAGATGAGACCTGTTTAAAGTCAAAATCGTCAGACGGATGATTTAGAGTCGTGACTTAAACAAAATGGTCGTATGAAAGATCTGCATCATATGGATGCTTACAAAAGATCTAAGGAGATTTTTAATCTTGTCTGTCTTATGCGGGATGTGGGTCCAGGAGATCAATGAATAGTTAAAGGGACTCAAAGTCAGACATTGTGGTGTCTGACCATCATCCTTACAACATCATTAAGACATACGCTTCCTGGAAAAGGAGTGATGTTGTAATACGTATTCATACTACGTATGCATTTTGACCATTGGGTTAGAATAGGAATTGTGTTTACTATTATGTGAGACCCAAAGACCACATGGGTCTTAACTTATTACCCTTCTGGACTCTAATTGGTTCCTTTAGATTTGACTGGGTGATTGCTATCTTAGCATGTTGCTTATGGACTATGGTCAATTCGGTCCGGCGGGGCATGTTAGAAAAGCAAGTCAAGTCAAGATCGAAAGGATCGCAAGAAGAGGAAGATTAATTTCATATTCACATTTGGACTTTAAAGATTCAAAGCTGGCCAGCCAATTGTAATCCAGATGTGATTCAATTATTGAATATAAAGTATAAGAAATGTGAAGAAATAATCTAGGGTAAAGCATGCGTTGATCTACTCAACTTTGCACCTCGAGGAGTGTTGTGTATCTCTAACAAGTGCACAACAGGGGACTCTATGCGCATGACGGTCACACGGTCTATTTCTCGGTATGATAAATAGAAGAACTAAAGGAAAAGATGTTTCCTTACAATCCCCTCAAGTGTGAGTGGGAGATGTTGGATATGGACGACATGAATACACCCATGAGTGGATGTATGAGGGTATACGGACCTCAGATGTCGCGTGCACGAAAGCATGCACGAAGGGAACCTTTTCTCGTGTGAAAAGGACCACTCGATAAGGGGAAAAAGCCACTTTATAAGTGCATAAAGGCACTTGATAAGTGAATGAAGAAGAGGATAAGTGTAAGTACTAATATAGGCTAATAAGCTTATATTTAGTTATTTCCTACAATAACTACCCCTAAAGCCTATAAATAGGACACAAGGGTAAGGCATTTACACTAATCTAACCATGCCATAAGTTTTCATAAGGCTACTTGTGTTCTTCTTCTCCCTTCCATTAAAATCCTCTTCTAAATAGAGATTTAGGCGGTGAAACGCTGCTTCGATCCTCCGTGACGAAGTACTGACCGTTGTGGTGAATCCGAGGGTGAAGTTCAGAGATTACGGTGCCGCGTACGCAAGCGTAAGTCTCTCCTCTTCATTCGATCCTAACAACGTTGTTTTGACAGGATCCTACACAAACATTATTATAAAGAAACATGCAAGCAATATAATAATAACAATAATAAGAGAAACATTTTATAAATGAAAATGACATAACATAAAGGTCCAAATATTTGGCCTAGGGCACAACCACTAACAGTATGTTGTGTTGCCACAGGTCCCAACAGTTTTGAATGTGTTATGTAGGTCCATATAAAGGCCAATATAGGGTTTTTCCTATTCAGTAGCAGATTAGGAGTTTGTTTCATCGTATCCTACCTTTGTATGAACTCTTCCCTATTCTTCTATAAATAAAGGGTTGGGAACTCCCCCAGAAAGCACTTCACAACAATAAAAATAATTTTAAATTTTATTTGCCTAACTTGTGCATAAAAAGGAAGACAACGAGCACTTGTCTCCTATCAATAAGTTCCACTCGTCTTTATATAAACACTAGAAATTGTCCATGCCCAGAGGGCACGGAGGCAGTCGTCGTCTGAGCGCAAATGCGGAGAGAAGCATGGGCCAAAGCGAGAAAAAGCATGGGTGTGTGAGAGGAGCGTCGGGGGGCAAAATGAGAAAAAGCAGTGATTAAAGTGCAAAAAAAACATGGGGTGCAAAGTGGAGAACGAGCGATGGTAAACCTGTAAATAGGGGGAAGAGGGAGATGCACAAAAAAGAAATGGCAAGATTGCAAATAAGGGGAACGAGGGGGGCATTTAATCCAAATTCCTAAAACCCCAGCCTAGACCAAGCCCAAAATCCCACCCACCCACTTTTGGGCCTCATCGAGATGAGGTGGCATAACATGGGCCAATTGTTTGTCCTACTGGACTTGTGACAAGGACAAACGTCGCATCAAGTCCCTATTTTGTATAATAGATTCATTGAGTTGGTTCTTTTGTTTTTAAACTATGAAAATATTACCACGCACTATTGATAAGAAATAAAATTAGCAGTAATTTAGTTTTTTTAAAAAGAAAAAAGATAAACATGTACTAAGAAAGTAAAAAGTAAATTTGTTGTGAGGTGCTTTCTGGGGGACCCTAGGTCTTCAATTATAGGGGAAAGTGGAAGAGTTCATACAATGGTGGGATACAGTGTTTATGTAGGATACAAACTCCTGATTGGCTACTGGATATGATATGCCCTACATGAACTTGCATGGACCTACATAACACATTCATAATACTCTCCCTTATCCAGCCATAAGTGTGACTCATACTCATGAATACTTCGAGATTCTAAGTATTATGTGAGTATCACTAGGGGTGGATACTTCGTGATCCATAAGATTTGCCTCGTTAAAACCTTTGGCTGTGGAAAACCTAGTGGAAAAAACCATAGATAAGGAAAAAGAGTACAGTTCTCTTTTAACTCTCCCTGATCTATATAAGCCCTTAAGCTTTCAGATCTCTTAGGCATTTTACATCACTCTTATTACAAAATTCAGAAAAAGTATGTACAAATCACAAATATCACCATTCTTTGGCAGCTGCTGAACCCAAAAGAGCATTGGAGAGATGCTTTATCTTGTTGCGTCCAATATGGTCTCCTTAAAACTGGGGTAAGCATGTGATATGGTCTTCAAACTATGTGGTCGGCTCTAAATCACCATTGTATGACTCAGTCGTCACTGGGATGTGATGTAACACTGGGCACAACCATACACATTCTCGGCGTGCCTCTGGAATGGTAAGGATCTCAGAAAGATAGGATGATGTTGCCCTTATAGTTTGCTTTGCAGATCTCCAGGAGATGGCCATCCCATCGTAGGTAAACACATACTTAATTTGTGAGTTCTCATTATGGGGGGCGTACCTGTAACCTGCACCTGTATACACGGGTTGAAAGAGGCTATTCAACCACGGATATTTGGCCACAGACAAATCCGTGGTCGATAGACCACTATTGGTCACGGAAACATCCATGGCAATGATTCCGTGGTAGAATAAAAACATGGCCAATGGATTATCTACCACGGACATATCCATGGCCGATAATGTACTATCGGCCGCGGATCTGTTCGTGAACGTCGAGTTCTATCCATGGAACGTCGATAAAAATAAAACAGTGGCATGAAAGCTTCATCCACGGATGATTTCATGGCCAATATTAAATATTGTCCATGAATTTGACAGTGGCATAAAACATCACGCCACAGAATCTGGGTAAAAATTTATCTGTGGTCTTAACTCTTCAGCCATGGACAATTCCATGGCCAATAGTTAATATTGGCGACTGATATGTCCGTGGCTAATAGTCCGTGGCCATGCAAAAAACCCCTAAATTTGGGGGAGCCTGCGTGAGCCCCCATTTTGCGCTTCTGAGAGAGAGAGAGAGAGAGAGAGAGAGAGAGAGAGAGAGAGAGAGAGAGAGAGAGAGACTAAAAAGAACGATTGCATGCTGCCGACGATCTCACGTGATCTACTTCCGACTCCGATGCCGTCAGCCGCCGTCAACCTCGTCGAGTAGAGGTAATGACCGTGCCCCTTCCTCTCTTTATATCGAACGACTAACATGCCCTAAATCAGGAGAGAGGGGTCAGAGGGGACGTCGGCCCGGCCGCCGCCCCAGCTCTCCCTCTCCTCCTTCCTGAAGGAGGAGAGCGAGAATTGAGGATACGAGATTCCCCCTCTGACCCCTTCCTCTCCTCCCCCACTCAACTCGAACCCCGAACCCCCCAGGCAGCCCCTCCGAGGTCAGCCCCCCCTCAGGTCGCCCCTCCAAGGTCAGCCCCTAGTACCCCCAGTCCGTAGCCGTAATATTAACTATTGCTCCCACAGAAACCCACAGACCCACCGAACCACAAAATTTATCGTATTCTTGCAATACGCAATGAAGGAAATAGAATAAGAAAGTAAGCATAACGTTAAGCTAAGGACAATACTATATAGGGTTCAAATTAATCTAGTAAACATGTGATGCAAGTCATGCGATTCACATGCCGTTAACATAAAACAAATGTAAATTTGATGTTGTAGTTGGTAGTGCTAGAAACATGTGTGTGTATATATTGAAGAAAAAAGGGTTCCTCCTGCAATGTAACATAGAAGCTTCTACAATGTTGTTGTGTTGTGTTGGAGATGTGTCAGACACGCATTCGAGGGCATGTATCCTATGTATGTTTAAGAACTTGCCGAGGCTCAACATGTCATGTCTATGTCGGCATATCCATGTCAACACTGTTAGGGCCCAAATCAGGCTGATAGTTTTGTGAGATGATGATAGGACCTGTTTCATAGGTGTCAATCCATGGATCAAAAAGTCAAATTCTTGAAGACAAGAATCACATGACAGATTCAATATAAAAATAAATGTGCTTAATTGGCCTTTTCATATTAACATGACTGGTAGGTATTGATGGATATTTAATTAGTGTCAAACTTTGGTTGGAACTTTCAAATCAACGGCAACAGTGATAAAAATAACAAGTCTTTCTACTTTATCTATTTGGATCCACTGTGATGTATCTTATACTTAACACACACAAACACCCCCCAATTGCATTCACACCCCATTCCCTTCACATCCCCAATATTACTAATTTTGTATAATTTTAATGTGTTTCTAATGTTAACACAAATCTCGCAAGATTAGGTGCTCAGAGGGAAGAGCAAAAGGTCTTTATCTATCTTGAATATACTCTATTGGTTCAAGCTCAGGTTTGTTCTCTTGGTTGAAGGTTCAGCAGGCTACGAATTCTCTATGAGGAGCGTTCCAAGAGTAGCCTGCCTCTATTTGATCACGAGGGGCGACGGCTTCTTGTTCTCGTTCTAGTGCAATAGACACCCCTGGTTTAAGGGCTTGATAGGCTGTTTAGGTCTTCCTTAGGGCTTACAGCGTCTTACGACTATTAGTGGTATAATTAATTATATATGACAATCTTTTTAAGGAGAAAACAGTCGAGTCTGGCCTGAGACTTTTCCCGAATGAAGTGCATTAAAGATAGGGCCACTGAAATATGCATTGTGCGCTCATGAAAGACTGGATTATAGGATATATGAATGGCCGCCTGATTCTTACTCCTAAGAGTTGTGTGGCTCATCCGTTACATAATGGTGGGGGTGCCTAATATGAGTGAGAGTTCGATCTCAAGGTTACCAGATAGACGAAGTGATGACTCCTTTACTTGTGGTTTGATCTCGGAAGCAATAAAGGAATTCGGCAATCAAAATTGACTCGCGTAGGGTATCGTCTTGTCTTTGTTTGATTCATGCCATTAAGAAAATGGAATCCCCTTCATATAATTATTATAAATTAGTACTAATCCCAATGCCAGAGTGTCGTGTCGAATCCCATTCTCCGGTAATTCAATCATCTCCTACTATTGGTTATGACTAGTCTTTCGTATAAGGATGTTACCTCTGGGGAGTGCCTTTTATAAGTCGAATACCAATCTTTTAGTCTCCCAGTTTCTCTCCCTCGAGCTGCCACCCCTTTATCTGGTGTTTAATTGGTCTTTTTCTCTCCCAAACATGCATTTGAAGTAGGGCCTATGGAGAACTAGGCATTTCAGACTCCACATCAAATAGGGACGTGGCACGATCTGACAATGAGCTAAGCAAGAGGGCATCAGATAGATGGCTCTCAATCAGTGAATGACTTGGAAGGAAAAGCATTTGGGGAAGAAGAGCCGCTGGATTCATGACTACTGGAGCAATAGCCGTTTCGATGCAGGGTTGCTCATGTCGCGTTACCAATGATTAACGTATTGGCATCGTCTGAATTTCCGGGTTTTTATACCAATGGTCACCGCCCCCCATAACGTGAAACAAAGGGGCTACTTTGGTATTTATTCATTTGTTCCTCGTCGAGACACGGTATGTGCACCCTTGTAATTTAAATTGTTGATTGTTTGAATTGTTTATTTATTATGTGTACAGTAGTGTATATATAATTTGTGTTTTGAGTTAAATTTAAAATGAAATTATATTATTCTGAACTTAAAAACTAGACACACACACACACACGCGTAGATTAAGTCGAGCCATAGATTTTTTTGTCTAATAAATGTTATATGTAGTATTCTTGAATCACATGCATGCACGGATCGGTTGACGGTATTGAAACCTTCGTGTTCGAATCAGACAACTGGTTCGTGGCCGCATGTGATTGGGAATGTACATATAAATATTTATTGGATTTGTCCAGTGTGGATGGGTTAGATATGCAAATGCATCGTGTATTAATCTTGTATCATGTTTTATGTGAATGTGTGTTCTTTTATTTCGTGAGAATTTCGGCATCATCTACACATTGTTCTTCGAGTACAAATGCGGGAAGAAGTTGTGAATACATTTTCTTCCCACTACATTGTGCTCGGAGAATAATGCATAGGTGCTGCCGAAATTCTCACGAAATGAAAGAACACACAAATGCATAAAGCATGATACAAGATTACGTGATGCATTGCATATCTAATGGGATAGAAGCCTTTCCATTTAAAGCTGGTAATGAAAAGAAAGTCCACACAAACTCATCGTTTGTAAATGTGTGATAGTAACTAAACATGTAAATTTCATCGTTAATTACAGATGCGGGTGGTTTCTGACAAGTCATTTTTGGAAATATCAGATCAAATTATGATTGAAAACCAACGATACATAGAGGGGATAGATGCATTCTTAGCGTACTCTAATGACAACTCTCTATGCCTGTCAATTGGCAAAATCCATTGTCATTGCAAAAGGTGCCAGAACAATGGGATCTTTCATAAATATATTGTTCATGTCCATTTGGTTTCTCAAGGGTTCGATCCCAACTATAAATTTTAGAGTTACCACGATGAAGGTGCCGTAACAGAGGAGATGCTTCGGGTAGAGGAGCGTATTATGGATGGAGATCAAAGGGCATATGACATAGATACAATTCTAGAAGATATTGGTGCTCCGAGCGAAAATCGTTCGGATGATGATCTTCACTCCGTTGACTTTGATCGTTTGATGAAATTAATAAAGGATAACGAGTCAGATTTATATGAAGGATGCACTGAGTTCATAAGGCTATCATTCATAATTATACTTCGGTATCCAAACACTTAGCAGAATGGCGATTACACATTTTGAGATGTTGGATTTGTTGAGAAGGATTGTTCCCGGTGGTAAGGAAAGCAATTCAACGACTCATTATGAAGAGAGCAAAATCATCAATATGTTAGGGCTTGATTACAAGAAAATTGACGCATGCCCTAATGATTGCATTCTATATTACAAAGACAATAATGACCTAAATGAATGTCCAACGTGTCATGTGCCCCGGTGGCAAGTAGAAAAAAATATCAGGTTCAAGCAGGTATGGTCATACAGTCCAAACTATGAAGAAGACTTTCGGCGAAGGTTCTCCATTATTTCCCAATTATATCATGTCTGAAGAGGTTTTTCATGGCTGCTGAATTGATAGAAAAATGCAATGACACGCAACCGACCACATATATGACGGAAAATTGAGGCCTCCTGCTGATAGGGAAGCATGGAAGCATATTGATCGTATTTATAACGACTTTACAAGGGAGTCAAGGAATCTTAGGCTTGGTCTCGCAAGCGATGGGTTTAATCCGTTTGGAGTGATGAGCTCTGGTTGGTCCACTTGGCCCGTGTTATTGAACCCGTAAAACCTCCCACCTCATATGTGCATGAAGCAACCACACATGATATTGTCACTATTGATACCTGGGAAATACTCGCCTGGAAATGATTTCGATGTTTTTCTACAGCCATTAATTGATGATTTGAAGCTTTTATAGGAACAAAGTGTGTGCACTTTCGACGCCTTGACAAAGCAAAGTTTTTGCATGTGTGCTATTATTTTATGGACGATAAATGACTTTCCAGCATATTCTAATCTATCTGGTTGGTCGACGAAAGGTAGGATGGCATGCCTGGTTTGCATGACAGGTTATGAGGGCACATTCCTGAAATATAGTTGTAAGATTCGCTTTTGGCAGAACAGAAGATGGTTGCATGCATTTCATAGTTATAGGAGACATGGACAGTTGTTTGACAGCAAAACCGAATGCAGAGAAGAACCAAAACAGCTAAGCAGATAGGACATATTTGAAGCACTTCACACTTTGCAGAGAGTGAAGTTTGGAAAGAACATATATAGCAAAGAAGACAGTCTTGGTGTTCGAAGGCGGATTGCAAAGGGAAAATGAAAGGGCAAGTGAAAATCTAAAAGAAGAATGATTCGAATGTCTTGTATAGATTCACACATCAGATGTTCGAATACTACCTACTGGTTGGACAAAGTTCAGTATTTTCTACCAATTGTCATATTGGAGGACTTTGAAAATACATCACAACCTGGATGTCGTGCACATCGAAAGAATATATGTGAGAATCTGTTCTATACCTTGATGTAAAACACCAACAAGTCGAAAGACAGAGTAAAGGTGCGGCTTGACTTAAAAGAATTGAATATACGTCCTGAATTGCAGGCCATACAAAAGGAAAATTACAAGTACGACCTGCCAGCTTTTTGAGTCACCCTTTCAAGAGATGAAATTCATAATCTTTGTGTATTTCTCAAGTCCTTGAAGACACCAGATGGATATGCTTCAAATATATCAAGATGTGTGTATGTAGATCAGATGAAGATATTTGGATTGAAGACACATGATTATCATATCTTGCTACATCAGCTGCTTCCAGTTGTATTACGTCATGTCGATAAGAAAAAATTTGATACAGTTATGTGGGTTCTTCAGGCAGGTAAGCTAGAAGGTGATAGACGTTGGTGAGTTTGAAAGATTTAGAGGCGTGGGTTATCCTTACATTGTGTAATATGGAAAAGAATTTCCCGCCATCATTCTTTACCATCATGGTTCACCTTACTGTGCACCTGGCAAAGGAGGCCCGTATTGCAGGGCCGATACAATATCTATGGATGCACCTTGTTGAAAGGTGCACACCTATGCCATATAATATTCTATTTTGCTCGAACCAAAATTAAACATGATTTTGATTCTTTTTATGATTTTTGACCCACATGTATATAAGCTTCGTGAAGCAACTTGTGTACAATTGTGCACGTCCAGAAGGGTCAATATCCAATAATTATATATCAAACGAGACCTTGCTGTTTATATCTCGTTATTTGCGGGGTGTAGACACAAGGGTAAATCGTCCGGTAAGAGTTCCTGATGGAGTATTCTATAATGATTATGGAGAGGACACACGATTTAGTAAAATTGAGCTTGACCACGCACATTCATATGTTCTAAATAATCTATCGATATTTGACTCATATCATAGGTAAAAAAGCAGAGTTATTCGCTTTTCTATGTGGTTTAATTCCTAAGTTATAATAACTTTCTTTACTTGTCCCTCAGTCTTCATATGGTAGAAGTCCAATCCAGATTGCGTGCCAAAACTCTTAACAAAAAGGTTACAGATGCACAATCTAAATAATTTCCTGTATGACTGAAACTGATGTTACATGCATCGATTTTTCATGATAGTTACACACCTATCACAAAATCAATATCGAGAACATGCATATATGAATGCGATTCTTATTTATCTTAAAGGCGACAGAGCAAAGTGTTCGTTGTGCACAGCTATCCGAGGAGATCCAAAACTACGCCAGAGGTCCTGACGGCACAATACATTGTTATGGATGTTATTCTATCAATGGTTACAGATTTAAAACCATTGAATTCGAGAAGGACTGATGCACCCAAAATAGTGAAATCTTCTCCTCCATTTCGCAATTGTCCAATGCAAGTTCCAAAGATCAACAACCAAAAGAAGGGCAAATCTTCTATTATGACCAGGTTGAAGACGTGGTTAAGATATTTTATGGCTATCGAAAGTAAGTGAGCCATGTTATGTTTAAGGTGCGGTGGTGTGAGCAGGGAAAGAAGAAGGATGACTTGGGCGTCACAATCGTTAATCTGAAGAAGGAAATCTATTCGCAGGAGAAGTTTGTGTTTGCCTCGCAAGCAAAACAATGTTTTTATGTTAAAGATATAATGGTAGACGATGTTTGGGTGGTTCTTAAAAATCCACCTAGAGCATATGCACCAGATGAAATGGGTTCTCAAGAGGACAATGAAGATGATGACGATGTTGTACTCTTAGCCGATGAAGTTGTGGACGAGTTTTTAATCGAGATAATAATAAAACAACTGATGACATCATATATTACGTGTGGAAATACCTAATTAGCGATCACAGGCACATGTATTGTAGCAGCAGAGTGCACAAGACAAAAAAACACAATAACCAAAGTCATTTCATCTACCGTTTAGACTTGTTCACAAAGTGAACCTCAACTTGTTTAACTTTTTTTATTACTAAGCAATAAAAACATGTAATTATAGAAATCTTATTTTCTACGATGAGTTTGCATGGAATCAATAAAGAGTATAAATTTCTTCATTTTGTTTATAGCACTTTTATTTTATATAAACTACTCAAATATTTACAGCACTTATACATCAAATTTTCTTTTTATTAATAAATATTATGAAGTGCATATGAAGTGAGTTTTTTTCAAGATTGTTTCATCAGGTATAGGGACCTCAGACCCCCTGCCCTCTCTGTGACAAGTAAGCTTATTTTGTAGTTTTAGTATTGATGTATAATGTGTTTGTAATAATTTTTTGGATAACGAATTACTAAAATTTATAAAACATTTTCAGGCCATACAGGACATGACTCCCGTATTGCACATACCCTCGACCATCTCTGTCTGGTACACATATTTTGTAGTTTTAGTATGTTTGTATAACATGTACACTTTAATTTTTTGGAAAATTAATTGGTAAAATACTTTATACATTTTCAGGCACGACAGGACATGGCTTCCCTGTGGCACATATCATCCCACCCTCTTCGACAAGTACGCTTATTTTGTAGTTTTAGTATGTCTGCATAATGTGGACCTTTTAATTTTTTGGATAACTAATTGCATAAATATCTATATATATTCACAGGCACTGCAGGACTTGTCTCCCCTGCCCTACATACCCCACCTCCCACTGGGACATATACGTATATTTATATGTTAAATGTTCAGTTCTGTTGTTTAAACTAATTGAATTGGCAATTGTCTTATGGCATATGGATGCAGGTGGCATAGAGGATATACATATTGATACTCCTATGTTAGCCGGGTCACTTGCCGCCTCTAAGTTACAGACTGTCCCATCGCAGGTCCCAGAAGATCAGGTGTTGTACATTCTGTATGATCTTGCAATAGAGGGTGCTACCGTACCAATGGCTGCTAGGTACGAAGAGGCAAATAGGAGGCAGCTGGACGTTTTAAAAATTCAGCAGGATGTTATCGAGCATTTGTCAAACAAAGCTGCTCCGAGGATGACAACGTCTAAAGATGAGTGCTTCAGACGACAGGTTATGTAAACATATTTATTTCGATCGAAATTATGCATTTAGTATATTTGATTTTTTGCAGCACAATCCCTCCGCCTAAGGAGGGATGATGGGGCATGAAAATCTCAGGGTTGACTCCTTAAAACGGGCAGCGGGTCATTATACAATTGTGCCACAATGCTCCCATTAACCCGTGGTCTGTAAAATTTAATTATTTCCTAGCTGCCCAGATAAAAAGGGCAGATATCTTCAACCTGTACCTGTCGTGGAAGGATCAACGGTACGAGTCCATGGTCACCTATTGGTGTACGATCAACGCAAGTAAGCTACATTTTAATTTTAGGTTTTTAATATGTATTTATTGTTTTTAATGTGTTTGTTATCTGTTACATGGCATTATGTCCTGGACCACAACTCGGATGCCTGGACCTACTACATGAGGAAGATTAAGGAAGCACTTGTCCAGTGGCATAATGAATTAAAAAAGAAGTACTGGCAACGGTTCCCATAGGACTGGGAGCAGTACTGGTGTCTGGACAACCGTGCCGACCCCGTGCAGTTCTTTGGATATTATTTTCATATGGGAGTCTCCTAAAGGGAAGGTATATTTCATATTTGTGAATTTACTATATTCTATATATGTGTTTTGCTGACATACTTTAAATTTTAAAAGAAAATGTCGAAAATTGCCGCCGCCAACTGCAGTGCTCCTCGAGGCAATGAGCACATGCCAGCTCGAAGAGCTTCAGCCAGATTGCATATGAGTTGGCACGTGAGGTAAAATGTTTTAATTAAAATTTGTAACAAATATTTTTTATGATAGAATATATGTCTAACTTTTTTCTTTTTGTTTGTAGGGCCGCCCGTGTATTGAGTCATTGGTGGAGCAGACACTTACTAAGGCCCACCCAAAGTACAATGATCACGATAAGTTGGCTAAGAATCGATCGCCTGCGGTTAGTAAAAAATTTGTTTACATTATATTATGCAGTTTTAATGCATCAGGAGGCCGTCCACAAGGTGGCCGAAGAGATGAGGGTATTGTTCCAGGCAGGTTCGAGTGCCATAGAGCTACTTACTAGGGTTGATGAGGACGCGATCATTGCTGGGACACTCGGAGTGAGGAAGAAGAACCAATATCAGATGAGAGGCATGAAGACGTGCGACTACGAGGACACGGCCGGTTCTTCCTAATCACATTATGAGAGTGTCATACAGACTCCCCCGTCCACCGAGGTTCCATGCATCACGCATGTGCATGTGACCTTAACACAAGTTATGGAGGATATGAAGAATCTAAAGGAGGAGAATGCATTTGATGCGGTCCTGCATTGGCATTACTCCAGCAGAGCTCGGGCATCATGGGTGGGTGAGAGTGGAGCATGTAAGAATTTCTTGTAACAATTCCCCATATGATATGTGATATGTGTTTATGTGTATGCGTTCGTGTTAGTCTTCAGGTTTAGGATTCGTAACACTGGTATGATAAAGAACAGTCCCAATAAGCTTTAGGGTTATAGGCACTATTTGGCTTTAGTTTATAATTCTGTGAGTATGAATTCGTTTATCTCCCTATATAAGTTCTCAAAAGGGCAATGATTTCTTGTAACAATTCCCCATATGATATGTGATATGTGTTTATGTGTATGCATCCGTGTTAGTCTTTAGGTTTAGGATTCATAACACTGGCATGATAAAGAACAGTCCCAACAAGCTTTAGGGTTATAGGTGCAATTTGACTTTAGTTTATAATTCTATGAGTATGAATTCGTTTATCTCCCCATATAAGTTCTCAAGAGGACAATGATTATTTGGCTTTAGATTAAATTGAAATATACGCAGGGTTAAGGGTTAAGGGTTTATGGTTATTGTCATGCCCCGCTTCCCATAATACGGGAGCAAGAACGAGACGAAGGTCCGCATAGGCTGGAGCGGTGAAGCTCGAGCCCATTAAGCGTCTGTAGGGATACACCATCAAAAATACAGGTTCTTGCATTATAGTTTAGAATAATAAATGTACTCAAAATAACATCAGCATTCATTCATCAAAATGATAATCCAGTGGTACAAACGAAGTCTAATAAGAAAGCCTCGGGCATGGCTACAACTGAAGAAGAAACTACTGATGCTACGCACCCAACTAGGGCTGTTGACGAACAGAACGTTCGACGAACTACTCGTGAACAAGCTCGGTACATGTTCGTTTACGTTCGTTCAGGAAGCTTAATGAACAAGCTTGAACAGATTTTTTGAGCTCGATTAGTAAATGAACAGAGCTTGAACATAATTGTGTTCGTTCATTTATGTTCATGAACAAGCTCGTTAAGTGTTCGTGAACAAACTCGTTAAGTGATGTTCATGAACAAGCTCCTTAAGTGTTCGTGAACAAACTCGTTAAGTGATGTTCATGAATAAGCTAATTAAGTATTCGTAAACGAACATGTACCAAAAATAGTAAATTTAGACAAATACTATATTTTTTACTATGCTTGGAATGGATGCCTGTAATGGGATTTATGGAGCTATTATGCTGGATTTATTTGTTTTTGTCCTGCAAATATTTAGTCCTTTTATTTAATTGATTTAGTCATTGGCGATTATGTTTAAATATTATTATTCCTAATTAAAAAATTGATGTTCGTTTTTTTGATTGAAAATCTGTTCATAAACAAGATTGATTGTGTGTTCACAAACATGTTCCTGAACATGTTCATGAACAAGCTCGATAAGTCTTCTTAATGAACAGAACATTCGATTAACTACTCGTGAACAAGCTTAGTAAATGTTCGTTTACATTCGTTTACGTTCGTTCGGTAAGCTTAACAAACAAGCTTGAACAGGTTTTTAGAGCTCGGTTAGTAAACGAACAGAGCTTGAACATGGATTTTGTTCATGAACAAAACCAAGCTCCATGTTCAAGCTCGTTCAAGCTCGTTCGTCAACAGCCCTACACCCAACCTAAACTATAATCTAAATGTTGTTACATACCCAAACTAGAAAGCTGGAAACTCCAAGTCTGCAACAAGCATGGAACTCTAAGACTGGTCCTCGTCCGGATCGTACTCTTGAGCAGTGTCATCCTGGTCCAAGTCCATATGTACAGTCACTTCATCTACGTACTTTGTCTCAGTACCTGACGTACAAACACCCAAGAGAAGAGGAGTTGTACGTCAGGCAGAGTCTACAAATGAAATGTAAAAAAACTCTACTGCAAGGTATAAAGAATTTAAAGACAGTTATTAAATGTTGTTTACATGGCAATTGGTGAGATGCGATAACATGGCAATTATATTTGAACATGGCAGGAAGTAAAATACGGTGCAAGAAGTAAACATGGCATGGCAATGGCCGTAGCCGTGTGCCACCGGCTACAAGACAAGACAAGACAAGACCGTGTGTGTGTCAAGGGTTAACGCCTTAAGGTTAGAGGGCGGCCAAACCCCCTAAACCTTGCGATCGCTCAACACAACCCCACCCCAAGTGCACAAGACAAGTTCGTATAAAGGATCACTCTGTTTGTCTTGGAGAATGCCTTATTCCCCGCATGTTATCCATACAAAGGATCACTCTCTCTATCTTGGAGAGTGCCTTATTCCCCGCAAGTTAATTACAATTCCTGAATCAATTTACATGGCAAGATTAGAATGATGCATGTCCGTTTTAAGGGTTTTTTTATCAATATAGCAGTTATAGCTTATTGTGCTTAGGCTTCGTCATCAAGTCTAGGCTGTCGTGAGGGTATCCTAGACGCTATCATTTCACTTCTAGACCATTTATTCATTTTTTCACAAACTAAAAGAAGTAATGGCCTAAACATGGCCGATTCTACGCAAGTGAGTACACTTGCCTGAAGTGACGAGAAGTGCGTTCGTAGAAGCGTCTCGTCACGACAGTGCGTCGGTTATGGTTCGCTGTAACAAGTCAAACGGGACGGTGTCAGGTCGCGTTTTTAAAAGTCCGTTTATGGTATGTCTCTAGGTTGATTGTGGCTATCCTAACAGTTCCAAGTCATGTTGCCCACACGTCAGATCTATTCTACGGTTCTCTACGTCGATTCTACCATATGTACACAGCCAAAAGTCCAATCGACGACCTAGGTTATCACAACAGTTTAAAGGAGCGTAAAATAAACTTACTGATTAAGTTGTCAATTTTTAATTAGATTTTCAATGGTGTAACATGTGGGTTACTACGAGTAAGGGTCACCAACCTACTACGACGAATACACACCAGTCTGACGTCGGATCTGGAAGCAGCAATGGTTCGCATCACGGCTTCGGTTTCTCGACTGTGGGTAGCGCAGTAAGGAGGCTCGTCGGGGTCCCTCGGCTGCAGGTAGCACAACGAAGCGATGATGATGATAGCGAGGGCAGTGGCCAGAGAGGATTACGGTAATGGCTTGCGGCAGCGTAGAGCTTGCAGTAACTATGGAGAAGGCGGCCAGCGGCTGATGGCGAGATGTTGCCGATAGACAGAATGGTCGGCAACATAGGGAAAGCGAGGAAGGGCAGTGAGAAGGTGGTCGGAGAGGGTACAGTCGGACCGAGGGGTTTCTCAGAGTGGGGAGAAAAGGCCGGCGGTTCAGAATGCTTCTGGGCGGTGCCGTGAAACTGAAGGATGGTCGGGCTTCGCGCGATGAGGAGATAGCCGGAAGTTGGGCTGTGCGGCAGGTCTAAGAAGAAGGAGATGGGGGCACGTGCGGCTGGGGTTTGCGGCCTGGAGGTGACGGGGTTGTCGGGTTTGAGGGTAGTTCGGGGAGAGGTTGCCAGCGGCCTGTGTTTGGCCAGAGGGCAATGAAATGAGAGGTGCAGCCTGCTGCTTGGTGCGGCTGAGAGGGGGTCTCTAGGGTTTTGGGTGCGGCCTATGTGAGGGAGAAAAGAGATAGGGTTAGGTTATTATTTGTAGGCTGGTGGGTTGAGTTGCGTGTGTAGCCCTGGGACCTTTCTTGTTTTAGCTTTGCTAGGGTTTTTACAAATAGGTGTTGGGTACAAGGGACAGCTAGGTTACACGTGAGCTTGGGCAAATGGTTTATGTTATAATAGGAGCTGTGGTAGGTTAGACTTTGGTTTAGATTTATTATTGTTATCAAATGTTTTAAAACAAGGGGTAGTGTGCACAAGCATGGGAGTTACATGCGCACGAAACAAAATGAGGAAGAGCTAAGTGACGGCTGAAAGGGTTTAGGCTAGGGTTTTAGAGATTAGAAGGAAAGATTTTAAAAATAGGTTGATATGGAAAGAGAAAAGAAGTTAATTAGCAAATAGGGGAAGGATTTGGTAGTTAATGAGAATGAGCAAAAGTCTCATTTCTAAAATAGGAAATAATTTGAATTTGAAAATTAAATTTTGAAATGAAATTATAATAGGTAAAATTAAAATACTTGTGGCAAATAATGTAAAGGATTCATAGTTAAAACGGGTATGTAGAATAAATACGCTAAGCTTAAAATGGGAATACAGATACACATTTAAAAATGGGTACGAAAAGTGTACGACAAGAAGGTTAAACGGCTAAGATGTATAACAAAAAATACTGGCCGTTACAGTTATATGTGAGATATATATATGTTAAAGCCAAAATTGGCGATACCTGTATTTGGGCTGAAGATGGCTCCTTTGTCGGGGTGGAGCCTCGTCAGTGGTTGAAGTAGAACTCATAAATGAGCGTCTCCGGGTCGGGATGAGCTAGGATCGGACTCCACGGATTGATATTGGCCTAGCTTCGTTGCATCTCCATTATCCTGCATCACAAGAAGATCGTTAGGGGGTCGGGGTTGGGGCCTGACCGATTCCCCTCCAATGCTCAAGTTAGTTTCTCCTGGATCAAACGTATATGGCAAGATAAAAGATAAAAGAGGAAGATGAAAGATGAATATACGAGCATCTTCTTGAGTGAATTTTGGTACTTCGCCTTTTTGGTGGAGATTTGGCCTCCTCTTTTCCCTTTGGCTTCTGGTGTATTTATCGGTAATAACCCCAATTTTAATATACACGTATTTATACGTATTTTGGCGTAAATGTGTACGTATTATTTTTGGGAGTATGCTTGTATTTTTATTTTAATTATTTGGTGTGGGAATTATTTTTATAATATTTTAAACTCATCATTTGATATTAGTGAATAGGAGTATTTGGATGAATACCATGTATTTAAGGTGTATAAGGTATTTCTTCTTGTATTTTTATTTTTCATTAAATACAAATTGAGAAAATTTTTAACCATGACAACACACTAGTGAGTTGTCATCTTATGAGTTAAAGAGATAACACATGGCTAAGATCTTGACTTGATGAAGGGTGGATGGGATTTTAGGGAAAACAATTTTCAAGGCAAAGAAAAATCAAAAGCAAAAAAAAAACTCAAAAATCTCTCTCTCCCCCTCATTTCAGCCTTGGCTGAAAATACCACCTTTTTTCTCCCCTTTGCTCCCCCTTCCCACCACCATTCTCCTACCTAAGCACCACCCATCCCACCACCAAAAACCCACATCCATTCCTCATCATTCTACCTCCAAATTCTCTCCAAAAATTCCAATTTTGAAGGCCAAGCTAGGAGGTTGAAGGAGGAGACTAGGAGGCCAAAAAATTCATCAAGGAAATAAGAAGGAACAAAGAAAATTTTGGAGGACTTTTGGAGGTAGAAATTCCTATCACTTATAGTAGGATTTAGTTTTAGGACTAGTAATTCCATTTATGTTAATATGTTATGTGGAATTAGCTAGATGAACAACATGCTGAAATTTACACAGAATTGGCTGAGAATTTGGTAGCTTGCTGCACTTAATTGGCTACTTGGAAATACATGAAAAAAATATATGTTGCTCATATTGAAGTCCTTAATAACTTTCATGTTTATAAGTTTTGCAAATTCGAACTGAAAACTGGGGTAAAAATTCAGTATCTGAAACTGGTCTGTTTTTAGACAGTCTGGACACCCTTCAGTAAAATGAGTAGAAAGCCCTACACACTTAATAAAACGTAATGATCTTGGTGCCGTTAGAAAGCTGGCTTCAAGATATTCAACTGTAATGTTTTCAAATTTTTACTCTGTCTTTAACTGGTAGTAATTTGGACTTGGAAACGCCCCAGTTTCTGTTTCTGTAGACTGAAACTGTGCCTGTTATGAGAAAAATCACCATAATTCATATACTTGGAATTATTCTCTGAAATTTGGTGTGCGTATGTAGAACCCATAGATTTACAACTTTGAAGAAGGGACCAAAAGCTAAATCTGACTGTAAATATGTCTGCAGAGCCATTCTTGCTGCACTGACAGTTTAGACATATTCATATGATAATCTTGCTTAGTAATTGTCATAGTGTATTTTTGTTCCAAGTTAATTTTGTTTATGCTTAGCATGCTCCCATTAGTATGCTATTGGTACATGTAATTATGTGGATGTTTCATGAAGTATTTCATTATGGAAATAATGATGATGATGAGAAAATTCATGTAAGTTGAAATGAAAGTGGTATTGGGACCACTAGTTGATTCATTGTTAAATGAAGAAACATTCTATCAAAAGAAAAACAATGAGTGAGCAGAGTTTGACATCGGAGGACTCGGTCCATTATTAAAATGGGTGAGACTCCAGATGTGGGTTTGGGAGAACACATGTAAATTTTAAGTGTTAAGGAGCGGACAATAGTACGATAGTCTCGCTCGATGTGTCACCCCGGATGGGAAGTTGAGAGGGCTAGAGAGGCCGCTGGTGCGCTCGTGTCGCACCATGACGATAAATGACGGTTTTCTCCGTTTGTTCGACAGAAAAACCGAGATGAGTCTCGCTCCGGTACCTTGCCCCGTTCGGGTACGAAGTTACGAGAGGCCCCTCCAGTACTTGTGTTGCTGGAGTGGTACCACTTTTCATCCACCCTGGGTGAAGTCCGCCTCTTTAGCGTCCTACGATTTACACGAGTTCCAAACATGTGAATTAACAAATTATAGTAATTGTCTTTAATTTATAAATGTTGTTATCTCATGTCTCCTTACTTTTGTTTACTTTAATGCTGCTATCTCATGGTAACATGTTCTTATGCTTCCTTTCAATATCTGCATTTCATAATATGGTTTTATATGCATGTTTTGCAAGTTCTCATAACTAAGTTTGCATGTTGGAACGTGATCACTTTTATGCACCATGAACCTTACTTGTTAGACCACCCTCCCTAGATAGGCAGACCAGTTCTAAAACTGGGTTCTACTAGAGTGTTAGGAGTTTCTACTGGGTCACGCATTGACGTGTCCCCGTTGACTTTCAGGTTGTGTGAGTTGGAGGTTGGAGTTAGAGGCTTGAGCTTTGGAGTTGGTGAACAGTTGTAGGATTGGGTGGCGAGGGGTTTGATGAGAGACTTGTACTTTTGGTGTTTCTTTTTCGGGTAGACCTTTGTACTTAGGGTTGTGACAGTGAGGATGTTGGAGTTGTATAAATTGGATCTGGACTTGGAGTTATATAACATTATGGTTGTCTCAGTGTAGCTTCTCTCTTTTGTACAGATGGTGTATGTAAAAGGTTGTCTCATTGTATAAATAAAATGAAATATTGTACTTTTATTTATTTTTTCGGTGTTTTATCTGTGATGGAGTTTTACTTGTACTTCCCAGTACGTGTGCAGTGACCTACAGTGTTCTTTTACTTTCTTCCCTTCTCTCTTTCTACGTAACACTCGCCTCTTCGGGAATACCTGATACGGATTCGTACTTATCGGGTATCCGGGGACCGGGTCGTTACAGTTGGTGGCCCATGCAGGTCTCAGCACTACGGCTTGCGTAAGGTAGTACATGTAATGTTCCATAAGGGTAGTTGTGTCCTAAGGTGGGTAGGTGATCAGCCTTAGGGTAAAACCCTGGTATTAGGAAACCTAATGTATAGAGCTTCCTGAGGGTAAGCATGGGTAGTTGTTTGTATATATACATATGTGTGTGGGCGGATATGTGTATGCATGGATATAAAAGTATTGTAGGTGTATTCGCATGTATTCCTATAGATATGTGTCTATAGCTATATCTGCAAATAAGATACGTTATAGACACGTGTATAACTATTTATGTGTATTCTTATAATTCATAGTATAGGTGTGCACTACTATAAAAAAAACGCTTGCATTGCGCTTTTTTACAATTGGATAGCGCTTTTAAGCGCTATCCAAGCTACCGCTATGGTAGCTCGGATAGCGCTTTTAAAAGCGCTATCTAAGCGGTTTACTAAGATATCGCTTATAAAAGCGCTATCCAAGCTACCGCTATCGTAGCTTGGATAGCGCTTTTTAAGCGCTATCTAAAGTGTTTTACTAAGATGGCACTTTACTACCTTAGCACCTTTGAAAGCGCTATTCAAGATTACACCTTGCATAGCACTTTCTAATGTTTGGACTGTATTAGCCACGGACTGGCCGTGGCTAATAAGCATTAGCCACGGACTGGCCGTGGCTAATGTTTAATATTTTTAAAAACAATATAAAAACAAATTTCAGTTTCAAGATTCTACATATACTCTGCTGACTTGGCTTGATGATGGTTTCCTGGCAAATTCATCACGCTCGAAAAGAAAAAACCAAAGCACATTCAATATCAGTCAACAAATTCATAGAGGGATATCAGTCAACAAATTCATAGAGGGATGATCACGGCCCCAAATCTTTTTAAGTTTGTCATTCAACTTTATAACACAATCATGGATAAAATACGGAATTTGCTTGTGAAGTAAACATTCATAGACAATGACACATTTGGATTCACATCGACACCCAAAAACTAGAGTAAAAATCAGTTCAGAAGAAACTAGCCACATGAGCACACGGCCACCTCACATCATCTCATCTGAACAATGCCAGCACTGACCAGCTTTTGAATCTTGTGCATTACTTGTGGGTTCTTCAGGTGATCCTGCGCTGACTTCGGATTCTCCTGAAGGTCGATCAACACCTGATGCACACACATCCAAAGAGCACGTCAGAGATGTCAGAATCGAAAGCTATGCATGAATATGGATTCAAAGGGCTGGTACGCATCAAACTTACCCATTCAAACTTCATTTCTGGAGGCTTGTCAGCCAGAACATCTAGTGGCTGGATTGGGGTTGAAAGTGCCTCCTAGAAAGTGGACATCAGAATAGTCAGCTACCAAAGTGTTTGCTGAGATATACTACTTGCATAGCATGTCTACATGTCAAGATATTAAAATGAATGTTAAATGACACATGAATAAATAACCAACACTGGACCAAAAACACGTTGTCAACTGAAAATCTGGAAGTACATGTGATATCAGTTTGAAAATAGTTGAACTTGCACTAAACCATTCTTCATTAGGTTACTGTATAAACATGCATGAACTAATTGTGAAATCAACTGCTGGATAGTTGCTCTGTAACTATTTCAAGTAGGAAAAGAAAGCACCTGCAATGCAGCCTTTGTTGGAACGCGGAATTTGATTATAGCTGGGGAACCATGGAATAGGCCCTTCACTTGGGAATCCAAAGTAAAAGAATGAGAAACAGAGGCACCGCTGAATCAAAGAACACAGAGCATTTTGTCTTGAAAATAGTTTAGGACGATCATAAAATGGTCTCATCCTAAGGGGAGAAGAAGCTAGTTAACTTACGCATCAAGCCTTTCCCACGTCTCTGAGGTTCTGCCAGACGTGACATCAAACCTGTCATGACCCCAACTGTCGTCTTTGAGGCTGACATCATATGCAGTCCTGGAAGCATACACAATGAATTAGGACAGTCGTTGCAAACAAGAGTGTAATTCAGCATGAAACTACAATTTTATATGTACTGTGAATGCATGTGATGAATATGTAACTTGTTGGGGGTGGGCGAGTTCCTTGTCAAATTGGCAATCACATCACGGAAAACCAAGAACCGTGGATCAACAATCAAAGAAAATGACCATTGACAATATCTAAGCAAAACACTTTACCACATGAAATATACGAAATATGACGCAAATAAAAAAAAGAGTCCTGTATAAAATAACAACAATTAATTAAGCGTGTAACATTAGTGATGCATGCGTCTTAATCCATCCATTATACACTGGATGTTATATCGCAAACAAATTGCAGGTTTTTCGTGGATGAGGTACCAGTCAGGGTGTTCAAAAATTTAACGAGGAGGGGGCGCACGATTTACTGTTTTTCGAAGTATCTAAAACAATACCCCAAAGATGCAAATCTCAAATTTTTATTATTCAATCAGCAATACAAAAAATAAAGATAGCTACCATCTTTAATGAGAAAGCTATCAATCCAATATGCCAAGTACAGCAGATTGACTCCTACATTAGTGGTGAAAAGACTTGATCCTATGATCGTCCATAAGAAAAACAACATTTTTGCATTCTTTAGCTCAGTTGGGCACACATTTTCATGTAGATAAATTATAAATGTATGCAAAAATAATGTTACTATGGTAAATTCGGATTCATACTAGAATCCTATGACCTGGGTTCATTAGCCCATTAACATGGTTGGCCAACTTAATAAGTAATAGTCTCTCTCCAATTAAGAGACCTATTTTCTAAAAACTCATTGATAGTTACAACCATAAGAATGAAGTAGACTTTAATTGAATTTTCTAAATAAATACACCAACCTCTTATCATGTATATAGGGGAGTGGTCAAAGAGGTTCAATAATTCAAGCTGATCACATGCAAGCCACCTCCTCAAGGGAAAGTTTTCAAAACTTCAAATATCTTTCTTATTCTTTCATCCATCAATAAGAGCTAAGTAAAGCATCAAATGAGATTAAGTGAGAACCCCGACCTGCTTTACGTGTGATTGTCCGTGTAGGCTATATGTGCATCAACAAGAAGGTTAGTCTTCATCAAATCTGTGATCCTCCTGTGAAAGATAGCACAAGCTAGTACGATTAGATCTCATACAATATTACTCCAGTCAAAAAGGATTGAAAAACAGAGAATGATAGAGAAAGAGGTTGATGTATTTAGTGCTGTTTGATAATGGACCTTCGTCACGTATTGATAATACAAGTAATATGGAACTTAGAATTCAAATGCCTTCACAGTTTCCTGGCTCTTTTTCATAGACATTGCATTAACAAATAAAAAGAATATTAACCACAACTAATTTCATATTCAGTACAAGATTGACATACTCACCTCTTTGTTGCACTCAGGCCCATCAAAAGATGGTTTACCCATTGCAGGGGTCACATGATACCAAACCTAAGGGCAAAAGTTACGGACAACAATTAACAACGAAAATCATGGATAGTTCAATAGATTTTTTAAAAAAATAAATAAATAAACTGTAAACTGTATCGAATAGAAAACTGAAATATTAGAATAGATGCATGGAAAGGACAAATTGCAACTTTGTTGGTTCTTTCGTTCTTCGTAAGGAATCATACATAATGCATAAGTGATAATGTGTAATAATAGTTTTCTCCAAAGTTGGAAGACAGGAAAAATACACTGAAGACAATTGATTATGCATTGTTACACTTTCAACCCGAAGATTCAAATGTGGACAAAATGCATTCGGGACTTTTATTTTTAAAAAGTAGGAAAAAGGAACATCTTCACATCTGATGGTCTAAAATGTACAAAAATACTAAAGACTAAAGAAGTAATTAACAAATTAAACATGTGTTGGATTTCATGAAATTTCCATTATTTTATAAGCAAACAAAAGAGAGAACTATTTGCAGTTTAATGTTCACCACAAGAAATATAACCAATAACAGTAATCAAAAAACACTTACAAGATAAGGGTCTTCACAAGGGCCACAGATATTTTCATGTTTGCCCGAGAAGTCATTTAACCATAGATTGATTGACCCAATGTCTCTGAAGATAACAGGCATTCTATCTGTTTGCAGTGGATACAAAGGTTTAAATAGTGCACGAACAGCTGATCATAAATAAAAGCTACACACAATTTGAAACTTCAAAAAGAAAACATAGATAGAGAGTCAATACGAACATTACTATCAATTATCACTATTATAAGATGACCTTGGTCCTTGACCAAATAATTCTTTCAGCTAAAAGTGTAATAATATACATTGTCTACACACATACATATGTACACAAGCAAACCTGTGTTCGCATCACTAGGTTAACCTCCACTAACTAAATAATTTTATCAACTGAAACTGTGACAACGTACAGTGCAAAAAACATGCATGTGCATGCACACACATGCCTATTATACTAATCCTGATCTCTCACGGCAAATAATGACCAACTTAATCAACAGAAGGGGTCTCAGAAACAACCCAGCCATCCTCGCTCTCCTCTGCAGCCATCGTTCAGCCTTATTCCACAAAATTTAGAGTTGTATCAATTGGAACATGCAGGAAAGGCAACCCAGCTAAAACCATATAAAGAGTCATTACCCCGAGCCTCAATGAACCGTAGAAAGTTAGTGTAGATAACCACCATTCAGATAACAAGGGAGGGTCTAATAGAGACACTTCTCCCATGGGAATGACACAGAACACCTTGCAGGGAACCTTGGCCAGACGGAGAACATGCCACCCACAGGTTCCATCATAGTCAATCTATGTAACCATTTGGTCTAGTAAGGTGGTGAGCTTAACGTAGGCAGTGGCAGTTGTCATCAGTTGAATCACAAGCTAGTAAGATTTCATCTAAGTAATATGCTTTCAGTAAATTATGGTTTCCCATCCGCCAAAATTTTCACAAACTGACATCTTACCTGTTGATTCAATCTTTCTACAACCCTTTTGAACTAATCAGCAACCCATTCAAAAACATCTCAATTGTATAATAGATGTGAATGCTTCAAGATACCAAGGCAAGATCTAGTAGTTATCTGTAAACACAAGGCACTACTGCCAACAGTAGCACTACATGACTTGCTAAAATTATGGAGGATTGAAACTTGACGTATATTTTTTCACAACAAATTCTGTGCAACATCTATAAATGACTTGGGAGTCTGCCTTTGTTAATACCACATAAAGTCGAGATGCTTATTTGACATTTTTTAGAAAACGTGATAGCAAGCAGGACCCAATTTATCATACTTACCAAGCAAACAGTTTCTCTGCGCCCTTGTACATAACCCAGTTTCGTAACGCCACATTGAAACCTTGTTATCAGACAAATAGTTTTCTTAACCCAGTAAGTTCACACACATATCTAGGTGATATGCCAACTTTTTAGTCATAAGCACAAATACCAGGTAACTCGGATGTCGGATATATAGTCAAACATTAGTGAAGGGAACGAATGCTTCGATTTGGTGAATCCAAAGTGATGAAATAGTCAAACATTAATTCCATAATCCAAAAAATAAGATTGGATATAAAAATCTGTTATATTGGGATCATTGTATTCTACTGTTGCAGAGTTTTGGAACATAGATCATTGATTATATGATAGAATCATACATGAGAATTCGTGTCTTTGATTAATTCATAAACAAATTAAGATTAGGAATTTAGGTTACCTTAAAAAGATTAAACTTTAGGTTAATTAAATCCAGAACTTAAAACATAAAAGATTTAATTCCATTACACAATTTAGAAACCTTACATAAAAATTAATTCAGACATACCGGGTCTTGAAATGAGGTTAATTTGCGATCGCAGACCTGCAAACATCAAGTTGTCTTCATCCAACGATTTCACCTCCTTTTGAAGCGCCTCCATTAGATCCGATTTCAATTCTAGATAAAATTTTCATTTAAAAACGGGGTGAAAAAAGAAAAAGAAACATTTTTAGAACCCTAAGTAGAAGTGAGAAGGTTTGAGATGGATGCGGCGAGGATAAGGGAGTGGTTACCGGCAAGGGCTTCTTCCGTGCGCTCGTGAGGTGGGACGGGATCGGTAGGGAGGTGGTAGGGGGAGGTGTCATCGCCGAAGGCGGCGTTGCCGCTGCTCCCGCCGCCTTGGCCGGCGCTCGTCGCTGACGCCGACGATCTCGCCGGTGAGCTCATTGACGGTGTCCGGAAGCAGAACAAGGACTAGTAGAGCTTCTCCCTTTGATCTGATCCTGATCCAAAAAACCCACTCTATAAACAGAGATCCGATCACCAGCGGAGAGAGAGAGAGAGAGAGAGGAGAAAAGAGATCGGAAGTTTACCAAAATAGAGAGACACCGACGCAGAGGAATGATCCATGGCGATTCGAAGCGGAAGGCCACTGAACAAGGAATCGACTTGGATCTGAATCCAAGACCACATCAGCTTGCAGCGAAGGAAGGGGGAGAGAGAAAAGGGAGGAACCCGGAAGGTTAGGGCCTGGAAGAAAAGGGGGGAAACGAAAAAATTGGCGGAAACATTTGGGAAGTCCGAGCCAGCAAAATTCCAAACGCTGTCTAAGGATAATATTATATGTCTATTTTTTTTAATAAAAGTGCTTAGTAACGATTAGTAGCATAGCGCTAATAAAAAGCGCTATGTAATGTATTACTTGGATAGCGCTTTAACAAAAAGCGCTATCTAAGTAATTTTTATCTCAATTTTGATTTATTTTTATTTTCTATAAGTGCAGAAGCACTATACAAGAGCTCACTTAGATAGCACTTTTTAAAAGCGCTATCTAAGTGGTGTTACCCAAGCTCAAATCTGTAGTAGTGGTGGTATAGTAATGTTGTTTGTATAGATTGAGGTGAATGTAGTATTTGATGAGTGAAATTATGTGTAAGACATATTATCTGTGCAATAGAGTATTATGTATTATCTATGTGGTAATCTATATTTAGATTATATTTGGGGGTGTATATGTATGACCATATGGATGTATATAGAGCCTTAAGTATAGATACTAGAGTATGATGCATTAAAGTGATGTTAGAAGATATATTTGTATATGGGTGTCTAGTGGATGCGTGTGTGTATATATATATACGGAGTATCTGTGTGAATATATATTGGTGTGTAAATAAACTTATGATATATGTGTTAGTATATGGATGTTTGTTGGTGAGCCTAAGTGGAAGTATATTTGAATGTATAATAGTGTATGATGGTATACATAAGAATAATTATATGTGTATGCATATTATAAATGTGGTTGTGTAAATTGATATAGTGAGTTATGTATATATGAGTACTAGTCATTACCCGTGCCCATAGGGCACGGTTTATTTAATGGCTGAGTTTTTCTCCCCCACAAATTTCAAGTTCCCCCAAATTTCAAGTTTTCCCACAAAATTTCAAGTTTCCCCCCAAATTTAAGTTTTCCCCCAAAATTTAAGTCCCCCCAAAATTGTCATTACCACCAAGGACTTACTTGCCACGTAGGACAAAGCTTTGTCCTAGTAGGATAAGATTCAAAATCTTCATAGAACTGGAAAAAAATGGCCGGAAGGGGTGAGAATAAAAAGTGTGGGTGTGTGGGTGGGGAGGGTCCATAGGCAAAAATACAAAAACCGGGGTTGTATGTGCAAAATTCCCCACCTCCTCTTTTATCCCTCAAAATCTCATCTCTTATATTTTCTCTTATTCAATTTCCCTGCTTTATATAATAGATATTCAAATTCTCTTATCCAATTTCTCATGTCCAAATTCTCTTATCAATTTCTCTTGATAACATCCGTCTTTTATATAATAGATATCCCTTATCCAATTTCTCTTGTCCAATATCTCTTATCCAATTTCTCTTGATAACATCTCTCGTTTGTAATATTGATATCTCTTATCCAATTTCTCTTGATAACATCACTCTTATCCAATTTCTATTGTCCAATATCTCTTATTCAATTTCTCTTGATAACATCCCTCTTTTATAATATAGATATCTCTTATCCAATTTATCTTGTCCAATATCTCTAATCCAATTTCTCTTGATAACATCCCTCTTTTATAATATAGATATCTCTTATCCAATTTCTCTTATCCAATTTCTCTTGATAACATCCCTCTTTTATAATATAGATATCTCTTATCCAATTTCTCTTTTCCAATTTCTCTTATCCAATTTCTCTTGATAACATCCTTCTTTTATAATATAGACTAGTCATAACCCGTGCCCGCGGGCACGGTTCATTTAAGAGTTTCCACCGCGAAATTTTTGTTCCCCAAAATTTTTTTTCCACAGCTAAAATTTAAAAGAACAATTTAGCGTAAAAATATTTAGCGACACGGGCGCCTTTGGCGTAAAACAACAAATTTGGCGCGAAACAATAAATTCGACGCGAGCGCCTTTGGCACGGAATAACAAATTAGCGTAAAAGCGGGCGCCTTCGACGCAGGAAATTATTTTCATCTTGTTGCCACATGCGTCGAAGAGACGGCGGGCCCTGCGTTGAGAGAGAGATCATTCGTTCTGCATAACATTCGAGCTGCAGGATTAAGTGCAAGTTAAAGTTTTTTTCCCAAATGCATTAATTGCACTCTGCTATTTTCCAGAAACTTTCATTCCCCAAAAATTTTCATTTCCCCATATGCTTTCATTTCCCTATAAACTTTCATTTCCCAAGAAATATTTTTCTCTCCAAAACTTTCCACAAAATCTCATTTCAACCCTTCATTCCTCAAGATTAAATCTCAGCCGTTCTTCTATCAACCCTTTTGTCCTAGTCAGCTTGTCCTAGTCAGCCCTAGAATTCAAAAACAATTGTGTTTTAATATATAGATATATATGTATGTATATACTCGTGTCCAAATTCTCTTATCCAATTTCTCTTGTCCAATTTCTCTTATCCAATTTCTCTTGACAACATCCCTATTTTATAGAATAGATGTATATGTATGTATGTATATGTATGTATGTCTATATATATATGTATGAATATATATGTGTGTATATACTCTAGTCCAAATTCTCTTATCCAATTTCTCTTGACAACATCCCTATTTTATAGAATAGATGTATATGTATGTATGTATATGTATGTATGTATATGTATATATGTATGTAAATACTCTTGTCCAAATTCTCTTATCCAATTTCTCTTATCCAATTTCTCTTGATAACATCTCTATGTTATAGAGTAGATGTATGTATATGTATGTATGTTTATGTATATGTATGTATATACTCTTGTCCAAATTCTCTTATCCAAATTCTCTTATCTAATTTCTCTTGATAACATCCCTATTTTATAGAATAGATATATATGTATGTATGTATATATATGTATGTATATGTATATATGTATATGTATATATGTATGTATATACTCTTGTCCAAATTCTCTTGTCCAATTTCTCTTGATAACATTCATATTTTATAGAGTAGATGTATATACTCTTGTCCAAATTCTCTTATCCAATTTCTCTTGCCAATTTCTCTTATCCAATTCCTCTTGATAAAATCCCTATTTTATAGAATAGATGTATATGTATGTATGTATATGTATGTATGTATATGTATAAATGTGTATGTATATACTCTTGTCCAAATTCTCCTATCCAATTTCTCTTGTCCAATTTTTCTTATCCAATTTCTCTTGATAACATCCCTATTTTATAGAATAGATGTATATGTATGTATATGTATGTATATATGTACATATATATATGTATGTATATATGTGTATGTATATACTCTTGTCCAAATTCTCTTATCCAATTTCTCTTGATAACATCCCTATTTTATAGAATAGATGTATATGTACGTATATGTATATATGTATGTATATATGTGTATGTATATACTCTTGTCCAAATTCTCTTATTTAATTTCTCTTGTCCAATTTCTCTTGTCCAATTTCTCTTGATAACATCCATATTTATAGAATAGATATCTCTTATCCAATTTCTCTTGTCAAATATCTCTTATCCAATTTCTCTTGATAACATCCCTCTTTTATAATATAGATATCTCTTATCCAATTGCTCTTGTCCAATATCTCTTATCCAATTTCTCGTGATAACATCCCTCTTTTATAATATAGATATCTCTTATCCAATTTCTCTTGTCCAATATCTCTTATCCAATTTCTCTTGATAACATCCCTCTTTTATAATATAGATATCTCTTATCCAATATCTCTTGTCCAATTTCTCTTGATAACATCCCTCTTTTATAATATAGATATCTCTTTTCCAATTTCTCTTGTCCAATATCTCTTATCCAATTTCTCTTGATAACATCCCTCTTTTATAATATAGATATCTCTTATCCAATTTCTCTTGTCCAATATCTCTTATCCAATTTCTCTTGATAACATCCCTCTTTTATAATATAGACTAGTATATACCCGTGCCCAAGGGCACGGATCAGTTAAATATCATCCCATCAAAATATTAAACACCCTAATTTTAAGCAAACAGAAATAATTAAAGCGCAATAATTCTCTTTTCTGCACTCCAGCTATTGTCCATTTCATGTTCTCAAGTTGATATTATGATGCTCATGAACTATGATCCATTTTAACCCATCTTCTACTTCCTTTCCTTTCATAATAAATGCAAATAATGCTCCATTTGATCCTCTAAATACTTCATGTTCTCAAGTTGATATTATGATGCTTATGAACCATGATCCATTTTAACCCATCTTCTACTTCCGTGCCTTTCAAAATAAATACAAATCATGCTCCATTTGATCCTCTAAATACTGAATGAGTAAGCATGCACACACAAACTTCCTAAAATCAAATTGCTTCAAAACCAAACATTTGATTATCTAATGTTGTGTCCACAGGGCCTCTTGGTTTCTTCAGCTTCTACTTGTCCCCTAGATGTTCCCTCTGCATGTGATTAGAGCTCTGTTGAATGAGCAGTAAACTTGATGCTAATGTTGCATTCAGTCAGAGTAGTTTGTTTAAGGATTCTACTTCACATTTCCAACTTTATCATCAAAGTAGATTTTTTAACCTTGATCAG
The DNA here is from genome assembly GCA_030789695.1 of Scilla litardierei. Taxonomy (NCBI): domain Eukaryota; kingdom Viridiplantae; phylum Streptophyta; class Magnoliopsida; order Asparagales; family Asparagaceae; genus Scilla; species Scilla litardierei. The sequence continues at coordinate 491,901,653 of CM061142.1, read as the reverse complement.
AGCTTATATCTCCAAATGTTGGGCAGAAGCAAAACAAATCTACAAAAATTCTTGTGAAATGTTACCATGCACTTCCCTCATCAAGATTAAATAGGAAAGGACTTCAACTTGGTTTGTATAATGGCCTCTCATGGCTCTGCTCCTTCGCTTGCCTTAATCATAATGCATAGTTGCGCATTATTAATATAGTTTCTATGGTCTATTGGTGTATTCAGCTTTTTTCAACCCTTTTCATAAAGGGAGGTTTGAAGATATTGGAAGAGAAAAAAGTGCATCAAGGAAATTTTTAATTAACCTAGCAAGCAGAAAGAAGGGCATTGCTATTTTCTTTCACAAAAGCATTTTATATTGGAAAAAAGAGAAATTGAGAGAAAAACACTCCAAAGAGGAGAGAGCTTGGTAGACAAAGCAAACCTTACAGACAACATCCTGTTCTTTCTCTCCTAGAAATATACAACATTTTGGCTATTGGGCTCTGAGCATTGAGGGGGGAAACTCTGATTAAAGCCTTGTGCTCATAAAGTAATTGTAAAGAGGAATTTGCATTGGCTCTTGTCTTCATCACTTTATACTGAATAAGGAGGGGACTCATGTGCATGAATGCTCCAAAAAAATACCAAAAATTGACACCTGATGCAAGACCTTGGGGAGCTTATTCCAAGTTCCAAGATCAAAAGCAGTGCACATGCGAAGTCAAAACCGAATAAAAATGAAAAAGAAAAGAAAATAGAAAAGTCCACCAGGCAACAGGAAAAAGAATAATCTAAATAGAAACATTTCCAATTTCATCCCAAATACTTGAAGCAATTGTTCTCTACTTGCCAAAAATAGAAATAAAAAATTTGATTCCCCAATCAACATATTCAGATAATCAAAAACTGAATGCAGTTAGTTGACATACTTCAACTCATCTAACTCAACTAAAACTTTCTCTGGCAAATTTTTACATAATCAATGCTCTAATCTCAACAAAAAACCAATTAGATCGAATCATTTGTAAACTACCTCATTAGGCAATTTTCTCCAAATAATTTCGATGGTTAATTTTCCTACGCAGCAATGGATCAAATTTCCTCTTTTAGAAGCAATGGTTCCAAGCATGTTTAACCACACCATCATCTTTAGCAAGCCCATTGTGGATAGAGTAATCAACACAAATGCAAAGTATCAAGACCATTCAAAACCCCAAAGTTCCAACCCCGATTCAAGCCCTTTTGTTCTCCCCAACTGTGCAAATCATCTGTCAATATATATCATCAACTTCATGAATGGTTCTCCACTTATCTTGCCATGTGCTAATTATAACAGATGCATTTCCTCTATTTTCACAATTAGTAAATAATAATAGTTACTGAGTTTATGGTGTTCTCAGAATTTTATGGTGACCAATTTTGCTCCTAAGTGACCAATTTTGCATTGACTGATATTTAGTTATTGAGTTTTGAAAATTAAAAATAGTTGCAATAAAGATTGGAGAAATTGAGTATTTGATTCTATGACGCTAGTTAAAGAATCATGTAAGTTATGGATTCATTATTTTTAAAAAGGTGGTAAATTTCCAGGAGCAGCAATAGAGGTATTAGTAATTGTCGGACAGTGTTATCTCAGCCAAAGTGAGATGATCCAAGGTAGATAAATTGAACAACAATCATTGATGCAAATGTATATGAAAAAAGGACTAAATTCATCTCATTGCATGAATCATTATACCATGTCACAAATCTAATATGTGAAATATAGAAGAACTTTGATCCACTCAATCAGAAATCGAACCTTGTGTCACATAATTTAACAAATTATTAGGAAAAAAGACATTCAAAAACATAAACAATAATAATCAAGGTAATATCATTTACCAGTAAGATTTTTGTCTATCAGGACACCCACCAACAATGCTTGCCCTGTTTCAAAATTTCACCAATAATCACAGTGAATATCCCCAAAAAAAATACGTAACAAACAACCCCAAATAGAAAAATGAGGAATAAAATAGATATCTGACCAGTGTATTTGCCAAAATCTGTAGTAAACTTGATGGTTTGAATCGCCAAATCCCTGGTAGATGAGGAAAAAAATTCATATCATTTAGTGATTTTTTTCAATCATGTAGCAAACTGTCATTAATAAATCCATCCCTTTTGAATGATGTAGAATTATCTACACTACTGCAAAAGGTTGGAGGCAATTCTAGGTCGAACAAAAGCAGTTAATCAATGTATGTTGCAAATTGAGTCAAATGACATACTCAATCTCACAATATGTTTCAGTGAGTTGAGACAAATATTCTGATAATGTGAATAGGCAAATCAGTGCATTACGTGCAATGTCATGTTACAAAGCTGTTGCATGCAATGCTTGAAGATGGGGTTTTTAAGTATATAAACCTGGAAGCTCCCAAATTTTGAATTTGTTGTACATTGCTAATTTCATTAGTGCATATTGCTGATTTATAGACATGGGACATATGAAATCAAATATGAAGCAATATGCACTGAATTCTTTCACTGCATATGAAATCAATATGCACTGATTTATAGACTTGGAACATATGAAATCAGTGCATATTTAAATTCTTTCTGTTTCATATGCATATTGATTTAGGACTTAATGCCGATTTCATTAGTGCATATTGCTGACTTTTGAATTGGGACATGAATTAGTGCAAATTGGGACATATGAATTTTTTGCATATTGCTGATTTCATTAGTGCATATTGCTGTTTTATAGACTTGGGACATATGAAATCAAATATGAAGCTAGTTTCAAATATGAAGCAATATGCACTGAATTCTTGCACTGCATATGAAATCAATATGCACTGATTTATAGACTTGGGACATATGAAATCAGTGCATATTTGAATTCTTTCTGATTCATATGCATATTGACTTAGGACTTAATGCTATTAAAGATTAGAAAATACATTGGGTAGCTACATGTTAGTCTTGAGTAGAGAGACTCCCCCACCCATAAGCATCTGGAACATCAACATATAAACTTGCAAATATAAACATGCACCCTAATCCGAGAGCTACTGAATTGTTTGATAAAAGAAGTATGGTTTGATTACCTGAAGTACCGTAAGAGTTATAGCATTCTTCTCTTGATGCCATCCACCAGGAATTTCAAAAGCAAGAGCAACATGTGTTTTATGTTTCCAAGAAGAGCATAAGCAAAAATAAGTTTACAGTAAATTATCCACAAAATCTAAGAGATGGAGATGATAATGAAATAGGTCTTCATACATCTGAATCTGCTTGGCAGCGACAGTCACCTCCCACGTATATAGAATTTGGCTCCAAAGGACAGGGCCCATTGGGAAGGTCCGATAGAAGTGGCTCAGCAATTGATACAACAAACAATGACGATTAAGACCAATTCAAAAAAAACAAAAAGCTTTAGCCAAATTGCTATTGAGGGAACCTGAAAAACTTACCTGAGATACAACAAACACCAACGATTCAAAAACAGCGAGCTTTAGTCCAAATAAAAAAAAAACAGAACCTGAAAAAACAGAAAAAAAATCCAACGATTCAACGATTTTATGAAATACAGGTTCTATGCAAGCTACAAAGAACAGAACTTCAATTAACATTATATGAAAAAATGCATTAATTAACAGGTTTTCAAAATGCATTGTTTCATTTGAGCATGTATTTCAGCTGAAAACCTGTTAATTAACATCAGAAAACCTGTATTTCAATTAGCAGTTTTGAGGTTCAATGAAAATGCTAATTGAGGTTCTATGAAATATAAGAGCAAGAGATATTTTTGAGGTTCTATGAAAAGGCTAATGGAGGTTCAATGAAATATGAGAGCAAGAGATATTTCTGAGGTTCTATGCAAAGGCTAATAGAGGTTCTATAAAATATGAGAGCAAGAGATATCTCTTGCTCTATGAAATGCAGGTTCTATGAACTACATTTTTGAGCTTCTATGAAATAACCTGTCTTTCAATTATCATCTGAATATGCTAATTGAGGTTCTATGAACTAACAGGTTCTATGAAATGCTTGAATTAACAGGTTCTATGAAATGTTCATTTCATCAACTTCCAAAATTTTCATTTCATCAACATATTGTTTGAGAGCCTTTCATATTTTTTTTTCATATTGTTAACATTCCAAGACACAAAAAATGTAAACTTGATTACATGCATAATTTCACTTTATTACACTCCCAAAACATCCCCAACTTATGTTTAGAAAGGCTTTTTTCATAAAAATTGCATTCCAAGACTTTTTTCAAGAAAAACAATGTTTAGAAAGGCACATAACTATGAACTGAAATAAACAGGCCCATAAAAATTACGTGCACTGCAAAAAATAAAGAAGCATAAAAATTTTATTTATACATAAAAAGTATGCATAATGAATACTACATGATGTATATGCATAAAAATTTTGCATTAGGCACATTGTCATTTATTAGAAATTACATGCTCATAATTCAATGTCTTTCTCATTCCCCCAGAATAGGAACATAAAAGTTAACTTGCATAATGCATAAAACTGTTAAAGTTTGTTAAAATTATGCATGTATTAATTAACTTGCATAAGGTATGAGGTTGAGGAAACATTGCAACTTCACAATAATGCAGGTTTCATAAAAACATAAATTAACAACACAGCTTTTAACATCCTGTATTATGCATAATGCATAATTTAACAACACTGTACCTGCAAACAACAAAGTGCACCCAAGCAAACACTGGATGTGCCGTAATCTGCAACTCATTTATATAACTGAATGATACTTCAAATTAAGCAACGGGTTGTTTAGTCAAGCTCGACATATACATAAAGCCAGTGTAAATTGCACATATTAGTAAAACCAGTGTAAATTGCACATATACATAAAGCCAATGTAAAATGGTCGCGGACCGATGAGCCCCCAAATGACGGAAGCGCTGTAGAAGACCTGGTCGCCGGGGCAAGTCCACGGGCTCCCTTCGGGTAGCAGCTCAGGGCTGCAGATGTTCTCGACGGTCATGAGCAGATACCATCCCGTCGCAAAGTACACGGTGGATGCAACAATCGTTCTTGCAAACTAACAGGTTATGCGACAAAAAATTGCACATATCTGTAAAACCATAGACAGAGCATATCATTAATCTATGACTCGAATAATGAAAATGTCTGTTCATGAAAAAAGAAGAAGAGGGTTACCTGGGCAAAGAACATCGATTTTGGCGGGATCTGCATGTAGTGTCCAAGCTTGAAGTCTGAAAGAAGTGTGATCGCCCGACATGCTAATGTAGCCATAGGTCTTGAATGTCACATTGGCCAAAGGCTTTCCTGGCAGTAGATATCTAATGATGAACTCTGTGATGACATTGAGCCCAGGTTGCTGATTTGTCGTCGCCATAATCAGCAATGTGGAAAAATGAATCACATGATCCTGTATAGGGTAGAAAATTGGATTTAAACCAGCATCAACATAATCAAGAAAGTCAATTGTAAACAACCAAAAAGCATTGCTTTACAATTCCATGACGAATTCCAAAACTACCAAAAATTTCAACTCTACATAAATCTCGGAAATCGAATTCAATAATGAATTGTAAACCCAACATGGAATAGTTTTTAATAGATGAATAAATTGATTCAAGAGATCAGTAGTTGACTCTAATACTACAAAAGAAACTGTCTCTTTAACAGTTGAGTAAGAAAGCATCCACATAGAAAACTCAGGAGTCTAGCCTGTACTAACAACATCAGCAATTTTGATGTGGAAATCAAATAAGTATTCATCCTGATGATCACATTGATCTGAGAGACATAATTTATTGCAATTACGACGAAGATGGAGACTAATTAATTGTATTAGTGCATGTTACATTGTTAAATGAGCCGAGCATTTCTAGGCCTTGGGAGGCTGCGATTTTACAAAGAACTCAAAGCCGTGACCAAATTCTGAAACGCTCGGCTCAGTGCACGATTTTGGGGGGGATCTTCACGTAGTGTCCAAGCTTGAAGTCAGAAAGAAGCGTGATCGTTTGCGACATGCTAATGTAGCCATAGGTCTTGAATGTCACATTGGCCAAAGGCTTTCCTGGCAGTAGATATCCAATGATGAACCCTGTGATGACATTGAGCCCAGATGGGCAAAGGCTTTCCTGGCAGTAGTATCTCCAGCTGCTATTTGCCAAAACTTCACCAGATCAACCACATATAAAGTACTGGTGGAAATTGAAAAGATTAGATATTATACTACTAAGTTCAATTCAATAGACATCAGGCAGCTAACTACCTTATATGATACGGTCTTCCTCGTAAATGATCCTTCCAAAAGCCCTTACATAGCACATACAGGACTATATTAAAACACAACAAATAATAACTGTGCCCCACAACAATGAAAAGGTTTGGATGCATTCTAAGTAGAAATTTTGAAAAACTTAATGATGAAACGAAAAAGAGAACTTACTTGTCTCCAGATACAATATCCATCATATCCATGTTGTTGTCACAAAAGGGAGTGTATGCAAGGGGCTTTCCATGTATATCCATGTCATACAGTTCTCCCATGTCTGCTCTTATGACTTGGTCCGCATCAACAAATATTACATGCGTACAAATATCATACGATGATCAAATAGCATGGAAACTATCAGGCTTAGTGGATCTTCTCATTCCACCAGAAAGAACCATCAAGATAAAATAACAAAGAAAAATTTAAGCGAAAGCATTTTATCTATATAATAACAGTAATGTACCTTCTCAAGGGAAAGAGGGAAAATAACATCAAGAAATACGATTTTATAAGCCCAGATTATTCGCTGTTTTTCCTTCTGTTTATGCAACAATTTCGGCCACTTGTAGGTGATTAGCTCATACTCAAATCCATACTCTTCTGCCATGTGAGGTATGACATCCTGCACAAACAGTAAAATATATCAAGTGAGATGGACTAAGCATTCTAAAGATGGAAACATAAGGATATAATGTACCTTGAACTGAGTGGAAAGGTAGTTTTTTATATAGTGTATTCACACTGAACATGGATTAAGATATAATATTGGTGTTTACATGCAGATATTAAATGTCATTTAATAAAATTTTAAGAAAATATGATGTGCAAAATTTCTAGGCAACTCTAAAATTAATATTATATATGAATTCAAAATATGGAACTATATGACTATTTTAAATATGACTTTCATAAGCACAAATACATGTAGCAATCATACTTTATTATTGTTTGATGTATTTAGAAAATTTAGTTTGCATTCACATTGGTTTGCATAAATTATGTAATGGGCTTGTGTATGACTAATACTTTTGTAGCATGTAAAATATGAGTTTGCATTCTGTGTTTTCCCTTGTCAGCATCATGCTCATATCAGAATGTTACTTTATGTATTCTTTCATATTCATTTTACTATATCTGAATTTTCTTCTAACAATCATGATTTGAATACAACTATGATGCTAATATCTGTAGAATTGATTCCATTTTTCAAGTCTCAAGGAAGAACTACAGAATATCTGATCAAAAAATCAGCCCCAAGTGGCAAAAGCATACCAAATATTTACTAAAAACACTTTAGTAAGCACAAACTGCAAATTGTCTAATCAACATTCATAAGATATCATCATGTTCTAGGCAGTGGGAAAAAATCAATAAGAATTTTACTTGCTCACTTGAAAAATTAAATTAAAATATAATAAAAATATAATCAAATTTGATGAAATGAAAAAAAATTCCAAACAGAATGTAGCCATATTTAGGACCCTGTGAATGACGATATTGGCCTTCGATTCTTATTTGCCAGCAAATTAGATGCTTAGAATTCATGACACAGAAAGAAATGATTAAACTATAGCTACAATGGCCATGGAAAATGAAACATTAAGATACTTCACCCTGCATAATGTCAATTCCCCCCCAAATACTGAGAGATTGGACAACATAAAATTATAATATTAGACTAAATGATCGATGAAAAAAATGTTGTAAAATAATAAAGAAACCCAAATAAATAGAAAGAACTCAATGTTTATACCAGGATGAGTTTGTTGGTCAATTGATTTGAGGGAGAGTAGCATGCCAAAAATAACTCTCAGGCTTGGTGCAAGGCATGGACTTTTGGTAGTGCAAAGAACACATTTAGAATTAAGAGGTGGTTTATAGAAAGCTAGAGTGCCATTTTAGTTCTAAGGGTTTCCATCTACTATGATCATTTTCTGTAAAAATCACTTTAAATTTTTGAAACTTGACTTGCTAATTGAAAGAACCATAGGAATTCAATAAAGTTAAATTCAATACAGTTATCTCCCAAACGAAAAATAAGATCAAAACTATATTAAACTTATATTACATACATTTATTTTTTTGCCCCAACACATCAAAATTAGACCAATAATTTCAGTCTCACCTTTGCTCCAGGGCTACCAAGGAAATTTCATGATCACAACTCTCATGAGGAAGTAACCCATTTGGTTCAGAAAACACTTCTTGAAACTGCAGTAGTAGTTGCCCAATACCACCATTTTTATACCCCAAACTTTCTTCTGAGTGATCATCTGAAACAACTTGTAAGAGGTAACTCCCTGTTATTCGATGCACATACTTGTATAACTCATTTGCATCCCTTAGCTTCAGCTCCTGCTCAGATTGGATTCCTTTCAACTCTAGAATCCACTAATCTATGATTAACTTACCTATGTGCTCTTTGAAGTTAAAGCACAACCCAGCTAGTGTCACCCAGCTAGTGTCACCACCCAGCTAGTGATGTCCACTTAAGGTCTAGTTTTGGTCTTTGAGATAGAGTGAAAATGGTACCAAAGAATCCAACTTTGTCATAAGAGAATGACAATTAATCAGCAAAAAGGGAAAAATATATGAACAATTTTTCAGAATGAACAAATTGCCAAACTAAAATTCAATCAAAATCAAGGCTATCCAATTCTAGACCCAAAAAACACCTCATAGAAAGCAAAACTCCAGGACACACCCATGTATTAACCAGCCTCAATCCTTCTTTTATCTTTCATCCTGATATTATTAGCATCAAAAAGATCCAAAAAAAAACTCAAGGTAACAATTTGTATATCAGTGGGTAGAATCAAATAAAATTCGTGATAAAGAAGAAAAAAAGGGAGTCGTACAAAAATATTTCTTTTTTTCTTTTTATAAAAAAATTACCGCAAATCTTCACGGGGGCTTCGAGCTCAAGGAGATTTAGCAAGCTTATAAGGATCTCCTTGGATGCGATGAAGAGCTGCCAAATCTAGGGCTCCGTCAGCTGCACTTGCTTCGTCTTCGTCAGCTGCACTTGCTCCGTCAGCGGCATCCTCTCGTTGATCTCTGAAAGAAATTAACAACCCCCCCAGAAAACTAATCAAATCAAAAGGCTGTGATAATTATATACAGTGAGTAAACGGGGAGATGAACAAAGATGAGGCACATTCCGACTCCGGGCGAGGAGTCAATGGGGAGATGAACAGAGATGAGGCTGAGGGCTTAGCCGCCATCGCCGCCACTTCCTAAGTCCGAGAGAGAGAGCAAGCCCTAACAAATTTTGAGATGGCGACAGCGGAGGGGGAGAGAGTTTTGAGATGGCCCAATTTTTCCCTACTGCGATTATTGTACAGCCTTAATGATCTCCCCCAGAGCAGAGAGTGATATGACATTAGCTTTTGGGAGAAATAAAGTTAGTTTTTTTTTCAAATTTTTGGTTTTCCCCCTCTAAACCCATTTCCCCCCAAAATTCAAGTTTTCTCATCTCAACCCTTATACAAAATTCAAAACCCAATTTCTCATCTCTCAATTTCTCATATTCAAATTCTCTTATATAAAATGTATTAACCAACAAAATGTATTACCCAATACCCAAATTCTCTTATCTCTTATCCAATTTCTCTTATCCAAATTCTCTTATACAAAAACTCTTATCCAAAAACCCATGATAACATCCCTGTTTTATAATATAGATATCTCTTATCCAATTTCTCTTGTCCAATATCTCTTATCCAATTTCTCTTGATAACATCCCTCTTTTATAATATAGATATATCTTATCCAATTTCTCTTGTCTAATATCTATTATCCAATTTCTCTTGATAATATCCCTCTTTTATAATATAGATATCTCTTATCCAATTTCTCTTGTCTAATTTCTCTTGATAACATCCCTCTTTTATAATATAGATATCTCTTATCCAATTTCTCTTGTCCAATTTCTCTTGATAACATCCCTCTTTTATAATATAGATATCTCTTATCCAATTTCTCTTGTCCAATATCCAATTTCTCTTGTCCAATATCTCTTATCCAACTTCTCTTGATAACATCCCTCTTTTATAATAAAGATATCTCTTATCAAATTTCTCTTGTCCAATATCTCTTATCCAATTTCTCTTGATAACATCCCTCTTTTATAATATAGATATCTCTTATCCAATTTCTCTTGATAACACCCTCTTTTATAATATAGATATCTCTTATCCAATTTCTCTTGTCCAATATCTCTTATCCAATTTCTCTTGATAACATCCCTCTTTTATAATATAGATATCTCTTATCCAATTTCTCTTTTCCAATATCTCTTATCCAATTTCTCTTGATAACATCCCTCTTTTATAATATAGATATCTCTTTTATAACATTGTCCTTGATGTTTGAAGGTAGCTAGATAGAAAAGATGCAATGAAAGAAAAATCGAATAAAAAAAATAAAATAATACATATATGTATATAGGTATGTATATAAATGTATAGCGAATAACCCGTGCCCACGGGCACGGTTCATTTAAGATATCCCCCCCCCTCAAAATCTTAGTTCCCCCGAAAATTTAACTCATTCCAAGGAATTTAGTTCCTCCCAAAAATCTTTGTTCCTCCCAAAATTTATTACACTCCAAATTTAGTTCTGCTCCAAAATTTTAGGGTTTTACCTGCGAAATTTCACTTTCCAAAACTTTTAGTTTCCCCTAAAATTAATTTTCCAAAGAGAATTTTGTTCCCCTCAAAAAATTTAGTTTACCCCTTAAATTAATTCCAACCAGATTTAGTTCCCCTTAAAGTTCCATCCAAAAGTTTGATTACCTCCAGATTTAGTTCCTCCTAAAAAGTTAAAAAGCGTGACACATTCACTCTTGCATGAAAAAGCGAGAGTTCATCCGATTCTTGATGTTGTAAACAATATGAGCTAATAATCCAAATAGTTTAGTGAATTCCCATAATTCATTATATTATTGTCTATTAGTTTGATTGATATGTACATATATGACAATGGTAAAATAAAATACCAAAAAACTCTAACAATATCTCTCTTATAACCCCTTGGAATTAAACAACTTAAGAATGGCTAGTATACTTATTGCTTATCTTTTTTTCTTCTTCTTTTTGTAACATATTTCAAGATGTTTCTTTCTTCTCTGGGGGATGCTGGTGTGTGAATCATCACTGGGCAATCATAATCAACCAAAAATATGGTACCTTTGCTTCTTCAAATATTGAAACCGCAACATATATAAATAATACTTACTACCCTAAATGAGCTCAAAAAAATTTCAGAAAAGATAAATATGATAATGACATCAATTTTTTGAAACTAATACAATTATTTTGAAAGAAAATAAGGATAACGAAGGATACATAATACTACACTAAATGAGCTCAAAAAAAGATTGACAATCATAATTAATCAACTCAGCATAAAACTCCAACGATAAAGAAGCATACAAACATGCAAGTGAAGATGACATAGTTACATGTTCTTTATTGAGCTTAAACACAGCTCAATTGATGTGCTTGTTATTCTCATAAAAATTTCTTTATCGTAATGATATATTTTACAACACTTGATAACAAAGATGTCATGAAACATGTTTCAAAGAGATTGCCAACATATCTTATTGCTATTTCATTGAAAAATGAAGATCAAATTGTTAAACTTTGATCCAGCTTGAAACATAAAACGAAAAATATATAGAGAAACTTAGGCACAACCCATGCTTGCTTTGCCATAGATCCAACTCGCAATTGAATCTCAAGTTGGGGATAATCATCTACAACATCGTTGCTTGCGTTCGCCATAGATCCAAAAATAATAATAAATATAAAAAAAATTGAATCTCAGTATGTTCAACATCATTGCTTGCTCTGCCATAGATTCAACACGCAACACCAGCAGGTTCCGATGTCAGCTTGAATCGTTTACTTTAACTCGCAACGTCAAGCCAGCCTCCAACTTGCGACGCCTAGTCGGCCTTCAACTCGCGACTCCCTGATGATTCAATTGTCATTTAACCAAGCAAGATGACATAATCCCCTTCCTCTGCCATGATATCCTCCAAAAAATTCAGTTTTAGTTAAAAATGGAAAAATAATCGAGATTCCAAAAAAATAAGCCAAATGTTCTTCTCAAAACCAAAGAGGCATTTGAGCTCCTAATAATATTTTCTTACGGCACCTAATAATATTTCTTTGAGCATAATTAGTACATTGACAGAAGAGGCATTTGAGCTCTCATGTCTGGAATTTCTTGAATAGTGTCTCTGAAGTGTCTTCGGATCTTTTCTTTTTACCATCACTCACCGTTCCACTACCTCTCCCACTTCCGATCACTTTGTCTGCAGGTAATGCACCATAAGAATCTTATTTGTTTCGATCAACACACAATGAGATCATGAAGTACTTAACAAAGGAAAATTAGTTTCATTCTGACAGATGAAGTCTCGCATACATGCTTCTTACTGTCAGACGATAGATCTGGACCTTTAACAACAGAAGGCCTGTCAGTCGAACGAACCTTAAAAGCAAAATAATTTGAAAACATCCCTCATTTGTAGAAGAGAGACTAAAGACAGTGAAGGCGTCTTCCATACACAGGAAGTCTCACATTTTCCAGCCTTCAGGACATGCAGATGGCAATATACAGATATACACATAGTAGAAACTCAAGCCTCAAATTCTAATGCAAAATAGCACTCCTATCTTTAAATCTCTTTTTATTAATTCATAAATTCCAGTAATTTAATCTATATAGGATGATGACTTACATATGATTTCTGGGATCTTGGATGATGCTGTTGTGCCATGCTTTGTGAATCCTCTACCATTTGCAACCTTTGAGCTCGAGCTCGAGCTGGACATGTCACCCAAGCCTACATGCACGGGATGATCTCAGTAATTAAATTTATAAAGGATGCTGACTTACATGTGGATTAATCAAATTTACATATACCTCAAACATTGCATGTCTGTAAGTATGTGTATGAATCATATTTACATCTAAGAATACATACGTACTTAATTTAACATTGAACTAAAACATTACATGTCTCCCATCCTGTATAATGAAAAGTATGCGGGTTCAAGTTCAGATTTAACTAAAACACCCTTATCTAACTTGCAAATACCACAAAGAACACATACTTATAGATTGTTCTCATTCTAAAACATTGAACTAAAACTTACAGATGGAAACATCACTATGAATCATATTTATGTCTTTAAGTTCAAATTTTAGTTCAATGTTTTAGTCCAAATTGCATGTTCAAATTTTAATTTAACATCATGTATTATGTGCATAATGTGTATTAATCAAACTTAACATATACCTCAAACATTGAATGTCTGTAAGTAAGTGTGTTATTTAACAACACAGTACCTACAAAGAGCAATGTGCACCAAAGCAAACACCATGCACCCAAGCAAATACTGTTTTTTTGAAAATGAATGACCTGCAAATTCTACCATTATGAGAGAGGTCATTCACAAAAAGCTAAATTAGCAATGAATATAAAATCCTATTACTCTTCCTATTAGCCAAAATATTATTGCTTCTCCATCATTATATAGGAACATAATTAACAAATTATCTGTTAATTGTACATGTTTTTAATCAAATAGGGGATTGATCATGATGTGAGAATATGAGCATGTGCTTTCACATTTCCAGTTATCAATGAAAATGATAGGAATCAATCAGAAGAAACTACTGTCAGCTGTAGATTACTGACTCATGTTGAAGCACCAAAGGGTAACCCCGCCTAGTATAGATTGTGCTCACAATTTTAATAAATTACTGGCTCACAATTTTGCTATTTTTTTGGTTCAGTCTGCTAGAAAACTTAAGCATATTATTAACTTGATGTAGTGGAATTCGATTGTTTTGACATTTCATGGACATAAAAAGTTACTGAGAATTAAATATTTTTTCCAAGTACAATTGCATGCGTTTAACAGAAATATCTCTGTTATTGGCAGATTGACACACTTCTGGCTTGCGGTGGCCTAACAAAAAACCCATTATACATTGAAGAGCTTGCTAATAGTGTTGGTATGCTGGCCTCTTTGCCCCCTTTCTACCCATTCACACAGATGACTCATAATTTAACACATTATGATGTCTGAATTCATATTCGACAGGTTGCTCTATCATTCTTCCAGAGAGAATTAGTAAGCAAACATCAACGATTATGTCCAGCGCAAGTTCAATGTACCATAATATGAAGTTTTTGAGGTTGCTGCAAAAAATGTATCATAATATGAGCTGATATGACAACATAATAGAAGTATAGGCTTTGTTGGAAAGCGTGTCTAAATAATAAAGTTACAGGAAACAAACATGTTTCTACTTATGTAATTCCTATGATATTCCTATATCCATTGAATCTGTGAATATATTCCTTAAAAGATATGTTATTCACTGTGTGTATCCTTTTCCAGATGCAATTGGATCTTACAAACACTTCAAAACTTCAAAAAATCGAGCATTCAGTAAACGTTTCAGAAATGGAGGGGAAAAAAGAGAAACAAAAAATTTCTGAAAATAAAGTTTTTGAGGATTGGATGCTTGTGACAACTCTTTCAAGTTGTCTTTCTAACATTTATCAAATGGTTGAGACTACTGAGGCATCCCTATATGGGAATGTATTTGAATATTTAGAGGCATATTGAATACATGGAGTTCAAATTTGCCACCACGCTGTTAAGACAAACAGTTCTGTAAAAAATTTCTTTACCGTTTTTCTGGGGACCTTACTCTGATTATATCCATACAACAAAGAGGAAGAAGTTTACTGGAAAAAATTCTAGAAAACCAAAGTTTATGTACACTACCACTGGCTAAAACCCTACAACTACAACAATCATTGCAATAATCACCCACAACACATTGACCCACCGGCTCCATCTTTGGTCATCCTCAGTAGCACAACAAACCTGTGACCATCACCGCAACAGCCACATTACAAAACCCTAATCACAATAATCACCGCCAGAACTTGTTGTAAAAAACCTGGTTTTTGGTGTGTTCATTTGATGTTCTCGAGGTTAACGTCATCATATAATCAATACATAGGTATGATTAGTGTGTTTTGATTGTTAAGGCAGTAGGATGGCATAGTTTATCCATACGCTTGTACTATCCTTACTTTCGTTGCCATCCTGAAAAACAGATACTTACATACATAGGCAATTTTTCTACACGAATTTGTTTAGGAGCTGGAGACCGTAGCATCCATCTTCCTCCTGTCATACATTTTGATGTCCTCTTTAATTTAGCAATTCAGGTATTTGGCAAGCATAGTGAAGGTCATGGCAGTTACTCTTCTTTAAAGCTCTTGGCATATGAATATGATATCAACATCTACATGTTTTTAAATTCTCTTTTCCTTCTTTAGATTTATCTGTTTTTTCTGGCAACTGCACTTGAAATACTATTAGATCCAACCTGAACTGTTATATTAATCTTTTGGTTTTAAATTGGGGGTAGTTTGTACTTATAAGGAGAAATGTCATGATTTTCTACATTAGGAGTTCTCTACTCACCAGGGCAACATTTCATATATGTGTTATGCAGGTATAGTCATAAAGTGGCTCTCGAGAACTTATAGCAGCTCTGCCTCCTGCCTAATCAAAAAAACTTGACAGTGACACTGGATAGACTTATTTTTACTATTGTCCAGGAATAATGTCATGCATCTACACAAATCCAAAATTTTGGGATATGTAATATTTGTGCAAAATCTGTATTTGATGTCATTGGTTAATGTCTATAAAGAAGCATGTCTTTTTTTGTGATACATCAAACTTGCATATACAGTAATTCATAAGTGGTATTTGAAACAACATTCGAGTTATATAACAGTCTTTAGATAAGCACCTTAACTAATTAGAAGACCAAGTTTACCACGATGTCTAATTTGTCAGTTTGTGTTTTACAAAATCATGCATTCACGTATGTTGATGCATTGTTCTTGTGTATAAACTCAACCATGTTCTTATATGTTAATTGTTATCTCAGATCTATAGTGACTGGTAGTGTGCATGTCTAATTAATAACCCATAGATGCCATGTTCTAGATACAAATGCATCTCATGGTCTAGATACAAAGGCATTTTGACAATATCACCTAATATTAGAGCCTATCATCTATGTATATGCATAAAAGACAATTTATATGGCCTATTTTGAGATTTGTTATTGTCTTCTATTACTTTTTAGTTAAAGATTGCAACGATTCGATTCCAACGCATATGTTTTTTTTGAATTAAATCATATATCCTGCCATTTACACACATTCTCACCAAATCATATATCATGCCAGTTACACATATTTACACCAAATAATATATCCTACCATTTACACACATTTACACCAAATCATATATCTTGCCATAAATCATATATCCTACCATTTACATATATACTGCCATACATATATCCTGTCATTTACACCAGATTATCCTGCCATAAATCATATATCCTGTCATACATATATCCTACCATTTACACTAGATTTTCATGCCATACATATATCCTGCCATAAATCATATATCCTGCCATAAATCATGTATTCTGCCATTTACACCATAAATCATATAGCATATATTCTGCCGTTTACACCAAATCATATACCCTACCATTTACACCAAATTATGTATCTTGCTATAAATCATATGTCCTGCCATTTACACACATTTCCCTTCTTCTTCGACCTAGGGCTTGGGGAGCCCTCATTCTTTTTTGAATTAAATCATATATCATGCCATTTACATACACAAACACCATATTCTGTGTATATGACATGCTTTTTAGAACTATTTGTGTGTTATAGTCTAAAGTTTTTTAGCGGACCAAGAGAATGGATCAAGTTTATTATATGGCAAGAGTGTGTAAATAGTTCAAAAAATTTATTAAAAAACTTGATCCCCTAAAAAACTATGTGAAAACAGGGAAAAAACTAAAAGCGAGATTACCACACCTGAAAAATAATATCACACTATTGACAGTGTATGTAATAGGGCTTTTAAGATGCTTCATGAAACTAAACGATCAACATAATTGGAGTACCCAAAATAAGAACAAAAGATATTGTACCCAAAGTCATTTATTCGCATAATTGGAGTATATAAATAGACTAACATTTGCATTTAATATTCTTCATGACAGTACCCAAATTAACTACATAATTTGACTAAACTTGGCATTTAAAAACATGAAGCGTGAAACATATTTGAAACATGACAATACCCAAATTGAGATTGAATTAAAAACATGAAAAGGAAAGCATGAAGCATGAAATCAAGATTTTCATGGTAGTACCCAAAAACATGACAATCACACAAATTTCCCAAAAAGATCCTGAATTTGAAACATATGTCGATAATACCGAAAGCTTGAAACATTTGTCATTTTTAATAGGATGGAACCATCACATTTTCATGTGCCTCTAACTAAATGTGCATGTACAACATCATTTTTACCATGATATCATCCAAACTAATTATGTGCATGTACAACAAAATATGGTGTTCTCATCACATTTTTTAACAGTCAACAAATATGGATGTTAATGCAAACAATTGTACAGTAAGTTTAAAAAAGTTATTGTGCTCAACAAAGTTATTTCAACAAATTAAATTACATCAACATTACGGTTCCATTGTTTTTATGCATATGCACCACAAATTAACGTTCTCATATATTTTTTAGATGGATGGAACCATCACATTTTCATCTGCCTGCACAACATCATTTTTTTAACATGATATCAACCAAACTAAGCATGTGCATATTCAACAAAATATGATGATCTTATCATACTTTTTAACAGTCAACAAATGTGGAAGTTAATGCAACCTAAAAATTTGAAATATGAACAAAAACCCCTAAAAGAATCATAAATTAGCCACAATTCACGTTGTATTTTAGCAATTTTTAGTTGATAATTAGGGAAAGGGAATGCAATCAAAACATGATTACAATTATCCATAAATTACTTGTAGCACATAAAACATGATTAACAGGATGATCATTAAACCATTCGTTCCTCCAAACCATGGCAACACTCTCGTGTTTTCTTTGGCAAATGGCCTGGTAGCATACAACTTACAGCAATATTCAAAACTGCTCCTGGAAACCAAGTTCCTCCACTCTTGGACTTGTCAGAAGTATCAATAACAGTTTTTGGAGTATCATGAAACATAAGAGAGAGTTCTTTCATGATAACTGACCAATAGGCTTGAAACAAATAAAACTTATAATCTAAAGGAAACACTTCCCTTAATAAAATAAAGATATGTGGTTGAAATAACAATGATGTAGCTGTCTATTGAGAATATCTTAAGATTTAATATATAGAAATTAACCTCTGGATGTTGAGATGAGAATTTATGGAATGGAGAAAAGCTTGTGATTGGATCATGATATAATGATCCTAAAAGCTTTGGACCGTAATATTCCATTATTCTCCCAATGTTTGAAATTTTTGCATGTATCCTGGCAACCATGGTTAGATAAATGGTATAGGAAAGAACACCTATAAATGGAAGTTGTTCATGTCTCTTTGAAAGGGTATAAAATATAAATCTTATTCCACAATAAGAGATTCAGAACTTTTAGTACATTACAATAGGTTAGATGCAGAGAACTAATGAGTGATAAACATGTCAATGTGAAAAACTTGAAGCTAGGACGCAAGAAAATGCACAGTGGTGCTCACTCAAGTAATTCCATTGTGAGATTATAAGCTTCAGAGATCACTCCAAGTCATCTGCACGGAGATCGTATGAAGAGCATCATCATGAACTTCAAACTTATCTTGCATTTGGCGATCAACAGTGAGTATACGGGCGAACGAAGAATATCGTATGAGAGCATCCCCAAGTGTGCTAGCTGGGCCAACTCCTTCCTCCATTATCCCCGTTTTCCCTAACATTTATCTCCAGCAGTCAGATAACCTGGAAAATGTCTTAGTTCTGGTGTTCCTCCAAAAACAGACTATGCATCACCTGTTCCATGAGAGAGATCCGGAAGACACTTACCACCTTCAAAAGCAATATTCTTAATATTATCAAGAGACACACTTCCTATTTGTTGTAGACCTTCACCAGATTCAGTTGAAAGATTATTCACCAGTGCTGTTAAGGCCGTCAGCATTGGTGATTGTTCATTAGAGTGTGATGCAGAATGCTCTGCCGCTGGCCCACATGGTTATCCACAGAAATTGACCATGTAACTGGGATACAAATTGCTCCTCTAGGACCTCTACTGCCTGGGCTGGGGACATCATTCTCTCCTGACTGATATTAATCATCATCAGTCCATAGATTGTAGTGTGAAATCAGTCAAAGACAACATCACATCAACAACAAAACATTCATCAAATACGGTTGCAATTCCTAGGTCAGATGAATGGTAGCCATCAAAGTGATCAAACCAGTATAATTTCGTTACACCAAAATCTCCAAAAAAATAAAGCTTATAATCTCATAATAAAAATTATAACTGGGACCGTCGAGATGAAGGTACCATCGTTTTGGTGGTGGATTCCAACTGCAAACAAAGCAACAGAGCACATCCCCAACTTCAGAACTCCATTTTCCCATTCAACAGCAGAGTAAATCGATGGTGCCTTCATCTCCTCCCTCCATTTTTCCTTGCAAATAAAACATGATTACAAATAAACTAGCAACATATAAAACATGACCCAATTTCTCATTGAGCTGGTCCCATCCAAAATTTATCAAACATAATTTTTTCAATAATTTCTCTACAAACATAAACATCAGAATCATATGTTTATCACTAATTGGAAAGCTTTTTGATAAACATGTTTATCAAACATAAACTTCAGAATGTTTGTAGAGAAATTTTTCACTAATTTCAATTATAAACATAAATCATATGTTTGTAGAGAAATTTTCCATGTTTATCAAACTTGTTTACCAAACATAAACATGTTTATCACTAACTGGAAACTTTATCAAACATAAATTTTTCACTAATTTCTCTACGAACATAAACTTCAGAATCATATGTTTTTCACTAATTTCTCTACAAACATAAAATTTTGATAAACGTGTCAATTGAGAAAATTTTCACTACAAACATAAACTTCATAAATTGGGTCAAGGCATATCCATAAACACTTTAGAACGTCATAACTACAAACATAAATTTTTTGATTTACCAAAGTTTTAAGTTCTTCACTAATTTTAGAGTGAAAAAAAATCACAGTGAAAGAAATTCTGAAGGAGACCAAAAGAAATTCCGAAGAACCAAAAAAAGGGAAATTTCGAAACTTACCTCCAAAATGTGTAACTGAGAACCAAAAGAAATCCTGAAGGAGACCAAAAATGTGAAAGAAAAAACATAAATTTTTCACTAATTTCTCTACAAACATAAACTTCAGAATCATATGTTTATCACTAATTGGAAAGTTTTTGGATAAACATGTTTATCAAACATAAACTTCAGAATGTTTGCACAGAAATTTTTCACTAATTTCAATGATAAACATAAATCATATGTTTGTAGAGTAATTTTCCATGTTTATCAAACATGTTTATCACTAATTGGAAAGTTTATCAAACATAAATTTTTCACTAATTTCTCTACAAACATAAACTTCAGAATCATATGTTTTTCACTAATTTCTATACAAACATAAACTTTTGATAAACATGTCAATTGAGAAATTTTTCACTACAAACATAAACTTCAGAAATTGGGTCAAGGCATATCCATAAACACTTCAGAACTTCAGAACTACAAACATATATTTTTTGATTTACCAAAGTTTTAAGTTCTTCACTAATTGTAGAGTGAAAAAAAATCACAGTGAATGAAATCCTGAAGGAGACCAAAAGAAATCCTAAAGAACCAAAAAAGGGAAATTTTGAAACTTACCTCCAAAATGTGTAACTGAGAACCAAAAGAAATCCTGAAGGAGACCAAAAAAGTGAAAGAAAAATAATCTTAAGCAAGCATTTCAAAAAATAAAATGAAAACTGAGCAAATAATAACACACATCAAAATATACTCCCCAGGAAACTCAAAACAGCAAAATTTGGCTCCTAAATCTCCAAACAAAAGAAGAAAAAATTTATTGATGAAATCATACCAGCAATTTCTTGAGGAGTGAGACGTCAGTTCGATACTCCTCGTAGTCTTCCTTCACCTCATCAGCTGCCTCCTCCTTAAGAACTATCCCTTTGAAGCAGACAGCGCCGGCAAAGGTGACGCCGACAAAATGCCCTGCAAACACAGCTTGCGAAAATGTGTAATGGTGGTGGGTTTTTTTGCTAGAGAATAGTGTGGTTTTTGAATGGTGGGGTTTTTTTGAGAGAGAAGTGAGGTGTTTTTGAATTCCCCCCAAAGTTCCCCTGCCTCTTACGTGAGAAAAGATTTTGAATGTTGGGGTTGAGGTTCCACCCAAAATTTTTTTTCCACTCATCATGAGAAGTATTTAAAATTCAAAAGTTTGTCTAACAAATTTGTTTTCCCCCCAGCTATATGAGTTCAAACACTAAACTCAAACCAAAGGCATATGACCCAATTTCTCATTTTCCCAATTTCTCATTTTCAAATTCTCTTATCAAATGTCAAACCTAAAATGTATTAAACAACAATTGTATTATCTAATAACCCAATTTCTCATCCCTTATCCAAAATCTCTTAGCCAAAAACCCTTATCCAATAACCCATGATAACATCCATGTTTTATAATATAGATATATATATGTATATATATGTCTATATATATATGTACGTATATGTATATATACTAGTCATAACCCGTGCCCGCGGGCATAGTTCATTTAAGAATTTTCCCCGCGAAATCTATGTTCCCAAACAATTATTAGTGTAAAAATATTTAGCGGTAGTGGTGCCTTCGGCATGGACGCCTTCGGCGCGAAACAAAAAATTCGATGCGTGCGCCTTAGACGCAGAACAACAAATTCGGTGCAGAACAACAAATTAGTGGAGAAGAACAAATTCAGCCTGGGCACCTTTGGCGTGGAACAAAAAATTAGCGTAGAACAACAAATTCGGCGCAGGCGAGCGCCTTAGGCGCGGAACAACAAATTAGCGTAGAACAACAAATTAGCGTAGAACAACAAATTCGACGGACCAATAAATTAGCGTAGAACAACAAATTCAGTGCAGGCGCCTTCGGCGCGGAACAACAAATTAGCGTAAAAAAATTTAGCGCCTTCGGTGTCGAGCAAATTAGCGTAACAATTTTAGAACAAATTTGGCGGCACAAATTCGGTGGTTCCCGGCACGGGCGCCCCCAGAACATGAAGAAAAACATCTAAGATAAGTGGATAGTTGATTTGTTCTTGTTTTAACTGCTTTTTAATTTATTTGGATTAATAGTTTTTATGGACACCGTTTACGAAGAAGTTGAATAATTAATCTACAGAACTGGTCAATTTTGATTTTTGAATTTAGGGGGGAACAACATCTAAGATAAGTTGACAGAAGATTTTAGATTTGTTCTGAAATGGATCGTGGATAGTTAAAGGATAGTTGATACATATGTTCATGGGCTATTATGGGCTGCCTCCGCAAATTATAAAGTCCATGTGATCCTCTATATCTCTTCTTAAATGGGCCTCTACTCTTATCTATGAGGGGTTTGATCATTGGGCTTAGGGTCACACGCATTGAGCGTTTGGATCGTCTCGACCTTTGTTTCTTTTTTTGGGTTGGGAGTCTTGGGACCTGTACTGTAATGCATTCGTGATCCACCTTGAGATTTTACAGCCAGAATAACAGCAGCAGCTATACAAAGTGCATTTTGGTGCGTGCTATCTAGAGCTTACATGCCACATTCTCCTTCTAAGCAACATACACAAAATGTTGCTTATATGGACTTCTTCATTAAGATCTACACGTAAGAAAAGCATTTGTCACATTTAACTAAAACATCGGCCATAGATCTATAAGTGCCACAATGAACAAAAACTGTATGATTAACATATTTGTAGACCAACTTCAATGATTATGCAGCTAAACTTTTTAAACCCGGGCTATCAACTCTGCTTTAAACTACACGTTATCTTGAGCTTACACGCCACATTCTCCTTCAGAGCAACATACTCAAGAGGTTGCTTATATGGACTTCTTCATTAAGATCAACATATAAGAAAAGCATTCGTCACATCTAACTAAAACATCGGCCATTGTTGGTTGACTGTAATAAAAAATAACATGAATGCAATTGAATAGGGCAACATGGGAAATGATCTCAAGGTATTCAGCTCCATAAATTTGAGTAAAACATTTAACAACCAGAAGAACCTTGTATTTGTCCATTGTCTTATTTCAGTGGTATTTCACCATAAACAGCTAGCAACAACACAAAAAATCCAACTCTGAGGTATGAACCAAGTGCATACATACATATAGAACGCATCATACTCTGTTATCTGTTTTGATTTGATTGATTACAAAAATTGAAAAACTAAAAAATAAAAAATTGGTTTATTTCAGTCGGTAACATCCCCATGCCATCGTTTCTGCCTGCTTCATACATATATTTGCGCATCTCTTCTACTCCAATCCATTTTCAACAGCACCCACAACAACATGCATTATTTTAGCACATAAAGCTACTAATTAAGGGATGAGCCTCATATTTAATAATTAAGTGATGTTTTACATTACAAGCAAGTACGATGCTAAGCATCCAGCATGTGCTGAGGTGCCTACAGCAGAGCCTCCGGCGAATGCTCTGATACCCTCCAAGCTTTCACCGACTTGTCTAAACTCCCACTGTACACCATATAACTCGCAGCTACTTTGCTGCTAGTATTGCTACGGTCTACTTCGATGGCCAGGCACTTGACAGGGCCCCCGTGTCCGCTGAGAACAGAGAGGCAGCTGTGCACCGACGATGATCCCTCCCTCATCCACACGCTTAGGGTCCGTTACCACTTCTTCATGCTTCATCTAATGATGTTGGTCCTCATCTGCAATTTCACAGGACAATCTGTTAACAGGATAACAGGATTGGCAATAAAAGATGCAATAAAATTCCATTGCAATGTTAACAATTTGATTCCAATCCAATAAAATATTATGACTGGGTGACTTCAATGTTAACAATTTGAAACAACAATAGAAAACTGAATGTGTTTGGATATATGGGTACAAACATTTAATATTTTAGATGTTATCCAAATGCAAAACATTCAATTTGAAATTTGAACTATGAAACAAAAAATTGTTCTGGATTTTCAATGTTCTGTATATATGGAAAATCAACAAATTGTTTTGATAACAATGGGTTCAAATCAAGAACATTCAATTGTGTTGTGTGAAATTTCATATGACTTGTTGACTTCAATGGAACCCTCAACATGATACTGTTATAAAATATTGTTCATTTTGGGTACAAACACATTCAGTACAATCAATATTGTTATAAAATATTATGCAATGTTATCCATTGTGTTAACATTAACATAATATTTTATCCAATGTTAACATGAACACAATCTGTTAACAGGATAACAGGATTGCCAATAAAATTCCATTCCAATGTTAACAATTTGATTCCATTCCAATAAAATATATTATTGCATTAATATGCAATAAAATTGGCAATAAAAATGCATTGTGTGGATTGTTTCATATATGCTTTCATATATGGGTTCAAACTGTGAAAGAACAATAGAAAATTGAATGTGTTTGGATATATGGGTACAAACTGTTAATATTTTAGATGTTATCCAAATTCAGAACATTCAATTTGAAATTTGAACTATGAAACAACAAATTGTTCTGGATTTTCTTTTGGATATATGGAAAATCAACAAATTGTTCTGGTAACAATGGGTTCAAATCAAGAACATTCAATTTTGTTGTGTAAAATTTCATATGACTTGTTGACTTCAATGGAACCCTCAACATGATACATATCCTACATTTGTTGACTACAATGGAAAATCAATGTTATGGATTTGTTACCTTCAATGGAAAATTTGTTGTGTGAAATTCCAGCCCCTCAACAAATTTCATACGACTTCACTGGAAAATTGATTTGAATGCAGTATATGCAATAACATCAGGATATGCAATTTGTTAACATGATATGCAATTTGATTCCATTCCAATAAAATCTGTTGGGGGGAACCCATTGGGTACAAATATTTTGTGTTAACGTGAACAAATTGTGTTAATATTTTATCATGTTATCCTGTTAATATATTTTCT
The DNA here is from genome assembly GCA_030789695.1 of Scilla litardierei. Lineage (NCBI taxonomy): Eukaryota > Viridiplantae > Streptophyta > Magnoliopsida > Asparagales > Asparagaceae > Scilla > Scilla litardierei. The sequence goes on along the minus strand of CM061142.1, from coordinate 491,876,186 downwards.
TAGATAATGGTTCCTTGATATTTTGTGGCATATATTTTATGAAGGATGATTTTTTTACTATTTGTTTGATAATATTTGTTAATAGGATGTAGATATTAGTTGCAGATATTAGTTAACAAACATTTTGTTAAGATGATTTATTTGTTAACTAATATCTGCAACAAATATTTGTTAACTAATCATCCAAGTTAATATATCAAGGTAAAATATCAAAGTTTGGTTGATTTTTTGCTTGGATTAGCACACAAAAGTTGAGAAATGTGTTGAAAGTGGTTTGAAGTTTTTCATCCAGGCACAAAAGTTAAAAAATCAACTTTTATTATATATGATATTCTAAAAGTTAAAAAAATTGTCCGGAAAGAGATGTGATATTTTAAGTTCACATGCACAAAAGAAATGCAAACAAATGTACAGTTCTCATACATTTTAAGTTCTCATATATTTAAAATGTTAACAGGCACAAAAGTTAACATGCATAGAAGAAAATCCAAATTGTATAGTTAGTTCAAATGTGATATTAATTCAAATATATGAGAAAATGCAAACACATATACAGTCAATTCAAGTAAACCTGTGTGCATGTTAAATATATGAGAAAATCCAAAAATGGTTCCAGGATGAAAAAGTTAAAAAAAGGATCCAAACTTTTGTGCCTGTTAACAAATGAGAAATGTGCATGTTAACTCATTGATTTCTTAAGGTCTGATACATTATGAACACATGATGCTTATTGTTATTTATGAGCACATTATTTGTTATTCTTTCAGACTTGGCTCACTTCCAACAAATATTCTGCCAAAGTTATCGTACTGTTATGAAAAACAGGGGGTTGACAAATAATGAATTCACCTAAACTTAGGCATCTCTTACCTTGCCACAAAAATCAGTGCTCTCAAGGTGGAACATCTCCTGAGGAAGAAACCTACTGCTGCTTAGAAGTATGAATATGTGTAGAATAAACTTTCATCTGAACTTATGCATCTCTTACGTATGATAGCAGTTTTGTTATGCATATCCCCTTTCTGTTGTTAAATCTGCACATGTCACCAATTAAGAATATCCTTTTTTGACATATCGTATCTTGTTAGCTATGCTCACAAATTAGTACAACGATATGTTCCAACAAAAGACAACATGTTCTAATGGAGAATGTCATGCTATCGGTTTTTTAAATCAATTTCTAATTTTTTTAACATACATACATGCACATTTCTTGCTATTACTATCTTTATTGCATTAAATCATGTATGTATTAAATTCACATGTTCTAAGTAAGGCTTGGATAGCATGAGCCATTATAACAAAAAGTCAGTAATTACTTAGCCAAAGACTATAGTATAAAGCCAAAGAATTCGCAGATATTAGTTAACAAATCAAATTTATGCTAATATTAGTTGCAGCCAAAAAGTAACTTGTCACAAATTTGTACGGATCATAAAAGTGAAGGAGTTTACACCATCATAGTCATTCACCTACTGGTTTGGCTGCATTATCTTCTTATGATACCTTATTACAGTGGCATCAGATTGATTCGTATGTCTCCTACTTCTTTGGGTAATGATAAGAAATCCCACTTGCTATTAATAATCTTGCAAACTTGAAGACACTTTCATATCACAGTGAAGCTAAATGGACCGAATTATCTAGTTTGGATATAATCCTTTAATCTCTTCGTTGGCTTGAAGAAAAGGAAGCATCTTACCGATTATCCACCAGGTTCCAAATCTAGTGACTATAATTATTAGCTTGCTGGTGATTGTTGTGTCATGATATAGTTTTTAAACATCATGAAAGAGAAAGTAAGCGCAAGCATCAAGTTTTTGAATTCTGCAAAGGTAACATAGGAAACATTAAAGAGTGATACTCGCATGAACAAAATATCTCTCAAGTTTCAGATCTATATGAAAAATTATTTACACTAAAGTAAGACGGAAGATCCTCGCTTAACTATTACTCAGAATTGAAAGGTATTTTAGATGAGATCAATCTGTATGAGCCTCTAAAGTTGGATCTGGAAATGCTTAAGAGATATTATGAAGAGCTTGTTATGGTAAAGTTTCTTTCCAGATTAGACTTCTTTTAGCTACACATGTTTATGGTCAAACACTTGGAAGTGATTTATGATATGTCACGTCTTCGATATGTTGCATCTGAATGGTCTAGATATAAAACTCCTCTTAACATTAATATTTCTACTAACTTGATCATGTTTGTTGATGTGGCCAGGGATGTGGACATGAACTTGGAGATGTGCATGAAGGCCTTGGTGGTCGAAAGCCTGCTTTAAATAAATGACAATATTGGATCAAGTTTGAAAGACATGATTACTATCTCATCTTCTACAAATCCTATTTTACATCTCCATCTTGACAATACAGATTTCACATGCTAAGCATATTAGACTTTTGCAGCTTCAATTATCTCGATCATAGGCATCATCAAGCTCTATTACCCATGCTTCTGCATCAGATTTTAGTGTTTTCACTACTTCATTTGATAAGCCTTGGGGATTAGATTTTGGAGCATATCATATAACATGTACTAAAGACACTTTTCATTTCATGTTATTTTATACTTCAATACCACATGTTTGTATAACTAATGTTTATTTTTGATCGGGACATAGTTCAAGCTACTCCTACATTATCCTTATCTGATGCCTTATATGTTCTTAATTTTTTTGTTAATCTTATATCGTTTAGTCAACTTATAAAATTTAAAAACTACTCTGTGACATTTTTGCCTTCACATTTTTTTAGGATCTGTAGACTTCGATGAAAATTTGTACGGATCATAAAAGTTGAAAATTTGTACGGATCATAAAAGTGAAGGAGTTTACACCATCATATTCATTCACATACTGGTTTGGCTGCATTATCTTCTTACAATACCTTATTTTTGACTGGATTTTAACGATATTGCACTTGCTAGCTTTGTACAAATCAATATGTATTCGCAGTACAAATCAATTTCTTGCAACAATATCAAGGTAAAAGAAATTTGTTGTAGTTCAAAGCTTGAAGTACAAAGCCAAAGAATTCACAGATAAACAGCACAACGATTTCACATGTTTTGGTCCAATGAATTTTGACAATTGGTCCAATAAAATACAGTACAAATCCAAAGAACAACCAATTAAATTTCAGAGAACAACCATTTATACTGCACAGCTAATCAATTATCTTTGTTTTAAAGTTACCTGCGAAATCTTAATGGAAGGGGGTTACCTGTAAAATTAATCAAAAAACCAAAAAGAAATTAAACCAAATTTTGTGGAATGGTGTTACCTGCGAAACAAAAACCAATTGATTAAACTGCAATTTGTAAATACTATGAAACCCAATTGATAATCAATTACCCGGTCACTTTGAATTAAATACTGTGAAAACCTAATTGATAATCACCAGTCAATCTGAACTACATACTGTGAAAACCGAATCGAACCAATTCAAAAACCAAATCTTTGTTTGAAACAATTGATTATACTGCAAAAAGAAATTAACAAAGCGAATTGATTATACTGCACAGCTAATTAATTTTCTTTGTTTTAAAGATACATGTAAAATCTTAATGGAATGGGGTTATCTACGAAATTAATCAAAAAAACAAAAAAGAAATTAACCAAATTTTATGGAATGGTGTTACATGTAAAACAAAAACCAATTGATTATACTGCAATTTGTAAATACTGTGGAAATTTCGTCATTTTTTCGAGTATTTTCAACACAATCAAGTTCACTGACAATAAACATTGAAAACTATTTTAGAAAGAAATCAAACAGCAGCTGTTTATGTGTATTCAATAGGTTCTTGATATACATTAGGTAAATTTTGTTGCGAAGACCATTTACGACAAAGCAAACATATAAAACACACATTACTTGGAACTAGAAGCAACTACCTATTTATTCAACTACAAACAAAATTTAATTGGTGCGACTCACCAATGTTTTCAGTTTGCATTAGTTTGCTTGGGTGAAGATTAAATTCTGAAATTAAAACTCAAGGGAGGTCACCCAGGCTTTAACATTTCTACACCATCTCTTCAATTATCCCAACTCCTTTTGTAAACCTGTTAGTTGCAAAGCACCAGGTGAAAAATATGATGTCAATATTGGTAACAACTAAAGATGGCTGATATCCAAAACTGGGACTCGTATGAAGGGAATTGTATTGGAAAAATCCAATGAGAATTAAGGGGAAACTAAAAAATTGAAATGAGAATTAAGAGGAACCAAAGACTTCAAGTTCGAATAATGAGGGGTATGCTTTTATAATCTATTTCTTGGGACTAATTATTTAAAAAAGGATTAATTATATCAAAAAATGTGATTGTGTAATTCACTTTAAACATTGATTCCATAAATTTTTTATGCTAAGTTCTTTCTACCGCATGCTTATTGAGATAATCCAAACAATAATAGTGGGTATAAAGAGTGGGTATAAAGAGAACAAAAGTTTTTCAGCTTCAACAATAATAGTGGGTATAAAGAGACAATCCAAACAATAATAGTGGGTATAAAGAGAACAATAGGAGAAAATCTATCACCTTTTTCCTAGATGAATTGAGGAGGGCGACTCCTTGAAACTGACTTCGGATTTGTAGAAAGTTGTTACGAGTATGATCAAGAACAGACAATGAAAAACACAATCAAAAAACATAGATTTACGTGGAAACCCCAAGACGGGGAAAAACCACGGGCAGAGGAGAGATTCACTATATCGAAGATCTGGTACAAAAGGGGGAGAAGTGCGACGGCTAAAAATATGTTAAAGCCGAAACGATAGATTACATCATATTTATATGGGGAAAACAGAAAAGGTCCCTCCGCTACCACCACAGAGCCCTGAAAATTTCCCAATAAATGTCGCACCGCGAGCTCTTTGGGTCGGGTCAATAAACCAGATTCGGGTCACACACTTTAACAAAAGCAACGCAGCACTTTGCGAGGGAGGGGGCAGAGAAAGATCACCGAATTTGAGCGAAGGATTGGTAACTTGCCGCTGCTGTGATTTGCCCCCAACTATGCTTATTGAGACAAAAAATCAAACAGTTAATATGCACCAATGTCTGAACAAGTATCCACGCCAGCAAAATTGAAAGTCACCTTGATGTTGGAGAGCCATGATGATGATGCTACTACTGTTGTGAGCACCATGGAGTTAACGTTGGAAGCCCAAGTGATTAGGTTGAGATTGACTGAGAATAGAGATGAGGTGGCTTTTGAGTGAAGGACTGCGACTTGCTGCTTCTGAGCTTTGTTTCCCCCAATGCAGCGGCTTATCCTCCTCCTTGACACTGACATCAGGCTTGTAGAGCGTGATGAAGAGCTTTACAAGGGATGGAGCGGAGAAAGTTCTTTGTTTTGGAGCGAAGGACCCACAACTGCCATTGATGTGCTTTATTGCCATAAGAGCCGAAAGAAATATTGAGTGAGAAATCCATCCCTAGTTTTTAGGCTGAGACCATTTTTGGGGTTATTGAGAGGGCGTGAGAAAAGAAGTTAAAAGGGCAGCCATGTTTTCAAATACATTTGTATTCCCCCCAATTTAGCAGCCATGTTGGCCCCCCCCCAACGTACATGTTTTCCCACCAGCCAAGTTGATTACACATTATTCAACACAAAATTCAAAATTCAAATACAAATCCATACAAAATTTTGTCCTAGTCACCCAAAAGCCCCACAAAGTTTTGTCCTAGAATCCTAGTCATTAAGCTTTTATCCTAGTCATAAGCCCCTTTGTCCTAATCACTTGTCCTAGTAGGATAACATTCAAATTCTTCATCAAATATAGAATATAAATATATGTGTATGTATATATATATATATATATGTACATATATATATGTGTGTGTGTATATATACACACACACATACATACATACATATATATATATATATATATATATATATATATATATATATATATATGTATGTATGTATGTATGTATGTGTGTGTGTATATATACACACACACATATATATATATGTGTGTGTATATATACATACATACATACATACATACATACATACATATATATATATATATATATATATATATATATATATATATATATATATATAGGAAAATTTTCAAATGAGAACATTTCGCACCGTGCGAAAATGTTTTTATCTTTTTTTTGAAATTTTTTTTTAAAAATTCTTTTTTTCACCATCATTATATGTTGTTATACCCCCCTCAAAAAATAATGGTTGAGAAATAATGTCATTTGGCCTTCGATCAAGCCATTTCATCAAATTCGCACGTTTTGAGACCGTTAAATTTGTAACGGGTGGATGTGTGCTCTAATGCCCAACGGGTTCACCCATTATTTTCCCTGGGGTATATAATTGTATGGATTAAACATCAAAAAAAGAATTTTTGAAAAAAAAAATTTCAAAAAAAAGATAAAATTCTTTTCGCACGGTGCGAAAAGCCCCTTTTTCGCAATGGAAGATTGCCATATATATATATATATATATATATATATATATATATATATATATATATATATATATATATATATATATATATATATATATAACATGAGAGGCGGCTCCGAGCTTTGCGGAGGCGATCAGGAACTAGGGTTGGCGAAAGGAGGCGGCTGCGAGACGACTACTGAATCAAGATGGATACTGCTAGGAAATGGAGTGGGAGATGCGGGTGCCGGCGGTTCAAAGGATGCTTGCCCTGCGTCTGGGGTGGATGCAGGACGGAACACGCATGGGATTTCACTTCCTGGGGCTGCGTTGGGAGCGGGGGATAACACGCCTGTGACTGGGCAATCTAATGTTAGGGTCTCATTGGGTCGGCCAAATATTTTACGGAGGATGACTGCTGATGATGTTGGTGATTGCACTGCTGATGGCGAGGGATGGCAAGAGGTTCGTAGATCACGGCCTCGCCCAGGAAATACACGCGCTGGAGGTCCGCCAGCGAGACCACCTCTGTGTAGGTGGCGGGGTCCTGCTATGGAGAGGCAACGGGAACAGCACCTCTCATCAAAGAAGACTACTATTAAGTCGGGCCCAACTGCCAGACAGGTGTTTGATAAAATTCCCCAGAGGCCTACAGCTCCATTAACGATTCACACAAGTGTTGGGAAACGATCTTGGATCGATGTATGTGCTGAAAGACGTTCCTATGGATCGGGGTTGGCGATGACCTATGTGGCTCCCGTGCCCACTGCGGATGGCTCACCGCGTGCTCGGGTTCCTAGTTCATTGGTGGAGAGGGGTGCTGAGAGGTGGAAACATACCCTAATCGGCTATGTAGTTGGTGATATTCCTTATTATGGTCAAATAGTAGCTTGGATGGAGAGGTTGTGGAAATTAAGGAAGAAAGTTCAGGTCTATAGCAAGGACAATGGCTTCTTCTATTTCAGATTTGAGGCCCCTGAAGAATGCGAGAGGATTCTCAAAGGGGGTCCTTGGTTGTTTGATGGGCGCTTGGTGGTGTTGAAAAAATGGAGCCTTGATCTGCGGCATGATAGGGATATACTCACCTCCGTCCCAGTATGGATACAACTACATGGCCTCCAACTCTATTTGTGGAATCTGGAAACTCTCAATATCATTGCGTCTGTAATTGGTTCCCTATGTGTCTGGATCGAGCTATAGCAAATATAGAAAGGATCACATATGCACGGTGCCTAGTCGAAGTGGAAGCAAAAGCCCCGTTGCGCAAATCAGTCGATGTGGAGCTAGATGGGGGTGTGCTTTTAACTATAGAGGTGAAGTACGAAGGAGAGCCACCAAGGTGCAGCAAATGCACCAGCTTTGGACACACGGATTGCCAGTGTCCTGCCTTTGCGGATCTCCCTTCAATCCAAGACAATAATCCACCATGCGGCCAAGATATTTCAGGAGGAAAGGTGAATGATCATAACACAACAGCATTGGATGCCTCAGGAGATGTGAATGAGGATGACAATCTTGACCTGGAAGTACATGGGGATACTGTGAATATTCCAACAGAGGGAACAATTCAAACTACCGTGACTGAGGGTGGTGAACCATTGGATGCGGGGATAGCTGTTGGCAATGTGCGCCTGGAAACGAAAGACATTTCAGGGGAGGCCTTAAATGACAGGGCGGAACAAATTGTGACAGGGGATCAGGGAGCGCAGGGTGACTCTGAGAATGGTGAAGGCGTTGGAGATGGCCGGAAATGCATACCAGCACAAGTTTCACCCGTGTCTGCCTGTAATGCTACCAACAATGGGCGATTGAGGCACCCTGCATTACCATCGCTACTGGATACCTCAGTTGAGGGATTGGACAGTATGCCTAATGTATTGGCGGTAGACAACCCAGTCTGGATTGCAGAGGAGCTGAGTCTTCAACAACTCAAGGAGGAAGTCAAGAAAGGAAGGAGGAAGATTGAATGCCCTGTGGATTCCAGTGCTAGGCGCAGCACAAGGATTCATGGGAGCGTTCTCAAAACCACTATTGGTTAATGACAGTGCTCATATGGAATACACGGGGGTTGAATAACCCTGTGCGTCATAGGGACCTTTGCGACAGGATTTCTTCGTCAAAGCCAACAGCTATAATCCTATTGGAAACAAAGCTTAAGTCAACGGTAGGCGTAATTCCTAAAAACTGGACAACTTTTGACAATCTGTGTATTACTAGGGGTGGGCGGGTTGTCATGGCCGTGGATTCTTCAATCTGGCATGCCACTCTTTATTCTTCTTCACAGCAGCATTTAACCATTTCCTGCACAAATATGGGAGGTTTCTCTTTCTCTTTAACTGGAGTTTATGGGCGACACACACTAGGGGAAAGAAAGGAGTTGTGGGATTGTCTGAAAGGAGATGCGGCCACGTTAAATGGGGGTGCGTGGTTGATAGGGGGAGATTTTAACACTGTTCTGAAGGCCTCGGACAAAATTGGGGGAAGGAGGCTGAATCAAAACTTGCTGCTAGACTACAATGAATGCATCAGTACTTGCCAACTATATGAGATTAAATGTACGGGAGAAAAATTCAGCTGGTGCAATAATAGAAGGGGCGAAGGCCGGATTCATGCTCGTCTGGATAGAGTCTTTGTGAACGTCAATTGGGTGTCACTGCTATCTGATTCATATATGGAGTACTTGGACCCGCAAACAAGTGATCATGCGCCTATGGTTATACATCTTCACCCTAAGGTACATTCTGACCCAAAACCATTCAAGTTCTTTAATTATTGGACCAAATGCCAGGGAATTTCTGAAGTTGTGGAGAGGAGTTGGGGGTTCTATGTTGCTGTCACCCCTATGTATTGTGTGACCCAAAAACTTAAAAGACTTAGGCCTATTTTGCGAAATTGGGCCGCATCTATCAATGCTACCAAGCTGGTCAATTCAAGCCGTGCCAAGATGGAATCTTTAAGAGGCAATCCCATGTTACATTCTGATGAGTCTATCCAAGCTCTTGAACAAGCTGCCATGAAGGATCTAGCAAATGCTATGGGGCTGGAGGAGGAGATGTATCACCAGAAAAGTAGACAGGAGTGGATTTCGTTGGGGGAACATAATACAAATTTTTTTTATAGCGCCATGAAGTCGAGGCAAAATCACAATAGCTTGAACCACTTTGTGGATTCTATGGGTAGGCGATCCATGTGTTATGATGCTATGAAGAAGGAAGCTACAGAGGCTCTATAACCAAAATTCCTATGCTCGATCTTTTTCTACTCTCAATCCTAAGCGCATTCTAACGGAGGAGGCTGCAACCTGGCTGACTAGGAAAATTTCAAATGAGGAAATCAGGGCTGCTTTATTTCAGATGGGGCCTGATAAAGCTCATGGACCTGATGGGTATAATGCACATTTCTTCCAACATTTCTGGTACCTGGTGGGTGAGGATGTCTCTTTGGCAGTTAATTCTTTTTTTATCTCAGGCTCTCTCCTAAGGCAGGTCAACCACACTCATCTTACTCTTGTACCTAAGACTTCTAATGCTACTACATTGGGAGCCTATAGGCCTATTGCCTATTGCAATGTTTTATATAAAATCATTACTAAAATTATCTGCAACAGGCTAAAAGTGGTGATCCATGAGCTGATTTCCCCAAATCAGGCGGCTTTTCTTAAGGGAAGGTTGTTATCTGACTGTACCCTTATTGCACACGAACAGATAAGAGACTTCAGCAACCCTATGGGAGGGCGGGCTTGTATCAAGTTTGACTTGCGGAAGGCATTTGATTCTGTTAACAGGGAATTTATTCTTTACTTCATGGCGCAGATGGGATTTCCATTTGCTTTTATATCTTGGATCAGAGAGTGCATCTCTACTTACACATTCTCTGTAATGATACAAGGAGCCCCTGTGGGTTATTTTGAAGGCAACAGGGGTGTTGGATCCTGTGGATGGCAAACAACACTAGAAGGGGGGGGGGGGGGTTGAATAGTGTTGTATAAAGATAAAACTTTTTCGTTCTTTAATCAATCAACACAAAAACAAATCCTTCTAATGTTGCCTAAGAAACCAAGTAGAGCGATCTACGCTTGGTTCTTAATCAACAATATAATTTAAAGTGCACAGCGAAAATTCACAGCAGGTAGTCGACTCCTTATGAGCAGTAGTCGACTCCCAGAGTATAAGTTAGAGCAAATAAAATTACAGATGCAAATCTCAGCGTATAGAAATAGGATTGATATTTGCTGAAGATAGAATAAATGCAAAGATAATCAAACACAGAAAATGCAAGCGCAAAGACAAGGATTTTTATCCTGGTTCCCCGCAACCTGGGTACGTCCAGTCCCCGACCAATCCGGTACGAGATTTCCACTATCTGCCTTGGCAAATACAAGCACCTAACTTCACTCGTTAGGATTTCCAACGACCTAGCCTTGACCAGGATTTCCGAACACAACGCCTAGACTTGTCTAGGGTTATACCCTTGCCTCACAAACCGAGGACATTCCAAATGGCAACAACTAGACTTGTCTAGTGTTCCAACAAATAGCACAATGAGAAATTTGTCCAATACTCTACAACAAGTGATAGAGATTGGAAATACACCCGATTCTATAGCCAATCAAAAGTTAGACAATTGTATAGTGGCTCAATAGAATAATAGTCTAGATCACACAAAGATACGAGATAAGTTCTTTGTGATCTAGAGCTTTTTCAAAAATCCTTCAAATAGAATTTAAAGAAAAATAATAGAGAGGATTTTGAAAAACAACTTAGCCAATAAAAATAATAATATGATCTTCAAAAGAATTGGAAAAATATTGCAAGATCAAAAACTGAAATTAAAATTGGCTAGAGAAGAAATGAGAGAGCTTTGATTCACAAGAGCTTTTGCAAATTTTGATTTTCAATAATCTTGTATTTTTCACAAAAGAATTAAGCTCTATTTATAGGGAAAAACTGGGATTTGAAATTTGAATTTCGTTTGACTTTTGTCCCAAAAATTTCGGAGTAAATCACTCAAAAGAATTTAAAATTCAAATTCAAAACGTTTGAAAATTTCCAGCAGGTAGTCGACTCCCTATATAGGTAGTCGACTCCCAGAGGAGTCTAGGAAATTTTCATCTCTGAGAAGTAGTCGACTCCCTACTTTTGGTAGTCGACTCCCAGAGGAGTTTTTCCTGTTGTTCTAGTCAAAAAGTGTAGTTAACTCCAGGGTGCGTGGAGTTTCACTACTATAATTGAAGTGACTAGAAAAAGCTCTTTAAAAACCATTTTTGAAGATAGTTAAAAACATTTGTTTTGAAATCATTTGTGTGTGTGTGTTGTCTACTTGATATGGCTTTGACAAATATCCTAAAAGACACGACACACTCACACTAGACTCTGAACATGTCTTCGGTAGTTTAGTCAACTTGATGAAGTGAGGATGAGCTTCTCTTTGAGCTTCTTGCTTTGTTTGAGCTTGACCTTCATCACTTGAGTTTAGCCATGTTCGTCTTTGTCGTGGAGCGTTGATGCGTGCTTCTTGGAGTATTAGTAGAGCTTCACGAAATCTGTATACTTAAAGTGTAGTGTAGTTAGTACACTAAGCATTCATTTGGTGTGCTCATCATCAAAATTACTTAGGGGTGGAATTCAATTTCCATCACTCTCCCTCTTTTTGATGATGACACCCAAATGCAAAATTTGAAGGAATACATGAATATGAATAATATTTTCAAGTATACTTACTCCCCCTGCTTTGATGCGGTTCTCCCCCTGCATCGAAGCTATTTCACATATTCACATTTTTGCATTATAACATTTTTCTCCCCCTTGTCATCAACAAAAAAATAAAATAAAACAGTAATTTCTATGGATCAATAAGAGGAATTCAATTCCATATGCCTGCAATGAAGATGTTAGTTCATAGAACAACTAAGTTTGGCATAGCAGATAATTTCATAGTAGCTAGCATCACACAATAGAAGTTATTACAAACCATAGTTTAAGAGAACATTGTTTTTGAAACGAAAACCATTGTTTTTTGAAGTAGAAGTGCATGAAACTAAGGGTGACCGCTGTTCTTTTTCAGTTCCTTGATCTCTTCAAGGATCATAACAAGCGTTTCCTCAGTCATCTTCTTGCTTTGCACTACGATTTCCTTGAGGTCATCCACCTTTTGGTTGAGATCTTCAAATCCTTTCTCCTGTGTGATCTTCAATTTTCCAATCTTTTTCAGGAGCATCTCCTGAAGTTCAAGAATGTAAGCAGGAACTTCTTCTTCTTCCTCGTCGCTTCCTTTTTCTTCTTCTTCACTTTCTTCATCAGAATCTGCAATTACAACCTTCTTACCTCGCCTTGAGGATGATGATCCTCCTTCGGTAGCGATTTGCTCTTCAGGGACGTTCTCATCAAGTTCATGATGGAGATTCATTCTCCCAAGAGCATGAACATCAAAAACACGAGCAGGTTCTAGAATGGTTGTTTCATGATCCAAAGGCACGTTAAAGCTAATGAATAGAATGGTCAGATAGTGCCCATGAGAAAGTGTGGAGGAAGGTCTGTCAGATGAAGCTGAAAGTAGGATGGAATCCATGATGACTTTAGCCCAATTCACACGAATGTTACCAAGAATGGCATAGATGCATTTAGCTTGATTTTCAGAAAGGATAGCATGACTTCCAGATTTTTGAGTAATGTTATACGACAGAATATTAACTAAGATTCTCGCCGGATAGCGAAGATGGCTACAAGGAAGTTTGGTCTGAAAGTGTTTACCAGGCAGATACATTCTCTCTAGGATATTTTCGTCAGTCATCTCAATTTTCTCGAGGATCATACCGGAGTATGGGATTCCTAAGGCTTCACCTAGGGATTTTACAGTTATTGCAAGTTTGGTATCGAGAACTTTAGTAATGAAACGACTTTTTACGAGATCATAATCCATGTTTGCATAAAAGAGATGAATAAGCCTAGGATAACACATATACACATTTTCTGAGGAGAACAAATTTGCTAAGTTCTGGAAATCTAGCAGACTGTCAATACCGTAATTGATAACATCATTGAGTTTGACAAATCTTTCATGCAAGATAGGTTTCTTAGACACTTTAACAAAATGTTCATAGGTAGTTGATTTGAAGAGATATGGTAGAATGATTTCTTTTTCAGAATCAACATTAGGAGTAGCAATCTTTCTCTTCTTAGGAAAAGCTCCTTTGAAAGGCATCTAGATAGAGTAAAACAACAACAACAAAAAATATTTTACACTACTAGATAACCAAGAGAAATGAAGTACCAAAGTTCATGAAAGTAAAAAATTTTTTACCTTGGGTAAATTTGAAGGAAGATGAAAAAGAAATTACTCCAAAAATCCAAGCTTCAAGATGAAAACCCAAGAGAGGAGAGGGGAAAAGGAGGTAGTCGGCTACCTCTAGGGTTTTCTTGGGGTTTTGATTGAAGAGATGAAGAGATGAGGAGAATTAGGAGCCATTAGATCTAGATTTGGGTGGCTAGGATGGGTTTTAGACTTTAGTGGGTAAGTTGTCTTAACGGATCTTGACCCAACCACTCAAATAGAACCCAATAGGAGTTAGTAAAAAAAATGCAACCCAGAAATTTACGCGCTGGTAGTCGACTCCCTCCTGGGTAGAGTCGTTTTCTCATCCCGAAAAAGTTTGGTCCAGGTTGAGCGAGCTCTTTTAACAAAAAATATTTTAAGCAATAAAACACAATCATGCATACAATTTTAACTTATTTCAACTCATTTAAATAATTATATAAATATATAAAAATTTATTCCGATTCAGCCGTTTGACTTCCTGAATTTTCTTCATTGTCTTCCTCCTTTTTAGAGCACCTGAAAGATAAGCGTTTTATGGTACTCTTTTGATTTTGAGTCCGAGGAGTTAGTCTTTAGGAAACCAAACCCAATACGGTTTAGTTCCTTCATGAACAATATACTTATAATTTCTATTAAAATGAATCTGTTGAACAAAGTTAGTAGCGTACCTTTCTTTTTGCTGATCAGATAATTTCCTTGGTACCCAGATGCTTAAAACATTATCGTTAGCATGATGCATCCTAGTGTGCTTAACCCATTTCTTGGTATGATGAGAGTCATAGCCAAGTCCGGTTTTGCTAGATGATAATTTTTGATTATCTATTATATTATCTAGCTTCCCTTTTCCTTTATTGAAGTTCTCAATAATTTTCATCGTAGCGTCGTATTTATTTTTGACGGTTACGAGAAGATTATTCAGACTTTCAACCTTTCATTTACTAGCAAAATATCCTTTTGTAAAAGATCATTTTTCTCTTTAAGAAGGCTATTTTCTTTAATAACTTCTTCCTTTTCTTTAGTCTCTCTTTTAGCAATTCTAAGTGTTTTTCTATGTTCTTTAATGAGCTTTTCATGCATTTTGCATAGCTCTTTATATGCTCCCCTATAGTCCAAGTCTTCATCATCGCTTGATGATGACTCATTGTCGCTAGATGAATCATGATGCGAGCTTACCTTGGAGGATGTAGATGCCATGAAACACATGTGTGCTGTCTCTCTTCTTTCATCATTATCTTCGTCTGAGGATTCGTCGGATGAGGAATCGTCGCTTTGATCGAAGGCTGCATAGGCTTCTTTCTTTGGTCGTCTAAACTTGCTTCTTGCATTGTTTCGTCTTTCATTATTCTCTTTGTTCTTCCCACGATCTCTGGAATCACGGTTGTTTCTTTCCAATGGACAATCTCTCTTGACATGTCCTGGTTTATTACAACCAAAACAGATAATACCGTTAGTGGGTCTAAAAGATCGTTTTCCATACTTACTTGTGATGAACTCTTTAAAGTTCTTTGAGATGAACGCGATGTGATCTTCTTTGTCCGTATAATCGGAATCTTCTTCTTGAGCTTTGAATGCAAGATTTTTCTTCTTTGGTTTTTCTTCGATCTTCTTGTCTTCTTCAAGCTCGATCTTATATGCCATGAGATTTCCCATCAGTTCTTCGATGGTGAGATCCTTCACATTGTGAGCTTCTCGAATGGCCGTGGTCTTTCCTTTCCATTCGGGACGGAGTGATCTTAGTATCTTCATTACCTGTTCATACTCGGAAAGTTTCTTTCCTAGTCCTGCAAGCTCATTTGTAATGTTAGTAAAACGAGTATTCACATCGGTGATACTCTCTCCTTCTTCCATTTTAAAAGTTTCGAATTTTGAATGTAATACATTTATACGAGATTCTTTTACCTTTTCTGTACCTTCGTGACTTACCTGAAGAGTGTGCCAAATTTGATGTGCTGTCTCACATTGGGAGACTCGATTGAACTCATTTCCTGTAACAGCGCAAAACAAGGCATTCATTGCTTTTGCATTGAGATTAGCTTTCTTCTTATCATCGATGGACCATTTTCCAAACTCAACGTCGGTGGGTGCGATGTACGGGACTTTGGTGATAGTCCATGCTTCTATGTCTAATGACTCTAGGTGAGTCTTCATTCGGATCTTCCAGCTGGCGTAGTTGGTTCCGTTGAATAGAGGTGGTCGCATAGTGTTCAGTCCTTCGGAGTGAAAAGAGGTTGACGCCATCACTATTTGTAGCCTTGCTCTGATACCAAGTGTTGGATCCTGTGGATGGCAAACAACACTAGAGGGGGGGGGGGTTGAATAGTGTTGTATAAAGATAAAACTTTTTCGTTCTTTAATCAATCAACACAAAAACAAATCCTTCTAATGTTGCCTAAGAAACCAAGTAGAGCGATCTACGCTTGGTTCTTAATCAACAATATAATTTAAAGTGCACAGCGAAAATTCACAGCAGGTAGTCGACTCCTTATGAGCAGTAGTCGACTCCCAGAGTATAAGTTAGAGCAAATAAAATTACAGATGCAAATCTCAGCGTATAGAAATAGGATTGATATTTGCTGAAGATAGAATAAATGCAAAGATAATCAAACACAGAAAATGCAAGCGCAAAGACAAGGATTTTTATCCTGGTTCCCCGCAACCCGGGTACGTCCAGTCCCCGACCAATCCGGTACGAGATTTCCACTATCTGCCTTGGCAAATACAAGCACCTAACTTCACTCGTTAGGATTTCCAACGACCTAGCCTTGACCAGGATTTCCGAACACAACGCCTAGACTTGTCTAGGGTTATACCCTTGCCTCACAAACCGAGGACTTTCCAAATGGCAACAACTAGACTTGTCTAGTGTTCCAACAAATAGCACAATGAGAAATTTGTCCAATACTCTACAACAAGTGATAGAGATTGGAAATACACCCGATTCTATAGCCAATCAAAAGATAGACAATTGTGTAGTGGCTCAATAGAATAATAGTCTAGATCACACAAAGATACGAGATAAGTTCTTTGTGATCTAGAGCTTTTTCAAAAATCCTTCAAATAGAATTTAAAGAGAAATAATAGAGAGGATTTTGAAAAACAACTTAGCCAATAAAAATAATAATATGATCTTCAAAAGAATTGGAAAAATATTGCAAGATTAAAAACTGAAATTAAAATTGGCTAGAGAAGAAATGAGAGAGCTTTGATTCACGAGAGCTTTTGCAAATTTTGATTTTCAGTAATCTTGTATTTTTCACAAAAGAATTAAGCTCTATTTATAGGGAAAAACTGGGATTTGAAATTTGAATTTCGTTTGACTTTTGTCCCAAAAATTTCGGAGTAAATCACTCAAAAGAATTTAAAATTCAAATTCAAAACGTTTGAAAATTTCCAGCAGGTAGTCGACTCCCTATATAGGTAGTCGACTCCCAGAGGAGTCTAGGAAATTTTCATCTCTGAGAAGTAGTCGACTCCCTACTTTTGGTAGTCGACTCCCAGAGGAGTTTTTCCTGTTGTTCTAGTCAAAAAGTGTAGTTAACTCCAGGGTGCGTGGAGTTTCACTACTATAATTGAAGTGACTAGAAAAAGCTCTTTAAAAACCATTTTTGAAGATAGTTAAAAACATTTGTTTTGAAATCATTTGTGTGTGTGTGTTGTCTACTTGATATGGCTTTGACAAATATCCTAAAAGACACGACACACTCACACTAGACTCTGAACATGTCTTCGATAGTTTAGTCAACTTGATGAAGTGAGGATGAGCTTCTTGCTTTGTTTGAGCTTGACCTTCATCACTTGAGTTTAGCCATGTTCGTCTTTGTCGTGGAGCGTTGATGCGTGCTTCTTGGAGTATTAGTAGAGCTTCACGAAATCTGTATACTTAAAGTGTAGTGTAGTTAGTACACTAAGCATTCATTTGGTGTGCTCATCATCAAAATTACTTAGGGGTGGAATTAAATTTCCATCAAGGGGGATAAGGCAAGGTGATCCTCTCTCACCATACCTATTTGTTATTGCAATGGAAGCTTTCTCCATCTTAATGTCTAAAAGTATTGGTAGTGGTGCCCTCCAAGACATGAAACGTTCGGGTACCATTTCTCACCTACTATTTGCAGATGACCTTCTGGTGTTCTGCAAAGAAAATATCAAATCTTTTATGTCCATAAAGTCCTTGCTCCATGAATTTGAGGATTATACTGGCCTCCAAGTTAATTGTGATAAAAGTGCCATGCTATTCAGCAAAGGTGCCAAAAACAGGTCTGTTCTGGCAGATTGTTTGGGCATCAAAATATCTACTACTATCACCACATATCTTGGACTTCCTTTATCATCAAAATACCCCAGAGCTCCTATGTATAGCAGGCTGGTAGATAAGTGCGGGAAGAGGCTTATGAGTTGGTCGTCTACTATGTTATCTATTTCAGGGAGGATTGAGCTAGTCAAATCAGTCATATACGGTATGGTAGCTTTCTGGCTCTAGGCCTATCATATGCCATTTACTATTGTGCGGGAAATTTCTTCTCTCTGCAGGCGCTTCATTATGGGTTCCTCTCGTGCTTGGGCGTGGAAGGACATCTGTACTCCAAAATCTGAAGGTGGAGTGGGTTTACGTTTATTGGAGGATCTTAATGTAGCGGCAGGGATAAGACTGACATGGAGATACCTTACTTCTAATAGCCTATGGGCCAATCAAATGAGAGCTAGATATGATGGGGCGAGGGGGTTTTTTACTGCTAAGGGGCTAGTTACACACTCTGGCACTTGGAAAAACTTGTTGAGCTGTAGGACTGTGACTAACAGGCTTATTAAGAGAGTGGTGAAAGATGGTTGTTCTACTCTATTCTGGCACGACTATTGGCTGGATTGTGGACCCCTGAAGAATTTAGTAGCGGTGCCTGAGGAATCCTCTATGAAGCATGTTTGTGATTACTGGGAGGAGGGAAATTGGGTGAATGACCCCGAGCTGGACCACGTACGGCAACACATTGCTGTAGCTAAGGTCACGCACGGCAATGACCATTGGGTTTGGGCCCCTGCTACTAGTAGCCGTAGGCCTGCAATTGCATCTGTTGGGAGGTATGGGCAAGCATCAGGTGTACATGATGATTTGTTCAGCTTTAAGGAGGCGGCAACGGAATGTACCCTTCCATTTCCACAAGCTTGTTTGGTTTCCAGGCCACATACCCAAATGGTCCCTAACTCTCCTCCGGGCGCTACGGGGCAAGCTCCTTACTAGAGATATTATTGGCAGATGGGATTTTAACAAGCCAACAAATTGCGTTCTCTGTGAGGGTAATCATATTGAAAGTGTTAATCATTTATTCTTCAATTGCAATTACTCCCGTTATCTTCTACAGAGGTCTTTACTTAAGTTGAAGGCCATTTCCCAATTGGACTCTTCTATAACAGAAATTGGGAACTTTTATATGCACAACTATGGGGGGAAGAGTAATTTGTGTAGATTGGCAAGAATATTTCTCTCATGCATGGCTTGGAATATTTGGCGTGAAAGAAACAATCGAGTTTTTGAAGGGAAAAGTAGGGGGGAAACGGAGATTTTTGAGGTGATGGCAGCAGATGTCCGCTTGGCTATGAGGGGTATTGAACCAACTACTGCAGAGGAGGCTACGGTCTATGCTAATTGGGAATTCAGAGATTTGGGATAATTTTTTAGTTACCATATTCATATTCATTGCCT
This sequence comes from Scilla litardierei, assembly GCA_030789695.1. NCBI lineage: Eukaryota > Viridiplantae > Streptophyta > Magnoliopsida > Asparagales > Asparagaceae > Scilla > Scilla litardierei. Next base: position 491,856,749 of record CM061142.1, on the reverse strand, counting down.
TGTATAGATTCCTTTAGGGTGGGGTTCCTTTGTTAAAGAGTGACGGCGCTTGTGCCCTATCCTCTTTACATCTGAACCTCAAGCCTAAACTATATAGAGCTGTATATTACTCATTCAATAAAGATTCACTAACTCTTCAATATATATATATATACACTAGTCATAACCCGTGCCCCAAGGGCACGGTTCATTTAAAATATGCTCCCCTCAAAATCTTAGACCCTTAATTTTAAACAAACAACAATAATTAAAGCGCAATAGTTTTAATTCCCTCTCAAAATCTTAATCCCCCAAAATTTAGTTCTCTCCAGAGAATTTAATTCTCCTCAAAAATCTAAAATTTTTAGTTTTCCTCAAAATTTAGTTTCCCCAGAAAATTTTGTTCCACATATTGTTTTTTTTGTTCCCCAAAATTTTTTTAGCCCCCCCCCAATATGTATTTCTCCCATTATTTAAACAAATTTTCTATGATGAAGTCAATATTTAATTGTCACTTAACTCTACCTGCAGACTTGAAGAACACTGGCAATACATTATCCACTTTGTAGCTTAATTTAACCACCATGACATTTGGCCTGGATTTGTAGGCTTCTCGTCACACTTCAAATGCACTTACAAAAAAAAAGAAGCTATTCTATTTTAGAATTTGTCAACATTTTATTGATCTTACTTTTCTTTTTGTTATGAAATAGTTTGAGTCTTTCAATTTGATGTTCTCAGCATAAATTTTTTCAGCTTGTCTTGTGTTGATTTTCTATGTCCCTACAACCCTATATAATGTAGGTTTACTATTAGCTGTCACTTGAAAGCTGCGGAATTGTATTAAGGCATGTATGCTTTTTTCTTTTTAAATTCTTTGTTGTGACACTTAACTAATAATGTTTACAATAACACATATAATATTATCATAAGTTTGGTATTTCACCTCCTGCAAAATCTAAAATAGACTTAAAAAACAAAATGCGGTCGAGTATTCGCATTGCTCCATAACTTGTTAATGGTTTTTCAAAGAAGAATCATTCCCAACTTTACCCTTGCACAAAAATAAAAGAAAAACATGGAATGTTCCATATAGCAATCGACTACTCTCAGAGATGTTTCAGTTATGCTTCTATTTCAAATATTAAGACAACAAACATGCATAAATAAAGGCCTCGGTATTCTTTGTGAGCTCTAAGGATATGCCCAAGTTCAGCTTTTTGAGTTTTAAAGTTACATCTAAAAAGATCAGAAGAAACTGCCATATGTACGGCCATAAAGATCCATGTACTAAAAAAGTATGTGACATGGGCATATATTAGACATTCATAGGCTAAGAAAATTTATGCTAATGATCTATTTCTTGATTCATGTAGTAAAACAGAATTCCTCTGATCAACCACGTTTCCTGACGCATAGAGGATGCTAACGGTCATCACGATGTCCTTGATTCATCATTCAACTCAAAGAGATAAGCATTTCCCTCTTGCAAGACATTATCATGTACAAACAATTCCACCGTGCAAAATGTCATCTCTAAGCTTCTTGGTCGAATCACATGCAATGAAGCTAGGAACAATGATTTATACCTGAAAATGCAATTTACATAATTATACCTGAATATGCAATTTACATTATTAATTAAACTATCCTTAGATTTAACTTAAATGATTGGGAGGACTACACTCACATTTATGTTTCTGCTTCCAAATTCATTCACCACGGCTTTGGTGAAGCCAGTCAGCCCCGCCTTTGTCATGCTATAATTAGCTTGGCCAATGTTAGGCTGCATATAAAAAAGAAATTTGAAATCAAGCTTTTTCATGATAGTACCCAAAAACATGAAAATCCCAATGCTAATAGAAATTTGAACCTTTGCATTAGATTGATTTATTTTCTCCTCAAAATCTTCAAAATGCTACTCCCAAAGAATCACCTTATATTTTATCAACTACAAATCAAGCTTAAGTGCATGAAGAGCCTAAATACAGAATTCTTTAGTCCAATATCAACATAGCTCAGTTCCTAAAAGTAGAATACATGACAATCCACAAATTTCCCAAAAGATGCCGAATTTGAAACAAATGCCACCTATAAAAGACCGCATTATATAAAAATGCTCTGTGTCTAGTTTAGCAGGAACTCTCACAATGCGAACAAATTTAACAACGGAATTGTTAATGCTCAAATTTGAATATCGACACCCAATTTGCAATCAAAACAGACAAATGATGTTTTCATTAAAGAAGTATAAGAAACAATGCAACAAACCATTACTATAGAGAAGAGAAAAGGAATTAACTGACAGCCAGTCATTTCAGCATTGAGAGAAAGGTAATCATATTTTTAAAAAATTTAAAAGCAAAGTTTTGAAGATTTCTCCCTAATTGCAGGATTGAACCCGTTATTTCCCCTAACTCATCAAGCCCCCCCTCTCTCACAAACTTTCCCAGATACAAACCCATCCAATGCATTTTAATCATAAACCCAAACAAATAACCCAAAAAATTGAAAGTTGACCTCAAGCATTAGCTTTCTTGACAAACTATGGGTCAATCAACTTGCTGCAGTTTAATAAAAATAAAGCTTCTTTCATTCTTTCATTAATATACACACTGTAATGCTCTGACATGGTCAAAACCTAATGGGTTAGGCATGAGAGAGACTGACCAACGGTAGGGAGAGGTAATGATATAGACTAATCAACGACATATGGGTGGCATCTTTAGCTCCGACATGGGGAGCTCTGACGTGGGTCAGAAGCGAGAAGATCCTGAATGCAAGAAAGAAGAAGGCGGGTTACAAAGAAGAAGAAGCTCATGAACCTATCAAAACTTAAAAAACATCAGGAAAAAATTGCCTTTTGTGAACCTGATCAGAAAAACTTTAAGGAATTCTAAATCACAAAAACTTTAAGAAATTGTGTTTTATTTTAACCTGTTTCTAATTGATGCGCTTTAGGTCGCCTGCATCGTGGAAAAGGAAGATATCTACAAAAATAGCCAAACTTTAGTCAAAATTGATATTGAAGTAAACATATGAACAACCCAGTGAACTCATGAATTTTTCTGATTAGGCCATGATGAACAACCCAATGAACTGTATTATAAAAATTCAATAGTCAAAATTGTTTATAGAACAACCCAACTCACATTTCTGCTCTAATCTAATGTGAAAATTATTCATTGGGCATGAAAGAGATTTTTTACAAAATATGACTAAAGGATTTTAACTACTGTGTTTATAGAACCCAACTAACCTTTCTTCACTAATCTGTAATAGAAAAATCTATTAGTCAAAATTGTTTATAAAACACCCCAGCTCACCTTACTGCTCTAATCTGATGTAGAAATATTGTTTATTAGTCAAAATTGTTTATAAAACAACCCAGCTAACCAAATCACAACCCATGGATCTGTATTAGAAAAAAATCATCAAATCATATTAGAGCAGAAAACTCACCTTTACATCAGAGCAAGAAAAAAAATTTAAGGTGGAAGAGGACTTCATATCATATTTTTACCTTTGTTCACGTTTAGTACTACATTAGTTGCCCTTGTAGCTGGCATTTAGGATATGTAAATATCAATACAGTAGTTGCACGTTTTCACGTTTAGTACAAATGTATTTCTCAATCTTCAAAATAAATGACCCAATCATAGTCAGTTATGTTGCATAGAAAGAGCGAGGTGAAAAAAATGTTAACCTTTTTTGGGCAATCTGCTTTCAAAGCAAGCGGCGTACGTGTAAGTTTGCTCCTCTCACCCTAAGATTCAACTCCTCTACATCACCATCCAAATGATCCAGAGCCTCGTTCTTCCTGCATGAGCCAGAAACAATGATATGATCTAAAGAGGTTTTTTTAAAAAAATAAGGGAGCAACATGTCCACGTTATTCTCTCTTAGCCAATTGTAAAAGGTGATGATTGTGATAAATTGGTATGTGCACGGTTATGTATAATTTTGTTAAGAAACAAAATTGTCCATTCATGTTCCATGTTATGTTCATAGAGGGTTATGTTTGTCAACATTTCTCCAATGCTGTATGTGCATTTAAAACGATAAAACAAATGACCAATACGTAAAAATGTACAAATCCTCATGTCAACAAACCAATTCTAATCAGAATCCTAGAATTATATAAAGTTTGAGTTTGTCATAGAAACAAACCAATTCTAATATGAATGATGTTGGGGTTTTTGAGAGAGAATGTTTTGTGAATGGTGGAGTTGCCATAGAAACATAGAATAACAGGAAAACCTGATGGGATAACTGGAAACCTTTGGTAGCCAAATTGATGTTCTCAAAACTAGAAAACATCAATATAATCAATAAAAGTTAATAACTGGAAAACATCAAGTTCTCAAAACTGAGTCAGTTGTAGGTTAGTTGGTTCTAGCAACTAAAGAAATTACATAGAGAATGTAACATCAAGAAACCTGATGGGAAGATAGAAGAATGATATTGGTAAAATAACTGGAAAACTCCCTCAACAAAAGATGCAAAACATACCTTTAATTTACTAACAGAAGTTTGTAGAAATTGGATCCTGTGTTCCATTTCCTCGATCAGCTTATTGTGCTCATCCATATGAAGGACTTTAGACATGGAAGATGTTTGATTGGATGAGAAGTTGTTTGGGGAAACCAAGTTGATTGGAACCAGCCTATGGCCTAGTGGTACTCGCCCTCCCCTTGTAGTGGTAGGTCAGGGTTCAATGCCATCCTTTGTAACAAAAAAACTACAACAGCGGTCAAGATTCAATGTAATAAAATGTTATTTATTAGATCCAATCATCGCAAATAAAGTAAACAGCTAATAACCACATATCTCAGTCAGAGAGAATAAAAAAACTGAACCGATATCAAGACTTGGCTTTTATCTAACTCCAGTTAGCTTCCATAAAACAGTTCCATTCTTCGACGCAATAACTTCCATATTTGTAAATTTTCTTTGCTTTACTTCTAATTTTTTCTCAATATCTTTCACTAAGATATCAGAATTTCTTCAAATGAGTTCAAAGATTCACTGTTGCGAAATATCATGGGTTTTGTCTAAGAATAATTGATAGACAATGAACTATTTTTGACATTACAATTTACATGATTCGTTTTATAGAAGAAATTTTTGGAAGATAAGGAATATATCTGAACGCAACATACAAACTGAGAATATCAGAAATCACTAAGAACTTTGAAATGTTTGTAATCGTAGTTATAATGAAACAGTATGATTAATCTCATTTGCCAAATGAGTCAAGAACTTAGACATCCAAATGCCATCTGGCCTCTTAAGGTACATCCCTAGATCTGTTTTTAATTTACAAATATTAAAACTAATGGTTCCCTAATGCCAACAATATGTACTTAACCCACAATATATATACCTTATCTTCAAGAATTAGCCCAGCAAACCCAGCTTTAATATACCCTTTCACCATACTCTTAACATTCATTTTATTCATGTATCCATTATCCAACACAGCCTGCGTAAACTGATACCCTTGATCAACCATTTCACCACAGGAAATGACGCCCACGTCCGGTAACCCCAACCTAGCGGCCGATACTGAAAAACCTGAATACGACAACAACATTCATTTGAATCTCAGAACCACACATTACCCAATTAACCAAATTACAAAATTTCAGTGAGGCCAACAATCGAACACATACCTCTCAAGAAACAGAACTGGAACATGGCTTGATAATTCATCAAAAATATCAGTTAAGATATAATTTGCTCTGCTTCCCTTCATTCTTCAACATGTAAACAAAGGAAACCCATTTCACCATTTACTTTGTTAACTCCTCAAGAATGAAAATTTGTTAATAATCAACAAAAAAACATCAGTTAGACTCAAACACTTGTTCAATAAAAAACAAAAATAGGCAATTTGTGCTTGTTAACTTGCATAATTTAACTTGTGCTAATGAATCAACAAAGTTAACTTGCATAATGTAACAATTTGTGCTAACTTTACATAGCTTGAAATTTATGTAAGCAGAAAAACGTTGCTAATGCTTTCTTTCACATAATTCTTGAAGGGCTCCAGTCACACATGAGCAAAAGAAATGACTGGAAGGGATCACTCTAATTGAGACAATATGATGTCATATAACATACATGATATATGAGTATTGTCCTTGGTGCTAACAGCAGGTTATGTCATTCCAGTTTATTGTTTTCTTTTGCTTCATTAAAAGATAGGGAACTACGAAGGTAGTTTTGAAAAGAAGATCGAGGGCTGAACTATAATTTGGTTCACCGTCCATGATGTTGAGCGAAGGCAGTTTTGAAAAGAAGATCGAGGGCTGAACTATAATTTGGTTCACCGTCCATGATGTTGAGCATGCACAAATTTCGATAGAAAGTGTCAGAAAGCACTTGACAAAATTCTGTTAGATATAGTTTTTGTAAGGAAGGATTGTGAAATAAGTCACCAGAATAGGCTGTCAGGGGCTCTAATAGAAGGCAAACCTTAAAACTGGGTGATATTATCTTGTGGAAATTGACAAGAATTAAAGCTGCATTGTAATTCAGGTGCAACATTATAATCATTGGTATTACTTTATGCTATGTTTACTCCTTTCTATATTGGAAAATATTCTCCAGTAATATCTGATATGTTTAGCTGACATGTTGTCTGCTTAAAAGTTCTCACTTTGTTAATACTAATTATTAGCTCTCACCTTCCTTGGAACTTTGGCATATTTACTCATTCTTTCTAAGAAAGGAAGCATGTAAATATTGCGTATGAAATGATTGAGGATCAGATAGTTACTTGTAAGTAGACATTTTCTTGTTGCATAATCAATAGATGGATTCAATTTACATGCCCATATGAAAGAATCATAGGAAAAATCAACATGGTCAAAAAAGAAAACATGCTACTGGTATGCTAGAATTTGCATGAAACAAAGCTCATTGCTTTGCCCTCTTTCTACATTCGCGACCAAATCTCTCAGAAACTTGACAGACTTTGTTACAGGTGAATTCGCTGCCATTAGATTATATAAAATGCCATCATCTTCGCCAATGGTCAACCGCTGCTCGAACCTTGTAACCACCTTCAGCTTCCCATTATCCTTCCATTCCTCATTGTTAAATTAACAAAGCTCACACTATCATGTTTAACAACTTCATATTAAATTAACGAAGATATAAAAAACTGTTTAGTTCATAAAATTTGTGCATGTAATCAAGTGTGAGAAATTGCAAATAGAACTTGCACAATTTTTATGGCAAAGGGTGTGCCTATCTAATTGTGTATGTAATAAAAAACTACGCCAATAGAATTTAAATTGTGCCTGTATTCAAGCATGTAATCAAGCCTATCTAATTGTGCCGGTCAACTTCATATTAAATTAGATAGGCATAAAAATTGTGCCTGTAATTAGTTTAACACCTTCATATTGAATGAGAAATGAAAATCTGCAAGTTCTATCTGCAATTTAGATAGGCTTTTTCAAATAAAAATGAAATTCCAAGACTTTTATTTCAGTATTTACATGCTCATTTCTCATTCTTTTCTCATGCGCAATTAGAAATTATTGTTCTTTCTGTTCATAATGCATAATGCATGTACATCCTATTTTGTGCCTGCAATTAGATGTAATTTTCATGCAAGTTAAATACCTATACATTTGCCTCTAATTTGCATAATGCATTTGCCTGTACTCAAGTGAAATTTTCATTTCATCAACATACAAAATTTGCAAGTTAAATGCATGTACATCATCATGTTCATTATTTACATTGTTCATCCGGTTCATAATGCCATTTCTAATTAATTGCCTGCAATGTGCCTCCAAAACAGAATGTTAAATGCATGTACATCCTGGGCATAATGCATTTCCCATATGCAGTATGTAAGTTAAATGCAGGCACAATTTTGGCCTTCGAATTCCATTCAACCAACAAATGAACAGGATACACATTTCTCATTCATTAGAAATTAAAAATTTACTAAAAATCTTTGGGACACTGTTATTGGTGATATTGGCCTTCGAATTCCATTCTGATCGGTTACAACCTTTGCAAAATAATAAACCAGTGTCAGAAGTTTTATCTTAAATCAAAAATGAAATTTTGATTAAATGGGTCTTCCTTCGAAAGAAAAAAATTCCAGGTGGAGTGGAATGACATGCACCACCCCATGTCACCACCCCATGTCGTCACCTCATTTACTCCTCTTTTTCTCTCTCATCCGTCTCTTCGCTCACCGTGGAGCACCTGAACTCACTGGAGATTGAGCAGCCCTCGTCGCCTTTCGCTCATGGAGCCATATGTTTTCATAGAAATGATGAAGACCTCTTTAATCAGGATTGAAAGTGGACTACATCAGGTGATGTTTTGCTTAGAGATGGTACTGAAATTTTGGTGAGTTCGTATGGAATTTTGCCTAAATCCCATGTGTCAAAGAATCATGCTCTTAATGAAAATTCGTTCTCCAATAATCAAAATTCATGAAATTTTAGCTAAACCACATCTGGATCAAAATCAAACATTACCATTCAAATCTGACATGGAACCTCGCCGTCGACTCCACATGCGCGTTGCGATTCCGGTAGCATCACCGTCCTCTGACTGCTATGGAAACAATAGCTTAGTTTCCATATGAAAAATTGACAAAACAACAGCTTAGATTCCATCAAGTTTTTTTCAAATGTAAATTGTGCCAATTTGAAGACTCTAAGCAGTGGAATTCTTGCACATTATACATCCTAAGGCTTAAATAAAAGAATTTTTGCTACTCTAAGCAGTGGAATTCTTCCATTCACTTGTGGAAAATAAAACTAAAAAAAGAAAATTGAAAACATTATACTTCTATTCAGATTCCTAAATATATCTAAGCTTAAAGGTTGATGCTTCCATTCTGATTCCTAAATAAATCTAAATGAAGGTGACGATATATCCAAGCAAAAATTATACTATGATGTATGATACTTTTAAGTACCAAGGAGTAATGTACATAGTGGAACTCGATTGAATTTAACATTTCAACTACAATGACAAACAATGATGAATTGGAGTTGCAAACCATCATGCGCAACAAATAAACCACAATTGCACATATGCTTCCAATTCCAAGGACGCATGGCCTCCTAGCATCTATCAATATATCATCCTCGATGTCAAAGATGAACAAATGAAGAACAGAAAGTATGGGTTGATGGATGGGAACATATCTAATTCAGGGTTTCAATATACCAGCAAAGTATGGAAAAAAATTGAGATATCAAATCATGAGTTATATTTAGTATATTAATAAAGAAGTAGCATAAGTTAGTATTTGTATTTGTTTTATGCAGCAAAGCTGATTGATGAGGTTTGGGAGTCTAAAGCTTGCTTGCATATATGGCCATGTCTACTTCTATGCACACACAATATTTTTATCTATAATGTCCTTTAAGTCTCATAAGCATGTATTGCACATATAGGTAGCAAGAGTGGTCTTACCATCCATCTTATGTCCGGTGTGCTGGAAAGGCCTTGATGGCACTTTATGGAATAAATTTGGTGAGTAAAACTGAACCTAGAGGGATCTGCATGTAAAGAAGTAACTATGAGTTATGTTGAAAGAAGCAAACATCTTTAAATATAAAAGCCTTGTTAGCATGCATTTTGGTAATATCACTTTCCATTGGAAAATTGACATTCTAGCAAGGCAATCTCACCTTCCCAAGCTTTTCATTTCCTCATCTATTAGTAAAAGATTAACAATTCATTGAGCATGTTTTTTTTCTATTTTGGAAATTTTGAGATAAGTATTAAGTCATAATTTCAAGAATGTATAAGAGCTTTGTTTTTTAGTAGATAACTTACTTATGAAAGTTCAAAGTATGAAGAATAAAGAAGTAACGCAATTATGCATCCCCAATATTAGCAACAATTTAAACAATCACAATTCAGATACATGAGTGAGTATGAAGAAGTGTATTACCCAAGGTGTTATGAATTTGCATAACACCCAAATGAGTGAAAACAATGCACAGAGTGCCGAAGATGTGTTCTCGTTGTTTTCCCATTCATTCAAGTTTCTTGCATTGTTAGTTGTCTTGTGAGAACTCTTGCAGCATTTATCCAATGTTTTTCCTTTTAGTAGTTGTACTCATAAGAGCTTTCCAAATACAATGCAAGTGATCAACTGGGTGCCTTTTTGTTTTTCTCTTTCCCATCTCGATCTTACTCATGTATCTGCATAATGAAACAGTTGCAACGCACTTGGGTATTATGCAAAGCATGGACTGAAAATAATCAATGTCAGAAGTGCATTGTTTTCTCTCTACTTCAGATATATTCAAAATGGACATTAACATCATAAGTATATTACCCATTAATTTGTTTTTTGGTCATCTTTGTAAACATACTGTAAAGAGTATATTACCCATTAATTTATTCACCAGCTGGATTCTTCTCTGCTTTCCCTCGAGGGGAACATCCCACCTCATGTACAACCGCTCACGCTCCTCTTCAGTCAGCCTTGAGTTCAACCTCTTGGAAAGAAACTCTCTTTCTTGTCTCAATGCTTTGATGCTGCATTTATGAAGGGTCTGCAGAGACTGAAACAAATAGAACAGAAAACTAAAAATCGGTTTTTATAACATACCTTAAAGAATGTTGCAATTCTTCTTCGCGGTTCTGGCGGCTCCGGCTTCGGCTTCGGCATGGGGGAGCTCCGGCCTAGTGAGCGTGGGGTTGTGGCACGTGGTGTTGATCCATGGCCATTATATCCGAAGCAATGCAGTAGCAGATGCTCTGAATGGTTCAGTATTTCCGGTAAAAGTCAAATATTTGTATGCCTCATGTTAGATACAAAGCATAACAATGAATGGTTAAGAGTCACTCATCTCTCAATGTAGAACAATGCATTGAATCAGCAGCTTGATGAGTGAGATGAAATACAGACTTTGTAATATCCGAATTGAAGAATGTACCAGCTTTGGTCGCATGGAGAAGCATTTGGATGTGTAGAAATCTCATGGCAAACCCAATCAGAAGCTTTGCTCCCAACACATTGATGCTCAAAGCCACGTCATATCTGCAGCAAAAAACAAATAAAGCCGCATCAAAGCCACGCCATCTCGTGGAAGATTCTCATTCATGCTTGAGCCTGGTCACAAACACATAATTCTGGAAGCTATATGCATACCTTTATGGCTCAGCATAGAAAGCATCAATTATGTTAAAGTGATCAGGATCAACATCTTGCCATTTGTTGATAGTCTCATGCACTATTTTTACCAGATCACACAACTCAGATGTTTCATTAGCAATTCACTGCAGGAAAGTGGTCTTCCCAATACTAATGTTTCCCTCAACACAAAATGATGTCTCCTTCTTTTAATTTGAACAAAGCTGGGTCAGAATGATGTCTCCTTCTTTTAATTCTTCACCCAAGCTCTCTTTTATGAAGGATGGTATTCTTTATGCATGGTTTTTATGGATGATTCACATAGAGCTCCTAAAGAATTCAACCATGTTCAGGACTCAATTTAAAAACCTGAAGAGGTGGGAAGAGGAAACGAAGGATTTGTTATAATCATATTAGCACAGTTCATGATTCAAACAAAGTGCAAAAGTAGAACACTAACCTTTGCACCCAAATTACATTACATTAATCAAACTTCCATCTAGCACCAATCAAGTGTGCAGAGAGTAGATGAAGAATTTGTAGCTCCGTTCATGATTCAAACAAACTGCAAAAGCAGCAAACTAATCATTCCACCCAAATTAACTTGTATTAATTAAACTTCCAGCTAGCACAAATCAAACATGCTCTCATTTCATAAGGATTAAAAACACACCACTCAGATTATCATAGTAAAATTTTCACATCAATGAAATAATATGAATAGGCTGCTCCCAATTCAGTGAATAGATTCCATACTTTTAAACTGTATTTTAAACCTTAAAAGGCATAATTATTCATGCATTTAAACAAATTATCCATGCACAAATCAAACTGACTGCTGTAACTTAAGCCATTCTCTGCAAACAAAGTTCAATTTTGTTTCAAAGAAACCAGCTAACTAAGGAGAAACCATTGACCCTTTTTCTACATTTCCCTCACCTCTTCTAAAAGTCTAAACAAACAATAAAAAATGTCAGCTTGATGAGAAACAATCGATGCAAATATTTGCAAAAGGATTGTAATACCTTCAGATTCATCAACTTCACCATTTGTGTCGTTTAACTGATTCTTTTGATGTTCCTGATGAAAAAAAGCATTCAAAAACAAAATATTGAAAGATTTAGAAAGATGGTTTTACAATTAACTAAATACATGCACTTTACAACAAATTAAGAAGAAAGATGGTTTTACAATTAAAGAGAACTTGGAACTCAAAAGATTACTCAAAGGGAACTTTGCGTACCTCATTCCATCATCAAGAACTCAAAAGATCCCACCCCGACCAAAAGTGCTGCACTCATTTGCAAATCATGTTCTATAAAAAGGCTGGAAGTAAATCTAGGGGTTAGTTTTGGTTATTACCCAAAAAGCACAATACAGAAGAAAGCATCATCCATTAATACCTTTGAATGGCCTCCGCTCAAGATCCGGCTTTGAATGGCCTCTCTGATCATGGATCTCCCTTCGGATGCCAGGGCTCAGTCTCACCATCAAGAGATCGCCCTCTCCGACCATCGCCTCTGCCTCGCTCATCCCTCCCATCCCGAGCACCCTTGTGTTCCTCCTCAAGCTATCCGCCGTGATCTTCCCCCTCTCTTTGAATGGTCGTAAAGATGAAGGAGCTGAGGCAGCAAGATGATTTTACCCCCAAAAATTTCGAGCTCCCTCCAAGTTTACCGATATTGGTGAGTTCTCTGCTCCCAATGCGTCTGGAAAAGCGTGCACAATTCAAATTTTTTCTCTCACGTGCATTCTTGATGACGGGGACATTTTTGATGACGGGGACAAACAAAGATATGACTGGACTTATGACTGGGACAAAATTCAAAAAAGTCCTCCTTTATTAGAATATATATATATATATATATATATATATATATATATATATATATATATATATATATATATATATATATATATATATATATATATATGCGAGTACATGTATGTATATGGATGAATATGAAATGTATAGTACTACATATGTGTTGTGATAATTTGTCTGTGTGTATACCTATATCATTGGATAGGAATGTGTATATATATGTGTATATATATGGTATAATGCATGTATACATGAGTATGTAGTATATACATATTGTGTTGTTTGCTTTTTGTGGGCAGGGAGACCCTTGGACTATTCAATCTATAGTCAGACCCTTAGCATAGAAAGTCCGAGGTCGTACTTTTTTAAGGTGGGTAGAATGTAATAACCTCAATTTTAATGTACGCGTATTTATACGTATTTTGGCGTAAATGCGTACGTATTATATTTGGGATTATGCTTGTATTTTTATTTTAATTATTTGGTGTGGGAATTATTTTTATAAGATTTTAAACTCATCATTTGATATTAGTGAATAGGAGTATTTGGATGAATACCATGTATTTAAGGTGTATAAGGTATTTCTTCTTGTATTTTTATTTTTCATTAAATACAAAATGAGAAAAATTTTAACCATGACAACACACTAGTGAGGTGTCATCTTATGAGTTAAAGAGACAACACATGGCTAAGACCTTGACTTGATGAAGGGTGGAGAGGATTTTAGGGAAAACAATTTTAAAGGCAAAGAAAAATCAAAAGCAAAAAAAACTCAAAAATCTCTCTCTCCCCCTCATTTCAGCCTTGGCTAAAAATACCACCATTTTCTCCCTTTTGCTCCCCCTTCCCACCACCACTCTCCTCCCTAAGCACCACCCATCCCACCACCAAAAACCCACATCCATTCCTCATCATTCTACCTCCAAATTCTCTCCAAAAATTCCAATTTTGAAGGCCATGCTAGGAGGTTGAAGGAGGAGACTAGGAGGCCAAAAAATTCATCAAGGAAATAAGAAGGGCCAAAGAAAATTTTGGAGGACTTTTGGAGGTAGAAATTCCTATCACTTATAGTAGGATTTAGTTTTAGGACTAGTAATTCCATTTATGTTAATATGTTATGTGGAATTAGCTAGATGAACAACATGCTGAAATTTACACAGAATTGGCTGAGAATTTGGTAGCTTGCTGCACTTAATTGGCTACATGGAAATGCATGAAAAAAATATATGTTGCTCATATTGAAATCCTTAATAACTTTCACGTTTACAAGTTTTGCAAATTCGAACTGAAAACTGGGGTAAAAATTCAGTATCTGAAACTGGTCTGTTTTTTGAGAATCTGGACACCCTTCAGTAAAATGAGTAGAAAACACTACACACTTAATGAAACGTAATGATCTTGGTGTCGTTGGAAATTTGGCTTCAAGATCTTCAACCAGTAATTTTTTCAAATATTTACTCTTTCTTTAACTGGTAGTAATTTGGACTTGGAAATGCCCCAGTTTCTGTTTCTGTAGACTGAAACTGTGCATGTTATGAGAAAAATCACCATAATTCATATACTTGGAATTATTCTCTGAAATTTGGTGTGATTATGTATAACCCATATATTTACAACTTTGAAGAGGGATCAGAAGCTAAATCTGACTGTAAATATGTCTGCAGAGCCATTCTTTCTGGACTGACAGTTTAGACATATTCATTTGCTAATCTTGCTTAGTAATTGTCATAGTGTATTTTTGTTCCAAGTTAATTTTATTTATACTTATATGCTCCCATTAATATGCTATTGGTACATGTAATTATGTGGATGTTTCATGAAATATTTCATTATGGAAATAATGATGATGATGAGAAAATTCATGTAAGTTGAAATGAAAGCGGTATTGAGACAACTAGTTGATTCATTGTTAAATGAAGAAACATTCTATCAAAAGAAAAACAATGAGTGAGCAGAGTTTGACATCAGAGGACTCGGTCCATTTTTTAAATGGGTGAGACTCCAGATGTGGGTTTGGGGGAACACGTGTAAATTTTAGGTGTTAAGGAGCGGACAGTAGTACGATAGTCTCGCCCGATGTGTCACCCCCGGAAGGGGAGTTGAGAGGGCTAGAGAGGCCACTGGTGCGCTCGTGTCCACCATGACAGTAAATGATGGTTTTCTCCGTTTGTCCGAAAGAAAAATCGAGACGAGTCTCGCTCCGGTACCTTGCCCCATTCGGGTATGGAGTTACGAGATGCCCCTCCAGTGCTCGTGTTGCTGGAGTGGTACCACTTTTCACCCACCTTGGGTGAAGTCCGCCTCCTTAGCATCCTACAATTTACACGAGTTCCAAACATGTGAATTAACAACTTATAGTAATTGTCTTTAATTTATAAATGTTGTTATCTCATGTCTCCTTACTTTTGTTTACTTTAATGCTGCTATCCCATGGTAACATGTTCTTATGCTTCCTTTCAATATCTGCATTTTATAATATGGTTTTATATGCATGTTTTGAAAGTTCTCATAACTAAGTTCGCATGTTGGAATGTGATCACTTTTATGCACCATGAACCTTACTTGTTAGACCACCCTCTCTAGATAGGTAGACTAGTTCTAAAACTGGGTTCTACTAGAGTGTTAGGAGTTTCTACTGGGTCACGCGTTGACGTGTCCCCGTTGACTTTCAGGTTGTGTGGGTTGGATGTTGGAGTTAGAGGCTGGAGCTATGGAGTTGGTGAACAGTTGTAGGATTGGGTGGCGAGGGGTATGATGAGAGACTTGTACGTTTGGTGTTTCTTTTTCGGGTAGACCTTTGTACTTAGGGTAGTGACAATGAGGATGTTAGAGTTGTATAAATTGGATCTGGACTTGGAGTTGTATAACATTATGGTTGTCTCAATGTAGCTTCTCTCTTTTGTACAGATGGTGTATGTAAAAGGTTGTCTCATTGTATAAATAAAGTGAAATATTGTACTTTTGTTTATTTTCTCAGTGTTTTATCTGTGATGGAGCTTTACTTGTACTTCCCAATACGTGCGCAGTTACCTGCAGTGTTTTTTACTTTATTCCCTTCTCTCTTTCTACGTAACACTCGCCTCTTCAGGAATACCTAATACAGATTCATACTTATCGGGTATCCCGGGGACCGGGTCGTTACATTATCCCCTAGAAATGGCTTATCAATTCCCCCTTAACCGGCGCCACTAATTGCTCAATTAGTGGTCATCAAGGAGATAACGGCCACCATAAAATTAGGACATTGAGGTGCATTCATGGGATTAACTACCCTTATGAATGTAGACCTTAATTTCATCATTTGTGGCCAATTAAGTGGGTCAAGATGAAAGGTAACTGCCCACATTTAAAGGCTCTTCATGAGGGGGCAGACTCATTCAACCCATGCGCTTTTGGTTGTGGGCCTTACTCGGTCGGTAGAACTTATCCTCTTTCTTAATGGGCCTGACCCATGTATTTAACAATCGCCCCCCTCGCCTGAGTTCAATCGCTATAAAGGTTGAAGTTAGGCAATTTGTTACTCTAAGAGGAAGAATAAACTTGGGTCGATCAGTCAGGTTTGGCTTGTAGGGTAATTAACATCGAGACTTTTAGCTAGTAGGCGAGGGATGTGTCACATCGACTTACATTTGATGTCGAGCTATGGCTGCGAATCAGCTGGCATTTATGTGGTCGGCCCCGATCGCTTAGCTTGCTTGGCTCACGAGCAATAAGACTGCATTCATACCATCATTCATCAGGTAGCAAGTGCGTGTCACCTTCATCTTACGGATGTCGTTCGGTTGCAAGGACGTGTTTCCTTCGACTTACGACCGATGACTGAGGCGGGTCATTCAGTTGCGAGGGTGTATCCTCTTCGACTTATGGCTGACGATGTTAATCGTTCAGTGGTGAAGGGATGGTCCTTCGGCTTATGGCTGACGACCAAGGAGATTCGTTCGGTTGCGAGGTAAATGGCCTCTTTGTATTACTACCGATGACTACGTGAGTCGTTCGGTTGCTAGGGGGTGGCCCCTTTGACTTATGGTTGACGACAAAGTTGTTCTGTGGCGAGGGGTTGGCCCCTCGGTTTATAGCTATCGACGAGGATGTTGTTTGATAGCGAGGGGGTGGCCCATTCGACTTACGGTCGAGACAAAGATGGCCGTTCAGTGGTGAGGGTTTGGCACCTCGGCTTACAGCTGACGACAGATGTTGTTCAATGGTGAGGGGTTGGCCCATCGGCTTATGGCTGACGACGAAGGTCATTCAGTGGCGAGGGGTTGGTCCCTTGGCTTACGTCTGACGCTGAATGTCGTTCAGTGGCGAGAGATTGGCCCCTCCACTTATGGCTGATGACGGATGTCATTCAGTGGCGAGGAGTTGGCCCCACAGATTATGGCTAATGACAAAGTTCGTTCGATTGCGAGGGAGTAGCCCCTTCGACTTATGGTCGACGATCGAGGTGATTTGTCCAGTTGCGAGGGAGTATCCCCTTCGACTTACAGCTGACGACGAAGGTCGTTCAGTGGTGAGGGATTGGTCCCTTGGCTTACATCTGATGACAGATGTTTTTCATCGACGAGGGGTTGTCCCCTTGGCTTACGGATGACGATAGATGTCGTTTAGTGGTAAAAGATTGGCCCCTCGGCTTATGGCTGACAACAAAGGTCGTTCGGTTGCGAGGCGTTGGCCCCTTTGACTTAAGAGGCCGACGACCGAGGTGGGTCGTTCTGTTGTGAGGGAGCATCCCCTTCGACTTATGGCTGATGACGAATGCCATTCAGTGGAAAGGGGTTGGCCCTATCGGTTTATGGCTGACGACGGATGTTGTTCAATGGAGAGGGGTGGGCCCCTCGGCTTATGGCTGACGGCGAAGGTCATTCAGTGGCGAGGGGTTGGCTGCTCGGCTGATGGCTGATGACGGATATCATTTAATTACAAGGGGTTGGCCACTTGGCTTATGGCTGACGACGAAGGTTGTTCAATTGCAAGGGAGCAGCTCCTTCAACTTAATGCCGATGACCGAGGTGGGTCGTTCAGTTGTGAAGGAGCATCCCGTTCCACTTACGACTGATGACGAAGGTCATTCGGTGATGAGGGGATGGTCCCTCGACTTACGTCTGACGACAAAGGTCATTCAGTGGCAAGCGGTTGGTCCCTCAGCTTACGGCTGACGACGGATATCGTTCAGTGGCGAGGGGTTGGACTCTCGGCTTATGGCTGATGACAAAGGTCGTTTGGTTGCGAGGGGTTGACCCCTTCGACTTATGACTGACAACCGAGATGGGTCGTTCAGTTGCGAGGGAGCAGCCCCTTTGACTTACGACGGACGCAAAGGTCGTTTAGTGGGGAGGGGTTGGTCCCTCAACTTACGACTGACGACAGATGTCGTTCAGTGGCAAGGGGTTGGCCCCTCGGCTTATGGCTGACGACGGATATCGCTCAGTGGCGAGCGGTTGGCCCCTCAGCTTAAGGCTGACGACGGAGGTCATTCAGTGGCGAGGGATTGGCCCCTCGTCTTACGACTGACGATGGATGTCGTTCAGTGGAGAGGGGTTGGCCCCTTGGCTTATGGCTGACGACGAAGGTCATTCGATTGCGAGGGAACAGCCCCTTTGACTTCCGGTCGACGACCAAGGTGGGTCATTTAGTTGTAAAGGAGCTGCCCATTCAACTTACGGCTGACGACAAAGGTCGTTCAGTGGAGAGGGGTTGGTCCCTTGCCTTACGTCTGACGATGAAGGTCATTCATTGGCGAGGGGTTGATCCTCGGCTTACGGCTAACGATAGATGTCGTTCAGTGGTGAAGGGTTGGCCCCTTGGCTTATGGCTGACAATGAAGGTCGTTCGGTTGCAAAGGGTTGGTCCCTTTGGCTTAAGGCCGACAACCGAGGTGGGTCGTTTAGTTGCAAGGGAACAGCCCCTTCGACTTACGGCTGATGACAAATGTCGTTCAGTGGCAAGGGGTTGGCATCTTGGCTTATGGCTGATGACAGATGTCGTTCAGTGGTGAGGGATTGGCCCTTTAGCTTAGGGCTGACGACTAAGGTCGTTCAGTGGCGAGGGGTTGGCCCATCAGCTTAAGGCTGACGACGGCTGTCGTTCAGTGGCGAGGGGTTGGCCCCTCAACTTATGGCTGATGGCAAAGGTCGTTCGATTGTGAGGGAGCGGCCCCTTCTACTTATGGCCGACGACCGAGGTGGGTCGTTCAATTGTGAGTGAGCAGCCCCTTCGACTTACAGCTAACGACAAAAGTTATTCAGTGGTGAAAGGTTGGTCCCTCGGCTTACGTCTGATGGATGTCATTCCGTGGCGAGGGGTTGGCCCCTCGGCTTTCGACTGACAACGGATGTCGTTCAGTGGCAAGAGGTTGGCACCTCGGCTTATGGATGACGACAAAGGTCATCCAGTTGCGAGCGATTGGCCCCTTCAACTTATAGCCGATGACTGAGTTGGGTCGTTCAGTTGCGAGGGAGCATCCTTTCAACTTACGGCTGACGACGAATGTCGTTGAGTGGTGAGGAGTTGGTCCCTCGGCTTATGACTGAAGACAGATGTCGTTTAGTGGCAAGGGGTTGGTCCCTAGGCTTATGACCGAAGACCGTTGTCGTTCAGTGGCGAGGGGTTGGCCCCTTGGCTTACGACTGATGACGGATGTCATTCAGTGGCGAGGTTGGCCTCTCTTCTTACGGATGATGCTGAAGGTCATTCATTAGCGAGGGGTTGGACCCTCTGCTTATGGCTGACGACAGATGTTGTTTAGTGGCAAGGGGATGGCCCCTCGGCTTATGGCTGACGACGAAGGTCATTCGATTGCTAGGGAGCAGCCCCTTCGACTTACGGTTGACGACCGAGGTGGGTCGTTCAGTTACGAGGGAGCATCCACTTTGACTTACGGCTGACGACGAAGATCGTTCAGTGGAGAGGGGTTGGTCACTCGGCTTACGTCTAATGGCAAAGGTCATTCAGTGGCGAGGGGTTGGTCCCTTGGCTTACGTCTGACGATGGATGTCGTTCATTGGCGAGGGGTTGGTCCCTTGGCTTACATCGAACGACGGATGTCATTTAATGTTGAAGGGTTGGCCCCTCAGCTTATGGCTGACGACAAAGGTTGTTCGATTGCGAGGGTTTGGCCCCTTCGACTTACAGCCGGTGACCGAGGTGGGTCGTTTAGTTGCGATGGAGTAGTCCCTTCGAGTTACTGCTGACGACGAACATCGTTCAGTGGCAAAGGGTTGGTCCCTCAGCTTATGTTTGACGACGAAGATCGTTCTATGGCAAGGCATTGGTCCCTAGGCTTATGTCTAACGACGGATGTTGTTCAGTGGCAAGGGGTTGGCCCCTCGGCTTACGGTTGATGACGGGTGTCATTCAATGGTGAGGGACTGGCCCCTTGGCTTATGGCTGACGATGAAGGTCATTTGATTGCGAGGAGTTGGCCCCTTCGACTTACGACCGACGACCGTGGTGGGTCGTTTAGTTACGAGGGAGCATCATCTTTGACTTACGGCTTTTGACGAAGGTCGTTTAGTGGCAAGGGGTTGGTTCCTTGGCTTACGACTGACGACGGATGTCGTTCAATGGCGAGGGATTAGCCCCTCGGCTTACGGCTGACGACGAATGTCATTCAGTGGTGAGGGGTTGGCCCCTCGGCTTATGACTAACAATGAAGGTCGTTCAATTACGAGGGGTTGGCCCTTTCGACTTATGGCCGACGACTGAGATGTGTCGTTCAGTTGCGAGGGAGCAACCCCTTCGACTTACGGTTGACAACGAAGGTTGTTCAGTGGTGAGGGATTGGCCCCTCGGCTTACGGCTGACGACGAATGTCATTCAGTGGCGAGGGGTAGCCCCTCGGCTTATGGCTGACGACGAATGTCATTTAGTTACGAGGGGTTGACCCCTTCGATTTATAGCCGACGACCGAGGTGGGTTATTCAGTTGTGAGGGATAAGCATCTTCAACTTACAGCTGACAACGAAGGTCGTTCAGTGGCAAAGGGGTTGTCTCTCAGCTTACGGCTGAAGCTCATTGTTACGGTCGCTTTTCGATCGTATAATTTTCATGCGCGTACCTTCTTGTTTGTACGCGTATTTTTAGTTGCCTCTTTGTGTATCTCAAACGAGCGATGTGATATGTCGTTGTGAACCTCTGAGAGAGTACTTATTTGTGAAATTATTTGTGAACGTCATTTAACGGGTCGTTCTCCCACAAAACAACTTTGTTTGAAGGGGTGTCATAACTTTAGACTTAGTCGTTTGATCTTTTTATTTTTAGTTCCGTTTTTCGTTGACCTAGCCGGTGACCGACCATTGTAGTCTCGATTCGTGTAGTCTCGATTCTCCCATCAACACGGTTGTCCAGATATTTTTCATGTATTTATCGGACATCGGTAGACTGATCTTTCACACTAATCCTCTTTAATCTTTAATTAACCCAAGCTAATTCAATTTCAAATCCCTAATTAAATAATTAAATCAATCCATATGGTATCATACGTATCATCACATGATCTTTTCCCTAGCTATAGACACCCTAATTCTACCCTCCCCCTCACACACACTCTCTCTCCAATCACCCCTAACTATACTCTTTATACACCCTATTTAGCAAACCCTTCAATCTAAAACGTGAACAAAACCATAGGTTCTTCTCCACGAAACCAACATCCACCACCATCAAGAAACCCACGGCCTCTCCCTCAGGCTGTCCCCTCTAGTCTCCGGCCACCCGTCGGCCATCTCCTCCACGATAACTCTCCCATCTCCCTTTCCTCCTCCATAGACTCCGGCCAACACCCCCTCAAACAAGCCCTGTCGCCCTCCCCTCATGTAGACCACCGGCCACCTTTTGTCTCAGCCCGTCGGCCACCTCCGGCAAGCCCTACTTTCGGCCATCTTCTAGGCCGCAACACCCAGCCACCCCTACCCATTGCACGGCCTCCCCTTGTTCTTAGCCGCACAACCCCACAACATCTCCCCCAACCTTCCTAAAACTGTCCATAGCTGCCAGAAACCCACGCCCTGCCCCTGTTGTCGCCACCGGCCAACACCTAGGTCGACCCCCGGTGCCCCCTATCACCCCGACCACCTACTGCAGACCCTCAAACCTCCACATACACCAAAAAGCCCCTATATGCCCTAAAAACTGCCGTTAGCTCTTCAAAATCTGCCGTTTCCCCTTCCCTTGCTCGCTGCGCCGTTGCCGCACCCCCCCCCGACGGCAGCCCAGATCCATACGGCTGTCCCCTAGGCCGCAAGACCCTTGCACGACCTTCCCTTTACGACCGACGTTCGTGTTGCTCGCCGCCGTTTGCACGTCGTGCTACCGTGGTCGCTAGCTGGCCACCGTACCCTTCGTGCTACCGGAATCCAACCCCTGACGTCGCTACCTGACGTCAATGTAGCTCTCGCGTCGTGCTAAGGGTAAAACCTGAACCGTAGGAACCACCACGCTTGCATGTTAATCAAGACTAAAAATTGTAACTTTAATTGCTTTGGTAACTCACTAATCAAGATTTAATAATTGGGACTGTAGGCTAGATTGGAATGAGCACGTATGTAGATATGGAGTATTGATCTGTGGACTGCGGAATGTCTCTTTCAGGCAAGTGATACTTGCCAGTATTTTTTTAGGCCATGTCTTAGGCCAATCTGTGAAATAGCATAAAAGAGACTAGGCGATGAAATGATAGTCACCTAGACGCCTTATTTTGATCTAGCTTGACAACGAAGATAGATCCGACACCCTTGCTATGCTATCATTTCATGCCGCATGTCACGTTTAATTTCAAATTAACGGTACGCACTTTTAACTGTTCATTGCTATATTCATGCATTTTGCCACGTCATTTCATGCATTGATTGTATTGCCATGTATGTGTAGCACACACTACTTTTAATTGTAAGCTGCGGCAAGTAGGGTCCTGACCCCTATATCCTATTGAGGCTAGGCACCTGCTTTGCGGGCATAACCTTATGCCAAAAACACTTCATGGCTCATGATCCAGAAGCGAGCACATTGTTGTTGGTGAAAAACCAACGCTCGATACACGTGGAGGGTTAGGGTTAACCGATCACTTGAGTGTAGAAGTGTGCCCGTACAGCCACTTCAGCCAAAAGGCAGAAACCCTATGCACGACGTGATAAGCTAGTCTTCGTGAATTCATAATATAGTGTTTAGTAGCTTCTGCTACGACGTGCGTGTTTTATTACCATCATGTTCTTTTAATTGTTGCATTCTTTAAATGCCATGTCATATCATCATGTTAAAACTGCTAGTTGCATTACCATTTATATGTTTCCTTGCACAAAAGTCTTCCGTTTCTTTTTGGAGATTTTTGTTGACATGCGCCCTTTCTCTTTGGGTGTCGCATGTTAGGTGGTGAGTCGGAGTTAGTTGCAGAGAATGATCAGTACGTAGACGTTGAGTTCGAGGTTTCTGCAGAGGCAGAATTGGAGGACACTGGAGACCGGTCCTAGTCTCGCCTAGAGACTTATCTTACTTGTTGCTGTTTTCTTTAGATCTGCTGTTAGGTTGTCGGTGCGTAGCACCTTACCTTTATGTTTTATCTTTGGCTATGCTTAGGGCCTTCTTTCAGACTCTGTATTTTCTTTATGACTACTCTGCATGTTGGAATAATATCTGTGGATGTTGAATGTTGGATAATTTTAATTGTCTACCTTTCATTATTATTATTTTTGTTTCGTCGTAATGCAAAGAACATGCTAATGGATTAAATTACCAGACGCTTATCAGACTGCAGCTTCACGACTCCAAGTCTGAGCGGACCTCTTCACGTCTCGCCTTCCAAACTTGGGAAGCGGGTCGTGACACTCGTTCAGTTGCAAGGGGTTGGCCCCTCGCCATACAACTGACGACGAAGGTCGTTCAGTGGCGAGGGGTTGGCCCATTAGCTTATGGCTGACGACAATGGTGGGTTTTTTGGTCCTCTTACTTGAATTGTCCTCGCACAGGATAGGTCATTCTCACCTAAGATTGGTCATCTCCACATCAGGTGTTTGCTTCAGTCTGATTGGTTGATGTGGATGTTGATGTTAAAATTCGAGGCGGTGATGTCCTTGGCGAGGAGGACACAGCAGGACCGGTGGGGGGCTATATTTATAGAGTCGCATTTGACCCGCGACGCATCCTTTACGGCGACCCTAAGTACAAAATTCATCTCTCCAGCGAGGGAGAAATTGTTTTAAAGCAAGGATTTACCAAAAATTTTAAATTGTAATTGGAGTTGGGATGGAAGGAAATGACCTGTGGTGGTTTCCCATCCTCCATAACTGAAGATGGCTAGTATCGTCGGCTTTGGAAAGAACTTGATGAGCTGGTTCGGAGCTTGAAGCTCGAAGCTTGAATAAGTCTCAGATAAATTTTTGATGCCCAGACGGAGGTTGACCCCCAGAGCTTAGAGCTCATGAATCGGCTTGATATAATGGTGCATTGATATGTCCATATTTTACATAATTTATTGCACATTGCATGTCATATTTGTCTCCAAAATCCACATTTTCATACATTATCGTGCTTCTAACGCCATATTCGAGTTTTGTATAGCTTATTGGATTTTCAGGAGTTTTGGAACAAATTGGAGCTATTTTGGGACATGGACACATCTGGTATGTCCGGTACGTCATTGGCAAGGCTCCATGAGAGTTCGACAAGAAAATGAAGAAGATTGGAGGAGAGGAGGAGAAGATAGCGAGATATGGACACTTCATCTTCAGTTTCCCAGGAGACTTGACCGAGTAGCAACAGCTACTCGGCCGAGCTGACACATAGAATTCGCAAGGAAACGGCCATGCCCCCACTCGACTGAGCAGACAGCCAGCTCGACCCGAGCTGTATCAAACAGAGCGACTATTTTAGGCCATTCTCCATGGCATTGTAGCTTGACCGAGCAGTTCACCTACTCGACCTAAGTCGTCATCAGACAGAGCAGCATTTTGGAGAAGCTTTAGACCTATTGTAGCTCGAATGAGTGGATGTGTTACTCGTCCGAGTAGCCTGTATCAGCCAGAGCAGAAGCAGCAGCAAGTGGCAGCCTTATATCAGCTCGACCGAGCAGGCGCCACTACTCGACCGAGTAGGGTGACGCGACCAGTCAAGTTGGTAGGTCCAAGTGCCCAGATTTTCTGAGATTTTATGGGGTCCATACCCCTTGTATATAAGTAAAATTTTTACCCTATTTGCAGGGAGACTAGACTTTAGTATTTTCCTTAGTTTTAATTAGAGTTTTTAGATCTTGGGAATTTGTGTGTTGTTGCTAATTTGTAGAGACTAAAGCTTGGATTATTATTGATCTTTATTGCGTGGAATCTTTATATTCTTAATTCTCTTTGGTTTGCTATTGCTCTATGACACGTTGGTACGATTCTCTAAACTTTCTATTGTTTTTGATGTTTTCTATTGTCGAGATGAATTCCTTTGCATCCATTGAATCTTTTATTGCTTTTGCTATGATACTTGAGTAGTTCTATCTAGGGCGAATGGATTAGCACTAGGATCTTAGGATTTAGATGTAAAGTTAGGATTTTTAGGTTGTATTGGTATAAAAGGGATGTGTTTTGGTCGATCTAGCCAAATTTATAGGAGATCTTGTACTGAGATCATCACCACGGTCGGTGGAAGCGATTAGCTTAAGGAGTATCCTATGGATTTAATTAAGGAGTTAGTGAGCTCAATTAGGGCATGTGCCGCCTATCGTAAGAGCAGGGCGATCACACGTGAATTGACGGATCCACCGACGTCCTATATTACTAATTGACGGCTACCGTAATTACGTCAATAAGAGCCATCAAAACACATCGAAGCTCTAATCCACAAGAGTGGCGTGAGTTGAGATCATTCTATCCATGAGAGTGGTATGAACATTGTCGATTCTTAATGTACGGATCGTGTGCGCCTATCACAAAAGCGGGGTATAGTATGCGATACATTAGATTCATGGCGCTTAGAGTCATGAGTTCTACATCTTAGATGCGACAATCCCTAATAAAGCCAATGCAACGTAAGAGTCCTAGACTAGCATCGACATCCGACGATCCTAGTGGTGAGTCCTAATGCACTAGTCTTTTATTATTGATTACAATCTACCAACAAACAATCTTCTGAAACCGACTGTTAGCTTTTTTCTAAGATCTAGAAATCACCCAAGACAATAACATCACTTACCTCCATGTAGGATCGATATATTTTATACTATTACTTGACATTGTACAATTGCGTTAGGTACCCGAAATTCGCACTTGGGATACATCTAGCCCTCGGCATTCGTGCCTTTGCTAGGTGGGTTTTAAGTGTTGGTTTCGGGAGCATCAAGTTTTTGGCACTGTTGTCGGGGAGGTAATGTTGTTACTTGGGTTATTCCTTTATCAATGAATTTGTTAGAAAATCTTATCATCTCTTATCTTTCCACATTTTTATTCTCTTTTATTACTTTGCTACTGACGGTATTTCTGTAAGTTTTTGTTGTGCATGAACACTCGCCTCGGGGGCCGTGACGAAGAAGTATTATTTGACCCCGAGATTGAAAAGACCGCAAGAAGACTAAGAGAATTAAAGAGGAGTCAGACATTTATTGATCCAATGGTAGAGGGTGATGTTACTCCTCCACGTACCAGGTCCATTCGGGACAACATAAAGCCAAACTTTTGTAGTACGTCTTCCATCTTGAGGCCGCAGCTAGCGGTAGGAAGCTTTGAGCTAAAGACTGGGTTGATTAATCTGATACAGCAAGTCCCCTTTCACGGGCATCCACATGAGAACCCAAATCATTACATAGACCTCTTTCTGGCAAAGTGCGACACCTTCCAGGACAAAGATGTGAGTGAAGATGCTATTAAGCTAAGACTATTTCCGTTCACTCTGAGGGACAATGCCTCATACTAGTTGCGAGCTCATCCCTCAAACACCTTCACGAATTGGGAGCAGTTGGCTCTATCTTTCGTGGACAAGTTCTATCCACTGTCCAAAATGGTGCGGATTCGAGGGGCAATCACTAATTTCAAACAATTGCCACAGGAGTCGCTATATGATGCTTGGGAGAGATTTAAGGACCTGAGGTCCTCACTTGGTGAGGTGGTGTTGTATATTGTACTTGGAAATTTTTAGCAAGTGGATCTAGGTGGTTATAGAAATCCTCTAATTTGAGGCACTGGTGCTCTCTTCGTTGAGAGCTTGATAGTGAAAAATCCCAACACAGTTGGAGGCTAGACATAGCCCACGGGTGGGTGAACCAGGATAAAATTTTTGTTTATTTACGATTGCTATTCATTGTCTATAAAATTTCTTACTTGCATTTATATTTTAGCTTTTGTTGTATAACTCTTTTTATTGCAAGTAATTTATTTTTGTTGTTAAGTACTTAAAAGGTAACTCTTTTAAGAGACTTTGACACTCCTGGAGGGTTTAATTTTTATTTAAGCACCAATTTTAAGCAACACTAATCACACGCCCTTTAGTATTTGTTTGCCATCTCTGGATCCCCATCAATTATACATTTGACAAACTTTTTTGAATTCTAGGGCAGACTAGGACACGATAAAGAGTAGCTGAGATTTGACCTTGGTAAATCAATGGTTAAGATTAGAATTTGTGAAAATTTTAGTGGAAAAAGTGTCTTGGGAAACAAACTTTGAAATTAAAAGTGTATTGGGAAAGATCATGGAGATTAAATTTTGGGGGAAAAGTGTATTGGAACCCAAAACTTTGAAATTAAAAGTGTCTTAAAAAATATTGTGGAGAAACATGATCCAGTAAATTAAACAAAGTTAAACAAAATATGTATAAAAATTTCAGAAACAACAAACTAGTGTAAAAAAATTTAAGTTAATACCATCACCGAAAAATACCCGGAGCTTTGTTGTTCTGCGCCGAAGGCGTCCGCACCAAATTTTTTGTTCCGCGCAAAATGCGCTCGCACGTTGTTTCCCGCCGAATTTGTTGTTCCACGCCGAAGGCGCTAGCACCGAATTTGTTGCTTCACGCCGAAGGGGCCCGCACCGTATTTGTTGTTCTGCGTCGAAGGCGCCCATGTCGTAAGTGCCAGTGCCGCTAAATATTTTTACCCTAATTTGTTGTTCTTTAAAATTTTGGCCGTGGAAATAATTTTTTGGTAACAAATATTTCGCGGTAGAAAATCTTAAATGAACCGTGCACGTGGGCACGAGTTATGCCTAGTCTATTATACACTTGAGGGTGTTTGTTGTCACGACCTGCTTCCTAGGATACCCGATAAGTACGAATCCGTATCAGGTATTCCCGAAACTACGGGTGTGAAGAAAAACGAGGAGAGAGAAGAGAAGTATCGCTCGGAACAGAAAACTCCGCAGGCCACTGCGCACGTGCTGGGAAGTACAAGTAAAACTCCATCACAAATATAACACTGAGAAATAAATAAAAGTACAATATTTCATTTATTTAATACATTGATACATCTTTTACATACACCATCTGTTCAAGGGGTACAAAAGAGGGAAGCTATACTGAGACAACGATAATCTTATACAACTCCAAGTCCAGTTCCAACTTATACAATACCAACATTTGCATCCTCACAACTCTAGGTATAAAGGTCTACCCGAAAAAGAAACACCAAAAGTACAAGTCTCTCATCATACCCCTCGCCACCCAATCCTACAACTGTTCACCAACTCCAAAGCTCCAGCCTCTAACTCCAACATCCAACTCACATAACCTGAAAGTCAACAGGGACACGTCAACGCGTGACCCAGTAGAAACTCCTAACACTCTAGTAGGACACAGTTTTAGAACTGGTCTGTCTATCTAGGGAGGGTGGTCTAACAAGTAAGGTTCATGGTGAATAAAAGTAATCACATTCCAACATGCGAACCCAGTTATGAGAACTTGCAAAACATGCATATGAAACGATATTATGAAATAAAAATATTGAAAGGAAGCATAAGAACATGTTACCATGGGACGATAGCATTAGAGTAAACAAAAATAAGGAGACATGAGATAACAACATTTATAAATTAAAGACAATTACTATAAGTTGTTGATTCACATATTTGGAACCCATGTAAACCGTAGGACGCTAAGGAGTCGGACTTCACCCAGGGTGGGTGAAAAGTGGTACCCCAACCAGCAACACGAGCACTGGAAGGGGCCTCTCGTAACTCCGTACCCGAACGGGGCAATGTACTGGAGAGAGACTCATCTCAGTTTTTTTTTGTCGGACAAACGGAGCAAACCATCATTTACCATCATGGTGTGACACGAGCACACCAGCGGCCTCTCTAGCGCTCTCCAACTCCCCTTCTGGGGGCAACACATCGGGCGAGAAATCATAATTCATACGTCCGCTCCTTAACTCCTAAAGTTTACCCGTTTTCCCCCAAACCCACATTTGGAGTCTCACCCATTTCAAGAATGGACCGAGCTCACGATGTCAAACTCTTATCATCACTCTCAGTTTTTAAATTATTTCTTCGTTTGTCAACAAATCATCTAGCAGTCTCGACTACTGCATTCATAGATTTCCGTTTCTTTCATATTCTCACCGATGTCGTGATTCGACAACGACCATCGTCTTCATCTTATTTCAACATCGCATAGTTCCATCAATTCCATTCACTTTCTTAATGAAGTTACAACACTAATATGATACACTAAACAAGATGAAACTACAACACTAGCAAATGTCTCAAGTTGACATACTCAATCAAAATAAATCTACATGCTAGCATAATGGAAAGTAATAGCGTAATAACACAACCATGTATACTAGCTTGTTGCATGTTAGTAAATGGCATAAAACGTCCTTTAAACACAACATAATATACTAGCTTTTATTTGGACATAACAAACATGTTAATATGCACTTTAACTTGAACACAATTTTATTTACTACAACAAATTGGAAAGCATGTAAATATAGCTACTAATCATCACATAAATCATGACAAATAATAGCATGATAACTGAAATTGAACAAAACATAAAAGAGTAATGCATGGTATGACAATAGTGTAAAATTTGAATCTGTCTAAACGGTTACATCAGAAAGAACATCACTTTTATCCTATCTACAGTCATAATTGGTCTCTGGTCCCTTCACAAAAGTTGTAGATATGGGTGTTTTACTTTTAATGACCAATTTTCATAAACTCAGTTGACATATGTGATTTATGGTGAATTTTCTCCTAACAGGTATAATTTTAGCATTCTGAACTAGAAACTGAGTTCAGTTCGAGTCCATTTTGCTACAAGTTATAGACAAAATTAAAATCTAAGAAAATTATTGGTTGAAGATATTGAAGTTAGCTTTCCAACGGTATCAAGATCATAATATTTTATAAAGTGTGAATGGAGTTCTAATCGTTTTACTGAAAGGTGTCAAAACTGTCTTAAAACAGACCAGTTTTAGAAACTGAATTTTTACTCTATTTTTCATTTCGAATTTGTAAAACTTGTAAAAAATAAAAGTTGTTAAGGACTTCAATATGTACAACATATATTTTTTTTTCATGAATTTCTACGCAGCCAATTAAGTGCAGCAATCTACCAAAGTATCAGCCAATTCTGTGTAAATTTCAGCATGAAGTTCAAAACTTAATTTCTACACAAAATATAAAGAACTTGCTAATTAATTAAACCCTTAGTTCTAAAACTAAACCCTACTAAGGTGATAAGAATTTCTACCTCCAAAAGTCCTTCAAAATTTTCTTTGGCCCTTCTTATTTCCTTGATGAATTTGAGCACCTAGTCTCCTTCCTTCAATCTCCTACTGGCCTTCAAAAGTTGGATTTGTGGAGTAATTTGGGAAGAATTTTTGGTGTAAAAATGATGGGGAAAAGTGGGGATTCTTGGTGGTGGAGTGGGAGGAGCTTGGGGTGGTGATGGTGGTGCAAGAGGTGGTGCAAATGAAGGAAAAGGGGGAGGGTAGAATTTTGGCCTGGTTATGTGGGGAAGAGGGTGAGAGAGAATGAGTGATTTTCTTTGATTTTTTTGTTTTCCTTTTTGATTTTTGTTTTCTCCCCCAAAATCCTCTCATCCACACACTTGTTCAAAGTTTAATACACTTGTTAGCTAAGTGTGCATACATGATGACACATGCTAATGTGGTGTCATGGTTATAGATTTTAGGGATTTGTATTTTTGAAAAATAAAAATAAATAAATAAATACACCATACATCTCATATACATGGTATTTCCTTAAATACTTCTATTCATTAATACCAAATGATGAGTTAAAAATCTTTTAAAAATAATTCCTACACCAAATAATTAAAAGAAAAATACTAGCATACTCCCAAAAATTATACGTACGTATTTACACCAAAATACGTATAAATACGCGTACATTAAAATCGGGGTGATTACATTCTACCCACCTTAAAAACAAAGTCCGCCCTCGGACTTTCTATGCTAAATGTCTGACCGGAGATTGAATAGTGTAAGGGTTTCCCTACCCTAGAAATACAAACAACGCTATATGTATATACTATACACTCATGTATACATGCACCATACCATAGATTATAAACATATATATACACATTCGTATCCAAGAATATAGGTATACACACAGACAAATCATCATAGCACATACATAGTACTATACATTCCACATTCATCCATGTACTCACAAATATATCTATATTACATGAGAACACTCACATATATATACAGACCAATATGTACACACATACTAGTACACCTTTACACATGGACACATGTATCAATGTCGTACATAGCAATAAGTAGAAATATATATAGATACACTCAAGGCATTAATATACACACCAATATTTATACACTTATTCACTCAACACATATGTACTTACATAAAGATTCACACAAGTATATGATCAAAGACATATGCCATTACTTGGGTACATATAGATATATGTAAATACATACACCTCTATAGTTAATCACACACTCCTTGTATTTATATATATATCTACATACATACATGTTCATACGATATTTAAACACACCATACCATAAGTCATAGAGTTAGCATACTTATACATACATACTTATGGATATACCTAGATACATCAAGGTATAGATCAATTATACAACCAAGTATACATCCAGCTATAGATACAGATACTATTATATCACATCCGATACGCATGCAACATTGCTAACATACATACATAAGTAGGTAAATCCAATTATTGATGCACTTATGGTAAATAATCATACACCAATAATGATACACAATGATATGATGCACCACATATCAAGTGGGTAACCATACGCAAATATATCACTTAAGCACATACGTATGAACACTTACAATTATATAAACAAATATATATAATAGTTAGCATGCAAGGATGTACACAGTATATATCACTATAGTAAATAGTCCTGTCAGCATGTATGTATAGTACATCAACCTTACACTCACTTTATATATATACAAGAATACATACACATGTGTTCATATCCAATATTCACTCACGTAAATCTATATTTAACCACCTATACACTGCACAAATATACTTACATACAAGCAGTCAACGTAACACATATTCAATGCAGTATATATATACACATACGACAATATATATATATACTATAGCACAAGAATTATATTAATTCAGTATATTTATATATATATACACACACACACACTTGTATACGCAATACATATACACATATAAATCTTATTCATATGCTACACTCACATATTATCACATGATATATAAGTACACCAATATTGCATAACTTGGCATACCTACTTATGTATATATACACACCATTTAGTAAGCCAATATATTTCATACACTACTTATGGTACACATCACATTGTAGCTATATTCATACATATATATCTCACTATGTCAATTTACACAACCACATTTATAGTACACATACACATACAATTATACTTATATATACTATCATACACTTTTATACATTCAAATATACTTCCACTTACACTTATCAACAAACATCCATATACCAACGCATATAACATAAATTTATTTGCACACCAATACATATTCACACAGGTACTCCGTATATATATACACTCATCCATTAGACACCCATATACAAATATATCTTCTAACATCACTTTAATGCATCATACTTTAGTATCCATACTTACAGCTCTATATACATCCATTTATTCATACATATACACCCCCCAAATATAATCTAAGTATACATTACCATATAGATAATACATAATACTCTATTGTACAGATAATATGTCTTATACATAATTTCACTCATCAAATATTACATTCACCTCAATCCATACAAACAACATTACTATACACACACACACCTATATTATGAATTACAAGAATACACATAAGTAGTCATACACGTATCTATAGTGTATCTTATTTACAGATATATCTATAGACACATAACTATAGAAATACAAGCGAATACATTACAATACTTTTATATCCATGCAAACACATACCCACCCGTACATATATGTATATATACAAACAACTACCCATGCTTAACCTCAGGGAGCTCTGTACATTGGGTTTCCTAATACCAGGGTTTTACCCTAAGGCTGATCACCTACCCACCTTAGGATACATCTACCCCTATGGAGCATTATCCATACTATCCTTACACACGCCGCAGTGCGGAGACTTGCATGGGCCACCACCTGTCACGACCCGCTTCCTAGGATACCCGATAAGTACGAATCCGTATCAGGTATTCCCGAAACTACGGGTGTGAAGAAAAACGAGGAGAGAGAAGAGAAGTATCGCTCGGAACAGAAAACTCCGCAGGCCACTGCGCACGTGCTGGGAAGTACAAGTAAAACTCCATCACAAATATAACACTGAGAAATAAATAAAAGTACAATATTTCATTTATTTAATACATTGATACATCTTTTACATACACCATCTGTTCAAGGGGTACAAAAGAGGGAAGCTATACTGAGACAACGATAATCTTATACAACTCCAAGTCCAGTTCCAACTTATACAATACCAACATTTGCATCCTCACAACTCTAGGTATAAAGGTCTACCCGAAAAAGAAACACCAAAAGTACAAGTCTCTCATCATACCCCTCGCCACCCAATCCTACAACTGTTCACCAACTCCAAAGCTCCAGCCTCTAACTCCAACATCCAACTCACACAACCTAAAAGTCAACAGGGACATGTCAACGCGTGACCCAGTAGAAACTCCTAACACTCTAGTAGGACACAATTTTAGAACTGGTCTGTCTATCTAGGGAGGGTGGTCTAACAAGTAAGGTTCATGGTGAATAAAAGTAATCACATTCCAACATGCGAACCCAGTTATGAGAACTTGCAAAACATGCATATGAAACGATATTATGAAATAAAAATATTGAAAGGAAGCATAAGAACATGTTACCATGGGACGATAGCATTAGAGTAAACAAAAATAAGGAGACATGAGATAACAACATTTATAAATTAAAGACAATTACTATAAGTTGTTGATTCACATATTTGGAACCCATGTAAACCGTAGGACGCTAAGGAGTCGGACTTCACCCAGGGTGGGTGAAAAGTGGTACCCCAACCAGCAACACGAGCACTGGAAGGGGCCTCTCGTAACTCCGTACCCGAACGGGGCAATGTACTGGAGAGAGACTCATCTCAGTTTTTTTTTGTCGGACAAACGGAGCAAACCATCATTTACCATCATGGTGTGACACGAGCACACCAGCGGCCTCTCTAGCGCTCTCCAACTCCCCTTCTGGGGGCAACACATCGGGCGAGAAATCATAATTCATACGTCCGCTCCTTAACTCCTAAAGTTTACCCGTTTTCCCCCAAACCCACATTTGGAGTCTCACCCATTTCAAGAATGGACCGAGCTCACGATGTCAAACTCTTATCATCACTCTCAGTTTTTAAATTATTTCTTCGTTTGTCAACAAATCATCTAGCAGTCTCGACTACTGCATTCATAGATTTCCGTTTCTTTCATATTCTCACCGATGTCGTGATTCGACAACGACCATCGTCTTCATCTTATTTCAACATCGCATAGTTCCATCAATTCCATTCACTTTCTTAATGAAGTTACAACACTAATATGATACACTAAACAAGATGAAACTACAACACTAGCAAATGTCTCAAGTTGACATACTCAATCAAAATAAATCTACATGCTAGCATAATGGAAAGTAATAGCGTAATAACACAACCATGTATACTAGCTTGTTGCATGTTAGTAAATGGCATAAAACGTCCTTTAAACACAACATAATATACTAGCTTTTATTTGGACATAACAAACATGTTAATATGCACTTTAACTTGAACACAATTTTATTTACTACAACAAATTGGAAAGCATGTAAATATAGCTACTAATCATCACAAAATCATGACAAATAATAGCATGATAACTGAAATTGAACAAAACATAAAAGAGTAATGCATGGTATGACAATAGTGTAAAATTTGAATCTGTCTAAACGGTTACATCAGAAAGAACATCACTTTTATCCTATCTACAGTCATAATTGGTCTCTGGTCCCTTCACAAAAGTTGTAGATATGGGTGTTTTACTTTTAATGACCAATTTTCATAAACTCAGTTGACATATGTGATTTATGGTGAATTTTCTCCTAACAGGTATAATTTTAGCATTCTGAACTAGAAACTGAGTTCAGTTCGAGTCCATTTTGCTACAAGTTATAGACAAAATTAAAATCTAATAAAATTATTGGTTGAAGATATTGAAGTTAGCTTTCCAACGGTATCAAGATCATAATATTTTATAAAGTGTGAATGGAGTTCTAATCGTTTTACTGAAAGGTGTCAAAACTGTCTTAAAACAGACCAGTTTTAGAAACTGAATTTTTACTCTATTTTTCATTTCGAATTTGTAAAACTTGTAAAAAATAAAAGTTGTTAAGGACTTCAATATGTACAACATATATTTTTTTTTCATGAATTTCTACGCAGCCAATTAAGTGCAGCAATCTACCAAAGTATCAGCCAATTCTGTGTAAATTTCAGCATGAAGTTCAAAACTTAATTTCTACACAAAATATAAAGAACTTGCTAATTAATTAAACCCTTAGTTCTAAAACTAAACCCTACTAAGGTGATAAGAATTTCTACCTCCAAAAGTCCTTCAAAATTTTCTTTGGCCCTTCTTATTTCCTTGATGAATTTGAGCACCTAGTCTCCTTCCTTCAATCTCCTACTGGCCTTCAAAAGTTGGATTTGTGGAGTAATTTGGGAAGAATTTTTGGTGTAAAAATGATGGGGAAAAGTGGGGATTCTTGGTGGTGGAGTGGGAGGAGCTTGGGGTGGTGATGGTGGTGCAAGAGGTGGTGCAAATGAAGGAAAAGGGGGAGGGTAGAATTTTGGCCTGGTTATGTGGGGAAGAGGGTGAGAGAGAATGAGTGATTTTCTTTGATTTTTTTGTTTTCCTTTTTGATTTTTGTTTTCTCCCCCAAAATCCTCTCATCCACACACTTGTTCAAAGTTTAATACACTTGTTAGCTAAGTGTGCATACATGATGACACATGCTAATGTGGTGTCATGGTTATAGATTTTAGGGATTTGTATTTTTGAAAAATAAAAATAAATAAATAAATACACCATACATCTCATATACATGGTATTTCCTTAAATACTTCTATTCATTAATACCAAATGATGAGTTAAAAATCTTTTAAAAATAATTCCTACACCAAATAATTAAAAGAAAAATACTAGCATACTCCCAAAAATTATACGTACGTATTTACACCAAAATACGTATAAATACGCGTACATTAAAATCGGGGTGATTACATTCTACCCACCTTAAAAACAAAGTCCGCCCTCGGACTTTCTATGCTAAATGTCTGACCGGAGATTGAATAGTGTAAGGGTTTCCCTACCCTAGAAATACAAACAACGCTATATGTATATACTATACACTCATGTATACATGCACCATACCATAGATTATAAACATATATATACACATTCGTATCCAAGAATATAGGTATACACACAGACAAATCATCATAGCACATACATAGTACTATACATTCCACATTCATCCATGTACTCACAAATATATCTATATTGCATGAGAACACTCACATATATATACAGACCAATATGTACACACATACTAGTACACCTTTACACATGGACACATGTATCAATGTCGTACATAGCAATAAGTAGAAATATATATAGATACACTCAAGGCATTAATATACACACCAATATTTATACACTTATTCACTCAACACATATGTACTTACATAAAGATTCACACAAGTATATGATCAAAGACATATGCCATTACTTGGGTACATATAGATATATGTAAATACATACACCTCTATAGTTAATCACACACTCCTTGTATTTATATATATATCTACATACATACATGTTCATACGATATTTAAACACACCATACCATAAGTCATAGAGTTAGCATACTTATACATACATACTTATGGATATACCTAGATACATCAAGGTATAGATCAATTATACAACCAAGTATACATCCAGCTATAGATACAGATACTATTATATCACATCCGATACGCATGCAACATTGCTAACATACATACATAAGTAGGTAAATCCAATTATTGATGCACTTATGGTAAATAATCATACACCAATAATGATACACAATGATATGATGCACCACATATCAAGTGGGTAACCATACGCAAATATATCACTTAAGCACATACGTATGAACACTTACAATTATATAAACAAATATATATAATAGTTAGCATGCAAGGATGTACACAGTATATATCACTATAGTAAATAGTCCTGTCAGCATGTATGTATAGTACATCAACCTTACACTCACTTTATATATATACAAGAATACATACACATGTGTTCATATCCAATATTCACTCACGTAAATCTATATTTAACCACCTATACACTGCACAAATATACTTACATACAAGCAGTCAACGTAACACATATTCAATGCAGTATATATATACACATACGACAATATATATATATACTATAGCACAAGAATTATATTAATTCAGTATATTTATATATATATATACACACACACACTTGTATACGCAATACATATACACATATAAATCTTATTCATATGCTACACTCACATATTATCACATGATATATAAGTACACCAATATTGCAAAACTTGGCATACCTACTTATGTATATATACACACCATTTAGTAAGCCAATATATTTCATACACTACTTATGGTACACATCACATTGTAGCTATATTCATACATATATATCTCACTATGTCAATTTACACAACCACATTTATAGTACACATACACATACAATTATACTTATATATACTATCATACACTTTTATACATTCAAATATACTTCCACTTACACTTATCAACAAACATCCATATACCAACGCATATAACATAAATTTATTTGCACACCAATACATATTCACACAGGTACTCCGTATATATATACACTCATCCATTAGACACCCATATACAAATATATCTTCTAACATCACTTTAATGCATCATACTTTAGTATCCATACTTACAGCTCTATATACATCCATTTATTCATACATATACACCCCCCAAATATAATCTAAGTATACATTACCATATAGATAATACATAATACTCTATTGTACAGATAATATGTCTTATACATAATTTCACTCATCAAATATTACATTCACCTCAATCCATACAAACAACATTACTATACACACACACACCTATATTATGAATTACAAGAATACACATAAGTAGTCATACACGTATCTATAGTGTATCTTATTTACAGATATATCTATAGACACATAACTATAGAAATACAAGCGAATACATTACAATACTTTTATATCCATGCAAACACATACCCACCCGTACATATATGTATATATACAAACAACTACCCATGCTTAACCTCAGGGAGCTCTGTACATTGGGTTTCCTAATACCAGGGTTTTACCCTAAGGCTGATCACCTACCCACCTTAGGATACATCTACCCCTATGGAGCATTATCCATACTATCCTTACACACGCCGCAGTGCGGAGACTTGCATGGGCCACCATCTGTCACGACCCGCTTCCTAGGATACCTGATAAGTACGAATCCGTATCAGGTATTCCCGAAACTACGGGTGTGAAGAAAAACGAGGAGAGAGAAGAGAAGTATCGCTCGGAACAGAAAACTCCGCAGGCCACTGCGCACGTGCTGGGAAGTACAAGTAAAACTCCATCACAAATATAACACTGAGAAATAAATAAAAGTACAATATTTCATTTATTTAATACATTGATACATCTTTTACATACACCATCTGTTCAAGGGGTACAAAAGAGGGAAGCTATACTGAGACAACGATAATCTTATACAACTCCAAGTCCAGTTCCAACTTATACAATACCAACATTTGCATCCTCACAACTCTAGGTATAAAGGTCTACCCGAAAAAGAAACACCAAAAGTACAAGTCTCTCATCATACCCCTCGCCACCCAATCCTACAACTGTTCACCAACTCCAAAGCTCCAGCCTCTAACTCCAACATCCAACTCACACAACCTAAAAGTCAACAGGGACATGTCAACGCGTGACCCAGTAGAAACTCCTAACACTCTAGTAGGACCCAGTTTTAGAACTGGTCTGTCTATCGAGGGAGGGTGGTCTAACAAGTAAGGTTCATGGTGAATAAAAGTAATCACATTCCAACATGCGAACCCAGTTATGAGAACTTGCAAAACATGCATATGAAACGATATTATGAAATACAGATATTGAAAGGAAGCATAAGAACATGTTACCATGGGACAATAGCATTAGAGTAAACAAAAATAAGGAGACATGAGATAACAACATTTATAAAT
Source organism: Scilla litardierei (assembly GCA_030789695.1). Classification (NCBI taxonomy): domain Eukaryota; kingdom Viridiplantae; phylum Streptophyta; class Magnoliopsida; order Asparagales; family Asparagaceae; genus Scilla; species Scilla litardierei. The sequence continues at coordinate 491,816,984 of CM061142.1, read as the reverse complement.
TAAAGACAATTACTATAAGTTGTTGATTCACATATTTGGAACCCGTGTAAACCGTAGGACACTAAGGAGGCGGACTTCACCAAGGGTGGGTGAAAAGTGTTGGATCCTGTGGATGGTAAACAATACTAGAAGGGGAGTTGAATAGTGTTGTGCAAATAATAAATCTTTTTCGATCGTTAATTAAAACCCTTCTAATGTTGCCTAAGAAACCAAGTAGAGTGATCTACGCTTGGTTCTTAATCAACTTAATTAACCTTCAAAACAAGTCAGAGATAAAACTCTTCTGGTAGTCGACTCCCTAAGAACAATAGTCGACTCCCAGAGGGAAATTAAGCACAGCTCAGTTAAATAAATACTTAATGAAGATATATAAGATTTCACAGAAGTATAAGAGAGAAGCAGATACAGAAATTAATCTTGCAATATATTATGAATGAGTTACAAATGTAATACTCAATGAATCAAGATAAATAAAGTAGAGATAAACAATCACAGAGAGAATCAAATGCAAACCCAAGGATTTTTATCCTGGTTCCCTACAACCCTGGGTACGTCCAGTCCCCGACCAATCCGGTACGAGATTTCCACTATTGCCTTAGCAATACAAATACCTAGCCTTACTAGGATTTCCAACCACCTAGACTTGTCTAGGATTTTACCCTTGCCTCACAACCCGAGGACTTTACCTTGCCTCACAATCCGAGGACTTTTCACAAACACCTTGCCTACAACAAGGATTTACAACCACCCTTATCACCAAGGGACTACAAGTAAAATCAAATCCAATACACCACAATGAATTAGTGGAGATTGATTTTTACACCCAATAAATTCTATAGCCAAGATTAAATTTGCAATTGGGCTTAACGTGGCTAAAAGAATTTAGATCATTCGTAGATCACACAAAGAAAATGAATTTATTCAATGTGATCTAGAATCTAGATGTGTTCTTAGATCACACAAAGAATATGAAATTATTCAATGTGATCTAGAATCTAGATGTTTCAAAAATCCTTTGAGAATATGAAAAATCAAAGAGAAGGATTTTGAAAACCAATTTGCAATAGCCAAAAATAATAATGATCTTAAAATGAATTATAAAAGAATATAAGCAATAAGATCAGAAATTGAAAAACCGTTTTGGCTATGAAGAACTTTGAGAGCGATGAGAACGATGAGATCTTTTGAGAGAATAATAATTTTGCTCAAGAATGAATTGGTGAAGAAAATGTTCTCATATGGTCTCTATTTATAGAGCCAAAGGAGAATTCAAAATGATTCAAATCAAGTTTGACTTTTGACAAAAAATCAAGCAATGAATAAATGAGAGAGTGAATCAAGGAATTCTGGTCGCACAGCTGGTAGTCGACTCCCTAACTTTGGTAGTCGACTCCCAGAGTGTCTCAGAGAAAATCTGCCACAACTGGTAGTCGACTCTCTAACTTAGGTAGCCGACTACCAGAGTATCTTTTCTGGTAGACGACAGAAATCAGTGTAGTGAACTACTGGGTGTTTGTAGTTGACTACAAGTTGAAACATAACTTCTATGAAAAGTATGCTCTCAAATAAGTTTAAAATGAGTTTTAAAAACATTTTAGAAAATCATTTTGTGTGTGTGCAAATTCTTCTTGGCTTTGAAATAATCCTAAGAAAATGAAAAACAACTCACACACTAAACTCTATGAAGAACTTGAAGCTATGGTTGAGCTGGAGCTAGTTGCATATGCTTCGCTTGAATTTGAGCTCCTCTTTAGATTTAGCTTGAGCACATTCTTTGAGCTTCATCTTTGAACTCTTCTTGTGCTTGAGCTTTGGAGTTGCGAGCTAAATTCATCTTCATCTTCTATGTGTGTGGTTGAAGTTCTTCTTCTCGGAGTATGTTTCGAGCTTCAATTAGCTTATTGCACAACCTACACACTTAAGTAGTATGATTAGTAACTTAACAACATTTGGTGTGATCATCAACAAAACAAACCACTTGGGGTGGGACTAGATTCCCATCACTCTCCCCCTTTTTGATGATGGCACCCAAATGAAAAACATATGAATAATATGAAATAAAAACAATGAGTAAATGTACTTACTCCCCCTGCTTAGATGCAGTTTATTATTCATGTTTTTGCTTGCTTCACTTTTTCTCCCCCTTGTCATCACAAAAAAAAACATAATCGTATGCATACCAAGTGAAGAAAAAATTTCATAGACTCCCCCTTAAAGTTTGCATCATTGAAGTTGGGTCTCCCCATTAATTCATGCATATAACTTGAGATTCATTGGGAGCTCTTCTACTAATCCATTATAGTTTTGGTATCTGAAAATCAAACAAATAATTTTGGTACCCTTTCTTTGTGGGTCCGTGGGATTAGTCATACATAATAATGTAATCATCAACCAAGAGGGAACCAAACCCAGTTGGGTTGAGATTTCCCATAAGTAAATTTATAATCTATACAAAAATGAACATTGTTCATAAAACTAGAAATGTAATTGTCTTTCATTTGGACGGTTCCAATTTTGGGAATCCAAACTTTGACATATCCATTTTCAGTTTTAGGAACTCTAGCTTGATGATGAGAGATCCTGGCATTTTGTTTGGTCATATTATAACCTAAGCCATGTTTGCTAGATTGGGGTCTTTGTGATCTAATCAAGCTATCCAATTTTTCTTTACCTTTATTGAACCTAGCAACATTATTAACCAAATCCTCATGTTTTGCCTTAATGGTGGTCATGTTCTTTTCTAAGTCTCTAAACCTATTTCCTAGGTCTTTGAGTTCTACATTGAGCAACTTATTCTTTTCAATTAAATCCTTATTGTTGCTAATCAATTTTAGGTTCTCTTCTTTAATCTTTTCTAGCTCTTGATTAGTAGGATTAGAACCACAAGATTTATGCAACCTTTTGAGAGTTAGAAGCTCTTTGAGTTGGACCTCATATAATGCATAAATTTTATGAAATTCCTCCTCATAATCAATTTCATCATCATTGCTACTATCGCTATCACTAGAGTTATGATAGGAATTTACCTTGGGGTCTTCCCGTGCCATGAAGCACATGTAGTTCCACTCGTTCCTTTTGCTTGCTTTTCCTTCATTTTCGGATGATGATGAGCTATCGGAATCCTCTTCATCATCGCTTTTATCCCAAGCTCCAAAAGATTTTCTACTTGGCCTTTTGCCTTTGTATGACTTCGTTCTCTTATCTCTGAATTTCTTTAGAGGACACTCATTCTTCATGTGGCCTGGCTTATTACATTCATAACAAATAACATCATTAGTGGAATTGAACTTACGGTTGTAGGACTTACGTGCTTTTAGGATTTTCTTGTATCCTTTGGAGATGAGTGCCATTTGTTTCTCCATCTCATCTTTGACTTCATTCTCGGACTCCTCCGTATCCGATGTTTCTTTGAATGCAAGGTTCTTCTTCTTTTCACCGTGTTCCTTGGTCTTTTGCTCTTGCAGTTGGAGTTCATACGCTAATAGATTGCCGATGAGCTCCTCCAAGGTCAGCTTTGAAGTGTCGTTGCCTTCTTCAATGGCTGAAGCTTTGGATTGCCATTCGGGAGTGAGTGATCTAAGGATCTTGCATATATGATCCTCTTGTGTATACTTCTTTCCCAATCCCGCAAGTGTGTTGACGATCTTTGTAAATCTCGTGTACATCTCCGTTATGTTCTCGTCTTTCTCCATCATAAATTTTTCATACCTGCCAGCATAAAGAGAAGATTTTGAAGATTTAACTTTTTGGTTACCTTCATGCGTTACCTCAAGGAGTTTCCATATTTGGTGCGCGGAGGTAGCCATGGAGATGCGGTTGTACTCCGTTGTGTCAAGGCCGCAATATAGAGTAGACACCGCTTTGGCATTTAGAGACACTTTGTCCTTCTCCGTCTTGGTCCACTTTTCTTCCTCAAGAGTGGGTTCTTCATAAGGATTCTCCACTATCTTCCATAGATCATAGGAGATAGAGAGAAGGTACATTCGCATCCGATTCTTCCAAGATCCATAATTTGATCGTTGAGTAGTGGTGGTCTGGTGGAAGATTGTCCTTCGGGAAAATGGTTGGTTGACGCCGTCTATAACCTCGCTCCGATACCAAGTGTTGGATCCTGTTGATGGCAAACAACAATAGAAGGGGGGGTTGAATAGTATTGTGCAAATAATAAATCTTTTTCGATCGTTAATTAAAACCCTTCTAATGTTGCCTAAGAAACCAAGTAGAGTGATCTACGCTTGGTTCTTAATCAACTTAATTAACCTTCAAAACAAGTCAGAGATAAAACTCTTCTGGTAGTCGACTCCCTAAGAACAGTAGTCGACTCCCAGAGGGAAATTAAGCACAACTCAGTTAAATAAATACTTAATGAAGATATATAAGAATTCACAGAAGTATAAGAGAGAAGCAGATACAGAAATTAATCTTGTAATATATTATGAATGAGTTACAAATGTAATACTCAATGAATCAAGATAAATAAAGTAGAGATAAACAATCACAGAGAGAATCAAATGCAAACACAAGGATTTTTATCCTGGTTCCCCACAACCCTGGGTATGTCCAGTCCCCGACCAATCCGGTATGAGATTTCCACTATTGCATTAGCAATACAAATACCTAGCCTTACTAGGATTTCCAACCACCTAGACTTGTCTAGGATTTTACCCTTGCCTCACAACCCGAGGACTTTACCTTGCCTCACAATCCGAGGACTTTTCACAAACACCTTGCCTACAACAAGGATTTACCACCACCCTTATCACCAAGGGACTACAAGTAAAATCAAATCTAATACACCACAATGAATTAGTGGAGATTGATTTTTACACCCAATAATTCTATAGCCAAGATTAAATTTGCAATTGGGCTTAACGTGGCTAAAAGAATTTAGATCATTCGTAGATCACACAAAGAAAATGAATTTATTCAATGTGATCTAGAATCTAGATGTGTTCTTAGATCACACAAAGAATATGAAATTATTCAATGTGATCTAGAATCTAGATGTTTCAAAAATCCTTTGAGAATATGAAAAATCAAAGAGAAGGATTTTGAAAACCAATTTGCAATAGCCAAAAATAATAATGATCTTAAAACAAATTATAAAAGAATATAAGCAATAAGATCAGAAATTGAAAAACCGTTTTGGCTATGAAGAACTTTGAGAGCGATGAGAACGATGAGATCTTTTGAGAGAATAATAATTTTGCTCAAGAATGAATTGGTGAAGAAAATGTTCTCATATGGTCTCTATTTATAGAGCCAAAGGAGAATTCAAAATGATTCAAATCAAGTTTGACTTTTGACAAAAAATCAAGCAATGAATAAATGAGAGAGTGAATCAAGGAATTCTGGTCGCACAGCTGGTAGTCGACTCCCTAACTTTGGTAGTCGACTCCCAGAGTGTCTCAGAGAAAATCTGCCACAACTGGTAGTCGACTCTCTAACTTAGGTAGCCGACTACCAGAGTATCTTTTCTGGTAGACGACAGAAATCAGTGTAGTGAACTACTGGGTGTTTGTAGTTGACTACAAGTTGAAATATAACTTCTATGAAAAGTATGCTCTCAAATAAGTTTAAAATGAGTTTTAAAAACATTTTAGAAAATCATTTTGTGTGTGTGCAAATTCTTCTTGGCTTTGACATAATCCTAAGAAAATGAAAAACAACTCACACACTAGACTCTATGAAGAACTTGAAGCTATGGTTGAGCTGGAGCTAGTTGCATATGCTTCACTTGAATTTGAGCTCCTCTTTAGATTTAGCTTGAGCACATTCTTTGAGCTTCATCTTTGAACTCTTCTTGTGCTTGAGCTTTGGAGTTGCGAGCTAAATTCATCTTCATCTTCTATGTGTGTGGTTGAAGTTCTTCTTCTCGGAGTATGTTTCGAGCTTCAATTAGCTTATTGCACAACCTACACACTTAAGTAGTTTGATTAGTAATTTAACAACATTTGGTGTGATCATCAACAAAACAAACCACTTGGGGTGGGACTAGATTCCCATCAAAAAGTGGTACCCCAACCAGCAACACGAGCACCGGAAGGGGCCTCTCGTAACTCCGTACCCTAACGGGGCAAGGTACTGGAGCGAGACTCATCTCAGTTTTTCTGTCGGACAAATAGAGCAAACCATCATTTACCATCATGGTGTGACACGAGCACACCAGCGGCCTCTCTAGCCCTCTCCAACTCCCCTTCTGGGGGCAACACATTGGGCGAGAAATCATAATTCATACGTCCGCGCCTTAACTCCTAAAGTTTACCCGTTTTCCCCCAAAACCACATCTGGAGTCTCACCCATTTCAAGAATGGACCGAGCTCCCGATGTCAAACTCTTATCCTCACTCTCAATGTTTAAAGTATTTCTTCGTTTGTCAACAAATCATCTAGCGGTCTCGACTACCGCATTCATAGATTTCCGTTTCTTTCATATACTCACCGATGTCGTGATTCGACAACGACCATCGTCTTCATCTTATTTCAACATCGCATAGTTCCATCAATTCCATTCACTTTCTTAATGAAGTTACAACACTAATATGATACACTAAACAAGATGAAACTACAACACTAACAAATGTCTCAAGTTGACATGCTCAATCAAAATAAAGCTACATGCTAGCATAATGGAAAGTAATAGCGTAATAACACAACCATGTATACTAGCTTGTTGCATGTTAGTAAATGGCATAAAACGTCCTTTAAACACAACATAATATACTAGCTTTTATTTGGACATAGCAAACATGTTAATATGCACTTTAACTTGAACACAATTTTATTTACTACAACAAATTGGAAAGCATGTAAACATAGCTACTAATCATCACATAAATCATGACAAATAATAGCATGATAACTGAAATTGAACAAAACATAAAAGAGTAATGCATGGTATGACAATAGTGTAAAATTTGAATTTGTCTAAACGGTTACAGCAGAAAGAACATCACTTTTAGCCTATCTACAGTCAGAATTGGTCTCTGATCCCTCACAAAAGTTGTAGATATGAGTGTTTTCCTTTTACTGACCAATTTTCATAAACTCAGTTGACTTATGTGATTTATGGTGGATTTTCTCCTAACAGGTATAATTTCAGCATTCTGAACCAGAAACTGAGTTCAGTTCGAGTCCATTTTGCTACAAGTTACAGACAGAATTAAAATCTAAGAAAATTATGGGTTGAAGATCTTGAAGTCAGATTTCCAACGGCATCAAGATCATAATATTTTATAAAGTGTGCAGGGCGTTCTACTCGTTTTACTGAAAGGTGTAAAAACTGTCTAAAAACAGACTAGTTTTAGAAACTGAATTTTTACTCTATTTTTCAGTTCGAATTTGCAAAACTTGTAAAAATTTAAGTTGTTAAGGACTTCAATATGTACAACATAGATTTTTTTCATGTACTTCTACGTAGCCAATTAAGTGCAGCAATCTACCAAAGTATCAGCCAATTCTGTGTAAATTTCAGCATGAAGTTCAAAACTTAATTTCTACACAAAATTTAAAGAACTTGCTAATTAATTTAACCCTTAGTTCTAAAACTAAACCCTACTAAGGTGATAAGAATTTCTACCTCCAAAAGTCCTTCAAAATTTTCTTTGGCCCTTCTTATTTCCTTGATGAATTTGAGCTCCTAGTCTCCTTTCTTCAATCTCCTACTAGCCTTCAAAAGTTGGATTTGTGGAGTAATTTGGGGAGAATTTTTGGTGTTAAAATGATGGGGAAAAGTGGGGATTCTTGGTGGTGGAGTGGGAGGAGCTTGTGGTGGTGATGGTGGTGCAAGAGGTGGTGCAAATGGAGGAAAAGGGGGAGGGTAGAATTTTGGCCTGGTTGTGCGGGGAAGAGGGTGAGAGAGAATGACGGATTTTCTTTGATTTTTTGGTTTTCCTTTTTGATTTTTGTTTTCTCCCCCAAAATCCTCTCATCCACACACTTGTTCAAAGCTTAATACACTTGTTAGCTAAGTGTGGATACATGATGACACCATGCTAATGTGGTGTCATGGTTATAGATTTTAGGGATTTGTATTTTTGAAAAATAAAAATACATAAAGAAATACACCATACATCTCAAATACATGGTATTTCCTTAAATACTTCTATTCATTAATACCAAATGATGAGTTAAAAATCTTTTAAAAATAATTCCTACACCAAATAATTAAAGGAAAAATACTAGCATACTCCCAAAAATCATACGTACGTATTTACGCCAAAATACGTTTAAATACGCGTACATTAAAATTGGGGTCATTACATTTGTACCCGTCACAAATCGACTGTGATTTCTGTACAATTTAGGACATTTGTCCAAATCACAAATTGATTGAGACAAAGGATTGGCCATATGGATGTCACCTAAACTCGATGGCCCCCAAAAGTCACCCACAAAAAACCCAAAAATGCACCTGCACTCAAAGACCCCATAATTCAAATAACTTTCCCCAATTATCCTCGACAATACCGACATACACACAGTTCTCACTCCTTTTCGGTTGCACGCGTGCAACACATCCTGTTTGTGTGGTTTTTTGTGTCGTGCACTGTATGCATGGGTTAATATAATTGTGGGCCAAGTGACTGGGACAACCGATTGGCCATGGGTGTGCCACCTCATTTTGGTAGGGTCCCAAAAGTCACCAACAAAAAACCCAAAAGTGCACCCACATTCAAAAAATCACTAATTCAAATAACATTCCCCTCCCCCCGACGATACCGACACACACACCCACAGTTCTCACTTCTTTTCGGTTGCACGCGTGCACCGCATCCTGTTCGTGGGGGGTTTTCCTTTTTTGTGTTGTGCACTTTATGCACGGGTTAATGAGGACCTTTATCCTACTGGGACAAACCCAGTAGAACAAAGGATTGTTTAGGCTTTGCCACCTCATCATGGTGGGAGTTACTTAGTGGTGGGTGGGGGTTTGGGTTTGCTTTGGGGTGTGGCTTTGGGGAGTTGAGTTAAATGCCCCCCACATTCACTTGAATTGAAAGCTTGCCATTGGTATTGTTGCACTTTGCCCCCAAGGTTTTTATACAATTTAGCCCTTGCTTTTCCACCTTTTACCCAACATTCATATGAATAACAAGTTTCCCATTGGGAATTTCGTGCTTTGCTCCAAAAAAAATTTCAATCAAACCCCGGCTTTCCCCCCTTTTGCCCCCCAAAGATCCCCACACACCCACCACACTTCTCACTCCTTTTCGATTTCACGTGTGCACCGCATCTTTTCCTTGGGGTTTTTTTTTGCTCCGTGCACTATGTGCACGGGTTATTTCTAGTCATTATATATGTTGATGTACAATGGCTTTGAGAATCACTATTTCATGCATGTTTAGGATGTTTTCTTTATGACATGACATTATGCCTATGTTCTACATATGCCACGACACTATGCTTATGTTACTTTATGCGATGACACTATGCTTATGCCATGACAAAATATCATGAAGTTGTCTTATTTCCTTATGCCATGACACTATGCTTATGTTTTATATCAAGATCATGATGCTTTCTTTATGCATATGATATTTTTGTGATGCGATGATGTTCGGCTAAATTATGACGTTGATGTGATGATGGTTGAAAATGAAATGATGTTTATCGATGGATATGTCCGCTCATATGTTAAGGCGGATGACATGGCCATATATGATTTGAGTAAGTACCCGAGTGTACTATAATAACTAGGACCATATCAGTCTACCCAAGGTGGGTGTGTTATTCGAGAAACGAGTTTTGGGAGAAATTCAAGTAAAGTGAAATAATAAGAAACTGGATTAGACTGGCCTTCTATCTTACTCGCACTCCTGGCAACCGGTACGGAGAGGATCAGAGTTGGATAGACCTTGGATGTGCTCGTGATTCACCGTAAGGTATATCGGTACTGTTGAGGGATGTGTGCCCTCAGTTCATTTGTAATTGATGCAAGTGGATTTTAATATTAAATGGAAAATAATATATATATATATAGTAAAATGTTTACAAATATATTTTATAAAGGCATAGATAGGAAGAGGATTTTTCCACGAAAGTCGGGGAGAAAACCGCGCTTAAATCGAAGTCCTTACGGGTCCATAAAGTCTATTTAAAAGGAGTTTTTTAAATTAGAAGCCAAAGAAATATGTTTTTAATTAAGAGAGCCCAAAAGGCTTTAAGAGTTAAAGCAATTTGAATTGAAGGGGCCTGTAAATTGAAGGGGCCTGTAAGGATCCTGTCTATAGAGAAAACACTAGAAGGGGGGTTGACTAGTGTTTAAGCAATTTAAAACGATAGTTACACCAAATTAAAAAGCTACCCAACAATATAATGCGGAATTAGAATTAAACCCAAATAAGAAACAAATGCAAACACAATTATGTTTCTAGGATTCGGATTACCCAAGTCACTTCCTGACTTTTTCCCGGTAATCCTACGTCCCTTCCACCGGGATACCTCTGGATACTCAAGTTAGAACCCTAACTTGAGGTTTCCTTAAAACCCACTTGTAGCAACCATACAAGTGAAATCAAATACAATCGATATCCTTGACTCCCACAACTTGGGAGCAAGCAAACCGCTCTCACAAACCGAGAGCAAATTCAATTTACGAAAGTAATGAAATATAAAGCAACACTTACAATCACCTATGCCTTGAAGTAGAACTTGAAGGAGAGGTGTGATGTGTGTTGAAGACTCTCTTGGAAGAGAGGAGAAAGCCCTTTGTCTTGACTGCACCAAATACCTAGAGGATCACTCTTTGGTTCTAGGTTGGAGAGCAAGAGATCAAAGATTTGGAATTCTTAGGGCTTTGGATTTGAGAGCTTTAGACTTTAGAAAATGAAAGCTTAAGATGAATGAGTAACCTTTCAATGGAACAGTAGAAGCCATATATATAGGTTTCTCACATCCACAAAACAGTTTAGGCAAAAACCCTTTTGGAATCCGTGAGAAAAATCTCAACGGATAGAAACTGAACCCGCAACAGTCGACTGTTGAAGAAACCACAGTCGACTGATGCACAGTCAGCATGGGTAGGTAAGAATTCATAACGGTAACTTACCACGTGGACAATCGACTGATGAAGCAAAGACAGTCGACTGTTAAACCAACAGGCGACTGTAATTACTTCTACAGGCGACTGGCCGAAAGAATGGTAAGTTGAAGAAATCTGGAAATCCTGTAAGATAACACGACGACTGATGAGGATAATACAGTCGACTGTTAATCAGAACAGGCGACTGTAAATCCTTAAACAGACGACTGTCAAATACCCTGAGAATTTCCAGAGAGCCGAGTCAATAAATTGGCTCACAGACAGACGACTGTTGCAGCATACACAGTCGACTGATCCAAGGGACAGTCGACTGTATATTCGACATTAGTCGACTGTCCGTAAAAGTCAGATCAACATAGTTTGGGCAGGAGGATAGACAGGCGACTGATTTACAAAACACAGTCGACTGTCACTAGGACAGGCGCCTGTGAATCGTTCATCAGTGGCCTATGCCAAATAAACAGAAAGGCCCAAAACTAGATTGCAAAAGTTTGTGCATAACAGGCGACTGTAGAACAAAACACGGTCGACTGTTTTTGAGACAGACGACTGTAAAATGTTCAGCAGTCGACTGTTATAAACAATCCAAGCACAATCACTAAGGAAATGAATTGGGGTCTAAGGACAACTTATCTAATGATGTCCTAAGACTGAATTGAATATGTGTGTGAGTGCTCCATCAATGTTCTACTTCTAAGCTACATACTAGAAGAGATAAAAGAAATTTACATTCATGAAATCTCTCTTCTATCCATCGCATGAGCTTGAAGTCTTCATGAAGCTTCAATCACCATTCACGATCATCCAATTCATTTTCATTTGCCTTCAATGAACTTTGAGAGTCATCCATTGCAAGTAGATCTTCATAAATAACTTGGGCAATGGATTAACTGCAAAATAGGGGATTAGTCACAAGTATTTATGTTTGCTCATCATTAACACCAAATAGGGAGAAGTCCAATACTCAACAAGGCCCAATATCTTTAATGAGTTAAAGCAATGATTAATTAAAGAAAAGGAGGAAATGGCATTTGAGCCCACGCCGCTGACTGGGCTTTCCCAAGCGCTGCCTGGGCAAGCCTAGGCCAGGTGCCTGGGCCCAACCCCATGCGATGGCCGCCTGGGCTTGGCCCCAAGCGGGCCCATAATATGCGGGCAAGGCCCGCTCGCTTAATGCAGGCGGGGCCTTCCAGCCTGTGCACGCGGGCGCGTGCACAACACGTGCCCGCATGCTGTGCACCCACCGGCCAGGTGGGGCCCAACGGTGGGCCCCACTTAGGGTTTCTCCTTTTTCTGCTGACGGCTACGTTTTGCATAGCAGAATGCAATTTTTGGCTGATTTTGAGACTTCGTTTGAGGGGTCAAATGAAGTCGAAATTGAGCCATGTTTGTTTCTATGTGTTCACCGTTCGGTGCTCTTCAATTTGATAGGTTGTATCACTTGCGAAGCTCAACAATGAGTGAGGAAAAATTTGCTTATGGTTGGCCTTTGTGAAAGGGAAACTTTGATTAAATTTTTACACCAAAACTTTTAGTCCCATATCGGATATGATGAGAAGGGGAGGGGTCAGCCGCCTATATAAATAGGGGCCAATTCCTCTCATTGAAACTCGCACCAAGTATCAAAATCCGAGAAGCTACCAAAATTTTGGAGCATGCTCGGATTAAGACTTAAATTAATTATTCTCTCTCTCCCTAAATTCTTCCTGACTGTTGATTGGGCTTTAGTAAATCTACGAAGGAGCTCAGATCGGATCCGAAGTCTTAACAGATGATCCACTCAAGGTGAAATCTTATTCGGTGCGTGGTTGGCTCGGCGACAAGGGTGTTGCTCGTATTGGGACGCGGGGAGGTTCGGCTTGGGACAAGGTACGGCTTGGGATGCGGTTCGGCTTGGGAGAAGCGGTGCGGTGTCAAAGAAATGTTGCTGAAAACGACGCTTCGTATTCAGCAGAAACGAAGTGAAAGGTGTGTAGTTTAATTATTGGCATGCGTTTATAATTGCAAATGTTAGATAGATCTATCCTTAGGGGTTGGTCGGACCCAACCCCGGGATAGTAGAGACCTTGGCTAGGGTTAATATCTTTAGAGCTTGATATAAAAAAATTTAAAATCTGTTTTTTCGCTGCATATTTATTTTCGTCGTCTGACCGACTTAGGCCAGACGTCTATTTTATTGCCATGAGTACACTGAAAACCTAACATTGGTATCAAAGCCCGTCTACATGATCTATGTTTTGCAGTTATAAAATGTATGTAATACATCATGTTTCTCCATCAGATGGAGGTTTTATTTAAACTATTAAAATGTCGTTTTCATGTGCTGAATTTCGAAAATTTGGTTTTTGAAAATTAGATCAAATTATAAATCATGAGATAATTTTAATAAGTTAGATCTTTAAAATTAGATGATAATTTTGGTGTAACTTTAACATATGAGATAAAATTTTAAGTTGCTTGTTTAGCAAAAAAATTACGAGATAATTTTTTTTGCTATACTAAAATATTTAGATGATAAATTTTAATGGTTAGATGATGTTGATGGAAATTGAATTCCACCCCAAGTGATTTTGATGATGAGCACACCAAATGAAGCTTAATGGACTAACTACAGTACAATTAAGTGTGCAGGATATGCGACAAATGAAAAGCTTTGCTCATACTCAAAGAAGCGCAATCAACGCTCAAAGACAAGGACGAACGTGGCTAAGATCAAATAATGAAGCTCAAATAGAACAAGAAGCTTAAGTGAAGCTCACATCTACTCCATCAAATTGATCAAGCTTCCGAAGTCGTGTCCTAGTCTATAGTGAGTGTGTTGTGTCTTTTTAGGGTATTGTTAAAGCCAAATCATATAGACAATCACACACACACAAACGATTTTTTAAATGTTTTGAATATCTTTTAAATCATCTTCAAAAATGATTTGAGAGCTTTCTCTAGTCGTTTTATAAATTCCGTAGTGAAACTCCACACGCCCTGGAGTTAGCTACTTGTTTGACTAGCTGTGTCGCAGAAAAAACTCCTTTGAGAGTCGACTACCAAAGGTAGGGAGTCGACTACCAACTGAAAATCAAGATTTCCTAAAACACACTGAGAGTCGACTTCCACTCCTATGGAGTCGACTACCAGCTGTCGAAGTTTGAAGTTTTGACTTGAATTTTGAAATATCGTTGAGCAATTTTCTCCCATGATTTTTGGGACAAAAGTCAAAGTAATTTGAATTTCGAATTCTCAGATTTCTCCTATAAATAGATGACCATTTTCATTGAGAAAAACACAACAACTATGGAATTCAAATTCTCTCGTGCAAACGCTCTAAAGTTCTAAGCTCTCATTCTCTCTTTAGCCAATTCTGTTTTATTTGTGATCTTGCAAATTTTGTTATTATTTTTAAAGGTCATAATCTCGTTTTATTGGCTAACTGTTTTTCAAATCCGTATTACTTTTCTCTTGATTTTTTTTTAAAGGATTTTTGAAAAACATTAGATCTAGATCACAAAGAATTCATTCGTATCTTTGTGTGATCTAGAATCTCATTCTATCAAGCCACTACACGCAATTTTGTCTATTATTATTTGGCTATAGAATCTGGAAGTAAAACCAATCTCCATCAATTTATTGTGGTGAATTGGATATCAATTTTATTGTGTTGTTGTTGGAACACTAGACAAGTCTAGGTGTTGCCAGTTGGAAATCCTGGTCAAGACTAGGTCGTTGGAAATCCTAACTAGTGGAGTTAGGTACTTGTATTTGCCAAGGCAGATAGTGGAAAATCTCGTACCGGATTGGTCGGGGACTAGACGTACCCAAAAGTTGTGGGGAACCAGGATAAAAATCCTTGTGTTTGCGATTGTTTATCTGTGTTTGTTTATATTTGCTCTTACTTTATTATTTGCTAATTGTTGTTCATCTATTGCAAAGATTAACTTACTTTTACCCGCTGTGAATAAAGATATAATATTTGTATTACTTGCAATCTTATCTGTGCTTATAAATACTCTGGGAGTCAACTACTGTTCATAGGGAGTCGACTACCTGCTGTGAAATTACCCTGTGATTTTTTAGATTACTTTGTTGATTAATAACCAAGCGTAGATCGCTCTACTTGGTTTCTTAGGCAACATTAGAAGGACGTTTATTAACAATCGAAAAAGTTTACTATTTGAACAACACTATTCAACCCCCCTTCTAGTGTTGTTTGCCATCCACAGGATCCAACAAATGTTTCTTGTTAATTTTGTGATAATACATGATGAACTATTAGGTTAGCCATTAAAATCTTTAAGAAAATTATATGATAATTTTTTAAGGACATGTTATGATTTAAACTTGTTTAAATGCCTAATATATTATTAGGATATCACCTTAAAATCTTTATAGTTGATAATGACATTAATAAAATTTATTAACAAATCCTAATAATTTCGAATTTTAGGATTCAACTAGTTGATATGATTAACTAGTTGTAATGAAGTCATATCTAGTCGATGGCACACATATGAATAATAAGTTTCCGTCAATGGACCATGATCCGGTCTAGTGTGTTTTGACTAGTGTTGTGGATTAACCTTGCTCGACTGGGGATAGTGATCCTGGCCTAGCCAAATACCTAGCCGTGTTCCACTGGACCGTAAAGATGTGAATTATGATTATGTGACACCGTCGATTACATCTAGTCAATTATGTTAAAAATCTTATTCAAGGTTAACCGTAGCCCTCCTTACTTTTGGATTTTGGAAACCAGAAATTTCTTGTTATAATTGTTGAGTCAACTCAAGCTATAACATGACTATCTTTTGGGAACCAATACCTTTAAACATGTGATGTAGTTTGACTTAACCCAAACCCTCGCGTCGTGAACAAACAGAGTGCCGATGTAAGTTAGGATTGGACAAGAAAGTAAGGGGTCTGCCTAGACTAGTCTTTATGATTTGTTGAGCCAACTCATAAGTGACCAGGGGTAAAAACCACAAGGGAATCAAATTCAATGTGATTGATGAAGAGTCGTCTACCGATTGCACAGTTAAGCAACTTGTTGAGCCAACTCAAGGTTGTGAGACTCAGGGTGGTCGGGTCCCTTTCCTACTAAATGTTATTTTTTGTTCATCTTTATGACTTAAGATGATCGTTAAAATAGTGTGAGGATATAGTTGAATAAAATCCATTTTAACTATATTTAAAAATCATTGAACATATGCTGAACTAGGATAGTTCTATGTTTTACCAGAAGGAATCCAAGACATAATATCCTAAAGGAAAATATAAACTGGTCAAGATGATTGTTTAAGGAATATCAAGTCAAGATCAAGTTTGATAGCCTAAACCAGGTTCTCACTGACCTTAAAATGTCCTTACTAGCACAGGCTTAGGGACAATGATTTCCTTGAGCTCTGTGTCCAACAAAATAAAAGCACGCTACATGTCACTCGCCTCTATGAAGGACAGCTTGAACATGTTGATGCTCAAAGCAAGTTTCTTCATAAAATTTATTGAGTCAACTCAAGGTTGTATGGAAAACGGTTTCGATCCGCAAGATTCAAAACTTCGATCAAACTATTTGACTTGAAGATGAGTGCACGAGCAATGCAAGACCATGTATCTAAATCAGATCTTGAGTCAAGTAACTTGTTGAGTTAACTCAAGGTTGCGAAGCTCAAGTGTTTGGATACGTAAGGTGCTTGTACAACCAATAATTTTTGTTGGGATAGTATTATCTAAATGTGATGTAGAACTGAGAAGGCATTGAGGAAAGTCGGCATGAGAAAGAAAGTTTTGACTATGATAAGACAAGGCAAAATTAGAAGGAACTGAAAATGTGACATATTTGATGTCACGATTTCAGGATAATTGTTATACAAAAGGAGAACACATTTTCACAAATGTCATCACTTTCCTTTTGAAGCAATGTCTCGGTATGAATGCTTTGTATAATGATATTGTATTAAATATTAATACACGAATACGAAAGTTATAGAAAATTTATCTATGGAAAAATAGACTAGGCCGTACCGATGAGAACAGACTGGATAAGTCAAATACAGAGAGTTTTGATCTCTCGTATTATGAGTCAAAAGACACTTGTAAGTCTTGTCTCAAAGGTATGATGGTCAATGTCACGCCCCGCTTCCCAAAAACAGCGGAGGCAAAGCGTGACTAGGCCCGCTTAGGCCAGGGCTAAGGAGCCCTGACCCAATAAGCGTCTGTGTGGTACCAAGATGAAGGTACCGGTCCCTGCATGTTAGTACAGAACAATAAGGGTACAAGAAAGGAAAGACAAATAATTTTATTCCAACATATCAAAAGTACTAAGTCTCAACGCCTGAATGGCTACAACTGCAGAAAAGTAAATCTAACAGTGCAAGCACCCGACCTAAACAAGGAAACAAAAAGGTGCTACGCACCCAACTAAAAGAAATGGATATCTGATCACTCCTTATTTTACACTTTTTTCCCGCATGTTTGCATGCCATTTAGATCGCCCAAATCATATTTTTCACGATATATCGACGATATTGCGATGCTTTTCACGATTTCTTGTTTTTGTCGCATTTCAGGTGATTTGGAGCGATTTGGAGTGATCTCGAGATGCGTTTACTCCAGAGGGTCACCGACGACCTCCCCAAGGGGTATTTTGCTGTTGAAGAGGAGCGGAAGAAGAAAGGACGTCGCAGGAGCGACAAGGAGGCCAAAACAAGCTGTTTGGGCATTTTTGGTGTCCCAATCGGCCGAGTGGAGAAGTCACTCGGCCGACCAGCGAGACACCGCTCGGCCGACCAGATCGGATACGTTTCATACGTGCACTCGGCCGAGCGACGGAGACCACATCGGCCGAGTGACGAGATCCCGTCCGCCTGAGTGGCGCCCAGACGAAGCCATTCAAAAATCGCCAACTTACTGTTTTTCGGCTGCCTGAGCTTCAGAAGACCCACTCGGCCGAGTGGATAATCTCGACCGCCCGAGTACCAAGAAGCCATCGGCCGAGTGACGACAACTCACTCGGCCGAGCCACCCCCGAAGTGAAGACCCCTGAAGATCAAGACTTACTGGAAATTTACAAGGTTTCCCACTCGACCGAGCGACTTTTGTCACTCGGCCGAGTGCGACGCGCTGCCTGTAGCGAAAATTGCGGATTTCAGGCTGCGCAGGGGTATTTTGGTCACAGTTTTTGGACGATTTTGGGGGTATTTAACCCCTATTTTTACCCTAGTTTTGAGAGCTTTTCTCTTAGATTTTTGCAGCTTTTTAGATTAACTTTTTAGCTTTATTCTTGTGATTGGAGAGGAGACAAAAGTTGATTTTTGTTGGATTAATTGAAGAACTCCATTGGTTTGCCTCTCTCTTCTCTAAAAATTCTATTTTTATTGCTTATCTCAATATTGTGATGAATTCTCTTGTTTATTTCATTGATTGTTTTTGTGTTTGTGCTATGAATTGTGAGTAGTCTCCACGTCTTGGGGCGTGGGGATGAACCCTACAAGCCCAATTTCATATTTGTGATGAATTGGTGGAAATTTTGCTAGAATTGTTATTAGGGATTAGTTTGGGAGCTATTTACTACGGATAGCTAAGAGTTCATACCGATTGGGATTTGCAAGAGATTGGATCCCAATTCGATAGGAAACCCTAGAAATCCGCATTGGGTTGGAATCGAATTTCCGTAGTATCGGTTTGCAAGAGATTGGACAGATACTAGGGTTCCCGGTTGCAATTCCGTGCCGATACCCGTTTGCAAGAGATTGGACGGGTAGGAACTATCCCAACCTAGGTCGTGGGCCGAGTTTGCAAGAGATTGGGCTCGGTGCGTGATTGAACGATGATGTTGATCCTAATGCTAGCTTCCCTAGGCTAGGGTTTGCAAGAGATTGGACCCGAACCTAGGATAGCTATAGACCGACAACAGCGCGAGAGCGTGAGCTTGGTTCTACATTCAGTTGCAACTAGTTCATCCAAAATCTTATTCTAGCAATTTTGATACCGATGAACCACATTGACGAGATACTGTGAGTAGCGGAAATTCCCCATTCCCTAGACGTTCTTTATTTGATTTGATATTTCCGTACTTTGTCTGAAGATTGTGACAGGATCGCCAAAGGCAAATTTCTCTCTTCTTAAATAGCCAGGTTGATTGGAACAAGCACGGTCATTCGTCCTCCCTGTGTTCGATAACCCGCTCGCTGCTATACCGTGCGCTTGCGGTAAAACTACAATCGTTCTCTGGGTGTATATCCGGGGCCGACCAAGTCTTTGACTAGGTTGTGCTCTAGGGTTGCATTTTGGAGCGATCAAGTTTTTGGCGCCGTTGCCGGGGAGGGCATTTTGACGGTGTTCGGCATCGACCACCCGGGAGAATGGAGGATGCAATGTCAACAATAGAACTCAGTCAGGAAGACTATGACTCCTTCACAGACCTCCTTAAGGAGCTTGTCGACGAGGTCCACGCTACCGGAGCTTTCGCTATCGATGTCAAGGACCCCGACGAACCACTGTTTACTAGTTTTGTGATGGACCAGGTCTCCCCGGAGGGGACTATCGGGGGCAATGTCAGAGTTGACGTGATCGACGACAAATTATATTTCGAAGACGGTAGAACAAATGTCGAAGAACACTATACTCCCGAAGAATCCTTCGAGCAAACCGACATTCAGGGAGTTGCACTCTATGACGCTCACTCTTGCTTTTATAAATCGTCTGATGTGTTTCTTGATTCCAGGCACGAACCAGAACAGAGTGAAGGTTTTGACGATGCTAGCACAAAATCGGAGAGCGCCTATTTCGATGCATCTTCCTCACTAAGTAGTGAGTCTGACTCGTCACAAGAGAGCGCACCACCTGAACATGAGCTAAACCCGGATGACAAGGAAGAAGCCAAACTCATGCGAGCTGATGAAGTGGAAGGAGCAGCGCCTCTTGAGGTAGAACTTAAACAATTACCTCCGAATCTAAGGTATGCCTTTTTGGGTATTAAATTAACTTTCCCGGTGATAGTCAATTCCAACCTCACGCAAGATCAACTTGAAAAACTCCTAGACGTTCTTAGGAGCCACAAAGATGTCCTGGGATACACTATCTCCGATCTAAAAGGGATAAGCCCTAGGCTTTGCACGCATAGGATCCATTTGGAGGATACCGACGCCACCTCCATAGAGCCTCAAAGGCGGTTAAACCCGAACATGAAGGAGGTGGTTAAAAAGGAAATCCTAAAATTGCTAGACGTCGGTATTATTTATCCTATCTCAGACAGTAGGTGGGTTAGCCCCGTTCACGTCGTCCCCAAGAAAGGGGGGATGACAGTCATAAAAAATGAAAGAGGCGAGCCCATATCTACACGCACCGTCACGGGATGGTGAATGTGCATTGACTATAGGAAACTCAATAAAGCCACCCGAAAGGACCATTACCCATTGCCCTTCATTGATCAAATGCTTGAACGCCTAGCAAAACATAAATACTTTTGCTATCTAGATGGGTATTCGGGATTCTTCCAAATCCCTTTGCACGAAGACGACCAAGAAAAGACCACTTTTACTTGTCCCTACGGTACCTATGCCTACCGTAGGATGCCGTTTGGTCTTTGTAATGCTCCCGCCACTTTTCAGAGGTGTATGACATCCATATTTTCCGATTACATTGAAAATATTATGGAAGTTTTTATGGATGATTTTTCGGTTTATGGGAGTGAGTTTGACTCTTGTTTGGCCAATCTTACCAAAGTCCTTAAAAGGTGCCAACAAAATAATCTCACTCTAAATTGGGAGAAGTGTCACTTCATGGTCACGGAAGGTATAGTCCTCGGGCACCTTGTTTCCTCGAGAGGAATCGAGGTAGATAAAGCAAAGATTGAGGTAATCGAAAAACTTCCTCCTCATATTAATGTCAAGGGCATTAGAGGCTTCCTTTGTCATGCGGGGTTTTACCGCCGCTTCATCAAGGATTTCGCCTCGATTGCCCGACCACTTACTTCCTTGCTCGCTAAAGATACTCCTTTTATTTTTTCAGGGGAATGCTTGCAAGCCTTCAACACCTTGAAGGAAGCACTAGTTTCCGCGCCCATCATACAACCACCGGATTGGAGCCTTCCCTTTGAGCTAATGTGTGATGCTAGTGACCAAGCCATTGGAGCAGTATTGGGACAAAGAAAAGATAGGAAGCTTCATGCGATATACTACGCGAGCAAGACATTGGATGACGCGCAGAAAAACTACACAACTACCGAAAAAGAGCTTCTAGCGGTCGTCTATTCCATCGAGAAGTTTCGCTCCTACCTCCTTGGTTCAAAGGTGATTGTCCACACCGACCATGCGGCGTTGAAGTATCTTTTGAACAAGAAAGAAGCCAAACCTCGGTTGATTAGGTGGATACTCTTGTTGCAAGAATTTGATTTGGAGATCAAAGACAAGAAAGGTACAGACAATGTCGTGGCGGATCATTTGTCTAGGCTCATTCGCGACAAGGAGGATGAGAGTTTACCTATCGACGACACATTCGTGGATGAGAGGCTATATGCCATAAGGACCGGAGAAGTACCTTGGTACGCGGACTTCGTCAACTACTTGGCTTGTGGAATTAAACCGCATGGGATGCCCACGCATCAAAAGAGGAGATTCCTACATGAGGTCCGTAGCTATTTTTGGGAAGATCCATACCTCTTCAAGATATGCAACGATAGTGTCATTCGGAGGTGTGTTTCTAAAGAGGAGGCAACGTCTATCATGTTGCATTGCCACGGTCTACCATGTGGAGGACATCATGCCGCCTCTAAAACAACCGCTAAGATCTTGCAGAGCGGATTCTTCTGGCCAACAATGTTTAGGGACACCCACGCTTTTGTGAAGGGGTGCGATAGATGCCAACGGACCGGGAATATCTCGAAGCGCAATGAGATGCCGATGAGACCCATCCAAGAAATTGAGCTTTTTGATTGTTGGGGAGTAGACTTCATGGGGCCATTTCCGTCAAGCAATGGTAACAAATACATCCTATTGGCCGTTGACTATGTCTCCAAATGGGTGGAAGCAATCGCCACCCCTACTAATGATGCAAGGGTCGTCTCCAAGTTCTTCAAGCAAAATATCTTACCGCGCTTTGGAGTGCCTCGTACCTTGATAAGCGACGGGGGAAGCCACTTCATAGAGAACAAGTTTGAAGCCATGATAAAGAAGTACGGAGTAAACCATAGAGTTGGCATGGCATATCACCCCCAGACAAGCGGCCAAGTGGAAGTCTCAAATAGAGAAATTAAGCAAATTCTTGAAAAGACGGTGGATCGATCTAGAAAGGATTGGTCAATGAAGCTAAACGATGCTCTATGGGCATATCGCACGTCCTTTCGCACTCTCATAGGCACCACACCGTTCCGACTCGTTTATGGGAAAGCTTGCCACTTGCCGGTAGAGTTGGAACACCGCGCATATTGGGCCATCAAAACCTTTAATTACGATTACAAGAGTGCGGCGGTGAGGCGACTCTTGGACATCAACGAGCTTGATGAGATAAGAAGAGACGCCTACGAAAGCTCAAGAATTTACAAAGAAAGGACCAAGATTCTCCACGATGCCCGCATAACCGTCACAGACTTCAAAGTAGGAGACAAGGTCTTGCTTTATAATTCCCGGCTCCGACTATTTCCCGGTAAGTTGAGGTCACGTTGGTCCGGACCTTTCACCATTAAGAACATACAACCGGGAGGGGCCTTCGAGTTGGAAAGCAAAGACGGAGCCTCGTACAAGGTAAATGGTCAGAGACTCAAGCATTATTCCGAGGGAGTCCCAACGGGAGAAATCAATAGAATATATCTACTTAAGGGACGGCCGGACGATCTTTCAGACCTCTTTGATGAGGTAATTGAGGAGGCGATCCCCCACTCGATTGGCGCTCTTTTCGATGAGGATTTCGAGGAAGGCCCGGATTTAGGCCGAGATGAGAAGATGGATGATTCCCCCGACCTCTCCGCTGAAAATGATGAAGGCGACGCTGATGTCGCAAGGATTCGAGAGCTCTGCAAGCTCTCGAAATTGAAGTCTCCGAAGAAAGCTCCGCCGATACGGAAATCGGCGTCACCGGTGAAGCCGTTGACCGGAGCAAACGCTAGCTTGGGGGAGCCTCCCCCCAACACTATTCGAGACGGGAGACCACCGAGGGAGAACACGCCACCGCAACTTCCGAATCCAAGCGTTCTCACAGGAAAGTTTGATGGGTGCATCTCATATGCACCAAACATCCCGCATTAATTGAAAATCATAGGGGGTCGAGCTCACGACCTTAAACGAGCGCTTGTCGGGAGGCAACCCGACGGTTATTGCTTTATTTTCATTTTTCTTTTATTTTTGTTTTAGAAATTTTTAGTGTTTTGAGTCGTTCGCCCAAAAATCTTGTGATAACGGGTCCTATTTTTCCTGACAGGAGAGGGGAATGAGGTACCCATCTTTAGCAGGATGCACGAGGCGATGAGGAGCGCCCCAGGAAGGCGCTCGATGCTTAGGAGGAAGATGAAATCGACTGGAGGAGGAAAGACGGAGTTTAGAGCCCAAACGAAGACAAATGGCAGAAAACAAGGCTCACTCGGCCGAGCATACTAGTCACTCGGCCGAGCACACAAGTTCGTCCGGCCGAGCCGCTCACGAACGAGGGAAGTCTGCTGTACCCAACTCTCTGTTTATTTTTCCTGATTTCAGTATAACTGCTACTCGGCCGAGTATATATATTCACTCGGCCGAGTAAAACGGATACGCTCCTAGGGCGAGTCTTGCCGAGTAGCTTGAGCCACTCGGCCGAATGGACTTACTCCACTCGGCCGAGGCGTTAGCGAGTAGGGATTTTCCATTGATCTCGCTCGGCCGAGTGACCCAGTCACTCGGCCGAGTCGTAACTTTTCCCTATAAAAGGGGGCGGGGTCGGGCGCGGTTTTCGAAACGACACAAACCGCAGCGCCTCGACCCTTCAGCTCCCTCGCCCGAACCCTTCGCCTACTCGCCCGACCGACGTCGCCGCGCCGCCGCTCGGCCAGCCACCCCCGGCCGAGCCACTGCCACTCCTCGCCCGAGTGGCTGACGGCGGCCACGTCTCCGGCCACCTCCGGTATCGCCTATTTAGCATATTTCTCCTCTTTTTGTGTGTTTTTCGAGGATCCATGCGTTAAACGAACCCCAAACCCAAATCAATTTCTATATCTATCTATTATACCCCTAATGCTCCATACGTTTTGAATATTACTCGCTGATATCTCCATTTCATGCGCAGGTTGTTTTTGGGAGCTTAGGGGAGCCCAGTGGAGCTTCCAGGGACTGATTTGGGCTGCGTGGAGGCATCGTCTTCGCACGCTTCCATTGCTTTGCACTCACGGTGTGTCGTGGTATACTCTTTCCTTTACTTTACGCACGCCGCACTTTTCACGTTTTTCGGCGCGCGCTCGGGGCCCATATGCCGCCCCGGACACGGCCGCGGTCGAAGAGAGCTTCCGCCAAGCGGAAGCGGTCGGATGATGCCGGCCCCTCCCATGAGTTGGAGGACTCTCCTCCGCCTTCTCCACCACACCCCGTTCACCCTGCAGGCCCCACACACCCCGCACAGCCTACAGAGCCCGCACAGCCCATACACCCCGCACAGCCGCTCCCTGTCGCTCCACAGCCACCACCTCCGGCGCCACTTATCAGGCCGCTGGGGATCACGTTCCGGAACGACGCACACCGCGTCGGTTTCGAGTGTATCTCCCAGCGCTCGATCGTACCCTCCAGGTTTGCACACCTTGCCGACCTAGGACGCCTGGGGGTACTAGAGGGGATGCTCACGTTGTACGACAACGTGGGCTGACGAGATTTCTTTCAGGTGTCGGCGGACACGTTTATCCGTCCGACACTTGAGGTACTTAGTTCGATCGCCCGGACCGACGAGGGATGCTCGTTTCGGTTCATGGACCGGGAGTGCCAGGTCACTCTCGGTATGATGAGAGCCTTTTTCTCGTGGCCCGATGTCCCCGAGGCCGATCGAGGTTACGCCCCCACCCATATCCCCCACCTTCCTTCGACGCCGGTGCCTTCTGGGCCCGGATTACGGGTCTTCACGCTGCCTTTGACCCTAGTAGGGCCAAGGCCTCGGCCATTGTCCATCCCTGCCTCCGTATAGCTCAGCGCCTCATGGCGACGACCTTTTTGGCCAGATATGAGCCGGGCACGATGTCCACGCCAGAGCTCTACATGCTCTACGCGATGACACGGCCCAGAGCTCTATCTAGGGATGGCGATGAGCTGGTCCCCGCCGTCGTGATTGATGTCGCGGCTTGGTTTTTGGACCGCATCATTGTATCGGTGGGCGCTCGCTCACCGATATGCTACGGCGGCCTGATCACCTTGCTTGCCCTTATGACCGGCGAGGACTTCCCTGCCGACCTGCGACGAGCACCGAGCCCCACTTCTCTGTCGATTGATGTTATGGCCCGGATGAAGATGCTTCGTCCGCACGGTGAGCGACACTGGGTCTGGCTGCACGGCCCTTACGGTGCCGATTACATGATTCTTCCGAGCCCTTCTCGGACTCAGATTGCGCCGGCCCATGTGGACTGGCTCCCTGCGATGGATGTTCTCATCCCAGCCGCTTATGTGCTCGAGGTCGAGGAGGCCGAGCAGGCCCACGCTGCCCACGCTGCCCCCGCAGACCCTGTTGCACCTGCCGAGCCTGCTGCCCCTGTTGACCCCGTGGCCCCTCAGCCTATCCCCGATGTTTTCGATGCTCCAGACACCTCTGTCCACACTGCTGTCGGTGTCGGGAGTACCTTTGCTGAGCCCACTTCCACTGCTTCCACGCCTGTCACCACCCGCACTGGCCCTCTGTCTGCCGAGCCTGTTTCCTCTGCCCCACCCGAGCGCCCGCTGACCATAGTTGAGTGCGGAGAGCCCTCTTTTGCCACCGTCGTTGAGACCTCTGTCTCCGCCTCTGTCTCCACCGCTGCTGTATTTTCCGAGAGTGTCGTGGCGTCTGTCCACACTTCTGTGCCACCGACCTCTCTGGCCGCCTCGCTGCCACTTTTGTATTCTTCTTTCGCTGCGGCTGCCTCCACTTCTCACTGTCCTGCCCAGCCTCACACTGAGGCCAGGCCCCCACTTGCGAGCGCAGCCCCTTTTGTTCCCTTGCCTGCTGAGCCCGTCACCTACGCCACCAGAGTACGCCAGCCCCGACCTGCACAGCCTCGACCGGTGCGTCCCTCTGCACCACCTCCCCCTGACACTGTACTTCAGAGCATTCGTGCTCTCGAGGGGGCGGTGAGTGGCCTCAGAGGCGACCTTCGGACCCTGTCCGCCACCGTCACTACGATGGCTGGCCGCTTTGACCTGCTCCCACACATTCACTAATGTCTTACCCAGGTCATGGAGCGTCTCCCACGCATACCCCCGCCCACCCAGCAGGTTCCCACTCCCACTTCCACACACACTCAGCCTGCTACCACTTCCACACCCAAACCCACTCAGCAGCCTGCCCCATTCCCACCACCACTTCCGCCTCAGGACGGAGACGGCGCAGCACCACCTCCTTAGGCACCCTTGATGCCATCGATTATTTTTGCCGTTGTGCTGCCCGTTTCCACTGGGTCCTGATGCATTTTTGTCCCCCTCCCCTCACTTATTTTGGGATTCTCATTCTGATCGTATCTTTTTATATTTTTTTTGGGAGAGAGGGAGAGTTTTTGGTGCCACACCTATATATCTGTATCACTCCTATATCTGCCTGCATCATGTCCGCATCATTTTTTTTCGTTTCATTATTTTTCCTTTTTTTTCCTTCCATCATGCATGCATCCTCACTTACCCCTCACATTACTTGTCTCTCGGTGTGCCACACTTTGCACATTGAGGACACTGTGCCATTTATCTTGGGGGAGTGAGTTCTCACGTTCTTTTTCGATTTGCCACCTTTATTTTTAGTTTTTAACACCATTTTCCACTTTTGCACTTATTTTCATCATTTTTCTTTTTATTTTATCATGCATCACGTTTTCTTATTTTTCTGTGTGCCGCATTGTAAATAGTTCTATTTTCCCTTTATCTTTATTTCCTTTTTTTTCTTTTTCATCTCATGCTAGAGATGACTTTTCTGTGATGATGATAACGTTGAGTTAGCTTCTTTTATATGCATGCTATATTTGTCATGTCTTAGACTTTATTTCTGATATCATATGATATGACTTGCCTTGCATCTAGAGATAGTAACCCACACTTTTTCCACATGAAAATGGATGAAATTTTATTATTAGCTGAGTCTGAATATTCATATGTATGCTATCACAGAAAACACACCAAGATTCACGCATTGAATGCTTATATCTGGAGTACCGATTTCTTTTCCTATATCACTTCTATATGCATGAATTGTACATTTCACTTCAGGATGATTGAATGATGTTAGCTATGATAAATCTGGATTAGTTAGCTTTTTTGTGATCGAAACTGAGTAGATTAGATTACCCTGCTGAAGTTGTCGTGCATGTCTTATAGAGTGAACTGAGAGATATATTTATTTCTTTCTCCACAAATCTTGAACATCATTTCTCTACTTTTAAAATCATTGGTGAATCTCCCCTTAGCGATTCTATTATATGGCATTTCCCCCGCTATTAATTCCTAGCTCCAAATTTCCCGAATTCAAAAAAAAAAAGAGAAAATATTCTTGTATATCGTTATCTCTCTTTGTGTTCGGATCGTTGTGTATATATGCTATACCAAAAAAAAAACCAAAAGAAAAAAAAGGGAAAGGAAAAAGAAAAGAGGAAAAATCCTCAATAAAAGATCCCATCTCACTTTCTTTCTTTCTTCTCTCTTTTCGTTTTCATTTTTATTACTTTTGGAGCTTTATAAAAATGGGGATGTTAATATTTTTTTATGCCACCATGCTCATAGATAAGCTTGGGGGAGGGAATCCATTGATGTGTGAGAGAGTGACTACTTGACGTTGCACGACAACCTAGGCTAAGTAATATTCTATACTCGGTGTGATTATTTCTAGCTTTACGAAACCCAGAAATCTAAGCCTAGCATTCATATCATGAAATCCACACTTTTCTATTCTCTCTATTCTATTGTGTGATACTCTTATACTCCTCATAGAAAGCATTCAATTGAAAAGTGTGTGATCTGCGATTTGTATACCGCTTTAAATGATTCAGATGATGTTAATTCTAAAATTATTCCGTTTTTCATGATTATATCGTTGTTCGTGGGTTTTCTATTTCTATTTGCACTATTATACTATGATATCAAAATAAAACTCTTTGACAAGTATTTTTCATTCGGAGCATGCTATATGAGTAAGCGAAACCCACGTCCTGAGAAAATGATCTAGCAGCTTACCTCTTCGCTTCTTTCTTTCTTCCTTGTTTTTATTTCGTTTTTCATTCTTCTCCGCTTTTCATTTTTCATCTTTCACCGTTTTCGTTTCCCGAATCCACCGGGTTCGCCTTTTACTTATCTTCCTCGAGGACGAGTAAGAGGTAAGCTTGGGGTATTTTGATCACTCCTTATTTTACACTTTTTCCCGCATGTTTGCATGCCATTTAGATCGCCCAAATCATGTTTTTCACGATATATCAACGATATTGCGATGCTTTTCACGATTTGTTGTTTTTGTCGCATTTCAGGTGATTTGGAGCGATTTGGAGTGATCTCGAGATACGCTTACTCCAGAGGGTCACCGACGACCTCCCCAAGGGGTATTTTGCTGTTGGAGAGGAGCGGAAGAAGAAAGGACGTCGCAGGAGCGACGAGGAGGCCAAAACAAGCTGTTTGGGCATTTTTGGTGTCCCACTCGGCCGAGTGGAGAAGTCACTCGGCCGACCAGCGAGACACCGCTCGGCCGACCAGATCGGATATGTTTCATACGTGCACTCGGCCGAGCGACGGAGACCACATCGGCCGAGTGACGAGATCCCGTCCGCCCGAGTGGCGCCCAGACGAAGCCATTCAAAAATCGCCAACTTACTGTTTTTCGGCTGCCTGAGCTTCAGAAGACCCACTCGGCCGAGTGGATAATCCCGACCGCCCGAGTACCAAGAAGCCATCGGCCGAGTGACGACAACTCACTCAGCCGAGCCGCCCCCGAAGTGAAGACCCCTGAAGATCAAGACTTACTGGAAATTTACAGGGTTTCCCACTCGGCTGAGCGACTTTTGTCACTCGGCCGAGTGCGACGCGCTGCCTGTAGCGAAAATTGCGGATTTTAGGCTACGCAGGGGTATTTTGGTCACAGTTTTTGGACGATTTTGGGGGGTATTTAACCCCTGTTTTTACCCTAGTTTTGAGAGCTTTTCTCTTAGATTTTTGCAGCTTTTTAGATTAAATTTTTAGCTTTATTCTTGTGATTGGAGAGGAGACAAAAGTTGATTTTTGTTGGATTAATTGAAGAACTCCATTGGTTTGCCTCTCTCTTCTCTAAAAATTCTATTTTTATTGCTTATCTCAATATTGTGATGAATTCTCTTGTTTATTTCATTGATTATTTTTGTGTTTGTGCTATGAATTGTGAGTAGTCTCCACGTCTTGGGGCGTGGGGATGAACCCTACAAGCCCAATTTCATATTTGTGATGAATTGGTGGAAATTTTGCTAGAATTGTTATTAGGGATTAGTTTGGGAGCGATTTACTACGGATAGCTAGGAGTTCATACCGATTGGGATTTACAAGAGATTGGATCCCAATTCGATAGGAAACCCTAGAAATCCGCATTGGGTTGGAATCGAATTTTCGTAGTATCGGTTTGCAAGAGATTAGACCGATACTAGGGTTCCCGGTTGCAATTCCGTGCCGATACCCGTTTGCAAGAGATTGGACGGGTAGGAACTATCCCAACCTAGGTCGTGGGCCGAGTTTGCAAGAGATTGGGCTCGGTGCGCGATTGAACGATGATGTTGATCCTAATGCTAGCTTCCCTAGGCTAGGGTTTGCAAGAGATTGGACCCGAACCTAGGATAGCTATAGACCGGCTACAGCGCGAGAGCGTGAGCTTGGTTCTACATTCAGTTGCAACTAGTTCATCCAAAATCTTATTCTAGCAATTTTGATACCGATGAACCACATTGACGAGATACGGTGAGTAGCGGGAATTCCCTATTCCCTAGACGTTCTTTATTTGATTTGATATTTCCGTACTTTGTCTGACGATTGTGACAGGATCGCCAAAGGCAACTTTCTCTCTTCTTAAATAGCCAGGTTGATTGGAACAAGCACGGTCATTCGTCCACCCTGTGTTCGATAACCCGCTCGCTGCTATACCGTGCGCTTGCGGTAAAACTACAATCGTTCTCCGGGTGTATATCCGGGGCCGACCAAGTCTTTAACTAGGTTGTGCTCTAGGGTTGCATTTTGGAGCGATCAATATCTCTGGAAACTGCAACGAGAAGTCTCTAGCTCTGGTCCTCCTCAGGATCGTACTCAGGATCAACACTCTCTGGCTCCACGTTGGCAGGCAAGTCAGTCCCTCGATGTACTCTGGCTCGATCCCTGACGTACATCACCAAAAGAAGGAACTGTACGTCAGGTAAGGTCTACAAGAAGAGGTTAGACCAAACTGCAAGTGCACCAATTATTTAACAGCGTTTTACTGGTTGATTAACATGCTGAGGTTATAACAGATGAACAAACGAAAGTACACGCAGCAGAAAAGTAAACACGACAAGTAGTAGTCGTAGCGATTCCTATCGACTACGGTACTAGCCTACAGGTGTCAAGACAAGACAGAACATGGAGAGCCAGACAAGACAAGACAAGACACGAAAAGGGTTCACGCCTTTACAGTTCGAGGGGGATCAGACCCTCGTGTCGCGTGCATGCTCAACCCTACCCCAAAACCCCAAGAATCGTGGCAGGACAAGGGATCACTTGCTCTAGCTTGACAAGTACCCGATTGCTCTCTGAGCTGTGTATCAGTACAAGGGATCACCTGCTCTAGCTTGATAGGTGCCCTATTGCCCATCGGGCTATGAATCGGTACAAGGGATCACTCACTCTGGCTTGGCGAGTGCCTTATTGCCCAGTTGGCTGTGCAAGACGGAACGGGACCTGGCAAGACGGAAAGGACATGACACGACGAAACAGGAGAGGTTGTACTGGGGTGTCCACAACTCACGCACACGCATGTCAATCCTATAATGTCAAAATTGTTGTTGTTGGACTCAGACTTCGTTGTCAAGTCTGAGCCATCAATGGCGTCCCGGACGCTATCATTTCACGTCCGGTACTCATTGGTCCAAAATATCCATTCTAACAAGACTAAGGCCTAAACATGGCCAAGAACGCAAGTGGTACATTTGCCTGCGGTGGCGAGCGCGTCGTCTTCTTGGAACGTCTCGTCCAACGTCTCGTCGGCGAAAGAGCGTCTGAAAATCGTGACACGACGACGATGTCAGATCACGATTCAATAATTCATATTAGGGTTGTGTCTAGGTTATCGGGACTACCCTATTTGTCAAAAATCACATTTTTAATGCATTTAACCTAGTCGACGATCTATCCTATGTGCACATGCATAAAGTCCATTCTTCGATTTATCTACGGTTGTACAATGTTTTAAGGATCAACGGAAAATAAATTTAATTGATTAAGTTGCTGTTTTTATATTAGGTTTTGATCATTTACGGTGGGGGTTTCTACGAGTTTAGGGGACCAACCTGAAAATGAAGATTGCACGAAGATCCGGCGTCAGATCTGGAAAAGGTGGAAGCTTTGCGTCGTCTGGAAATTCTTAGGCCGCGGGTAGCGCAGCGAGGAACGTTGATCGTTGGTGGTGTAGTCGGCCTCCGTTGGTGGTGGCGAAGATCTCAGCGTCTCCCGGGGTCGTTGTCGCTAGAACTGAGGTTGGATCGCCAAGATGGATCATGGGAAGGGAACGCGATGGCGGCCGGACTTGGCCGTGGGGTTCAGATCTGGGGAGATGAGGGTGGTTTTGTGGGAAAAATCGGAAGAAGAAGAAGAAACAGGAGAAGGAAGTGAGAAGGGAGAAAGGAGATGAAGAAGAACCTTGGAGGAGATGGAGGGCGCAAGAAAAGAGGAAGAACTTAGGGAAAAGGAAGGAGAGGGATTGGGGAAGAAGATGGCTCAAAATAATGAGGAGAAAAGAAAGAAGGCCGCGCGTTTAAATAAGAAAAACAAACGGCAGCTAGGTCAGAAATTTGGGTTTCGGGGTCAATTAGTCGGTCAGTGAAGGGCGGTCGACCGACTAGTTTGAGAACTAGTCGGTCGGTCGTCTAACTGAGACCGACTAGAAGTTAAACAGAGAACAGTGTCGGTACAGGGTTGACAGATTTAGTCGGTCTGTGAAGGCTCGTCGACCGACTAGTTTGCAACCTAGTCGGTCCGCCAGTGTTCATTGACCGACTAAAGGATAAAAAGGGTCGACAAGAGGTTTTGAAAATTAGTCGGTCAGCGAAGGAAACCTAACCAACTAGTTCGTCAACTTGTTGGTCGGTATTCATTCTTAAACCGACTAAAGGTAAACAATAACTCGACTGCAAGAAATGATCTCTAACTTAGTCGGTCTGTGAAGAAGTGTTGACCGACTAGTTTGACAACTAGTCGGTCTGTGGATGAACTTAGACCGACTAAGCGTAAACAGTAACTTAGTGGAAAAATCTGACGGAAACTAGTCGGTCCATGAAGAGTTTCTGACCGACTAGATTGACATCTAGTCGGTCGGTCCTTGTTCTTGAACCGAATAAAATGCACACCAAGTCTCCAAATGAAGTGCGAAGTTTCGGGATGGGTTCTAGGGACTTCTAAGATGAGTCTGGCTCTAAGATAAGAGCGTCATGAAGCTCGCTCAGCTCCAGATAGGGAAAAGGAATACGGAAAGGAGAAGAGAGAAGACAAACAATCATATATATATAAATAAATATCATTATACAAAAACCAGCCGTTACATCCTACCCACCTTAAGAAAATTACGTCCTCGGAATTTCTATCAGAATAGGTGAGGGTAACGCTCTCTCATCTTATCCTCTCTCTCCCAAGTGGACTCTCCAGGTGATCTGTGACGCTACATCACTCTCACCAGGTCGACTACCTTATTCCTTATCTGCTTCTGTCGACGGTCCAAAATCTGCACGGGCTGCTGGTCATACGTCAGGTCCGGACGGACCGTGATCTCCGAGAAATCCACCGTGTGAGACGGATCACTGACGTACCGACGCAACTGAGATACGTGAAATACGTCGTGAACTCCCACCAAAGGTAGTGGCAGAGCAAGGCGGTAGGCCACTGCTCCCACACGCTCCAGCACATCGAAAGGTCCAATGTAACTCGGACTCAGCTTCCCCTTCTTCCCGAATCGGATCACTCCGCGGTTCGGAGAAATCTTCAGTAAAACGTGATCTCCAGGTTGAAACTCCAAAGGTCTCCTCTTGGCATCTGCCCAATGCTTGATTCGATCCTGTGCAACTCTGAGCTTCTCCCTGATGTCTCTCACGACATCCACAGCTTCTACTATCATCTCCGGGCCCAACAGCTCCCGATCTCCAATGTCATCCCAGCTCAGTGGTGATCGATAATTCCTCCCATATAAGGCAGCAAACGGCGCCATGCCAATGCTCGCCTGGTAGCTGTTGTTATAAGAAAACTCCACCAAATGGAGATGGTCCTCCCAAGATCCCTTCAAATCGAGCGTACAAGCTCGCAGCATATCCTCCAGTATCTGAATAGTCCTCTTGGACTGGCCGTTAGTCTGCGGGTGGTACACCGTACTGAAACTCAGACTCGTACCCAAATTCTCCTGCAGACTTCTCCAGAACTGAGATATGAACCTCGAGTCTCTGTCAGACACGATGCTCACGGGGACTCCGTGTAAGCGTACAATCTCCTGCACGTACACGGTCTACGTCACAACTAACTCAAAGAGGAAAAGTAAATAGAAGTAGAAATGAAATTTTACCTCTAGATATTTCCTCGTCAAAGCTTCCGTAGACTGGCCCACTCGGAAGGGAATGAAATGCGCAGACTTAGTCAACCGATCAATGATCACCCAGCCTGTGTCGTTTTGTTTCGGGGTCCGAGGTAAACCAGTCACGAAATCCATTGTAATATGTTGCCACTTCCACTCCGGAATAGGAAGCGGTTGTAGCAATCTAGCCGTACGATGGTGCTCAGCCTTCACTTGTTGGCATATCAAACACTTGGCAACGCTCCGTGCCACAGTCCTCTTCATGCCAATCCACCAGTAATTCAGTCGAAGGTCCTTATACATCTTGGTACCACCAGGATGTATAGAATACGGCGAGCTATGAGCCTCGCTCAAAAGCTCCTCCCGAACATTACCCGCAAGTACGCAGAGTCTGCTGCCATACCACAGCGAACCATCCTCATGAATCACAAACTCCGCACGCAGTCCAGCATCAACCTGCCTCCTGATCCTCTGTAACTTCAGATCTCCTGCCTGTGCTGCCTTGATTCGATCCACGATCGTGGACTGAATCTGCAAATTCATGAATGAAAGAACCACACCAGGTAGGACGACCTCCAAATCCATCTCCTTCAGCTCCTACTGAATCCTCCAGTCAGCAGTATGCAACATAGCAGTATGAAGTCTACTCAAGGCATCCAGCACTACGTTCACCTTCCCCGGATGATACTTTAAATCTATCTCATAGTCAGCCATGAGCTCCAACCATTGTCTCTGAGCATGTTGAGCTCCTTCTGCGTGAATATGTACTTCAAACTTTTGTGATCGGTGAAAATCTTCACGCTCTCACTCAGTAAGAAGTGCCTCCAAATCTTCAATGCAAAGATCACCGCTGCCAACTCCAGAGCGTGCGTCGGGTAATTCTTCTCATGCGTCCTCAGCTGATGAGAAGCATACGCGACCACATGGCCATGCTGATGCTGAACGCATCCTAGGCCCTTCCCTGACGCATCACAATACACTTCGAAGCCTCCGCTCCGATCCGGTACTGCCAATACTGGTGCCGTGGTCAACCTCGCCTTCAAGATACTGAAAGCCTCTTCACAAGCATCAGACCACTGAAACCCCACATCCTTCCTCGTCAGCTCCGTCATCGGCTCAGCAATCTTCGAGAAATCCTTGATGAACTACCGATAATAGCCTGCTAAACCAAGGAAACTCCTGATGTCGGACGCTGACTGCGGAGTCGGCCAATCTCGAACTGCTCTGACCTTCTCCGGATCTACTGATATGCCATCGCCGGACACCACGTGTCCCAGGAACGCGACTCTGTCCAGCCAGAATTCACACTTGCCATACTTGGCATACAGCTTGTGTCGCCTCAGCGTCTCCAGGACTGTCCTCAGATGACAGATGTGCTCCTCTTCAGACTTCGAATAAATAAGAATGTCGTCGATGAAAATCACAACAAACTTATCCAAGAAGTCGTAGAAGATCAAGTTCATCAAATTCATGAACACAGCTGGAGCATTTGTCACGCCCCGCTTCCCAAAAATGTGGAGGCGAGACGTGAGAAGGTCCGCTCAGACTTGAAGCTGTGAAACTCCAAGTCTGATAAGCGTATAAATTATCATATGGCAGGTCCTTGCAACGCAAACGAAACAACAATAATAATAAAGGAAAGAGACAAAAGAGAAATCTCTGAATATCCATTGAATGAATTACAATATCACAGAAAAGCCACCAGGCTAAAGGAAAAAGAGTCTAAGGCCCAACATGGCCTACAAAATATAACATACAAAACAAAGGTGCCACGCACCGACAACTAACAGGAATCCTAAAACATAAAGGAAACTCAACAAATTCACCGGTGTCCACAAGACTCCTCCACAGCAAACACAACGTCCTCTGCAACCAGCTCTGGCTCTGAGTCTAACATGTGACACCCAAAAGAGAGAGGGGCACATGTCAGCAAGTCTAAAAAGACTTGTGCAAGGAAACTGAAAGAAAGGTAAACTAACAACCTAGCAGTTATAGTATGATGCATGACATGGCAAGTATAGTATGGAAGTGACAAGTAAATGGAAGTACAAGTAGCAAGTAACAAGTGATAGTTGTGACATGTAATGTCAAGTAACAAGTGGTAGTCGTGACATGTAATGTCAAGTAACATGTACAAGGGATCACTCAACGAGTGCCCTATTGCCCGCAGGCTGTGTTCACGCATCAAGTACAAGGGATCACTCAACGAGTGCCATATTGCCTGCAGGCTGTGTTCACGCATCAAGTACAAGGGATCACTCAACGAGTGCCCTATTGCCTGCAGGCTGGGTTCAAGTACAAGGGATCACTCAGAGAGTGCCCTATTGCCCGTAGGCTGTGTTGAGCTCGTCTTCTGGAACACGAGCCAGAAAGTGTATTTAACAAGTATGGCGTAGGGGTGCACCTAGCTGGAACAAGTAGCACTAGTATGTAGCGATGCTACGCAATCACGATGAGTATTCAAGTATGCAATGACATGAGCAGATATTCGCGTACCTTTAATAGAAATTAAACATGACAGGCAAAATGCAATGACATGAACAGATATTCGCGTACCGTTAATTGAATTAAACATGGCAGTTAAAGATGCATGGATGACATGGCATGTAGTAAGGCGTACAGTTAAAGAATTCAACATGGCAGTTAAAGATGCATGGATGACATGGCATGTAGTAAGGCGTACAGTTAAAGAATTAAACATGGCAGTTTAATATGCATGAACAACAAGTTAACAGGGTTGGATCTCGCTTCGTCGTCAAGCTAGATCATTTGAGGTGACGGATCTAGTTTCGTTTTCAAACTAGATCAAATAGGCGTCTAGGCGGCTATCATTTCACTGTCTAGTCTCTTTTACGCTACTACAAGCAATTGGCCTAAGGCATGGCCTAAAACCCTAAGTGGCAAGTTTCACTTGCCTAATACCGAGGACGACGATCACGAAGGTTCGTCTCACGAACGCTAATCTACGGGGAAGGGAATCACTGTCATGGAGAAACAATCATCAAACAACATCCATTATTATTAGGGTTTCACAAATCATAATAGGGGGTATGCGAATATTAAAGGAAGAATACTACCTGATAACGTAGTGGAAGAACGACGCCGAGCAAGCACGGCAACGGAAGAAACGATCCAGGGAACCTACGGTCCAGATCTGGAAATGGATGGAGAAATTTGGAGAAATGGGGTTTTGGGGATTTTTGGGGGTTTTCCGGCGACCTAGAGGTGGTGGCCGGCCAAAATGGCGAGAGGGAAGCTCCAAGGGAGGAAGGAATGGCTTGGGATGAAGGAGGAAGGGTTTGGGGATGAAGGGGGATGATTTGGGGAAGGAGGAGGTTGATTTGGGGAAGGAGGAGGTTCAAGAGAAGAGAGGGAAGAGAAGAAAACGATTGGGGGTTTATATAGAAAATCGTGTGGCGGCTAGGGCAAACCTAGGGTTTCTGGGTGAATTAGTCGGTCAAAGAAGGGTGGCTGATCGACTAGTTTGGGAACTAGTCGATCGGTCGAATAACTGTGACCGACTAAGAGCAAACAGTAACTCCTGAAGGAAAAATGAGCTTTGAATTAGTCGGTCTGTGAAGGCTTGTCAACCGACTAGTTTGAGAACTAGTCGGTCGGTGAGTGTTCATAGACCGACTAAGAGTAAACAGTAACTCGGCTGGGAAGATGATCAATGAACTAGTCGGTTGAAGAACAATGGCTGACCGACTAGATTACAATCTAGTCGGTCGAAAGATGTTCTCAGACCGACTAAAGATAAACAGTAACTTAGGGGAAATTAATCAAAGGAACTAGTCGGTTAAAGAACAAGTTCTGACCGACTAGTTTCACATCTAGTCGGTCGGTAGTTATTCTTAGACCGATTAACGATAAACAGTAACTCCTGAATTATAATCAAAGCCCACTAGTCGGTCCATTAAGGATTGCCGACCGACTAGATCTCAATCTAGTCGGTTGGTTCTCCTTCTTGAACCAACTAACGTGCACGAAAAGTGTCGAATCGGAGCGCGAAGCCCCGAGAAGATTTCTACGGCTTCTAGGATCGATTTATACTCTAAGATATGAGCGATAAGAAGCTCGTCATGAGTGACTTACTCCAAGATCAATGATATAAGGAAGAGACTAGAAAATCACAACGAAACGATCGAAAACGAAAGCGACGGAGATGGGAAAACACGCATACGGAGAAAATCCACCAAACATATATATATATATATATATATATATATATATATATATATATATATATATATATATATATATCGATAACACTAACATAGAAAAACCAGTCGTTACAGCATTGGTCACGCCAAATGGCATAACCACGAACTCATAGTGCCCGTACTTCGTCCGGAAAGCTGTCTTCGGAATGTCATCCTTCTTCACCTTCAACTGATGATATCCGCTCCTCAAATCCAGCTTCGAGAAAACTCTTGAACCTCCCAGCTGATCAAAAATGTCATCGATGCACGGCATCAGATACTTGTTCTTCACGGTGACAACATTCAATCCTCGATTGTCCACGCACATCCTGCGGGACCCATCTTTCTTCTTCACAAGTAACACTGGTGCACCCCACGGTGACACACTAGGGTGTATGAAACCCTTCTGTAACAGCTCATCCAATTGCTTCCGCAGCTCCTCTAGCTCCGCGGGAGCCATCCTATACGGCGCCTTCGATATCGGCTGTGCACCCGGCATCAGATCGATGCCGAACTCCAAAGATCTGTCGGGTGGCAGACCCGAGATATCTTCCAAAAAGACGTCGTCGAAGTCTTTGACAACCGCTGGTCGGTCGATCTCCATCTCTATCTGCAACGCTGCTAACACTGGCACCTCCGGCTTGGCCCAAAATCTGATGGGCCCAAGCGACTCGTCTCTGCTGCGGAACTTGAACTTCGGATGGCCTGGAATCCAGAAAACCACTCTCTTGCTGTGACAGTCGATCGAAGCGTGGAAATCTCCCAGCCAGTCGATGCCAAGGACGACATCGAAATGCAGTAGATCGTGGACGATGAAATCTGCATATAACTCATGTCCACTGACCACTAGAGGAATCGATCGACATCCAATGCTCACAGTCACCACTCTGTTCCCTGTGGTGATGTCCCAACACTTAGGAAGTGTGTGGGTAGGAATGGAGTGCTTTGTTATAAACCTCCGGGATATGATGCACATGGATGCATCGGAGTCAAACAAAGCCAAAGCAGAGTGAGAGGACACAAGAATGGTGCCTAGGAAACAAAGGGTCTAAGGTCACAACACTACTCTAGCAATCAAACAACCAAGCAACACTAACATAACTAGCAATAAGGTCTAACTATGAAATGAAAAGACTAGGTCAAGGAGTTACCTGCAATAACTCCATCCAGCTCCCCAGTCTCAACAGCTGTCATGGTATAGGCCGGCCTCTGAGGCTGCACTGCTCGCTGGTACAACTGTCTCTGTGGCACCAAGGGTGGTCCACGAACAGCAAGTCCTCTCTGAGCTGGGGCAGGCGCCCTCATCTGCAACGGGGCTGGAGCTCCAACAACAGCACTGCGGGCTCTCGGACAATCCTTCGTAGCATGCGAAGCATCTCCACAAAGTAGGCACAGACCCAGCTTCCTCCTACAGTTGGTCTGAACATGTCCGGGCTTGCCGCAAAAATGGCATGGACCCTTGCTCTGCTGCTGCACTGGTGCTCCAGGCCTCTTGAATGGCACAGTCTGGACTGGCCTCATCGCCAGCCTGGCAGGTGGCTGGTACTGCTCCAAAGGGCGCTTCCCTCTGTCCGCTGGAGTGTCAGGCAGGTGCGAAATCGTCTCATGATTCTTCGCAGCATCTAACACTTCCCTCATAGTCGAGAAACTAGCAGAGGACATGAAAGCCTGGACCTTCGGACGAAGTCCCTGACGGAACCGCTCAGCTCAGTTCTCCTCCTTCTTCACCATGTGCGGGGAAAAACGGGTCAGCATCTCGAACTCAGCCTCATACTCGTCGATAGTCATGTCCCCCTACTTCAGATCCACGAATCTGCCCATCAGCTCTCTCCTAGCTGCCTTGGTGAAGTACTTCTCCTTGAACATGTGGCAAAAAGTCTTCCACTCTACAGGCTTCTGCAGGCGCCTCTCCTCAATACGCCACCAGTTTCGGGCAATCTCAGTCAGCTGCATCTTCGCGATCTCCACCCGAGTATCATCTGGAATCTTGGCAGCTAATAACTTCTCCTCAGTGCTCTGGATCCACTCATCGGCACCCAGAGGTCCCTCCTTCCCAGAGAAGGTCTTCGGCTGAAGCTCGTTGAACTGCTTCACTCCTGGAGCAGCTCGCAGAGCAGGCGGAGGTGGAGGTGGTGCAACAGGTGGGGCCTGGGCAGCACGGTTGGACTGCTGCACCAGCTGATGCTGCACCTCAAGCATCTCTCGCATCATGCCAAGGAACTGGCAGAACTCTGCACCCTGGTCCTCCGGACCGTCATCACTCGAATTCGAGGATCGAGTAATGCATCGTCCAGCCATCCTGTGTTCAGAAACGAAAACACAGGTTAGACTCATACAATGTTTGAATATCAAAATGATTGTCCTTACTCTTACTGTTCTGTACTTGCAGAAAGATTGGGACTCGGACCTGTATGGGCCACCACTAAAACCTGTCACGCCCCGCTTCCCAAAACCAGCGGAGGCGAAGCGTGACTAGGCCCGCTTAGGACAGGGCTAAGGAGCCCTGACCCAATAAGCGTCTGTGTGGTACCAAGACGAAGGTACAGGTCTCTGCATGTTAGTACAGAACAATAAGGGTACAAGAAAGGAAAGACAAATCATTTTATTCCAACATATCAAAAGTACTAAGACTCAACGCCTGAAGGGCTACAACTGCAGAAAAGTAAATCTAACGGTGCAAGCACCCGACCTAAACAAGGAAACAAAAAGGTGCTACGCACCCAACTAAAAGAAATGGATATCTCTGGAAACTGCAACGAGAAGTCTCTAGCTCTTGTCCTCCTCGGGATCGTACTCAGGATCAACACTCTCTGGCTCCACGTTGGCAGGCAAGTCAGTCCCTCGACGTACTCTGGCTCGATCCCTGACGTACAGCACCAAAAGAAGGAACTGTACGTCAGGTAAGGTCTACAAGAAGAGGTTAGACCAAACTGCAAGTGCACCAATTATTTAACAGCATTTTACTGGTTGATTAACATGCTGAGCTTATAACAGATGAACAAATGAAAGTACACGCATCAGGAAAGTAAACACGACAAGTAGTAGTCGTAGCGATTGCTACCGACTACGGGACTAGCCTACAGGTGTCAAGACAAGACGGAACATGGAGAGCCAGACAAGACAAGACAAGACACGAAAAGGGTTCACGCCTTTACAGTTCGAGGGGGATCAGACCCTCTTGCCGCATGCACGCTCAACCCTACCCCAAAACCCCAAGAATCGTGGCAGGACAAGGGATCACTTGCTCTAGCTTGACAAGTACCCTATTGCTCTCTGAGCTGTGTATCAGTACAAGGGATCACCTTCTCTAGCTTGACAGGTGCCCTATTGTCCATCGGGCTGTGAATCGTTACAATGGATCACTCACTCTGGCTTGGCGAGTGCCCTATTGCCCAGCGGGCTGTGCAAGACGGAACGGGACCTGGCAAGACAGAAAGGACATGACACGACAAAACAGTAGAGGTTGTACTAGGGTGTCCACAACTCACGCACACGCATGTCAATCCTATGAGGTCAAAATTGTTGTTGTTGGACTCAGACTTCGTTGTCAAGTCTGAGCCATCAATGGCGTCCCGGACACTATCATTTCACGTCAGGTACTCATTGGTCCAAAATATCCATTCTAACAAGACTAAGGCCTAAACATGGCCAAGAACGCAAGTGGTACACTTGCCTGCCGTGGCGAGCGCGTCTTCTTCTTGGAACGTCTCGTCCAACGTCTCGTCGGTGAAAGAGCGTCTGAAAATCGTGACACGACGACAGTGTCAGATCACGATTCAATAATTCCTATTAGGTTTGTTTCTAGGTTATCAGGACTGCCCTATTTGTCAAAAATCACATTTTTAATGCATTTAACCTAGTCGACGATCTATCCTATGTGCACATGCATAAAGTCCATTCGTCGATTTATCTACGGTTGTACAACGTTTTAAGGATCAACGGAAAATAAATTTAATTGATTAAGTTGTTTTTTTATTAGGTTTTGAGCATTTACGGTGGGGGTTTCTACGAGTTTAGGGGACCAACCTGAAAATGACGATTGCACGAAGATCCGGCGTCAGATCTGGAAAAGGTGGAAGCTTTGCGTCGTCTGGAAATTCCTAGGCCGCGGGTAGCGCAGCGAGGAACGTTGATCGTTGGTGGTGTAGTCGGCCTCCGTTGGTGGTGGCGAAGATCTCAGCGTCTCCCGGGGTCGTTGTCGCTAGAACTGAGGTTGGATCGCCAAGATGGATCATGGGAAGGGAACGCGATGGCGGCCGAACTTGGCCGTGGGGTTCAGATCTGGGGAGATGAGGGTGGTTTTGTGGGAAAAATCGGAAGAAGAAGAAGAAACAGGAGAAGGAAGTGAGAAGGGAGAAAGGAGATGAAGAAGAACCTTGGAGGAGATGGAGGGCGCAAGAAAAGAGGAAGAACTTAGGGAAAAGGAAGGAGAGGGATTGGGGAAGAAGATGGCTCAAAATAATGAGGAGAAAAGAAAGAAGGCCGCGCGTTTAAATAAGAAAAACAAACGGCAGCTAGGTCAGAAATTTGGGTTTCGGGGTCAATTAGTCGGTCAGTGAAGGGCGGTCGACCGACTAGTTTGAGAACTAGTCGGTCGGTCGTCTAACTGAGACCGACTAGAAGTTAAACAGAGAACAGTGTCGGTACAGGGTTGACAGATTTAGTCGGTCTGTGAAGGCTCGTCGACCGACTAGTTTGCAACCTAGTCGGTCCGCCAGTGTTCATTGACCGACTAAAGGATAAAAAGGGTCGACAAGAGGTTTTGAAAATTAGTCGGTCAGCGAAGGAAACCTAACCAACTAGTTCGTCAACTTGTTGGTCGGTATTCGTTCTTAAACCGACTAAAGGTAAACAATAACTCGACTGCAAGAAATGATCTCTAACTTAGTCGGTCTGTGAAGAAGTGTTGACCGACTAGTTTGACAACTAGTCGGTCTGTGGATGAACTTAGACCGACTAAGCGTAAACAGTAACTTAGTTGAAAAATCTGACGGAAACTAGTCGGTCCATGAAGAGTTTCTGACCGACTAGATTGACATCTAGTCGGTCGGTCCTTGTTCTTGAACCGACTAAAATGCACACCAAGTCTCCAAATGAAGTGCGAAGTTTCGGGATGGGTTCTAGGGACTTCTAAGATGAGTCTGGCTCTAAGATAAGAGCGTCATGAAGCTCGCTCAGCTCCAGATAGGGAAAAGGAATATGGAAAGGAGAAGAGAGAAGACAAACAATCATATATATATATATATATATATATATATATATATATATATATATATATATATATATATATCATTATACAAAAACCAGCCGTTACAGTCAACTCCTTCTGTAAGAAAGTGGGAGAATGAGTTGGAAACTACCGGTCTTATACATACGGATGTATCCAGACCCAAGTCTAAATTTGTTTAGATATGTTATACTTATTTTATTACGACTCGTGTTCTTGATGAAACACAAGTTCGATAAAATAGAGTACACAATAACAGAAGTATTTGAACTGCTTCGATCAGATCGAAGATTCAAATACTTAGATAAATAATTCTTGCGTAATTAAAAGAAAATGTGATGTTTTCTCAGGTCAAGTCTCTTAATACATCAGTGTGTTGGAGAACATTAACCCCATTTTGTTAGACATGGTGCGATGCCTGGCAAGTGACATTGAGTTACAATCCTCTTTATGTGTTAAGTCCCAGATAGTAATGCCTATGTTCTTGATAAGGTTCTATATAGATCCTATCAATATGATATTCCTAAAATTGATCGTTAGGCAGTTAAAGGATTACTCGAGTCTCGTGAGATGAAAAGTCGAGTAAGACATCATAGTTGATGATGGCCTAGACAACTTTCAGGATGCCATTCGGAGTAGTGACTCTAAGAAATGGTTTGATACAATTCAAAAAAGGTCCTTGCACGTAAAAAAGGTATAGACCTTGGTTAACGTGCCCAAGGAAAGTGTTTCCTTTGCCTGCAAGTGAATCTTCGAGACAGAAGATTAGTGCAGATGGAAAAGAGTGAAGTACAAGTCATGCTGGTTGAGAAAAGTTATCATCAGAACTTCTATAAATGGATTGTGATGAAAATTTATTACCAACAGCTGTGTATAGATCTGTTCGGATCAGACTCGGTGTAAATGCTCATGATGACCATGAAAACTGGTGTTTTCATGTATAGTATGTTTTCTAAATATGATTTTGAAGAATGAACTTATATGAATCAACTAGAGAGTTTTCAAGGTCAGTGGGAGCGAATTAAAAGCATGCTAGACATCAAGGAGCCGAAACATATATTTTGACAGAATGGTCAAAGAGTATGACACTTTATCAGAAATTATTATGAACCATGCAGTTGACCTGTAACTATGTAGAATTATTCTCGTAAGATACAATGCACTGGATGAGACCAAGTAAAATTAAATATTATGGATTCTAAGAGACCAAGAAAATTATTTGGATGAGATTCAAATGTGTGGTTTAACATGAACATAGAAACTCCTTAAGTCTATAACTAAAGATGATTTAGTAGATTCACTCACGAAGGCTCTGCCACATGAAGTCTAGAGAGACTTATGTGTAAATGTGGTATGAGATATCGGGATAAATGGGCCTGAGTGCAAGTGAAAGATGTTAGAAGATAGGTATGCCCTCGAACTCGAGGCAATTTATCTCTATGTAAGTGTACAAACATC
The DNA here is from genome assembly GCA_030789695.1 of Scilla litardierei. NCBI lineage: Eukaryota > Viridiplantae > Streptophyta > Magnoliopsida > Asparagales > Asparagaceae > Scilla > Scilla litardierei. The sequence goes on along the minus strand of CM061142.1, from coordinate 491,772,146 downwards.
TTGTTCAAAATTACAGTTCGTTATGGTAAGAATCTGTCTAAGTTAATGAAACTGTAGTCGACATTAGAACTTAGGTAAAGTCCTAAGACTTAATGCGTGGTTAAATAAGTATCGAAATGAGGATCTTGATCATGGAGAATTGTTTGACCGTAAGTAGCATATGTCTGAAATCGTTCGAGAAAAAGATATCGAAACATCAGATAGACCATTGTGTCCTTGTCTTCACCATGGAGTGGTGATGATGATCTCATGGTCGTTCGACTTGGCGAAGTCAAAGACGAGACACATGTGCTCATTAGAGAATGAGTTCACTGAACTACCTAACGAGAGTTATCACATGGTTAGCATCACAAATTTTTCGGTGATAACTCACTGTGATGATAGAAAAGTTGGTCCTTAGACTTGAGGTCATTGTACGAACCTGTACGTGAATGGTGTTACTTAGATTTCTAACCTAGCTTCAAGGCAAGGCCTGTCGAAAGGTATTTGGTTAGGTGACACTTGAAGCGTGCGAGGAGAGTAATGATCAAGAGATAATTCATCTCTCCCATTATGGGGAGTTAGTGTCGCACGTTTGGTTCGGTCTTTAGTGAAAAACTTTGGCCAAAGTATGTTGAAAGAAGTCCAATATTATTTGACTAAAGACCGATGTAAACTAACCAAGTTCAAGCTATTAGTGTTGGCAGTTTGACCATTCCCTAGGCTTGACTAGGCAACATATTTTTGACGAGTGGACTAAAACTGCGGTATTCATCACGGACACAGTCAGGGTGGTCCTGAAAATACTCATGTCTATGAGTTGACCACATAATTATGATACCGAAACATGAACGACACCTGCTGATCGTGGATACCACCGTCTGGGGTTTCGAGCCCCACCTGTAGTAGGGTCGGGCTTTAGGGTCTCATCCAGAGTGAGACCTTCGGCAAGTAATAGGTAGAATTAAGGGAGATAATACATATGATGTATGTGAATTAATTAAATCGCAAAGAGTTTGTGATATAAGTTTAAAATATTTAAGATGTGGGTTTAACGCATTTGATGCAAGAGACATAAGACTGCAAAGAGTTTGCAGTTAGCTTCTGCATTCGAGATAAATGATCTTGAGTGCAAGTGGGAGATGTTGAGGGATGTATGCCCTCAGTTCATTTGTATTTGATGCAGATGGATTTTAATATTAAATGGAAAATAAAATATATATGGTAAAAATGTTTACAATTATGTTTTATTAAGCCATAGATAGGAAGAGGATTTTTCCACGAAAGTCGGGGAGAAAACCGCGCTCAAATCGGAGTCCTAACGGGTCCATAAAGTCTATTTAAAAGGATTTTTTTTAAATAGAAGCCAAAGATATCTTTTTTAATTAAGAGGGCCCAAAAGGCTTTAAGAGTTAAAGCAATTTTAATTGAAGGGGCCTAATAGCTTTAATGAGTTAAAGCAATGATTGATTAAAAGGGGGGGAAGGGCATTTGAGCCCAAGCTGCTGCCTGGGCTTTCCCAGACGCTGACTTGGCAAGTCAGCCCGGGCGCCTCCGCCCAAGCCCAGGCGATGGCTGCCTAGGCTTGGGCCCAACAATATGCGGGCAAGGCCCGCCCCGCTTAATTCGGGCATGGCCTTCCTGCCTATGCATGTGGGCATGTGCATAGCACGTGCCAGCATACTGTGTACCCATCAGGTAGGCGGGGCCCAGCGGTGGGCCCCACCTCAGGTTTCCCCTTTTTTCTGCTGACGGATGCGTTTTGCTGAGCAGAATGCAATTTTTGGCTGATTTTGAGACTTCGTTTGTGGGGTCAAACGAAGTCGAAATTGAGCCTCGTTTGTTTCTATGCATTCAACATTTAGTGCTCTTTGTTTTAATAGGTTGTATCACTTGCGAAGCTCAACGGTGAGGGATGAAAAATTCGCTAAAGATTGGCCTTTGTGAAAGGCAAACTTTGATTAAATTTTTCCTCCAAAACTTTTAGTCCCACATTGGATATGATGAGAAAGGGCGGGATCAGCCACCAATATAAATATGGGCCAATTCCCTTCCTTGAAATTCACACCAAGTCTCAAAATCCGAGAAGCTCCCAAAAGTTTGGAGCACGCTTAGATTAAGACTTAAATTAATCATTCACTCTTTCCTTAAATTATTCATTGCTCCTGATCGGGCTTTAGTAAAGCTACGAAGAAGCTCGGATCGGATCCGAAGTCTTAACGAGGATCCACTCAAGGTGAAATCTTCTTCGGCGTATGGTTAGCTTGGCGACAAGGGTGTTGCTCGCCTTGGGACGCGGTGTGGTTTGGGAAGCGGTTCGGGTAAGGACAAGGTGCGGGTCGAGACGCGGTTCTGCTTGGGAGAAGCGATGTGGGGCCAAAGAAATGTTACTGAAAACAACGCTTCATATTCTACAGAAACAAAGTGAAAGGTATATAGTTTAATTATTGGAATGCGTTTATAATTGCAAATGTTATATAGATATATCCTTAGGGGTTGGTCGGACCCAACCCCAGAATAATAGAGATCTTGGCAAGGGTTATTATCTTTAGGGATTGATTTAAAAATGTTTTAAATCTGTTTTTTCTGTTGCATATTTATTTTCGTTGTCTGGTTGACTTAGGCCAGACGTCGATTTTATTACCATAAGGACCCAGAAAACCCAACATGTACATCATATTCTTACTCCCATCAGGGGAAGTTACGAGAGACCCTGTTGATAGTGCTCATGTCCACTTGTGGAGTAACGTTCTTCTATCCACCCTAGGTAAGAGTCCAGAGCCTTATGTATTACATTTTACCTGGGATCCAAAAGCATTTGTTTTACAACAACTACAACAAAAGTGTTGATTGATAACCTCTTCTTTCCATTACAGTAGTTTATTTACAATCATGCTTAGGATCATCGCATGTTTTCAATTGTGCTTAAATATATTATTGTATTTAGAGTGCTCCTTTACTACCCACATGATGCTTGATACCATAGTTGTATAAAAAATCTTAAATATAGTGTTCCACACACCGAATTGTGTTTTTCCTGCTAGACGCGCATTGACTTGTCCACCCCCTTTTCCCCAGGTCTAGAGCCGGAGGCCACAAAGTAGATTTTTCCCTAGGAGACTGTCCAGAAACTTGAGTTTAAGGTCACCACAAGGGATAGAATTGGCCCACAAGGGATAGAGTATTCTTCTTTCTTTTGTAAGGCATGAGTTGTACCTTTTGGTTGTAGATACATTTTTGGGGTCTGGACTTTCTATGTATTTTGTTTTATCGGGTTTCTCGTGTATTTTTAATGTATCTCTCGGATGTACCTCTTTGAGATAGATATATGTGTGTGTATATATATACATACATATATACATATATTTTGTGAATATGTGATCTTTTGTATTGGAGCATGTATATTTATTGTTTATTATCTGTCGTTTGTACTATCCAAGCATTCACAATGGCCTGTAGGACTTATGTTATTGCATCACACTGGGTAAATTTAGAGCCAATGGGTCAAATCCTTGACTCTGAATATTGTCGCGGCCTTGTCACCTTCCATCCTTTACATGCGCTTGGAAAAGTTTCGCATTTCCCAAGTATTTTAGTGAATATGGTGTGACACCTGTTATCCGACATCAGGTCCCCACATAGCTAAAGACCATGTCCCGCCTTGTGGGATGGTGGACCCGATGCCCTTACAGAAGGCATCTTCCTGGCCCTCCTTGGTAGTGGTGCAGTAGAAGTCCCTTCATTAGCTGGCCTCTTCCTCTTCCACTGATGCTCAGACAGGGCATCACAGTTAGACTCAACTTCCTACTTTGCGACCATCGAAGGATACTGCTTAGCCACAAAGAAAGCAGGATGGTGGCGAACCATTCAGCTTGAGCACGCCTCTCTTCTACCGACCATGCCTTAGTCTTGAAGAAAAATATAAGGTCAATATCTTCCTGGTATAACTCCTTGCCTGTGGAAGATGCAGGTAAAGACGACATACCCCATGATGAGCTTTCCTCATAACGCATCAAAGACTCGACATGAGTATGCTCGAGTGCCGATGGCGGTGGCCAGGGCTCCAGTGGCGTGGCCTATGAATCCATAGCATCGGAGAAGCTGGGGGAATCGAACATTGCAAAGATAGAAAAACAAAGAAGTAGTGAATGCAAGTGCAAATTTCTGTTATGTCCCAATCCTTTTATAAACCGAATGACGAAGGGAGATCACACCAATAGTCAGATTGAAAGGCTTTTATCCGTTCGATCATCGCCACTAAACAAATTCCACCAATGGAAATTCAGGCGATGCCACGTTACTGACCCCTTGGGAAACTGACCTGCCTGGTCAGATTCAATATTTAAACATAACCAAATCATCCCTCTCCTGACGCTTCGTTCCCCAAGGACGACGGTTACAACCACATGCCATTATGAGTGCACCCCCACTAAAATAAGCCGGGAAAGGCTCTTTACTTCCTTATTCTTGACGCAAGACTAGACAAGGTTAGTAGTAGCCTTAGTTCAACTTTGTCTTCTCGTTTCTCCACTCCTGACCTTGTAGTGTTGGCTCGGGCCAATAGTGCCTAGCCAAGAAGATGAGGGGTCATTGTAGATATTGGTTTTCACTTGGGCCCACATGCAGTGGAGGCCCAATCCAGCATAAGAGATGAGGCCCACTACTGGGGGCCTCCTGACCCAGCCTAAGGACTCAATCAATCTGGACCTGGCTCAGCTCAATTCATCTCGGATCAAAGAGATGAACCCCTTGAGGTCCTCTCTCTCAGAACGGCCTCAACTCCCGTGGTTAGCCTTCCCGAGGACCCGACCTCCCTGTCAGCTCTGCTTAATCCACATGGTGTAACCCTAGGCAATCAATCCACATCCTCTCTGGGGCGCTATCAATGGGCCTATCCAAAATGTACATGCTGGGGCGAAGACGTCAGAGGGGCACATGCTCCCTTTTACAAGGGGCACATGGCTTGCTTTGTCACTGAGCAGTTACGGCATGCACGACATAGAGTCTTGCTAAACACCTGATTGGTTAGTCATTAAATGCATCGAGGCTTGGTGACATGTCAAAGTTGTCCCTCCAACCCTATAAAGAGAGGGAAAGATCCCACTACCATGTACACTCAATTTTTCAAACTCAACCCATAGCATCTCCATCTCTAAAAAAAACCTAGCGACGGCTACCTTTTGCCGATGCTCCTCATTCCTTCGATTGAATCTAACTTGAGCATCGAAGTCTGATCAGAGGGACACTCCCTCTGATGAGGCTAACTAGTTTTTTATTTGTTTCAAGTATTAGCAAAGGAATCCCCCTCAGCCCCATGAAACCACCTCTGTCTGGGCTCTCTATTGTAGGATTGCTCGTCCCCATGGCCTGATCTAGGCCTAAGGAGAATCTGTGCATCAAAAGAAGTGAAGGCTTTCACCCCTGATCTACCATCTCGTTATCTCCAGATCACTTCAAGATAGATGATTCAGAGTTAGAAAGGGCAAAATCAACACCAAATGCGATTGAATACGTAGAATTTATATATGTAGCAAGGGACAATGACCTAGTCTATTTGAAAGACAAATGAGTAAAGATGATAAAAGTGAAAGTTACAAACCTATAAATAGTTATATATGTTGGGGATGGTAAGATGGAAAAAACACTAAGGGGGGTGGGTGGGTGATTAATGTTTCTTAAAAATCATGCTAAATTAAAAATTCTAACCCTCTAGGAATGTCTAAGTCTCTTAAAAGAGTTACCCCTTAAGTAATTAATCAACACAAATAATATCTTGCAAGAAATAATGAGATATATGCAACGAAAGCTAAATCACAGTAAATTGTTAGTAATGAAAATGTAGAGAATAAATGACAATCGCAAATACAAGTTAGTTTTATATTGGTTCATCTACCTGTGGGCTAAGTGTAGTCCCCAAGCATTTGAAGGGGTTTTGTGCGACCCTTAGGGCTCAAAATCAACGCCCGACCTAAGTCTGGCAGACGACGAAAGGTAATAAGCAGCGAAAAACAACTTAAAATAATTTAAGTAAAGCCCTAAAGAAAACAAAATCTAGCCAAAATCTCAATATCCCAGGGTGGGTCTGACCAACCTCCTAATAATAGATCTATAAAAATTAACTGCAATTAAAATGCATAAATATAAATTACTAACCTTTGCCTTGCACGTTAGCAAAGCGCAAAATCTTACGAACCAAAGTCCTGCGTTGGTGCTGAGTCGCTTCTCCTGAGCCAAACTGCGTCCTGAGGTGAGAAATACTCTTGTTGTTGATCTAACCACGCACTCCAAAAAGTTTCACCACGAGTGGAGCCTCAGTCAAGGCTTCGGATCTGAATGTGAACTCCTTCATAGGTTTGCTAGAGCCCGAACAGGAGCAAGGAAGAATAAGGGAGAAAGATGGAATATTAATTTGGCATATTCGATCTAAGTGTACTCTTACCTTTTGAGAGATCCCTTGATCTAAGGCATGTCACGAGTTTCAAGGAGGGGAGTATGCCCATATTTATATAGGGAGCTCACCCCTCCTCTTCTCAAAATAACCGATGTGGGACTAAACAATTTTGGGGAAAAATTAATTACAAGTTTACCTTTTATAAAGGGCAAACTTTAACGAATTTTTCCTCCCTCGCCATTAAACTTAGATAGAAATATCTTATATCAAATCGAAGAGTATTGATCGGTGAACACATAGAAACAAATGGTGCACAATTCCGAGGTCGTTTGACCCCTAAAATGTCGCCTCAAAGTTCACCAAAAGTGGTATTTTGCGGGAAAATCAGCCGCCACAAACGGGTTTCAAAACACTAGGCTGCGGGCCCTCCTGTGGGTCCCACCAGCTCGCAGATCGGGCGTGCTTGCCCGTAGGGCAGGTCGCACGTCCGCCCGAAGCGGTGCCCAGACCCACTCAGGGCGGGCGGGCCGGCCCTGCCCGCATCAGGTTTTTGACGTTTATTGGCTGATTTTAGGCCCCGTTTTCAAGCCGTTTGAACAAGGGTTTTAACCGGGACATTTTCGAAACCTATGTAACAATTTTATATGCATTTACTGTTGGATATAACATATAGTTGGATACAACGATCGATGACTTCATGTTTACTAATAACAAACGTGTGTGAACAATTTGATGTGTGTGCTAAGTGTTTTCAGAAGTGGCAAGCTCGTAAATACTCAACGGGAGACTTAGTCAAAGTGATGGAGAAATATGCAAAGAAGACTTAGTCAAAGAGATGGAGAAATTGCAATTCATTTGCAATTTGGACTTGATCAAATGTGTAGAAAATTGCTATTCATATGAAAAGAGGACCTAGTCAATTAATGGAAGGATAAGAAAGCAATCTTTTAGGATTAATTCATATCAATTGTTGATTGAATCAAATCAATTTGTGATTGGTGCAATCCTATACAAATTCCAAGTCCAATCCAAATCTTATTTGGATTGCAATGAAGATCAAATCAAATCCCAAACAATCCTACATTCAAATCTCAAATTCCTTGTTTCATGGGATTCCCTTTGATCTACCAATCCTCCACTATCTCCTATATAAACCCCTCTTCAATGAGAGGACTTTTTATGCGGCCAAAAACACAACAAAAAGCAAAAAGGAGCCGACCATCAAACCCTAGCTTAAGAACCCTGCCGCAGAGCTTCAAAGCCATCATCTTCCTATAGCCGCAAGAAAGCCTTGCCCTCTTCCTCATAGCTACAAGCTTTAAGGCCAAAATTTCCTTGCTACAATCTCCTTGCTGCAAAGCTTCATTGCCCATCTCCTTGCCGCAAGCATCATGAAGGGAAGAGCAGCAATATTGGACTTCAGGCTTCGATCCTTCCTAAGTTCCAAGATTCCCAAGATTACACAAGCCGCAACCTACTTCACATCATCATCAAGCAGCAAAGATTGGTCCAAGCTTCAATCCTCCACCCATCACAAATTCAAGTTCCAAGGCTGCTGACCGAACCAATCCTTGAAGGTCCATTCTCCTCATGCCGCAACTTTTGACCAAGCCTTGGATGTTCATGCTGCAAGATTAATCTCATACAAAGGCTTCAAGAATTTTGAAGGAAGAGAGACCAATCAGGTTACGTGAGCATGAAAAAAAAGAGTGTATAAGCACAGACGCAAGTGGCGGCCCCTACTGGTGAACACTTATGCATGCATTATAAGGATTAGCTCCCATGTGCCATAGCCCATGCTGACCGAGCTCAAGCCTTACATCAGCCAAGACCATTGCATCTGCCGTTAGCTGAACTAAAAGACTTGCTGACCCAAGGGGCTGCCGCAGTTCATTGCTCACAGACCAAGTTGAGGCTCGCATCAACATCTTTTAGCCGCAACATAACTTGGTGTTGCCGACCAAGTTAGCAGCCAACATCACTTGCTTGTCGGGCCCATGTCAAACAGCTTGCTGACCAACACATCTAATGCCATCCAAGCATTAGCTGCCTTAAGCATCTAATCATCATCAAAGCTAGTAGCCAAAACTTCAGAGACATCAAAGGATGCTGAAAGAGATTTCAAGTGGAGACTACATCCCATCAGATTACATCTGACCAGCGCTGATTGACAAGGACGACAACACCTACACGAACTAAGATTATCTGAACTCCATACTTATTTATATTCGTGTATTGGTGTGTTGATCTTTGTAGGTTATTTTATTCATTCTTTTGGGGTCTTGACTAGTTGGGGCTAGACAAGAGGGTCTTGACGAGTTGGGACTTGTCAAGAGATAGTGTTACTAGATTAATAGTATTTAGCAGTTTGGTGAGTGCGGTACTGAACCGTGTGAGCAGAGAGTTAGGGCTCAGGGAGCTTAACATTTATACCCAGTAAAATATTTATGCTAGTATCTGATTTGGGGCTGGAGTATGTCGTTGGGGCGACCGAACCAGGGTAAATCTGTTGTGCACTCTGTGATTGTCTTTATTACCTTGCATCTTATTATTTATGCTGTATAACTGCCTATGATTCGTGTGTGTGAACAAATATTTTCATTATCCTATTCACACCCACGCCCCTCTAGTCTTAGATCCAGATCCAACAAATGGTATCATAGCAGGTAAGAGGATCTAGGCTAGATAACCATGACTATCTCTGATTCAGCTTTTGCTGAAGGTCAGTCTACAGTTAGACGCCCCAAATTTAATGGCACTAATTTTTCTTACTGGAAAACTACAATGAGAATTTATTTAGTGTCTGTTGATTATGATGTGTGGGATATTATTGAAAAAGGATATGAACCCCCCACTATTAAAATTGAAGATACTGAAATTCTAAAACCAAAAGAGAAATGTGATGATGCTGATAAAAGACTTTATTCATTGAACGGTAGAGCTATGAGTACACTTATTTGCTTATTAGATAAAGCTGAATTTAATCGTATATCTCAATGTTTAACGGCGCAGGAAATATGACATATGCTGGAGGTGACGCATGAGGAAACATCGTAGGTGAAGGAGTCCAGACCTTGCTTTGCTGAGTACAGATTATGAGACCTTTCGCATGCTTCCATCAGAATCAATCAAAGAGAGGTTTGTGAGGTTCACAGACATCGTCTAAAAGTCCAACTCTCTTGGTAAGCCATACTCTAGTCTGGAGCAGGTGAGGAAGATCTTGAGAGTGATGCCGAGCTCCTTCCGTCCTAAAGTCACAACCATTCAAGAAGCTAAAGATCTATCAAAGATGAGAGTGGATGACTTGATAGGTAACTTAATGTCCCATGAGCTTGAATTACAGAGCATCGAAGCTAGAGAGAAGCCAGAAGCCAATGCTCCCAAACCACTAGCTCTTCAAGCTAATGAAGATGATGATGATGATGAGCAAGCACTGATGGTCAAGAACTTCAGAAGATATATCAAGACCGACCAATGAAGAGCTGAGATGGCGCAAAGGTTTAGTCGCTCTAATAAATCTAATCCTGCTAGAAATTCCTTTGAACATAATACTACTAATAAAATGGAATGTTTTAAATGTAGGAAGAATGGACACTTCATGAGGAATTGCCTACAAGAAAAGAATAACGTCGCTAAAAAGATAGGAAAATCTCTAGCGATAACGTGGGATGACGAAAGCGAAAATGAAACTCAGGAGGAGACCGCCCACTCCTCCCTCTACTTTATGGGAAAGCACGACGAGGTAAAATCTTGCACTAGAGTTGAACTTTTGAATATTTGTAAGGGAATGCAAGATGAAATTGATGAGTAGAATCTACTTTAGATTGCTATAGGAATGGTAACTTTGAATTGCAATAAGAAAATTGTGACATGTTTAAAGAAATTGATAATATGAAAGCTAAAATTGTTGCATGTAATACTACCATTGATGTGCTGAAAAAGGAAATATCTAGCTTGCATGAGAAAGCTGAATGTCTTATTTGTCCAACTTTATTAAAAGAAAATAGCATGTATAAAGAAAAACTGATTAAGCTAGAAACTGAAAATAAAGAGCTTATTGAAAAGATGAACATGCTAAATAATGAGCTTAAAGAAAAAATAATTGATTTTGAAAAGATAGCCGAAAACATGAAAATGAATGAAGATGACAATAAGAAAGCTTTCATTAGTAAATGCACTTTGCTTGTGAACGAAAATACTTATTTGAAATTTAAAGTCACCAACCTATAATTTGGTATGGGAAAACAATCTTTGGATATAATTCTTGGAAACTAAATATATAGCAATAATAGACGTGGACTTAGATATGATTTAAAACGTGTTGAAAAGTCAAAATATAAGAAAGTTCACATTAAGACAACAAAAGCTAGAAATATTCATGCAAAGTGCTTTACATGTGGTTGTGTTGGCCATACTTCTCTTTATTGTAAATATAGGAACAAAAACATAAAGTTTAAACAAATTTGGGTTCCTAAGAGATTGATGACTAACGTGAGTGGACCTTGTTGGATTCCATACATAACATCTTCCGTGTATGTAAGATGGAGTGGCTAGGAACTATGGATTGGACGTCGATTCTCATTAAAAAGTTCCTTAACCAAACGACAATGCTAAGGTATGGTTTCTTCTTTGAGCATAATGAATACCTTCATAGCTTTTTGTGTGCTTGATTTGTTTTGTTTGTGTGCTAGCATTTGCTTGTTAGGAGGCTTTAGTCTTTTATAAAATCAAAACAAAAAATGAAAAATACAAAAAATATAAAAATGGTGCTTAATGTGTATCTTTCTTTTGAATCATTAAATTGGTATTAATCAGTGTTCTAAAAATCGGCCTGGGCGGCCGCCTAGGCACTAGGCGGCCAGTAAACGCTCCGAGTAAGGCCAAATCGGTCAATCTGGGTGTTTTTGGGATTAATCGGCCACCTAAGCATTCTGTGTGGTGTCTGGATGCTCTGGGCGGTTCCTAGGCGGCTGGGCAGCTTTTCAAAATTAACTAATTTTTTTGTACTCGTACTTCTGAAAAGCCTCTTAGAGAAACACGAGAGGTACTTTGTAAAAAGCAATCCAAACTAAATATTAAATAATTATTAATCATTATAATAATTTATATTAGATTATTAATTGTATTAAAACTTGCTTGCTGCCAGATTATAGAGGAAAAAGATGATTGCTTCATGCCAAAAAAAATTGGTCCTGGAACTAAAAAAGGGTCAAACATGCTGGTCTGCATTTCCAATGTACCGTATTCATTTTCGCCTAAATTCAAGTTTGGTAAATGGCTTAATTGCACAAGAGTATTTTTTAAATTTTATTTTGTTGCACACAAATACTTTAAAGTTGGTAAACTGGATTTTATTTAGTATGTATTAAATATTTGGTTTGTTTTAAATAATATTTATATTTATATATTTATATAAACATAAATATATTATATAAAAATAAATAAAATAATTAAAAAATGCAAATCCGCCTAGGCCGATTAATCCCTGATTAATCCCCGATTAATGCTCTGGGCGCTAGGCGCTAGCAATCCGAACGCCTAGAGCCTAGCGTTTTTTACAACCTTGGTATTAATGAATGACATTCATATCCATGTAGAAATTGATGTATTATTGTTATAGCTACATGTGCATGTTTGATTTTCTAAATAACCATGACATGTTCAATCATTAGAATAATTTGATTTCTACACCTACACTTTCACTTCCATAAGTATTAAATGTTGTTGTACATTTGGAGATATCTTTTATGAAATATTGGAAAGTGAATGTAGGATGAAAAATAACTGAAAATCTAAGGGATATGATGTGTCTTGCCTTGGATAAAAAATAGAGTTCAAAAGAATTGAATTGAATATGTGTGTTGTGTGTGTGTAAATGAAAAAGAAAGAATAGAGCTCCGTATAAAAAATGGATACGATCCATGGCAACGATACTACACACGAGTATCCAACATAAGTTTTAAGAGTAAACTCTAGCGTTGGTGTTATACTCGTCAAGCAATGCCACCCCACATCTAAGAGTCCTCATAGGCTATGTTTTGGGTGTGGTAACTTCATCTCATTTTTAATGAGATGGGGAAAATCAATCCTAGATGATATCATGTTACATGGAAAAGTGGATTTGTTTTCGTTGAATTTATTGAAAGTTCTCCTTATGTGCTTCTATGTTTAATAATCACACTTACGCGATGGTGTAGAAGTCTTTGTTATAACTTTCATTGAATTTGAAGTGCTTATTCTATAAATGTCTACATGCAAGTGTTTGTTGTAATTTATAATACTCTCTTTTTGCATGTGGTATGAAATTGACTTCGTAAGTTCACTTTTGATGATAACAAAAGGGGTAGAATATTGAAAAGATTTGGTTGAATGATGTGCTTATGTGCTTAATGGTTAATGTGCCTAATGAATAATTTGAATATGTGAATATTGTGTTTAATGAATATGTGTTCAAGGGGGAGCACGAATATATGGGGAGCATGCATACATGTTGAACATCATTGCATATCATTATATTTGTAATATTTCCTCCATCATCACACTTCACACACACACACACACACACACATCACGATGATACTATTTGGATCGTTATTGCTCAAATCTTATATTGGTTTGACATCATCAAAAGGGGGAGATTGTTGGATACAACGTGTAGTTGGATACACAGATCGATGACTTTGTTTTTGATGATAACAAACATGTGTGAACAATTTGATGTGTGTGCTAAGTGTTTTCAGAAGTGGCAAGTTCGTAAATACTCAACGGGAGACTTAGTCAAAGTGATGGAGAAATGTGCAAAGAAGACTTAGTCAATGTGATGAAGAAATTGCAATTCATTTGCAATTTGGACTTGGTCAAAGATGGAGAAAATTACTATTCATATGAAAAGAGGACCTAGTCAATTAATGGAAGGATAAGAAAGCAATCTTTTAGGATTAATTCATATCAATTATTGATTGAATCAAATCAATTTGTGATTGGTGCAATCCTATACAAATTCCAAGTCCAATCCAAATCTTATTTGGATTGAAATGAAGATCAAATCAAATCCCATACAATCCTACATTCAAATCTCAAATTCCTTGTTTCATGGGATTCCCTTTGATCTACCAATCCTCCACTATCTCCTATATAAACCCCTCTTCAATGAGAGGAGTTTTTATGCGGCCAAAAACACAACAAAAAGCAAAAAGGAGCCGACCATCAACCCTAGCTTAAGAACCCTGCCGCAGAGCTTCAAAGCCATCATCTTCCTATAACCGCAAGAAAGCCTCGCCCTCTTCCTCATAGCTACAAGCTTTAAGGCCAAAATTTCCTTGCTACAATCTCCTTGCCGCAAAGCTTCATTGCCCATCTCCTTGCTGCAAGCATCATGAAGGGAAGAGCAGCAATATTGGACTTCAGGCTTCGATCCTTCATAAGTTCCAAGATTCCCAAGATTACACATGCCGCAACCTACTTCACATCATCATCAAGCAGCAAAGATTGGTCTAAGCTTCAATCCTCCACCCTTCACAAATTCAAGTTCCAAGGCTGCTGACCGAACCAATCCTTGAAGGTCCATTCTTCTCATGCCGCAAATTTTGACCAAGCCTTGGATGTTCATGCTGCAAGATTAATCTCATACAAAGGCTTCAAGAATTTTGAAGGAAGAGAGACCAATCAGGTTACGTGAGCATGAAAAAAGAGAGTGTATAAGCACAGACGCAAGTGGCGGCCCCTACTGGTGAACACTTATGCATGCATTATAAGGATTAGCTCCCATGTGCCATAGCCCATGCTGACCGAGCTCAAGCCTTGCCTCAGCCAAGACCATTGCATCTGCCGTTAGCTGAACTAAAAGACTTGCCGACCCAAGGGGCTGCCGCAGTTCATTGCTCACAGACCAAGTTGAGGCTCGCATCAACATCTTCTAGCCACAACATAACTTTGTGTTGCCGACCAAGTTAGCAGCCAACATCACTTGCTTGCCGGGCCTATGTCAAACAGCTTGTCGACCAACACATCTAATGCCATCCAAGCATTGGCTGCTGCAAGCATCCAATAATCATCAAAGCTAGGTGGCCGCAAATTTAGAGACATCAAAGGAGGTTAAAAAAGATTTCAAGTGGAGACTACATCCCGTCAGATTACATCAGACCAACACTGATTAACAGGGACGACAAAACCGACACGAACTGAGATTTTCTGAAGTCCATACTTATTTATATTCGTGTATTGGTGTGTTGATCTTTATAGGTTACTTTATTAATTATTTTGGGGTCTTGTCTAATTGGGACTAGACAAGAGGATCTTGACGAATTGTGGCTTGTCAAGAGAGAGCGTTACTAGATTAATAATGTTAAGCACTTTGGTGAGTGCGGTACTGAACCGGGTGAGCGGAGAGTTGGGGCTTGGGGAGCTTAACAATTGTACCAGTAACATATTATTGCTAGTATCTGCTTTGGGGCTGGAGTAGGTCGTTGTGCACTTTATGATTGTCTTTATTACCCTACATCATATTATTTGTGCTATATAACTGCCTGTAATTTCCTGTGTGCGCACGAATATTTTTATTATCATATTCACCCTCCTCTAGGCTTAGATCCAAATCTAACATTTATTTTATAAAAAATGCTCACAAACTTTTTGCGACGTATTTAAATACTTTTGCATCATATGCAACAACCCTACGTCATTAATATCTTTTAGGCTATATTGCAAACTATTTGCGACGTAATAAATTCGCATACATTATAGGTAGTATCTCCCTTATTCTACCTATTACTTGACGAAGCTTCCACTCTGTGTGAGACCCTACAGCCTGATCCTACTACAAGTGGGTCTCAAAACCCCAGATGGCAGTGACTACGAGCAACAGGTGTTGTCTCTATTTCGGTATCATCATTATATGGTTAGCTCATTGACATGAGTATTGTCAAAACCACCCTGACTGTGTCCATGATGAATGCCGCAATTTTAGTCCCTTCGTCATAACTATGTCTCTTAGCCAAGCCTAGGGTATGGTCAACTGTCAATCCTAATAGCTTGAAATCGGTTAGTCTCCATCGATCTTTAGTCTTTTAATGTTGGACTTCTTCCAATAAACTTTGGCCAAAGTTTTTACTAAAGACCGAACTAACTCATGCGACACTAACTCCCTATAAACAGGAGAGATGAATCCTCTCTTGGTCATTACTCTCCTCGCACGCTTCAAGTGTCAATGAACCAAAAATCTTTCAATTGGCATTGCCTCGAATCTAGGTCGGAGATCTAAGTTACACCGTTCACGTATTTGTTTGTACAATGACCTCAAGTCTAAGGACCAACTTTCCTATCATACTGAAAGATATCATGGACAGATTAGTTTATGTTAACCATATGATAACTCTCGTTGGGTCGTTCAATAAACTTGTTCTCTAATGAGCACATGTGTCTCGTCTCCGACTTCGCCAAATCGAATGACCATGAGATTATCGTCACTAATCCATGGTGAAAACAAATACATAATGGTCTATCCGATGTGTTGATATCCTTATCTTGAAACATCTACGACCACGAACGATTTTAGACATTTGCTACAAACGGTCAAGAAATTCTCCATGATCAAGATCTTCATTTTGATACTTGTTTGACATAGTATTAAGTCTCAGGACTTTGCCTAAATTCTAATATAGACTACATTATTATTTACTTATGTAAATTTCTACCAAACATCTTACTGTTATTTCGAACAAGATGTTTGTACATATACATAGAGATAAATTGCCTCAAGGGCACATATATCTCTTAACAGCATTATGAGATTTTCCACTACCAACCTCTTAACCAAGAGAGCAACTGTGCCTCAAATTAGAGGGCTTCTACAACCACCTAGTTACATTTGCTATGAATTTACAGTACACCAAACACTACCACCTCAACATGTAAGGACCTCAACACTTGATGATTTTCCACAACCCACCCAATACTATAAATGAACAAATACAACCTAATCACTTACCACCACACTTGTGTATTTACAATACCTTTCTTGAATATGAATAATTGATTCACACTTCACATAGCCAAGTAATTGAAGTGTTTGATGTGTGTAAGAAATTGGCTAAGGAAAACTATTTTGATCTCAAATGAATATATAATAAATCAATGAGATCAAAAATCTCTAACTTGTGTTCTCATATGAATCAAGTTGAAGCTTGAGAAGAACACAAATTAGCAAGGCAAAGGAATGCTTAAAAGCTTGAAAAAGAATTCAAATTGTTGCCTTGAAAAATTCTTTTGAGAGAGCTAAAGAGAGTTAAAAAGCTTGAAAACTTAGGTTAAAATGCTCATTAAAGTCTTGCAAATCCCTCAGCACTCTCACCTTAAAATAGGGAACAAAAAACATTGAAAGTTTCTCCCCAAAATGCCCCCAACATCTCTATCAGTAGTTTTTCGTAAAACACGAAAACTATGTTTTCTGGGCTGTGAGTAGTACCTGTAGTCGATTCCTATATTCTTGGTAGTCGACTATCTCCACAACGGTAGTCGAATATCCCCATAACAGTTGTCGACTACTTTGAGCAACAGAGAGAGCACTCTCTTTTCCATACGAAATAGTCGGCTATTATATAAAAAGTAGTTGGCTATTTATATGATACAAGGGAAATACAGCTTAAAAGACTTCAGAAAATATTTCAAAACTTTCAAAAAATTTTCAAAGTATTATTGTGAGTTTAAATGATGTTTTAAAAAACTTCTTAAGTGTGTGAGCTTCAATAAAAAGGCTTTAACAAATTTCAAGATAAAGTAAAAACTAACATCAAACTACATAGAATTCTGCATTAGAACCTCTTTGTTTAGATTCTTTAAGTAAATGTCCTTATCTTTGATTCTTGGTCTCTTGAAGGTTGATGCCTTGATTGAACTCCACATTGCTCTTTATTTACTACACGCGCCGTAAATGATCTTCATTAGCTTTCATCAACATCTTGGCTCCATGAGTCTTTGAGCATGGCTTTGAACTCATCATATCAAGCTCTCATGTACTCTATGAAGATATCGATACCATATTGCTAATTACTTCCCAATTTTGCTCTTCCGAAATCTTCAAGAAACCTTTTAAATGAATGTGTGACTTTAGGCTTGAATTGACCATTGTTGACTTTAATTCATACACTCACAAATCAACTTCCTAAGACGTCATTAATAACACTAATTGTTTTCTTATAATAAAAACTAACTTAAGGGTGATACAATAACCAACATTCACCTCCTTTTGATATTGGCAAACAATTTATAAAATTATGAAATTACAAAACTAAGACACAAATTCATGATTGCTATAGAGAAGTTACTCCCCTTTCATTAGTGCTCATTAGAGCTACGCAACTATAAAGCACATGTATCATAATTTTTATTAAAGTGCCAATGTGAGTGTGCAATAATGTGTCACTAACATCCATCTCTCCATATATATGAATCACGCTAGAATCCCTCTCTCCCTTTTGACATAATCAAAAAGCAATAAGGAGGGTGACCAACAACCAATGCAAAGTGTGACATAATCAATAAAAAGACATATATGACATAATCAATTTATGCAAAACCGTGTCGGATGCCACATGTTGAATTAAAATCATTATATCTTGCATACCACGTATTGTGTCATAGCATACAAAAGTGACATATCACGTGTTGTTTCATTAAAGTATATAAAACTATCATGCGTTGATAAATTGAATGAAAACATATATTCAACATATATTTTATGTCATCAATTTTCGATTTTCTTTCCCATTGGCATAATCAAAAAGGGTGGAAGAAAAAGAACTACCCAAGAAATAATTATTTTTAGCATGCAAATGTCCACAAGTATAACAACAAAATATAACACAATTCATTTGATATCCATGAAGAATGGAATATTTTTCCGATAAGAGTGACTCAATACCACAAATCATTTCTTTGAGTCAAACATGAATTTTTGCCCTTATGAAAAGAACATTCAAAGATTCATAGAACTCAATGAAAGGTATGTTACCAAGTGTTATATCACGTTTCATAATATAGAAGACATATATCAAGAGAATAAACATGGACCAATACATATATCACTAATGATCACATACTTCACTAAATAAATTGCATGAGCAAGAATTTAACTGAGGTGAAGTATGAACATAATGTGTCATACATAGAATGATTCTAACACATATTTTTCATGACAATCTCATGTGGATTATAAATAAACCAAATGTGCATAAGATAGTCGTAAGCATGAATATGACATGTTAAAACTTATCCACATTATTGAAATAAATTCATAAGAGATATTCTCAATAATGTGCAAATAAATGAACCATTTTAATCATATCATGCACAAATATATAAGGAGACTCAAAATCTTAAAAAAAATCTTTTTAAGAGATTAGTCATATCCTTATGATCCTAGCATGCATACCATGTGTGTCTGTGTGTGTGTCTCTGTGTGTGTGTGTGATCAAAAGTTAAGATATATGATATATGTGATAAGTTTGAGCAAGGATGCTAGATATCAAAAATGTCAATTTCAGTAAATTGAAATGAGCATGGGATATCTAAATTAATGACATATGCTCAACTATTACAATGTGAATCAATAAACATTATATCTCAACTTATGCAAGAAAGTAATTCTCCATAATAATATCAAATGTATACATCCATAGAGATGAATCTAAAGGATGGCTTCCATAACCAATAAATATGACATAGACCGAGCATAAATTATGTGTAGACTATATTCTTTCATGTGCGTTATGCATATGAAGTGTTAAAGAGCATGACATAAGCATAACACACACAAACTTTTGATTTTTCATGAAAAATAAAAAATTCATCAAATAAGGGAGACTCAATACCACATATATACTCTTTTTGAGTCAAGAATGAATTTTTCCTTATGAGGTAAACATTCTAAATCCATAATTATAAAGAATAGAGTGTGATACCAAGTGTTGTGGTACTTCTATATGCATCTTAAAAATATACCATGTATTAAGATACTGTTGAGTATTGGACTCTCCACCTTGGTTTTGATGATAATCAAACATAAATCATTGTGATTAACTCATGTGATTGCAGTTAGCTAAAGAGTCGCCAATTAGATTCAAGAAGATCAAAAGTGACTACACGTGTTGATTCCAGTGGAGAACTTGGTAGATCAACAAAGGTGAAGCATTGTCTTGAAGAATTCAAAGGCTACCTCAAACCTCAAGCCAATGGCATCAACAAATGAATGGAGATTCAATCCAAAGAGAAGAAGAAATGGATGATTTAAAAGCTTCAAAGAACATCTTGAGGATCAAAGACTAGATGACGTTGGAGACATTCAAGACATACAACTAAAAGACTCAAGACCATGAAGAAGTAAGGATATTCATTGTAATCTTTAGTATTTACTTCTTTGTGAGTCTTAGAATGTTAAGCCTTGAATTAGAACTACTTAGAGGCACCTACACCACCTATACACATCATTTGTATAGCCTCTAGTTGACCACATACGCTTCTAGGCTTTGAATACTTGAAATATGAACTTTTGATTCATAACAGAGGACTGATGAAGGATTATCAGGTGACTGATACTTTCAGTAGTTAACTGTAGTTTAAGTTATGACATGCACCTGTCAGTCAGCAATTTTTCCGTAGATCCATCCATTAAAAACTCAGCCGATTCTGTCCTTCGACCGTTGAAGGCTGAACGTCAACTGATTTTCCCTAGCAATCGACTGTCCATGTTCCCCCTTTTACAGTCGACTGTCCGAGTCGTTTTCAGCCCGTTTCTAGCCGTTGGGAGATTGATTTCTGGGTCTTTTTGCTTGGGTTTTGGGCTTTCCTTGAGCTTATATATATAGGAGTTAGGCTGATTATGTGAGAACTCTTGGCCTCTTAAGAAAACATTCAAGTCTCATTTTCAAGCCTCTTTCTCCTCTCAAGTGCTCTCTAATTCTCTCTTGCCCTATATGCTCTAAAGCACACATCTAAGCTAGATTTGCTTTCATCTTGGGGCAAGCATTTCAAGGGATTTCTCCTCCCTCATTGAGCACTTCACACACACTATAGCCTTTACAAGTAAGTTCTTATTCAAGGTATAGGTGAGTGTATTTCAAGTTGTATATTTCATTCTCAATACTTCTAATTTTGTTGAGTACTCTCGGTTGGTGATAGGGTTGGCGTGATCCCAAGTTGTGGGAGTCAAGAAAAGTATTTGCTCTCGGTTTGTGAGAGTGTGCTTAGTTCCAAGTTGTGGGATTAAGGTATTTGCGTGTTCCCGGTTTGTGGGATACACGGACATCGATTGTAGGTCGATTGTACTTGTTGGGGTTTCCACAAGTGGGCTAAAGGAAAGCTCTAGTGGTATTTACTAGAGTATCCGAGTGTGATCTCGGGTGTTGCTGGATTAGGGCACCGGTAACAAGACGGGTTTGACTTGGGTGGCACCGAACCAGGATACATTGCATGTTTGCATTGCATTCTTCTTTGTGTTGTTGATCATTTCTTTAATTCCACATACCACCTACTTAGATAGAATAATAACATACTTACAAATTTGAACTCCCCCTATTTGAGAGCATAGCCATTCTTAATACTCTCATTTGAGTAATATTCTTTGTGAATTAATGGATATGTATGTGGGGTTCAGCTCAATTTGTAATTAGTACCTGAAAAATAAGACTCTCTTGGTACCCGATGGTCTTTTAGGGTCCTTGGGGTTACTCATGACTAGTTTCACATTAATCTTATATTATAATTAATTCTACTTAATCTCCATGTGAATATCAATAACATCAATATGTAGGCATGAATATTTGAACGAAATGGTTTCAAATAATGAAATAATCAATCTGTATGCAATTAAAGAAATTTTCAGAAAACAACAATATAGTCGACTCTTGTTGTGATGATATTCAACTACTACATATAAACTGTGTCAGAAATATGAAATTACCATATGGTAGTTGATTCGGGTTGAATATTACATATTTAACACCTCATTTAGCCTTATTTTGTGCATATATGATACATATTTGGTCTCTAAAAAGATCGTATTTTGAATAACCTTAATTATTAGAGTAAACTCTCATTCTATGCATTCAAAATACCAAAATACGGGCCACGTGGCAGCCATCCATGCGATCACTACCTTATCCGATGAAGCTGCACAATGAGCGACGCGGCAAATTCTCTATCGTCAGATCCAGATCCCACGGTTCACGAGCGCAGATCGTTTCGAATTCGAATTCAAACAAGCGGGGTGACGTGGCTCCATTGCGTTCGTTGAGATCAGATCCAACGGCTGTAATCAAGGGGCTAAGCAAATCCGTAATCAAATGCGGGAGCGGATCCGATAAGAGTTGACACATGGCATGCTCTCGGCAAATTCCGCGTCGATCTAACGGCTGCGATCATCCAGCGGTTTTGGTTTTGGGTTTTAAGCGATTTGGGTGCGGGTTTGAACCCGATAACATGACTAAAACCTGTAATGCTATTATATAAGCGTATTCTAGGGTTTTTGGCCGTATTCTGGCATATCAGGGGCTCTAGGAGCCGTTTTTTCGCGTCAAATTTGGAGCCCCTGGAGACAGAGGTCAGAACTATCATCTGAAGGAGATTTGGGGCTATTTCGAGAGAATTGGTGACATTTTTCCTATCTTTAGCATTGTATTTCATATATTTGGCTTGTATTTGGAGTATTATTCATGTATTTTGAGGTTTTAATGATGTATTTGTCTATGAATACTGAATATAGTCCTTCATGCATGGTTAATCTTCATATGTGTTGGTGTTGATGTAGTTAGGGTGTCGTAATCATTGATTTCAATATCTTTTCGCCCTTTTGCATTGTATAATCACGTATTTTATCGATTTCTACATATATCTTGTTTGGGTATATTGTTCGGAGACGTGGACATGCTTGAACCGAATATGATCTTTGCGGACTTATTCGTGATGCGATCCGAGAGGACGTATCGTGACCCGAGAGGGAACTTGTGCGTATTTTCTTCATGAAATCGTTATTATACGTGGTTACTCATTGGCATGTTTTTATGCTCTTTATCACCATATCTTCCGACGTTCTTGTGCCCTAGCCAAACGAAACGTTGAGTTATAGAAAAGATATTAATAATCATTGATTGTACACACCCTAACGAAATCACTACCAACACATACTCTCTCTATTGATACCCCAATATCGCCTTCCCCGTAGTTATCGTAGGATTTCTTTTTCGTATTTAAAACCCTTACACGATTATTTCACCTTCGAAAGGTGGTTGTTTCTCGTCATATTAGTACTCTTTATAAACTGAAATTCGTGGTTTTCAGGTCAGTTGTCCTGTGGATACGATACCTGGACTCACCAGGATTATTACTTGTTCGATCTCCTACACTTGGGAGTAGCGCTCACACATTTTGAGACGAGTCAAGTTTTTGGCATCATTGCCGGGGATAACGATACTTGTAAGCAACAATTTCAGTCTGTATGGAGGAACATTCGGTGAGATCCTTCCATCTTATAGTTTAGGATTTTTATTAGTTTTTCGTTTTGTTTTCTCTTTATAAAAAAATTCAAAAAAAATGGAATACATGGAATTCTATAGCACAAACAATTGGTATGATGAAGAGTACAATGTTGCACACAAACATAGGATGTATAAGCTCAAGATCGTTAGTTTTAATCAGACAGAGTGTGAAACTTTCTTTCAGGCCTAGAGGAGGTTCACAGGATGGGTACACAAAGAAAGAGCTTATGGAGTCCTTCTTATTTGGACCACGACCACAGCTACAGGAATTTTTGGGAGTCATGACACTGACAGAGGCGTGGAATTACATGGAGTCTTTACAAGAGAATGATCAGACCATTAATGAGACTTCAGAGCGTGATTCAACGGAGCCTTCCTGCCTTGATCAAGGAGAGCAAAGCGTAGACGTACTATTGCAACCCTAGAAAGAGGAAGTTTATTTGCTCATTCAGATACATGAGGCTACATCCCATCAATTTCAAGAAAACTTTCTTGCTCGGAGTCGGCAAATTCAGCAATCCATTGAAAATCTTACTCTGATTGCCACTTGCTTAGAAGAAAATAATTCTTTTCAAATTCAATATCAAGAATCTAATGTGAGTTCATATTCTATTGCAGGTATATCAAGCGAGCCATGTCACGATGAGGTCACGAATAAAAATATCAACATGGCAGGAAGTGGGTGCAAAAGAGAGGACGATCTAGCAATTTTTGATGAACATGAGGAGGAGACAGCTATGGACAAGTGTTTAGAGATTATCGCTATAGAGCCCGAACCACTCTTTCCCCCAGTTTTTTTTTCTAAAATCAATTATCCCTCTCCCCAATGACTGAGAATCATACCGAGAATAGTGCACATCTTTCAGGGAGTAGTCATCAACATGCTTTATTTTATTTTACTCACTTTGATGACTACATTTGGAATATTTTTATTGCAAAGAACTTTAAACTAAATTGGACTAATATAACTCATCTCTTGCAGGACATACATAATCAATTTATAGAGATGATTGAAGTTGTGTTACTGGGGTCCAATTTAGCTTTTGGAGGAAGATTACTCGCTGAGGAGCGCAAGGAGCAGATAGAACAACTTCCTCCACCATTGAAGATATGTGATCCGCCATTTGACCACGGTGTGTTCTTTCCATCAGCGTAGATTTTTATATGCTTTCTAGGATGCTTTCTTTTGAATAAACTCTTGCCCCTTTCGACTTTGAGGACAATGTCCATCTTTAGTTGGGGGGAGTGTATGAGACCTTAGGAATTTTTTTATAACAAGGCGAAAGAAAAGAATAAATTACCAATTCTCATTATTTAAAACTCCTTCACATACCACAAATGCAGATGTTTATGCATTGATTGAGTTCTAAAAATCATTTATGGCTTGAATTAATTATTTTTCCTTCATGGAATTACTCGTTAATATGCTATTTATGAAAACTTTCAATTTCCATGATTAATATCTCAAAATAGTTTGAATTTGTTTCGTGCATGCTATTGTAATGCAAAAGCTTGAGTATACACGATTTATTAGAATAGTCTTCAAGTTGAAGAGGAATTTGGCCTTTGTTATTAATGTTCATGTTCGAAGAATAGGTGTTGAGTTGCTTATGGAAAAAAATGCAAACAAAAAAGAAGTGAAAAAGAAAAAAACAATGCATCATTCCCTTGAGTTCATTGATTAGCCGGGTCTTCGTGCCTCAGGAAGCATTGGAGATTCACGTCGAAAGATGGAT
The DNA here is from genome assembly GCA_030789695.1 of Scilla litardierei. NCBI lineage: Eukaryota > Viridiplantae > Streptophyta > Magnoliopsida > Asparagales > Asparagaceae > Scilla > Scilla litardierei. The sequence goes on along the minus strand of CM061142.1, from coordinate 491,747,514 downwards.
GAATGGGGAGTGCATTCAATAAAAGAGAGAAAATAAAACTTAGATGATTCAATTATTAAGTTCGAGGGGCTCTTCTAAGCCTAATGTCCGAAGGTTGACTGGCCTAGGAATCATTAACTGAAAGCTCGCTACATGGATCATTCTAAGTCGTCAAAAGGAAAGAAAAAAAAGAAATGATGAATAAACTAAGCAACTTTAATTCCCATAATTTTAACTATCTTTTTGAGATGTTGATTCCTTGGAAATAAGAAAACTAGAATATAACGACGTGTTATACTTTCGCTTGCGCAAAACAATGCTTTTGCATGTTATTTATTCAAATTAAATTAGAGAAAATATCATGTGATTGATCTTGTTCATGAATTGTGTATATTGATGGTCAAAATCAAGTTGGAAAGCGTATTATTGAGCCATCCCATAAGCGATTGATAGAATTTATTGTGTTATTAATCATCCGACTTAATCGCTCTTTTTGCTAGGGACTAGAAAATCGCTAGTTGGGGGATGTGATTCGGGTTGAATATTGCATATTTAACACCTCATTTAGCCTTATTTTGTGCATATATGATACATTTTTGGTCTTTAATAAGATCGTATTTTGAATACCCTTAATTATTAGAGTAAACTCTCATTCTATGCACAACACAACAATAAACTGAGTATTTCTGCACTTTTTATATTTTTATAGCTAGATCTCAATCTCACGATTCCAACGACTATTTATTTATATTTTTCTGAGATCCGTACTAATTACTATGAATTTTTGAATGCAGGATACCGATTAAATAGAGAAATACGGCCAAAATACCAAAATACGGGCCACGTGGCAGCCATCCACGCGATCCCCACCTTATCCGACGACGCTGCATAACGAGCGACGCGACAAATTCTCTACCGTCAGATCCAGATCTGACGGTTCACGAGCGCAGATCGTTTCGATTCGAATTCAAACAAGCGGGGTGACGTGGCTCCATCGCGTTCATTGAGATCAGATCCAATCGCTGTAATAAAGGGGTGAAGCAGATCCGTAATCAAATGCAGGAGCGAATCTGATAAGAGTTGACACGTAGCGTGCTCTCGGCAAATCCCTCTTCGATCTAACGGCTGCGATCATCCGGCGGTTTTGGGTTTGGGTTTTGAGCGATTTGGGTGTGGGTTTGAACCCGATAACACGACTAAAACCCGAAATGCTATTATATAAGAGTATTCTAGGGGTTTTGGCCGTATTCTGGTGTATTGGAGGCTCTAGGAGCCGTATTTTCGCGTCAAATTTGGAGGCCCTGGAGACAGAGGCCAGGGCTATCATCTGAAGAAGATTTGGGGCTATTTGGAGAGAATTGGTGACATTTTTCCGATCTTTAGCCTTGTATTTCACGTATTTGGCTTGTATTTGGAGTATTATTCACGTATTTTGAGGTTTTGATGATGTATTTGTCTATGAATACTGAATATATTCTCTTCATGCATATTTAATCTTCATATGTATTGGTGTTGATGTAGTTAGGGTGTCGTAATCATTGATTTCAATATCTTTTCGCCCTATTTGTATTGTATAATCAAGTATTTTGTCGATTTCTACATATATCTTGTTTGGGTATGTTGTACGGAGATGTGGGCATGCTTGAATCGAATATGATCTTTACAGACTTATTCGTGATGTGATCCGAGAGGACGTATCATGACCTGAGAGGGCACTTGTGCGTATTTTCTTCATGAAATCGTTATTATACGTGGTTACTCATTGGCATGTTTTTATGCGCTTTATCGCCATACCTTCCAACGTTCTCGTGCCCTAGCCCGACGAAACGTTGAGTTATAGAAAAGATGTTAATAATCATTGATTGCATACACCCTAACGAAATCACTACCAATACATACTATCCATATTGATACCCCCAATATCGCCTTCCCCGTAGTTATCGTAGGATTTCTTTTTCGTATTTAAAAACCTTACACGATTATTTCACCTTCAAAAGGTGGTTGTTTCTCGTCATATTAGTACTCTTTATAAACTGAGATTCGTGGTTTTGCAGGTCAATTATCCTGTGGATACGGTACCTGTACTCATCAGGATTATTACTTGTCGATCTCCTATACTTGGGAGTAGCGCTCACACATTTTGAGACGAGACAAATTTTAGTGGTCGACTATTCTCAACTGAATACAAAATATAATTTAATATTTACGTTCAATCATTCAATCATCATCAAGGATTATCAAAAGTTATTGTAAACTACATTGTATGATCATACATAAGGGTATCATCAATATAGACATGAAAGCATATGGATACCCCAAAACAAGGGTTCAAATGAAACTAACCATTAGGAACCCAAATCTGATATTGATTTGCTTTCCTATGCATATGAGCATAATCACGAAATTCATACATATCATGCATAACATTATCAATGTAAGTACTTCTATCATGTAAGCTTAAATGTTTCGCTACCCAAATCACATAATTATGATTTCTAGAAAATTTCCTATCATGGTGCATAAAGTGTTTTTGTGAAGTATTGAGTGTAACATTGTGTGGATCATAGTGTGTATGATGTGCATCATTATGAACATTAGTTCTAGCATACTTACCATACATAAATTCTTGATTCTTCCCAACGTGACCCATTATTGGTTTAACTATGATCATTCTTAACTACATTATGTGTAGTGGAAACATGCTTGTATGGGCGAGTGGCCTTTGCAGTAGGATTGTTTTTGACTTTTTCAAGTTTTTGAAAAAGTTCTTCGTGCTTAAGCTTACTCGTGCTCAAATCAATAGCAAGCATATATATTCTAGCATTCATGCTAGAAACATAAATGACATGCTCATTTTTCAAAGAATTATGTTCATAAAGTAAAGTATCATATTTGTTACGAGGTGGAACTCGCGTACAATGAATTTGTATTGTGGAGAACCAAGGGCATGGTGGTTATATGGAGATAAGGGTTTAGGTGGGCTGTTTAACAAGTGATTAGTGGGGTGAAGAGGTTGGACTTGTCACCGGGGGTGATCACAGGGTAGAATCTCACCAGATGCGGCAGAGGAGGGTTCGATGGCAGGAGGCCGAAGTTGATGTCGACCGAGGGGTGAGCTTTCCTGCAGCACGAGTAGCTCGTCAGAAGGGCGGGGTTGGGGTCCAACCCTTAGCCCCTCCGATGCCTAAGTCAGTAATAGGACTTAAAACGTGGGCTAGGCACGCCGGTCGGATTAACTGTGTGTCGACCGTACGTGACGAGCTATAGGTGGGAGAACAAAGATATGGGTGACCTTTGCTCTCGTGTGTGAATGATAAATTGAGAGAGAATTTTCCAACCCCCTCCCCGTAAGAGGAGAGCGGGGTATTTATACCTGACGGGTGATGACTAGGCGGAGCTGACCTGGCATGCTGACTAGACGTGCTGAGCTGGCTCGGTTGTCAGCGGAAGCTCCAGATAAGGATGTCAGGAACAGGGGTGCCTGACCTGCTTTCGTCAGGCGGTGCGACGGCCAGGGGGTGCTTTTGTCGGGGTGTCAGGGCCGAAAGCATTAACTGTCAGATGGTTCAACCGCCAGGGGGTGCTTTGTCAGACGGTCAGGTGGCGTATGTGTCAGTCGTGTCCTTATCCTAGGTCGTTTGTCGTTGGTGATGAACTAAAGGTCGGGCTACGCTATCCCTGGCGTCGGGGCGCATGGAAATCAGACGGGTCGTCCGGATCGGGGGCTGTCCGGCCCGGCCGCGCCCCCTGTTCGGTCGCGGGCTATGGTTCGCTGGCACGAAAGGATACACCCGTGCCTATGTCAGCAGGCCCAGCGGTGCTGTCCAGGCGCTCCCCAGGCGCACTGCCCCGGGCGGGTCGAGCAACTGCGGTTGTACGCCTCGGCCGGGTGGGGGGGTGCTGTGAGGTGCGCCCGTTCCCATGTAGCTTCGGATTTCCGGGGGTGGCGACCCTTTCGTGAAAAGGTGAGTTAATGGGGTATGTTAGCGGATCCGGGCGGGAGTCGGACTCCTACGATCTTTAGGTCGTAACAATATTTAATCTTCAAATAATCAAAATCATGTAATAAAGTACTATCACCATTACACACATTTTTCAATTACTCATTTTTCGAAACATCATAATCACTTAATAAAGTATCATTATCAATTCTAAGCTTATCATACTGGCAAGATAAATCATCATGGCCATTAATTAAGGTATTCTGACTACTCTCTAACTTCTTATACTTTTTATTCAAAATTTCAAATTCTCTATACAATTGTTCATAAGAATTTTCTAAATTAAATTCATTATCTGAGTCCGAATCATTTACCTCATCCTTTTCGTCTTGATGTGCCATAAAGCATGCTTCATTTTTGAAGTTCTCTTCATCACTAGACTCATTCGAGTTTGAATCGCTCTCTTCTTCATTTGTATGAGTAGTGTGGCAAATATCATCAAATATTCGCACCTCATCAATTAGCCCCTCTCCATATTTGTTACGAGTAAACTCCAAATTTGATATACCATAGTGGCCTCCGAAACATACTCAAAATTAAATTCATCAATATTACATATTTAAACACTTATTACCTTGGAGTGCAGAATATCTAATTCAACTACTCGGCTCGTCTATTGTGATGTGGGTGGTGTAGGCTTTATGTATGGAAACTCAATGAAGCTCCATGCCATGTTCTAAAGGGACTCAATATGTCTCATCGTCCCTTTCCCCAACTCAAATAATGTGTGCCATCAAATATTTGGAGTGTGGATGTATCCATTGTTGACGCCATCTAGGTACCAAGCTCTGATACCACGTGTTGGTGATCCTGAGATGACAAAAAAACACTAGCGGGGGGTGATTAGTGTTTCTAAAAAATATGTTAAATTAAAAATTCTAACCCTCTAGGAATGTCTAAGTCTCTTAAGAGAGTTACCGTTTAAGTATTTAATCAAAACAAATAATAAATTGCAAGAAATAATGAGAGATATGCAACATACGCTAAATCACAATAAATTGTAAGTAATGAAAATGTAGATGCAAAATGACAATTGCAAACACAAGTCAATTTTATCATGGTTCACCCCACCGTGGGCTACGTCTATTCCCCAAGCACTATGTGATTTTTCATTATCAAGCTCTCAAGCAAGGGAGAAATCGTACCTCAAACTAGAGGGCTTCTACAACCACGTCCTAGCTCCACTTGCTATGAATTTCCAATACACCAAACAACACCACCTCACCACGTACGGACCTCAATACTTGAGGCTTTTACACAAATCGACCAATACACCAAACCAACAAATACAACCCAATCACTTACCAACACACTTGTGGATTTACAATACCTTTCTTGAAGATGAAGAATTGATTCACAGCTTCATATAGCCAAGCAATTGAAGCTTTGAATAAGTGTGTGAAATTTGCAAAGGAAAACTATTTTGATCTCAAATGAATATAGAATAAATCAAGGAGATCAAAAAGCTCTAACATGTGTTCTCATATGAATCAAGATGAAGCTTGAGAAGGACACAAATTAGCGAGGCAAAGGAATGTTTAAAAGCTTGAGAAAGAATTCAAATTATTGCCTTGAAAAATTCTGTTGAGAGAGCTAAAGAGATTTAACAAGCTTGAAAACTTAGATTAAAATTCTTATTAAAGTCTTGCAAATCTCTCAGCATTCTCACCTTAATTAGGGAACAAAAACCGTTGAAAATTGCTTCCCAAAATGCCCCCAAACAGCTTAATCGACAACTTTTTGTAAAACAAGAAACTGTGTTTTCTGGGTTGTGAGTAGTACCAGTAGTCGACTCCTATACTCTTGGTATTCGAATATCTTCACAACGACAGTTGACTATCCCATAATGGTATTCGGCTACTTTGAGCAACATAGAGAGCACTCTCTTTTCCCATACAAAGTAGTCGGCTACTACATAAAAAGTAGTCTGATATTTATATGATATAAGGAAAAAATAACTCAAAAGACATTAGAAAATATTTCAACACTTTTCAAAACTTTTTCAAAGTAATTTTGTGAGTCTAAATAATGTTTTAAAAACATTCCTGAGTGTGTGAGCTTCAATAACAATGCTTTATACAAAGATCTAGACAAGATAAAAACGTACATCAAACTACATAAAATTCTTCACTAGAAGATCTTTGATGTAAATTCTTTGAGTAGATGTCCTTGTCTTTTATTCTTGATCTCTTGAAGGTTGATGCCTTGATTGAACTCCACATTGCTCTTTATTTACTCCATGTGCCATGAATGACCTTCATTAGCTTTCAGTAATATCTTGGCACTATGAGTCTTTGAGCATGGATTTGGCTTCATCAATTCAAGCTCTCATTTATTCTATGCATTCTGCTAATTACATCTCAATTTTACTCTTACACCAGAATCTTCAAGAAACCTTTTAGATGACTATGTCACTTTAGGCTTGAGTTGAGCATTGTTGACTTTAATTCCAACACTCACAATCAACTTCACAAGACGTCATAAGTAACTCTAAGTGTTTGCTTATCCTCAAAACTTACTTAGGGATGATGCAATTACGAACAATATAAGCATAGTAACTAATGAAGACCGTGTCACATGAAAAAGAGGTAACTGCAGTCACATGGAAGAGCTCATGTTAAATTAACTACAAAACAGGGACCAACAATTGCAAGAAAGATATCTTGCAAATTCAATTCAATTAAAAGTGCGTACAGATAAGGAATTTAAACGTGTCAGATATCAATGCATGCATGACATGGCAGGGTGACGGATCTAGCTTTGTTGTCAAGCTAGATCCCAAAGTTGCGTCTAGACAGCTATCATTTTACTGTCTAGTCTCTTTTACGCTAAAAACAAGGAAGTGGCCTAAAAACATGGCCCTACACAAGAGTTGGCAAGTTTCACTTGCCTGCAAGTACAACGTCTGAGAAACACCGTCCAAGAGAGTCCAAGTCACAAATAACCTACGTGCACAAGTCCACCGGCCTAAAGTCCATATTATTAATCTTGATTAGTGAATTTAAAACATTTAAAACACTTTTAAAACATCAATTTTAGTCTTGATTAACAGGCAATAGGTTGAGGGTCCTAAGGGTGCAAAGCGTTACCTCAACACGACGCGAAAGCTACACTGGCGTCGGGTAGCGACGCCAGGGGTTGGAATAAAAGTACGCGCTCCAAGTCCTGATTCCAAAATAGATTCCTCGCTGAAAAGATCAGGGCAGCAACCGGAGCAACGAATCCAGATTCCAAAGCTAGCATGTGCGACGACGGGCTACGACGTATCGCAACGTCGTAAGCGGAAAATCGTCGGAGAGAAAGCACCTAGGTGGGGTCCACAGTAGTTCTGGGGACCAATGGGGGACCCACAATACCTCTGGAGCACTTGGGGGCCCCACGGTGACAAGCGGTGCGGGAGTTGCGACTTTGCGACGAACGTCGCTCGGTCAGACACGCTTGGTGCGGGGGATTCTCTCGGCCAGACACATGCGGCGGGGGTTGTGCAGTGCTTGGGGTCGGTCGCTGCGGCGGGTGCGGAGAAATTCTTCGGTCGGTGCGGTAGAGCGGGCCGGTCGGGCGCTTGGGCGGGACGTTGCAACGTTGCAACATTGCAACGGAGCGGGGATGCGGGCGTGAGTGGGTGGGCGCCTCGGTCAGACACGGGGCGAAGCGGGGTGCTGTGCGGGCTTGCGAAGCGGGGGATGCTGCGGTGCGGAACGGAGCGGGTGCGTGGGAAGCTCTCGGTCAGATAGAGAGAATCTCTCGGTCAAGCACGGGGCTTCGGTCGGGCGGCTGTGCGGTGCGGGCAGAGCGGGTGAGCGGGGGTTTCCTTCGGTCGGTGTGGGGAAAACCAAGGGATTTCCTCGGTCGGAGCGGGGCGGCGGCTGTGCAACGTTGCGACGAATCGTCGCAAGTGGGTTTTTGGGTTTTATAAGCGGCTAGGGTTATTTTCTTACGAAAATAGGTCTTCCTAGGAGTTGTTTATATAGTGTAGAGGGGTTGACTTGGTCTAGGGCTAAATCTAATAGGATTAGGAGTTTAAAAATATTTAAAATTCAAATCTACCACTCCTAATCGCGTAGGGATTAGGTGCGGCCAAGATAGGGGCTAGGATTTGGCTCAAAAATTGTTTAAAACGTTTTAAACTTAAATCAATTTTATTTGGCCGAAAATTAATTTAAAAATTGGTATTTAAAAATATTTAAAGCTTTGCTAAAAATATAAAATAGGTCAAATGAGCTCCAAAAATTGTGAAATAAATACTGGGTGGTCGGGACGACGAGAGAAAGGTAACTAAGAAGACGGATCTCATTTTCAACGTCGAACGATGAAACTAAAAATAGAAACGTCTCGCGTCAAAAGTGAAAATCACAACGTCTCTTCGAATAAGATTAAATCGTGGGAAAACGACCCGAGAAATGTTGTTCCAAATTAGTGCCATAATTTAATACTCTCAGAGACGTTCACGACGGCATATCACACCAAAGTGTTCACAAACAAACAAAGTCTAAAATTAATACGTGTACGGTCAAAAGCACGTGCACGAACAACGTACAACGAAAAGTGGTCGTTACATCCTCCCCACCTTAGAATAAAGTCCGTCCTCGGACTTTCTAACTATAAATATCACTCTAGCTAGACTAGTAGCTATCACCATCACGTCACACCATAATTCACTCAGGTATAATACAAGTGCTTATATATGCACTAGGTAGTCCACCAATAACTCTGCTATCCTATATATATTCACGCACATATTTCAATCATATGTATGCATCCCTAATATAACTACTACCTACCTAGCACAAACAATAGTTCAGATACTCACCTAAAATTAGTCTTATACCAACAAATACAATCATTGCTCTACGTATAGATAGCTACCTATGCACAAACAACATGGGTATACTACTCTCTAATACTTCCTAGTGTACATTCCATACCACACATCAACACATGTGATCACACCATACCATTATTAAATCAAGTTTCACTATATCTAATATACATTCACCACTACTATAGTTTCACAATATATAGTCATTCAAATGCATGCAAATAGTTCACCATATATTCACATCACATACGGTCCTATAATTGTATTTACGACGCGCCACATATACCATAGTCACCAATACATATAACTAAGCACATACTTACCTGTGCATGGTGCACACCCACGCACGCTAACTTTTCATTCACGTATACCAATCGTATCATTATTTAACTAGCACATCTATACACCTAATTTAGCTAGCACACATACGTTCACACGGGCAAGTCCTTAGTAATTAACTATACCACAAGACCAACACCTATAACTATATACTGGTGTAGCGACCCATAATCATGTGCGTAACACAACCAGGCACAAACACTCCTATCACTATACATACATCAAACATCGCTATATTCAAACTACAGATATACATAACAATATACTTAGAGTATACCCACTCAAGCTTGAGTGAGACTCAATACACATATCAGAATATTCTATATACGTAACATGACATTTATACCTATACCAATACCACTCCAATATATATATGTCTACCAATACAACCATATACATACCATAAGTCAATCACACTTAATATTTAGTCAGGTAATACTCACATAGTTCAATCACTCTATATACCATAATAATAATACAGACATCAGCACACGTATAATTATAATACACTCCTTAATACATACGCATTCATCGTATAGTCACACACATGTAACATATATATTCACACCATAGCCTACTACCTATAATTAGTATACTAACACATCTACACATACATAATTAAGATGTGCAATAGTCGTGTATACCTCACGGTATGCACGCATACAACATCCCGTAAAAGCAAGAAATACCAATCAAAATTATAATCCTACTACCATATGTATATCACCTATATACTCATGCAACAAAACATAACTGCTTACGTCTAAGCACAATACATATCTTCGTACGAGCACGCACTCACACGTACTAACATATGTGTCACTCAATAGGCCTACTCACTTATCTATACGTACACCTATTATTATCACACCTAACATACTGATAGCTTTACCAATCATTTTATTTCAACCATTACAAGTATCTCTAACTACATACACCCACTTAGATATTCCCACACTAATTCTGATATACACAGGCATCCCTAGAATGGTGTAGCTAACCACACACAAATCTATAAATACTAACACACAAACAACTTCATAATATCACGAATAACTCCGAGTATATATATATAACACAATAGGCAAACATTGATACACTATGGGGGAGTACACTCATTCAAGCCCACGTACACAACTTAGGTACATGCACCACGACAACATCACAAAGTCCAAGGGCCTACTAACAATTTAGTGTTGACACAGACATTGACGGGAACTAAAGCCTAAGCAATATAGGAAGATTAGGGGTCGAAACGTGACGAGGGAAGGACCGATAAGCACGAGTTCAGATAGGACGAATACAGGGGGACTGCTTGGTTAGGTGAAACAGCGATCTACTTATGAATGCTTAGGTAGAGGAAAGGAAGATGTAGTGATACTTTTATAGGATATAGAAAAGAAAATAGGGTAAATAGCATAAGCTAAAATACGTGAAATTTGAAAACTGTTGTACTTCAAAAGTTGAAGTCCGCGTCTGTATAAACTGTTTGGAGGTCAATAAAACGAGTTGTTCAAAATAAGTTTGAGTCGAATATACATAATAAGAGAAAATGGTTTATTGGTTTATATAAAATCATTATAAAAGAAAGTAAATCATTTACACGAATATTAAGGACGTGGTTTAGAAAATATTATACGTCAGTAATTTAATATAATGTTGGCAAAAGTTTTGAAATTCAAAGAGTGAAATTAATTGAACTGAAGAATTTAAGCTCATGTTAAATGCTTTCAAAACCTTTAGGCTAGGGAAAATTTTAAAATAATCAATATTGAAACTACTTTTAAAGGGACCAGGATTCCAAAAAGTAACGGGTTTACACAAAGTTCTTATCATACGAGCATAACGAGCCTGGTACAGATATATAAAAAAATAATTGAAATTCAATTTAGTTTAGAAATTTTTCTAAAAGTATGTATGGTGAACGGAAAGATGACTTAGTAGTAAAATTATCAAAATTTGTAATAAAGCTTTAAAACCAAATTATGGGGGGGTCTAGATCAGGAATAGTAATTTTACAAAAATTTGAAATAGCAAAAACGATGAGCATAAAACCGACTTGCTTAAAACTGAAATTCCATGTGACTTGAAAAGTATATTAAAGTAAACACGATGTATCATTCGAATGGCATAAATAAGAAAGAAAATTATAAATCGAATTGGGCAGAGTAAAAGTACGGTTCAGAATAAAATTAGTATATGAAGGTACAAGGTTTTTTTACATCGGTACGAAAGTATAGGCTGGAAAAATATGATAAGCTAGCATTCAAAAATTTCGACAAAAGTTTTAAGAATTTAAGTCAACGAAGGAGTATGAAGTATAAATATATACATTAAAATTTTGAACAAATTTAAACTTAGTGAAAGAGGAAATCGAAAAATACTTTCAGAAGATTCAAGATTTGTAACGGAGAGATTCAAAAATTGACGACGATCGTCATGAGGCGATCTCGTTAATCGAGGCAAGGAAATTGGTCGGATGATCATACATACGCCTAGGATATGAACCAGGAAAATCTACGGGGAAACTCCTACAGTCGACCAACCAAAGATTAAGAACTAAGTGCTAAGACTTTCTAAGGGGCTAGACGGTAATGAAATGCGTTCAGCTTAGTCCGAAATCGATTAACCCAAGCGAACGACTAACGAAATTCTAGAAGTCTAATATGGTTATGGTTAGACAAGAACCACTAAGGTAACTCCTACGACGATTAAGTCAATTGCTAGAAAGGAGTCTAACTATAAATCAGAGGCCTCTAACTAGCAAGCACAGACGTCTAACTAAGTCTTCTTACCACCTAGTGACATAGGAAAACGACTAGACTCGGGGTTTATGACTCGGATGTTGCAATTTATTTAATGGACATTCTGTTATTATCGTTGTTCCGTTAATTCGCAATTGCAAGACTGGACCTGCATGGGCTACCAACAAAACCTATCACGCCCCACTTCCCAAACATATGGAGGCGAAGCGTGAGAAGGCCCGCTCAGACATGAAGCTGCAAAGCTGCAAGTCCGATAAGCGTCAATCAACTTTAAATAGCAGGTCCTTACAACGCGAACGAAACAAAGATAATAATAATGAAATGCGACAAAAGAGATATTCTGAATAAGTTTCAACATCACAGAAAAAGCCACCAGGCTGAAAAGAAAAAGTGTCTAAAGGCCCACACATGGCCAACAAAAGTACAACGTACAAGGTAAAGGTGCCACACACCGACAACTAACAACAAACCTAAAACAAAAGAAAGCTCGGCAAGGTCACTAAGAATGGTCACCGGTAGCCACAAAACTCCTCCTGGACAGACTTGGGCTCAAGATCAGCATCAGCAAAACATCACGTACTCAGCAACGGTCTCTGGCTCAAGGTCTAACATGTGACACCCAAAAGAGCAAGGGGCACATGTCAGCAAGTCTACAAGAGACTTGTGCAAGGAAACTGAAACTGAAAGTAAAGCAACCTAGCAGTTCTAGCATGATGCAATGACATGGCAGTTAAAGTATGAGTGCTGCAGGTAAGGAAAAACAACAAGTAAACTAGCATGGCATGAGTGGCAAAACTATTAACATTTACAAGGATTTCTCTAGTCACGTTTTCATGTCATGTGCAGAGTTTACGCCTTACAGCTGAAATGGCTTACTTTCACACTGAGTGGCCGCTTAACTCCGCCCCAAACCCAGAGTTTACGCCTTACAGCTGCAGTTGTTGATCGGGCAGACTCCCAGTTGAATGACCGCTTCACTCTTACCCCTCCCACGTGTATCGAGCCAGGGCCTTACCCCCGAACAGGAATGCTCGCTTCTGGATCACGAGCCAGGAAGTGTTTTTCATGATGGCATATGGGTGCACCTAGCCAGGACAAGCAAGTACAAGTATGTAGCGTGTGCTACGCATGCAACAATCAACTTGGATGACATGTAGAATGCAATGCATGGCAATTAAAAATGCGTACAGATAAGGAATTTAAACATGTCAGATATCAATGCATGCATGACATGGCAGGGTGACGGATCTAGCTTCGTTGTCAAGCTAGATCCCAAAGTTGCGTCTAGACAGCTATCATTTCACTGTCTAGTCTCTTTTACGCTAAAAACAAGGAAGTGGCCTAAAAACATGGCCCTACACAAGAGTTGGCAAGTTTCACTTGCCTGCAAGTATGTCTGAGAAACACCGTCTAAGAGAGTCCAAGTCACAAATAACCTACGTGCACAAGTCCACCGGCCTAAAGTCCATATTATTAATCTTGATTAGTGAATTTAAAATATTTAAAACACTTTAAAAACATCAATTTTAGTCTTGATTAACAGGCAATAGGTTGGGGGTCCTAAGGGTGCAAAGCGTTACCTCAACACGATACGAAAGCTACACTGGCGTCTGGTAGCGACGCCAGGGGTTGGAATAAAAGAACGCGCTCCAAGTCCTGATTCCAAAATAGATTCCTCGCTGGAAAGATCAGGGCAGCAACCGGAGCAACGAATCTAGATTCCAAAGCTAGCACGTGCGACGACGGGCTACAACGTATCGCAACGTCGTAAGCGGAAAATCGTCGGAGAGAAAGCACCTAGGTGGGGCCCACAGTAGTTCTGGGGACCAATGGGGGACCCACAATACCTCTGGAGCACTTGGGGGGCCCACGGTGGCAAGCGGTGCGGGAGTTGCGACGTTGTGATGAACGTCGCTCGGTCAGACACACTTGGTACGGGGGATTCTCTCGGCCAGACACATGCGGCGGGGGCTGTGCAGTGCTTGGGGTCGGTCGCAGCGGCGGGTGCGGAGAAATTCTTCGGTCGGTGCGGTAGAGCAGGCCGGTCGGGCGCTTGGGCGGGACGTTGCAACGTTGCAACGGAGCGGGGATGCGGGTGTGAGCGGGCGGGCGCCTCGGTCAGACACGGGGCGAAGCGGGGTGTGGTGCGGGCTTGCGAATCGGGGGCTGCTGCGGTGCAGTGCGGAGCGGGTGCGGGGGAAGCTCTCGGTCAGACCGAGAGAATCTCTCGGTCGGTCACGGGGCTTCGGTCGGGCGGTTGTGTGGTGCGAGCGAAGCGGGTGAGCGGGGGTTTCCTTCGGTCAGTGTGGGGAAAACCAAGGGATTTCCTCGGTCGGAGCGGGGCGGCGGTTGTGCAACGTTGCGACGATTCGTCGCAAGTGGGTTTTTGTGTTTTGGAAGCGGCTAGGATTATTTTCTTGCGAAAATAGGTCTTCCTAGGAGTTGTTTATATAGTGTAGAGGGGTTGACTTGGTCTAGGGCTAAATCTAATAGGATTAGGAGTTTAAAAATATTTAAAATTTAAATCTACGACTCCTAATCGCGTAGGGATTAGGTGCGGCCAAGATAGGGGCTAGGATTTGGCTCAAAAATTGTTTAAAATGTTTTAAACTTAAATAAATTTTATTTGGCCGAAAATTAATTTAAAAATTGGTATTTAAAAATATTTAAAGCTTTGCTAAAAATATAAAATAGGTCAAATGAGCTCCAAAAATTGTGAAATAAATACTGGGTGGTCGGGACGACGAGAGAAAGGTAACTAAGAAGACGGATCTCATTTTCAACGTCGAACGACGAAACTAAAAATAGAAACGTCTCGCGTCAAAAGCGAAAATCACAACGTCTCTTCGAATAAGATTAAATCGTGGGAAAACGCCCCGAGAAATGTTGATCCAAATTAGTACCATAATTTAATTCTCTCAGAGACGTTCACGACGGCATATCATACCAAAGTGTTCACAAACAAACAAAGTCTAAAATTAATACGTGTACGGTCAAAAGCACGTGCACGAGCAACGTACAACGAAAAGTGGTCGTTACAGGAGCCATAAAATCCGGAAAATTAAAAATTTTAAAGGGGTTAGGGGGTAGTGGGATTTGAACTCGGGCCTCCACCGAGGCAGCCGGGTGATTCAACCACTAGGGTGAGCATCGGAGCTCAAAGTTTTTTGATACTAAACTCATACTCATCTTCTGTTTACATAATTCACATTTTGATAGTAACTAACTTGAGATTTGGAAGTGCCGATTGAGCGGATCGCACCTTGGTTGGCTCGGCCAACGCTATCATCTACAGTGATGCACATGTTCCAAGCGGGAGTCGATCATGTTCCTTGCTCACCAAGAACCATCTTGAAGCTCAACTTCTCGCCATCTAGACGTCGTCAGGTACTTAAAGCAACAACATCACATAATACATTTACTAGCAAAAACCCGTGACCGCATCAAAAGATCGGGAACACAAAAAAACCCCACATAGAGTGCGGGACACACGCCCATGTGTGAAGGAGGAGGAAGAGTGAATGTGAGTGCGTGTACTATCATGTGGTAAACGTTAGAAAAGTCAGGGGGAAATGTGCAAAAAACTAAGGGTTTAAAGTTGGGTGTGTTTCTGGATGAGGGGGTTTAAAATTAAGTTCAATGGTAGAATTGTAAATATGTGAGCCGTGAGTGCTTTTTTGGATGAGGGGGTTTCCCGCGGGTGACACGACAGTGGCATGTGGGACAACCATGTGACTGTGAGGGAACACCCACTTTTGTATAATAGATATATGGTCTTGTTAATTTGTTTTGCCACAGTGGACGTGTATCTCCAAGATGTTAAAGATACGTGGGAGTTTTGCCAGTGTGAGACCCATTAAAACTTCTTGGGTGCCAGGTATTAATAGTAGATTGACACCTTAACCGTTTCCCTTTTAACATGTATCTCGTTCATTTTTTACTCTCATATTTACTCGCACGTGGGTTAGGCCGGTTGCTGGCCCACTAAGCTGCCATATCCATGTTTCAAGCTCCTCCCATGTCTATAAGACTCCTACTACCAAATCATACAAATTAACATATCATTCAAATAAATTAATAAATTATAATGCATGCATGCACGCATATGTGCATGCATACGTAGTTCCTCGCTGTCAGCGGCACCCGCAGCTGAATTTATTAACCGACATGATTCGGTGGCGGTGCGGTGTGTTTCGATGCCCGCAACCGATCGAGTCCGTTATTTCTCGGAAGCCGCCCTTCGTCTCCCAACTCTCCGATTAATTATAGCCATGGGAGGATGATTCACATTCAGTCAACTAATTAAGGAGTGCCCAAGTCTGAATCAATGGCCCATTTGGGTCAACGGTCAGACTTTTTTTTCAGCATACTTGAGCCTAGTTGGGCAACTTGTTTACTGAATACTACTAGCTATGTAACGTGGTCTCCTCGTTCCAAATTTCCAATACAGCCCGATCCAGCTCTTAACAGCCTACTATAAGTATAGTTTTTTCTTTCTAATTAGGTTGCTAATCGCCTCACATGCTTGTGCCTTTCCCTTCGTTATAATTACGTCCTTTATTTTAAAACTTTTGAGTCAATGGCACGTGAGATATACCCGCCAAAGCCTCTAGTGGCAAAATGGGAATAAAGAAACGGGGGATGTGATAGGGAGTGATGATCTTTTTCGAGCAGAGAGACCCGGAGTGTTAATTGGCCGAGACAAAAACATGGATCATGTTGATGGGAAACTCCACCACCGAACAATGAATTTGTAGAGTGTGGACCGAGGTTACAATAGTAGAATTAAGGAAGTGTGGTAGAACTGATTGGTCGTCGGCTAAAGACGTAGAAAGATCAGCTGAGACTATCGATCCCACGAGCTATCGATGTATCTGCAACACAAGAAACCTGTCAAAGACGGGTCGGGCTTGGATTCAACCTGAAAATTCTCTGACGCTCAAGTTAGTGTGGCGCTCGAAGAACATTCGATTAGTTAGAAGCAAACTTTGAGTTGTTCGATCTATCTTTTCCGAACTATAATTTAAAGTGGAGAAGGCACAAGTTTCTGTGATAATACCTGGCCTTTTTAAATCAAGTTATTTGAACCCCACAATTCTGTTGGAGAATCCTTCCTTTTATATGAGTCGGGTGATTATCGAGTGATCGATGACGACTCCTCGTCTTTCGAACATTCGTCATCATGTAGAATATCAAGAGATTGTCCGTAACAACCATTGATGGCAAGGATCATTAATAGCCGTTATTAAATGTTGTCTTTGAATGCTGTCATTATTCGACAATTGAAGAGCCGCACATTCCAAGCGACATAACGATTATGTCATTGATTGTTGAGAATCTCAAAGGTCACGCTCATTAAATGAGGTAACCGTCGCTTTCATAACTTGCCGAAGTAAAGGCTTTGCGTATGACATTACCGATCTTGTAAGGACCGATCGAATTTTCTTATTCAACGATTCAATCTTTCCCCCTGCATCTGATTCTTAATCCGAGCTTCCAACTCAGATATATATAGTTTGTCATATTCAGGTTATATACGATCTATATTTTGCTCATAACAATTGCCCCCATCATTCGTTCTTGAACTTAGAAAAATACGATTCTGGGTCAGATGACGTGTCGCTTTTTCATTGGTCGGATGCGGATTTCGGTGAGGCGTAATGATGTTTCCCGCCAAAACATCACATCTCTTGATTTTGAAAATCGAAATAGTTGGAGATCTTGCCATGTGGTCTTGTATGAATGGCCAGGATTTCTACGATTACTTTATAAATATGAGACATCCATTCGAAGAGAAGTTTCCATTGTCTTCGTGTAGATCAATCCCGCAAGCTTCGCCGACGATTTTTCTCTTCTCCGGTCATCTTCTTCAATCAGTCAACAGTTCAAGGTACTCTCGTTTTATTAATCATGTCTTCTTCTCCTTCTATTGATTCTGAAACCGATAGAGTATGGGAAAGTCTTGGTTTGGGGATTGGAGATGGTGTTGCTCAAGAGACAACTGTTTCGACTTTTTCTACGAATAATAAGTGTGTCATAGGGGGATCATCGAGTATCCCGTAGTAAATCACGACAGCTATTTATATAACTCAGACCTCCATGATCCCACTCATACGATCCCAGTACATTTGTCCCCCTTACGAGGTTAGGTTGGCTACCCATAGTGATAGGATCTGTTCCCCCAAGGAGAACGAGGTCGGAGTATATACCAAAGCTTTCAATGTATGACTTTTCTTTCCTCTCCATCCGTTCTTTGTTACAGTTCTTTCTTTCCTTGATATTCCACTATGCCGACTGTAGGGGTTTTGGCGGACCCTCAGAGCTCGGATCTCTGTCCATTCTAAGTCAGACGGACCACATGGGCATAAAAGCACAGCGGAAAATCAAAAACAAAACTAAGGATAGCTAAACAATTTAGCTAGGCTCTGAGGGAGTCAGAACCTAGCCCGATCTATGCCAACTTGGGGTGGATTTGACCACCCCAAGAGGGATCTATTCTACAGCGACAAAATTAAATCTGCACTAAAATTGCTTAACCACTTACCCGGAATCTTGACTCTGGGGCGGGCAAGATGTACCGCACCGTCTTCTGATGCTCCTCGTAGCCGAACCACCTTGACTCGGTCCACCCGAGCCACCTTGCACCCTCGAACCGATCTGCCTGAGCCGACTCCCACCTCCGAGCCGATCACACGTGGTAGAAAGTTTCACTTGAATAGACCCGCGTCTTAGACGTCTGGATCCAAATCCAAACCCCCTTCGTAGTCTTGCTAGGACTAGTCCGGAGAATAAGAAGAAGAGAGAGAGAGAATAGTTTAGCCGTAGATCGAGCTAGCTCAAATATCCGGAGCTACTCGATCGAGGACTTGGTGCATTTTTCAAAGAAGAGAGTGCACCCCTATTTATATAGGGAGTCGGCACTCCTTCTTTCGTTGTGAGCAGTGTGGGACTAAAACAAATGTAGGAGGAATTAATTTAGATAAATTAAGATTTAATTGAAGTTTAACGAGCATTTCATAAATGCCAACTTCAATGAATTAATTCTCCTTATCCATTAAACTTTAAGCACCAAACAAGCTATCAATTCGCAGGGCTTCGAATGGTGAACGCGTAGGAACCAACGGCAACGAATTTCGACTTCGTTTGACCCCTCAAACAATTGACCAACGATGAGCAAAAATCAATTTTCGTAGCCGTCTTTTGGGGTTTCAAAAAAACCCTTAAAACACTTAAGTTGAGGGCGCACCCACTAGGCTTAGCGGGCGCGCCCACCCAAGGCAGGGAGAGCGGGCCGGCGCCCGCTGCTACAGCAGGCCGCGCCCGCTGTGCAGCCGGCGTTCGCCTGCTGCAGCCAGCGGGCCGCGCCCGTTTGCCCTTGCGGATGGGCTTGTAAGCCCAGTGGGTCTAACCCACTTTGCCTTGGACTGTTATCGCGTTTCTGGGCTCATTTGAGCTCCGATTTGGACGCTGTTTGAACCTATGCTTAGACCGGGACGATCCCGTCATCCAGGTAACCCTTTCCAATGTATTTGTTCCTATAAATATTGTCGTAACCAATTTACGACACGTTTAATCTTTGTTAGCATCAAATGCAACATTGTCCCTATTGCATCTACGACTTATTTTCACAACTAGCTTTGTGAATATCAACTATTCAATATCATCAAATGAATCTCTCTGAATTAATCTTCTTATTACTAAGACATGAACGCTACTCGGTGTGAGACCCTACAACCTGACCTTACTACAGGTTGGGGCTCGAAAGCCCTAGACGACGGTCACCACGAGCAGTAGTTGTCGCCCATGTTTCAGAATCATCATAACGGTATCGACCCATTGACAAAAGCATCGTTGGGTTTACTTTGGTTGTGTCAGTGATGAATGTCGTTAGCTATAGCCCCTTCGTCAAGACTGTGTCCCTGTTGGCCTAGGATATGGTTTACTGCCAACCCTATTAGACAACATTGGTCAGTATACGGCGATCTTTGTTGTATTCACGTTGTACTTGTTACGACGTACCCTGGCCGAGGATTGACACAAAGACCGTACTGAGCCTGTGACACTAACTTCCCTTTAACAAAAGTGACGAATCCCATCTTAGTCATCCACTCACCTCGAGACCTTCAGGTGCAACCCAACCTAAGATCTTTCAGTAGGCCTAGCCTCGAAGCTAGATCATTGGTCTAAGCTACACTGATCACTCACAGGTTCGTACAGATGACTTCAGGTCTTAAGGACCAGCTTACCTATCATCACCCTAGAGTTATTATAGACAGTTTAGTTAAAGTTAACCATTTAATAACTCTAAGTTGGTCGTTCAGTGAACTCATTCTCCAATGAGCACATGTGTCTCGTCTCCGACTTCACCAAGTCGAATGACTATGAGATCATTATTACTCTACGGTAAGACTAAGACACAGTGGTCTATCCGATGTGTTGATATCCAGTTCTCAACACATCTATGACCACGAACCGTTTAAGACTTATGTTTCTATTCTGTCGCTTACTACTCATAATCGAGATCTTATCTGGATACGTAAGGACCTAACTATAAGTCTATGGACAGTATCTAAGTATATTATTTAATCAATTTCATACTTAGAATAATGGACACCATATGTAATATGAACAAGACGTACACTTGGGATAAATCGCCTTATGGGCATATATCCTCCTACATCTCCCACTTGCACTTAGGCTATTTATCTCGGTATCTCATACCGTTATAGCACATCAGTCACTTTGACATTTATATGACAAACATAAGAGTGGATTTACTAACGAGTATCTATAATGCATTTTAATGGATTATTGATTAATACATCTCTTGATCACACAGGGTTGATCATTTGAAAAATGATTTTGATCAATTTTTCCTTTCTTTGTATAACTAAAAAATTAGCTTATACAATCTAGATGTAGGGTCTAATATTTCTATAAGTCAGTCTCAGCTCATTCCAATTTTCTTGTGTCAACATGTCAAGTACATGCTGACACCCTAAGTCTCTATATATTCGATTAAATCAAAACCATTTTGATTCAATGTTCTATATAGATGATTCACATATGTTGGAAATCCTTTTTACTTTGTCCGAGAACCCGGAACTAAATATACGAGCTAGCTCCCAATGTCTTTAAGAACTATCTGGTTAAGTACTTCAATTTTATATCTAAATCATATTTAGATTATATATATGAAGACATAGGCATTTGATATGTGCTTTAGATGGAATGTACTAGTGTCAGGTTAGGGTTGACGAATGAGTCAAATCAAGATCGGTTTAAGGAATCTTGACATTGACTCACTCAATCAAACGTCCTACCTTGTACCTTTCCCTTTACTACATTCTTTAAGAATAAAATGTAGTATATTAAGTATTAATCTTAATATGCGTATAATTGTGCTTTACACACAATTTATACGTTCATGGAACCTATACTTAACTATCGATTGACTATAACATTAAGACATATTCAAAACAACCAAAATTTTCTGAAGCTCTGCATCATAGTTCGAGAATTTTTGCAACCAACTCAGAAAACCACAATCAGAGAAATTTAAGCCAATCTCAATCAAATCTCAATTTCAACAGAAAGCACAATTTCTGAGACATTTATTCAAAACAACGGATTCATAAAAGATGAACCATAATATGTTTATCAAATAAACTTTGAGTGTTGGACACTCAATCATTGTTTTAACTTTTAAGGAATGATACATTTTATTCAACTAAAATTGAGTATCAGCTCCTTCTTCATGTCTCTCGAAGTCTTCGCACAGCCCCAGCAACAACGATTGCTCAGATGCCGGCCGTCCTCCGAACTTCTACCAACTCTGCTTCATATCAGCCACCTGTATACATTACACAGATGTCTTAGTATCTCATACTATGTGATTGGAAATAATTAT
Source organism: Scilla litardierei (assembly GCA_030789695.1). Classification (NCBI taxonomy): domain Eukaryota; kingdom Viridiplantae; phylum Streptophyta; class Magnoliopsida; order Asparagales; family Asparagaceae; genus Scilla; species Scilla litardierei. The sequence continues at coordinate 491,725,701 of CM061142.1, read as the reverse complement.
GCCTTATTGATTTTGATTTGTTGTACCTGAGGTAGAGGCATCAGTATACCCCTTCTTATTTTATGCAAGATAAATCTTGCAGTTCCTCTTCCAATGGCCAATCTTATGGCAATGGAAGCACTCAGATTTTGACGGCCCCCTTTGGTCTTTTTCTTCCCTTTCTTCACCTTAGCAGGTTGCAGGACATGTCTCTTCTTACCATTGCCTTTCGGCTGGTCTGAAGAAGCAGAGCCAACAACCAATGCAGTCGGGTTCTTCTCAATCTCCTCAAACTGACTAAACATATTGAGGAGACCAGGAAGATCCGTTTCAAGACTGTTCATTATGAAACCAGTGATGAAAGGCTTGAAGGCCGGGGTTAAAGACTTAAGGATAATGTCCACGGACATCTCATTGTCCAGGACAAAACCCAACTGGGCGGCGTCCTCCACGTACCCGATCATCTTGATGACATGATCTTGAACGAGCCATGCCTCCATCTTTGTGCCCCAGAGGTTGCTGGTGGCTTCAAACTTGGCAGCTCTAGACCACTTGCCGTATAACTCTTGTGCATTCAGAAGCATACTTTGAACATCCAAATGTTCATGCTTCCTCTGCAGTTCGTTATTCATCAAAGCCAGAGTAAGGCACCTGGCCTTCTCTGCATCCCTCTGGTATAGCTTATAGGCTTCTTTTTCCTCGAAGGTCGAATCGTCATCAGGCTTCTTCGGAGCGTCCTCGAACAGCACATATCCAATCCTGGCTAGAGAAAGGACTAACTTAATGTTCCTAAGCCAGTATTTATAGTTCGTTCCATCGAGCACGTTCTTCTCTACCATATATCTAAGACCCGAATCCATTCTGCAATTGTGTAGATATAGTCAGTATATGTTCGTTATATAGTTTCAATGGCTTTTAATAAAACTATATTCTCCCACTAAATTTATTAGAGCCATGATAATAAACAGTTTATTATAAAAATAACATTTGTAAGAGAGGGATCCGACTACCCTGAGTCTAACAACCTTGAGTGTGTCTCAACAAGTTGTCCGACTCTGCAGTCGGTAGACGAACTCGTCGTCAATCATATTACATATGATTCCCAATCATTATTACCCCTAATCATTTGTGATCATGAGTGTCTCATCCGGATCACAATGGCTAGCCTAGTCGGACCCTTGTTTTCGTGTCTAGCCTAACTTGCCCCGCCGCTCGGTGTATGTATGACACGTCGGTTTGTGTCAGGACTTAGACTACATCTTTGGTTAGACTTATACCGGCGCTCGGTATAAGGACGAGACGACGATTTGGGTCAAGTCAAGATGTTCATCAAGAAATCGGTTTCTATAAGATTGTCATGTCACGGTTGAGTGTAGCTCAACAACCGTAACACGTTTCTTACTGTTGCCAACTCCTAAAATAAGGAGGGCTATGATTTATCTTGAATAAGATTATTATCGTATTTGACTAAGGTACAGTCGATGGACTTACACAGTAATGATTCGACTCCTTGCGGTCCAGCGGACGCGGCCAGGGAATTGACTAAGCCATGACCACTCGGCCCTTAGACTAGCTAGGGTGGTCCAGCAAACTTACCCAAGCACATTGACCGACATCATGATCCATTAAAGGAGTTTCATCAATTCTATGTTCGTCCAACAACTAAATGGCTTTTAATTAAAACAAGTTAATCATTATCAACTAGTGGATCCTAAAATTCGAAATTTTATGGATTGGTTAAACAATTTTTATTGAGTCCTTATCAACTATAAGGTTCATACGTTCAACTATGCTACCCCAATCTAATTAGGATTTTAATAAAACAATTACAACATATTTCAAAAATAGACTTTTTATGATAATCATCATTTAAACGATTTATTGCAATGATTGACAATCAAAAGGGACTACCGTAATCTGGTATTAGGTTTTGATGTTGTCTTGTTTTTAAAAAAACGTAACATGTCACTGGTCATTAAAATTTCATTGTATAAAATTTTTATCCGTTAATGGCTAACCTAAAGAGTTTATGAATACATTATTCAACATGTCCATTAATAACATAAACCAACTAATTTAACTGCATAAATTAAAGGTTCATTTAGTGACATGAAAGCTTGTAAGTTAAAATTATTTGTAACATTATCGAACAACTTGCAACACTAAAATTTAACATTTAAATATAAAGATTTAAAATTTAAAGCTTAAAGTATTTTTATCACATAAAACTAGGTTTCATAAAATTATCAAATAATTTTAAAACCTAGACTTTAAAATTTTAACGATACACTTTTAAGATTAAAATATCGCATAGAGTAATCATAAAACCAATATGTAATTTAAAAGAAACAAATTTATTATTTCATCTTATGAGAATAAAATTTTCTTTATATCACATATTCTTTAAAACAATTCTAAAACCCTTTTAAAATCATTTGAAATTAATTTAATAAACTTTCGGATAAAGGCTTTTTAAAAAATTTCAATCTTTATGTAACCAAAAATATGAATTTTCCTATATCATCGCATGAAATAAAATATTCCTTCTATGTTACATAAACTAAAAAATTTTAAATGCATGCTAAAATTATTTTATCTTATAAAATAAAATTTTAAAACATTTAAACTTGAGAGACTTATTTAAAATTATCGCATAAAAATTTAAATCGTCTCAAAAAAAATTTCATGTTGTAAAACAATTTTAAAACATAAAACATTATTTTAACATAAAGTTAAAGTTGTCCATACGTTTAAAGCAAGCAATTAAAGATTTAAAAATGTCGCTAAAATAGATCTACGAGCATAACCGTGTCTCTAATACCACTGTAGGGGTTTTGGCGGACCCTCGAAGCTCGGATCTGTGTCCGTCCTAAGTCGGACGGACCACAAGGGCATAAAAGCGCAGCGGAAAATCAAAAACAAAACTAAGGATAGCTAAACAATTTAGCTAGGCTCTGAGGAAGCCAGAACCTAGCTCGATCTATGCCAACTTGGGGTGGATCTGACCACCCCAAGATGGATCTATTCTACAGCGACAAAATTAAATCTACACTAAAATTGCTTAACCACATACCCGGAATCTTGACCTTGGGGCGGGCAATATGTACCGCACCGTCTTCTGATGCTTCTCGTAGCCGAACCACCTTGACTCGGTCCACTCGAGCCGCCTCGCACCCTCAAACCGATCTGCCCGAGCCGACTCCCACCTCCGAACCGATCACACGCGGTAGAAAGTTTCACTTGAATAGACCCACGTCTTAGACGTCTGGATCCAAATCCAAACCCCCTTCGTAGTCTTGCTAGGACTAGTCCGGAGAATAAGAAGAAGAGAGAGAGAGAGAGAATAGTTTAGCCGTAAATCGAGCTAGCTCAAATATCCTGAGCTACTCGATCGAGGACTTGGTGCATTTTTCAAAGAAGAGAGTGCACCCCTATTTATATAGGGAGTCGGCACTCCTTCTTTCGATGTGAGCAATGTAGGACTAAAACAAATGTAGGAGGAATTAATTTAGCTAATTAAGCTTTATTTGAAGTTTAGTGAGAATTTCATAAATGCCAACTTCAATGAATTAATTCTCCTTATCCATTAAACTTTAGGCACCAAACAAGCTATCAATTCGAAGGGCTTCGAATGGTGAACGCGTAAGAACCAATGACAACGAATTTCTACTTCGTTTGACCCCTCAAACAATTGCCCAAAGATGGGCAAAAATCAATTTTCGTAGCCGTCTTTTGGGGTTTCAAAAACCCCTAAAATACTTAAGTTGCGGGCGTGCCCGCTAGGCTTAGCGGGCGCGCCCGCCCAAGGCAGGGAGGGAGGGCCGCGCCCGCTGCTGCAGCGGGCTGTGCCCGCTGTGCAGCGGAGTTTGCCTGCTGTAGCCAGCGGGCCGCACCCGTTTGCCCTTGCGGATGGGCTAGTAAGCCCAGTGGGTCTAACCCACTTTGCCTTGGACTGTTATCGCGTTTCTGGGCTCGTTTGAGCTCCGATTTGGACGCGATTTGAACCTGTGTTTAGACCGGGATGATCCCGTCATCCAGGTAACCCTTTCCAATGTATTTGTTCCTACAAATATTTTCGTAACCAATTTACGACACGTTTACTCTTTGTTAGCATCAAATGCAACATTGTCCCTATTGCATCTACGACTTATTTTCACAACTAGCTTTGTGAATATCAACTATTCAATATCATCAAATGAATCTCTCTGAATTAATTTTCCTATTACTAAGACACGAACGCTACTCGGTGTGAGACCATACAACCTGACCTTACTACAGGTTGGGGCTCAAAACCCCTAGACGACTGTCACCACGAGCAGTAGTTGTCGCCCATGTTTCAGAATCATCATAACGGGATCGACCCATTGACAAAAGCATCGTTAGGTTTACTTTGGCTATGTCAGTGATGAATGCCTTTAGCTATAGCCCCTTCGTCAAGACTGTGTCCCTGTTGGCCTAGGATATGGTTTACTGTCAACCCTATTAGACAACATTGGTCAGTATATGGCGATCTTTGTTGTATTCACGTTGTACTTGTTACGACGTACCCCGGCCGAGGATTAACACAAAGACCGTATTGAGCCTGTGACACTAACTTTCCTTTAACGGAAGTGACAAATCCCATATTAGTCATCCACTCGCCTCGAGTGCTTCGGGTGCAACCCAACCTAAGATCTTTCAGCAAGCCTAGCCTCGAAGCTAGATCATTGGTCTAAGCTACACTGATCACTCACAGATTCGTACAGATGACTTCAGGTTTTAAGGACCAGCTTACCTATCATCACTCTAAAGTTATTATAGACAGTTTAGTTAAAGTTAACCATTTAATAACTCTAAGTTGGTCGTTTAGTGAACTCATTCTCCAATGAGCACCTGTGTCTCGTCTCCGACTTCACCAAGTTGAATGACTATGAGATCATCATTACCCTACGATAAGACTAAGACACAGTGGTCTATCCGATTTGTTGATATCCAGTTCTCAACACATCTATGACCATGAATCGTTTAAGACTTACGTTTCTATTTGGTCGCTTACTACTCATAATCGAGATTTTATCTGGATACGTGAGGACCTAACTATAAGTCTATGAACATTATCTAAGTATATTATTTACTCGATTTCATACTTAGAATAATGGTCACCATATGTTATATGAACAAGACGTACACTTAGGATAAATCGCCTTATGGGCATATATCCTCCTACACCGACTTAGTCCAAACTCTGTGAGTGCGATTATTAGTTTCATCGTAATTTGTTCGTTTACTGGGATAACACCGACCCTCTTACTCTTCCAATATTTCTTTCAGTTAAAGTGCCGCTCCGCCCATTTCTATATCTCTGCACGAAAAGGGAGAGCACTCCTCTTGGACCTGCCGAACAAAATTCCCGATTGGAAGACATATATATTTTCATTTTGATGCCCGAAGTGCCACCCTTCAAAACTCGGTGGAGCGAGATCAACCACTTGGCTTTAAAAGACATCGTCCTCGACGAATCAGAGAAAAAGACGATCGGCTCCTTGGAATTCCGAGTTCGGAAAGATCATTTAAGAAATTGAAATCCAAAGAATTGATCGGAAGCTATGTTTGGCTTGAAGGTAAACCGCTCTTCATAGAAGTTATCAATCATTTTGCTCACCCTAATCTTTCGTCTTCTTGTAAGCTCGGTTGGTGAGAAAGCAACAATGAGTTACATCATGAAAGAACTCTTAAAAAGGGGGAAGAAGCAATTGCAGAAAGAGTTAACTGTCCAGCTTTCTGCTCAAGGAATCCCAAGTGTGTCTACTGAAGCTTCAAAGAAAAGATCCAAGCCTTCTTCGGAGTTGCCGTGGACCAAGAAGAAAAAAGAAGAAGAAAAGCAAAGCAGGCAAAGCCGAGGTTTGTAGTTCGGCTCAGGAAGAAGTTGTTGCAGCTATGTCCCCTGATGTCGTCGTACTCAGTCAACAACCCGGTCCAGAGCCTTCCTCAAATAAGTTGATTAATGTCCATCCCTCCAATTCGGAAACACTTCTTACTAGTTCAGAAGTTCGCCCCTCAGGCTTGGCACTTTCCACCGCTTCAACGGTTGAATTACGACCTTTCAGTTCGGTTGGGACCGTCGAGAAATGGCCATGGGGTTGTATGCCCCCTAGCGGCCAACAGGGCTAGTTCACCAGAGCTGCGATCAAGCACTGGCGAAGTTTAGATCGAAAAAGCCCATTTTAGGCCTAGATGCCCAGCCCAGGGGTAGGGCCTGCCCGCCCACTGCTTGGCGGGTCAGGCAGGCAGGCACCTGACTTGCCTAGTAGGTGGGTCAAGCCCGCCCCAATGCGATGGGGCTCGCCCGTGCATGCGGGCAGGTGCCTAGCCCAAGGGTGGGCCCGCCCCCCCATTGCTGGGCGGGTCAGGCCCGCCCGCAAGGGCGGTCGCCTGACCCGCCAGCGAGTGGATCAAGCTTACCTCGTGGGCTGGGGCCCGCATGCCCATGCGGGCGGGTGCCCAACCCACAAGGGATGTGCCTGCAAGACTAGGTGGACTACACTATCGGGCCCACAGGCTGCAAATCCTACGGATGTTTTTTGGCGGTTGAGTTTTTGCGAAAAACATGGTTTTGGAAAATATTTGGAACCTCATTTGAGGGGTCAAACGAACTCGGAATGGAGAAATATTTCTTCCTATGCGTTCACCATTCAATCCTCTTTGTAATGATGTGTGACATCGACCTTGGAGATCAATGGTTCGGTAGATTTAATTGACCAAACATTGCCTTTGTGGAATGCATGTTGTGTGTTAAATTAATTCCCAAACGCATTTAGTCCCACGTCGAAAATTGAGAAGAGAGGAGGGATCAGCCGCTTATATAAATAGGGGCATACCCCCCTCCTTGAAACCTGCACCAAGTATTCAAATCCGAGAAGCTCTAAAAAGTTTTGAGCACGCTCGGATTAAGACTTAAATTAATATTCCCTCTTTCTTCCAAATTCTTCCTTGCTCCTGATCGAGCTCTTGCAAAGCTACAAAGGAGTTCGGATAGGATCCGAAGTCTTGACGGAGGATCCACTCAAGATGAAACTTTCTTTGGTGCGTGGTTGGCTCGGTGACAAGGATGTTACTCGCCTCAGGATGCAATTTGTTCGAGAAGCGGTTCGGCTCGGGATGCAGTTCAGGTCAAGACACGGTTCGGCTTGGAAGAAGCGACACAGAGCATCGCTTCGAAGGAAAAGAAATGTTGCTGAAAACGATGCTTCATATTCTGTGAAAATAAAGTGAAAGGCATGTAGTGTTGGGGTTTCTGGGTCCTTAGGGCCATAAAATCGACGTCCGACCCACGTCGGTCGGATGAAGAAATCAAACAAGCAACGAAAAACATCTTAAAACTATTTTAAGAACAGCACTAAAGACAACAACCCTAGCCAGAATCTCTACTATCCTGGGATTGGGTCCGACCATCCCTTAGGGACAGATCTATCAACCTATTTGTAATTATAAACGTGTGTTTAATTAAAATACATACCTTTCACTTCGTTTTCACAGAATACGAAGCGTCGTTTTCAGCAACATTTCTTTGGCCCCGTGTCGCTTCTCCCAAGCCGAACCGTGTCCCAAGCCGCACCTCGTCCCGAGCCGAACCACTTTCCGAACTGAACCACGTCCCAAGGCGAGCAACACCCTTGTCGCTTAGTCGACTATGCGCTGAAGAAAGTTTCATCTTAAGTGGATCCTTCGTCAAGACTTCGGATCCGATTTGAGATCCTTCGAAGCTTTGCTAGAGCTCGATCAGGAGCAAGGAAGAATTTTGGGAGAGAGGAAATAATCAAATTAAGTCTTAATCCGAGCGTGCTCAAAACTTTTGGGAGCTTCTCGGATTTGGAGAGTTAGTGCAGGTTTCAAGGAGGAGGGTTAGTCCCTATTTATATAGGTGGCTGACCCCTCCACTCCTCATCATATCCGATGTGGAACTAAAGGTTTTGGGGGAAAAAATTAATTAAAGTTTGCCTTTCACAAAGGCCACTCTTTAGCGAATTTTTTCTCCCTCACCGTTGAACTTCGCAAGTGATACAATTAGATCACTTGATGGTGATCGCATAGAAACAAACGAGACTCAATTTTGACTCCGTTTGACCCCTCAAACGTGTGTCCAAAGTTAGCCCAAAATTTGATTTTTGCTCAAAATCTAGCAGCCAGCCAAAAGGGTGCCCTAGGGTTCAGAAACCCAACCATGGGGCCTATCATGTGGGCCCCACAAGTATGATGCATGCGTAGCCCGCAGAGGTGCTTGCCTGGTACGCGCCTTGCAGGGTGCGTCAGGCACCCTGCGTGCGCTAGTGAAAGGGAACCACCTGGCTCCCTTTTTCTTTTGGGCAAGAATATGGTCGCCTCTCAGGCGCCCCTTTTGGGCGCTAAAAAATTCTGACCCGGCCCAATGGGCCTGGTCTAAAAGGGATTTTCACTTCCTTTTATTTTGTTGAAAAAATTGTTGGGCCGTTTTCTTTGCGCCCCTTTAAATACAATTTAAAACACCATTTAAACAGTCTTTATGGGCCCGTTAGAACTCCAATTTTAGCGTGGTTTTCTCTCCGACTTTCATGGGAAAATCCTCTTCATTTCTATGCCGTTATAAAATATATTTGTAAAAAATTTACAATATATATTTTATTTACTATTGCATCATAATCAATAATCCACATCTTTAATATTAAAATCCATTTGCATCAAATACAAATGAACTGATGGCATACATCCTTTAACATCTCCCACTTGCACTCAGGATCATTTATCCCGAAACCAAAAGCTATCTGCAACCTCTTTGCAGTTTTATGTCTTATATCGCAAACTATTTGCGACTTAATCAATTCCAATACATCCAATATATTATCTTCCTAAAGACTTCCTATTACTTGATAAAGGTCTCACTCTGTGTGAGACCCAACAGCTTGACCCTACTACAAGTGTGGCTCGAAACCCTAGATGGCAAAGACCACGAGCAGCAGGTGACGTCCCTGATTCGGTATCATAATGATGTGGTTAACTCATCAACATGAGTATTGTTGGGACTACCCTGACTGTGTCCGTGATGAATACCGCAGTTTTAGTCCCTTCGTCAAAAACTACGTCACCTAATCAAGCCTAGAGTACGGTCAAACTGTCGACCCCAATAGCTCGAAGCCGGTTAGTCTCCATCGGTCCTTATGCAAATAAAGTTGGACTTCTTCCAACATACTTTGTCCAAAGTTTTAAACTAAATACCGAATCAACACATGCGACACTAACTCCCCATAACGGGAGAGACGAATTCTCGCTTGGTCATTACTCTCCTCGTACGCTTCAAGTGTCACCCAACTAAAGACCTTTCAACAGGCCTTGCCTCGAAGCTAGATCAGAAATCTACGTGACACCGTTCACATACAGGTTTGTACAATGACCTCAAGTCTAAGGACCAACTTGCATATCATCATAGAGATATCACTGACAAATATGTTATGTTAACCATGCGATAAATCTCGTTCGGTCATTCAGTGAACTCATTCTCTAATGAGCACATGTATCTTGTCTCTGACTTCGCTACGTCGAACGACCATGAGATCCTCATTTCGATACGTGTTTAACCTCGCATTAAGTCTTAGAACTTTACCTAAGTTCTAATGTCGACTACATTTTTATTAACTTAGATAAATTCTTACCATACAGCTTACTATAATTTTGAAGAAGATGTTTGTACACTTACATAGAGATAAATTGCATCGAGTTCGAGGGCATACCTTTCTCCCGACATCTTTCACATGCACACATGCCTATTTATCACGGTATCTCATACCACATTTACACATAAGTCTCTCTAGACTTGATGTGGCAGAACCTTCGTGAGTGAATCTGCTAAACCATCTTTAGTTATAGACTTAAGGAGTTTCTATGTTCATGTTAGACCACACATTTGAATCTCATGCAAATAATTTCATTGGTCTCTTGGAATCCATAATATTTAATTTGCATGGATCTCATGCAGCTCATCGTACCTTACGGGAATAATCTTACATAGTTACCGGTCAACTGCAGGGTTCATAATAATTTCTGATAAAGTGTCAAACTCTTTGACCACTTTGTCAAAATATATGTTCCGGCTTCTTGATGCCTCGCATGCTTTTAATTCGCTCCCACTGACCTTGAAAACTCTCTGACTGATTCATATAAGTTCTCGTTCTTCTAAATCATATTTAGAAAACAGAGTGTACACGAATACACCAGTTTTCATGGTCATCATGAGCATTTACATCGAGTCTGATCCAAATAGATCTGTGCACAACTGTTGTGATAAAGTTTCATCACAATCCATTGATAACTATTCTCAACCAGCATAACGTGTACTTTACTCTTTTTATCTGCACTAATCTTCTGTCTCGAAGATTCACTGCAGCCAAAAGAAACACTTTCCTTGGGCACGTCAACCCAAGTCTATACCATGTTTACGTGCAAAGACCTTTTTTGGATTGCATAAAGCCTTTTCTTAAGAGTCACTACTTCAAATGGCATCATGGAAGTCGTCTAGGCCATCATCAAATATGATGTATTACTCGACTTTTCTTCTTACGAGACTCAAGTAATCCTTTAACTTCTTAATGATTAATTTGAGTAATATCATATTGATTAGGTCCTCTCAGAACCTTATCAAAAACTAGACATTACTATCTGATACTTAACTCAAAGGGAGGATTGTAAGTCAAATTCACTTGCCATGTATCGCACCAAGTCAACAAAGTGCGATTCATGCCCTCCAACACACTAATGTTCTAAGAGATTTGACCTGAGAGAAAATCATATTTTCTTTTAATTACGCTTTTCTTTTAATTACGCAAGAATTACATAGCTAAGTATTCGACTCTTTGATCTGATCGAAGCAGTTCAAATACTTCTATTACTGTGTACTCTATTTTATCATAGTTATGTTTTATCAAGAACACGTGTCGTAATAAAATAAGTATAACATATCTAGGCTAATTTAGATTTGGGTTTGAATACATCAGTTTGTATAAGACCATAAGTTCTCCAACTTATTCTTCCACTATCTTACAGAAGGAGTTTGGCCATCATACCTTTGAGATAAGACTTACAAGTGTCTTTCGACTCATAATACGAGAGATCAACACTCTCTTTGTGTGACTTGTCAAGTCTGTTCTCATTGATATGGCCTAGTCTATTTTACCATCGATAAAGTTTCTATAACTTGCATATTCATGTATTAATATTTAATACAATATTGTTATACAAAATATTCACACCGAGACATTGCTTCAGAAGCAAAGTGATGACATTCATCAAAATGTGTTCTCCTTTTGTATAACAATTATCCTGAAATCGTGACATCAAATATGTCACATTTTCACTTCCTCCTACGGTTGCCTTTTCTTATCATAGTCAAAACTTTCTTTCTCAACCGACTTTCCTCAATGCCTTCTCCGTTGTAAATCACATTTAGACAATACTTTTCCAACAAAAAATATTAGCTGTGCAAGCACCTCATGTATCAAACCCTTGAGCTTCACAACCTTGAGTTGACTCACGAGATTATTGACTCAAGATTTGATTTGGATACATGGTCTTGCACCGCTCAAGCACTCATCTTCGAGTCAAACAGTTTTGGTCGAAGTTTCGAATCTTGCGGATCAAAACCATTTTCTATACAACCTTAATTGTATGAAGAAACTTGATTTGAACATCAGTATGTTCAAGATGGCCCTCATAGAGGCGAGTGACAGGTAGCGTGCTTTTATTTTGTTGGACACAGAGCTCAAGTAAATCATTGTCCTTAAGCCTGTGCTAGTAAGGACAATTTAAGGCCAGAGAGAACCTGTTTTAGACTATGAAACTTGATCTTGGCTTGATATTTCTTAAACAATCATCTTGACCAGTTTACATTTTCCTTTAGGATATTATGTCTTGGATTCCATTTGGTGAAACATAGAACTTTCCTAGTTTAGCATATGTTCAATGATTTTTAAATATAGTTAAAATGGATTTTTATTCAACTATATCCTCCCACTATTTTAGCGATCATCTTAAGCCATATATATGAACGAACAATAATATTTAGTGGGAAAGGGACCCGACCACCCTGAGTTTCATAACGTTGAGTTGGCTCAATAAGTTGCTTAACTCTGCAATCAGTAGATGACTCTTCATCAATCACATCGTTTGTGATTTCCTTATCGGTTTTTACCTCAAGTCACTTATGACCTTGAGTTGGCTCAACAAATCATAATGAATAGTCTAGTCAGACTCTTACTTTCTTGTTCAATCCTAACTTACACCGGCACTCGGTTTTGTTCACGATGCGATGGTTTGGGTTAGGTCGATCTACATCTCATGTTTAATGGAATTGGTTCCCAAAAGATGGCACATGTTACAGCTTGAGTTGACTCAACAACTATAATGGGAATCTCTGGTCTGCAAAATCAAAAAGCAATGAGGGCTACAGCTAATCTTGATGAAGATTTTTAACGTAATGGACTAGATGTAATCGACGGTGTCACATAATCATAATTCGCATCCTTGCGGTCCAGCGGAACACGGCCAGGGATATGGCTAGGCCATGATCACTATCCCAATTGAGCTAGGGTGATCCATAACACTAGACCGGATCATGGTCCATTGAAGGAAACTTATTATTCATATGTGTGCCATCGACTAGATATGGCTTCATTAAAACTAGTTAATCCTATCAACTATTTGAATCCTAAAATTCGAAATTATTAGCATTGGTTAATAACTTTTATTAATGTCCTTATCAACTATAAGGATTTTTAAGGTGCTATCCTAATCATGTATTAGGCATTTAAAATTCAAGATGCAACAATTTAGATCGTAGCTTTTTGTTCAAAATTATTATTAGAACAATTAAAATAATAATTATAGGAGAGGGCTACCCTAATCATGTATTAGGAGTTTAATTTGTTACAACATTTTTAAATCACAGCATGTCCTTCAAAAAATTACATATAATTTTCTTAAAGTTTTTAATGGCTATACTAAAAGTCTTTCTTTTATTATCACATAATAAAGAAGAACAATTTAACCATTAAAAACATCAACTGTACAATTTAGCTAAACATGCAACTTAAAATTATCTCATAAATCTAAGTTACATCAAAATTATCATATAATTTTAAAGATCTAACTATTAAAAATATCACATGATTTTATAATTAGATCTAATTTTCAAAAAGCAATTTTTCGAAATTCAGCACATGAAAACGACAATTAAATAGTTTGATTTTAAAACTTCCATCTAATGAAGAAACATGATGTTCATATACATTTTATAATTGCAAAAACTATAGATCAAGTAGACCTAGCTCCGATACCACTGTAGGGTTTTCTGGGTCATTAGGGTCATAAAATCGACGGCTGGCCCAAGTCGATCGGACGAAGAAATCAAACAAGTAGCGAAAAAACATCTTAAAATTATTTTAAGAACATCCCTAAAGAGAACAACCAGCTAGAATCTCTACTATCCCAGGTTGGGTCCGACCAACCCCTAAGGATAGATCTATCAACCTATATGTAATTATAAATGCATATTTAATTAAACTACATGCCTTTAACTTTGTTTTTGCAGAGTACGAATTGTCGTTTTCAGCAACATTTCTTTGGCCCTGTGCGCTTCTCCCAAGCCGAACCGCATCCCGACTCGCACCTTGTCCCAAGCCGAACGGCTTTTCGAACCGCACCGTGTCCCGAGGCGAGCAACACCATTGTCACCGAGCCGACCACGCATCGAAGAAAGTTTCACATTGAGTGGATCCTTCGTCAAGACATCGGATCCGATCCGAGCTCCTTCGAAGCTTTTCTAGAGCTCGATCAGGAGCAAAGAATAACTTTGGGAGAAAGGGAATAATTAAATTAAGTCTTAATCCGAGCGTGCTCAAAACTTTTGGGAGCTTCTCGGATTTGTAGACTTGGTGCAGGTTTCAGGGAGGAGGGTTGGCCCCTATTTATATAGGCGGCTGACCCCTCCCCTCCTCATCATATCCGATGTGGGACTAAAGGTGTTGGAGAAAGAAATTAATTAAAGTTTGCCTTTCACAAAGGCCAATCTTTAGCGAATTTTTCTCCCTCGCCGTTGAGCTTCGCAAATGATACAACCTATCAAATCAAAGAACACTGAACAGTGATTGCATAGAATCAAACGGGGCTCAATTCTAACCCTTTAACTCCTCAAATGTGTGTCCAAAGTTGGCCCATAATTTGATTTTTGCTCAAAATCTGGCCGCCAACCAAAAGGGCGCCATAGGGTTCAGAAACCCAACCGTGGGGCCCATCGTGTGGGCCCCACAATTATGACATGCATGCAGCCCGCATGGGCACATGCCTGGCAAGTGCTCGCAGGCGCATGCCAAGCATGTGCCCACGGGCACGTGCCATGCAAGCGCCCTGTAGGGCGCGCCAGGCGCCTTGTGGGCGCTAGTGAAAGGGTGCCAACTGGCGCCCTTTTTTCTTTTGGGCAAAAATATAGGCACCTCTCAGGTGACCCTTTTGGGCGCTAAAAATTCTGACCCGGCTCAATGGGCCGGGTCTAAAAGGGACTTTCCCGTCCTTTTATTTTGTTTAAAAAACTTGTTGGGCCGTTTTCTTTGGCCCCTTTAAATACTATTTAAAACCCCTTTTAAACAGTCTTTCTGGGCCCGTTAGAACTCTGATTTAAGCGCGGTTTTCTCCCCGAATTTTGTGGAAAAATACACTTCATTTCTATGCCTTTATAAAATATATTTGTAAACAATTTACAATATATATTTTATTTACTATTGAATCATATGCAATAATTTACATCTTTAATATTAAAATCCATATGAATCAAATACAAATGACCCGAGGGTATATATCCCTCAACATGTAGTGTATTAACATGCATTTATAATTGCAATAGGTTGATAGATCTATCTTTAGGGGTTGGTCGGACCCAACCCCCGGATAATAGAGATTCTGGTTAGGGTTTTACTCTTTAGGGCTAGAATTAAAATAGTTTTATATTGGTTTTCTGCTGCTTTTATGTTTTCGTCGTCCATCTTACTTAGGCCGAATGTCGATTTTATAGCCCTAAGGACCTACAAAACCCATCACATTTAGCCTCTTCGACCTTCTTTTGCATGGGCTCCAAGATGCATTTGTTAGCTGCTTCAGCCAACTTGTTAGCGTGAGGATGTGCTACAGAGGCAAAGTGTAATTTTATTTTCCATGCTAAGCAGAATTTTTTGAACCTGACGCTATCAAACTGCGTTCTGTTATCTGTGACAATAGAGAAAGGGACATCAAATCTGTAAATGATTGACTACCATACAATACTTTTGACACACATCCAAGTGATGCGGGCAAAGGCTCTGCCTCGATCCACTTGGTGATGCAGTCGATGGCCACAATCAGGGATTTTCGTTGGTCGCTCGCAGGGTGAAGGGTCCAAGAATGTCCAATCCACACTTAGTGAATGGAACAGGGCTGATGATTGGTATTAGACCGGCGGGTGGTGCCGATTCATGCCTTGGGAATTTTTGACATGTTGGACATCTCCTGATGTATTCAGTTGCTTCTTTAAACATTGTCGGCCAATAGTAGCCTTGTTTCAAGGTCTTCAAGGCTATCACCTTTCCTCCAAATTGGTTCTCGCAGAGGCACTCCTGGATCTCCTGAAGCACATAATTAGCCTACTGCGGGTTCAAACATTTTAGGTAAGGGAATACGTCATACCTACTGCATTGCCTCTTATAGAGTGACCCTTCATGCAAAACGAACTAGAAGACCAACCTTTCCAACTTTCGGTCTTTTGTTGGGTTGGTCAGCTTTTCTCCAGTCTCGAGGTACTTGACTATAAGGTCCATCCAATTCGACTCTTGGTCAATATTCGGAGATTCCTCCATTCATAGGCTCGGTTGCAGAAGGATATCTATGTACACAGCTCATCCTAACTCCGCTGGTGAAGACGAGGCTAGCTTTGATAAGGCGTCCTCCTGGAGATTTTCCGATCGAGGCATGTGGAAGACTCCTACATGTTCGAGCGGTACCAACTCGAATTTTGTGATTGCATCGTCTCATCACGAGCCTCGTAGTCCCCATTGAGTTGTCAGACGACCAAGTTGGAATCAGTGTACATACAGATACTTCATGCCCCCAATGCCCGAGTCAACTTGATGCCGTTGATTGCAGTCTGATATTCTGCCACATTACTGGTAGTCAGGAAGTTGAAACGTATGGTATATTCGAGTACGTTACCTTCTAAGGTCAGGATGACTATCCCTGCACCGTCCCCAGCCTTGGTAGCTGACCCATCCACCTAGACAATTTATGTTCTGTTTCCTTCCAGTGAGGCTGCTGTCAGACCATTACCTGTCGAGGAAGTAGAATGAAGGTCGGTTATTGAGTTTACTGATGGTACCTTTATCGGAGAGTCATCATCGTAAGTGAGTTCGACGATGAAATCTACCAAGTCTTGCCCATTTCATCATCCTCATTAATCGGTATAGCCTCTTCAAGGTCTGCTCCAAAGGTGTGTCTATGGGGACCCAGATAGTATGTGCTTGAAAGTAGGGTCGTAGCCTTCTCGCCGACTGAACCAGTGCTAACGCCAGCTTCTCTATTTTGTTGTAATTAACTTCTGCTCTTCGAAGGACTTGGCTTATGTAATAGATCGATTGTTGAAACCTCGAGTCCTTCATTTGCTAGGGCCGAGCTTACAGCTTCCACGGAAGCCGCTAAGTAGAGAATCACCTGGTCTCCATCATTGGGCTTCGTCAAAAGTGGCAGACAGTGGAGGTATTCTTTCAACTCGAAAAAAATCTCATTTACAGTCTGTGTCCCATTCGATGGCCTTCCTTTCGTTTTTAGGGAGAGCAATCACCTTCCTCAAGACTTTACAGAAGGGAAGTGACTTCTCCACCGACTTAAACAGTAAGTGCCCAAGGGCCGCGATCCTGCAATTCAGTCTTTGGATCTCACTTATCATGGATGGATCCTTCATACTGATTATCACCGCTACTTTATCAGGATTGGCCTTTATTCCCCGGTTTGTAAGCATGAAGCCGAGGAACTTTCCTGATCAAACTCCAAATATGCACTTTGTAGGATTCAGCCTGAGGTGGTATCATCGAATTTTTGCAAAGGGTTCTACGAGATATACGATGTGTTCGGTCGGGCTCTTCGATTTGACCCGCATGTCATCTACAAAGGCCTCCAAGTTCTGCCCGATTTGTGCTTTGAAAACCTTATTCACCGTCCGTTGATAAGTCGCTCCAGCATTCTTTAACCCGAATGGCATTTTTTTGTAACAACAGATCCCTCGGTCTGTGATGAAGGATGTCTTTTCCTCGTCTTCGGGTGCCATCTGGATCTGATTGTATCCGAAAAATACATCCATGAAACTGGGGAGTTCGTACCCGGATGCATTGTCCACCAGGTGGTCAATCCGATGTAGGGGTTGTTGTACTTTGGTCATGCCTTGTTCATGTTGGTGAAGACCATGCTTATCCTCCACTTGTCATTGGCCTTCTTCACAAAAGCCACATTAGAGAGCCACTTAGGGTAACAGACCTCTTTAATGAAGCCAGACTCTAGTAACCGTTCGACTTCTTCAACGGCTGCTTTCATCTTCTCAGCGTCGATGTTCCTCTTCTTCTATTTCATCAGCTCGGGACGACATGTAGCTCACGGGAGATGATTCGAGGATTTGCTCCGAGCATGTCGTCGTGTGACTAGGTAAATACGTCCGCGTTAGCCCTCAAGACATTTATTTAGTTCTCTCTTAGATCGGGAGGAAGCCGCGATCCAATGGTGATAGTCCTCCCTTCTCTGCCAGGAGGTGGTATTAACTCTATCTCCTCAACTGGGGCCGGCCTTTGATTTGCTGGATCACTGGTGTCATTGATGAGCTCATCTGAGGATACTTGATCTGCCTTTCTGATGGCAGCGGATAGGAGATAGCACGATCTGGTAAGCATATGATTTCCTCTCTCTTGCCCGACCCCTCGGGGGGGGGGGGGGGGGGGGGGTCTGAAACATGACCATTTCCACTGAGTTAAGAAGCGGTCGACCTATAATCCCATTATAGGTCGAATGGATCTTAACCACAATGAATGATGTCATTCGAGTCAATTGGTGGGGGTATTACCCGAGCATGACCTGTAACACGAGCATACCAGCAACAAGAGCAGAGTGGCCCGTGAAGTCGATGAGAGGTCCGGGGCATTCCCTCAGCTTCGATGAGGCTAGCCCCATCTTCTCGAGCGTGGTCCAAAAAAGGACGTCACATAAACTTCATGTGTCAACGAGTAATCATCTGACCTCGACTGTATTGATGATAGTGCTGATGATGACTGCGTCGTTGTGCAGCAGCTCTACAATCTTAAGATCCTCATCTGAATATGATATCACAGGCATCGAGTTTCTCGATTGCTTCTACCCAACTACCGTTGTCATCACCTGACCGAGTTGTGGCTTTGTAGGGTGGCAGAGAAATCACGCGGAGTAGGTCCGCCAATTATCATGTTTAGCACATCGATATTCGATGGAGTTGAGAGGTCCTCCGTGAAGGAATCAGATTTATTCGTGTTTTGATTGACGGGATTATTCGACATGGGCTCACTGCTTGGTGGTGACTGGAATGTAGACTCTAATTCCCCACAAACGGTACCAACTATTGACGATTGGATTCTGGTCAACAGTAGAGGGGCTGACTTAGACGCCTCGAGTCGACATGTATCCTCGTCAGCTGGAATGATCGGGCCCACGTGTTGGGTAGCTCGGGTCTATACAGAGACAGCTGAGCTACTTGGATGAAGACCGACCTAGTTTAGAGGCACTCCGAACTACTTAAAGGATCACCTGACGAGCGATCTACACCACATGAAAACGTTAGGGGGGTCGGATCTGGGTTCCGACCCAAATCCCCTCCGATGGTTAAGTTAGTAGGAAACTTAAGAGAGACTCGGGGTAGCGGGATCAATCTAAAGGGATATCGTCCAAGGGGTTGGCTTGTCGAGTCAAGGAGGAAGAAATATGCAGTTGAAAATAAAGGATAGGTATTATTAGAGTGCCTAGCACTTAGTAGCTCTCTAACCCCCCTCGTTCCTTTGAGGTTTTTTCCTTTTATAGGCGGAGTCGTCCCCTTGGTCTTGTTGACGAATACCACTTTGCCTTGATAGTTGCATGTTCATTTCTCCATTTCAGGCATAATGGGTGGCTGACCATTACAACATTACCGAGCCCATTTACCCACCTCTTCTTAGAGACGTGTGGGCTTAATGGGTACGATGCGAACTGCCCTCGTCCAGACGGGCTTGATGGGCCGCTTCGTCCTCATTAACGAGCTTCGCTTATATGGACGTCAATATCCATTCTGTCTTGTGGGGCCGGCCTAATGATGTAACATATCTCATTTGAATTTTCTTGTAACTTTGGGCAATGGTTTTCGCCAAAAGGAATTATTTTAGTCTAACATGCATCCAGTACCGGAGCCAGGAATTCAGTGAAGGGGGTAAAGTATTTAACTATTGCATAAATTAAATAATAAAATAAGTAATTTAAAAAAGTTCTCTAGAAATTTCTTTGAATAATGATCTTCATGAAGTAATATGTGTTTGTAGTTTGTGCCTTCACAAAAAAATGATCCCAAAAAATTGATCTATCTGCTTCTTCCACTAGCATTGTCCATGAAGTGTTTTCATGCCTTGAAATCACTTGATAATCACGACATTGTTGATGCTACCAAAAATGTCACTTTCAGTGTATGTAATCAAGCAATTGTTTATCCATTCATCTCCCATTCGGTTTCATAAGCGATTCTTCACTATATGCATAGCAGAAAATGCTCGCTCAACTGTAGTTGTTGCAACTGGCAAGATTAAGGATGATGTTATCAGCAAATAAACAAGCAGATATACTACATCTCACTTTGTCTCTACCATTTTCTTTGCAAGATCGCCAACACCATTCATTTCCAACAAGTCATCACTGCCACGCACATCAAAAATGTAAGTCTCTAACTGATTGGAGAGCATCATAAGATACAACTCTGAGAAATCAACTGGATAAAATTGAACAAGACGAACTAAACACTCTTTGCTGAAGGTTGCAAATGAGTTGCTTGGGTTTAAGCATGACATGCAAAGAAGCAACTCGATGTTTACTTCATAAAATTGATCATTAAGCACAGAAAGTTGTAGATCAATGACCGTGTAATACAACTAATTCCGATAGTGATGAAGATTTGTCATTGCTTCTGCATTACATCGTGCTCGTCCTCGAGCTTCAAATGTAATATCCATTTAAGGCACAGTGATATCGAATTTTGCACAAAACAATGAAACTTCTTGAAGAAGTAGCACCCACCCAGTATCTCTCATCATCTGTAATCGCTGCTTGGATATCTTGACTAGGTTGATTGCATTCACTATATCTTGATCTTTTCGCTGCAAAGCTTTTGTCAATTCATTTGTATTTCCCAATATATTCTTCATCAGATGTAAACCCAAGACAAAATCAAAATCTTGCAACGAGCCAAGTAAGGCAAATGCTTCACCCTTTGCTTCCTGATTTTGACTATTTGCTGCCACAAGTTCAAGCACATCAATAAAAAATGAGAACATGATAATCAAATTTACAATTGTCCCATAATGTGATCCCCAACGTGTGTCACAGTGTCGTTTCATGCTAGTCTCTTGATTTAATCGTTTACCACTTGAAAGTTCACCACTTTCCACGAGCTCAACAATTCTCGACATTTTCTTTATTCGAAGTGCATCTCGACATTTGCACGATGCTCCAACAATATTGACAACACTAGAAACCATATTGAAAAGTAAAGCAATTTGGTTATGGTTTTTAGCAACATGAACAAGTGCTAACTGAAGTTGGTGTGCAAAGCAATGAATATAGTAGGCAGACTGATTCTCCTTCAAAATGAGTGTCTTCAGTCCATTAGATGCACCTTGCATATTGAGTGCCCCATCGTATCCTTGCCCTCTCAACCTCATAATATTAAATCCCAACTTTGAGAATAATGCTTCAAGTACCATCTTCAATGAAATTGATGTCGTTTCAAGAACATGTATTGTAACGACCAGTGTTATGTTGTGCATCTTAGTCGCTTACCCCCTTGTCTTATTTTTTGGCATCATTATTTTAATGCGTATCAGTATTTTCTTTTTAGCTTAGCGTATTTATTTGTTTTCGTATTCGTGTAACTACGTTCCCTATATGTGATAACTATAAATAATTTTTTTAACTATAATATTTCAGATCAAAATTTAAATTTTTAAATTCAAATTGATTCCTAAATTGGAGATGAGACTTTTGCTCATTCTCCTTAATTACCAAATCACTCTTTAATTACCATTTAACCGTTGTGTCTCTTTCCATACCAGCCTATTTTTGAAATCATTCCTTTTAATCTCACACCCTAACCTAACTCTCTCAGCCGCCACTTAGTTTTGGTCCCTTTTAGTTTTCATGCGCATGAGGCTGTGCACTCTACACTTCGTTTTTAAAACATGATGATATTCTTTAACAAACAAAACCTAAGTCTAGGCTATTCTATTGCCCATGTTCACGTGAAGACATAGGGACCTACCAACATTTTCTTTCTTTAAACCTAAGCCCGCCTAGCCTGTCAAATTTCCCCTACAAAACCCAACCCTATTCTTCCTCTCTCTGTTTAACCTAGACCTAGGTCTGTCATTCTACTCTGCTTAACCTAGAAACTAGGGTTTCCTACTTTTCTCTTGAGCCGCACAAAACACAAGATCCTCTCCACTCTCTTGTTGTTTCGAACCCAACCCTACACAGCTGTCGGCCACTCCACTTGACAGGAGCCCGACCACACCTCACGGCCAAGCTCAGGCCACCGACCCCCCTACATCTCTTCCTCCGGCCTGTTCACCCAGAATCGCCGACCTCCACAAACAAACAGCAGCCCACAGCCAAGCAACCCAGAACCGCTGACATACCCTCTCCCTCCGGCCACTTCCATCAACAGACCGCCAGCCACTCAACCCCTCCTCTCGACTATCTCCTCCACATCTTCGTTTTCACATACCCTCTCCCTTCGACATCCCGAGCCCCACTCATCAACTGCCGTCAGTCAAGACCCCCTCCACCAACCTGCAAGCCCCCACAGCCACGCTCACACCCTGCCAGCCTCTCCCCTCGCTACCGTTCCTCTCCACACTGCGACCGCGCATCCCCTCCTTCTTCCGGCCTACCCACAGCCAATGCCAGGCTGTCCGCAGCTGCTAGCTTGCTACCACACGCCTTCTTACTGCTGTCCTCTTTTGCTGCTGCAAGTCGCCATGTTACCGCTGCTCGCTTTTATCACTTCGATGCGCTACCCGCAACCGAGGCAATCCTGACGAGCCCTTACTGTGCTACCCGCAGTCAAGGAACCGAAGCCGGGACGCGAACCATTGCTGCTTCCAGATCCGAAGTCAGACTCGTGCGTGTTCGTTATACTAGGTTGGTTCCCCTCGCTCGTAGTAACCCACACCGTACGTCATTGAAGCCTAACTAAAAATCGACAATGTAAATCACTAAATTTACTTTTACACTCCTTTAAACTGTTGTGAAAATCTAGACCGACGATTGGACAATTTTGATTGTGCAAATAGGATAAAATCGTTGAATAGGTTGAATGTTCGAACAACTTGACTTGGAACTATTAGGATAGCCACGTTCAATTTAGAAAACAAACCATAATAGGACTTTCTAAAACTGGACCTGACACCATCCCCTTAAATTTATTACAGCGAACCATAAACGACACACTGCTCGCGACGAGACGCTCCCAACAGACGTACTTCTCGCCACTTCAGGCAAGTGCGTTCACTTGCGTAGTCACGGCCACGTTTTAGGCTAGTACTTCCTTAGCTTGTAAATTTTTGAACAAGAGAACCAGACATGAAATGATAGCGTCTGGTATACCCTCACAATATCCTAGACTTAACAACGAAGTCTAGGTATAAACTGCTATAACTACCATGCTAAAAACTATATGTGTGTGTGCGTGTGGACCCCATAGAATGAAAAGAACATACATTTCCTTTTCTTTCCATGTAACGTCGTTCTTGAAATGTTTTGCATAACCTGCGGGTAATAGGGCACTCTCCAAGATAAAGAGAGTGATCCCTTGTACGGATACACAGCCTGTGGGCAATTGGGCACTCTCTAAGATAGAGAGAGTGATCCCATGTATGTATACACAGCCTGCAGGAAATAGGGCACTCACCTAGCAGAGTGAGTGATCCCTTGTACGGACTTGTCTTGAGCACTTGGGTGGGGTAGGGTTCAGCGGTCACACGGTTTAGAGGGGTTGGCCGCCCTCTAAACGTAAGGCGTGAACCCTCTTGTGACACACACGTCTTGTATTGTCTTGTCTTGTAGCCGGTAGCTCACGCTACGGCCATTGTTATGTCATGTTTACCTTCTCGCACAGTCTTTACTTTCCTGCCATACTATAAAATGTCATGTTGTTGCATCTTATCATTTGTCATCAAAACAACAATAAAATATCTGCTTTTAAATTCTTTTACACCTTGCAGCAGAGTCTTTCTCACCTTCTCCGCTTGACCTACAACTGTTGAGTATTGGACTTCTCCCTACTTGGTGTTAATGATGAGCAAACATAAATACTTGTGACTAATCCCCTATTTGTAGTTAATCCATTGCACATGCATGTCATGAAGATCTATTAGCAATGGATGATACTCAAAGATCATTGAAAGCAAATGAAATGGATTGGATGATCGTAGATGGTGATTAAAGCTCCTAGAAGACTTCAAGCTCATGCATTGGAAAGAAGAGAGAGTTCGTCAAATGTAACTTTCTTGTTTCTCTTCTAGTATGTAGCTTAGAAGCAGAACTTTGTTGGAGCACACACATCGTCAATTCAGGCTTAGGATATCATTAGATCAACCTTCTTTAGACTCCAATTCATTTCTATCTAGATTGTACATGTCATGTTTTATAACAGTCGACTGCTAAACAATTTACAGTCGCCTGTCTCAAAACAGTCGACTGTGTTTTATTCTACAGTCGCCTGTTATGTACAAACTTTTTCAGTCTAGTTTTTGGGCTTCTTAGCTTTAACTCTTACAAGCGACTTATGAACGATTTACAGGCGCCTGTCCAAGTGACAGTCGACTATGTTTTGTTAATCATTCGCATGTCTATCTTTAGCCCAAATTCTATTTCTCTGTTTAATCTGGCCAGTCGACTATTGTTGGATTTACAGTCGACTGTCCAATGGAACATTCGACTGTCAATGCTTCAACAGTCGTCTGTCTTTGAGCCTATTTGATGACTCAACTCTCTGGAAAATCTCAGGGTCTTGACAATCGTTTGTAGAAGGAATTACAATCGCCTGTTCAGATTAACAGTCGATTGTCTTCTCTTCATCAGTCGTCTGTCCTGTTCTCCCAGACGTTTTTCAGATTTCGTCAACTTACCCAGCTTACGGCCAGTCGCTTGTAGTAGGATTTACAGTCGCCTGTTGGTTCAACAGTCGACTGTCTATGCCTCATCAGTCGACTATCCACGTGGTAAGTTACTGTTATGAATTGTCACCTACCCTCTGTCACTGTGCAGCAGTCGACTGTGAGTTCTTCAACAGTCGACTATCGCGGGCGTAGATTCTATCCGTTGAGTTTTTCCTCACGGATTTCAAAGGGATTTTTGTTGATTTCGTTTGAAGGGTTTGAGAAACCTATAAAAGGAGCCTCTACTACTTCATTGAGAGGCTAGACTCTTTGATTATCAAGTTGCTAAATCATTCAAGCTTTCATTCTCTCAAGATCAAAGCTCTCAAATCCTAAAGCCCTAGAATTCCAATCTTCAATCTAATGCTCTCCAACCGAGAACCAAAGAGAAATCTTCTAGACATTTGATGCAGTCAAGAGAAAGGGCTTTCCTCTCTTTCAAGAGAGTCTTTCAACACACAACACACTTCTCCTTCAAGTTCTACTTCAAGGCATAGATGATTGTAAGTGTTTCTTAATTTCATATTTCATAACTTTAGTTATTTGATTTACTCTTGGTTTGTGAGAGTGGTTTACTTGCTCCCAAGTTGTGGGAGACAAGGTGAATCGATTGTATTCGATTTCACTTGTAGGGTTGATACAAGTGGGTTTTAAGGAAACCTCAAGTTAGGGTTCTAACTTTAGTATCCGGTTGTTAACCGGGTGGAAGGGACGTAAGATTACCGAAAACAAGTCGGAAAGTGACTTGGGTAATCCGAACCCTTGAAACATCCTTGCGTTTGCATTTGTTTCATTTTGGGTTTATTTCTATTCCGCACTATTTGTTGGTTAGGAATTTAATTTGGTATAACTATCTTTTTAAATTACATAAACACTATTCAACCCCCCTTCTAGTGTTTTCCTCATAGCCAGGGACCTTACAATTGGTATCAGAGCACAAGTTTCAAGCTATGTCATCCAACAACAACGTTCCTCCACCGACTTTAATCTTTGGTTCTACTAACTTTAATCTTTATCAAGAAGTCTATGAAGGATGAATTCGAGATGAGCCACATGGGAGAGCTCAACTACTTCCTTGGACTACAAATTCGACAAGTGAAGGATGAGACTTTCATACATCAAACTAAGTACACATGGGAGCTTATCAAGCGATTCAGGATGGAATCGTCTTCAAGCAAAAGGACTCCCCTGAGTACGACAACCCATCTACACAAGGATGAGAACAGAAAAGATGTAGACATTTGTCTATATCGAGGTATGATCGGTAGCTTACTCTATTTAACTGTTAGTAGGCCTAATATCATGTTTTCCGTATGCTTGTGTGCTAGATATCAAGCTAGGCCTAAGGAGTCACACTTGATTGCGGTTAAACGAATCTTTTGTTATCTCAATCATTCACTAGATTATGGGTTACTTTACCCTAAATCTAGCACATATAAGTTAATCTCATAGAGTGATGCCGACTTTACCGGATGCAAATCAGATAGGAAGAGTACTAGTGGCACTTGCCATTTTCAAAGAAATTCCCTAGTGTCTTGGTTCTCCAAGAAACAGAACTCGGTATCATTGTCCACAACTGAAGTGGAATATATTACCGTGGGTCTTGCATGTGCACAAGTTCTTTGGATGAGATACGCTCTTAAGGACTATGGTGTCAACTGTGATACTTGCCCTATCATAGTTGATAACCAAAGTGCTATATGTCTTTCTAAGAATCCAGTATATCACTTCCGTACCAAACATATAGATGTGAGACACCACTTTATCAATGATCATGTAGCTAAGAATGACATCATCTTAGAGTATATTGAAACCCAAAAACAAATTGCCAACATCTTCACAAAACCTCTTAAAGAAGATTTATTTGTAAGGTTACGTGGAGAATTAGGAATTATGGGTGTATCTGAGATTTAGGAGTTCAAATTTCATGTTATATGGTCTTTTGAACTCATATCATCATGTTGCCTTTCTTCATTTGATATATCATATATTGGTTTTAAGAGAAGGCTATTGAGATTTCGTTGTTTTCATGAGTTTTTTGGATTGTCTTAAGAGATTTGTGTAATAAATGATTTATCTTTTGATATTGATTTTATGATAAGTTTTTGTTAGAGTATAGGTCCTAGGGTGAGTTGTGCATATCATCTGGATTTTAACCTCACTATTTATTTTTGGACCAGGACAGACGACTGTCTTTCCTTCGACAGTCGACTGCCCTACTCTATCTTCTCCTTAAGCAGACTGTGTCTTTGCCCAGGCGACTGATGAAGACTTTACAGTCGAATGTTGGATCAACAGGCGACTGCATTTTTGTCATCAGTCGCCTGTCCATTTCGTCAGTAGTCTCTGTTTTATCATCGTTTTTATTGATTCTCAGTTAGTCGACTGATGAGTATAATACAGTCGACTGTCGCACAGACATGAGACTGTATGTTACCCAGCAGTCGACTGTATGTCAACCTAAGCTCTTCTCTTATCACTTCAACCAGTCGACTGACTATTGTTCATCAGTCGACTGTCTCCTATTGTGGTGGTTCGTCATTTTGATCTGAGCCGTCGATTTCTCGATCCAACGGCCCAAATTCATTTGCCCCTTCGATATATGACCGAGAACCGTCATTTCGATCGAATGTTTTCTCTCTCCTCCGATTGAAAAACCCCTTCGTCTTCCCCGATTCATTCTCTCAGTCAATCTCTCCTCCGTCTATTTCGAGCCGAAACGAAGTTTCCCTTCTTCGGTTGGTTGCTCGATTGACTCTCGTCACTCGATCGACAAGTCTAAGGTATCTTCCCCGTTCGTTTCTCGTCGCTTACTTGACCTATCTTCTGTCACTCGATTTCATGGATCCTACTGGTCCTTCGTCGTCATGAGAAACATTGAACATCTTTCTCGATGAATCCTCTCCTCTACCTACTGAGCAGCTACCCTCTTCACCTCTATCTCTGGGGAGTTCTTGGATATCTTGGTTGGTGATCCTATTCCCTCAGCAAACGTTGCTAAACCCTCTTCTTAGCCAGCCGATCAACCTCCACATTCTCCTCCGTCGGTACCTCTAGAGGATTTCCTTCTCGGTCAACTGTGTGACTGTGTCACTTCGATCGAGAAGATTACTGCCTCTATGGATCAGAAGCTCTCTCTCCTTCTCGAGCTTCAGTACAAGGCTTTCGTGCTTCATGGTTTCCCCATTCCTGCCGAGCTTCAGGCCTTGTTTCCTCCGTCTGAGGATACTGCTCATGTTGTTGTCCCCCCTCCTATAGGCTATGTGCCTGTGCCTTCTGAGGTCCAGACCCCCGTTCATGCTCATGCAGAAACCTCTGCCGCAGGTGCGTCGTCTTCCAAGAGGAAGGCTTCTGCGTTTCCTACTCGTCGCTCCGCCAGACTTATGTTTCGCCAGTCTGGTCGTCCCTCAGATCCATCTGTCATCCACATTGACTGATGCTGCTGTTGGTGTTTTAGTCACTCACCCTTAGACAATGAATTTTTTTTGTTTTGTTTGTTTTGGTTAGGGTTGAGTAGTTCAGTGTTGTATGTATGATGGATATTTTATGTAGAGATGATATATGGAGTATCATGTATGTTGTTCACTTTGATGCACATGGTGTTGTTCATATGTTTTGTACCCATGTGATCTTTCATATGTAGATATATGAAGTTGCAGTTTCTTCGTCTGTTTCACACATTGTATATTTGTTTATCATTTCTGTGTGAATTTTGTGATATTGTCTCCATATATGCTATATGCTATATGTGATGTGATTTGAGACGATATTTTTCCTTCGTGTATCTCAATGTTGATATTGGACTCTCGTTCCTCTAATCACCTAAGTTTATGATGTGGTTTTATGAGTTTTGATTTATATATCTTTAGACTCTTGAAATTGTTGCTAGTTCTTATTTAGCACGATTGTTGTTGTTATTTTACTCCCACCTTTTGGATAGTGCCATAAGGGGAGAGAAATAAACATACAGATTTATAATGAATGTGCTAAGTTTATACTAATAACACTTGAATCTAAATTGAAGTTGCCTTAGATTCAGGAGGAGTAAGATATAATGAATATTGATTATAAATCCTAGATTTCATGGATTCATTTCACTCATGCATATCTTACTCATTTGCTTCATTTGATATATAGATGCCCTAATATTTATTGACTAACCTGATTGGCATCTATGTAGGGGAGTAAGTTTTCTTTAAGCACAAATATTTATCTTTTTGTTTATGTTTGTTTGTCATCTTCAAAAAGGAGAGAATGTTGAGTATTGGACTTCTCCATACTTCGTTTTAATGATGAGCAAACATAAATACTTGTGACTAATCCCCTATTTGCAGTTAATCCATTGCCCATGCATGTCATGAAGATCTATTAGCAATGGATGATACTCAAAGATCATTGAAAGCAAATGAAATGGATTGGATGATCGTAGATGGTGATTGAAGCTCCTAGAAGACTTCAAGCTCATGCTTTGGAAAGAAGAGAGAGTTCGTCAAATGTAACTTTCTTGTTTCTCTTCTAGTATGTAGCTTAGAAGTAGAACTTTGTTGGAGCACATACACATCGTCAATTCAGTCTTAGGATATCATTAGATCAACGTTCTTTAGACTCCAATTCATTTCTATCTAGATTGTGCATGTCATGTTTTATAACAGTCGATTGCTGAACAATTTACAGTCGCATGTCTCAAAACAGTCGACTGTGGTCAATCAAAGCGTAAGGCTTCGTTGGCTCGGCTTTTTGTTCTACAGTCGCCTATTATGCACAAACTTTTTCAGTCTAGTTTTTGGGCTTCTTAGCTTTAACTCTCACAAGAGACTTATGAACGATTCACAAACGCCTGTCCAAGTGACAGTCGACTGTGTTTTGTTAATCAGTCGCATGTCTATCTTTAGCCCACATTCTATTTCTCTGTTTAATCTGGCCAGTCGACTATTGTTGGATTTACAGTCGACTGTCCAATGGAACAGTCGACTGTCAATGCTTCAACAGTCATCTGTCTTTGAGCCTATTTGTTGACTCAACTCTCTGGAAAATCTTAGGGTCTTAACAGTCGTCTGTAGAAGGAATTACAGTCGCTTGTTTAGTTTAACAGTCGATTGTCTACTCTTCATCAGTCGTCTGTCCTATTCTCCTAGACGTTTTTCAGATTTCATCAACTTACCCAGCTTACGGCCAGTCTTCTGTAGTAGGATTTACAGTCGCCTGTCGGTTCAACAGTCGACTGTCTATGCCTCATCAGTCGACTGTCCACGTGGTAAGTTACCGTTATGAATTGTCACCTACCCTCTGTCACTATGCAGCAGTCGACTGTAAGTTCTTCAACAATCGACTGTCGGGGGCGCAGATTCTATCCGTTGAGTTTTTCCTCACGAATTTCAAAGGGGTGTTTGTTGATTTCGTGTGAAGGGTTTGAGAAACCTATAAAAGGAGCCTCTACTGTTTCATTGAGAGGCTAGACTCTTTTATTATCAAGTTGCTAAATCATTCAAGCTTTCATTCTGTCAAGATCAAAGCTCTCAAATCCTAAAGCCCTAGAATTCCAATCTTCAATCTTTACTCTCCAACCTAGAACCAAAGAAAAATCTTCTAGGCATTTGGTGCAGTCAAGAGAAAGGGCTTTCCTCTCTTCCAAGAGAGTCTTTCAACACACAACACACTTCTCCTTCAAGTTCTACTTCAAGGCATAGGGGATTGTAAGTGTTGCTTAATTTCATATTTCATAACTTTAGTTATTTGATTTACTCTCGGTTTGTGAGAGTGGTTTGCTTGCTCCCAAGTTGTGGGAGTCAAGGTCAATCGATTGTATTTCGATTTCACTTGTAGGGTTACTACAAGTGGGTTTTAAGGAAACCTCAAGTTAGGGTTTTGACTTGAGTATCCGGTTGTTAACCGGGTGGAAGGGACGTAGGATTACCGAAAACAAGTCAGAAAGTGACTTGGGTAATCCGAACCCTTGAAACCTCCTTGCGTTTGCATTTGTTTCATTTTGGGTTTATTTCTATTCCACACTATTTGTTGGTTAGGAATTTAATTTGGTGTAGCTATCTTTTTAAATTACATAAACACTATTCAACCCCCCTTCTAGTGTTTTCCTCATAGCCAGGGACCTTACAACAACTCCTTTTCTCTTGGGGGTTTGTATGTCAGGTACCGAGACAGAGTTCGCAGACGAGGAGACCGTACATGTAGATTTGAACCAGGAGGACATTGTTCAGGAGTACGGTCCGGATGAGGACCAGTCCTAGAGTTCTTTGCATGTCGCCGACTTGGAGTTCCAGTTTCCTAGTTTGGGTGCGTAGCACTATTTTACTTTCCAGTCTAGGTTGAGTGCGTAGCACCAGTAGTTTCCTTTTGTTGTAGCCTTACTGAGGCTTCTTTATTAGACTATCCATTGTACTGCTGGATATTATCTTAATGAATGAATGAATGCTATTTCTTTTAAATACTATTATTCTTATGAACTTTAAATGCAAGAATAAGTACTTCGTTTGGTGTACCTCTATAGACAGTTTTTTGGTTCAAGCTTCATAGCTTCGGCTCATGCGGACCTTCGTCTCGTTCTCGCAACCGTATAATGGGTTGCGGGGCGTGACAGGTTTTTGTGGTGGCCCATGCAGGTCAGTGCAAAAAGTTCAGAACAGTAAAAAGTCCTCGCATTCATTTAATATCCAGTTTAGCATGTGCAAGTCTAAATTGAGTTTTCCTTATCAACAGAATGGCAGGAAGACGTAATACCCAAGCTGGGACCTCAGCTGACGGGACCATGGAAGGCCAAAGTGGTGAATTCCGCCAATTTCTGGGCGTCTTGAGGGAGATGCTGGATGTTCAGCATCAGTTGGTTGAGCATACACATCAGGCTGTCCGTGCTGCCCAGGCTGCTCAGGCTGCACCACCACCGTCGCTACCCCTTGAGCTGCACCTGGAGTGAAGCAGTCAATGAGATGCAGCGAAGGACCTTTTCTGGAAGAAATGCACCACTGGATGCTGACGAGTGGATCCAAAGAACTGAGGATAAATTGATAGCTGCCAAGATACCTGAGGAGACCAAGGTGGAAGTAGCGAAGCGACGGCTGACTGATAATGCAAGTAATAGGAGGCGCTTAGAGGAGAAGCGTCTGGTTAAGCCAGTTGAGTGGAGCACTTTCAAATCCAAGTTCAAAGTGAAATACTTCCCTAAGGCTGCGAAGAGAGAGATCTTGCAGCGGTTCATGAATCCGACACATGGGAGTCTGTAAGTGGATGAGTATAAGGCAGATTTTGAGATGCTCAGCCGTTTTGCCCTGCATATGGTCAAGAAAGAGGAGAACCGAGCTAATCAGTTTCGCCAGGGACTGAACCCCAAGATCCAGGCTTCTATGACTTTTGGCAGACTTGACTACTATGGAGGCTGTACTGAATGCAGCCAGGAACCATAAGACTATGACGAGACTTCTTGATCCTCCTACTGGTGGAGAAAAGCAACCGATGGAGCAGTACAGGCCAGCAGTTAGGCCTGCCATGAGGCCCGTTCAACCTGTTCCTTTCGCGAAGCCAGGAATACCTGCACAGAGCCAGACCAAGGGCCAATGCCATTTCTGTGGCAAGCCAGGGCATCAGTAGAGCAATTGCATGAGGAAGCTGGGTTTGTGTCTGGTATGTGGAGCTGACACACATGCTGCTATAGATTGCCCGAGGGCACATCATACTGTGGGTGGAGCACCAGTCCCAATACAGCGTGGAGTGCATGCTCCTATTCTGAGAGGAGCTGCCGTTCGTAGACCCTTTTGGTACCACATAAGTAGGTTTACCGGCAAGCAATGCCACCTCAGAGGCCAGCATATACCATGACAGCCGTGGAGGCTGAGGACGTGGATGGCGTCATTGCAGGTAATCTCTTAGAACTAGTCTTTCTTATTATAGTATAGTTCATATTTGTTTGCATGTGTTTGTATAACCTTGCTAGCTAGATTAGTGACCCTTGCTTGACCTTAATTATTATCTCTTTATCAGACACTATCTTAGTGTCATCTCATCCGGCACTAACCTTGTTCTACTCCGGTGCATCTATGTGCATCATAACCCGGAGATTCGTAACAGAGCACTCCATTCCCACCCACACACTTCCAAAGTGTTGTGATATCACTACAAGGAACAGAGTAGTGATGGTTAATTTGGGGTGCTGATCGATTCCGTTGGTGATCAGTGGACACAAGCTCTATGCCGACTTCATTGTCCATGATCTACCACATTTCGATGTTGTCCTTGGCATCGATTGGCTAGGAGATTTCCATGCATCGATCGACTGCCGCAGTAAGAAAGTGGTGTTCAGGATACCAGGTCACCCGAGGTTCGAGTTTCATAGCAGAGAGCGGTCGCTTGGGCCCATCAGGTTTCGGGCCAAGCCGGAGAAGTCGATCGTTGTCGCCATGCAGATGGAGACTAGGAGACCAGCAGTCGTCAGAGACTTCGACGGCGTCTTTTCGGAAGATATTTCAGGTTTGCCACATGATAGAGCTTTGGAGTTCAGCATAGACCTTATGCTGGGAGCGCAACCTATTTCGAAGGTGCCATATCATATGGCTCCTGTAGAGCTTGAGGAGCTAAGGAAGCAGTTGGACGAACTGTTGGAGAAGGTATTCATATACCCTAGTGTGTCACCTTAGGGTGCACCAATCCTTTTGGTGAAGAAGAAGGATGGATCCCGCAGGATGTGTGTGGATTACAGAGGGCTGAATGCAATGACTGTGAAGAACAAGTATCTGCTACCCTGCATTGATGACATATTTGACCAGCTCAGAGGTTCGAGAGTCTTCTCGAAACTGGACTTGAGGAGCAGATACCACCGGCTGAAGGTGAAGAAGGATGACATACCGAAGACGGCATTCAGGACAAAGTACGGACACTATGAGTTCATGGTTATGCCTTTCGGTGTGACCAACGCTCCCGCAGTGTTCATGAATTTGATGAATTTGATATTCTATGACTTTCTGGATAAGTTTGTCGTCATTTTCATTGACGACATTCTTATTTACTCGAAGTCTGAGTTGGAGCACAGCCGACATCTGAGGATGGTGTTGGAAACACTGAGGCGTCATCAACTGTATGCCAAGTATAGTAAGTGCGAGTTCTGGTTGGATAGAGTCGCAATCCTGGAACACGTGGTGTCTGGTGATGGCATATCAGTAGATCCGGAGAAAGTGATGTCCCCTAGGTTTTGAGCATAAAGGTGCAATAGGATTGGAGATACCAGATTTAAAAATTTATACCGCAATCGCACGGTGTTGTAGTGTGGCTTGGGGGTCGAACACATGGAAGCGTGTGTTATGCTTGTGTCAAAGAGGAACCGGTTCACCCGATGGGTGAGCTAGCCCAAACGATCGATGGATTGTCACGGAAATAGATACGAAGGATAGACGATATAAAAGGAAACCTAATACTTCGGTTTCCACCCTATCATGTGTTCTCACTATTACGACCGAAGGATAGGAATACGATCGGAATTAGGGTTTAGTAGTGAGACGTTGCCTCTACGAGTAATACCTAGCGTCCCATGGGCCCGATATTCCGGTTGGTGCCCATGATGATACGCTAGGACTACCCGGGTTCGGTCAGTGGGCATTCCCATGTCCATTAACACCGACCGACTCCGAGAGCACTAAGCTCGCAACGATAACTCCCAATGTCTACGCTAAGGGCGTGAGCTATGGCTAGGGAGTCAACCGCCAAATTTATTCCCCCTTGGCCCGACGGTCAAAGGCGATCTTTTTCCCGCCAATGACAATGAAACACCCCGTATAACCATCTAAATTCCTAATCCCTATCGAAATCCTAGTCCTATGGACGCATTAGGGGAACCCACGAAGGGGTTTCCACCAAAATCCCAGATTATGGAACTACTCACAATTCATAGCTAAAATGCAATCTAAACAAAAATCAACGGTAGAAATCATGATCAAGCAATTGAAATGAGATGCTAGCAATAGTATTAAGACAATATTAAAGTTTCAAGTCGATTGGAACACTTACAAAAACAGATAAAATTCCAGCTGTCGCAATACAAAAAGACAGAAAAAATTACAGGATTCGTTTTCAGCAACCCTAGGTCAACTATATATAGAAATCGATGTCCCTCGATCGGTTGAAGCATCAACCGATCGGGTGAGCTGCTTGGCGCTTTCGCAATCGGCTTCAGAAGCTTCAACCAGGCGCTGAGGAGAGCGGGTGGTGTCGTTGGGTCGTCGATTTGAGAGATGCAGCATCATGTGAACCGATCGGTTGAGTATTCAACCGATTGGTTGGAATTACGTCCAAAAAGACAGAGAGTTTTGTCGATCTCAAATGATCAGCGAACCGATTGGTTGAGCTCTCCGGGTCATCGTTTGGAAAATTCGGCTACAGATGAACCGATCGGGTGAGATGTCACCCGATCGGTTGGAATTCAGCTTCAAATGGCCGAGAGCTCTGTTGGATTCAACCGGTCGACGAACCGGTCGGTTGAGCTGCTTTTATCTTCAGCCTCCATCCGGGTCGGATACGCGTGCATCAACCGATCGGGTGGCTGTGTCCACCCGATCGGTTGAGGGCTGAAATATAGCAATCTTCATCGTTTTGACCTTCTGGATCTCGTGTGACTCCTCCTGTTGTTCCGGGGACTCATGATATCTTCTTTATATGTCCCCTACGCTGGAAATCTCCTGCATTCACACAAAAACACAAAGAAGTGAAAGAAAACTAAAAATCACAAGAAAATGGGTACAGGGCGACGGAAAACAACAGAAAATCACAAAGAAGACGTGCATGAATATATAAAATATAAACACACGTCAAAATCCCCCAAGCTGAACCCTTCCTCGTCCTTGAGGAAGTCGAGTGAGAGTAAGAGCTCGGAGGGAGAAAATAGAGGGAGAGAGAGAAATCAAAATCCTAAATCGCCCGTCAGAGCCAACAAAATCAGACACGCCACACTAAACAAGCATACGACAAAACACATCACTAAACCAAGGGAATATGAGTCCAAACAAGTGTCGTGGGCCCACGCGGTGAAGCACAAGTGAGTGTGGTTGTGCGCTAGCAGACGGTGTCACTATCTACATTATGCAGTAAAGCTCCATATACACAAACCCAAGGAATGACCCAAATATCGATTCGATTTGAAATAGGCGGTGAATAAATAGCTCAAGCAAGTATGAGAACAGAGTAAGAATCGAAGTGTATCATGCGTCAGGGACTCCACAACTAGGGACTAGGAAATCACCACACTATCGCCTAGATAATAGCTAGAAAGTCCCTATTCCAAGTGTTTTCGAAAACGACGGAGGTTGAGAAGGTGTGGAGTAGAACACTCGGTGCAAACTCTCGCCTTCCCTTTATTCTAGGTAGGAAGGAAAATATTCATACTGGAAATTTTTTGGGTTTTGGGTATTTGTATTTTTTTTGGATTTTTGGCTATACATATTTGTTTCTTTTCTCTTTTCTTTTCTTTTTGGGTTTTTGATTTCTCTCTTTTTTTTTGGATTTTTGGATTTTTGGATATATACATGTGTACTCTCCCAAGTAGGAGAACGGTACACGACGAGGGGATTTGCACCAAGTAAAACAAAAAAAGAAATCGGATTCTAAACACTTGGGCAAAGGAGATTTTTCTCGTTAATCAGAGCATAGGCTAAATGGGTTATCCTAGTCCTATTTGTGGAATCCCGACACATGCGAATTGAAGTATACGATATAAATATATTCATGCATATAGAAGCAAACATGAGAAGCAAATACCGCATATTCAAATCGAAGCATGATAATCTAGGGGTCATCCCAGGACAGGTATATAAATCAAAATCACAAAGTTGAAGCACACTGTAAGCTAGTCACGATACATGACTCACATAAAAGAAAAGTGGACACACGATGCATGAAATGCAATAGGACTCGGCTTCCTAGGGTTAGTGAATGTGATTATCGAAGCCATGCTAGGTGTATGTGTGATTCTGAGGCAACTCATCATATGTGGTCATCTCTAGGAGAGAGATGACAAAATATGGGAAGAAAAAAGAAAAAACGATGAAAACGATTCAAAAAGAAGAAAAAGACGCAACTGACGCACGAAGTGCGACTCCCCCAAGCTGAAACTTGCATTGCCCTCAATGCAATAGTAGTAAATACGGGAGGGCAATGAGAATGGGGGAATACGCACCAACACAAAGAGAATGAAAAACAAGAAAACATACATACGAAACTGAAAAATAAAAAAGGAGGAAAAAGAAATACAGAAAATAAAAGATAGAAAATCACATCCATACGACACATATAAACATGCACACCAGAATGAAATAACACGACAAAACACACAAAATTCGATTTCCCCCAAGCTGGACATGACAAAGCTAGAAATATGATATGATCATGATGATGCAGAATGTGCTAGGGGGAAGATCGAAGAAGAAAAAAAATCAAAATGCAGGAGAGGAACTATCCTCGTCCTCCTCGGTAGAGGATGGGTGGGAGTGGGTGGGAGAGGAGATGGGTGTTCGGAGAAGTGGAGAGAGAGGTGGATGGATGGGTGCGACGGTGGTGTGGACGATGGGTATAGTGTCGGAGGTAGTGGGAAATGTGGGAAAGAAGGCGATCAATGCGGTGGTATATGGGGTAGATACGGCGATGGAAGAGGATGGTGGGGGAAGTGATCTCGAACACACCGGCAATTTCTTGCGGTGCGTGTATGCGATGACGGAAATGGAGGGTGGTGGATCTGTGGGGTCGACGGCAATGGTCGTGAGTGGAGGTGTAGTGGCAGGAATGGAAACAGTGGTGGCGGAGAGGAAGATCTCCTAGGGGGTGATGGATGTGGTGATGAATGTGATGGCGAAGGTGAAGATCGTCAAGGAGGTGAAGGGGGTGGCGAGGTAGGAGGAGTGGGTGGAGGAGGACCGTAAATGTGAGTGAGGTGGCGGAGTATGGTGGACACGTTCCTCTCTAGTGCGAGGAAACGTGGGTGCGAGAAGATAGAAGAGGATGGGTCTGAGGGGGTAGAGGACGAAGCGCCAGCGCGCAGTGAAGCTAGCTCAGCATCGAGAGCGAGGTGAGTGGAGGTGGCTAGGCGAAAGGAAGAAGTAGTGGCTGGACGGGAAGTGGAAGTGGTGCCGGCGATAGTGGTCATGCCGGCACCGAAGGCTAGGCCTAAGAGGGCCTCAGTGAATGCCTCAGAAGTGATAGGGCCAGAAGCCGGGGTGGCACTACTGGGGCCAGCCATGGGGTCTCCTCGGGACGCAGGGATGTCCTGCTCGCCTAAGTGGGCGACAGGGGGAGGTGATCTCGGTGCACCCGAGATATGGAACTGAAGATGTAACCCCCTAGAAACTCTGGGTCAGGAGGGAACATTCAATCTGCCACATGAACGATAGACATACGACCAGGGTTGGGCAGAATGGTGTAAGGAGGAGGGGGTGACCGTAGTAGAAGGTAAAATGTCACGCCCCGCTTCCCAAAAACGTGGAGGCGAAGCGTGAGAAGGTCCGCTCAGACTTGAAGCTACAAAGCTGCAAGTCTGATAAGCGTCAATCAAATTTAACTGCAGGTCCTTGCAACGCGAAACGAAACAAAGATAATAATAACGAAAGAGACAAAAGAAACATCTCAGAATATCCATAATAATAAATCTCAACATCGCAGAAAAGCCACCAGGCTAAAATAAAAGAGTCTAAAAGAGGCCCAGCATGGCCAACAAAAGTACAAGTACGAAAACAAAGTAATGGTGCAAGCACCGACAACTAACAGCAAGCTAAAGTAAAAGCAGCTCAACAGTCACTAAGACTGGTCTCCGGTGTCCTCGTACTCCTCGACGAACGTAGGCTCAGGCTCAGCGTCAGCAAACACCTCGTCCTCAACGACTGTCTCTGGCTCAGGGTCTAACATGTGACACCCAAAAGAGCAAGGGGCACATGTCAGCAAGTCTAAAAAGACTTGTGCAAGGAAACTGAAAGTACAAGTAAAAGCAACCTAAAAGTTCTAGCATGATGCAATGACATGGCAGTTAAAGTAATGAGTGCAACAGGTAAAGTAAAGCGAAGTAAAGTACGAGCATGGCATGACATTCACAAGACAAGTACAAGACAAGAAAAGTAAGCACCTCGTGCACAGAGTTCACGCCTTACAGCTGAAGAGGCTGTACGGGCACACTTCTACGCTGAGTGGTCGCTCAACCCTACCCCACCACGTGTATCTAGCCAGGGCCATACCCCCGAACGGGAATGCTCGCTTCTGGATCACGAGCCAGGAAGTGTTTTAACAAGTATGGCGTAGGGGTGCACCTAGCCCGGGACAAGCAAGTACAAGTATATAGCGTGTGCTACGAATGCGACATTCAATGCATGGATGACATGACATGGCAAGTAGTAAAGCGTACAGGTAAAAAAGTAAACGTGACAGTTAAGCATTCATGATCAACAAGTTTAAGGGGTTGGATCTAGCTTCGTTGTCAAGCTAGACCATTTAGGTGACGGATCTAGTTTCGTTGTCAAACTAGATCAAGTAGGCGTCTAGCCAGCTATCATTTCACTGACTAGTCTCTTTTACGCTAAAAACAAGTAAGTGGCCTAAAAACATGGCCCTAAGAAAGATTTGGCAAGTTTCACTTGCCTGCAACTATCACGTCAAGAAAACACCGTCCAATGAGTCCAAAGTCACGATTCCTACGTGCACAAGTCCACCGTCCTACATCCGTTCTATTAATCTTGATTAGTGATTGCTAAAACATTTAAAATACTTTAAAATACTGATTTTTAGTCTTGATTAGCATGCAATTGGGTTGGGGGTCCTAGGGGTGCAAAACGTTACCTCAACACGACGCGAAAGCTACACCGGCGTCGGGTAGCGACGCCGGGGGTTGGAATAATAATATCGCGCTCCAAGTCCAGATTCCAATTAGATTCCTCGCTGGAAATTTCAGAGCAATCGACCGGGGCGACGATTCCAGATTCCAAAGCTCGCACGTGCG
The DNA here is from genome assembly GCA_030789695.1 of Scilla litardierei. NCBI lineage: Eukaryota > Viridiplantae > Streptophyta > Magnoliopsida > Asparagales > Asparagaceae > Scilla > Scilla litardierei. The sequence continues at coordinate 491,686,272 of CM061142.1, read as the reverse complement.
ACGACGGGCTACGACGTGCGACGACGTCGTACACGGCAAATCCTCGAAGAGCAAGCACCTAGGTGGGGCCCACAGTAGTCCTAGGGACCTTTGGGGGGCCCACAATAACTCTGGAGAACTTGGGGGGCCCACGGAGGCAAGTGGTGCGACGGATGCGGGGTTGCGACGAATGACTCTCGGTCGTACCCCGCCAATGCGGGAGAATCCCTCGGTCGTGCGCTGAGAATGCGGGGCTGCGACGTTTTGGGGTGTGCAGCGGCTGCGGGGTGGCTGTGGTGCGAGGGCTTCCTTCGGTCAGTGCGGGAGGGAGCCTCGGTCAGGCGCTTGGATGCGGGGCGGGGCGATGTTGCAATGTTGAACGTTTGCAACACCGGTCGGTGCGGAGCAGCGGGTCGGTCGGGTTGGTGCGGAGCGGGGCGACAAGCGGGGGTTGGTGCGGAGCGCTGTGCGGAGCGGGGCGACAAGCGGATGCGAGCCAAGGCCTCGGTCAGACCGAGGGAACGGGGCGACGGCTGCTGCAGCGATGCGGAGCGGGGTTGGGTGCGGAGCGGCTAGCGTTCGGAGCGGGGGAACGGGGGCGATTCCTTCGGTCGGTGCGGGGGCTGAACGTCGCAACGTTGCGACGAATCGTCGCAACGTCCAATTTGAGTTTTGGAAGAGGCTATGGTTAATTTCTTGCGAAAATAGGTCTTCCTAGGGGTTGCTTATATAGTATAGATGGGTTGACTTGGTCTAGGGCTAAATCTAATAGGATTAGAAGTTTAAAATAATTTAAAATTTGAAATTCAACTTCTCCAACTCACCCAAGGATTTGACTTGGTCCAAATGAGCTGGAAATTGGCTCAAAAATTCTTTAAAACGTTTAAAACTCAAATAAATTTTATTTGGCCGAAAATAATTTATAAATTAATTATTAAAAATAATATAAAACTTGTTAAAAGTATTAAAGTGGTCAAATAAACTCTAAAAATTATAAAATAAATATTGTGGTGATCGTGATGACGAATGTGAGCTAACTAAGAAGACGGATCTCAAATTTGACGTCGGACAACGAAACTAAAAATAGAAACGTCTCCCGTCAAGAGTGAGAATCGTCACGTCTCATCGAGTAAGTTTAAATTGTGGAAAAATGACTCGAGGTGTGTCGTTCCAAGATAGTGCCACTATTTACTACTCTCAGAGACGTTCACAACGGCATATCACACAAAAGTGTTCACAATCAAATAAAGTCTAAAATAAACACGTGCACGGCCAAAAGCACGTGCACGAACAAAGTACAACGAAAACGTACCGTTACATCCTCCCCACCTTAGAAATGATTCCACCCTCGGAATCAACATCAAGCACTGCTTGGGAAAATGTGCGGGAAACGCTCTCTCATCTCATCTTCACGCTCCCAGGTGGACTCACCAGGGGAACCGTGACGCCACTGCACACGAACCAAGTCGACGGTCTTATTCCTCAGCTGCTTCTGTCGACGATCCAGAATCTCAACGGGCTGCTGATCATAAGACAGATCCGGACGAACCGTAATCTCCGAGAAATCCACAGCATGAGATGGATCACTAACGTATCGACGTAACTGAGATACGTGAAATACGTCGTGAACACCAACCAGCGATGGTGGAAACGCCAAGCGATAAGCCACAGCTCCAACTCTCTCCAGAACATCGAACGGTCCAATGAACCTCGGGCTCAGCTTGCCCCTCTTTCCAAATCGAATAACTCCGCGGTTCAGAGAAATCTTCAGAAAGACATGATCGCCCGGCTGAAACTCCAAAGGCCTCCGTTTAGCATCAGCCCAATGCTTGAAACAGTCCTGCGCAATCCTCAGCTTCTCTCGAATGTTTCTCACAACATCCACGGCCTCCACGATCATCTCCGGTTCTAACAGCTCCCGATCTCCAATGTCATCCCAGCTCAGTGGCGATCGACATTTCTTTCCATATAGCGCGGCGAAAGGCGCCATTCCAATACTCGCCTGGTAGCTGTTATTGTAGGCAAACTCAACGTGATGGAGATGATCCTCCCAAGATCCCTTAAAATCCAGCATGCAAGCTCGCAACATATCCTCCAATATCTGAATCGTCCTCTCGGACTGGCCATCCGTCTGCGGGTGGTACGCCGTGCTGAAACTCAGACTCGTACCCAAGATCTTCTGCAGACTCTGCCAAAACTGAGATGTGAATCTCTTGTCTCTGTCCGACACGATACTCACGGGGACTCCGTGAAGTCGTACGATCTCCTGCACGATTCACGTTACATCACTATCTAAACTAGGAAAAAGGAAATAAACTCGGAGAGTAAAAGAATTTACCTCCATATATCTCCTCGCTAGCGTCTCAGTAGACTGTCCCACTCGGAAGGGAATAAAGTGCGCGGATTTGGTCAATCGGTCTACGATCACCCAAATCGCGTCGTTCTGCTTCGGACTCCGAGGTAGTCCAGTCACGAAATCCATAGTGATGTGCTGCCACTTCCACTCCGGAATCGGAAGCGGTTGCAGCAACCCTGCCGTACGCTGATGCTCCGCCTTTACTTGTTGGCAAACCAAACACTTGGCTACGCTCCGAGCCACACTCCTCTTCATACCATGCCACCAAAAGTTCAGACGAAGATCCTTGTACATCTTGGTCCCACCAGGATGCACAGAATACGGCGAACTGTGTGCCTCCACCAATAATTCCTCTCTGATATCTCCAGCTGGCACACACAACCTGGCTCCAAATCTCAACGAACCATCCTCGTGAATCAAGAAGTCAGTCCGCAGACCGGCTTCCACCTGCTCCCGAATCTTTACCAGCTTAGCATCTCCAGCCTGTCCAGCCTTAATCATATCCACGATCGTCGACTGTATCTGCATACTCATCAACGAAGAGGTCTCTCCAGGAAGAATAATCTCGATACCGGACTCGCAAAAATCCTGCTGCAATCTCCACTGCGAGGTCAACATCATCATCGCTGGAAGTCTGCTCAGCGCATCCGGAACTACATTCACCTTGCCAGGGTGATACTGCAAATCAATCTCATAGTCTGCCATGAGCTCCAACCATCGACGATGTCGCATGTTGAGCTCCTTCTGTGTAAAGATATACTTCAAGCTTTTGTGATCAGTGAAGATCTTCACCTTCTCACTCAGCAGGAAGTGCCTCCAAATCTTCAGCGCAAACACGACGACAGCCAACTCCAAATCATGTGTCGGGTAATTCTTCTCATGAGCCTTAAGCTGACGAGAAGCATACGCAACCACATGCCCATGCTGATGCAACACACATCCAAGGCCCTTGCCAGAAGCATCACAAAAGATCTCGAATCCTCCACTCCGATCAGGCACAGCAAGTACTGGGGCAGTCGTCAACCTCTCCTTCAGAATACCAAAAGCCTTCTCGCAATCATCAGACCAAACATAAGGTACATCCTTCCACGTAAGTCTGGTCATCGGCTCGGCAATCCGAGAAAAGTCCTTAATGAAACGTCGATAATATCCTGCAAGTCCAAGGAAACTCCGAATCTCTGACGCTGACTGCGGAACAGGCCACTCTCTGATGGCCACAATCTTCTCGGGGTCCACAGAAATTCCATCACCAGACACCACATGCCCGAGAAAAGCAACTCTATCCAGCCAAAACTCGCACTTGGAATACTTCGCATACAAGCGATGCTTCCTCAAGATCTCCAACACTGTCCTCAAGTGCGATGCATGCTCTTCCTCTGACTTTGAATAGATCAGAATATCATCAATGAAGATGACGACGAACTTGTCTAGAAAGTCGTAGAAGACCAGATTCATCAGGTTCATAAAAACTGCGGGCGCATTGGTTACGCCGAAGGGCATAACCACGAACTCGTAGTGACCATACTTTGTCCTGAACGCTGTCTTCGGGATGTCGTCCTTCTTCACCTTAAGCTGGTGGTAACCACTCCTCAAATCCAACTTAGAAAACACCCTCGAACCTCCGAGCTGATCGAAGATATCATCTATACGAGGCAAGGGATATTTATTCTTGATAGTCACAGCATTCAGCTCCCGGTAATCCACACACATGCGACGCGAACCATCCTTCTTCTTGACCAGCAACACCGGTGCTCCCTATGGAGACACGCTAGGATTGATGTAGCCCTTCTGCAAAAGATCATCCAGTTGTCTACGCAACTCTTCCAACTCTGCTGGTGCCATACGATATGGCGCCTTCGAAATAGGCTGCGCTCCCGGAACAAGGTCGATCGAAAACTCGAGAGCTCGATCGGGTGGCAGTCCAGACATCTCCTCGGGGAAGACGTCGTCGAACTCACGTACCACAGCTGGTCTACTCTGCTCCATCTGTATAGAAACAATCTCCACTGGCTTGGCCCGAAACCTGACAGGGCCAAGCGAACTGCTACCTCGGCTGAACTCAAACACAGGATGTCCTGGGATCTCGAACACCACCATCTTCCTCCGACAATCGATCGTAGCATAGAAACTCGATAGCCAATCCATTCCAAGCACTGCATCGTAGTTGATGATGTCGTGGACAATAAAATCAGCGTAAAGCTCATGTTCACAAACCACCAAGGGGCAGGAATTGCACCCACGATGCACCGAGATAACGCCATTTCCTGTAACGATGTTCCAACTCTTGGGAAGAGGGGAAGTCGTCAAGGAATGCTTCTCCACGAAGCTCCGGGATATAATGCACATCGATGCACCAGAGTCAAAGAGGACTCGTGCAGGAAACGTGCAAACCAAAATCACACCTAACAAACAGACTAACAATCAAACCTATTCTAACAAACAATCATATGCAAGCAACAACCATAATCTAACAATCAAACTAAGGAAAGAACAACTAGACAGAGGGTTACCTGCGATAACCTCGTCCACAGCCTCGGTCTCCACTGCAGTCATCAAGTAAGCCTGCCTCCTTGGCTGAACAGCCTGCTGATACGCCTGCTTCTGCGGAAGAAGAGGCGCTCCACGTCCAGCAGGTACAGGTGCTCTCTGCTGCAAGGGCTGGGCTGCAACTGGTCCCCTCTGTAGCTGTGCTCCATCAGGTCCTCTCCTCAACTGGTTCGCGTGCCGACAATCCCTCGCTACATGAGTAGCATCTCCACAGATCAGGCACTGCCCCAGAAATTTCCTGCACTGCTCCTTGATGTGACCAGTCTTGCCGCAGAAATGGCAAGTCTTCACAATAAGCCCACCTGGCCTCTTGAACTGCACTGGCTGGGTAGGCTTGACCCCAGGCCTAGACTGCTCCATAGGCCTCTTCCCAGCTCCAGAAATCTGTCCTCTCTTCAGCTTCGCAATCTTCTCCTGTCTCCGAGCAGCTACCGGCAACTTCTGATATGACTCCATATCTGACGTAGACACCAGACTCTGCAAGTCTAGAGATAGACCCTGCAGAAACTTCTGAGCCTTCTCCTCAGCATCTTCCACCATCTTCGGCGCGAAGCGACTCAATCTAGTAAACTCCTGGTGGTACTGGTCCACCGTCAAATTCCCCTGCTTCAGCTCAATGAAGCGCTGCAACATCTCCCTCCTGGCAGCCTTCGGGAAGTACTCCTCATCGAATCTAGACTTGAAAATAGCCCAAGGTATAGGGCTCACCAACAGCTCCTCCTCTGCATCCCACCAAATTCGGGCATTATCCCTAAGCTGCCTCTTCGCCAGATCAACCCATCCAGCCGGGTTGACCTTCGACATCTTCAGATTATCCTCGGTGTTCCTGATCCACTCCTCTGCAGCCATCGGTCCTTCAGATCCATCAAAGTATGTCGGGCCCAGCTCCCGAAACTGCTTCGATCCTGGCTCGAAGCGAGGAGCACTCTGAGTGTTCTGGAGCATGCCCTGTTGCACCTGCATCATCTGATGCATCATCCTCATGATCTCAGCATTGGTGGGCTCTCTATCCGGCTCCTCAGCACGATTGGGCCCACTACCAGATCGGGTCTGTCGTCGTCCAGCCATCTAATGACATAGAAAATGAACAAACAAATTAGACTCAATAGCTTAATGACTTGGATGTTGCAATTTATTTAATGGACATTCCGTTTATTATCGTTGTTCCGTTTATTCGCAATCGTAAGATAGGACCTGCATGGGCCACCAACAAAACCTGTCACGCCCCGCTTCCCAAAAACGTGGAGGCGAAGCGTGAGAAGGTCCGCTCAGACTTGAAGCTACAAAGCTGCAAGTCTGATAAGCGTCAATCAAATTTAACTGCAGGTCCTTGCAACGCGAAACGAAACAAAGATAATAATAACGAAAGAGACAAAAGAAACATCTCAGAATATCCATAATAATAAATCTCAACATCGCAGAAAAGCCACCAGGCTAAAATAAAAGAGTCTAAAAGAGGCCCAGCATGGCCAACAAAAGTACAAGTACGAAAACAAAGTAATGGTGCAAGCACCGACAACTAACAGCAAGCTAAAGTAAAAGCAGCTCAACAGTCACTAAGACTGGTCTCCGGTGTCCTCGTACTCCTCGACGAACGTAGGCTCAGGCTCAGCGTCAGCAAACACCTCGTCCTCAACGACTGTCTCTGGCTCAGGGTCTAACATGTGATATCCAAAAGAGCAAGGGGCACATGTCAGCAAGTCTAAAAAGACTTGTGCAAGGAAACTGAAAGTACAAGTAAAAGCAACCTAAAAGTTCTAGCATGATGCAATGACATGGCAGTTAAAGTAATGAGTGCAACAGGTAAAGTAAAGCGAAGTAAAGTACGAGCATGGCATGACATTCACAAGACAAGTACAAGACAAGAAAAGTAAGCACCTCATGCACAGAGTTCACGCCTTACAGCTGAAGAGGCTGTACGGGCACACTTCTACGCTGAGTGGTCGCTCAACCCTACCCCTCCACGTGTATCGAGCCAGGGCCTTACCCCCGAACGGGAATGCTCGCTTCTGGATCACGAGCCAGGAAGTGTTTTAACAAGTATGGCGTAGGGGTGCACCTAGCCCGGGACAAGCAAGTACAAGTATGTAGCGTGTGCTACGAATGCGACATTCAATGCATGGATGACATGACATGGCAAGTAGTAAAGCGTACAAGTAAAAAAGTAAACGTGACAGTTAAGCATGCATGATCAACAAGTTTAAGGGGTTGGATCTAGCTTCGTTGTCAAGCTAGACCATTTAGGTGACGGATCTAGTTTCGTTGTCAAACTAGATCAAGTAGGCGTCTAGCCAGCTATCATTTCACTGACTAGTCTCTTTTACGCTAAAAACAAGTAAGTGGCCTAAAAACATGACCCTAAGCAAGATTTGGCAAGTTTCACTTGCCTGCAACTATCACGTCAAGAAAACACCGTCCAACGAGTCCAAAGTCACGATTCCTACGTGCACAAGTCCACCGGCCTACATCTGTTTTATTAATCTTGATTAGTGATTGCTAAAACATTTAAAATACTTTAAAATACTGATTTTTAGTCTTGATTAGCATGCAATTGGGTTGGGGGTCCTAGGGGTGCAAAACGTTACCTCAACACGACGTGAAAGCTACACCGGCGTCGGGTAGCGACGCCGGGGGTTGGAATAATAATATCGCGCTCCAAGTCCAGATTCCAATTAGATTCCTCGCTGGAAATTTCAGAGCAATCGACCGGGGCGACGATTCCAGATTCCAAAGCTCGCACGTGCGACGACGGGCTACGACGTGCGACGACGTCGTACACGGCAAATCCTCGAAGAGCAAGCACCTAGGTGGGGCCCACAGTAGTCCTAGGGACCTTTGGGGGGCCCACAATAACTCTGGAGAACTTGGGGGGCCCACGGAGGCAAGTGGTGCGACGGATGCGGGGTTGCGACGAATGATTCTCTGTAACGGTCGGTTTCTGATCGTAAGTTCTTTGTGCACGTGTGCTTGACTGTGCACGTATTTATTTCAGACATTGTTTGTTTCCGAACCCTATCGTGTGATATGTCGTTGTGACCCTCTCTGAGAGTGCTACATTTGTCGTGTTGACTTGCAACATCAATTCACGGGCCGTTCGCCCACGATTTGACCTTTTCCGAGGAGACGTCGCGTATCGCACTTTTGACTTGAGGCGTTTTTATTTTTAATTTCGTTTCTCGTCATCGAAATTGTAATCCGTCTCTTCCGACTTCTTGCTCTCGTCGCCCCGGTCGCCCCGGTATTTTTCTTATAATTTTTGGGCACCGTTTGACCCTTGTACACCAGTAAAGCCAGTTAATTACGAGATTACCCCTAAGAAACTTAGCCCTATTAAACCCTAGCTAACCCTAATAGGCAGCCCCTCACATGTAAGCATCCCCTAGGCACGTGGGCCCCACCCCTATAAGAAAACCTAGGCTTCTTCTAAGAATTTTCACAGCCGCAATACAAATCGCGCCGGCCCTAGAAAAAAACCCTACCCCCCCTCACGCAAAACTCTTCCCCCCTACGACCTGAGCCTCGCCGGAGGCCGCCGCCGCCGCAGACCTGCTCCCCGACCTCCCCTCTCTCGCCGTCGACCTGAGCGCCGCCGGAGATCGCCCCCCGTCGCCGCGAAACGCCGCAAAACCCCAGCAGCAGCAGCTGCAGCCCGCGACGGCCGCCGCCGCCGCTGCCGTCGCCGCCGGAGCCTCCCCTCCGTCGCCGTGGAACCCCCTCTGCCCCCTCTCGCTGTTGGCTGCGACCCCAGGCCGCGATACGCCCTGTAACAGCGAGTTCTCTCGCTGTTTTGCGTGTTTGGCGTCGTACCGACGCGCCGCCGAGATCTCGCCGCCTCTCCTCGCTGTTGGAGCCCTCCGACAGTCTCCTTCACCTTCTGGGAGTATTCATCGACATCCCGAACTCTTCCTACGACTCCCGACGTCGTAGGCGTTGGGTACGACGAACCGTTTATCTCGGTTGCCGTTGCAAGTTCTCCGGAAGCCGTAGTACGCCTACCCGACGCGCTGCTCGCTGTTCACGCATCCCGTCCGCTGCCCGGAACGTGTCTGGCTACGCTGCCCGTAGCCGAGACACCGCTAGGAGACGATCCGTAGCCGTGCTAGTCAGATCGGTCGCCGTTCAGACACTACGTCCGCTCTACCCCAGACTCCGGACAGGTTGGTTCCCCCATCTCGTAGCAAAACCCCCACAGTAGCAAAACTGAGAACCTAACTAAAACTGGCAACTTAACTCACTAAATTTAGTTTCTGCTCTCTTAAATCGATGAATAACCGTAGGCCGACGTTTGGACTTTTGACTGTGCACATAGGATAGAATCGTCGGATAGGCTGATCGGACAACTTGACTCGTGACGGTTAGGGTAGCCACGTTCAACCTAGAAATGAACTTAAATAGGATTTGACGAGAATCGCGACTTGACGCCGTCGTCGTGATCTCTTTTCAGACGGACTACCGCGGACGCGACGACTGGACGAGACGCCCCAGACAGACGACGCACCCGCTATTTCAGGCAAGTGTACTCACTTGCGATTTGAATGTGCTTTAGTTCTAGTTGTAGAACTGTTAGATTGTGTGTGATGAGAACCGGACGTGAAATGATAGCGTCCGGGACGACCCGTGACGGCTCAGACTTGACGACGAAGTCTGAGCCTGACTACAATGAACTGCTGACAACATAGGACTATCTTGTGTGTGCGTGCGTGTGGACACCCTAGAATAACTTTCCCTACACTTGTCATGTCGTGTCCTGTCACACAAAAAGCCTTCGGGCGTTTCAGATGCTTCCCGAGCGGAAGTGATCTCCGTGTTACAAAAAGCCTTCGGGCGTTTCAGATGCTTCCCGAGCGGAAGTGATCTCCGTGTTACAAAAAGCCTTCGGGCGTTTCAGATGCTTCCCGAGCGGAAGTGATCTCCGTGTTACAAAAAGCCTTCGGGCGTTTCAGATGCTTCCCGAGCGGAAGTGATCTCCGTGATACAAAAAGCCTACGGGCGTTTCAGGTGCTTTCCTTGCGAAAGTGATCTCCGTGCTTCCTGTCCTGAGTCTGGTGTTTTGGGGTAGGGTTGAGCGTGCGCACGGTGAGAGGGTCTGATCCCCCTCGAACCGTAAGGCGTGAACCCTTCGTGTCGTGCCGTGTCATGTCGTGTCCTACCTGTCTTGTCCTGTCCGTCACGTCCCGTCTTGTCCTGACACCTGTAGGTTAGTCCCGTAGACGGTAGCACACGCTACGTCTACTGTTTTGCTACGTTTACTTTTCCTGCTACGCTACTTTTCGTTACTCAGTGATAACCCCAGCATGTTAAAACAACCAGTAAATCATTGTTAAAAGTTGATACACTTGCAGTAGAGTCTGACAGTTTGTGTAGACTTTGCCTGACGTACAGTTTCCTTCTTTTGGTGCTGTACGTCAGGTGTGGAGCCAGAGTACGAGTACGAGGCGGACTTGCCAGCTGACCCAGAGCCGGAGGACGTTGATCCGGAGTACGACCCGGAGGAGGACCAGAGTTAGAGGCCTCTTGTTGCTGATCCAGATTTCTGTTCCAGTTTATATTGGGTGGGTAGCACCTGTTGCTTTCTTGTCTAGGTTGGGTGCTTGCACCGTTAGTTTCCCTTTCAGCAGTTGTTGCCGTTTACGGCATTTTTAGACTCTCAGTACTTTGATGATAAATTTTGGAATAAAATGAAATGTTTCCTTTCAGTACTTTTGTTATTTCGTACTAACTTGCAGGGACATGTACCTTCGTTATGGAAAACTACAGACGCTTATTGGGTCTGGGCTCTTAGCCCCGGCCTAAGCGGGCCTTCGTCACGCTTCGCCTCCGTGTTTTTGGGAAGCGGGGCGTGACAGGTTTTAGTGGTGGCCCATGCAGGTCCCCTCTTCTGCGAGTACGAAATAATTGAAGTATTAAATTTCATTTTATTATTATCATCCAGAAATTGTATGAGTCTAATCCGTGTCTTTCTGTCAATAGGATGGCAGGACGACGTGTTACCCGATCAGGGAGCTCTGGAGATGGGATTCAGGAAGACCAGGGCGGAGACTTCCGTCAGGTTCTGGGCGTGATGAGAGAGATGCTGGAGGTGCAGCATCAGTTAGTTCAGCAGTCCCAGCGTGCTGCCCAGGCTGCTCCAGTTGCACCACCGCCACCTCCACCTGCCCCTTGAGCTGCTCCAGGAGTGAAGCAGTTCAACGAGCTCCAGCCGAAGACATTTTCGGGGAATGAGGGACCACTAGCTGCTGACGAGTGGATCTAGAGCACGGAGGAGAAGTTAGTTGCTGCGAAGATTCCAGACGATACCCGAGTGGAGATAGCGAAGATGCAGCTGACGGAGAATGCAAGGAACTGGTGGCGCCTTGAGGAGAGGCGCCTGGTGAAGCCAGTGGATTGGAAGACCTTCAGGTCTATGTTCAGGACGAAGTACTTCACCAAGACTACTAGGAGGGAGTTGCTGAGCAGGTTTATAGATTTGAAACAGGAGAACATGACCGTCGAGGAGTATGAGGCGGAGTTTGAGATGCTGAGTCGCTTTGCTCCGCATATGGTGAAGAAGGAGGAGAAGCGAGCTGATCGCTTCCGTCAGGGACTGCGTCCGAAGATTCAGGCTTCTATGTCTTCGGCGAGTTTCACGACTATGAGGGAGGTGCTGGATGCTGCGAAGAATTATGAGCTTATTTCACTCCTACCTGACCCTCCAGCTGATAAGGGGAAGCGTCCTATGGAGCAGCACCGGCCACCTGCTAGGCCGGCGATGAGGCCAGTTCAGACAGTACCATTCAAGAGGCCTGGAGCACCAGTTCAGGTTCAGAGTAAGGGACCATGCCATTACTGCGGGAAGACAGGACATGTTCAGAAGGATTGTAGGAGGAAGCTGGGACTGTGTTTAGTTTGTGGAGATGCCTCGCATGCTGCGAAGGACTGCCCGAGAGCTCGTCATGCCGCAGTTGGAGCGCCAGCCCCGTTGCAGATGAGAGCACCTGCTCCAGTTCAGAGAGGACTTGCTGCTCGTGGACCACCTTTACCGCCGCAGAGGCAGATGTATCAGAGAGCAGCACAGCCCCAGAGGCCGGCGTATACCATGACTGCTGCTGAGACTGAGGAGCTGGATGGAGTCATTGCAGGTAACTCCTTAATTCTAGTCTTTCATTTCATAGTTTAGCTTTTAAATTGTTAGTCTTGTTTGCCTGACTTGTTTGTTAGAGTAGCTTGGTTTGACCGTAGTTTCTTTTAATATCTTAGGCACCATTCTAGTGTCTTCTCACCCGGCCCTGGCCTTGTTCGACTCCGGTGCATCCATGTGCATCTTATCCCGGAGATTCGTGACAGGGCACTCCATTCCCACTCATACACTTCCCAAGTGTTGGGACATCACCACAGGGAACGGAGTGGTGACAGTAAACTTGGGATGTAGATCGATTCCTTTGGTGGTCAGTGGACACGAGCTCTTTGCAGATTTCATTGTCCACGACCTGCCACATTTTGATGCCGTTCTTGGCATCGATTGGTTGGGAGATTTCCACGCCTCGATCGATTGTCGCAGCAAGAGGGTGGTGTTCCGGATTCCAGGCCATCCAGAATTCGAGTTCTGTAGCAGAGATGAGTCGCTTGGACCCATCAAGTATCGGGCCACGCCGGTGGTGCCGATTGTGACAGCCATGCAGATGGAGATGGAGATCGAGCGGCCGGCAGTCGTCAGAGACTTCGACGACGTCTTCCCAGAGGATATCTCAGGTTTGCCACCCGACCGAGCTTTAGAGTTTGGAATTGATCTTATGCCGGGAGCGCAACCGATATCGAAGGCGCCGTACCGTATGGCTCCCGCTGAGCTCGAGGAGCTGCGGAAGCAGTTGGATGAGTTGCTACAGAAGGGTTTCATCCACCCTAGTGTGTCGCCATGGGGCGCACCAGATCTACTCGTGAAGAAGAAGGATGGGTCCCGCAGGATGTGCGTGGACTATCGAGGATTGAATGCTGTCACCGTGAAGAATAAGTATCTGCTGCCGCGCATCGACGACATCTTTGACCAGCTTGGAGGTTCGAGAGTCTTCTCGAAGTTGGACTTGAGGAGTGGATACCACCAATTGAGGGTGAAGAAGGACGATGTTCAGAAGACGGCTTTCCGGACGAAGTACAGACATTATGAGTTCGTGGTCATGCCGTTTGGCGTGACCAATGCGCCGGCTGTGTTCATGAATTTGATGAATTTAATATTCTACGACTTCCTGGACAAGTTTGTTGTCATCTTCATTGATGACATTCTTATTTATTCGAAGTCTGAGGAGGAGCACAGCTGTCATCTGAGGACAGTGCTGGAGACGCTGAGGAGACATAAGCTTTATGCCAAGTATAGCAAGTGCGAGTTCTGGCTGGATAGAGTCGCATTCCTGGGACACGTGGTGTCCGGTGATGGCATATCTGTGGATCCAGAGAAGGTCAGAGCAGTCAGAGATTGGCCGACTCCGCAGTCAGCATCAGACATCAGGAGTTTTCTGGGATTAGCAGGCTATTACCGGCGGTTCATCAAGGATTTCTCGAAGATTGCGGAGCCGATGACGAAGCTGACAAGGAAGGATGTGGAGTTCCTCTGGTTAGATGCTTGTGAGGAGGCCTTCAGTATCTTGAAAGCGAGATTGACCACGGCACCGGTGTTGGCAGTACCGGATCGAAGTGGAGGCTTTGAGGTTTATTGTGATGCTTCAGGGAAGGGCCTAGGATGCGTCTTGCATCAGCATGGCCACGTAGTCACGTACGCCTCTCGTCAGTTGAGGACTCATGAGAAGAATTACCCGACGCACGATCTGGAGTTGGCAGCAGTGATTTTCGCACTGAAGATTTGGAGGCACTTCTTGCTAGGTGAGAGTGTGAAGATTTTCACCGATCACAAGAGCTTGAAGTACATCTTTACGCAGAAGGAGCTCAACATGCGTCAGAGGCGATGGTTAGAGCTCATGGCTGACTACGAGATAGACTTGCAGTATCATCCGGGGAAGGTGAACATTGTGCCTGATGCCTTGAGTAGACTCCCCGCCGCGATGATGCTTACAGCCGACTGGAGGATTCAGCAGGAGCTGAGGGAGATGGATTTGGAGGTTGTCCTACCTGGTGTAGTTCATTCATTCATGAATCTGCAGATTCAGTCCACGATCGTGGATCGGATCAAGGCAGCACAGGTGGGAGATCCGAAGCTGCAGAGGATCAGGAGGCAGGTTGAAGCTGGATTACGGACGGAGTTCGTGATTCATGAGGATGGATCTCTGCGGTACGGCAGTAGGCTCTGTGTACCTGCAGGTGATGTTCGCGAGGAGCTGTTGAGCGAGGCTCATAGCTCGCCATATTCTATACATCCTGGAGGCACCAAGATGTATAAGGACCTCCGTCTGAATTACTAGTGGATTGGCATGAAGAGGAGTGTGGCACGGAGCGTTGCCAAGTGTCTGATATGCCAGCAGGTGAAGGCTGAGCACCATCGTACTGCTAGGTTGCTGCAACCGCTTCCTATTCCAGAGTGGAAGTGGCAACATATTACGATGGACTTCGTGACTGGTTTACCTCGGACCCCGAGACAGAACGACGCAGTTTGGGTGATCGTGGATCGGTTGACCAAGTCTGCGCATTTTATCCCTTTCCGAGTGGGCCAGTCTACGGAAGCTTTGGCGAGGAAATATCTGGAGGTAAAATTTCGTTTCTACTTTTACTTCCACTTTGATTTCCTCTTTGTGAGGGTCGTGATGTAGACCGTGTACGTGCAGGAGATTGTACGCTTACATGGAGTCCCTGTGAGCATTGTGTCTGACCGGGACACGAGGTTCACATCTCAGTTCTGGAGAAGTCTGCAGGAGAATTTGGGTACCCGTCTGAGCTTCAGCACGGCATACCACCCGCAGACTGATGGCCAGTCCGAGAGGACTATTCAGATCCTGGAGGATATGCTGCGAGCTTGTACGCTCGATTTGAAGGGTTCATGAGAGGACCATCTTCACTTGGTGGAGTTTTCATATAACAACAGCTACCAGGCGAGCATTGGCATGGCGCCGTTTGCTGCCTTATATGGAAGGAAATGTCGATCGCCACTGAGCTGGGATGACATCGGAGATCGAGAGCTGTTGGGTCCGGAGATGATAGTTGAAGCTGTGGATGTCGTGAGGGACATCAGGGAGAAGCTTAGAGTTGCACAGGACCGCTTCAAGCATTGGGCAGATGCCAAGAGGAGACCTTTGGAGTTTCAGCCTGGTGATCACGTCTTCCTGAAGATTTCTCCGAACCGCGGAGTTATTCGTTTCGGGAAGAAGGGAAAGCTGAGTCCGAGGTATATTGGGCCGTTTGATGTGCTAAAGCGTGTGGGAGCAGTGGCCTACCGCCTTGCTCTGCCACCATCTTTGGAGGGTGTTCATGACGTATTCCACGTATCTCAGTTACGTCGGTACGTCAGTGATCCATCGCACACTGTGGACTTCTCAGAGATTATAGTTCGCCCGGATCTGACATATGACCAGCAGCCCGTGCAGATTTTGGACCGTCGACAGAAGCAGTTGAGGAATAAGGTAGTCGACCTGGTGAGAGTGATGTGGCATCACGGATCACCTGGAGAGTCCACCTGGGAGTGTGAGGATGATATGAGGGAGCGCTTTCCGCATCTTTTCCCGGGCGATGCTTGATGTTGATTCCGAGGACGGAATCATTTCTGAGTTGGGGAGGATGTAACGGTCGGTTTCTGATCGTAAGTTCTTTGTGCACGTGTGCTTGACCGTGCATGTATTTATTTCAGACATTGTTTGTTTCCGAACCCTATCGTGTGATATGTCGTTGTGACCCTCTCTGAGAGTGCTACATTTGTCGTGTTGACTTGCAACGTCAATTCACGGGCCGTTCGCCCACGATTTGACCTTTTCCGAGGAGACGTCGCGTATCGCACTTTTGACTTGAGGCGTTTTTATTTTTAATTTCGTTTCTCGTCATTGAAATTGTAATCCGTCTCTTCCGACTTCTTGCTCTCGTCGCCCCGGTCGCCCCGGTATTTTTCTTATATTTTTTGGGCACCGTTTGACCCTTGTACACCAGTAAAGCCAGTTAATTACGAAATTACCCCTAAGAAACTTAGCCCTATTAAACCCTAGCTAACCCTAATAGGCAGCCCCTCACGTGTAAGCATCCCCTAGGCACGTGGGCCCCACCCTTATAAGAAAACCTAGGCTTCTTCTAAGAATTTTCACAGCCGCAATACAAATCGTGCCGGCCCTAGAAAAAAACCCTACCCCCCCTCACGCAAAACTCTTCCCCCCTACGACCTGAGCCTCGCCGGAGGCCGCCGCCGCCGCCGACCTGCTCCCCGACCTCCCCTCTCTCGCCGTCGACCTGAGCGCCGCCGGAGATCGCCCCCCGTCGCCGCGAAACGCCGCAAAACCCCAGCAGCAGCAGCTGCAGCCCGCGACGGCCGCCGCCGCCGCTGCCGCTGCCGCCGGAGCCTCCCCTCCGTCGCCATGGAACCCCCTCTGCCCCCTCTCGCTGTTGGCTGCGACCCCAGGCCGCGATACGCCCTGTAACAGCGAGTTCTCTCGCTGTTTTGTGTGTTTGGCGTCGTACCGACGCGCCACCAAGATCTCGCCGCCTCTCCTCGCTGTTGGAGCCCTCCGACAGTCTCCTTCACCTTCTGGGAGTATTCATTGTCACGCCCCGCTTCCCAAAATGGTCGGAGGCGAAGCGTGACAAGGCCCGCTTAGGCCAGAGCTTTAGAAGCTCGGACCCAATAAGCGTCTGTAGAGGTACCATTTTAAAAGAATTTCAGGTTCTTGCATTATTATAGTTCGAAACAACAAAAGTACGGAAAGGAAATTTTGCATTCATTTACATGGAGAAATAATATCCAACTGGTACAAAGTCTAAAAGAAGCCTAAGCATGGCAACACAAGTTTAAAGACAAACCGAAAAGTAGTACCCTCTGGAAGTGGCGACTAAAAGACCTCAAGGTCTGGTCCTCGTCAGGCACGTACTCTGATGATGACGTCCTCGGCTCCACGTACTCCAGCGAGTCTGCCTCGTCCACGATCTCTGGCTGAACACCTGACGTACAGCACCCAAGAAAAGGAACTGTACGTCAGGTAAAGTCTACAAGAAGGGTTAGACTTTACTGCAAGTGCACCGAACTTTAAACAACGGTTTACTGGTTGATTAGCATGCTGAGGTTCTTCTACACAACAGTTTACTGGTTGATTAGCATGCTGTGGTTATAACAGGGTAACACAACAGGAAGTAACGTAGCAGGAAAGTAAAACGGGACAAGTAGTAGTCGTAGCGTGTGCTACCAACTACGGGGACTAACCTACAGGTGTCAAGACAAGTCAGGACGTGGCGGGACAAGACAGGACAAACAGGACGGGACAAGACAAGACAAGTGTGACACGAAGGGTTCACGCCTTACGGTTCGAGGGGGATCAGACCCTCTTGCCGTGCGCACGCTCAACCCTACCCCAACCCAGGAACTCAGGACAAGAAGTACAGGGATCACTTCCGCTAGGGAAGCATCCGAAACGCCCGCAGGCTTTTTGTATAATAGGGATCACTTCCGCAAGGAAAGCATCCGAAACGCCCGCAGGCTTTTGGTAACAGTCACGGGGATCACTCTCGCATGGAGAGCATCCGAAACGCCCGAAGGCTTTTTGTATCACGGGGATCACTTCCGCGGAATGAAGCATCTGAAACGCCCGCAGGCTTTTTGGTAACAGTCACGGGGATCACTCTCGCATGGAGAGCATCCGAAACGCCCGAAGGCTTTTTGTGTAACAGGACACGACATGACAAGTGTAGGGAAAGTTATTCTAGGGTGTCCACACGCACGCACACACAAGATAGTCCTATGTTGTCAGCAGTTCATTGTCGTCAGGCTCAGACTTCGTCGTCAAGTCTGAGCCGTCACGGGTCGTCCCGGACGCTATCATTTCACGTCCGGTTCTCATCACACACAATCTAACAGTTCTACAAACTAGAACTAAAGCACAGTCAAATCGCAAGTGGGTACACTTGCCTGCGATGGCGAGTGTGTCGTCTGTCCGGGGCGTCGCGTCCGGTCGTCGCGTCCGCGGTAGTCCGTCTGAAAAGGGATCACGGCGACGGTGTCAGGTCGCAATTTCATCAAGTCCTATTAGGGTTCGTGTCTAGGTTATCGGGGCTATCCTATTTGTCAATCATCAAAATTTTGGTGTTTTATCAACCTAAATCGACCACTACCCTATGTGCACAGAAAATTTGTCCGATGGTCGATTTCTACGGTGAGCAGCGTTTTACTGGTGCGGAAAAGTAAATTTAATTATAGTTGTCCAATTTTAGTTAAGGTTTCGTTTCCTACGGTGTGGGTTTCGCTACGAGTTTAGAGCACTAACCTGGTGTGCGGAACGCGCATTTGAATCTGGTGTCGGGTCTGAAAACGGTGGCGGTGCTCGTGTCCCCGACTGCGGGTAGCGCAGTGGAGGTCGCCTCGGAATCGCCTCTGGATTGTGACGGCTGCGGGTAGTGCGGACGTAGAGTCTGGACGGTAGAAAATCTGCGTCGCCTACGACATCTCGGCTACGAGTAGCGTAGCGAAACTCGTCCGGGCAGCGGACAAAGTGCGCGAGCAGCGAGTACGGCCTGGTAGCAGTCCGTAGGATGTGTAGGCGGCGTCAAGGAGTTGCGGATCAGCGTGCAAGGAGGAACAAAGGCCCCGGAGGCCAAAATAGCGAGTAACGGTGATACGACGTCGACAGGCCTTTTGTACGACGAGTGCGGATGAGCAAGGGCCTAGGGACCAAATCAGCGGCAAGGGAGGCAAAACAGTGAGACGGAGGCGGGGCGCCGTCTCAGCGTCACTTGGGGCTGCCGCGGACGGGATGTCGGACAGCGGCGGAAAGGTGGCCGCAGCTGCCGTGAGCTGCTGCTGTGGCGAGGCGAGGCCTGCGCGGCGCTCGGCGTGGCACAGTGGTGGCGACGCGGAAAGAGGCGCGGCGGCATGCTGTGGAACCGCACGATGGCGCCGCAGGCGGCGCGAGGAGCGAGGGAACCCGCGAGGGGAGACGACGCGGTGGAGCGATGGGGGTCGAAGGCGGCGCAGCGGGGCCGTTGAGCGAGGCGGATCGCGGATCAGAGATCGCCGGCACCGGGGTTGGAGGGAGAGGGGACGATCGGCGTCGGATCGCGAGCGCGGCGGCAGAGCGGGGGAAAAAGGCAGCCGTTAACTGAGGGAAGGGGAGGAGGCTGCTCGGTGACGTCGGGGGGCCGTGATCGCGGCGGAGAACGGCAGGGGTCGGGATCACAGAGGCGATCGGGCTCGGGGGTCGCGGCGGAAGGCGATCGGGGGGGAGATCACGGCGGCGCCTCGCCGTGGGATGCGAGAGAGGAGAGGGGATCGAGGTCGGCTGCCGGCGTGATGGCGAGGGCGGTGCATCGCGGTGGGGAGGTTGATCGGAGGAGTGGGCCGGCGTCGGGGTTCGCCGCCGACGGGGTTGAGGGCCGGTGAGAGGGGAAACTCGGGGAGGAGAGCTCGGGCTCCCAAGTATGTGGCGGCGGCTGAGATTTTGGGGGGTTAGGGTTTGAATAGGGTTAGGGTTAAAAGAATGGGGCTAATTTAATAATAGTCATTTGATATGTATCTATAAGTTTTATAGCTAAAAGGGAATTAATAAAGGGGTAGAGGGTGTACAAGTAGGGATAAGTCTAGGGGAGATTAGTGAAACAGATTAGGGAAGATTTTAAAACAATTTTTAAAAGAGATGTAGCCAGATTTGGCTAATCAATTTGAATTTGAAACTGATTGGGGTAAAATCGACGGTCGAGGTTAATCCGGGTGATAACTCGCAATCCGGGCGTCAGAAAATAATCCGAAAATACCGGGGCGATCGTGGAGACGAGACGCACAGATCTACAGAGCCCGATCGTGCGTAACGCCTACCAAGAATTTACGTAAAATTGGAAACGGCGTTTGGAGTCAAATGACTAAAACGCCCCTATCATTCAAAGTCGTTTTGCGAGAAAACGAGCCGTGAAAAGACGTTCCCAAAGATTACTATAAAATTCAACACCCCAAAAACGATCGCAACGGCATATCGCATCGCATATGCCGGAGCTCAGAAATAGCCAAATAAAATACGTGCACGATAAAACACGTGCGTGCAGAAAATTACAAACGGTCGGAAAGCGGCCGTTACATTCATCGACATCCCGGACTCTTCCTACGACTCCCGACGTCGTAGGCGTTGGGTACGACGAACCGTTTATCTCGGTTGCCGTTGCAAGTTCTCCGGAAGCCGTAGTACGCCTACCCGACGCGCTGCTCGCTGTTCACGCGTCCCGTCTGCTGCCCGGAACGTGTCTGGCTACGCTGCCCGTAGCCGAGACACCGCTAGGAGACGATCCGTAGCCGTGCCAGTCAGATCGGTCGCCGTTCAGACACTACGTCCGCTCTACCCCAGACTCCGGACAGGTTGGTTCCCCCATCTCGTAGCAAAACCCCCACAGTAGCAAAACTGAGAACCTAACTAAAACTGGCAACTTAACTCACTAAATTTAGTTTCTGCTCTCTTAAATCGATGAATAACCGTAGGCCGACGTTTGGACTTTTGACTGTGCACATAGGATAGAATCGTCGGATAGGCTGATCGGACAACTTGACTCGTGACGGTTAGGGTAGCCACGTTCAACCTAGAAATGAACTTAAATAGGATTTGACGAGAATCGTGACTTGACGCCGTCGTCGTGATCTCTTTTCAGACGAACTACCGCGGACGCGACGACTGGACGAGACGCCCCGGACAGACGACGCACCCGCTATTTCAGGCAAGTGTACTCACTTGCGATTTGACTGTGCTTTAGTTCTAGTTGTAGAACTGTTAGATTGTGTGTGATGAGAACCGGACGTGAAATGATAGCGTCCGAGACGACCCGTGACGGCTCAGACTTGACGACGAAGTCTGAGCCTGACTACAATGAACTGCTGACAACATAGGACTATCTTGTGTGTGCATGCGTGTGGACACCCTAGAATAACTTTCCCTACACTTGTCATGTCGTGTCCTGTCACACAAAAAGCCTGCGGGCGTTTCAGATGCTTCCCGAGCGGAAGTGATCTCCGTGTTACAAAAAGCCTTCGGGCGTTTCAGATGCTTCCCGAGCGGAAGTGATCTCCGTGTTACAAAAAGCCTTCGGGCGTTTCAGATGCTTCCCGAGCGGAAGTGATCTCCGTGTTACAAAAAGCCTTCGGGCGTTTCAGATGCTTCCCGAGCGGAAGTGATCTCCGTGATACAAAAAGCCTACGGGCGTTTCAGGTGCTTTCTTTGCGAAAGTGATCTCCGTGCTTCCTGTCCTGAGTTCTGGGGTTTTGGGGTAGGGTTGAGCGTGCGCACGGTGAGAGTGTCTGATCCCCCTCGAACCGTAAGGCGTGAACCCTTCGTGTCGTGCCGTGTCGTGTCGTGTCCTACCTGTCTGTCACGTCCCGTCTTGTCCTGACACCTGTAGGTTAGTCCCGTAGACGGTAGCACACGCTACGTCTACTGTTTTGCTACGTTTACTTTTCCTGCTACGCTACTTTTCGTTACTCAGTGATAACCCCAGCATGTTAAAACAACCAGTAAATCATTGTTAAAAGTTGATACACTTGCAGTAGAGTCTGACAGTTTGTGTAGACTTTGCCTGACGTACAGTTTCCTTCTTTTGGTGCTGTACGTCAGGTGTGGAGCCAGAGTACGAGTACGAGGCGGACTTGCCAGCTGACCCAGAGCCGGAGGACGTTGATCCGGAGTACGATCCGGAGGAGGACCAGAGTTAGAGGCCTCTTGTTGCTGATCCAGATTTCTGTTCCAGTTTAGATTGGGTGGGTAGCACCTGTTGCTTTCTTGTCTAGGTTGGGTGCTTGCACCGTTAGTTTCCCTTTCAGCAGTTGTTGCCGTTTACGGCATTTTTAGACTCTCAGTACTTTGATGATAAATTTTGGAATAAAATGAAATGTTTCCTTTCAGTACTTTTGTTATTTCGTACTAACTTGCAGGGACCTGTACCTTCGTTATGGAAAACTACAGACGCTTATTGGGTCTGGGCTCTTAGCCCCGGCCTAAGCGGGCCTTCGTCACGCTTCGCCTCCGTGTTTTTGGGAAGCGGGACGTGACATTCTCGGTCGTACCCCGCCAATGCGGGAGAATCCCTCGGTCGTGCGCTGAGAATGCGGGGCTGCGACGTTTTGGGGTGTGCAGCGGCTGCGGGGTGGCTGTGGTGCGAGGGCTTCCTTCGGTCAGTGCGGGAGGGAGCCTCGGTCAGGCGCTTGGATGCAGGGCGGGGTGATGTTGCAACGTTGCAACGTTTGCAACACCGGTCGGTGCGGAGCAGCGGGTCGGTCGGGCGTGGTGCGGAGCGGGGCGACAAGCGGGGGTTGGTGCGGAGCGCTGTGCGGAGCGGGGCGACAAGCGAATGCGAGCCAAGGCCTCGGTCAGACCGAGGGAACGGGGCGACGGCTGCTGCAGCGATGCGGAGCGGGGTTGGGTGCGGAGCGGCTAGCGGTCGGAGCGGGGGAACGGGGGCGATTCCTTCGGTCGGTGCGGGGGCTGAACGTCGCAACGTTGCGACGAATCGTCGCAACGTCCAATTTGAGTTTTGGAAGAGGCTAGGGTTAATTTCTTGCGAAAATAGGTCTTCCTAGGGGTTGCTTATATAGTATAGATGGGTTGACTTGGTCTAGGGCTAAATCTAATAGGATTAGAAGTTTAAAATAATTTAAAATTTGAAATTCAACTTCTCCAACTCACCTAAGGATTTGACTTGGTCCAAATGAGCTGGAAATTGGCTCAAAAATTCTTTAAAACGTTTAAAACTCAAATAAATTTTATTTGGCCGAAAATAATTTATAAATTAATTATTAAAAATAATATAAAACTTGTTAAAAATATTAAAGTGGTCAAATAAACTCCAAAAATTATAAAATAAATATTGTGGTGATCGTGATGACGAATGTGAGCTAACTAAGAAGACGGATCTCAAATTCGACGTCGGACAACGAAACTAAAAATAGAAACGTCTCCCGTCAAGAGTGAGAATCGTCACGTCTCATCGAGTAAGTTTAAATTGTGGAAAAACGACTCGAGGTGTGTCGTTCCAAGATAGTGCCACTATTTACTACTCTCAGAGACGTTCACAACGGCATATCACACAAAAGTGTTCACAATCAAATAAAGTCTAAAATAAACACGTGCACGGCCAAAAGCACGTGCACGAACAAAGTACAACGAAAACGTACCGTTACATAAAACGACCGTCGGGTCGAGGCCTGATCATATGAGTGTGCCGCAGGACATCAAGATCTAGACGTGTAGGTCCTGCGGCAGAAGGCAAATCTCGGGGGATAACGATATTGTACTGGGGATATGAAGCAATGATGGTAATGAGTCCCCCGCAACAATACTTGCCCTTGCCGGCGCGGCTAATCTCAAGTAACTTGTGAATAAGCCAAGCGCCAGCATGAATGGGAATGCGAGGGGCCTCGAAGGTGATCATGTCATCACCACGAATAAAATCAAATGTCATAACCCACAGAATAAAGAGGTCAGGAATGGTCACGGTACCTGACTCATCCCTGGGGAAGAATGTGCTAGATATGATTCGGTGGGCCAGACGAAATACGGGGTGAATGATGGAGGAGGCCTTGGCCTTACCTCGAGGATAATGGTCACGGAGGGTGAGGTGAAACCAAAATATATCGACATCGAAGTCGCGGTGATATTCATAGGGACGGATAGCGTCGCGGCCTAGAATGGAGAAACTGAAAATGTTATTGATCGTGTTCAGGTGGGTGCAGATGGTTCGGTTTTGGACGCGAAAAACGACGATCGATCCCGCCTCACATTTGAGGGAAGATAGGAATTCTAGTGTGAGTGCGGGGTAAGACGCCGCGTGGGCATTCAAGAAAGCTATCCATCCTAGGTTAGCGAAGAGAGTCTCAACCTCGGAGAAAACTCCGAGATTGATAAGAGTTTGGGCATGTGCATACTTAGTGGATAGGTGTGAACGTGCGTCGAGTCTATTATAAAAATCTTTCTGGTCAAGACTCAAGAAACGATAACCATGCGGTCCCATCATTGGGTCCACTGGAGGGATAATTGGTTGGGGTGGGGGTTGTGTAGGCGGTGTAGGAGGAGGACGTGAACTAGGTGGATGTGTGGACTTCCGTCTCTTACGAGACGGCTCCTCCTCATGCATGATGGCCTTACCCTTATCTTTGTCCCTGGCTATGAGAGTGTGTGATGCAAGTGTATGCAAGTCTATATGGATGCACATGACCAAAAGACAATCGAGCAAAAATATATTACTAGGGAAATATTAAAAATGGAGCTAAGGAGCGAAGTTACCCAGAAGCGAAGTTAAGCCTTGCTCGCAAATCACCCAACGCAATGCACTTGGGAGATGTATGAAGCCGCGGCACGCCAATCCAATGCAAGAGGAATTTTCGAAATCCTGGAAATGGGGGTAGGGTTAGGGCTGAAATTAGGGCTGGATGTGGAGGAAGAGAGTGGGATTGATGGAGAGAGAGATGAAAGAAGTGTGGGAGAGGTCGGTTGAGAGGGAGTGGAGATCGGGCGGTGGAGTAGTGAGACCGTTTGGAAGAGTGGGGAGACGAAACGACGAGGGGAGATCGAAGTTGGGTGAGAGAAAACGAATCGGTTCAGTCGGGGGTATTTATAGGGTTTTAGGTGAACCGATCGGGTGAGATCTCACCCGATCGGTTGGGTAATTTTTCGAAAAATGTTGTTGGATGGCGGCTACAGGCGAACCGATCGGGTGATTTTTCACCCAATCGGTTGGCCGCTTCATGATTTTCCCGAGAGCACTCCCGACTTCACCCAGACAGCCACCCGGTCACAGCTCCAGATCAACCGATCGGTTGAATTAATCCCAAATTTTCCCGAGGGCTCTGCTGATCTCACACAATCGACCACCCGGTCTCAGCTTGCTCCACCCGAGCGGTTCGCTGATGAACAGATATAGGCCATCTTCATATACGTCCCACCCGATTGGTTGAGGGATCAACCGATCGGTTGGGGGCTTGTTTCCTGCAAAACATCAAAAATAGTCTAAGTCTCTTGACGAAAGCTCCCGTTGCTGAATTTATTCAACAAAATAAGAAAAATAAACCTAAAAATAAAGACGAAAGTTAAGAACATGGGTTGCCTCCCATGAAGCACTGTTGTTTAACGTCGTTTGCTCGACGCCCGGTAGATGATTTTCAAGGAGTACGTGGGTGATGCCCTATGTTTAGCATCCCTTCATATTTTGGAGTGGTGGCCCTTGGTGTTGACAGTGGTGATAAGTAGACATTCTCGACGATCCTCTCTCCGTTAATGTCCGGGGCTTCTCCCTCACATTGGCGTGGACCGCCACTTTCTGTAGGATCCGGATCTCATCAGCGGTGAGCCCCATGGGCTCTTTTTCTATTCTCCTCGTTGGAGCAGCCTTCTGGAATCTGGGAGGGATTGTCACAGAGGAATACACTTCTTCGGCAGCTTCTTCTTTTTCCACCCCAGCATGCTCCTCAAGGTCCCCCAAGCTGTTGGGGGGTTTCCTCGAGAGAATTTCCCAGGCTCCAGCTTCTACAACTCTTTCTTCCTCACCTTCCAGCATATTGCACCTCGGCTGCTCAGGTGGGTACTTCATAGACAGCCCCAAGTCAAATTCGACCTTCTGGTCGCCAACATTAAGGGATAGCTTCCCTTTTTTCACATCTATCAGCATGCCAGCGATGGCCATGAAGGGCCTCTCGAGGATGATCGGCGTATACGTTTCTTCCGACATATCCATCACAACAAAGTTTACCGGCACATGCACTCCGCTGACGTTTACTAGTAGGTCGTCCATGATCCCCACAGGATACTTGACTGATCGGTCTGCAAGTTGAAGGGTCATACCGGTGGGCTCAAGGTATCCCATTCCTATCCTCCTATATAGTGACAGAGGCATCAGGCTGACGCTCGCTCCCAAATCGACGAGCACATGGTTAATCTTCACTTCTCCAATCGAACAAGGGATAGAGAAGCTCCCCGGGTCCTTGAGTTTTGGCGGGTTCGCTCACTGAATCAGAGCGCTGCATTCCGCCGTGAGAATGACCTTTTCCTTTCTGGAACCCCTCGTCACCAAGTCCTTCGAGAATTTCACATAGGAAGGAATAGTCTCTATGTCTTTGAGGAAAGGGATCTGCAAGTTCAAATCCTTGACCATAGTAAAGAACTTGCCATATTTTTCATCAATCTTTGCCTTGGTAAGTCGTTGTGGAAAAGGCACAACGGGCTTAAAGACTCTTAGGTCCCCCTTCTTCTTCTTCTCTTCCTCAGACACTCCTTCCAGAGTCATTGCCTTTGATGACGAAGCTCCGTCGTCATTAGCTTTTTCAATTGGTCGCCCATCGACCAACGGAGCTTCAGGTTCCTTAGCGGGCACTTTATTTGGAAGCTGAGTGCCGCTCCTCAATACTATAGCAGACACGTTGGCATGATCGTGCATTAACACCAACGTTTGATTTGGCCCCCTTGGGTTTACTTCCTGTTGTCCCGACAATTGGTTCTGCGCCCTTTGAAGGTTTGCCACCTGCAACCCCAGCTAGGTTATTGGTCGGTAAGGGCCTTCTGTCCCATTTCCAGCCGCAAGTTGATCTTCTCCTGGTTCGTAATATACTGGGTCAAGAGGCTCTCGACCGGGGAGATAACTCGCTGCTGGCCATATGGCTGCTGCTGCTGCTGCTGCTGCATGGGCTGCTGGTTCCTGGGGGGATACTGCTGGTACATTTGATGTGGCTGCTGCTGTTGCTGATACTGCTGCTGCTGTTGCCGAGGCGGCTGATATACTTGTTGCTACAGCTGCTGGGGCTGCTGATACGGTGCCCTGTAACTCAGATCGGGGTGGTTCCGGTTATTGGGGGAATAAGCCGGATTTGAGCTAGTCCTTGGTGGATATGGCGCATTATCCGTTGGGTTGAAGAAAAGTGCGCTAGCTTGATCCACCGCTGGTGAGATATCACCACCCTCGAAGTCTCCCAGGACTTCCGCTTCCACCACTGCTACTTGTTGGGTGCTGGCACCGCCAGCTCCTACCATAAGCGCCGAGATATGAGTCGATAGCAAATCAAATTTGCTAGATAGTTTGTCGACGTCCTTGACTCTATGAATGCCCCCCCAGATCTGGGTGTGGCATGCTCATCGCACCACCGTTCATTGTTTGATGCCATGTTCTCAAGAATTTTACCGGCATCTTCCTCGCTTCTCGACATAAAGGACCCCCCAGCCGCGGTGTTCATCAAAGATTTCAAGTCATCCCTTAACCCGTTATAGAACAAATTAATTATCTGCCATTTTGGGAGCTCGTGGTGAGGGCATCTCCGTTGCATCTCCTTGTATCTCATCCAAGCTTCGTGCAGGGACTCGTGGCTGGCTTGGAAGAAGGAGGAGATCTCACTCCTCAACTTCATCGTCTTTCCCGAGGGAAAGAACTTGCTTAAGAAGGCATTGGATAGCTTCTCCCAAGTGGTGAAGGTGTTCGGGTCCTTTCCCCTAAGCCACTGCTTGGCCTTATCCCGTAGAGAGAAGGGGAATAGCTTCAGTCAGATAGCTTCAGCCGTGACATCGTTGATCCTGAATGTGTCACACTTCTCTAAGAAGGAGTCTAGATGTTCAATAGGGCTCTCCATGGGCGCCTCAGAAAATTGATCCTGCTAGATCCACGTCATTAGTGACGGCTTTAGCTCGAAATTCGCAGCCGTGATGGCCGGAGATTGGATGTTGGACGAAGACCCGATGGATGGCATCGAGTACTCCAGCATGGACTTCTGGGGAGGAGTATTCTCTCCCATGGCTTCAGCTTCTTCTCTTCTTCTCTTCTCTACGTTCAGACGCCTCACGGTGGTGTTGATCTCCGGATCTAAAGGAATCAAGTCGTCGAGACTCCTTGTATTCTTGTGCATGTAAAATCAACAAACACCCGTGAAGCAAGTATGGGATAGAAACAGATAAAATCAGAAAATAAAGAATAGAAAAATAAAAAAT
The DNA here is from genome assembly GCA_030789695.1 of Scilla litardierei. Lineage (NCBI taxonomy): Eukaryota > Viridiplantae > Streptophyta > Magnoliopsida > Asparagales > Asparagaceae > Scilla > Scilla litardierei. The sequence goes on along the minus strand of CM061142.1, from coordinate 491,658,357 downwards.
GAAAAAGTAGAATGCAAAAATTATCGTGGGGTGAAGATGTGAGCTAGACTCAAGGGTTCAATGGGTCCTAAAATAAACAAGCACGTTGCCTCCCCGGCAACGGCGCCATAAAGCTTGACGTCCCCTAGGTTTTGAGCATAAAGGTGCAATAGGATTGGGGATACCAGATTTAAATATTTATACCGCAAGCGTACGGTGTTGTAGTGTGGCTTGGGGGTCGAACACAGGGAGGCGTGTGTTGTGCTTATGTCAAAGAGGAACCGGTTCACCCAATGGGTGAGCTAGCCCGAAAGATCGATGGATTGTCACGGAAAATAGATACGAAGGATGGACGATATAAAAGGAAACCTAGGGCTTCGATTTCCACCCTATCATGTGTTCTCACTATTACGACCGACGGATAGGAATACGATCGGAATTAGGGTTTAGTGGTGAGACGTTGCCTCTAAGAGTGATACCTAGCGTCCCATGGGCCCGATATTCTGGTCGGTGCCTAGGATGATACGCTAGGACTATCCGAGTTCGGGCAGTGGGCATTCCCATGTCCATTAACACCGACCGACTCCGGGAGCACTAAGCTCGCAACGATAACTCCCAACGTCTCATCCTGCCATTCCCACGCGCTAGGATTCAATGTCTACGCTAAGGACATGAGCTGTGGCTAGGGAGTCAACCGCCAAGTTTATTCCCCCTTGGCCCGACGATCAAAGGCGATCTTTTCCTGCCAATGACAATGAAACACCCCGCGTAACCATCTAAATCCCTAATCCCTATCGAAATCCTAGTCCTATGGACGCATTAGGGAGAACCCACGAAGGGGTTTCCACCAAAATCCCAGATTAGGGAACTACTCACAATTCATAGCTAAAATGCAATCTAAACAAAAATCAACGGTAGAAATCATGATCAAGCAATTGAAATGAGATGCTAGAAATAGTATTAAGACAATATTAAAGTTTCAAGTCGATCGGAACACTTACAAAAACAGATAAAATTCCAGCCGTCGCAATACAAAAAAGACAGAAAAAATTACAGGATTTGTTTTCAGCAACCCTAGGTCAACTATATATAGAAATCGATGTCCCCGAGCGGTTGAAGCATCAACTGATCGGGTGAGCTGCTTGGCGCTTTCGCAATAGGCTTCAGAAGCTTCAACCGGGCGCTGAGGAGAGCGGGTGGTGCCGTCGGGTCGTCGATTTAAGAGATGCAGCATCAGGTGAACCGATCTGTTGAGTATTCAACCGATCGGTTGGAATTACACCCAAAAAGACAGAGAGTTCTGTCGATCTCAAACGATTAGCGAACCGGTCGGTTGAGCTCTCCGGGTCATCATTTGGAAAATTTGGCTACAGATGAACCGATCGGGTGAGATGTCACCCGATCGGTTGGAATTCAGCTTCAAATGGCCGAGAGCTCTGTTGGATTCAACCGGTCGACGAACCGGTCAGTTGAGCTGCTCTTCTCTTTAGCCTCTGTCCGGGTCGGATATGCGTGTATCAACCGATCGGGGTGGCTGTGCCCACCCGATTGGTTGAGGGGTGAAATATAGCAATCTTCATCGTTTTGACCCTCTGGATCGCACGTGACTCCTCCCGTTGTTCCGAGGACTCATGATATCTTCTTTATATGTCCCCTATGCTGGAAATCTCCTGCATTCTCACAAAACCACAAAGAAGTGAAAGAAAACTAAAAATCACAAGAAAATGGGTACGGGGCGACAGAAAACAACGGAAAATCACAAAGAAGATGTGTGTGAATATATAAAATATAAACATACGTCAGAAGGTCTGAGCAGTCAGCAAGTGCCCAACCCCCCAGTCAGCATCGGATATCAGGAGTTTTCTTGGGTTAGCTGGGTACTACCATCGGTTCATTAAGGACATTTCAAGGATTGCAGAGCTGATGACAAAGCTGACGAGGAAGGTTATGGAGTTCGTTTTGTCAGAGGATTATGATAAGGCTTTCGATATTTTGAAGGAGAGATTGACCACATCACCGGTTTTGGATGTATCGGATCGGAGCGGAGGCTTTGATATTTACTGTGATGCATCAGGTAAGGGTCTTAGATGCGTCCTGCATCAGCATGGTCACGTGGTCGCGTGCGCTTCTCGACAGTTGAGGAATCATGAGAAAAACTACCCGACGCATGATCTGGAGCTAGCAGATGTGATATTTGCATTGAAGATTTGGAGACACTTCCTGCTGAGTGAGCATGTGAAAATATTTACCGATCATAAAAGCTTGAAGTATATATTTACTCAGAAGGAGCTCAACATGCATCAGAGACGATGGTTGGAGCTGATGGCAGACTATGAGATAGATCTGTAGTATCACACGGGGAAGGTGAATGGCGTGCCAGATGCCTTGAGTAGACTCCCCATTGTGATGATGCATACTGCCCACTGGAGAGTATAGCAGGAGCTAAGAGGGATGAACATTGAAGTTGTCCTATCAGGAGTGATCGTTTCGTTGATGAACTTGCAGATTCAGTCAACGATTGTGGATCGTATCAAGGCAGCTTAGGCAGGAGATCCGAAGCTGTAGAGGATCAGAAGGCAGGTAGAAGTTGGACTTCGGACGGAGTTTATCATTTATGAGGATGGATTCCTGAGATACGGTAGTAGACTTTGCGTACCTGCAGGAGACATTAGGGATGAGCTGTTGAATGAGGCACATAGCTCACCTTATTCCATACATCCTGGAGGCACGAAGATGTACAAGGACCTTCATCTGAACTATTGTTGGATTGACATGAAGAAGAGTGTGGCACAGAGCGTTGCCAAGAGTCTGGTTTGCTAGCAAGAGAAGGTAGAGCACCATCGGACCGCATGACTGATACATCCGCTTCATATTCCAGAGTGAAAGTGGCAGCACATCACAATGGATTTCGTGATAGGCCTACCACGGAGTCCTAAACAGAATGACGCAATCTGTGTGATCGTTGATCAATTAACCAAGTCTACGCACTTCATTCCATTTCGAGTGGAACAGTCCACAGAAATCTTGGCGAGGAAGTATCTAAAGGTAAAGATCTTTTACTTCTCTATTTATAGTTCCTCCTTAAGGTTAATTTGTGATGTAAACCATATACGTGCAGGAGATTATGCGTCTACATGGAGTTTCGATGAGCATCGTATTCGACAGGGACTCGAGATTCATGTCTCATTTCTGGAAGAGTCTGCAGGAGAACCTTAGTATGAGACTGAGTTTCAGCATGGCGTACCACCCGCAGACCGATGGCCAGTCGGAAAGTACGATTCAGATTCTGGAGGATATGCTGAGAGCTTGTACGCTCGATCTGAAGGGTTCGTGAGAGGACCATCTCCATTTAGTGGAATTCTCCTACAACAACAGCTATCAGACAAGCATTGGCATGGTGCCATTCGCTGCCTTATATGGAAGGAAATGTCGATCGCCAATGAGCTGGGATGACATCAGAGATAGAGAGCTGTTGGGTCTGGAGATGATTGTAGAAGCTGTGGACGTCGTGAGAGACATAAGAGATAAGCTCTGGATTGCTCAAGATCGCTTCAAGCATTGGGCGGATACCAAGAGACGACCTTTGGAGTTTCAGCCAGGAGACCATGTCTTTCTGAAGATTTCTCTGAATCACAAAGTCATTCGTTTCGGGAAGAAGGGAAAGCTAAGTCCGAGGTAAATTAGACCATTTGTCGTGCTGGAGCGTGTGGGAGTAGTGGCTTATCGCCTTGCTCTACCACCATCTTTGGAGGGAGTTCACGACGTGTTCCATGTAACTCAATTGCGTCGATACGTCAGTGATCCGTGGCACACTGTGGATTTTTAGAGATCACGGTCCGGCTGGACATGACTTATGAGCAGCAGCCAGTAAAGATTTTGGACCGTCGACAGAAGCAGTTGTGGAACAAGGTAGTCGACTTGGTGAAAGTGATGTGGCGTCACGGATCGCCAGGAGAGTCCACATGGGAGAGAGAAGAACAGATGAGAGAGTGTTACCCTCTTTTGTTCCCTGATCAGTAGGTGTTAGAAATTCCAAGGGCGGAATTATTTCGTAAGGTGTGTAGGATGTAACAACCTGTGTTATGTTGTGCATCTTAGTCGCTTACCCCCTTGTCTTATTTTTTTGGCACCATTATTTTAATGCGTATCAGTATTTTCTTTTTAGCTTAGCGTATTTATTTGTTTTCGTATTCGTGTAACTACGTTCCCTATACGCGATAACTATTAATAATTTATTTTTTAAATATATTATTTCATATCAAAATTTAAATTTTTAAATTCAAATTGATTCCTAAATTAGAGATGAGACTTTTGCTCATTCTCCTTAATCACCAAATCACTCTTTAATTACCATTTAACCCTTTTGTCTATTTCCATACCAGCCTATTTTTGAAATCCTTCCTTTTAATTTCAAACCCTAACCTAACTCTCTCAGCCGCCACTTAGTATTGGTCCCTTTTAGTTTTCATGCGCATGAGGCTGTGCACTCTACACTTCTTTTTTAAAACATGATGATATTCTTTAACAAACAAAACCTAAGTCTAGGCTATTCTCTTGCCCATGTTCACGTGAAGACATGTGGACCTACCAACATTTTCTTTCTTTAAACCTAAGCCTACCTAGCCTATCAAATTTCACCTACAAAACCCAACCCTATTCTCCATCTCTCTATTTAACCTAGACCTAGGTGTGTCCTTCTACTCAGCTTAACCTAAAAACTAGGGTTTCCTACTTTTCTCTTGAGCCGCACAAAACACAAGAGCCTCTCCCCTCACTTGTTGTTTCGACCCAACCCTACACAACCATCGACCTCTCCACTTGACAGGCGCCCGACCACCACCTCACGGCCAAGCTCAGGCTGCCGACCCCCTACATCTCTTCCTCCGGCCTCTTCACCCAGAACCGCCGGCCTCCACAAACAAACAGCATCCCATGACCAAGCAACCCAGAACCGCAGGCATACCCTCTCCCTCCGGCCACTTCCATCAACATGCCGCCAACCACTCAGCCCCTCCTCTCGACTATCTCCTCCCACTCTTCGTTGCAACACACCCTCTCCCTTCGATAACCCGAGCCCCACTCATCAACTGCCATCGGCCAAGACCCCCTCCACTGACCTGCAAGCCCCCACGGCCACGCTCACACCCTGCCAGCCTCTCCCCTTGCTGCCATCCCTCTCCACGCCGCGACCGTGCATCCCCTCCTTCTTCCGGCCTACCCGCAGCCAACGCCAGGCTGTCCACAAGCCACTAGCTCGCTGCCGCAAGCCTTCTTGCTGCTGTCCTCTTTCGCAGCCGCAAGTCGCCATGTTATCGCTGCTCACTTTTATCACTTCATTACGCTACCCGCAACCGAGACAATCCCGACGAGCCCTTACTGTGCTACCTGCAGTTGAGGAACCGAAGCTGGGATGTGAACCGTTGCTGCTTCCAGATCCGACGTCAGAATCGAGCGTGTTCGTCGTACTAGGTTGGTTCCTCTCGCTCGTAGTAACCTACACCATACGTCATTGAAACCTAACTAAAAATCGACAACTTAAATCACTAAATTTACTTTTACGCTCCTTTAAACTGTTGTGAAAATCTAGTCCGACGATTAGACAATTTTGACTGTGCACATAGGATAGAATCGTCGAATTGGTTGAACGTTCGAACAACTTGACTTGGAACTGTTAGGATAGCCACGTTCAATTTAGAAAACAAACCATAATAGGAATTTCTAAAATTGGATCTGACACCATCCCCTTAAATTTATTACAGCGAATCATAAACGACACTCTACTCGTGACGAGGCGCTCCCGATGGACATACTTCTCGCCACTTCAGGCAAGTGTGTTCACTTGCGTAGTTACGGCCACGTTTTAGGCCAGTACTTCCTTAGCTTGTAAATTGTTGAACAAGAAAACCATACGTAAAATGATAGTGTCTGGTACACCCTCGTACATCCTCATAACAGCCTAGACTTGACGATGAATTCTAGGTATAAACTGCTATAACTACCATGCTAGGAACTATCTGTGTGTGTGCACGCGTGTGGACCCCATAGAATGAAAAGAACATACATTTACTTGTCTTGCCATGTAACATCGTTCTTGAAATGTTTTGCATAGCCTGCGGGTAATAGGGCACTCTCCAAGATAGAGAGAGTGATCTCTTGTACGGATACACAGCCTGTAGGCAATAAGGCACTCTCCAAGATAGAAAGAGTGATCCCTTGTACGGATACACAGCCTGCAGGCAATAGGGCACTCACCTAGCAGAATGAGTGATCCCTTGTACGTACTTGTCTTGAGCACTTGGATGGGGTAGGGTTGAGCGGTCGCACAGTTTAAAGGATTTGGCAGCCCTCTAACTGTAAGGCATGAACCCTCTTGTGACACACACGTCTTGTCTTGCCTTGTAGCCGGTAGCTCACGCTACGGCCATTGTTATGTCATGTTTACCATCTCGCACAGTCTTTACTTTCCTGCCATACTATAAAATGTCATGTTGTTGCATCTTATCATTTGTCATCAAAACAACAATTAAATATCTGATTTTAAATTCTTTTACACCTTGCAGCAGAGTCTTTCTCACCTTTCACTTGTAGAGTCTGCCTGACATACAACTCCTTTTCTCTTGGATGTTTGTATGTCAGGTACCGAGACAGAGTTCGCAGACGAGGAGACCGTACCTGTAGATTTGGACCAGAAGGACGTTGTTCAGGAGTACGATCCGGACGAGGACCAGTCCTAGAGTTCTTTGCCTGTCGCCGACTTGGAGTTCCAGTTTCCTAGTTTGGGTGCGTAGCACCATTTTACTTTCCTGTCTGGGTTGGGTGCGTAGCACCAGTAGTTTCCTTTTGTTGTAGCCATGCTGAGGCTTCTTTATTAGACTTTCCATTACACTACTGGATATTATCTTAATGAATGAATGAATGTTGTTGCTTTTAAGTACTATTATTCTTCTGAACTTTAAATGCAAGAACATGTACTTCGTTTGGTGTACCTCTACAGACGCTTATTGGATCCGAGCTTCACAGCTCCGGCCCATGCGGACATTCGTCTCGTTCTCGCAACCGTATAATGGGTTGCAGAGCGTGACATGTATTACCCCTACAAATCTCTCAATCACACATCATCTCTTGACCACATAACATAAAACAACTGACATTTGTTCTTTAATTGAGATATCACGAGATTCATTAATCAACACGGCAAATAATGCATCTCCAATATTTTCAAGAATTACAGTTATGGTCTCAGCTGCTGCTACTTCAACAATATCTTTTGGAATATCAGGTGAAGTCAATTTGAGGTTGTTTGGAGCATTGTGAAGAACAACACTTTTAATAGCTTCATTCTGCCTGGCAGTGTGTTCCAAAAGTTCACAAAAGTTTCCTTAATTGTGTGACCCTTGTGATTCATCATGACCGCGGAAAGCTAATCCCTAGTGTAAAAGAAAACGTACACAATCAATAAATGCGATTAAGCGAATCTTATACTCCGTTTTCTTTTGCTCGGTATGTCTTTCAAAAAATGATTGAATATGACACTCTTGCTTCAACAAGGCTTCACTCTTTCTATAAGCTTGATTGCGAGAACTATTAACCCCTCCAATATGTGCTTGCAATTTTTCAAGTTTCTTCCCATTTGTAAAACCTCCAACTGTAATGAAATATAACATGCCCAACAAATAAAACAATAAAAGAATCAAATAATAGCTGCTATTAAATTGTAACGAAATCAAACAATCAAACAATAAAACAATTGGGTAGTTTAAAGTTAGAAAAACGACCTGCAATCTATCTTGATTCTGGACTTCAAATCACTGATTCGAGAGTGAGTTAGTGAGAGTTTCGATCAATTCGAGAGACCTGCGAGATGCCAAGACTAATCATCGATCAAAAATTTCGGAATAGCACATGGATTGTGAAATTATAATTTTGAATGTAAAGACATATTTGATTCAAAAATTATATATTTTCGCATTTGACATGGAGGAACATTCCCATATTTGATTCAAAATTATATATTTTCAGAATAGACAGAGAGGAACAATCCCTAAATCCCTAAATCCTCAATAATATATTTATTGATGCTCTCAATTATCTTCATAGGTTTATATATATAGCTTTTATACATGAAATGTGTCTCGCAACTTCATCTTCGATCTTGAGCAGATAACCATATAAATTGCCCCAATGTGCTTGCATGTAAAACATCAGTTTAAAGACAAAAAAGAGAGTTTAGACCAGCAACATCAAGACTTGCAAACAATGAACATATCAAGATAAACACGTCATAACTCATAAATCGAATCGAGCGTAAATGAGCAGTGTTTCAAGATTTGATAAGGAAAATATAGTAGTACCAAGATCTCAGTTTTAATCCATTATGGAGATCTAATTAGATTTGGGTAGAGATCCCAATTTCAATTTTAATCATATCCGTATTAATTGCCCCAATCCTATCCAAATCCATTCGTTTTGGGGCTTCATCTATTTTGCACAATCAAAATCTCCTGTGTTTTACCCCAAAGAGATAACCCACTGCCAGCGATATCGTCTAACACCGTCGAGGTCAGCGCTCAATCATGTTGATCAAATGCACTTGGTCATAGGATCTGCCTGCCAGCAGAAGAAACGAAGATAGGGGCTGCGGGGAATCTCAAGCGGAGCGACCAGCCGTTGGACTTGGATCTGCCTACGAGCAGAAGAAACGAAGAGAGGGGATGCGGCTTGCGGGGAATCTCGAGCGGTTGCGGAGAGAGTCCAGCGACCATGACAACGAAGTGAACGACGATAGGCCAAACTTCCGGTGCGAGAATAGGACTTGAGTGCAACGAGCAGCCTGAGGCGATGGAACTGTGGCAGCGGCCGCCGCCCAAGTCGGCCGCAAACGTGGAAAATAATATCTTATGGTCAATATTCGCTGACGTAGACCGTAGAGGAAGCTGCATCCATTTGGGTTAGTACCCTTGGCCGTGTTCTTAGAGTGATGGGTATTGGAGTTTCCCGGTCGCTTGCGGCTCTCAAATGGCCTGATGGGTTCAGCATTATATTCTTCTTGTCATGAAGCTGAAATGAGATGCATGCCAAAAAAAGGCTCTCTTGCTTAATAATGTAGGTGGGTTTTGTTAATATCTTTATAATTTTAAACTGTTACATCTCAAACTGTGGCATGAGAACTCTCTCTTTCTGTTTCTTACCTCTCTTTCTTCTCTCTTTCATCTACAAACACAACTACCCTTCCTATATAACATTAGTTTCATTGATTCCCAAGCCTTAAGGATTCTAAAACTGTTACAGTTCAATCTTTCCCAATTATTCTATCAGAAATCCTACTCATATTAAAGACTACCACAATTTTAACTTTGAATGAAGCTGGAAACAAAATCCTTAGCCGATATGCGTAACTTTTTTAGACTATTAACTATTTTGCTTCCCAAACATCAAATAACAAAGCTCATTACCCTAAGCTGCTTTATGACGTACAATTTTACAAGGATACAGAGTACCATGTGAATATGAATTCAATCTGTATAATGATTGCATATTTCCAACTCAAGCGTGTTCGCCAAATTATATGGATGACTAATCAGATCCTGCGCAATCTCTATAAATACCCAAGCCATTTAGGTCTTCAGGTATACAGTACAATCTAGCTAATCCTTAACCACTTCAAATACATAAACGTCAAAGTAGTTTAGGTTAGGAGCCATCATGACCTTTCATGGTATGTTGTCCATTTGTGTAGGCACCCAATGTATTGGCTAGTAAATTGTCCACCTCCTCTGTTATCCATCAAGTCTAGAAAATCGATCAATTAAGATATCATCAACACAAATATTGTGTGTGTGCTACATGTTTAAATTGTATTGCAATAGTTAGCACCGTCTGTGAGAAAGTTAAAAGATGTGACTAGTTCACTCGAAGGATGTAGGTTAACCAACCTAAGAACCATGGTAGAAATCCTAGTCAAGCCATCCAACCAAGGCCTGACTATGTCACTAAGGTAGAGTTGACCGACCAGCTGAAGATGTTGATTGAGATGGAGGCTGCGATCGATAAGAAGACGAACCACCCACCAGATTCTGACTATAGAACATGCAACGATTATCCAAAGTGAGGTGCATATCTAGCTGAACCAAAGGCTCTTCTATGACAAAACCTAGAATCAAAAGGATACTCCTCGACACGATGGACCCTTCAAAACTCTTGAGAACAACCAAAATTACCACAACGGACGTCGCGATGAAGATCATCGATGTTCGTTGCAACAAACTATCATGAAAGTTAGGTGTGCCCTAAAAATTAAGTACTAATTCTAATTTACACAACAAGAAAACAAACTTTTAATAACAGACGTTCAATGACAGTAAAAAAATCTAGTCAATAAAGGTCTGACTTTTGCTAATAGAAATGTAAAACCATCAACAAAAATCACATCAGTAACGGATCCTGAGGATGTCGTTGGTGTTTCTAGTTGCTGGCATTACACGGGATGATGGCACAGAATGCTTTTGCTGATGAAAATTACATCTGTCAGTTAGGGATGAGAATGGGCATGCCCAAAGCCCGATTGTGCTTTCATTTGGGCATGCCACATCATCATTACTACTCACCCCTTCACTAATTTTTCTAGAATTAGTGAAGGGGTGAGTATGAAAGATGATGTGGCATGCCCAAATGAAAGCCCAATCGGGCTTTGGGCATGCCCGTTCTCATCCCTACTGTCAGTGAAACACATGAGTGCAGAAACTTTAGGGTCATGGCATGTTAGCTTTTGCTGACAGGGTTTTCTTTCCGTCAACAAAAGTGAATGTTTCATTGATGAGATTTTATTTCAGTCAGCAAAAGTGCAGGTTTAACTGACGTAAATTTATTTCCGCTAGCGAAAATGCATGAAAAATAGGGATTTTATTTCCCTATTTTCTTTCATTTGCGTCTTTCACCACGTTATCTCTTCCTGCTCAAGAAAACACTCAGTGTTATCTCTCGTCGCTCTCAGTCCTCTTAAACCCCTAATCAAGGGGAAAATATCTTATATGCATTATATCTCTTCGGGATTATTCCTCTCTGGTCGCCTTCAACAACTCCAACATAGCTTCAATCCTCCTTCAACACACGAACTCATGGTAAACCAAATCACTTCCACTGCAAATTCCTAAAATTACAAGCTCATTCTATTAAATTTTGGTCAATTGATGTAATTTTTGTAAAATTAAAATTAATGGTGTTAACCGGTTTTTATGAGTGTGCCCCTAGCTTCCTCTCATCTCACTCATTGTTTAGGGGAAAAGCCCTCAACATGTCTTGCTTCAAGTGCAATCGCTAAAAAGGAACCCTTGAGTAACTATTCTAACTCTTCAAAATCATCATTGTCGTTAGTTGCATCATCTTCATCACCCTCAACTATTGGGCAACCTAATCAACAAGAAAGAAAAATCTTTTTTGTTTAAATTGATTGGCTGGCTTTGATTTTTTTTGTCTATTTAGTGTTAAGGATGTTAACTTTATTCAGAATTTGTAAGCCACAATTAGGATCTGTCAGTTACCTGATAATTTCAATTTTGCTGATATTCAAACATTTTTTCCTTCTTTAGTTACAGTAGGTATAAAGTGAATGTATAACTATTAATTAGTGAAGTTCTATAATTGCTTTTGTTGGGTCACACGTGTTCTGTTTATTTATTGTCATTAGTGGCACTTGCTCGTTATCTTATCTGCAGTGGAATCATGGTTACTCATGTTGTATGTCATGTCGCAACACTATCCATAACATGCCGTTACTGGAGTTCATGTCATACGTCATGTTGTAACATTGTTCACAACATGCTTAGTCGACTACATGTGCAGGATTTCTAGCTTCTTGTATTAGATCTGATATTATTGTTTCATTCAGATCTATCTTTATTCTTCTAGAATCTCGATGTAATCATGATGATGCTATATTTATTGAAGGAGTATCTGCTCGAGATTTGGTTAAACTATTTAGCCGAAATACTTATATGGTTACTTGATATGTGGGATTACTTCCCCGAAGTAGTTTCTAAATATATGGATGGAAAATCTGTGTGAGATCTTATTGAACTGTTTTTCCAAAACAGTTTCTAAATTGATGGAGGCCGATTTATAAGGTTCTCATGTAGATTCAACTAGGGTTGATCTCTTTCGTGAAGATTGTTGATCGGGTATCCTGGGAAGGAGGCCGACGACTACAGAGGTAGGGATCGAAGGGAGTTTGATGTAGTTGGTTTATGCAAGGGGATCTTGCGTGCAAGGGGATTTTTGCGGTGATTACTCTATGTGATTGATTTAGAATCACCCATTGCTTATTGATGTGGAGTGTGTTCATCCTAATAGAGATGCAATATTAGTGATTGTAATCGTTTTTTGATATAGTGGAGTAATATGATTTTTCTGGGCGTGGCCCCGTAGATGTAGGTGTGTGCACTGAACTGCGTTACCAAGTTTTGTGTGTTATTGTGTTTTTCGTATATGTATTCATATTTACATGATGGATGCCTAAGTACTAAATTACAATTGGTATCAGAGTAGGTTATCCGTATTTCTTTGTTGTCAAAGTGGGTGTGATCTTGGGTTATCTGTACTTCAATCTTGAATACTCGAGAAGGTTCTTCTGTTACTCGTTTTCCACTACTTGTTGGTACCAACTACACATACTGAAAGTCTAGGATGCGAGTGTTTCTCAAATCGTTTGATGAGAAAGCTTGGATGCTGTTGTTGAAGGATGGACTCCACCTGTTAAAGTTGGCAAAGATGAGAAGGAACATCCCAAGCCAGCAAAAGAATGGAGTCAAGATGAAGATAGTGCAGCCATTGGAAACTCTAATGTCGTTAATGCCATTTTCACATCCGTAGATGAAGAGCAATTCAAACTCATCTCTACCTGTGAATATGCTAAAGAAGCTTGGGACATTCTTCAGAATGTTCATGATGGAACTAACACGGTAAGAGTCTCAAAACTCCAAATGCTTGTGTCACAGTTTGAGGAATTAAGAATGGTTGATGATGAGATCATTGCTGAATTTAATGGAAAATTAAGAGATATAGCTAATCCGGATTATCAACTTGGTAAAAAATACTCAGAAGTGAAGTTGGTTCATAAAGCTCTAAGGTCTCTTCCTGAAAGGTTCTCTGATGTGCTAGCAGCTATTGAATAATCTAGAGACATCTCAACCATGAGACTTGATGAACTCATGGGATCCCTCCAGAAGTATGAAATGAATTAGAAATAGAATAAAAGAGATAAAGGGGTGGCCTTAAGGGAAAGTCTGGTGATATCTCTAAGGAAGAGGATGAGTTGGGTCTTGATGAGGATATTGTTCTGTTGACAAAAAAACTTCAATAGGATGCTAAAGAAGATTAGTAGTAAAGGACAAAATTTCAGAACTGAAAATAATGTGTCTCGGGCAAGTGATACATCTGCTAGAAAATCCTTCAACCAAAATCAAAGGTATGGTCAGAAGAAGAAAAGAAAAGGAATTCAGTGTGGTGAGTGTAAAGAATATGGACATATTCAGGCTGAATGTGCAAACACTCCGAAGAAGCAGAAAGGAAAGTCCTTGACGAGCACCTCTAGTGAAGATGTGTCTGAAGGGAGTGCTGAAGATGAGGAAATCACCAGTAATTATGTTGCTTTTGCAGCCTCTATGAAGAAATAATTAGACTACAACATATGGAGTCATGTTAGATCTGATGTTACAACATCAGTCATGGCATCAGCTAATAAATTGGATAATGCCAGATCCAGTGTTACAACATCATCCACAACATCTATAACCAAATCAGATTCTGAAGCTGACAGGGATGAGGAAGTTAGTAAAGAAAATATCAGAACAGCATACTAGATGATGTACGGAAAGTGGATGAGAATTTGCAATATTAACAAAATGCTGAAAGAAGAAAATGAGAGACTGGAGGAAGAGAGGGAGGAAGTCAAAGTCAAGTGTCTGAATGTGGAGTAAAACTTTAGAGAACTAGATAGTACCTTCAGAACTGTTCTTCTCAGAGTATAGAAAGCTGAGTGCACATTGAATAAGTGGAACTCTTGAAAATCTAAATTGAATGATATATTGAACATGGGTAAGATTGCATGAGATCGTACTGGAGTGGGCTATAATAGACGATTTAATTATAACATTTCGATTGCAAAGAGGGTAGAAGTCACAAAAGAACTTGAGAAAATCTGTCAGCACAAGGGACATGCTGGAAGGAAGAAACTAACCAGCACTGTCAAAAGTGGAAGTCTAGTATATGAATACTGCAAAATTGTTGGTCATTCTGAGAGAAATTGCTTTAGTCATATGCATCATTTCATGGAAGGTAGAACAGTTAGTCATTACGGTATGCAAGTGAAAAAGCAATGGGTCAGGAAGATAAAAATTTACAGCATGGTGGCGTATACATCTTTAATAGCATCTTCAGATGACATGTGGTATTTTGATAGTGGCTATTCACAGCACATGACTGGCAACAAGGAATTTTTTGATGACTACAAAGTTTGTACTGGAGGTCGCATGACTTTTGGTGATAGTCGAAGGAGCAAGGTTGTTGGAGAAGGAAATCTAAATATGGTCGGACTTACTAAACTCAAGAATGTTTTACATGTCGAAGATCTTGAAGCTAATCTTATTAGCATCAGTCAGATGTATGATCAAGGGTTGCTAGTGAGGGTTACTAAGGAGAAATGCTTGGGTTTTAATGCTAGTGAAGAATGTATTTTGATGGACAAGAGGTCAGCCAACAATTGGTATCTCCTCCAAGATACTAATACTTGTATGCGAACTGTTGCTGATGAATCTGAACAATGGCATCAGAAACTTGGACATCTAAATTTCAAAACCCTTATGATGATTTATAAGCCTAGGGCTGTCAGAGGATTGCCTGTTTTGAGTAGAAAGGAGGATGGTATATGTGGCCCATGTCAATTCGGCAAGCAGCAGAGAATATTACTACGTCCCAAGTATTGGAATTTCTTCATATGGATCTCATTGGCCCCACATCTAAAACTAGCGTTGGAGGTAAAAGAAATATCTTTGTTTGTGTTGATGATTTTTCCAGGTTCACTTGTGTGGATTTTCTTAAAGAAAAATCTAACACTTTTGTAGCCTTCAAAAATTGTGTATATGCCTTCAAAATGAGAAAGGAAATATTGATGTGTCCATATTTTACATCTTTTTCATAGCATCATGACATCGCATTCCATGTCATTTTCGTATTCAAATCATGTATTTCCATACGATATCACATTTCTAACGTTATATTCGAGTTTCATAGTGTTTTATGAATTTTCAGGGATTTTGGAGTGATTTGAGACCCGATCTGGTTATGGACACATCTGACACGCCCGTGAGCTCGTTGGTGAAGCTCTACATGAGTTCGCCGAGTTTTGGAAGCCATGGGAGGAGTGGAGGAGAGAACAAGAGGAGAGAAGGAGCTTCAGAAGCTCCAAGGAAGAGTTTCCCAGGCGACTAAACCGAGCAGAGCAGCTGCTCGGTCGAGCAGATGCAATGGAGAAGAAGCGGCTGATACGCAGATTGCTCGGACCGAGCACATATGTGGTCGATCGAGCAGCACCAACCTTCTGAAGATGAAGCAGCCTCTTGCACGGCCCGATCAGCTTCTTCAGTGACCGAGTCAGCTATCTGCTCGACCGAGCAGAGCTGACTCGGCCCGTGCAGACAGAGTGATGATTTTGGAGGAGCACGATTTACTGTCATGCTCGGTCGAGCAGTACATCTACTCGGACCGAGCGATCGACCGAGCAACCTACTGCTCGACCGAGTCGCTGACTCGGTTGACGATGCTGAAGGCCATATTTGGAAATATTTTTCGGCCATCTGTTGCGCGCTTAGCGAAGTGAAGTGTGGGCTGCGACTGTGTTTCAAGGGGGCGATTCATTCTTAGTTTTTTTTTTTGAATAATTTTTGGAGAGGAGATTAGAGAGAAAAACTTGTTAGATTTAGATAAAACTCTTGAAGATTATTGGATCGAAATTATTTGGAAGTTTATTTTGCTATTCTCGCGTTCTTGGATACTGGTTTTTCTTTGAGATCTATTACTCGCTGTAAGTTTCTCAACCTATTTTCTATCAATTTGCTATTACGTTTTCTTCCCTAAAAATTGTGTTTTTATTCGTCAATAACGTCATGAGTGAGTAGACTTTTCTAGGGTTGATGGGTTAGCCCTAAGACCCTAGGGGGAAGACATAGATCTAGATCCCTATGTTGAATTAGGAATATAGGAGAGTATTTTGGTCGATCCTACCAAATCCCTAGGATAACCCGTACTGAGATCATGCCCACGGTCTGTGGAATTGATGTGCTTAAGTGGTATCCCTAGGATTCGAATAGGGAAATCGGTGGATCCAACCAAGGCTCGTGACCTTGTCTGGCTCGTGCTTTAAGGGGATCCACTGACGAACTATACCGCTACGTTGACGGCTACAGCTGTTGTGTCAACGAGAGCCATCAAAATACCTCACAATTCTAACCCACGAGAGTGATACGAATTGGGATGTTTATCCCCTACCCTAATGCAACGTAAGGATTCTATTCCAACGTCGATCCTCGACGGTCTTAGCGGTGATCCCTAACGCCCTAGTCCTTTTTATTATTAAATCAACAACGATACCAAAACCAATTCTCTCAACCCGATAGCAATCTCACTTCGAGATATAAAAGTAAGCGGAGAATTCAATTACACTGTCACCATCCTTGTAGGATTCGACATCTTTTATACTATAATTTGACACCGTCCGCTTGCGGATAGAGCCCGAAATTGACACCTAGGGGCCATACCATGCCTGGCGATCGTGACACTGACAAGTGAAATCTAGGTGTAGGTTTCGGGTGCATCAAATATCATTAGCAAGATTATAAGAATTAGAAGTGATCATGGAAAGGAGTTTGAGAACCGGTTGTTTGTTGTCTTCTGTGAATCACGTGGGATTGCTCATGAATTTTCGGCTCCTACTCCTCAATAGAACGGATTGGTAGAAAGAAAGAATCATTTGCTTCAAGAGATGGTTCGAGTCATGCTAAATGCCAGAGAAGTTAATGTGAGGTGGTTGGCTAAAGCTATAATAAGTACATCATGATTTACTATCAATAGAGTATACCTTCGCCCAAGAACTGAGAAAACACCCTATGAGATCTGGAAGGGAAGAAAGCCTTATGTATCTTATTTTCATTTTTTGGAAGCAAGTGATATATACTGAATGATCGTACACAAAGAGGAAAGTTTAAAGCAAAAAGCGATGAAGGGATTTTTCTGGGTTATTCTCTATCAAGTCGTGCATATCGGGTTTATAACAAGCACACCAAAACAATGATGGAATCTATCGATGTTGTCGTTAATGACTTTGAACAGCAAAAGAGACAGTCACTGGTGAAGGAAGATCTAGACAAGAAGATAGTACTGAGGAAGAAGAGCATGTTGTGACTGATGTTGCAACACCAGGGATGACACACGATGATGTTGTAACTGATGTTGTGACACAAGAGACAACATCGTCTACTGAAAACCAAGGTGAACAACCAGCTCTTAATTCCCATGAAGGTACCACCAGAGTCATCAAGAACCATCCACCTGAGCTAGTTATAGGTGACTTATTTGAAGAACGACGAATAAGAGGGGCAAGTCGTGTCAACTACCGTGATCTTGCTGGATATGTATGCTTTACCTCCTTGGTTGAATCAAAGAATGCGAAGGAAGATCTTGTAGATGAATAATGGGTGTCAGCTATGCAAGAAGAGCTTAAGCAGTTTCAAAGAAATGATGTGTGGACTCTTGTTTAAAGACCAAATGTGGTTAATGTAATTGGCACCAAATGGATCTTTAAGAAACAAGACTAACGAGAAGGGGAACATCACATGCCACAAAGCAAGACTAGTTTCTCAAGGCTACTCTCAGGTGGAAGGTGTGGATTTTGATGAGACCAAGTATTTCTTCAGAAAGGCTATGAAAGAGGGGGAGCTGATAAGCCATTCTTTGTTCAGAGAACCAAGTCAGAAGTGATAGCTGCGCAAATCTACGTTGATGACATTGTGTTTGGATCCACTTTACAGAAATTTGTTCGGGAATTCATGAATTTGATGCAAAAGGAATATGAAATAAGCATGGTTGGTGAACTCAATGTGTTCCTTGGATTACGTGTGAAACAGACCAATGAAGGTTTGTTTATGTCTCAAAGCAAGAATGCTAGAAATCTTGTTAAGAGGGTTGGGTTAGAAAATTCCAGACATGTTCGCACTCCTATGTCTGTGACTGAAAAGCTAACCAGAGATGATAGTGGGAAGTCAGCTGATGTCACCTTGTACAGAAGTATGATTGGAAGTCGCTTATACCTCACTGCCAGTAGACCTGACATATGCTTTAGTGTGGGAGTTTATGCTTGCAATCAAGCATCTCCTAAACAGTCTCATATTTCATCTGTTAAGATAATTATCAGATATATTAATGCTACGATAGACTATGGTATTTGGTACAAATACTCATATCTTATGATACAGTGATATTGATTGGGCAGGAAATGCAGACGACAGAAAGAGCACTACAGGTGTGTTTTTATGTTCGTAATAATCTGGTTTCATGGTATAGTAAGAAACAGAATTCAATTTCATTGTCAACAGCTGAAGCTGAATACATTACTGCTGGTAGTGTTGTACTCAACTTTTGTGGATGAAGAAGATGCTGATGGACTATAGAGTGCAACAAGCAGTTTTAACAATGCTATGTGACAATCAAAGTGCAATCAATATCTCGAAGAATCCTATGCAACATTCAAGAGCAAAACACATTGATATTCAGCATCATTTTATCAGAGAGTTGTTTGAGTAGAAAGTCATTGTCATGGACTATATTACAACATCAAGTCAGTTGGCAGATATCTTTAGTAAGCCACTTGACACAGGCAAGTTTGAGGAGTTACGGCACGCTCTTGGGCTTTATCGCATTTAACTTTTCAGTTCAAATTGAATTGTATATCATACAACATAGACGTGGAAATCATAAAAGAAGGCGGTTGCTGAAATTTTAGGGCTTCACATTTCTTTCGTTCTAACTCTCAGAAAAGGGGATTTTTTGGGGTTCCTTGTTCTTCTCTACGAAAGCTTCAATCTTCTCTATTTCAATGGCTCGCAGTCAAGATTATCATTCCTCTCAACAGCCTCATCGCTATTCTCGTCAATCTGCCTCCGTAAAGTCTGCAGCATCCTCATCCTCTTCCCCTCCAATGAAAAGAAAATGTGTGCCCGATCGTCTTCTCAAAATATCACTTCATCTTTGCCTATATCAATGTCATCTATGAACATGTAGGCCGCAGCCACTTCGAATCTGGAAATTGTTCCATTTGTCCCAATCTCGATTAAGTGTAAGGTACCCCCCTTCCTCGAACCCTTCTGTTGCTAAAGATCTCTTTGGCTAGTTTGTCACTTGAGAGAGACGAGGATGTGTTTCATTTGTCCCATCTGGATTGTTCTGGGTTGCATATTGGTGAAGTTCGGCTTGACCGACTTGGCAGGGTTCTGAATAGTGTACGTATGGAGACACATTGGTTCTGTTCACATCTAAGTCTCGTCCTCGTTCCTCCTCGGTGGTACTAACTGAAATTATTGTGTTGGAAGACTCCGATACTTCAATGTCAATTTCTGCTGATATTGGGGGATGTAAGACATGTGTTAAGGAATCGACTGTTCCACAGAATTCAACCATTCAAGATAGTGGGCATGGGCTGGAGATTCCAAAGGATATAATGTCTAACTATAAATTTGACGACCAAGCTGCCTCCAATGACTGTCATGTTGCCCTTGATGTTGCACCCGATGTTGCAACACAGGCTCATGTTGCCCCCGAAGTAGCACCTGATGTTGCAACACATGCTCATGTTGCACCTAAAGTTGTACCTGATGTCATGGACCATGTTGTGACACATGACACAATATGCACCTCCTCTGCATATGTTGACTCTATAAATTCACCAGCTCAAGATCATTCTATGCCAGATCTTGTCTCTATTCAGACTGATCTGAGGGTTCCTCAATCATGTCGACAACGTCGCAATTCTACAAAGTGACGTAAAGCTCCTACAATCTCTCCAACTCCTTCTCCATCAATGTCTGTTGAGTATTGGACTTCTCCCTCCTTGGTTTTGATGATGAGCAAACATAAATATTTGTGACTAATCCCTCTATGCAGTTAATCCATTGTCTAAGCTTATGATGATGATCAAATAGCAATGGATGACCATGAAGATCAAGTAAAGCTCAAAGTTAAAGATTGAGTAATGAAAGATAAAGAATGGAGCTTTGAAGTCTTCAAGGAGTCTTCAAGATCATTCAAGAGAAAGAAGAGAAGCTAAAACAAATGTAATCTTTTTATTCTCTTTTCTTTCTCATTAGAATGTAGTTTTGAAGTAGATTATTGTTGGAGCCCACACACTTCGCTCATTCTAGACTAGGAAGTCATTAGAAACCAATTCCTAGGTTTCCAACTTCTTTTATTCTAAGTTGTGCATTTTAGACTTCCAAAAGGCGACTGTAATATATTTTACACGCGACTGTCTCAAAATAGTCGACTGTGAATTGTTTAACAGTCGTCTGTTATGCACACACTTTTGACTTGATTTTGGGCTTTCTGTTCTTAACTTTCTTCAGGGGACTACTGTACAAAGTACATGCGCTGGTCTAGTTTCTGGCGTCTATGACTTGTTAGTCAGTCGCATGTCTCATCTTGTCCAAACTTCTTAAGTTTTGTGAACTTTTGCACTAGCGCCTGCAGACGATGTAAGTAGGATTTACAGGCGCCTGTCCATGGCACAGGTGCATGTATATGCTTCTACAGTCGTTTGTCAAACACTCGCCCAGAATTTTGTTTTGGTAAGTTACGCACTTGTGTAACACACGAATGATATTGGTTTCCCAGTTTCCTACCCATGGTACATGCGCCTGTGGTCTCTGTATCACTCACCTGTCCTAGCATACCTAGAATTCTTCAGGTTTCATAGCTTAAGCACTTTGCCACATAGACGCCTGTAGAAGGTTAATCAGGCGCCTGATGGTTTTCAGGCGCCTGTCCAACCTTCATCAGTCGACTGTCCTAAGTGGTAAGTTACCGTTTGAATTCTCACATATCCTCTGACACAATTCGGCATTCGGCTGTAGTTTCTTCACCAGTCGACTGTCTATAGTATTAATTCTATCCGTTGACGTTTTCCATACGGATTTCAAAGGGGGTTTTGGGTATTTTGTTTGAGGGTTTTGGAGAACCTATAAGAGGGGCTTCTAATGTTCCATTAGAGCCTCATAGTCATTCTCTTAGCAACTCAAGAATTCATCTTCAATCTTTTTAAGCTCTCAACTCTTTCAAGCCCTAAATCTAAATCTCATCGTGTGTTCTAACTAGAGCACATTCATCATCATCTATCTTTGGTGAAGACAAGAACGAGGGCTTCTCTCATCTTGGAAGAGACATCAACACACAACACCCTTGTTCCTTCAAATTCTACTTCAAGGCATAGGTGATTTAAGTAATGTATTTTCATTATTTTATAACTTTCGTTATTTGTTTCACTCTTGTTTTGTGAGAGTTGTTTGCTTGATTCCAGGTTGTAGGATTCAAGGACATCGATTGTTGGTCAATTACATTTGTAAGGTTGCTAAAGAAACCTCAAGTTAGGGTTCTAACTTGAGTACCGGAGGTATCCAGGTAAAAGGAAGGTAGGATTACTAGGAACAAGTCGGCTTTGACTTCGGTAATTCGAACCCTTGAAACATACTTGTGTTTGCATTGTTCATTGTTAATTCTTATTTATGCATCTTTGTTGGATTAGGATTTTAATTAGGCGTAATTTTTAGTTAAATTTTATAAACAGTATTCAACCCCCTTCTAGTGTTTTCCTCATATCTAGGGTCCTTACAATTGGTATCAAAGCTAGACTATAGCTATGGCATCCAACAACAACAATGTTTCTCCTCCTACTTCGTACAGCAATCACGATCGTGATGGTGCTTCTACCGTATTCAAAGGACAATCAACGGTTTGTCCTCCGTGTTCCAATGCCACGAATTTCAGCTATTTGAAGTACCGGATGGAGACGTTTCTTAGGAGTGCTTTTCTTTGGAGAACCCTTCATAAGGATTACATAGAACCCCCTAAAGAAGATTTCGACAAGTGGACTCCCATCGAGAAGTCCGCCGAGGTAAACAATGCTAAAGTAATGAATACTCTTCATTGTGCATTGGATCTGGATGAGTTCAACAAGCGATGCACATGTAAGAGTACATGTCAAATATGGAACCATCTCATCGTCACCCACGAGGGGACAAACAAGGTAAAATTGTCAAAGTTATATGTTGCTATACAAAACTTCCACATGTTTCAAATGTAGGAAGGTGAGAACATTGCAACGATGTATGGACGCTTCACTGACATTACCAATGATATTGAAGCTCTCGGACAAATAGATACACAACAAGAAAAGGTAAGAAAGATAATCATGTCAGTGACCTCAAAGTGGGAAAGAAGAGAAATTGCCATTGAGGAGGTCAATGACATGAAGAACTATACCGTGGTAAATCTCATCGGTACTCTCATGTATTACAAAGTAAGAAGGGAGAACCGATTGAAGATTAAAGGCATGATGAAGCCAACAGAGGCAAAGAAGAAGGCGTTAGCATTCAAAGCTACCTCTTCGTCCTCTGATAGTGATGAGCCCAAGAATGAGATGGATTTGGAAGAAATGGCAATAACGACAAAGAAGTTCCAATGCTTCTTTTGCAAATATAAATTCCCTTCCAAATCTAAATTTGATTCCACTAACAACTCCTCTTCTCCTTGTTTTAAGTGTAACAAGCCAGGGCATATCAAGAAGGATTGCCCAATGCTACGCAACAAAGAAAAGTGGAAAGCACCGAAGTACCACAAATCCAAAAAATTCAAGAAGGATAAGAAGAAAGGACTCATTGGGACTTTAAATGACTCAAGTGTGGAATCTTTGTCACGCCCCGCTTCCTATTATACTTGGGAGTGAGGACACGAGCGGGTCCGCATGTGCTTAAAGAAAAGAAGAGATACTTTTCTTCTTTGACTTAAGCACAATAAGCGTTTATTTAGTTAGGCAAGTTTCTTGCATGTGAATATTCTCAGAACATCATAAATATTTAATTCACTTTTATTCTATAGTTTTCAAAACAAGTACACAAATTAATTAGGCCTAGCATGGCTGTACAATTCTTAGAAATGCAAACACACCTGTAAGATAACAAGTACAACTAGTAAAATAAGAACTAAGAGTAGCTATCTCTATTCTTCAGTAGTGAGGACCTCAGCGTCCTCGTAACTCTGGTCAGTATAATCGTCCTCTAAGATGAGATCCTCAGAAGCGGGGTCCTCAATGAAATCAGTCTCTGAACCAAACATATATTTCATAATTACATTGAAATATATGTCAGCGAGTAGCTCGACAAGATATTTAAAGTAATGAAATAAGGAACAACTTGGGAAAGAACAACAGAGCGTTAGTATACATTTATGAGTAATGAGTGCATAAAGTAATGTACAAGCATGTATGAATGTCAGTTCACAAAGTAAAGCAGTTGTATATTGAGTATTCAGTTATTTGTGCTCTTGATAAGTCCATGTCCGGGTTGGTAGTATGTTCTTGATGCACCCTATCATCAGGGGTTTACCATCACGCTTCTTGCCATCCCTAACCCGGAAAATGGCCAAAATGCTAGCCTCCGTTGGTGTGGTATGGAGTTAGTCGTAAGGTGGTCAAGCTACATCTACGAATCCTACTACTATGGACCAGCCCCACCCAAGTGTTATAACTAGTCATTGACTAGTTTCCTTTCCATATGTAATCGATGGGTTTATATTTTGAGGGTTGTGTCCTACCCTTAATGTATGCATGGATTTAGAGATTCATTGGGAGCTCTTCTACTAATCCCTTATAGTTTTGGTACCTGAAATCAAACAAATAATTTTGGTATCCTTTCTTTGTGGGGCCGTGGGATTAGTAATACATAATAATGTAATCATCAACCAAGAGGGAACCAAACACAGTTGGGTTGAAATTTCACATAAGTAAATCTATAATCTCTACGAAAATGAACAGTGTTCATAAAACTAGAAATGTAATTGTCTTTCATTTGGACGGTTTCAATTTTGGGAATCCAAACTTTGACATAACCATTTTCATTTTTAGGAACTCTAGCTTGATGATGAGAATTCCTAGTGTTTTGATTGGTCATATTATAACCTAAGCCATGTTTGCTAGATTGGGTCTTTGTGATCTAATCAAGCTATCTAATTTTTCTTTACCTTTATTGAACCTAGTAACATTATTAACTAAGTTCTCATGCTTTGCCTTAATGGGGTCATGTTCTTTTCTAAGTCTCTAAACCTATTTCCTAGGTCTTTGAGTTCTACATTGAGCAACCTCTTCTTTTCAATTAAATCTTTATTGTTGCTAATCAATTTTAGGTTCTCTTTCATATCTTTTCTAGCTCTTGATTAGTAGAATTAGAACCATAAGATTTATACACCTTTTTGAGAGTTAAAAGCTCTTTGAGTTGGACCTCATATAATGCATAGATTTTATGAAATTTATCCTCATCAAGTTCCTCATCATCGCTACTATCGCTATCACTAGAGTTACGGTAGGAATTTACCGTGGGATCTCATTGTGCCATAAAGCACATATATGACTTCTCATTCCTTTTGCTTGCTTTTCCTTCATTTTCAGATGATGATGAGCTATCAGAATTGTCTTCATCATCGCTTCTATCCCATGCCACTAAAGCTTTTCTATTTGGCCTTATGCCTTTGTATGGATTCATTCTCTTATCTCTGTTTTTCTTTAAAGGACACTCATTCTTCATGTGGTCTGGCCTATTACATTCATAACAAATAACATCTTTAGTGGAATTGAACTTACAGTTGTAGGACTTACGTGCATTTAGGAGTTTCTTGAATCCTTTGGAGATGAGTGCCATTTGTTTCTCCATCTCATCTTTGACTTTATTATCGGACTCCTCCGTATCCGATGTTGCTTTGAATGCAAGTTTCTTCTTCTGTTCACCGTGTTCATTGGTCTTTCGCTCTTGCAGTTGGAGTTCATACGCCATTAGATTGTTGATGAGCTCCTCTAAGGTTAGCTTTGAAGTGTCGTTGCCTTCTTCAATGTCCGAAGCTTTGGATTACCATTCGAGAGTGAGTGATTTAAGGATCTTGCATACGTGATCCTCTTGTGTGTACTTCTTTCCCAATCCAGCAAGTGTGTTGATGATCTCCGTAAATCTCGTGTGCATCTCTGTTATGTTCTCGCCTTTCTCCATCATAAATTGTTCATACCTGCCAATATAAAGAGAAGATTTTGAAGATTTAACTTTTTGGTTACCTTCATGCGTTACCTCAAGGAGTTTCCATATTTGATGTGCGGAGGTAGCCATGGAGAAGCGGTTGTACTCTGTTGTGTCAAGGCCGTAATATAGGGTGGACACCGCCTTGGCATTTAGAGACACTTTGTTTGTCTCCTTCTTGGTCCACTTTTCTTTCTCAAGAGTGGGTTCTTCATTAGGATTCTCCACTTTCTTCCATAGATCATAGGAGATAGAGAGAAGGTACATTCGCATCCAATTCTTCCAAGATCCATAATTTGATCCGTTGAGAAGTGGTGGTCTGGTGGAAGATTGTCCTTCGGGGAAATGATTGGTTGACGTCATCTATAACCTCGCTCCGATACCAAGTGTTGGATCCTCTGGATGGCAAACAACACTAAGGGGATGTTGAATAGTGTTGTGGAAAAAAACTTTTCATAAATGAATACCACAAAAATAACTTTCCTTACAATGTTGCCTATGGAACCAAGTAGAGTAATCTACACTTGGTCCTTAATCAACACGATTGATCTTCAAATATAGATAAGATAATATATAAACAATAAAGATCAAAGGAGTAAAGATAATAAAATAGACCTCACAGCGGAATAAAATATAAACTTGCAAAAATATAGTTAATTAGCAAGAGTAAATTAACAAATGATTGCAAATGACATATAATAAAAATGAACTTGTTAGTGTAAAGTAAATGTCAATCGCAAACACAAAGATTTTTATCCTGGTTCCCCACAACCTGGGTACATCCAGTACCTGAAACTCTTGTTGGGCTTTAATCCACTATTATCGGTAAATAGTACAAACCACCTCCCGCCAAGAGAATTTACAACCACCTTATCTACAACAAGGATTTTCAACCACCTAGACTTGTCTAGGATTTTCAATTGCCTCACAACCCGAGGACTTTTCCTTGCCTCACAATCCGAGGACTTTCAACACCCTTTTCACCAAGGGACTACAAGTAAAATCAAATCCAATACACCACAATGAATTAGTGGAGATTGGTTTTTACACCCAATAATTCTATAACCAAGATTAAATTTGCAATTGTGCTTAACGTGGCTAAAAGAATTTAAATCGTTCGTAGATCACACAAAGAATATGAATTTATTCAATGTGATCAAGAATCTAGATGTGTTCTTAGATCACACAAAGAATATGAAATTATTCGATGTGATCTAGAATCTAGATGTTTCAAAAAATCCTTTGAGAATATGAAAAATCAAAGAGAAGGATTTTTGAAAACCAATTTGCAATAACCAAAAAATAATAATGATCTTAAAAAGAATTATAAAAGAATATAAGCAATAAGATCAGAAATTGAAAAACCGTTTTGGCTATGAAGAACTTTGAGAGCAATGAGAACGATGAGATCTTTTGAGAGAATAAGAATTTTGCTCAATAATGAATTGGTGAGGAAAATGTTCTCATATGGTCTCTATTTATAAAGCTAAAGGAGAATTCGAAATGATTCAGAATCAATTTTGACTTCAGTCCAAAAATCAAGCAAGGAATAAATGAGAGAGTGAATCAAGGAATTCTGGTCGCACAGCTGGTAGTCGACACCCTAACTTTGGTAGTCGACCCCTAGAGTGTTTCTGAGAAAATCTTCTATAACTGGTAGTCGACTCCCAAACTTTGGTAGTCGACTACCAGAGTATCTTTTCAGGGAGAAAGCCGAAATCAGGGTAGTGAACTACTGTGTGTTTGTAATTAACTACAAGTTGAAACTTAGCTTCTATAAAAAGTATGCTCTCAAATAAGTTTTAAAACAAGTTTAAAAACATTTTAGAAAATCATTTTGTGTGTGTGTGTGTGCATATTCTTTCTTGGCTTTGACATAAGCCTAAGAAAATGAAAAACAACTCATACAATAGACTCTATGAAGAACTTGAAGCTATGGTTAAGCTTGAGCTAGTTGCATAGGCTTCACTTGAGTTTGAGCTCCTCTTTAGCTTGAGCTTGAGCACATTCTTTGAGCTTCATCTTCGAGCTCCTCTTGTGCTAAAGCTTTAGAATGTAGACGTGGAATGTGAGTTCAATCCATCTTCATCTTCTATGTGTGTAGTTATAGTTCTTCTTCTCAGAGTATGTTTCGAGCTTCAATTAGCTTATTGCACAACCTACACACTTAAGAAGTATGATTAGTAATTTAACAACATTTGGTATAATCATCATCAAAGCAAACCACTTAGGGTGGGACTAGATTCCTATTAGTATGGACCAAAAATAAAGGTGAAAATTGGATTAAAAATTTTATACTGTGCCCCAAAAATTTTCGTCGTTCAAAAATTTGTCCCAAAAACCCTACTTAGGGTTTGTTATGTTTTTCGTGTATCGTCGGCCGTCAGTGCCGCGAAAATTGCGCGAGTGCACAATTTCATCCTGCGGGGTTGCGAAAATTACTGTTTTAGGGTTTTGGCCTTCGGGAACATTTTCCACGAAAAACCTTCGTTTTCCACGAAAGTGTAATAGTTCTGGGCTGGTTGGCGGGGGCTGCTGGCCCACTTGTGAAGTCGCCATGGGGGTGGCAAGCACCTTCCCCGATCGCTGTGAGGGGGGCAGCATGCCCCCCTTGACCGCCATGCGGGGGCGGCAGGCCCCCCTCCCCCCCGATCGCCGTTTAGCGTAGCGGTGACGACGATGGGGATTTTGATGTCGAAGTGGCAGTGACAATGGGCATTTTGATGGTGGTGCTGGGGAAAACACAGAGCCAATATAAAAATTAAAATTTTTAAAGCAAAAATTTGATTTGTATTATTGAAATCAATGTTCTCATCATAAAAATTTGATTTTTATTGTTTAAAACAACGATTTTGGTCCAAGATTTAGCAGATCTAAACATTCTACGAAAAAATAGGTTTAGATCGAGTTTTTGTGTGATTAACTCTATATCTGTCCTCCAGATCTAGAGATGTTCGATGAAATATATCCAAAAAAATCCGTGTCGTCTCGCGAAGCGTTGCGTCGCGAGAAAAAAATCGTCGGAACTTCCGCAGGCTGCCTTGCTCTCACGAGCCGTCGCCTTTTTTATGAGCCGTCGTGCTGATAACGTGTTGTGAAGGGTTGAGGGCTAGGAATCCTCTAGTCTCATATATATATTATTTAATGTGGATGGATAGTCAATATGCCCGATGGGCTCTATTCATAACAACCAACAAATTATGTAATTATTATTTTCTCTCTCTCTCTCTATTTGAAAATAAAATTATTTTGCATCACCCAATGTGAATGTAACAGAGGATACGTACTCAAAAAAGGTTTATTAAGGGCATGTATAGCGATAGCTTTTGCCTTGCTGGACCAAAATCAAGAAAGAAGAACATGCATTAGGTCTAGGGATGAGAATGGGCGCGGGCCAGCCCGTTGCCCAATCGGGCTGGCTCGAAAAGCCCGGTATAAACTTATACCCAAATGGGCCCGGTATATACTTATACCCAAATGGGTATCAGACTGACCAAAGCCCGAAAATAAATTTGAAGACTCAGCAGCTGATCGCCCAAAACCCGATCCGACCGCCCAAAAGCCCGATCGGGCCCGATTGGGACGCCAAACGAAGCGATCGGGCTTCCGTCTGAAATGAAAATTTCGCTGAATGGAGTGATTGAACGAAAACCTCAGCGCTTACCAAAAAAATCGAAAACCTCAGTAGCTGATCGCCCAAACGAAGCATCGACGAAAACCTGCTGCTCGAAGCTTGTTGCTCGAATAAAACCCTAGATCGCTGCTCTCGTCCACCGATATTAATACCAAGCTCGCTGCTCGAAGAGAACCATAGCTGCTCGAAGAGAACCATAGCTGCTCGAAGAGAACCATAGCTGCTCGAATTCTTCTATGCTTCGATTTCTTTATAAATAGGGGCCGCATCGATCCCTGAAGGTCGTCATTCGGAGATCCTTTCGACTCTTTCGCATCTCCGTTGAGAATCCAATCTCTGAGGTAAAATCTCAATTGGCCTTAGTATTTCGACAGAATATTGAGTATTGTTTTGTAAAAAATTTCTTTTCTCCTTAACGATTGGATGGGAAAAAATTGGGGTTTTTAAATATTTTTACACGGGGTAACACTCTCTTTACATGTAATCTCTTGGATTTGGGTTTTTAACTTTAGATTTTTGTTTTTCTTCGGTTTTGTGTGTTTTATGAGGTTTTTTGTTGAATAAAATAGCCAAGAAAACAAATATGGATGATGGATTGATTGTGTTCGGGAGATTTAATTCAGAATATTTGTATATGTTGATCTTAGTGGTGCCTCTTTACAATGTTGTTTAATGGGTAAGTTGCATTCAGATATCATGATCTATATACTACTTGCAACTAAACATACGTATTTCTTTGACATATTGACATTGAGACCTCTTAATCATGATACTGAGATCCATATTGACTAATTAGTAAATGATAATGTATGTTTGCTTACAAATTCTGCACTATTAGCTATGGCCAGTTTGTTTTCAGAGTTTTATTTGCTCTGGTATTTATGGTGTAAGACAGTGGGAAATTATGGGTTACATGTTTCTGGCATGTGATTTGAATTTGATTTGAGGATCTTTATTGCTCTCAATCTGCAAACAATATTACATTCTATAGTTAAGTAACTGCTTTTATGTCATACTCGTCACATTTCCGCATGACATACCGGTTTGATTTCTAGGTCATCTGAGTAGTATTGTTGCTATAAATCTAGTCATTGTTGTATTTGGACACTTTGGAATTGAGTGCTATTATCAGTTGGTGGGCAAATAATGTTATATTTACAAATAATGTTATCTGGTGTTTTGCTATTATCAAGTTGATCTCCGCAGTCTTATTTTCAGATTTAATATCTTTTCAAGTCTGGGTGCCATGTGTTGATGCATTCTTTTTTAAATTTCACCCTTCAGTTATCATTATGGCACGGACTCCATCCAGTGGCTCACATACTCCATCAATGTCAACAAATCCATCCATTCAAGATACATCCGAGATGTCTCGAGATTTAGATGATGAAATAGAGGATGTCAAAGTAATGACAAGCAATAGCAAAAGAAGATCTGAAGTGTGGAAATATTTTACAATAGAAAGACAACCTGATGACATATCCAAAGCAATTTATAAGTATTGTAAGAAAATACTTTCATGTTCAAACAAATCAGGAACAACTCATTTAAGCCGACATCTTAAGTTCTCTTGCAAAAACAAGACTCATAAAGATATGAAACAGATGTTGCTCAACAAATCAACATTAGAGTTTTTAAGTTTGATCAAGAAGTAAGCAGAAAATGTTTGGCGAAACTCCTGATTTGTGCAGAACTTCCATTTAAAATTGTAGAAAATCCGTTGTTTATCACTTTTGTGAGGAGCTTACAACCTCTGTTTACCATAATTGGCCGTCATACAATTAGAAATGATTGCATTTCTTTGTTTCAAAAAGAAAAATAGAAGCTTCGTAATTTTTTGAAAGATTTAGATTGCAGTGTGAGTTTTACTACCGATTTATGAACGTCAAATCAAAAACTTGGTTATTTGGCTCTCACTGCACATTATGTTGACGAAGAATTCATGTTGAAGAAAGAAGATATTAAATTTTCGAAAAGTCTCTTTTCCTCACACAAGTTTTTCCCTCACTGATGTTCTTGGAAATTGTCTTGCTGAGTGGAATTTGGATGCTAAACTTGTTAGTTCTTGGGTTCAAGGCTAACGTTGTTTTGATGATGATCAATACATTATGTTAGTGTGCTAATCAATCTTATGTTTTAGTCTCAGTTTATCTTTATGATTATATGTTGATGAGACAAAGTATAATGTTTGGAGGATATTACAAGGGATATCTTAAAGTCCTCCAAGAGTGATGGAGTGCCCAAGCTTGGATGAAGTCATGAAGATCATTTAATGAAGCCAAAGCTTGGAACATGATGATGGATGGACATCTAGAGGAGCATTGCCAAAGCTTGGAGCTTAATGAAGGGAAGCTCATCAAGGAGTGCCTAAGCTTGGAGAAGATGGGGAGCATCAAGGCATCGTGAGCTTGAAGATTTAGACTATAGGAGATGCTCTATGCAATCCATGTAATTTCTATTACTTGTATTTCTCTTTTTGAGTATAGGATTATTGTAATGCCTTGATAGATGGTCATACTCTCATGCATTTGCATTTCACCATCTTAGTGAGCCTTAGGATTATCATAGAATCCAACCCAATAGGTTCATCTAGCCCAAAGACTCATTTGGAGTCTCTGGCTCTCCTACAGTCGCCTGTTGAAGGTTTTACAGTCGACTGGGTGATTTCAGTCGCCTGTCGAGCCTTCTACAGTCGATTGTGATGCATAGCTGATGTGTCCATATTTTACATCATTTTCATATCATGTTCCCATTTCATTGCATATCATTTTCGCGTCCAAATCCCACTTTTTACTGCGATTTCGGTATTTCTGACGATATTTCGAGTTTCGTAGTATATTTTGAGTTTTCAAGGATTTTGGAGCGATTTGGACCCCCGCCTTGGTATGGACACATCCGACGCGCTCATGAGCTTGTTGGCAGGGCTCTGGAGGAGTTCGCCGTGTTCTCGGAGCTGTTGGAGGAGAGAAGGAAGAGAAGAAAGAGAGAGCAGAGAGAGAGAGAGCACACCTGTTGCTGCAGATGAGTTTTCCAGAAAATGCTCGGCCCGAGCAGCTTGCTGCTTGGACCGAGCCGTGTCATTTTTGGAGATGCAGCAGATACAGGCTGACTCGGACCGAGCAGCCCATCTGCTCGACCGAGCAGCCATAGATTTCATGCCCCGAGTAGGCCCCCGAGCACAGCCCGAGTTACTGACCGAGTCAACCCTACTTGGACCGAGCAGATCTTACTCGGTCCGGGTAGGTTCATTTCAGAACCGAGCATCTCATCGACTCGGGTCGAACTACTGACCGAGCAGCATCTGCTCGGACCGAGTAGCCTACTCGGTCGGCACTTCCTAGGGCATTTTTGGAAAGATTTTCAAACGCGTGATGCGCGGGATTTGGGCAGCTGAAGATCGTGATTGCGGGCTCAGCTGCAGGAGTTCAGTCCTGGCTTTTGTTTGGGAATTTTTGAGAGGAGCTAGAGCGATTTCTTGTAAGAATTTTTGGGATCAATTCTTGTAGCAAATTCCTAGATCGGTAATAGAAGATTTGTGTTTTATTATTCTTTTCTGGATCTGTTCTTCGTTCGTTCTCGCTGTAAGTTATTTTAGCCCCAATTTCTTTATTGCTAGAATGTTTTCCTCTGCGAAGTTGATATTTTTATGCGTCACTATCATCATGAGTGAGTAGATCCACTCTAGGGTTGATGGGTGAACCCTAGGATTTTAGGGGGGAAATGTAGATCTGAATCTCTACGTTGAATTAGGGATTTAGGGGAGTATTTCGGTCGATCCTACCGAACCCCTAGATAACCCGTACTGAGATCATGCCCACGGTCTGTGGAATTGATGTGCTTAAGGGGTATCTTTGGGATTCAAATAGGGAAATCGGTGGATCCAACCAAGGCTCGTGACCATGCCCGGCTCGTGCCTTGGGGGGATCCATCGACGAACTATACCGCTACATTGACGGCTACCGCCATTGCGTTAACGAGAGCCACCGAAATACCTCACAATTCTAACCCACGAGAGTGGTACGAATTGGGGGATTAATTCCCTAACCCTAATGCAACGTGGGGAACCTATCTAACATCAACCCCCAACGATCCTTGCGGTGATCCCTGAAGCCCTAGTCCTTTTTATTATATTACACAACAACAACAAACAACCCAAATCTTTCATTCCGACCACTACACTACTTCTAGATTTAGAAATAGACTGAGATTATCACAGACACTATCACCGTCCCTGTGGGATTCGACTATCTTTTATACTATAACTCGACACCGTCCGCTTGCGGATTGAGCCCGAAGTCGTAGCCTAGGAGCCATATTACGCCTGGCGATCGTGACACCGCCAGGTGGATCCTAGGTGTAGATTGCGGGTGCGTCAAGTTTTTGGCACCGTTGCCAGGGACGGCAATAGTGTTTTTATCTCAGTTTGTTTTTATCTCAGTGTGAAGTTTGCTTTGTGCATTCTTACCATTTCTCACCCTACCATCAATTTTTATTCTTATTATTATTATTGCGGTGCTACTGACGGTGTTCTTCTGAGTTTTGTTGGTGCATGAACACCCGCCACAAGGGGACTTCTAGAGAGCTATTGTTCGACCCTGAGATCGAAAAGACAGCCCGGGCTTTAAGAGCCTCCAGCAGAAGTTCATCTCCATCTGCTCAAATGGGAGAGAACCCTCCTCCTCCTCCTCGCACTGGGTCCATCAGGGACCACATGAAACCGATGTTTGGGAACAACTCCTCGATTCTTAGACCGCAGCTGACAGCGGCAACCTTCGAGCTTAAGACGGGGTTGATAAACCTGATGCAGCAGGATCCCTTCCACGGGCATCCTCACGAGAATCCCAACCATCACATCGACTCCTTCTTGGCTAAATGCGATACATTCAAGGCGAAGGATGTCAGTGATGATGCAGTGAAGTTGCGGCTCTTCCATTTCACCTTGAGGGACAAAGCCTCCTATTGGCTCTGAGCTCATCCTCCCAACCACTTCACTACATGGGAGAAGCTTGCTCTTGCTTTTGTGGATAAATTTTATCCACCCTCAAAGACGGTCCGGATCTGTGGGGCCATTTCAAATTTCAAGCAACTCCCGCAGGAGTCGCTCTACGAGGCCTGGGAGAGATTTAAGGACCTCCAACACCAGTGCCCACACCACGGAATCCAGCCTTGGGATTTGGTGCAGAGCTTCTACAATAGGCTCCAGCCAAGCACCAAGATGATTATTGATGCTGCGGCGCAAAGCGCCTTATTGGATAAGTCTCCCGAGGAAGCCATAGATCTGTTGGAGCACATGGCAGCCAACACCCAGCAGTGGAGTGATGAGCGGACAGTCATGACCCGGACTCCCGAGGTCAAGGTCACCACTCACTTGGATTCTCACATTGAGACCTTGTGCAAGCAAGTGGCCCGGATCGAGCAGCGCTTGGACTCCATCCCAGCGGCACCCAGCACCTCCTATCATCCCGGAGAGGAGTATGTGGATCCGGGATATATTCCCATTGAGGGTCATTACGAGGGTGCTGAGACATCCGAGACTGTTCAGTACGTCCAGGGAGAGGGACGGAACCAGTGGCAGCATCCTGCTGCTAGAAATCACCCGGGATTCTCCTATGGAAATCCAAGCGGAGGGCGACAACCTCTGCAGTTTTAGAGACCACCTCCTCCTTAGCAGCAGCAGCAGAGCCAGCAGCACGGCGGCTTTAGGCCAGCTGGGCCCTATAGGCCGTCGGGATATCAATACAACCGGGCACCTCAGCAGAATTTTGCGCCGGCTCCTCCAAAGTCAAATCTGGAATCTACATTGGAGACCTTTATGAGCAGCCAGATTCGGTTCAATCAAGATACGTCGAACCAATTTAAGAATATCAATTCTTCGCTCGACAAACTGAGGGGGCAGATGTCGCAGTTGCTGAAGAATCAGGGGAGATTACCCTCTCAGCCGGAGACCAACCCCAGAGCTCAAGCAAACACCGTGGTTTCTGTGACCACACGAGGAGGACGGGTTACCGATCCCGTCATGGTTTCGGTACTTAGCAAGGAGAAGACCACCACTGAAGAAGCTGCTGATGACAGTGCCAGAGTTGAGGCCACTGAAAGGCCTATCGCTATTGAAGAGAAGGCGGATGCACCTCACGTCATGCCTGCCACTACGCCTCCACCCGCTGATGCATCTAAGGGCAAAGCCTCTAGGCCCCCTCCTCCGTACCCTCAGAGGCTAGCCCAAGCCAAATTGGAGAAAAAGTACTCCAAGTTTATGGAGTTACTGAAAGGGATTCAGCTGAATATCCCATTTATTGATGCCATCACCGAGATCCTAACGTACGCAAAGTTTCTGAAGGATCTCATTACTGGAAAGCGAAGGCCGGAAGAGATCAAGCTGTTGGAGGATTCTACCTCCATTATCAAGAACCACCTCCCCCGGAAGCTGTCGGATCCGGGGAGCTTCACCGTGCCATGCTCCATTGGAGGAATGCCGATCAGCAGAGCGCTAATTGATTTAGGGGCTAGCATCAGCCTGATGCCCCTTTCTATCTTCAAAAGACTCCAGACGGGAAGCGAGCTGGAACCTACCAGCATGTCAATCCAGCTCGTCGATCACTCTATTACCTACCCGGTAGGGATAGCAAGGGATGTCATCCTCCAGATACCTCCAGGACTATGCGTCCCAGTCGATTTTGTCATCATGGACATGCCGGAGGGAGGAAGCTCTCAACTCATACTCGGTCGCCCCTTCATGGCGACGGCCGGGGTGCTTATAGACATCCGAGAAGGGACCCTCTCCCTCAATGTGGGAAATATTGAAGCTGAGTTCCGGCTGCAAAAGCCTATGAATGAGTGAGCCCACGTGGAAGGGGCTAGTTATCTGGAGTTTTTGGAGGAGGAAGTAATTGAAGACTTTTCTGCTGAAGGGGTCATGAAGGACCCGGTTAAAGCAAGCATCGAGGATGACGATGACCCAACCTACAACAAAGCGGTCGCTGCGTACATCCAAGTATTGGATGAGGAGTTTCAACGCCGCTCAACAAATCATCAAGCATGGGAGGCCACATCTTAATAGTATAATTTTATAAACATTTCCATTTTCATTTCTTAATATTGTCATTGGTTAATGTTATCATTTTTTTGTGTGGCCTCATGAGTATACTAATTATTTCCCTGAAAAAAATTTCATAGAAATATCCAAAATAAGTATGATATGTTGATTGATTTTTTAAATTTTTTCTCCAGTCGTAAAATTCTAAATTAAGTATTGCTTAAAGAACCTATTGTATAAACTCATTTACAAAACATTCTAAGTTGGTTAAGCAATTTTTTCGAGTTGGGGCGAATATTACCATCGGTAAATAGTATAATTTTATAAACTTTTCCGATTTCATTTCCTAATATCGCTATTGGTTAATACTATCATTTTTAGTGTGACTCATGAATATGCTAATTAATTCCCTAGAAAATTTCCACAGCAATATCCAAAATAAGTATGACTATTATTTTTGATTAGTTACATAATTATCTAAAATCACATTCTTAGATGTGATAAACTTCCATCGTTACTGAAATTGCAACATGGTGATCTTTGTTTGAGATAAAGCGCATGAAATCAATAGTATTTTAAAATATTATTCTTTGTATCATCTTTAGTTTTGCCCAGGGCAAAACTAAATCCTGGTTACGCCACTGCACGTACATCCAAGTATTGGATGAGGAGTTTCAACGCTGCTCAACAAATCATCAAGCATGGGAGGCCACATCTTACAAGGAGGAGAGTGTTGGAGTAAGTGGAAGTCAAACGCCGCCGAATTGCACCACCCCGAAGGGTGACGCGTGACCACCGCGTGTGCCAAGTGAGCATTGATATATCATAGGGAGTCGAGCTCATGACTGAAAACGAGCGCTTATTGGGAGGTAACCCAATTCCGTTGATTTTGAAATTTCTTTCCTACTTTCTTATTTTTCTATTTTTATTTCGTATTTTTAGGGTAAAAAAATCGCAAAAATCATAAAAATTTGACGAGTTTGTGTTTTGTGTAGGACGGTCAATTGGGGGTATGCATATGGACATTATAAACGGAAGGAAGCCGGAGGAAATCGAAGACTAAAGAAGGAAAACAAGGAAAAGAAGGGAAAAGAGACACAGGAAATTCAGACCGAGCAGCTCAGCTGCTCGGTCGTGTCAATCAGATACGGAAAAGGAAGATATCTGAGCTCGGCCCGAGTAGGGTCTTGCTCGGTCCGAGTAGAAGTTGACACGGACCGAGCATCTATCTGCTCGATCGAGTCATACAGGGGAGAGATTTGAGCGAAAAAACGTCACTCTGTCGACCCGGGCAGAACATTATTGGCTCGGCCCGAGCAGCATATGACTCGGACCGAGCATCTATCTGCTCGATCGAGTCATACAGGGAAGAGATTTAGGGAGAAAACGTCACTCTGTCGACCCGGACAGAACATTATTGACTCGTCCCGAGCAGCATACGACTCGGAGGGAGTATTTCATTCAAAATTTTAAGGTTGACCGGGTCGAGCAGCCCAGCTGCTCGAACTGAGTCGAGTCATTTTGTTTAAAAATTTGATTTACTCCGACCCGGTCGAGCAGCATACCTGCTCGGACCGAGTCGGCTCGCATTACCCTTTTAAATCCCACCGTAAAAAATCTTATGCTCTATCCCTAGTATTTTTACCCCCGAAAAAATTTTGCCCCGAGCTCCTAACCCTACTCGTTCAGCACACCGCCCTCCACCGTCTTTCCCCTCCGTCTCCGCCGCCGGCTCCACCGTCGGCGACGCCATTCACCGGTAAAACCCCTTCTCTCCTCTCTCCTTCCCCCATCTCTATCTCTCTGCTGCCTCCCTCTCTTCCCCCTCACCATTTTTCCCCTACACGTCGGCCGACACCGTCGACGGTGCTACCGCCGCCGACGGCGCCGCCGACTAAACCCCCCTCACAGATGCCCCTCTCTCCCTCTCCCCCTCTACCGCCATCTCCCACCCCTAAACCCCCCTTCGCCCTATAGAGTTAACGGCGACGGCGACGGTGCCACCACCGCTGACGGCGCCCTCCCCCAGTTAAAACCCCGCCTTGTTAATCCCCTTCGCCATCGCCGAAACCCCTCTCCCGCCTCCCAATTCACAGGGACCTACAAAACCCCCCCCCCCCCCGCTTCGTGCCCTAGGGCACTGAACGAGCAGCCAAGCTGCTCGTTCAGATCCCCCCTCTCTGTGCCCCAGTGCACAGACGGAGCACCTAGGTGCTCGGTCTCACCCACCCCGGAGTCATGCCCAGGGCACCGCTCATTCAGCGGCCCGCCCCGAGTCCCTCGATTCGTTCACAATCCTCGCACCGACTCCCCCTACTCCTGAGTGCACAACTTGGGCCAAGCAGCACTCTGCTCGGCCCGAGTCACAATATATTTGATTTCCACCTATTTTTAATTCATTAACTGACGTTTTGATCATTTCAAATTGCAGGTACTCTATTCTTACGTCAATAGCTGTAGTGTGGATCAGCTTGGGGGATCTTTCGTGCATCCGCTTCATCCGCACCCACGGTACACTCGTTCCCTTATCCTCTTTTCATACCGTATTATTTTTCTGCGCGCGTCACCATGGTTCGCACACGCGGATCTGTCACACCCCCCACTCGCGAGAAGAGGCCGTCTTCTGGCACCTCCTCTTCCCGTCCACAGCACCGTGCACGCACCACTTCCACTACCACTTCCACTACCATACCCTCCACCACAGCTCCGGCTGTTACCACGACCATTCCCACCACCACCACACTTGTCACCACCGCACCGATCCCATCAGCTGATATCTCCTCCACTTCTGTCTCCACCAATGGCACCTTATCCCCCCCACCCAGTGATGACCCCACCGCTCACATCCCTACACACGGCATCACTTTCCGTGATGGCGCTCACAGAGCGCGATACTCTAGGATCCACCAGCACCGCCTTGTGCCTACCGTCTTCATAGACGTTCCGGTCCTTAGGTCACTAGGCATCCTCCAGGGAGTGCACTGCCTCTATCGAGCGATTGGTTTCGACCGATTCCTCGGTGTCCATGCCTCCACCTACACACGCCTAGCCCTAGAGGGTCTTAGCTCCCTTGCTTTCACCGCTGCAGGTGACGGCATCACCTTTCGACTCCTGGATCACGATTACACTGTCACTTTTGATATGATCACTACTTTCACTTTCGGCTCCCTGATCCTAGGGTTGCTTTTTCACCGACCGTTGACCTCACCGATTTTGCTGCACGCACCTTTTGGGAGCGAATTTCTGGCCTACCCGAGTACCGCCCCAGCCGGGCGAAGGCATCGTGCATAGTGCACCCTTGCCTTCGATACGCCCAGAGACACCTAGCATGCACACTCTTCTGTAGACCAGAGGTCAGGACTATATCCCTCCCTGAGCTTACCCATCTTTGGGGTATGACCCGTCCTCTCAGATTCCACCCGGATGGCTCTGACGCAGCCCACTGGCTGTGTCAGCGCCTCTACCAGAAAGCCACCACTTACCATTCCACGGATATCTGTTGCGGTGGATTCTTTACTATCTTTGCTAGGATGCTAGGTATCCCCATCCCTGCTGACTTGCACCGTCCTCCTGGCCCGACACGCCTTACCATTGGCGTGCTCGAGCACATGCATATCCTTCGTCCTTACGGTGCTCGTCACTGGCGTTACCTAGTAGGTACCGGCCACGACCCCCACTTGGTCCTCCCAGCCCCTCACCTGACACATATCCCTGCCGTCCAGCTTGACTGGATGATTCCTCATGTTTTCCCACTTCCCCCCATTCACGATCTCGAGCCCCCTGGAGCTCCAGTTGAGGCACCTGCCGATGACCCGGACCCACTCTCCTCGGAGTTCGAGATGCTTGATATAGCTGATCTTATCGCCGGCCTCCCTGTTCCTCCAGCTCACCCATCTTCAGGCGCCGCCCCTTCCACCGTTGTATCTTCCGTATCTCCCGTCGTCGAGTCTTCGGGGACTGCCCTCACTTCCTTCCCCGAGACTCAGATCTCTTCTGCTGTTGTATCGGTGCCGAGGGCACCGATTTACCTTTTTCTGACGACGTTATAGATTTAGATGCTCCTTCTCTGGACCCTGTACCCACTCTCCCCCCTCTTTCGGAGCTTACAACTTCGGCTCCTCCAGCTGGCACCACCACCTCCTCACCCGCAGCCATATTCACGGAGTCTGTCTCGACGTTTGTCCACACCTCTATGTCGACGACAGCTCTGTTTTCCGCCACCCCAGGTTTGCTAACGAGCTCACCCTCGCATACCTTCCACGCCCGACACGGTGCCTCAGTTGCACCGGGCCACTTCTCGCGAGTGGTGACTTACCGGCATCCCTACCGTGCACCACCCGACTCTAGCACTTCCTCCTCTCGCTTGACCGATCTTGAGGAGTTGACTTCCCGTTTACAGCAGGATTTCGACGCCTTTCTAGTCGAGACTAAGACACATAGATCGAGAGTTGAGTCGGATCTTGTTTCCATTATAGACTTGCTGCGACAGCGGGGCCCGCCCACTGTCATTCTTTCTAATGCTCCTCCCCCCAGGTCGGACACTGTGACCAGCACAGCATCTCTTAGTTCTTCACTGCCTCAGGCTTCTGCAGAGCCTGTTTCTTCTACCTCCGAGTTGTCAGTCACAGTCGATCCACTCTCTTCCCTCGTATTATATACTGTTGAGCCCTCCACCTCCTCCATAAACCTCACCACCAGCTCTCCTCTAGCGTCCCATCCAGACCTGCCACCACCCACCACCCCTGGTCCACAGCAGAGGGACCCATCACCACCCCCAGAGGGTGATGCCTCTGCCTAATGTAGTCCACCCCAGCTTTTGCCTTCCCCATTTATTTAGTACCCATCTGTCTTTTTGGGGCCCTGCTTTCACCTAGCTTGGGGGAGGATACACTCATACATCATTTCATATTGCATTGCATCATATCATATTTTTATGTTTTATTTTCCTTTTATTACATGATTTTTTATTTTTTATTTTCTTTCCCCATCCACACCACCCATTTAGCATCATCTCCCGCTGACGGGCTTTTTCTTAGCAGTGAGGACACTGCTAGGTTAAGCTTGGTGGATGAGCGCTCCCGCTTTATTTTTATTTTTATTTTCACATTTTCTCCCTTATTTTCAGTTTTTATTTTACTTTTTCACCATTTTCCCGCCTCATTTTATTTTTTCTCATTTTGCATCATATCTTCTGTTTTTCTCGATGCATGCATCCTCTTTTTATCTATTTTCCCTTCTTCTCTGTTTCTTTTTATTTTTTTTGCTAAGGATGGTCTAAATGAAGATATCTCTCTAGGCTTTATTAGTTTTTGCGATGCTCATCTCTTTAGCATGCTATCAGGGTTAATTTGAGTTTTATTATCTATATGCATGCAATTTCTGTTGATGATCTGTCTGATTTAATACTTGATATGAATTGAAAATCGAATTGCATGAACTAGTATTTAGTATGATTTATTTTGGGAAACGCACCCAGGTTCACGCATCACTAGAACACTTGGAGCACCTGCTTTTCTTATCTTATTTACTTCTGCTTGCATGCCTGATGATATTGTGATCATTACCGCATGCCATTTTCAGTGTTCATTTAGAGAAGTGAAAATTTTCATACTTTATATGAGTTTAGTTCGAGTTTTATTTTATCAAACTGATGTGCACCATCTTATGAGTGAACCGAGAGTCCCATTATCTTCCTTCTCCACATATCTATTTTATCTCTACATATCAGTTGGTTACACCCCCATAGCTACTTTACCGCATCCTACTTCCCAAACATAAAAAGAAAAAGAATAGCTTCTAAATGAAAATGAAAAAAAAGAGAGAGAAAAGAATATATATATATATATTTGTGTATATATTCATATCTAAAAAAGGAAGAAAGAAACTGAATAAATATGATTTTATTTCATTTCATTAGAAGCTATTAATTATTCTGGGAAGAAAAATTTAAATTCCATATCATTTCCATTGATGCGACGCCTCAAGCTAAGCTTGGGGGAGTAAACCAACTGATCATACGAGTGAGCTTGACATTAGAGTGGAGACGGTGCACATTAGAGAGATTTTATAAGACCCAAACTTTACGAATTACTTTAGTTTTGGAGATTTTTTATGTATCTAATTGAATATCTGAATGGCATGATCTTTCCTATTCTTTATTGCATGTTGTGTGAATCTTTTGTGCTCCTTGTGTATCTGTGATTGAAAGGACGTTGCCAACTCCTTTTATACTAGACTCTAGGGATTGCATGAGGTTGATATGATTTGACGGTGTTATTTCAGTAGATCCCTGTTCTTTGCCTTTATTGCATGTCATATGATATATAAAGCTAGAAATTACAAATAGCATGTATGTTTAGCACTCAGAGCATCGTGATAGACTTTTTAAGCCTGAGATCTGACCGATCACCCTTAGCACTTTTCTCTTACTTCTCTCTTTTTTATTCTTCATTTCTCTTTATTTTCATTTTCTTATTTTCATTTTGTTTTCCTCCCGGCATACCGATTATTCGTCTTCCTCGAGAACGAGTAAGAGGTAAGCTTGGGGTATTTTGATGTGTCCATATTTTATATCATTTTTATATCATGTTCACATTTCATTGCATATCATTTTCACGTCCAAATCCCACTTTTTACTGTGATTTCAGTATTTCTGACGATATTTCGAGTTTCGTAGTATATTTTGAGTTTTCAGGGATTTTGGAGCGATTTGGACCCCCGCCTGGGTATGAACACATCTAACGCGCTCATGAGCTTGTTGGCAGGGCTATGGAGGAGTTCGTCGTGTTCTCGGAGCTGTTGGAGGAGAGAAGGAAGAGAAGAAAGAGAGAGAGAGAAGCCCATGTTGCTGCAAATGAGTTTCCCAGAAAATGATCGGCCCGAGCAGCTTGCTGCTCGGACCGAGCTGTGTCATTTTTGGAGATGCAGCGGATACAGGCTGACTCAGCCCGAGCAGCCC
The DNA here is from genome assembly GCA_030789695.1 of Scilla litardierei. Lineage (NCBI taxonomy): Eukaryota > Viridiplantae > Streptophyta > Magnoliopsida > Asparagales > Asparagaceae > Scilla > Scilla litardierei. The sequence goes on along the minus strand of CM061142.1, from coordinate 491,615,386 downwards.
ATCTGCTCGACCGAGCAGCCACAGATTTCACGCCCCGAGTAGGCCCCCGAGCACAGCCCGAGTTATTGACCGAGTCAACCCTACTTGGACCGAGCAGATCTTACTCGGTCCGGGTAGGTTCATTTCAGAACCGAGCAGCTCATCAACTCGGGCTGAACTACTGACCGAGCAGCATCTGCACGGACCGATTAGCCTACTCGGTCAGCACTTCCCAGGGCATTTTTGGAAAGATTTTCAAACACGCGATGTGCGCGATTTGGGCAGCTGAAGCTCACGATTGCGGGCTCGGCTGCAGGGAGTTCAGTCCTGGCTTTTGTTTGGGAATTTTTGAGAGGAGCTAGAGCGATTTCTTGTAAGAAATTTTGGGATCAATTCTTGTAGCAAATTCCTGGATCGGTAATTGAAGATTAGTGTTTTATTATTCTTTTCTGGATCTGTTCTTCGTTCGTTCTCGCTGTAAGTTATTTTAGCCCTAATTTCTTTATTGCTAGAATGTTTTCCTCTGCGAAATTGATATTTTTATGCGTCCCTATCATCATGAGTGAGTAGATCCACTCTAGGGTTGATGGGTGAACCCTAGGATTTTTGGAGGAAAATGTAGATCTGAATCTCTACGTTGAATTAGGGATTTAAGGGAGTATTTCGGTCGATCCTACCGAACCCCTAGATAACACGTACTGATATCATGCCCACGGCCTGTGGAATTGATGTGCTTAAGGGGTATGTTTGGGATTCGAATAGGGAAATTGGTGGATCCATGATCACTCCTTATTTTACACTTTTTTACCGCATGTTTGCATGCCATTTAGATCGCCCAAATCATGTTTTTCACGATATATCGACGATATTGCGATGCTTTTCACGATTTGTTGTTTTTGTCGCATTTCAGGTGATTTGGCACGATTTGGAGTGATCTCGAGATGCGCTTACTCCAGACGGTCACCGACGACCTCCCCGAGGGGTATTTTGCTGTTGGAGAGGAGCGGAAGAAGAACGGACGTCGCAGGAGCGACGAGGAGGCCAAAACAAGCAAATTGGGCATGTTTTGTGTCCCACTCGGCCGACCAGCGAGACACCGCTCGGCCGACCAGATCAGACACGATTCATGCGTGCACTCGGCCGAGCGACGGAGACCACATCGGCCGAGTGACGAGACCCCGTCCGCCCGAGTGGCGCCCAGACGAAGCCCTTCAAAAATCGCCAAGTTACTGTTTTTCGGCTGCCTGAACTTCAGAAGACCCACTCGGCCTAGTGGATAATCTCGTCCGCCCGAGTACCATGAAGCCATCGGCCGAGTGACGACAACTCACTCGGCCGAGCCGCCCCCGAAGTGAAGACCCCTGAAGATCGATACTTACTGGAAAATTACAGTGTTTTCACTCGGCCGAGCGACTTTTGTCACTCGGCCGAGTGCGACGCGCTGCCTGTAGCGAAAATTGCGGAAAACAGGCTGCGCAGGGGTATTTTGGTCACAGTTTTTGGACGATTTTGGGGGCTATTTAACCCCTGTTTTTACCCTAGTTTTGGGAGCCTTTCTCTTAGATTTTTTGCAGTTTTTTAGATTAGCTTTTTAGTTTTATTCTTGTGATTGAAGAGGAGACAAAATTGGATTTTTGTTTGATTCATTGAAGAACTCCATTGGTTTGCTTTTCTCTTCTCTAAAAATTCTATTTTTATTGCATATCTCAAAATTGTGATGAATTCTATTGCTTATTTCATTGATTATTTTTGTGATCTTGCTATGAATTGTGAGTAGTCGCCATGTCTTGGGGCGTGGGGATGAACCCTACAAGCCCTATTTCATAATTGTGATGAATTAGTAGGAATTTTGCTAGAATTGCTACTAGGGATTAGATTGGGATCAATTTACTACGGATGGCTAGGAATTCACATCGATTGGGATTTGCAAGAGATTGGATCCCAATTCGATAGGAAACCCTAGAAATCCGAATCGGGTTGGAATCGAATTTCCGTAGTATCGGTTTGCAAGAGATTGGACCGACACTAGGGTTTCCGGTTCCAATTCCGCGCCAATACCCGTTTGCAAGAGATTGGACGGGTAGGAACTATCCCAAACTAGGTCATGGACCGAGTTTGCAAGAGATTGGGCTCGGTGCGCGATTGAATGATGATGTTGATCCTAATGCTAGCTTCCCTAGGCTAGGGTTTGCAAGAGATTGGACCCGAGCCTAGGATAGCTATAGACCGGCAACAGCGCGAGAGCGTGAGCTTGGTTCTACATTCAGTTGCAACTAGTTCATCCAAAATCTTATTCTAGCAACTTTGATACCGATGAACCACTTTTACGAAATACGGTGAGTAGCGGGAATTCCCCATTCCCTAGACGTTCTTTATTTGATTTGATATTTCCGTACTTTGTCTGACGATTGTGACAGGATCGCCAAAGGCAAATTTCTCTCTTCTTAAATAGCCAGGTTGATCGGAACAAGCACGGTCATTCGTCCTCCCTGTGTTCGATAACCCGCTCGCTACTACACCGTGCACTTGCGGTAAAACTACAACCGTTCTTTTGGGTTACGTCCCGGAGCGATCAAGTTTTTGGCGCCGTTGCCGAGGATGCAATTGCGTTTGATCTTACCACCCTAGCTATTTCCTTTTTTTTCATTATTATTGTTTCCATTCCTTCATTTTTACCTAACCCTTCCACGGTACTAATCATTTCTTTGAAACTCTGTTTTCCCTGTGCATGTACACGAGATCTACGGCGGACCCTGAAGCTATATTATTTGATCCCGAAATCGAACGTACCGCGCGGAGACTTAGAGCGGAAAGGAGACAAAATCTGGAAGGGCGGTTTATGACCAACCCGGAAACTGCGGACCAATTAGCGGCAAGGATGGCGAGGATAATTTCTATTCGAGATAGGCTTCGGCCTAAGACCTCTTCTACGACCTCTTCCATTACCGTGCCGGAATTGGCGGCCGACAAGAACTTCGAGCTAAAGATGGACTAGTGGTTCTGATGCAGCAGGATCCATTTCATGGAAATGCCCATGAGAATCCTCACTACCACATCCAATTATTCTTGTCGAAGTGCGCCACATTTCAGATGCCGGGGGTCTCCATCGATGCCATCAGACTGCGTCTCTTCCCGTTCACACTAAAGGACAAGGCACTCTATTGGTTGAGGACGCAGGCTGACGGAGTCTTCACCTCTTGGGACGAGTTGGCAAGTGCATTCATTGACAAGTTCTATCTACCATCCAAGACGGTGAAGATCCGGAGCGCTCTCATGTCCTTCAAGCAAGGACCCCAGGAGACGCTCTATGAGGCTTGGGAGCGTTTTAAGGATTTGCAGCATCAATGCCCGCATCATAGCATTGAAGATTGGGAGCTAGTTCATAGCTTCTACAACGGTCTCCAACCGGGGACCAAACAAATTATTGACGCCGCGGCGAATGGTGCTATCTTGTCAAAGACTCCCGAGGAAGCTACGGCCCTAATTGAGGAGATGGCCTCAAACAACCAACAATGGGGCGATGAGCGAGGACACTCTACGTCCTCCTTAAAGCCAACTAGTATCTATGAGGCGAAGGCCGTAGCGGAGCTTACAAGCAAGTTTGATTCTCTCCACAAGGTAGTGGAGAGACTGGAGAAGTTTATCACGGAGCCCCAAGGAACCCCTTCCACCTCCGCTCCAACGAACCAAATGTGTGATTGGCAAGACCAATCTCAAGCCATGTATGTGGGAGGAGAGCAAGGAGAAGGATCCTTGGAGCAAGTACAATATGTCACGGGGAACCAAGGATATTGGGCCAATCCGGCCACAAGAAATCATCCCGGATTCTCTTACGCCAACAATGAAGGAGCTTTGAACCCGCCACAACAACCACCTCAACAAGCTCGACCACCACCACCCCAACAACAACACTATCCGCCGAGGGGGCCTCCACAACAAAATTTCCAACCGAAGCAACAAGTTCCACCATATAGGCCGCCCGGATACAACCAAGGGTGGAGGAATCAAAATCAAAACCCTCCACAAGCTCAACAACGATCCGACTTCGAAGCTAGAGTGGAGGCGTTTATGGTCGAGCAAAATAAGGTCAATGCTACCTTGAAGGCGGGGCAAGACTCCCTTAATATCGTTATGGCCCAAATATCGGAGCAATTGGCGTTGCTCAATCGGAACACTCAACGATTGCCGGCGCAACCCGAGCAAAACCCACGGGGCAACACCGGCCACATCAATGCCGTGGTTGCCGTTACTACTAGAGGCGGGAAGGATACCTCCCCCGCTATGATTCCTACCGAGGATCCCGTGGAGGAAAGCTTGGAGCCAATTGAGCCGGTAGTTGAAGATGATAAGGAGAAAGGGCCACAAGAAAAGGAGAAATCTAGAGCGGAGCAATTGATTGAGGAAAGGCGCTTCATGCCACCGGTCCCATTTCCCCAAAGGCTTGCTAGAGCGAAAATGGAGAAAATGCTAGCAAAGTTTCTCGAGTATCTTAGAGGAGTTAGCCTCAACATTCCCTTCCTCGACGCCATCGTGGAGATCCCCACATATGCTAAATTCTTAAAGGACTTGATTTCGGGGAGAAAGAGGAAGGAGAAGATTATGCTAGCCGAGGAGGGCTCTTGGTTCACCAAGAGAGAGAAGGAGCCGGCCAAATTTAAAGACCCGGGGAGTTTTCGGATTCCTTGCACCTTGGGCGGCGTCCCTCTTCAAAAGGCGTTGGTTGATCTAGGGGCTAGTGTGAGCCTCATGCCTCTCTCCATGTTCTTAAGGCTAAACACCGGGACGAAGTTGAAACCTACTGACAAGCGGATACAATTGGCCGATGGGCGAATAACAAGGCCGGTAGGGATAGCCGAAGACATCCCGCTACAAGTCCCGGGGGGAATATGCTTGCCATGTGACTTCGTGATCATGGACGTTAAGGAGGAGGGAGATACTTCGTTGATACTTGGACGCCCGTTCCTCGCCACCGCCGGTGTGATTGTCGACGTGCGAGAAGGTACACTAACTTTGAACGTCGGCAACATCGAGGTGGAGCTTCACATTCCTAAGGCAATGAAACACATGCCTTACCACGAGGAGCTTGACTACATGGACCTCCTTGATGAGGTAATTGAGGAGGCGACCCCCCACTCGATTGGCGCTCTTTTCGATGAGGATTTTGATGAAGGCCCGGATTTAGGCCAAGATGAGAAGATAGATGATTCCCCTGACCTCTCCGCTGAAAATGATAAAGGCGACGCTGATGTCGCAAGGATTCGAGAGCTCTGCAAGCTCTCGAAACAAAAGTCTCCGAAGAAAGCTCCGCCGCTACGAAAATCGGCGTCACCGGTGAATCTGTTGACCGGAGCAAACGCTAGCTTGGGGGAGCCTCCCCCTAACAATATTCGAGACGAGAGACCACCGTGGGAGAACACGCCACCGCAACTTCCGAATCCAAGCGTTCTCCCCGGAAAGTTTGATGGGTGCATCTCATATGCACCAAACATCCCGCATTAATTGAAAATCATAGGGGGTCGAGCTTACGACCTTAAACGAGCGCTTGTCGGGAGGCAACCCGACAGTTATTGCTTTATTTTTACTTTTTCTTTATTTTTGTTTTAGAAATTTTTAGTGTTTTGAGTCGTTCGCCCAAAAATTTTGTGATAACGGGTCCTATTTTTCTTGACAGGAGAGGAAATAGGTAAATCCATGATGAGGAGGATGAAAGAGACGACGATGAGCGCCCCAGGAAGACGCTCGATGCTTAGGAGTAAGATGAAATCGACTGGAGGAAGAAAGACGGAGTTTAGAGCCCAAACGAAGACAAATAGCAGAACACAAGGCTCACTCGGCCGAGTATACTAGTCACTCGGCCGAGTACACAAGTTCGTCCGGCCGAGCCGCTCACGAACGAGGGAAGTCTGATGTACCCAACTCTCTGTTTATTTTCCTGATTTCAGTATAACTGCTACTCAGCCGAGTACATATTTTCACTCGGCCGAGTAAAACGGATACGCTCCTAGGGCGAATCTTGCCGAGTAGCTTGAGCCACTTGGCCGAATGGACTTACTCCACTCGGCCGAGGCTGGCAAAGCCACTTGGCCGAAGCGATAGCGAGGAGGAAATGTCCATTGATCTCGCTCGGCCAAGTGACCTATTCACTCGGCCGAGTCGTAACTTTTATTATATAAGGAGCCGAGGGGGGGCACGTTTTTCGAAACGCAATAAATTCCCAAACGCCCGACCCCTCAGCTCCCTCGCCCGACCCTCGCTCGCTCGCGCCCTCACTCGCCCGGTCGACCATCCCCGCGCCGCCGCTCGGCCCGCCACCGCCGGCCGAGCACCGCCGCGCCTCGCCCGAGTCGCCGCCGCCGGCCGCCGCCCCGACCACCTCTGGTATCGCCTGATTCGCCCTATTTCTCCTCTTTTTGTGTGTTTTTCGAGGATCCATGTATTAAACGAACCCCAAACCCTAATCAATTTCTATATCTATCTATTATACCCCTAATGCTCCATACGTTTTGAATATTACCCGCTGATATCTCCATTTCATGCGCAGGTTGATTTTGGGAGCTTAGGGGAGCTCAGGGGAGCTTCTACGGACTGATTTGGGCTTCGCGGAGGCGCTGACTTCGCACGCTTCCATTATCTTGCACTCGTGGCGTGTTTGGGTATACTCCTTCCATTCTTTTGCACACGCCGCACTTTTTACACTTTTCGGCGCGCGCTCGGGGCCGATATGCCGCCCCGGACACGGTCGCGGTCGAAGAGAGCTTCCGCCAAGCGGAAGCGGTCGGATGATGCCGGCCCCTCCCACGAGTTGGAGGACTCTCCTCCGCCTTCTCCCATACACCCCATCCACCCAGCACAGCCTGTAGGCCCCGCACACCCCGCACAGCCTGCAGTGCCCACACAGCCCGCACAGCCCGCACAGCCACTCCCCGCCGCTCCACAGCCACCACCTCCGGCTTCACTGGTCAGGCCGCTCGGGATTACGTTCCGAGACGACGCACACCGCGCCGTCTTCGAGCGTATCTCCCAGCGCTCGATCGAACCCTCCAGGTTTGCACACCTTGCCGACCTAGGACGCCTGGGGGTACTAGAGGGGATGCTCACGTTGTACGACAACGTGGGCTGGCGAGATTTCTTCCAGGTGTCGGCGGACACGTTTACCCGCCCGACACTTGAGATTCTTAGTTCGATCGCCCGGACTGACGAGGGATGCTCGTTCCGGTTCATGGACCGGGAGTGCCAGGTCACTCTCGATATGATGAGAGCATTTTTCTCGTGGCCCGCTGTCCCCGGAGCCGATCGCGGTTACGGTCCCCCCACCTTCCTTCGACGCCGGTGCCTTCTGGGCCCGGATTACGGGTCTACACGCTGCCTTTGACCCTAGTAGGGCTAAGGCCTCGGCCATTGTCCATCCCTGCCTCCGTATTGCTCAGCGCCTTATGGCGACGACCTTTTTGGCCAGATATGAGCCGGGCACGATGTCTACGCCGGAGCTCTACATGCTCTACGCGATGACACGTCCCAGAGCTCTATCTAGGGATGGCGATGAGCTGGTCCCCGCCGTCGTGATTGATGTCGCGGCTTGGTTTTTGGACCGCATCATTGTATCGGTGGGCACTCGCTCACCGATATGATGCGGCGGCCTGATCACCTTGCTTGCCCTTATGACCGGCGAGGACTTCCCTGACGACTTGTGACGAGTACCGGGCCCCACTTCTTTGTCGATCGATGTTATGGCCCGGATGAAGATGCTTCGTCCGCACGGTGAGCGTCACTGGGTCTGGTTGCACGGCCCTTACGGTGCCGATTACATGATTCTTCCGAGCCCAGCTCGGACTCATATTGCACCAGCCCACGTTGACTGGCTCCCTGCGATGGATGTTCTCATCCCCGCTGCTTACGTGCTCGAGGCCGAGGAGGCCGAGCAGGCCCACGCTGCCCACGCTGCCCACGCTGCCCCCGCAGACCCTGTCGCCCCTGTCGAGCCTGCCGCCCCTGTTGACCCTGTGGCCCCTCAGCCTATCCCTGATGTTTCCGCTGCTCCTGACACCTCTGTGCCCACCTCTGTCGGTGTCGGGAGTACCTTAGCTGAGCCCACCTCCACCACTCCCGTGGCTGTCACCACCCCCACTGGCCCTCTGTCTACTGAGCCTGTTTCCTTTGCACCACCCGAGCGCCCGCCGACCGTAGTTGAGTGCGGAGAGCCCTCTGTCTCCACTGCTGCCGTATTTTCCGAGAGTGTCGTGGCGTCTGTCCACACTTCTGTGCCACTGACCTCTCCGGCCGCCTCGCTGCCTCTTTTATATTCTTCTTTCGCTGCTGCTGCCTCCACTTCTCACCAGCCGGTGCCCCGGCCTCACACTGAGGCCAGGCCCACATTTGCGAGCGCAGCACCTTTCGTTCCCTTCCCCGCTGAGCCCGTCACATACGCGACCCGAGTACGCCAGCCCCGCCCTGCACAGCCCCGACCGGTGCGTCCCTCTGCACCACCTCCCCTGACACTGTACTTCAGAGCATTCGTGCTCTAGAGGGGGCGGTGAGTGGCCTCAGAGGCGACCTTAGGACCCTGTCCTCCACCGTCTCTGCGATGGCTGGCCGCTTTGACCTGATCCCCCAGATTCACTACTGTCTCACCCAGGTCCTGGAGCGTCTCCCGCGCATACCCCCACCCACCCAGTAGGTTCCCACCCACACTTCCACATACACTCAGCCTGCTACCACTTCCACACCCACACCCGCTCAGCGGCCTGTCCAGCCACCACCACCACTTCCGCCTCAGGACGGAGACGGCGCAGCACCACCTTCTTAGGCACCCTTGATGCCATCGATTATTCCTGCCGTTGTGCTGCCCGTTTCTGCTGGGTCCTGTTGCAGTTTTGTCCACCCCCCCCCCCCCCCTCCCCTCACTTATTTTGGGTTTCTCATTCAGATCGTATCCTTATATATCTTTTTGGGAGAGAGGGAGAGTTTTTGGTGCCCCACCTTTATATCCGTATCACTCCATTCCTGCATGCATCATGTCCGCATCATATTTTTCATCTCCTTATTTTTCTTCTTATTTTCATTTTTTTTCCATCATGCATGCATCCTCACTTGCCCCTCACTTTACCTGTCTCTCGGTGAGCCCCACTTTGCACATTGAGGACACTGTGCCATTTAGCTTGGGGGAGTGAGTTCTCACGTTCTTTTTCGATTTGCCACCTTTATTTTTAGTTTTTCACACCGTTTTTTCGCCTTTGCACTTATTTTTCATCATTTTTCTTTTATTTTGCCATGCATCACGTTTTTCTTATTTTTCTGTGTGCCGCATTGTAAATAGTTCTATTTTCCCTTTATCTTTATTTCTTTCTTTTTCATCTCATGCTAGAGATGACTTTTCTGTGATGATGATGACGTGGAGTTAGCTTATTCTATATGCATGCTTTATTTGTCCTGTCGTAGATTTTATTTCTGATATCATATGCTATGACTTGCCTTGCATCTAGAGATAGTAACCCGCACCTTTTCCACATGAAAATGGATGATATTTTATTATTAGATGAGTCTGAATATTCATATGTATGCTATCACAGAAAACACACCAAGATTCACGCATTGAATGCCTATGTCTGGAGTACTGATTTCTTTTGCTATATCACTTCTATATGCATGAATTGTACATTTCACTTCAGGATGATTGAATGATGTTAGCTATGATAAATCTGGATTAGTTAGCTTTTTTGTGATCGAAACTGAGTAGATTAGATTACCCTGCTGAAGTTGTCGTGCATGTCTTATAGAGTGAACCGAGAGATATATTCATTTCTTTCTCCACAAATCTTGAACATCATTTCTCTACTTTTAAAATCATTGGTGAATCTCCCCTTAGCGATTCTATTATATGGCATTTCCCCCGCTATTAATTCCTAGCTCCAAATTTCTTATTCAAAAAAAAAGAAAATATTCTTGTATATCATTATCTCTCTTTGAGTTGGGATCGTTGTGTATATATGCTTTTGCATCGAAAAAAAGGGGGGGAAGAGGAAAATTCCTCAATAAAAGATCCCATCTCACTTTCTTTCTTTCTCTTCTCTTTTCATTGCCTTTGGAGCTTTATAGAAATGGGGATGTAAATATTTTTTTTGCCACCACGCTTATAGATAAGCTTGGGGGAGGGGATCCATTGATGTGTGAGAGAGTGACTACTTGACGTTGCACGACAACCTAGGCTAAGTAATATTCTATACTTGGTGAGATTATTTTTAGCTTTACGAAATCCAGAAATCTAAGCCTAGCAATCATTTCATGAAATCCATACTTTTCTATTCTCTCTATTCTATAGTGTGATACTCTTATACTCCTGATAGAAAGCATTCAATTGAAAAGTGTGTGATCTGTGATTTGTATACCGCTTTAAATGATTCAGACGATGTTAATTATAAAATTATTCCGTTTTTCATGATTATATTGTTGTTCGTGGGTTTTCTATTTCTATTTGCACTATTATACTATGATATCAAAATAAAATTCTTTGACATGTGTTGTTCATTCAGTGCATGCTATATGAGTAAGCGGAACCCACGTCCTGAGAAAATGATCTAGCAGCCTACCTCTTCGCTTCTTTCTTTCTTCTTTATTTTTATTTCGTTTTTCATTTTTCTCTGTTCTTCATTTTTATTTTTTTTCATTTTTCTTTGCCGTTTTCGTTTTCCGAATCCACCGGGTTCGCCTTTTACTTATCTTCCTCGAGGACGAGTAAGAGGTAAGCTTGGGGGATTTTGATCACTCCTTATTTTACACTTTTTTACCGCATGTTTGCATGCCATTTAGATCGCCCAAATCATGTTTTTCACGATATATCGACGATATTGCGATGCTTTTCACGATTTGTTGTTTTTGTCGCATTTCAGGTGATTTGGCGCGATTTGGAGTGATCTCGAGATGCGCTTACTCCAGACGGTCACCGACGACCTCCCCGAGGGGTATTTTACTGTTGGAGAGGAGCGGAAGAAGAACGGACGTCGCAGGAGCGACGAGGAGGCCAAAACAAGCAAATTGGGCATGTTTTGTGTCCCACTCGGCCGAGTGAAGGAGTCACTCGGCCGACCAGCGAGACACCGCTCGGCCGACCAGATTAGACACGATTCATACGTGCACTCGGCCGAGCGACGGAGACCACATCGGCCGAGTGACGAGACCCCGTCCGCCCGAGTGGCGCCCAGACGAAGCCCTTCAAAAATCGCCAAGTTACTGTTTTTCGGCTGCCTGAACTTCAGAAGACCCACTCGGCCGAGTGGATAATCCCGTCCGCCCGAGTACCATGAAGCCATCGGCCGAGTGACGACAACTCACTCGGCCGAGCCGCCCCCGAAGTGAAGACCCCTGAAGATCGATACTTACTGGAAAATTACAGTGTTTTCACTCGGCCGGGCGACTTTTGTCACTCGGCCGAGTGCGACGCGCTGCCTGTAGCGAAAATTACGGAAAACAGGCTGCGCAGGGGTATTTTGGTCACAGTTTTTGGACGATTTTGGGGGCTATTTAACCCCTGTTTTTACCCTAGTTTTGGGAGCCTCTCTCTTAGATTTTTTGCAGTTTTTTAGATTAGCTTTTTAGTTTTATTCTTGTGATTGAAGATGAGACAAAATTGGATTTTTGTTGGATTCATTGAAGAACTCCATTGGTTTGCTTTTCTCTTCTCTAAAAATTCTATTTTTATTGCATATCTCAAAATTGTGATGAATTCTATTGCTTATTTTATTGATTATTTTTGTGATCTTGCTATGAATTGTGAGTAGTCGCCACGTCTTGGGGCGTGGGGATGAACCCTACAAGCCCTATTTCATAATTGTGATGAATTGGTAGGAATTTTGCTAGAATTGCTACTAGGGATTAGATTGGGATCAATTTACTACGGATGGCTAGGAATTCACATCGATTGGGATTTGCAAGAGATTGGATCCCAATTCGATAGGAAACCCTAGAAATCCGAATCGGGTTGGAATCGAATTTCCGTAGTATCGGTTTGCAAGAGATTGGACCGACACTAGGGTTTCCGGTTCCAATTCCGCGCCAATACCCGTTTGCAAGAGATTGGACGGGTAGGAACTATCCCAAACTAGGTCGTGGACCGAGTTTGCAAGAGATTGGGCTCGGTGCGCAATTGAACGATGATGTTGATCCTAATGCTAGCTTCCCTAGGCTAGGGTTTGCAAGAGATTGGACCCGAGCCTAGGATAGCTATAGACCGGGAACAGCGCGAGAGCGTGAGCTTGGTTCTACATTCAGTTGCAACTAGTTCATCCAAAATCTTATTCTAGCAACTTTGATACCGATGAACCACTTTTACGAAATACGGTAAGTAGCGGGAATTCCCCATTCCCTAGACGTTCTTTATTTGATTTGATATTTCCGTACTTTGTCTGACGATTGTGACAGGATCGCCAAAGTCAAATTTCTCTCTTCTTAAATAGCCAGGTTGATCGGAACAAGCACGGTCATTCGTCCTCCCTGTGTTCGATAACCCGCTCGCTGCTACACCGTGCACTTGCGGTAAAACTACAACCGTTCTTTTGGGTTACGTCCCGGAGCGATCAATCCAACCAAGGATCATGACCATGCACGGCTCGTGCCTTGGGGGGATCCATCGACGAACTATACCGCTACGTTGACGGCTACCGCCATTGCGTCAACAAGAGCCATGAAATACCTCACAATTCTAACCCACGAGAGTGGTACGAATTGAAGGATTAATTCCCTAACCCTAATGCAACGTGAGGAACATATCTAACATCGACCCCCAACGATCCTAGCGGTGATCCCTGAAGCCATAGTCCTTTTTATTATTTTACACAACAACAACAATCAACCCAACTCTTTCATTTCGACTGCTACACTACTTCTAGATTTAGAAATAGACTGAGATTATCACAGACACTATCACCGTCCCTGTGGGATTCGATTGTCTTTTATACTATAACTCGACACCATCCGCTTGCGGATTGAGCCCGAAGCCGTAGCCTAGGAGCCATATTACACCTGGCGATCCTGACACCGCCGGGTGGATCCTAGGTATAGATTGCGGGTGTGTCAAGTTTTTGACACCGTTGCCGGGGACGGCAATAGTATTTTTATCTCAGTTTGTTTTTAACTTTGTGAAGTTTGCTAGCATTCTTACCATTTCTCACCCTACCATCAATTTTTATCCTTATTATTATTATTGTGGTTCTACTGGCAGTGTTCTTCTGAGTTTTGTTGGTGCATGAACACCCGCCACAAGGGGACTTCTAGAGAGCTATTGTTCGACCCTGAGATCGAAAAGACAGCCCGGGCTTTAAGAGCCTCCAGCAGAAGTTCATCTCCATCTGCTCAGATGGGAGAGAACCCTCCTCCTCCTCCTCGCAATGGGTCTGTCAGGGACCACATGAAACCGATGTTTGGGAACAACTCCTCGATTCTTAGACCGCGGCTAACAGCGGCAACCTTTGAGCTTAAGACAGGGTTGATAAACCTGATGCAGCAGGATCCCTTCCTCGGGCATCCTCACGAGAATCCCAACCATCACATCGACTCCTTCTTGGCTAAATGTGATACATTCAAGGCGAAGGATGTCAGTGATGATGCAGTGAAGTTGTGGCTCTTCCCGGATGCAAACTTTTAATCATACATGTTGTTGGCAGTCCTTCCCGGATGCAAACTTTTAATGGAATTGCTCAATTGCTCAAGTTGCCTACAGAAAAAGGTTTAGTTTTGGATGTGGCCACAAGGTGGAATTCCACGTATGAAATGCTCTGTAATGCTTTATTGTAAGAGGATGCATTTGTTAGATATATGGAAGAGCATTATAAGTGTACAGATGCTCCTACCATTGATGATTGGAATAAAGCTGAGATGATAACAATATTCTTAAAAGCTTTTGTAGACACAACTGAAGTATTTTCTGGTTGCAAATATCCCACTGCTAATCTATATTTCAAGGAAATTTGGACCATTCAGGATGTTTTAGAAGAGGAAGCTTTAAATGGTAATGAAATTGTCAAAACATTGACATTAGAAATGCAAAGAAAGTTTAAAAAAATATTGGAATGAATGCAATAAAATTCTAGCTATTGCAGCTATTTTGGATCCTAGATCAAAATTGGCTTATATTGAGTATAAGTATTCAAATGCATTTGGAGATGAAATGTGTGGAAAAAAGATTAAAGAACTCAGAGACTTTTTTCATCAAATATATGATCAATATGAGAAGTTGGCTAAAAAAGGATAATGCTAGTGATATGTGTACCGGGGCAATAAGTACAGAATTGAACTCTTCTTTCAGTTTGAACAAAAGAAAATCAGACATGGATCTTGCAATTTTTTGGTCCCAAAATGCTATGAAAAGAGCTAAAAGGAGCGATGTCGATAGCTATTTGGAGGAAATCTTACTTCCTCCTATGTCAGATGTGGATTTTAAAATTTTAGATTGGTGGAAGAATAATGCAGCCCTTTATCCAGTTCTTTCGAAAATGGCTTGAGATATCTTAGCTATACCAGTATCTACCGTTTCATCAGAGTTAGCTTTTAGTTGTGGAAGCCAAGTTATGGATCAATACCGTAGCCGATTGAGTTCAACCACTGTAGAAGCTTTGGTATGCACGTAGGATTGGCTTCAAAATGAGTATTATATATGTAACAATCAATATATTTATTTGCCTTGTTTTCTATTAGTATTTGATTAAATGTTAACATAAACATAATATTATTGAATTTGATGTTATGGAGATGAAAGTGAAGTTTCTTTATCATCTTCCAGTTCCTCCTTTTTGGATGAAGGATTAATATACGAGTGCTTAGCAGAATAAATTCAAAGAACCTTGTATGTAATCTATCAGAATAAATTTAAAGCCCATAAAAATAATTTATTTGCCTTGTTATATTTAAGTTGATCTGATCCTTTTCTAAATATTAATTCATGCAGGTTGTAAGTCATCTCTAACTCCTTGCAGATGTACACATACTTCACTGTATCCTTTCATGTATTTCGGTTTCTGATGTATTCTATATTTCAATTGATTGCAGGTACATCTCATGCTTTCTGGGAATTTATTTTGTTTCCATGATTCACCTTTTGTTGCACCTTTTGTTCCTCAATCTAGCATTACATAACTTTCATGCATCAATTTTTTGTTTCTACATGCCTTACTGTATGAGTGACAAAGTTACAAAGAAGCTTTATGTTAAAACCAGGGTTATAGATATTATAGATATCACTTCTTCTGAATTATGTGCATGCTTGATGTCAATTTGTTCAAGATAGTTTCTATTTAACTGAATGAGTCTGTTAAAAAGATGTTGGGTTGTTGCTATTAACTTGACGAGTCTGTTAGCAGGATGAGTCTGTTAATAGGATATTTTTCTGTTAACAGGATGAGTCTGTTAACAGGATGCTTGATGTCAATTTGTTCCAAGTTTTTTGTACTTAATATTTTGAAGATTTTGGGTCAAGGCAAGGTGAAATAAGAAATGCAGTCACTTGATGCTTGAAATTAATCCAATAATACAATGCTATTGGTAGAACCATGTACATTTGACTATGCAATATGTGTGGTTTACGTGTCCAGGACAAGATCTACATCAAGAGGAGGAAAATGGAGCCCATTATCCTCTGTAGAAATACATTGATCTCCAAACTATTAGTAGTTTTTTTACTTTATTTTCATTTGCTGCACCTTTTTTACTTTGTTTCCCTTCCTATTGCAGACAAAAATAAGAGAAGAAAAAAATGAAACAGACAACTGAAAAGCCTGAGGTAAGGTTTCTTCTCTTTTTAATTAGGGGTCTCTGTCTGGGTGTTATCTATCATCTTTGATAATGGGTGTAGTTAGAGATAAGGTGCCTAAAAATAATCTAATGGAACTCGTGAGAAACTAATTCCATTATTAAATATCTAATGGAACTTATAAGCCTAGATTCAACAATAATCTTCCTGAAAGAGGGCGCTAATTTTTTTAGTGGGTGCTCCAAAAGTCCAAAAATTCTCCGCAAGCTTGTATGTGTTATCATCTTGCAGCCAACCATCAGAATTGGCCAAAATTTTCATCTTTCCCCGTATTTGCTGACTCAAATTTTTCTTCTCTTTAGGAATTTTTAAAAGATGTTTGTTGCTATGTTAAGGCTGTCAACACTGTCATCTGCGAGCAACTATAATGTAGGGTCTTTGTCAGATTTATTCTTGCAAAATTGAAGCAGTTTTTGCTACCTAAGTTATTTCTTTATTAGCACTTGCATGCTCAATTTGTGGATAGACCATGTACACTGGTATATTTCAGTGAATGAAACATGTACAATCAATTTCATAGCTGACTTCAAGGCCAAGGACCATAAACTTATGTAGGGTCAAATGCTAGCTAGCTTAACTATAAGATGCACTCCAAAGCTAATTAAGAATCATTCTCATGTTTTATGTGAAGCTCTATACTTTGATAAATTTGTAATCACAGACTGTCACATATGTATCATGTATGTAGCTACAAATAGATGAATCTTTTTCTTTGTTTCATAGCTTAACTTCTTGTTCTTCTAGCCTTGCTCTCATAGCCATTATGATGGCCGAGTCATCAATGGTGAGAAACTGAAACCTACTAGCAAATGCACATAAGCTTGAGTTTGTCTTTAAGCAAATGTATTAAGCCATCAACGTCTCTCTTCCTTTTGTATTGTTAGGTGTTGGCCAAAGAAGTTGAGCATGTTGGAGAGAGTACCACCAGTTGGCCAAGGTACAAATTTTATGGCATTATTTTTCCATTTATTTAGCTCTCACAATTTATGCCATTAATTTTTCCCCCATCTTTGCTCTAAATGTGTGTGTTTGTTTCTTTCTTGTTTTATTTTTTCAGTCTGGGTATGGACCAGGAAGTCTCAGGGGCTACCGTAAGTGCTTTTAAACTCAAAACTCTACTTCTGTCTGTTTGAATTTGTACATTATTTTTCATAATCACATGTTCTGATGCTAGGAAAAAGGAAGTGAAGGGAGACCTAGAGGACTTATGCTACAAATGGATTTCTTAAAATAATACTATAAAAAGGAAACAACTTTTCAAAAGGCAGAGTTTTACACATTTTACAAGCATCAATATTTGGTTAAAGACTAGCTATATGGAAGTTTGCGCAATGAGTTAAAGATGTAATTTTTGATTAATTAAAAACGTGTATTTTGCTGCAGAATGTGATTGGCAGTGAACAAGAAAGTATTACGTTCACTTCTTACAGAATGTGTTTTGCTGCAGAATGTATTATGATCTCCAGATTGATGTCTTAATCCATCCTGCTTCAAGCCTGCTAACATGCTCTTGTATGCAAATGCAAAATTTCAAATTTTAATTCCCCTGGGCAATGGAAGCTGATACTTGTAATGGAAATGAAGCTTTGTTGTCAAGCTGACACTTGCAAAGGATTTCATGTCTGCATTCTCCTTTGAGCCTAGAGTTTTCAGTATGAACGAACTCTTTGTTTTAAATTGAATTATTGTTTACATTTTTCCACTGTACATTGGTTTTCATGAGTGGAATCTCTTCAGAGATTTTGCAATAATAAAAGCAATACATTGCAATACACTGTATTTATACAATTTATATCCTTGTTGCTTAATTTTGAAGGCAATTTATATCCGGGAGCGAACGCGAGACCTCAGTGTGAGGTCCCGGGTTCGAGCCCATGTACCCCCCCTCCCCTTATGTAATTCCCCCCCCCCCCTAGTGTAGTGTAGTGGCTCCCCCGGGCTCTTTTCTGGGCTGCCAGCCGGCCCTCGGGCGCGGTTTACTGATTTCCGAAGAACAAAAAAAAGGCAATCTGTCATTGTGATGATACATGGAAATTCTGATTTTTAGAAAGCAACAGCTTGTTTGTGTAATACTGTTTTTCGTATTTTTGGAAATTATTATGTATAACTTTCTAATTAAGATAGGCCCAATGGGCAGGTTCAAAGCCTAATGGGTAGGCCCAAAGCCCGCTTTATACCCATTTGGGCATTCTTAAAAAAGCCTATTTGGGCTTGGGCCATCCCGAAAGCCTTCCCATTTGAATTGGACATCTATTTGGCCCGGCCCGGCCCAGACCGGCCCATTCTCATCCCTAATTAGGTCGTCTTTCTACCCAACTATATTGTATGTTTGTGAACGGTTATTTAACCGTAGTTGGTTGAGATTCTGGGCTATCCTAGAGATAGGCCCATATCAATGTAGCCCATATTTGTATTCTCCCCTATTGCCTATAAATAAAGAGCTGGGGGCTCCTCCCCCAAGTGTTGATTCATAACACGTTATCAGCACGAGCCTCTAAAAATTTTTCTTTCGACAAAAATTCTTTTCGTTCGTTGCGAAGGCGAAGGCGATACGAGACGTGAGATCCACGCGCACGGTGCAAGGCTTCCTCAATCGAGCGTCGTCATCTGCGTAGGGCTTCGTTCAACAGTCGCTATATCCGGAGGACGGATATAGAGGTAAAATCACTAAAAACAATATTTTTAATCATACGTATGATTGCCTCACCCCTAGATCTCACAAGATCGATATGTGGATAGATTGTCGCCTTGAAAATGACGAATTTTTCATCCAAAAAATCAAATTTTTAGGGTTATATTGTGTAATCCCTAATTTTTGCCCACCGGCGGCTTTGCCGTCGGCCACCCCTACCCTCCATGCCGCTTGATCACTCCTTATTTTACACTTTTTTCCCGCATGTTTGCATGCCATTTAGATCGCTCAAATCATGTTTTTCATGATATATCGACGATATTGCGATGCTTTACACGATTTCTTGTTTTTGTCAAATTTCAGGTGATTTGGAGCGATTTGGAGTGATCTCGAGATACGCCTACTCCAGAGTGTCACCGATGACCTCCCCGAGGGGTATTCTGCTGTTGGAGAGGAGCGGAAGAAGAAAGGACGTCGCAGGAGAGACGAGGAGGCCAAAACAAGCTGTTTGGGCATTTTTGGTGTCCCACTCGGCCGAGTGAAGGGGTCACTCGGCCGACCAGCGAGACACTGCTCGGCCGACCAGATCGGATACGTTTCATACGTGCACTCGGCCAAGCATCGGAAGCCACATCGGCCGAGTGACGAGATCCCGTCCGCCCGAGTGACACCCAGACGACGCATGTCAAAAATCGCCAACTTACTGTTTTTCGTCTGCCTGAGCTTCCGAAGACCCACTCGGCCGAGTGGCAAATGCCGACCGCCCGAGTACCAAGAAGCCATCGGCCGAGTGACGACAACTCACTCGGTCGAGCTACTCCCGAAGTGAAGACCCCCGAAGACCCAGACTTACTGGAAATTTACAGGGTTTCTCACTCGGCCGAGCGACTTCTGTCACTCGGCTGAGTGCGACGCGCTGCCTGTAGCGAAAATTGCAGATTTCAGGCTGCGCAGGGGTATTTTGATCACAGTTTTTTGGACGATTTTGAGGGGTATTTAACCCCTGTTTTTACCCTAGTTTAGAGAGCTTTTCTCTTAGATTTTTGCAGCTTTTTAGATTAACTTTTTAGCTTTATTCTTGTGATTGGAGAGGAGACAAAAGTTGATTTTTGTTGGATTATTTGAAGAACTCCATTGGTTTGTGTCTCTCTTCTCTAAAAATTCTATTTTTATTGCCTATCTCAAATTTGTGATGAATTCTCTTGTTAATTTCATTGATTATTTTTGTGTTTGTGCTATGAATTGTGAGTAGTCTCCACGTCTTGGGGCGTGGGGATGAACCCAACGAGCCCAATTTCATATTTGTGATGAATTGGTAGGAACTTTGCTAGAATTGCTATTAGGGATTAGATTGGGATCGATTTACTACGGATGGCTAGGTATTCATATCGATTGGGATTTGCAAGAGATTGGATCCCAATTCGTTAGGAAACCCTAGAAATCCGAATTGGATTGGAATCGAATTTCCGTAGTATCGGTTTGCAAGAGATTGGACCGATACTAGGGTTTCCGGTTGCAATTCCATGCCGATACCCGTTTGCAATAGATTGGACGGGTAGGAACTATCCCAACCTAGGTTGTGGCCTGAGTTTGCACGAGAGTGGGCTCGGGGCGCGATTGAACGATGATGTTGATCCTAATGCTAGCTTCCCTAGGCTAGGGTTTGCAAGAGATTGGACCCGAACCTAGGATAGCTATAGACCGGCAACAGCGCGAGAGCGTGAGCTAGGTATTACATTCAGTTGCGACTAGTTCATCCAAAATTTTATTCTAGCAATTTTGATACCAATGAACCACATTTACGAAATACGGTGAGTAGCTGGAATTTCCCATTCCCTAGACGTTCTTTATTTGATTTGATATTTCCGTACTTTGTCTGACGATTGTGACAGGATCGCCAAAGGCAAATTTCTCTCTTCTTAATAGCCAGGTTGATTTGAACAAGCACGATCATTCGTCCTCCCTGTGTTCGATAACCCGCTCGCCGCTATACCGTGCGCTTGCGGTAAAACTACAACCGTTCTTTGGGTTACATTCCGGAGCGATCAAGTTTTTGGCGCCGTTGCTGGGGAGGGCATTTTGACGGTGTTCGGCATCGACCACCCGGTTATTTCTTCTTTCTTTCTTTCTTTACTTTCTTCTATATCTTGTTCTAACTCTGTTCGCAGCCCTATTTGCATATTCTCCCCGTATTTTGCATAAGATCTTAACAGGGAGAATGAAGGATGCAATGTCGACAACGGAGCTCAGTCAGGAAGATTATGACTCCTTCACAGACCTCCTTAAGGAGCTTGTCGATGAGGTCCACGCTACCGGAGCTTTTGCTATCGATATCAAGGACCCCGACGAACAACTGTTTGCTAGTTTTGTGATGGACCAAGTCTCCCCGGATGGGACTGTCAGGGGCAATGTCAGAGTTGATGTGATCGACGACAAATTATATTTCGAAGACGGTAGAACAAATATCGAAGAACACTATACTCCCGAAGAATCCTTCGAGCAGACCGACATTCAGGGAGTTACACTCTATGACGCTCACTCTTGCTTTTATGAATCGTCTGATGTGTTTCTCGATTCCAGGCACGAACCAAAGCAGAGTGAAGGTTTCGACGATGCTGCCATAGAATCGGAGAGCGCTTATTTCGATGCATCGTCCTCACTAAGTAGCGAGTCTGAGTCTTCGCAAGAGAGCGCACCACCTGAACATGAGCTAAACCCGGATGACAATGAAGAAGCCAAACTCATGCGAGCCGATGAAGCAGATGGAGCAGCACCTCTTGAGGTAGAACTCAAACAATTACCTCCGAATCTAAGGTATGCCTTTTGGGTAATAAATTAACTTTCCCGGTGATAGTAAACTCCCACCTCACGCAAGATCAACTTGAAAAACTCCTAGACGTTCTTAGGAGCCACAAGGATGTCTTTGGCTACACTATCTCCGATCTAAAAGGGATAAGCCCTAGGCTTTGCACACATAGGATCCATTTGGAAGATACCGACGCCACCTCCATAGAGCCTCAAAGGCGGTTAAACCCGAATATGAAGGAGGTGGTTAAAAAGGAAATCCTAAAATTGCTCGACGCCAGTATCATTTATCCCATCTCTGACAGTAGATGGGTTAGCCCCGTTCACGTCGTCCCCAAGAAAGGGGGGATGACAGTCATAAAAAATGAAAAAGGTGAGCCCATATCTACACGCACCGTCACGGGATGGAGAATGTGCATTGATTATTGGAAACTAAATAAGGCTACCCGAAAAGACCATTACACATTGCCCTTTATTGATCAAATGCTTGAACGCCTAGCTAAGCATAAATACTTTTGCTACCTAGATGGGTATTCGGGATTCTTCCAAATCCCTTTACATGAAGATGACCAAGAAAAGACCACTTTTACTTGTCCTTATGGTACCTATGCCTACCGTAGGATGCCATTTGGTCTTTGTAATGCTCCCGCCACCTTTCAGAGGTGTATGACATCCATATTTTCCGATTACATTGAAAATATTATGGAAGTTTTTATGGACGATTTTTCGGTTTATGGAAGTGAGTTTGACTCTTGTTTGGCCAATCTTACTAAAGTCCTTAAAAGGTGCCAATAAAACAATCTCACTCTAAATTGGGAGAAGTGTCACTTCATGGTCACGGAAGGTATAGTTCTCGGGCATCGTGTTTCCTCGAGAGGAATTGAGGTAGATAAAACAAAGATTGAGGTAATCGAAAAACTTCATCCTCCTATTAATGTCAAGGGCATAAGAGGCTTCCTTGGTCATGCGGGGTTTTACCGCCGCTTCATCCAGGATTTCGTCTTGATTGCCCAGCCACTTACTTCCTTGCTCGCTAAAGATACTCCTTTTATTTTTTCAGGGGAATGCTTGCAAGCCTTCAACACCTTGAAAGAAGCACTAGTTTCCGCGCCCATCATACAACCACCGGATTGGAGCCTTCCCTTTGAGCTAATGTGTGATGCTAGTGACCAAGCCATTGGAGCGGTACTGGGACAAAGAAAAGATAGGAAGCTTCATGCGATATACTACGCGAGCAAGACATTGGATGACGCGCAGAAAAACTACACAACCACCGAAAAAGAGCTTCTAGCGGTCGTCTATTCCATCGAGAAGTTTCGCTCCTACCTCCTTGGTTCCAAGGTGATTGTCCACACCGACCATGCGGCGTTGAAGTATCTTTTGAACAAGAAGGAAGCCAAACCTCGGTTGATTAGGTGGATACTCTTGTTGCAAGAATTTGATTTGGAGATCAGAGACAAGAAAGGTACGGATAATGTCGTGGCGGATCATTTGTCTAGGCTAATTCGCGACAAGGAGGACGAGAGTTTACCTATCGACGACACATTCGTGGATGAGAGGCTATATGCCATAAGGACTGGAGAAGTACCTTGGTACGCGGACTTCGTCAACTACTTTGCTTGTGGAATTAAACCGCATGGGATGCCCACGCATCAAAAGAGGAGATTTCTGCATGAGGTCCGTAGCTATTTTTGGGAAGATCCATACCTCTTCAAGATATGCAAAGATAGTGTCATTCAGAGGTGCGTTTATAAGGAGGAGGCAACGTCTATCGTTTTGCATTGCCACGGTCTACCATGCGGAGGACATCATGCCGCCTCTAAAACAACCGCTAAGATCTTGCAGAGCGGATTCTTCTGGCCAACAATGTTTAGAGACACCCACGCTTTTGTAAAGGGGTGTGATAGATGCCAACGGAGCGGGAATATCTTCAAACGCAATGAGATGCCAATGAGACCCATCCAAGAAATTGAGCTTTTTGATTGTTGGGGAGTAGACTTCATGGGACCATTTCCGTCGAGCAATGGTAACAAATATATCCTCTTGGCCGTTGACTATGTCTCCAAATGGGTGGAAGCAATCGCCACCCCTACCAATGATGCAAGGGTCGTCTCTAAGTTCTTCAAGCAGAATATTTTCCCACGTTTCGGAGTGCCTCGCACCTTGATAAGCGATGGGGGGAGCCATTTCATAGAAAACAAGTTTGAAGCCATGCTAAAGAAGTACGGGGTAAACCATAGAGTTGGCATGGCATATCACCCCCAGACAAGCGGCCAAGTGGAAATCTCAAATAGAGAGATCAAGCAAATCCTCGAGAAGACCGTAGATCAATCTAGAAAGGATTGGTCAATGAAGTTAAGCGATGCCTTATGGGCATATCGAACGGCCTTTTGCACTCCCATCGGCACCACACCGTTCCGACTTGTTTATGGGAAAGCTTGCCATTTGCCGGTAGAGTTGGAACACCGCGCATATTGGACCATCAAGACCTTTAATTATGATTACAAGAGCGCGGCGGTGAGGCGACTCTTAGACATCAACGAGCTTGATGAGATAAGAAGAGACGCCTACGAGAGCTCGAGAATTTACAAAGAAAGGACCAAGATTCTCCACGATGCCCACATAACCGTCACAGACTTCAAGGTAGGAGACAAGGTCTTGCTCTATAATTCACGGCTCCGACTATTTCCCGGTAAGTTGAGGTCACGTTGGTCCGGACCTTTCACCATCAAGCACATACAACCGGGAGGAGCTTTCGAGTTAGAAAGCAAGGACGGCTCCACATTCAAAGTGAATGGTCAGAGGCTCAAACACTATTATGAGGGAATCCCAACGGGCGAAACCAATAGAATATATTTGCTTAAGGGACGGCCGGATGATCTTTCAGACCTCCTTGACGAGGTAATTGAGGAGGCGATCCCTCACTCCATTGGCGCCATATTCGATGAGGATTTCGAGGAAGGCCCGGATTTAGGCCAAGAAGAGAAGAAAAATGATTCCCCCGACTTCTCCGCTGAAAATGATGAAGGCGACGCTGATGTCGCAAGGATTCGAGAGCTCTGCAAGCTCTCGAAATTAAAGTCTCCGAAGAAAGCTCCGCCGATACGAAAATCGGCGTCACCGGTGAAGCTTTTGACCGGAGCAAAGGCTAGCTTGGGGGAGCCTCCCCCCAACACTATTCGAGACGGGAAACCACCGAGGGAGAACAAGCCACCGCAACCTCCGAATCCAAGCGTTCTCCCCGGAAAGTTTGATGGGTGCATCTCATATGCACCAAACATCCCGTATTAATTGAAAATCATAGGGGGTCGAGCTCACAACCTTAATCGAGCGCTTGTCGGGAGGCAACCCGACGGTTATTGCTTTATTTTCACTTTTCTTTTATTTTTGTTTTAGAAATTTTTAGCGTTTTGAGTCGTTCGCCCAAAAATCTTGTGATAACGGGTCCTATTTTTCCTGACATGAGAGGAGAATGAGGTACCCATCATTAGGAGGATGCACAAGGTGACGAGGAGCGCCCCAGGGAGGTGCTCGATGCTTAGGAGGAAGATGAAATCGACTGGAGGAAGAAAGACGGAGTTTAGAGCCCAAATGAAGACAAACAGCAGAACACAAGGCTCACTCGGCCGAGTATACTAGTCACTCGGCCGAGCACACAAGTTCGTCCGGCCGAGCCACTCACGAACGAGGGAAGTCTGCTGTACCCAACTCTCTGTTTATTTTCCTGATTTCAGTATAACTTCCACTCGACCGAGTATATATATTCACTCGGCCGAGTAAAACGGATACGCTCCTAGGGCGAGTCTTGCCGAGTAGCTTGAGCCACTCGGCCGAATGGACTTACTCCACTCGGCCGAGGGTGGTAAAGCCACTCGACCGAAGCGTAGCGGGGAGGAACTTTTCTTTCAAGTTCACTCGGCCGCCTAGTCACTCGGCCGAGTCATAACTTCTGCTATATAAGGGGCTGGGGGGGCGCGTTTTTCGAAACGAAATAATCCGATCGCGCCCCGACTTTTCGACTCCCCAGCGCCTGAACGACTCCCCCCACTCGCCTGACCGTCGACCCGCGCCGCCGCTCGGCCACCCACCGCCGGACGAGCCGCCGCCGCTCCTCGCCCGAGTCGCCGCCGGCGACCACCACTCCGGCCGACTCCGGTGACCCTATTTTCAGCCTGTTTTCTCCTCTTTTGTGTATTTTTTGGGGATCCATGTGCTTAACGAACCCCATACCCAAATTAATTTCTATTTCTATCTATTATACCCCTAATGATCCATACGTTTTGAATATTACCCGCTGATATCTCCATTTCATGCGCAGGTCATTTTTGGGAGCTTAGGGGAGCCCAGGGGAGCTTACAGGGACTGATTCGGGCTACGTGGAGGCGTCGTCTTCGCACGCTTCCACATATTTGCACTCGCGGCGTGTCGTGGTATACTCTTTCCTTTTTTACACACGCCGCACTTCTCACGCTTTTCGGTAAGCGCTCGGGGCCTATATGCCGCCCCGGACACGACCGAGGTCGAGGAGAGCTTCCGCCAAGCGGAAGCAGTCGGATAACGCCGGCCCCTCCCACGAGTTGGAGGACTCTCCTCCGCCTTATCCCACACACCCCGTCCACCCCGCACAGCCTGCAGGCCCCGCACACCCCGCACAGCCTGCAGAGCCCGCACAGCCCGTACACCCCGCACAGCCACCCCCTGCCGCTCCACAGCCACCACCTCCGGCTCCACTTATCGGGCCGCTGGGGATCACGTTCCGGAACGACGCACACCGCGCCGCTTTCGAGCGCATCTCCCAGCGCTCGATCGTACCCTCCAGGTTCGCGCACCTTGCAGACCTAGGACGCCTGGGGGTACTAGAGGGGATGCTCACGTTGTACGACAACGTGAGCTGGCGAGATTTCTTTCAGGTGTCGGCGGATACGTTTACCCGCCCGACACTTGAGGTACTTAGTTCGATCGCCCGGACCGACTAGGGATGCTCGTTTCGGTTCATGGACCGGGAGTACCAGGTCACTCTCGGTATGATGAGAGCTTTCTTCTCGTGGCCCGACGTCCCCGGGGCCGATCGAGGTTACGCCCCCACCCATATCCCCCCACCTTCCTTCGACGCTGGCGCCTTCTGGGCCCGGATTACGGGTCTTCACGCTGCCTTTGACCCTAGTAGGGCCAAGGCCTCGGCCATTGTCCATCCCTGCCTCCGTATAGCTCAGCGCCTCATGGCGACGACCTTTTTGGCCAGATATGAGCCGGGTACGATGTCCACGCCAGAGCTCTATATGCTCTACGCGATGACACGGCCCAGAGCTCTATCTAGGGATGGCGATGAGTTGGTCCTAGCCGTCGTGATTGATGTCGCAGCTTGGTTTTTGGACCGCATCATCGTATCGGTGGGCGCTCGCTCACCGATATGCTGCGGCGGCCTGATCACCTTGCTCGCCCTTATGACCGGCGAGGACTTCCCTGACGGCCTGCGACGCGCACCGGGCCCCACTTCTCTGTCGATTGATGTTATGGCCCGGATGAAGATGCTGCGTCCGTACGGTGAGCGACACTGGGTCTGGCTGCACGGCCCTTACGATGCTGATTACATGATTCTTCCGAGCCCAGCTCGGACTCAGATTGCATCGGCCCAGGTGGACTAGCTCCCTGCGATGGATGTTCTGATCCCAGCCGCTTACGTGCTCGAGGCCGAGGAGGCCGAGCAGGCCCACGCTGCCCCCGCAGACCCTGTCGCCCCTGTCGAGCCTGCCGCCCCTGTTGACCCCGTGGACCCTCAGCCTATCCCAGATATTTCCGCTGCTCCAGACACCTTTGTCCACACCTCTGTCGGTGTTGGGAGTACCTTAGCTGAGCCCACCTCCACTGCTTCCACGCCTGTCACCACCCTCATTGGCCCTCTGTCTGCCGAGCCCGTTTCCTCTGCCCCACCCGAGCGCCCGCCGACTATAGTTGAGTGCGGAGAGGCCTCTTTTGCCACTGCTGTAGAGACCGTAGTCTACACCCCTATCTCCACCGCTGCTGTGTTTTCCGAGAGTGTCGTGGCGTCTGTCCACACTTCTGTGTCACCGACCTCTCTGGCCGCCTCACCGCCACTTTTGTATTCTTCTTTCGCTGCTGCTGCCTCCACTTCTCACCGTCCTGCCCAGCCTCGCACTGAGGCCAGGCCCCCACTTGCGAGCGCAGCTCCTTTTGTTCCCTTGCCTGCTGAGCCCGTCACCTACGCCACCAGAGTACGCCAGCCCCGACCTGCACAGCCCTGACCGGTGCGTCCCTCTGCACCACCTCCCCCTGACACTGTACTTCAGAGCATTCGTGCTCTCGAGGGGCGGTGAGTGGCCTCAGAGGAGACCTTCAGACCCTGTCCGCCACCGTCACTGCGATGGCTGGCCGCTTTGACCTGCTCCTGCAGATTCACTACTGTCTTACCCAGGTCCTGGAGCGTCTCTCCCGTGTACCCGTACCCACCCTGCAGGTTCCCACCCCCACTACCACACACACTCAGCCTGCCTCCACTTCCACACCCACCCCCGCTCAGCAGCCTCCACCACCACCACCACCTCCTCCGCCTCAGGACGGAGACGGCGCAGCACCGCCTTCTTAGGCACCCTTGATGCCATCGATTCTTTTTGCCGTTGTGCTGCCCGTTTCTGCTGGGTCCTGATGCTTTTTGACCACCCCCCCTCCCCTCACTTATTTTGGATTCTCATTCTGATCATGTCTTTATATATCTTTTTTGTGAGAGAGGGAGAGTTTTTGGTGCCACACCTATATATATGTATCACTCCTTTATTTGCATGCATCATGTCTGCATCATTATTTTCATTTCATTATTTTTCTTTTTTTTCCTCATGCATGCATCCTCGCTTACCCCTCCCATTACTTGTCTCTCGGTGTGCCACACTTTGCACATTGAGGACACTGTGCCATTTAGCTTGGGGGAGTGAGTTCTCACGCTCTTTTTCGATTTGCCACCTTTATTTTTAGTTTTTCACTCTATTTTTCCGCTTTTGCACTTATTTTCATCACTTTTCTTTTATTTTACCATGCATCACGTTTTTCTTATCTTTCTGTGTGCCGCATTGTAAATAGTTCTATTTTCCCCTTTATCTTTATTTTCTTTTTCATCTCATGCTAGAGATGACTTTTCTATGATGATGATAACGTGGAGTTAGCTTACTCTATATGCATGCTATATTTGTCATGTCCTAGATTTTATTTCTGATATCATATGCTATGACTTGCCTTGCATCTAGAGATAGTAACCCACATTTTTTTTCCACATGAAAATGGATGAAATTTTATTGTTAGCTGAGTCTGAATATTCATATGTATGCTATCGCAGAAAACACACCAAGATTCACGCATTGAATGCTTATATCTGGAGTACCGATTTCTTTTCCTATGTCACTTCTATATGCATGATTTGTACATTTCACTTCAGGATGATTGAATGATGTTAGCTATGATAAATCTGGATTAGTTAGCTTTTTTGTGATCGAAACTCAGTAGATTAGATTACCCTGCTGAAGTTGTCATGCATGTCTTATAGAGTGAACCGAGAGGTATATTTATTTCTTTCTCCACAAATCTTGAACATCATTTCTCTATTTTAAAATCATTGGTGAATCTCCCTTTAGCGATTCTATTATATGGCATTTCCCCCGCTATTAATTCCTAGCTCCAAATTTCCCAAAACCAAAGAAAAAAAATACTTGTATGCTCTTACTTCTCTTCGAGTTGGGATCATTGTGTATATATGTTATTTGAAAAAAAAAACAGAGAAGAAAAAAAAAGAAAAGAAAAGAGGAAAGAACCTCAATAAAAGATACCACCTCATGTTCTCTCTCTCTTCTTTCTTCCCTCTTTTTGTATTTATTTTCATTGCTTTTGGAGCTCTATAAAAATGGGGATGTGTTGTGAATGGGTATTTACTGGGTTGGATGAGTTATTGGGCCAACCTAAGTGTTTGGGCCCATATCTGTATAAGCCCACTTGTATTCTCCCCGTTGGCTATAAATATAGACCTGAGGGCTCTCCCCTCAGCAGTTGATTCATAACACGTTATCAGCACGAGCCTCTAAAATTTTTTTTTCCACAAATTTTTTCCGTTCGTTGCGAAGGCGAAGGTGAAGGCGAGACAGGAGATCCACGAGCGCGGTGCAAGGCTTCCTCCATCAGGGTCGTCATCCGCGTAGGGCTTCGAGCAACCGTCGCTATATCCAGAGGACGGATATAGAGGTAAAAACTCTAAAAACAAAGTTTTTTTAATCATACGTATGATTACCCCTCTCCTAGATCTCACAAGATCGTCATGGGGATTCATCGTCGCCTTGAAAACGACGGATTATTCTTCCCAAAAATCAAATTTTTTTAGGGTTTTTGGATTTTTTCAAACCCTAAATCAAGCCCCGCCGGCGGCCTCGCCACCGGCAACCCCCCTCCCCCCCCCCCCCCCCCCGCCCGCCACGCCGTCCACCCCATAGGGGGGCGACAGCCGCCGCACCCCCCTGCAGGGGGGGCGGCGGCGGCCCCTGACGCCGCCCTCCCCTGCAGGGGGCGACCGCCGCCGCTCCCCCCTGCAGGGGGGGCGGCGGCCCCCGTGGCCGCCCCCCTCTCTGCAGGGGGGGCGGCCCCCGCCGTCCCCCCCCCCCCCCCCCCGCAGAGGGGGGCGACGGCCCCCCGTGCCCGCCGTCCCCCCCCCCCCCCCCCCCCGCAGAGGGGGGGGCGACGGCCCCCCTGGCCACGCCCCCCTCTGCGGGGGGCGGCGGCCGCCGTCGCTCCCCCCCGCAGCGGGGGGCGGCGGCCCCCTGGCCGCGCCCCCCCTGCGGGGGGGGGCGGCGGCGGAGGCGCCCCCCGGTAAACCCTAAACCGGATTCAAAAAAAACACGCAGAGCTGTGGGCCTGAAGCCCACAGCAGATCTGTGGGCTTCAGGCCCACAGAATTCAACACACAAAAAAATATTATTCAGATCTGTGGGCCTGAAGCCCACAGCAGATCTGTG
Source organism: Scilla litardierei (assembly GCA_030789695.1). Taxonomy (NCBI): domain Eukaryota; kingdom Viridiplantae; phylum Streptophyta; class Magnoliopsida; order Asparagales; family Asparagaceae; genus Scilla; species Scilla litardierei. The sequence continues at coordinate 491,585,172 of CM061142.1, read as the reverse complement.
GGCTTCAGGCCCACAGATTTCCCAAAAAAAGCCAGATCTGTGGGCCTGAAGCCCACAGCAGATCTGTGGGCTTCAGGCCCATAGATTTTCATCAAAAAAAATTTTGGGGGGGAGGCAATAGGGCTATAAATGTGCCTCAAAAGGCAACCTATTAGCCTAAAAATTAATTTAAAATGGGGATTCAAAGGCAAAATATTCGTGAAAAATCACGGTAAATTACGGGACAAATATCGGGCAGACAAGGGCGTTTTGGGGATTTTTTGGGGGACTTTTTGGGATGACGAGGGAGACTTTTCCCTCTGACAAAGAAAATGTTAATTTTGGGCTCTTAATCAATTTGATTGATTAAACCCATTTACTTTACAACCTATGCATTGTAATCTCTTTTACATGCTTTACATCTCTGGCAAAATTATGTGGATATTATTTGTGTGGTTGTACATTTTATTTAAAAACTTAATAATTAGGAAGATCATGCGACCGCTCTGCCGTTAGTTACCTAACCTAACGGTGTATGACGTTGCCCAGTGGTCAAATAATTATTAAGTGATTAAATATTGCTTTATCCTCATATGAATAAACTGCCTGTGATGTCTGTGGATGAAAATGTTGATGAGCACAATATTCTTGCATGAATTGCTAAATGTGGTTTTTGGATCGGCCGTTTAGTCCCACAGTTTATTTCCCGCACTTTTCTTTTATTTTTGAGAGAAATTGTAGTGAGGAATTTATGTAAATGTCAAAGAAAGAAGACCTACTTCCATGGAGTCGGAAGCTACGCTTGAAGACGAAGATATTAAATGGGACCCACGGGGTTTCCAAAGTTGTATTTTCATTTTAATTCAAGCTGCAAATTTGTATAATTTGGACTGTGGACTCTTGGACTCTTTCTTGTGGGACTTGCCGATCCACACATTTAGCTTTTCATTAAATATTGCTTCCGCATGAAAATGTTTTTCTGGTTGATTATTAATTCATGCATGTTTGTGCTCTGCTAGATAAATGGCTAAAATTGCAAGCGTTGACTTTGAAGTGCTGGATGCATCAGGCAGAAACTATCTAAGCTGGCAGCTAGATGTTAAGTTTCACCTGCGGGCCAAGTCCCTCATCACTGTTGTGACTGAAAAAGAAAATGTTAGCGATATAGAGAAGGTGCAAGCCATCATCTATATTCGCCGCCATGTGGACAAGACCTTAAAGGCTGAGTACCTTACGGTCGAAGATCCACTTGAGCTATGGACCGCCCTTGAGGACAGGTATAAACATCAGAGAGATGTTATACTCCCAAGGGCGAGATATGAGTGGGAGAACCTGAGACTGCAGGACTTTAAGTCCATTGCTGAGTACAACTCAGCACTTTTTAGCATCACCTCACGCCTGAAGTTGTGTGGTGAAAAAGTCTCAGAAGATCGCATGCTGGAAAAGACGTATACGTCTTTCCATGAAAAGGATGCGATACTTATGCAGCAATACCGTGAACGTAAGTTCACCAAGTATTCAGAGCTGATGTCATGTCTCCTCATGGCTGAGCAAAACAGAGAGCTTCTTCTCGCCACTCACAATATGCACCCTCCTGGCACTGTCCCCCTACCAGAAGCTCACCATACCTCTTCCTTCAAAAAGAAGAGGGACAATAAAAGAAAAGAAAGACCACAGAAAGGGGGACAACAGAAAAGAGCCAAGGGCCCACCACAGCAGCGAAGAATGAAGGGAAGCGCAAGTTCACCTGGCGTAGGAATGATAACAAGAAAAACAATGCACCCCCACCCAAGAGGGACTGGGAAGACCAGTGTCACAGCTGTGGCATGACAGGCCATTGGTCTAGAGTGTGCAGGACCCCAGTGCATCTCCAGGAGCTTTATAAACAAAGCAAGAAAAAGAATGCTGAATCAAACCTGGTGGCTGCGAATAATGCAGTCAAATTTACAGCAAAAGACTTCGAGTCAGATAATCTGCTTGATTAGCATGTTATCATTTATCTTAGCATTTCGATTGTATGAACGTTTTATTTCATGAGAGCTTTTATGTATCTTCAATTCTGTTGAATAAAATTTAGCTTTTCTGAATGCAAATGTTTACTCATCTTTTTTTAGATGGAATGCTCTCATGACTGCTTAGTAGACAGCGCGTCAACACATACGAATATCCTTCAACACAAATGCTATTTTCATAGCATTATCCCGTATAAGAGCCCTGTAAACACAATTTCAGGGCCATCGGACATAATTGAAGGTTCTGGGAATGCAACCTTGTTGCTCCCCAATGGAACAGAACTAAAAATAAAAGATGCACTTTACTCTCCGAATTCCAAGAGAAACTTACTAAGTTTCAAAGATATCCGTTTTAACGGATTCCACTTGGAAACAGCAAATGTCAAAGAAAATGAATTACTGTATGTAACGTCTCAAGAAAATGGAGTTAAAACCATTCTTGAACGCTTTGAGAGCCTCTCATCAGGTCTCTACCATACAAAAATTCGGAGAGAGGAAGCAAACCTGACGGAGCACCTGAAGTGTCCGACATCGGCCAAATTCTTACTTTGGCACGATAGACTTGGCCACCCTGGATCTGTGATGATGCACCGCATCCTAGCACAATCCCATGGGCATAACCTGAAGAACCAGAAGATTCTTCAGAAGGGAGAATTCCCTTGTGTACCCTGCTTTAAGGGTAAATTAATAACAAGGCCATCACCACTTAAAGTGGATATTGAGTCTCCTAGCTTCCTTGAAAGAATACACGGAGACATATGTGGACTTATCCACCCCCCTAGCGGGCCTTTTCAGTACTTTATGGTACTGATTGATGCATCTTCGAAATACTCGTATGTGTGTCTACTTTCAACCTGCAACTTAGCTTTTCCAAAGCTTTTAGCACAAATAATAAAGTTGCGGGCGCATTTCCCAGACAACCAAATAAAGAAAATACGTCTGGATAATGCGGGGGAATTTAGCTCTCAGTCATTCCAAGAATATTGCCAGGCAACGGGAATAGAAATTGAACATCCGGTGCCACATGTTCACACCCAAAATGGGTTAGCTGAGTCGCTAATTAAAAGACTCCAATGGATCGCACGACCATTGCTGATGAAATCCCAGTTGCCGGTGGATGCATGGGGACATGCAATTTTGCATGCTGCATCACTAATAAAAATTAGACCCTCAGGAGGTCAGAGTCTATCTCCAATGCAACTCGCATATGGAACGCTGCCGAACATCTCTCACTTGAGAATCTTCGGCTGCGCAGTTTATATCCCCATTGCACCACCACAGAGGACCAAGATGGGCCCTCAACGTCGCCTAGGTATCTACGTAGGGTTTGACTCACCCTCCATTATAAGATACCTAGAACCCCAAACGGGGGACGCTTTCAAGGCACGCCTTGAAGAATGCAATTTTGATGAGACGTATTTCCCCAAAATGGGCCTAGACATCGAAAAGTCTAGTGCAAAGCAAATGTTGACGTGGGATACAAAAAGCTTGACCCACTACGATCCGGTAACAAGACAATGTGATGATGAGACCCGGAAGATCTTACACATCCAGGACACAGTCCATAGATTACCGGACTCGTTCACTGACAACCAGAAGATTGTCAGATCACACATCCCTGATGTGAATACTCCAGCTAGGATTGACATCCCGAAGGATGGATGCAATCCACCTGCAGCAGAAGTGGCTGCACCTCAACAGAAAAGAGGCAGACCACCAGGCTCCAAGGATAAAAATCCAAGAAAAAGAAAAATATCCGGAGACCTTGGGACGATACCCCCACAGAGAAACGAGCTCGTGTCTATACCCTCTCCCCTCCCGGAATCCACTACAGAGGAACTGCCGGGAGAAACAGAAATATCACTAAATTATGTGCGTACAGGGGAGGTATTGGACAGAAAGAGTACAGTCGTCGACGATGACTTCGTGTTTCACATTGCCATTCACATCGCCGGAAGCGATGATGATTATGAACCACACTCCGTTGCTGAATGCAAATGTAGAGATGATTGGCCAAAGTGGAATCAGGCAATAGAAGCCGAGCTGGACTCGCTTCAGAAACGAAAAGTCTTTGGGCAAATAGTCCAGACACCTACCGGTGTCAAACCTGTGGGATACAAATGGGTATTCGTCATAAAAAGAAACGAAAATAATGAGATCGCACGCTACAAAGCTAGACTTGTAGCACAGGGATTTTCCCAAAGACCGGGTATAGACTATGATGAAACATACTCCCCGGTCATGGATGCGATCACGTTCAGACTCCTGATAAGCTTAACAGCAAAGGAAGGCCTAGATATGCAGCTAATGGATGTTGTGACTGCGTATCTATACGACAATCTCGACAAGGAGATCTACATGAAACTTCCTGATGACTTTTCAATGCCTGCTGAACTGAAAGATAGACCTCGGGACGTCTATTCTGTTAAGCTACAAAGATCATTGTATGGTCTCAAACAATCAGGAAGAATGTGGTATAATAGACTCAGTGAGTTCCTTGTTCAACAAGGATTCACGAACAATGAAGTCTGCCTTTGTATCTTCATAAGAACAAAGGGAAAAGGATTCGTGATAATAGCTGTCTACGTAGACGATCTGAATCTCATAGGATCTCCCGAAGAGATCACTGAGATATCTGTAAGCCTAACAAAAGAATTCGAAATGAAAGACCTAGGCAAAACCAAATTCTGCCTTGGCTTACAGATTGAACATCAGAAAGACGGAATCCTATTACACCAAACCACATATACGAAGAAAATTTTGCAAAGATTCCATATGGACCATTGCCATCCATTAAGTACACCTATGGTAGTACGATCCCTGGATGCACATAAAGACCCCTTCCGGCCGCTGGAAGAGGTGGATGATATACTTGGTCCGGAAGTTCCCTATCTGAGTGCCATCGGAGCACTACTATATCTGGCAAACTGCACGCGTCCCGATATAGCGTTCGCAGTAAATTTGCTTGCCAGATACAGTGCAGCGCCTACGCAGCGCCACTGGACCGGGGTAAAGCACCTTCTGCGCTACCTCCAAGGATCTACAGATTTGGGACTCTTCTACAAAAATGGAACATCCTCTACACTTGCAGGTTATGCTGATGCAGGGTACTTGTCTGATCCCCACAAAGCAAAACCACAGACTGGGTACGTGTTTACCTACGGAGGGACAGCCATTTCCTGGAGATCCATCAAGCAAACCTTGACGGCGACCTCATCCAATCACTCGGAGATCATTGCCATCCATGAAGCAAGCAGAGAATGCGTATGGCTACGCTCAGTCATCCACCACATCTTGTCTATGACCGGACTGAAGACTGGAAACCTCGAGCCCACTACCATGTTCGAGGACAATGCTGCTTGCATAGCTCAGCTACGAGGTGGCTTCATCAAAGGAGACAGAACGAAACACATTTCACCAAAGTTCTTCTGGACGCACGAGCTACAGAGAGATGGCAAGATCGACATCAGACAAGTGCAGTCATGTGACAATTTGGCAGATTTGTTCACTAAAGCCCTTCCTACTGCTACCTTTAGAAAACTTGTACATAGGATTGGAATGAGACGCCTAAGAGATCTGAAAGCTTGAGAGCTTGTACAGATCAGGGGGAGTTTGGCAGAGTTTGTACTCTTTTTCCTTAACTATGGTTTTTCCCACTGGGTTTTCCATAGCCAAAAGTTTTAACGAGGCAAATCTCACCAACTCAGGATCCTGAAGTATCCACCCCATGTGAGACACATACAGGCTTAGAATCCTGAAGCATTCATGAGCAGGGTCCACAACTATGGCTGGATAAGGGGGAGTGTTGTGAATGGGTATTTACTGGGTTGGATGAGTTATTGGGCCAACCCAAGTGTTTGGGCCCATATCTGTATAAGCCCACTTGTATTCTCCCCTTTGGCTATAAATATAGACCTGAGGGCTCTCCCCTCAGCAGTTGATTCATAACAGGATGTAAATATTTTTTATGCCACCACGCTTATAGATAAGCTTGGGGGAGGGAATCCGATGATGTATGAGAGAGAGACTACTTGACGTTGCACGACAACCTAGGCTAAGTAATATTCTATACTCGGTAAGATTATTTTTAGCTTTACGAAGTCCAGAAATCTATGCCTAGCACTCATTTCATGAAATCCATACTTTTCTATTCTTTCTATTCTATTGTGTGATATTCTTATACTCCTCATAGAAAGCGTTCAATTGAAAAGTGTGTGATCTGCGATTTGTATACCGCTTTAAATGATTCAGACGATGTTAATTCTAAAATTATTCCGTTTTTCATGATTATATCGTTGTTCGTGGGTTTTCTATTTCTATTTGCACTATTATACTATGATATCAAAATAAAACTCTTTGACATGTGTTTTTCATTCGGTGCATGCTACAAGAGTAAGCGAAACCCACGTCCTGAGAAAATGATCTAGCAGCTTCCCTCTTTGTTTCTTTCTTTCTTCTTTGTTTTTATTTCGTTTTTCGTTCTTCTTCGTTTTTTTTCATTTTTTCGTCCTTTGCCGTTTTCGCTTTCCGAATCCACCGGGTTCGCCTCCTACTTATCTTCCTCGAGGACGAGTAAGAGGTAAGCTTGGGGGATTTTGATCACTCCTTATTTTACACTTTTTTCCCACATGTTTGCATGCCATTTAGATCGCTCAAGTCATGTTTTTCACGATATATCGACGATATTGCGATGATTTTCACGATTTCTTGTTTTTGTCGAATTTCAGGTGATTTGGAGCGATTTGGAGTGATCTCGAGATACGCCTACTCCAGAGTGTCACCGATGACCTCCCCAAGGGGTATTCTGCTGTTGGAGAGGAGCGGAAGAAGAAAGGACGTCGCAGGAGCGACGAGGAGGCCAAAACAAGCTGTTTGGGCATTTTTGGTGTCCCACTCGGCCGAGTGAAGGGGTCACTCGGTCGACCAGCGAGACACTGCTCGGCCGACCAGATCGGATACGTTTCATACGTGCACTCGGCCGAGCATCGGAAGCCACATCGGCCGAGTGACGAGATCCCGTCCGCCCGAGTGACACCCAGACGACGCATGTCAAAAATCGCCAACTTACTGTTTTTCGTCTGCCTGAGCTTCAGAAGACCCACTCGGCCGAGTGGCAAATGCCGACCGCCCGAGTACCAAGAAGCCATCGGCCGAGTGACGACAACTCACTCGGCCGAGCTACTCCCGAAGTGAAGACCCCCGAAGACCCAGACTTACTGGAAATTTACAGGGTTTCTCACTCGGTCGAGCGACTTCTGTCACTCGGCCGAGTGCGACGCGCTGCCTGTAGCGAAAATTACGGATTCCAGGCTGCGCAGGGGTATTTTGGTCACAGTTTTTTGGACGATTTTGAGGGGTATTTAACCCCTGTTTTTACCCTAGTTTAGAGAGCTTTTCTCTTAGATTTTTGCAGCTTTTTAGATTAACTTTTTAGCTTTATTCTTGTGATTGGAGAGGAGACAAAAGTTGATTTTTGTTGGATTATTTGAAGAACTCCATTGGTTTGTGCCTCTCTTCTCTAAAAATTCTATTTTTATTGCCTATCTCAAATTTGTGATGAATTCTCTTGTTAATTTCATTGATTATTTTTGTGTTTGTGCTATGAATTGTGAGTAGTCTCCACGTCTTGGGGCGTGGGGATGAACCCAACGAGCCCAATTTCATATTTGTGATGAATTGGTAGGAACTTTGCTAGAATTGCTATTAGGGATTAGATTGGGATCGATTTACTACGGATGGCTAGGTATTCATATCGATTGGGATTTGCAAGAGATTGGATCCCAATTCGTTAGGAAACCCTAGAAATCCGAATTGGATTGGAATCGAATTTCCGTAGTATCGGTTTGCAAGAGATTGGACCGATACTAGGGTTTCCGGTTGCAATTCCATGCCGATACCCGTTTGCAATAGATTGGACGGGTAGGAACTATCCCAACCTAGGTTGTGGCCTGAGTTTGCATGAGAGTGGGCTCGGGGCGCGATTGAACGATGATGTTGATCCTAATGCTAGCTTCCCTAGGTTAGGGTTTGCAAGAGATTGGACCCAAACCTAGGATAGCTATAGACCGGCAACAGCGCGAGAGCGTGAGCTAGGTATTACATTCAGTTGCGACTAGTTCATCCAAAATTTTATTCTAGCAATTTTGATACCAATGAACCACATTTACGAAATACGGTGAGTAGCGGGAATTCCCCATTCCCTAGACGTTCTTTATTTGATTTGATATTTCCGTACTTTGTCTGACGATTGTGACAGGATCGCCAAAGGCAAATTTCTCTCTTCTTAATAGCCAGGTTGATTTGAACAAGCACGGTCATTCGTCCTCCCTGTGTTCGATAACCCGCTCGCCGCTATACCGTGCGTTTGCGGTAAAACTACAACCGTTCTTTGGGTTACATTCCGGAGCGATCACCGCTCCCCCCTAGAAGAGGGGGGCGGCGGCCACCGGTCCCCCTGCAGAGGGGGGCGGTGGCCCACCCGCCGCCTCCCCTCCTGCAGAGGGGGGCGGCAGCCCTGCCGCGCCCCCCTACAGGGGGGCAACGGCCCCGCCGCGCCCCCCTGCAACGGGGGGGGGGGGGGGGCGATGCCCCGCCTTGCCCCCTACAGCGGGGGGCGGCCCTGCCCCCGCCTCCCTCCCCTGCAGGGGGGCGGCCCCGCCGTCCCCCCTGCAGCGGGGGGCGGCCATGCCAACGCCTCCCTCCCCTGCAAGGGGGCGGCCCCTGCCGTCCCCCGCCTACAGCGGGGGCGGCTCAGCCAGCCGCCCTCCCCTGCAGGGGGGCGGCCGCCGTCGCCCTCCCCTGCAGGGGGGCAGCCGAGGGGCGGCGCCTCCCCCCCCAACCGCCGGTCCAGTGGCGAATTGGGGGCGGCGGCGGCTAACCCTAGCCGCCGCCCCCAAGCCCTATTGGGCCTTTCAGCCCAACTGAAAAAAAAAATTCTGTCTGCGGGCCTGAAGCCCGCAGGCCAACACATCTACACAAAAAAACTCTCTGTCTACGGGCCTGAAGCCCGCAGTCGGCTCGTGGGCTTCAGGCCCGCAGGCCAACAATTTTCCAAAAAAAGTGGGGGGCAAAGGCTTAAAATAAGCCTTAAAAGAACCGTTTTGGGCTAAAAATTAATTTTCAAAAGGGCGTTCTGAGGACCTATAAATTCGTGAAAAATCACGGTATTTTACGGGGCTATCATCGGGCATATAAGAATTTTATTGGGGACTTTTGTGGGTTATTTGGGTTGATTTAAAAAGGAAAATCCATTTTCCTTCTACAACGAAAATGTTAATTTTGGGCTCTTATTCAATTTTATTGATTAAACGCACTCATTACAACCCTTGCATCGTAATGATCTTTTCTTTACATGCTTTACATCACTGGCAAATTCTGTTGGATATTATATGCGTGGTTGTGCATTATATTTAACCTTAATAATTAGGAAGATCCTGCGACTGCTCTGCCGTTAGTCAACTAACATAACGGTGTATGACGTTGCCCAGTGGTCCAATAATTATTAAGTGATTAAATTGTTTATACATCTCTGCGAATATTAAATGCCTGTGATGCCTGTGATTAAAATGTATGATGAGCACAATATTTCTGCAAGAATGGCTAAATTTGGTTTTTGGATCGGCTGTTTAAGTTCCACAGTTTATTTCCCGCACTTTTCTTTTATTTTGAGAGAAATTGTAGTGAGGAATTTATGTAAATGTCAAAGAAAGAAGACCAACTTCCATGGAGACGGAGGCCACGCTTGAAGCTGGAGATATCCTATGGGACCCACGGGGTTTCCAAAGTTGTATTTTCATTTTTAAAGCTGCAAATTTGTATAATTTGGACTTTGGACTTTGGACTCTTTCTTGTTGGACTGGCCGATCCACACATTTAGCTTTTCGTTAAATATTGCCTCCGTATGAAAATGTTTTCTTTGATTAAATATTAATTCATGCATGTTTGTGCTCTGCTAGATAAATGGCTACAATTGCAAGCGTTGATTTCGAAGTACTGGATGCATCAGGAAGAAACTATCTAAGCTGGCAGCTAGATGTAAAGTTTCACCTGCGGGCAAAGTCCCTCATTGCTGATGTGACAGAAAAAGAAAATGTTAGCGATGTAGAGAAGGCGCAAGCCATCATCTATATTCGCCGCCATGTGGACAAGACCTTAAAGGCTGAATACCTTACAGTCGAAGATCCACTTGAACTACGGACTGCCCTTGAGGACAGGTATAAACATCAGAAAGATGTTATACTCCCAAGGGCACGATACGAGTGGGAGAACCTGAGACTGCAGGACTTTAGGTCCATTGCTGAGTACAACTCAGCACTTTTTAGCATCACCTCACACCTGAAGTTGTGTGGTGAGAAAGTCTCAGAAGATCGCATGCTGAAAAAGACGTATACGTCTTTCCATGAAAAAGATGCGATACTCATGCAGCAATACCGTGAACGAAATTTCACCAAGTATTCGGAGCTGCTGTCATGTTTACTCATGGCCGAGCAAAACAGAGAGCTTCTTCTCGCCACTCACAATATGCACCCTCCCGGCACTGCCCCCCTACCAGAAGCTCACCATTCATCTTCCTTCAAAAAGAAGAGAGATAATAAAAGAAAAGAAAGACCACAGAAAGGGGGACAACCGAAAAGAGCCAAGGGCCAAGTACAACATCGAAAGAATGAAGGGAAGCACAAGTTCACCTGGCGCAGAAATGGCAACAAGAAAAATGATGCACCCCCACCCAAGAGGGATTGGGAAGACCAGTGCCACAGCTGTGGCATGACAGGCCACTGGTCCAGAGTGTGCAGGACCCCAGTGCATCTCCAGGAGCTTTACAAACAAAGTAAGAAAAATAAAGCTGAAACAAACCTGGTGACATCTGATGCTCCAGTCAAGTTCTCAGCTGACGACTTCGAAAATGATGACTTGCTTGATTAGCCTTTATTTTATCTTAGCAATTTGTTTTGAGAATAATTTATGAGAGCATTTGAATTATGTAATTTATTCTGAATGAAAATGTTTAGTAGACAATAAATGAAAATGTTTATCTGAATATGCATGTGCCTAACGATTCATCTTTTAATAGATGAAACTGCTCTCATAAATGATTAGTAGACAAAAACACGTACGATTTTTCAATACAAAGCCCAATATCAGGGCCATATTGAAGATTCAGGGAATGCAACACTGTTGCCCCCAAATGACACAGAATCAAAAGGATACACTAATCTTTCCGAATTCCAAAAGAAACTTTCTAAGTTTCAAGGATATCTGTCTCAACGGATTTCCATTTGGAAACAGAAAATGTAAATGAAAAACAAATTATTGTATGTAACGTCTTAAGAAAAAGGAGTAAAATCCATACTTGAACGTTTTGAGAGCCTTACAGGCCTCTATCATACAAAGATTCGGAGAAAGTAAGCGGAATTAAACGGAGCACCTGAAGTGCCCGACATCAGCCGAGTTTTTACTCTGGCATGATAAGATTTGGCCATCCAGGATCAGTAATGATGCACTGCATCTTATCCTATGGGTATGACTTGAAGAACCAGAAGATTCTTCAGAAGGGAGAATTCCCTCGCATCCCATACTATAAGGGAAACTAATTCCAAGGCCATCTCCACGAAAAGTTGAAAAAGAATCTCCACGCTTCCTCAAAAAGAATACAAGGAGATAGATGTGGATAAAATCCACCACCCCTAGTGGTCTATTTCGATACTTCATTGTACTGACAAATGCATCCTCAGAACACTCGTATGTATGTCTACTACAGATCCGTAACTTAGCTTTTCCAAAGCCATTGGCACAAAAATAAACATGTTGCGGGAATATTTCCCAGACAATTAAATGAAGAAAATAAGTCTGGTTAATGTTGGGGAATATACCTCCCGGTCATTTCAAGAGTACTGCCAAGTAACGGGAATAGAAAATGAACACATAGTGCCGCATGTTCATACCCAAATTGGGTCGGCAGAGTCACTGATAAGTAGACTCCAATGGATTGAACGTCCATTAAATCCCGATTGCATATGGATGCTTGGGGACAAGCAAATTTTGCATACTGCATCGTAAATGAAAATAAGACCCTCTGGAGGTCAGAGTCACCAATGCAACTTGCATATGGAATGCCACCGAACATTTCTCATCTGAGAATCTTCGGTCGCGCAATTTTAAATCCCCATTGCACCACCAAAGAGGATCAAAACGGTACTCAACGTCGCATAGGTATCCATGCAGGGTTTGACTCACCCTTGATCACTCCTTATTTTACACCTTTTTTCCGCATGTTTGCATGCCATTTAGATCGCCCAAATCATGTTTTTCACGATATATCGACGATATTGCGATGCTTTTCACGATTTGTTGTTTTTGTCGCATTTCAGGTGATTTGGCGTGATTTGGAGTGATCTCGAGATGCGCTTACTCTAGACGGTCACCGACGACCTCCCCGAGGGGTATTTTGCTGTTGGAGAGGAGCGGAAGAAGAATGGACGTCACAGGAGCGACGAAGAGGCCAAAATAAGCAGATTGGGCATTTTTTGTGTCCCACTCGGCCGAGTGGAGGAGCCACTCGGCCGACCAGCGAGACACTGCTCGGCCGACCAGTTCAGACACGATTTCTATGTGCACTCGGCCGAGCACCGAAGACCACATCGGCCGAGTGACGATACCACGTCCGCCCGAGTGGCGCCCAGACGAAGCCCTTCCAAAACATCGAAGTTACTGTTTTTCGGCTGCCTGAACTTCAGAAGACCCACTCGGCCGAGTGGTAAATCCCGTCTGCCCGAGTATCATGAAGTCATCGGCCGAGTGACGACAACTCACTCGGCCGAGCCGCCCCCGAAGTAGAGACCCCTGAAGGCCCTGACTTACTGGAAAATTACAGGGTTTCTCACTCGGCCGAGCGACTTTTGTCACTCGGCCGAGTGCGATGCGCTGCCTGTAGCGAAAACTGCGGAAAACAGGCTGTGCAGGGGCATTTTGGTCACAATTTTTGGACGATTTTTGGGGCTATTTAAACCCTGTTTTTACCCTAGTTTTGGGGGCTCTCTCTTAGATTTTTTGTAGCTTTTTAGATTAGTTTTTTTTGCTTTATTCTTGTGATTGGAGAAGGAGCAAAACTTGGATTTTTGTTGGATTAATTGAAGAACTACATTGGTTTGCATCTCTTTTCCCTAAAAATTCTATTTTTATTGTTTATATCATTGTTGTGATGAATTCTATTGCTTATCTCAACGATTATTTTTGTGATCTTGCTATGATTTGTGAGTAGTCTCCACGTCTTGGGGCGTGGGGATGAACCCTACAAGCCCACTTTCATATTTGTGATGAATTGGTAGAAATTGAGCTAGAATTGCTATTAGAGATTAAATTGGGATCGATTTACTACGGATTGCTAGGTATTCTTATCAATCGGGATTTGCAAGAGATTGGATCCCAATTTGATAGGAAGCCCTAGAAATCCGAATTGGGTTGGAGTCGGATTTTTCGAAGTATCGGTTTGCAAGAGATTGGACCGATACTAGGATTCCCGGTTGCAATTCTATACCGATACCCGTTTGCAAGAGATTGGACGGGTAGGAACTATCCTAATCTAGATCGTGGACCGAGTTTGCAAGAGATTGGGCTCGGTGCGCGATTGGACGATGATGTTGATCCTAATGCTAGCTTCCCTAGGGTAGGGTTTGCAAGAGATTGGACCCGACCCTAGGATAGCTATAGACCGGCAACAGCGCGAGAGCGTGAGCTTGGTTCTACATTCAGTTGCAACTAGTTCATCCGAATTCTTATTCTAGCAATTTTGATACCGATGAACCACATTTATGAAGTATGGTGTGTAGCGGGGATTCCCCATTCCCTAGACGTTCTTTATTTGATTTGATATTTCGCACATTTGTCTGACGATTGTGACAGGATCGCCAAAGGCAAATCTCTCTTCTTGAATAGCCAGGTTGATCTGAGCAAGCACAGTCATTCGTCCTCCCTGTGTTCGATATCCTGCTCGCTGCTACACCGTGCACTTGCGGTAAAACTACAACCGTTCTTTGGGTATATACTCGGGACCGACCAAGTTTTTGGCGCCGTTGCCGGGGAGGCGATTGCGTTTGATTCTTTCTCACCCTAGCTATTATTTTTTTTTTTATTATTACCATTATTTTTATTTCTTATTTCTTACCTAACCCTTCCACTGTGCTAATCATTTCTTTGAAACTCTGTTTCCCCTGTGCATGTACACGAGATCTACGGCGGGCCCTGAAGCTTTATTATTTGATCCCGAGATCGAACGTACCGCGCGGAGACTTAGAGCGGAAAAGAGACAAAATCCGGAAGGGAGGTATATGACCAACCCGGAAACTCCTGAAGAATTGGCGGCAAGGATGGCGAGGATAATTTCTATTCGCGATAGGCTTCGGCCTAAGACCTCTTCTACTACCTCGTCCATTGCCGTGCCGCAGTTGGCGGCTGACAAGAACTTCGAGCTAAAGACTGGATTGGTGGTTTTGATGCAACAAGACCCATTTCATGGGAACGCCCATGAGAACCCCCACTACCACATCCAATTATTCTTGTCAAAGTGCGCCACATTCTAGATGCCGGGGGTCTCCATCGATGCTATCAGACTGCGTCTCTTCCCCTTCACGCTTAAGGACAAGGCACTCTATTGGTTAAGGACGCAGGCTGACGGAGTCTTCACCACTTGGGACGAGTTGGCGAGTGCATTTATTGATAAGTTCTATCCGCCATCCAAGACGGTGAAGATCTGGAGCGCTCTCATGTCCTTCAAGCAAGGACCACAGGAGACGCTCTATGAAGCTTGGGAGCGTTTTAAGGATTTGCAGCATCAATGCCCGCACCACAGTATAGAAGATTGGGAGCTAGTTCATAGCTTCTACAACGGTCTCCAACCGGGGACCAAACAAATTATTGATGCCGCGGCGAATGGTGCTATCTTGTCAAAGACTCCCGAGGAAGCTACGGCCCTAATTGAGGAGATGTCCTCAAATAACCAACAATGGGGCGATGAGCGAGGACACTCTACGTCCTCCTTAAAGCCAACTAGCATCTACGAGGCAAAGGCCGTAGCGGAGCTTACGAGCAAGTTTGATTCTCTCCACAGGGTAGTGGAGAGATTGGAGAAGTTCATCACGGAGCCCCAAGGGACCCCTTCCACCTCCGCGCCGACGAACCAAATGTGTGATTGGCAAGACCAATCTCAAGCCATGTACTCGGGAGGAGAGCAAGTAGAAGGATCCTTGGAGCAAGTACAGTATGTTGCGGGGAACCAAGGGTATTGGGCCAATCCGGCCACAAGAAATCATCCCGGATTCTCTTACGCCAACAATGAAGGAGCTTTGAACCCGCCACAACAACCACCTCAACAAGCTCGACCACCACCACCCCAACAACAATACTATCCACCGAGGGGGCCTCCACAACAAAACTTTCAACCAAAGCAACAAGTTCCACCATATAGGCCTCCCGGATACAACCAAGGGTGGAGGAATCAAAATCAAAACCCTCCACAAGCTCCACAACGATCCGACTTCGAAACTAGAGTGGAGGCGTTCATGGTCGAGCAAAATAAGGTAAATGCTAGCTTGAAGGCGGGGCAAGACTCCCTTAATACCGTTGTGGCTCAAATATCGGAGCAATTGGCGTTGCTCAATCGGAACACTCAAAGATTGCCGGCGCAACCGGAGCAAAACCCACGGGGCAACACGGGTCACATCAATGTCGTAGTTGCCGTTACTACTAGAGGCGGGAAGGACACCACCCCCGCCATGATTCCTATTGAGGAGCCCGTGGAGGAAAGCTTGGAGCCAATTGAGCCGATAGTTGAAGTTGGAAAGGAGAAGGAGCCACAAGACAAAGATAAATCTAGAGTGGAGCAATTGATTGAGGAAAGGCGCTTCATGCCACCGGTCCCATTCCCCCAAAGGCTCGCTAGAGCGAAAATGGAGAAAAGGCTAGCAAAATTTCTCGAGTACCTAAGAGGAGTTAGCCTTAACATTCCCTTCCTTGACGCCATCGTCGAGATCCCCACGTATGCTAAATTTTTGAAGGACTTGATTTCGGGGAGGAAAAGGAAGGAGAAGATCATGCTAGCCGAGGAGGGCTCTTGGTTCACCAAGAGAGAGAAGGAGCCGGCAAAATTTAAAGATCCGGGGAGTTTTCGGATTCCTTGCACTTTGGGCGGCGTCCCTCTTCAAAAGGCGTTGGTTGATCTTGGGGTTAGTGTGAGCCTCATGCCTCTCTCCATGTTCTTAAGGCTAAACACCGGGACAAAGTTGAAACCCACCGACATGCGCATTCAATTAGCCGATGGGCGGATAACAAGGCCGGTGGGGATTGCCGAAGACATACCGCTACAAGTCCCGGGGGGAATATGCTTGCCATGTGACTTCGTGATCATGGACGTTAAGGAGGAGGGAGACACTTCATTGATACTTGGACGCCCGTTCCTAGCCACCGCCGGAGTCATCGTCGACGTGCGCGAAGGTACCCTAACTTTAAACGTCGGAAACATCGAGGTGGAGCTCCACATTCCTAAGGCTATGAAGCACATGCCTTATCATGAGGAACTTGACTACATGGACCTCCTTGATGAGGTGATTGAAGAGGCGATCCCTCACTCAATTGGCGCTCTTTTCGATGAAGATTTTGAGGAAGGCCCGGATTTAGGCCAAGATGAGAAGAAAAATGATTCCCCCGACCTCTCCGCTGAAGATGATGAAGGCGACGCTGATGTCGCAAGGATTCGAGAGCTCTGCAAGCTCGCGAAACTAAGGTCTCCGAAGAAAGCTCCGCCGGCACGGAAATCGGCATCACCGGCAAAACCGTTGACCGGAGCAAATGCTAGCTTGGGGGATCCTCCCCCCAACACTATTCGAGATGAGAGACCACCGCGGGAGAACACTACGCCGCAACTCCCCAATCCAAGCGTTCTCCCCGGAAAGTTTGATGGGTGCATCTCATATGCACCAAACATCCCGCATTGATTGAAAATTATAGGGGGTCGAGCTCACGACCTTAAACGAGCGCTTGTCGGGAGCCAACCCGACGGTTTTTGCTTTATTTTTACCTTTCAATTATTTTCATTTTAGAAATTTTTATTGTTTTGAGTCGTTCGCCCAAAAATTTTGTGATAACGGGTCCTATTTTTCTTGACAGGAGAGGAGATAGGTAGATCCATCATGAGGAGGATGAACGAGTCGACGAGGAGCGCCCCAAGAAGGCGCTCGACGCTTAGGAGGAAGATGAAGTCGATTGGAGGAAGAAAGACGGAGTTTAGAGCCAAAACGAAGACAAACAGCAGAACACAAGGCTCACTCGGCCGAGTATACTAGTCACTCGGCCGAGTACACAAGTTCGTCCGGCCGAGCCGCTCATGAACAAGGGAAGTCTGCTGTACCCAACTCTCTGTTTATTTTCTTGATTTCGATATAACTGCTACTCGGCCGAGTATATATATTCACTCGGCCGAGTGAAACGGATACCCTTCTAGGGCGAGTCATGCCGAGTAGCTTGAGTCACTCGGCCGAATGGACTTACTCCACTCGGCCGAGGCTGGCAAAGCCACTCGGCCGAAGCGATAGCGGGGAGGAAATTTTCATTGGCCTCGCTCGGCCGAGTGACCACGTCACTCGGCCGAGTCGTAACGTTTTTTATATAAAGGGCGAGGGGGGCACATTTTTCGAAACGCAAAAACCCCCAAAACACCCGCGCCCCTTCAGCTCCCTCGCCCGATCCTCGCTCGCTCGCGCCCCCACTCGCCCGACCGCCGCTGCCACGCCGCCGCTCGGCCCGCCACCGCCGGCCGAGCACCCCCGTCGCCTCGCCCGAGTCGCCGTCGGCGGCCGTGCCTCCGGTCACCTCCGGTACCCCTATTTCGCCTATTTTCGCCTCTTTTTGGGTATTTTTCGAGGATCCGTGTATTAATCGAACCCCTAACCCAAATCAATTCCTATATCTGTCTATTATACCCCTAATACTCCATACATTTTGAATATTACCCGCTGAAATCGTCGTTTCATGCGCAGGTTGCTTTTTGGAGCTTAGGGGAGCCCAGGGGAGCTTCTACGGGCTGATCCGGACTTCGCGGAGGCGCTGACTTCGCACGCTTCCACTGCTTAGCACTCGCGGTGTGTCGGGGTACACTCTTTCCACTCTTTTACACGCACCGCACTTTTTTCACTTTTCGGCGCGCTCGGGGCCGATATGCCGCCCCGGACACGGCCGCGGTCGAAGAGAGCTTCCGCCAAGCGGAAGCGGTCGGATGATGCCGGCCCCTCCCACGAGTTGGAGGACTCTCCTCCACCGTCCCCCACACACCCCGCACACCCAGCACAGCCTGCAGGCCCCGCACACCCCGCACAGCCTGCAGTGCACCCACAGCCCGCACAGCCTCTCCCTGCCGACCCACAGCCACCACCACCGGCTCCACTGGTCGGGCCGCTCGGGATTACGTTCCGAGACGACGCACACCGCGCCGTCTTCGAGCGTATCTCACAGCGCTCGATCGTACCCTCCAGGTTTGCACACCTCGCTGACCTAGGACGCCTGGGGGTACTAGAGGGGATGCTCACGTTGTACGACAACGTGGACTGGCGAGATTTTCTGCAGGTGTCGACGGATACTTTTACCCGCCCGACACTTGAGGTTTTGAGTTCGATCGCCCGGACCGACGAGGGATGCTCATTCCGGTTCATGGATCGAGAGTGCCAGGTCACTCTCGATATGATGAGAGCATTCTTCTCTTGGCCCGCTGTCCCCGGAGCCGATCGCGGTTACGGCCCCACCCATATCCCCCCACCTTCCTTCGACGCCGGTGCCTTCTGGGCCCAGATTACGGGCCACCACGCTGCCTTTGACCCTAGTAGGGCCAAGGCCTCGGCCATTGTCCACCCCTGCCTCCGCATAGCCCAGCGCCTCATGGCGACCACCTTTTTGGCCAGATATGAGCCGGGCATGATGTCTACGCCAGAGCTCTACATGCTCTATGCGATGACACGTCCCAGAGCTCTATCTAGGGATGGAGACGAGCTTGTCCCCACCGTCGTGATCGACATTGCGGCTTGGTTTTTAGACCGCATCATTGTATCGGTGGGCGCTCGCTCACCGATATGCTGCGGTGGTCTGATCACCTTGCTTACCATGATGACCGGCGAGGACCTACCTGACGACTTGCGACGGGTCCCGGGCCCCACTAGACGTTATGGCCCGGATGAAGATGCTTCGTCCGCATGGTGAGCGTCACTGGGTCTGGTTGCACGGCCCTTACGGTGCCGACTACGTGATTCTCCCGAGCCCTGCTCGGACTCAGATTGCACCAGCCCACATCGACTGGCTCCCTGCGATGGATGTTCTCATCCCCGCTGCCTACGTGCTCGAGGCCGAGGAGGCCGAGCAGGCCCACGCTGCCCACGCTGCCCACGCTGCCCCCGCAGACCCTGCTGCACACCCTGCCGAGCCTGCTGCCGAGCCTGTTGACCCAGTGGCCCCTCAGCCCATACCTGATGTTTCCGCTGCTCCTGACACTTCTGTCCCCACTTCTGTCAGTGTCACGAGTACCTCAGCTGAGCCCACTTCCACCACTTCCACCATTTCCGCGGATGTCACCACTGTCACCACCACACCCACTACCACCGCTGGCCCTCTGTCTGCTGAGCCGATTTCCTCTGCCCCACCCGAGCGCCCGCCGACCGTAGTCGAGTGCGGAGAGCCCTCTGTCTCCACTGCCGCTGTATTTTCCGAGAGTGTCGTGGCGTCTGTCCACACTTCTGTGCCACTGACCTCTCTGGCCGCCTCGCTGCCACTTTTGCACACTTCTTTCGCTGCCGCTGCCTCCACTTCTCACCAGCCGGTGTCCCGGCCTCACACTGAGGCCAGGCCCACATTTGCAGGCACGACACCTTTTGTCCCCTTCCCTGCTAAGCCCGTTACATACTCTACCCGTGTACGCCAGCCTCGCCCTGCACAGCCTAGACCGGTGCGTCCCTCTGCACCACCCCCGCCCGACACTGTACTGCAGAGCATACGTGCTCTTGAGTTGGCGGTGAGTGGTCTTAGAGGTGACCTTAGGACCCTGTCCTCCACCGTCTCTGCGATGGCTGGACGCTTCGAGCTGATCCCCCAGATCCATTACTGTCTCACCCAGGTTCTGGAGCGTCTCCCGCGCGTACCACGACCCACCCAGCAGGTTCCCACACACACTTCCACACACACTAGACCTACTGCCACTTCCACGCCCACCCCAGCTCAGCAGCCTACACCACCGCCACCACCACCTTCGCCTCAGGACGGAGACGGCGCAGCACCACCTTCTTAGGCACCCTTGATGCCTTGATTTATTCCTGCCGTTGTGCTGCCCGTTTCTGCTGGGTCCTGTTGCACTTTTTGTCCACCCCCCCTCCCCTCACTTATTATGGTATTCTCTTTTTGATCATATCTTTTTATATCTATTTTGGGAGAGAGGGAGAGTTTTTGGTGACACTTATATCTATGTACTTATATCTATGTATCGCTCCTATCTGTGCATGCATCATGTCCTCATCATATTTTCATTTCTTTATTTTACCTTTTTCTTTTCATTTTTTCATGCATGCATCCTCACTTGCCCCTCCCATCGCTTGTCTCTCGGTGTGCCACACTTTGCACATTGAGGACACTGTGCCATTTAGCTTGGGGGAGTGAGTTCTCACGTTCTTTTTCGATTTGCCACCTTTATTTTTAGTTTTTCACACCATTTTTTCGCTTTTGCACTTATTTTTCATCATTTTTCTTTTATTTTTCCATGCATCACGTTTTTCTTATTTTCCTGTGTGCTGCATTGCATAGTTTTATTTTTCCTTCATCTTTATTTCTTTCTTTTTCATCTCATGCTAGAGATGACTTTTCTATGATGATGATGACGTTGGATTTAGCTTATTCTATATGCATGCTATATTTGTCATGTCTTAGGTTTTATTTCAGATATCATATGCTATGACTTGCTTTGCATTTAGAATAGTAACCCACACCTTTTTCAGCATGAAAATGGATGAAATTTTATTATTAGCTGAGTCTGAATATTCATATGTATGCTATCACAGAAAACAGACCAAGATTCACGCATTGAGTGCCTATATCTGGAGTACTGATTTCTTTTCCTATATCACTTCTATATGCATGAATTGTACACTTCACTTCAGGATGATTGAATGATGTTAGCTATGATAAATCTGGATTAGTTAGCTTTTTTGTGATCGAAACTGAGTAGATTAGATTACCCTGCTGAAGTTGTCGTGCATGTCTTATAGAGTGAACCGAGAGTTATATTTATTTCTTTCTCCACAAATCTTGAACATCATTTCTCTACTTTTCAAATCATTGGTGAATCTCCCCTTAGTGATTCTATTTTATGGCATTTTCCCCCGCTACTAATTCCTAGCTCCAAATCTCTTATTCTATAAAAAAAGAGAGAAAAACATTCTTGTACATCATTATCTCTCTCTGAGTTGGGATCGTTGTGTATATATTGCTTATAAAAAAACAAAACAAAAAAAACAAAACAAAAGAAAAAAAAGAAAAGAGCAAAAATCCTGAATAAAAGATCACATCTCACTTTCTTTCTTTCTTCTTTCTTTTCGTTGCTTTTGGAGCTATATGTATAAAAAAATGGGGATGTAAATATTTTTTATGCCACCACGCTTATAGATAAGCTTGGGGGAGGGGATCCATTGATGTGTGTGAGAGTGACTACTTGACATTGCACGACAACCTAGGCTAAGTAATATTCTATACTCGGTGAGATTATTTTAGTTTTACGAAATCCAGAAATCTAAGCCTAGCACTCATTTCATGAAATCCATACTTTTTTATTCTCTCTATTCTATAGTGTGATACTCTTATACTCCTGATAGAAAGCGTTCAATTGAAAAGTGTGTGATCTGTGATTTGTATACCGCTTTAAATGATTCAGACGATGTTAATTTTAAAATTATTCCGTTTTTCATGATTATATCGTTTTTCGTGGGTTTTCTATTTCTATTTGCACTATTATACTATGATATCAAAATAAAATTCTTTGACATGTATTTTTCATTCGGTGCATGCTATAAGAGTAAGTGAAACCCACGTCCTGAGAAAATGATCTAGTATCCTACCTCTTCGCTTCTTTCTTTCTTTATTTTCATTTCGTTTTCATTCTTCTTCGTTTTTTCATTTTTCATTTTTTTTTTCTCGCCGTTTTCATTTTCCAAATCCACCGGGTTCGCCTTTTACTTATCTTCCTCGAGGACGAGTAAGAGGCAAGCTTGGGGGATTTTGATCACTCCTTATTTTACACCTTTTTTCCACATGTTTGCATACCATTTAGATCGCCCAAATCATGTTTTTCACGATATATCGACGATATTGCGATGCTTTTCACGATTTGTTGTTTTTGTCGCATTTCAGGTGATTTGGCGCGATTTGGAGTGATCTCGAGATGCGCTTACTCTAGACGGTCACCGACGACCTCCCCGAGGGGTATTTTGCTGTTGGAGAGGAGCGGAAGAAGAATGGACGTCGCAGGAGCGACGAAGAGGCCAAAATAAGCAGATTGGGCATTTTTTGTGTCCCACTCGGCCGAGTGGAGGAGCCACTCGGCCGACCAGCGAGACACTGCTCGGCCGACCAGTTCAGACACGATTTCTATGTGCACTCGGCCGAGCACCGAAGACCACATCGGCCGAGTGACGATACCACGTCCGCCCGAGTGGCGCCCAGACGAAGCCCTTCCAAAACATCGAAGTTACTGTTTTTCGGCTGCCTGAACTTCAGAAGACCCACTCGGCCGAGTGGTAAATCCCATCCGCCCGAGTATCATGAAGTCATCGGCCGAGTGACGACAACTCACTCGGCCGAGCCGCCCCCGAAGTAGAGACCCCTGAAGGCCCTGACTTACTGGAAAATTACAGGGTTTCTCACTCGGCCGAGCGACGTTTGTCACTCGGCCGAGTGCGATGCGCTGCCTGTAGCGAAAACTGCGGAAAACAGGCTGTGCAGGGGCATTTTGGTCACAATTTTTGGACGATTTTTGGGGCTATTTAAACCCTGTTTTTACCCTAGTTTTGGGGGCTCTCTCTTAGATTTTTTGCAGCTTTTTAGATTAGTTTTTTTTGCTTTATTCTTGTGATTGGAGAAGGAGCAAAACTTGGATTTTTGTTGGATTAATTGAAGAACTACATTGGTTTGCATCTCTTTTCCCTAAAAATTCTATTTTTATTGTTTATATCATTGTTGTGATGAATTCTATTGCTTATCTCAACGATTATTTTTGTGATCTTGCTATGATTTGTGAGTAGTCTCCACGTCTTGGGGCGTGTGGATGAACCCTACAAGCCCACTTTCATATTTGTGATGAATTGGTAGAAATTGAGCTAGAATTGCTATTAGAGATTAAATTGGGATCGATTTACTACGGATTGCTAGGTATTCTTATCAATCGGGATTTGCAAGAGATTGGATCCCAATTTGATAGGAAGCCCTAGAAATCCGAATTGGGTTGGAGTCGGATTTTTCGAAGTATCGGTTTGCAAGAGATTGGACCGATACTCGGATTCCCGGTTGCAATTCTATACCGATACCCGTTTGCAAGAGATTGGACGGGTAGGAACTATCCTAATCTAGATCGTGGACCGAGTTTGCAAGAGATTGGGCTCGGTGCGCGATTGGACGATGATGTTGATCCTAATGCTAGCTTCCCTAGGGTAGGGTTTGCAAGAGATTGGACCCGACCCTAGGATAGCTATAGACCGGCAACAGCGCGAGAGCGTGAGCTTGGTTCTACATTCAGTTGCAACTAGTTCATCCGAATTCTCATTCTAGCAATTTTGATACCGATGAACCACATTTATGAAGTATGGTGTGTAGCGGGGATTCCCCATTCCCTAGACGTTCTTTATTTGATTTGATATTTCGCACATTTGTCTGACGATTGTGACAGGATCGCCAAAGGCAAATCTCTCTTCTTGAATAGCCAGGTTGATCGGAGCAAGCACAGTCATTCGTCCTCCCTATGTTCGATATCCCGCTCGCTGCTACACCGTGCACTTGCGGTAAAACTACAACCGTTCTTTGGGTATATACTCGGGACCGACCAACCCTCACTTATAAGATACCTAGAACCCCAAACGGGGGACGCATTTAAGACACGTCTTAAAGACTGTGATTTCGATGAGACGAGTTTTCCCAAAATAGGCCCAGATACTGGAAAATCTGGTGCGAAGCAAATGTTAAAGTGGAATACAAAAAGTCTGACCCACTACGATCCGGTAACAAAACAATGTGATGATAAGATCCTGAAGATCTTACACATCCAAAACACAGTTCATAGATTACCGGATTCGTTTACTGACAACCAGAAGATTGTCAGATTACACATCCCTGCTGTAAAAACTCCAGTTAGGATTGACATCCCCGAGAATGGATGCAACCCACCAGCAGCAGAAGTGGCTGATCCTCAACAGAAAAGAGGCAGACCACCAGGCTCCAAGGACAGAAACTCCTGGAGACCTTAAGACAATACTACCACAGGACAATGAGCTCATGTCCACACCCTCACCCTTTCCGGAATCCACTGCAGAGGAACTGCCGGGAAAAAGTGAAATTGAAAGTAAATGTTGTACGTACTGGGGAGGTGTTGGACAGATAGAACATAAATTGTCGACAAAATATTCACGTATCATATTGCCATATACATCGCAAAAGCGATGATGAGTATAAATTATCGTTCCATACTCCGTTGCTTGAATGCAAACGTAGAGATTGGCCAAATGTGGAACAGGGCAATAAAAGATGAGCTGGACTCACTTATGAAATGTGAAATGTTCGGACCTGAAGTCCAGACACTAAAAGGTGTCAAACCTGTGGATAAAATAAAGTATTGCACATATAAGACAAATAAATACAAAATTGTACGCTATAAGGTACAACCTATAGCCCAAGGGAAAATTTCGCTGAAACTAGGGATTGAACAAATCAAAATGAGCATGTCTCATAAATGATGCATCAAGTCTCCCTTAGTTATCAAAAGCGAATACCTTACGATTTGGCAAAGGAAAACTTTGGATACGCTGTTATTGGATGTTGTGACGGCATACCTTCGTGGATACCTTGGTAAAGAGAATTTTCACATTTCCTTAAAAGCCTGAATAGACCTCGGGACATCTATTCTATAGAAGAAAAATAATGAAAATAACGTACAACCAAGAGAATCGCTTGACAAAGCAATGATTCCTACTGAAGGTTGTCTTTGCATCTGAGCAAAGAGCAAGATTTGAGATCATAGTTGTAAACAACTAAAATCTTATCGGATCTCCTGAAGAGAAAACCGAGACATCAGTTCAAGCCTGACTTTTAAACATGAAATAAAAAGACCTAGGTAAACATAAAGTCATGGCTCAATGAATCCTGTTACATACGCCCAGAAGTGCGTTGGAGAAATTAAAAGGACCATTGTCATCCAAAGTACACCTACGGGAGTATACCTAATGGATGTACAAAAAGAACCCTTCCGATCGCTGGAAGAGGGGGATGATATAACTGGTCCTAAAGTCCCTTATCTAAGTGCAATCAGGCACTCCTGGCTAACTGCACGCGTCCCGATATAGCAATTGCAGTAAACTCATTAGCCAGAGATAGTTGGCACCTAAAAGGGCCATTAGACCGGGGTTAAGCCTTCTGCGCTTCCTCCAAGGGTCGAAAGATTTGGACTTTCAATATGAAGTAGCATCCTCCAATGTTTATGCAAATGCATGTTACTGGACCGGTCCATATACTGAGAAATTACAGAACGGGTACCCACAGTGGGATGGCTTTCTATTGCAGATCTGCAAAGCACTTCATGAAGGCGACATCACCCTATCATTCCGAGATCCTCACCACACCAATGGTGTATTTGAGGGCGCCCGCTGGTACATCACATCCCAATGACGATTGGGATAGAGGCTGGTATTGTGGAGCTGACCACATAGTCTGAAGACCACATCAGAGGCGACGATACTTAGCACACCTCTCCAGAGTTTCTGGATTCAGCAGCTGCTTAATTGCAATAACTTTGTAATCTGTGTATATTTTCGGAATGTTGTAAATAGGAGTGATGAGATAAGCCTAAGAGATCTGAAAGCCTAAGAGCTTTTACAGATCAGGGGGAGTTGATGGAATATGTACTCTTTTTCCCTTAGCTATGGTTTTTCCCACTGGGTTTTCCATAGCCAAAGGTTTTAACGAGGCAAATCACATCAACTCTGGATTCTAAAGTATCCACCCGTCTGTGACGCTCAGAATCCAAAAGTATTCATGAGCAGAGTCACCTGTGCAAATCAGGGGGAGTTAAAGAGCATTTATACTCTTTTTCCTTAACTATGGGTTTTCACACTGGGTTTTCCATAGAGAAAGGTTTTAACGAGGCAAATCTCACCAACTCAGGATCCTGAAGTATCCACCCAATGTAAGACTCTCTTATGCTCAGAATCTTGACGTATTCACGGGCAGAGTCCACACTTATGGCTGGATAAGGGGGAGTGTTGTGAACGGTTATTTAACCGTAGTTGGTTGAGATTCTGGGCTATCCTAGAGATAGACACATATCAATGTAGCCCATATTTGTATTCTCCCATATTGCCTATAAATAAAGAGCTGGGGGCTCCTCCCTCAAGTGTTGATTCATAACAGTATGTATATATATTTAACTTAAAAGTTTTTAGTTCAGAGCTCTAACTTTCTTTTCAAAAAATAGATATAATTAGAGAATAATGTGAACCATATGATATCCGTTATTCTCTATTAAGCAAATTTGAAATTTATTTTTGGGTATTCATGTGCGAGGCTATAACAAACACGTCCAAATCAAGCTATAGTCAAAGGAAAAAAAAGAGCAAAATAAATACAAATTTTTCAAAAAGGAAAAAAAAACCGATGAAAAAGGAAAAATGCCACCCACTCACCATCGGCACCTACGTCATTTTCCTCCCTCATACCTTAACATTATATTATTTATTAATTTTAAAATATGTCGAAAATTCCTAATTATCAGTACACCAACATGCATCCAAATCCCCAACCATATATAAAATATCCTATTCCTAATTAATATTAAACAAATGAAGAAATAATTAATTGAATGTCATAATCACACATATATGTTTCCTTTTTTATCCCTCCCCCTATTCCTCCTCTTCTTATATGTTCTCCTCCTCTTCCCCTTCTCTTTCTTCTCCCCCAACACAAAAGGCTTAAAGAATGGCTCCATACCCGAAGCCTCACGCGCAGCGCACGAGCGTCCTGACCATCGCCACCCTTGCCATCCTATGCACCTTCTCCTACCTCCTCGGCGTCTACAACAACCACTCCGGCGGCAGCGACACTGCCGCCGCCGCCACCAACTTCTCCGCCGCCTCCTCCTGCCACCTAGCCAACCCCAACGCCAACCCCAACTCCACGTCCACCGTCGAGCTCGACTTCGGGGCCCACCACAACCCGGACGAGTCGACGGTCAACGCGGCGACTACCCCTTCCCGGTCGGCCCAGTTCACGCCGTGCGACGTCAAGTACTCCGAGTACACACCCTGCGAGGACCGTGACCGGTCGTTGAAGTTCGACCGGGACAGGCTCATCTACAGGGAGAGGCACTGCCCGGAGAAGGGCGAGTTGATGAAGTGCCTCATACCGGCACCTGCCGGTTACAAGAACCCGTTCCCGTGGCCGACCAGCAGGGAGGTGGCCTGGTTCGACAACGTCCCGCACAAGGAGCTCACCGTCGAGAAGGCTGTCCAGAATTGGATCCGTGTCGACGGCGACAAGTTCCGGTTCCCCGGCGGCGGGACCATGTTTCCCAACGGCGCCGACGCGTACATCGACGATATCGGCAAGTTGATCGACTTGAAGGACGGGTCGATTCGAACCGCCATCGATACCGGCTGCGGGGTGAGCTTTTTTTCCTTAATCTGTTTTTCGGCTTTTTTTCCTCCGCCGGTCGGGACGTGAACCGGAGCGGGTCTGGGTCTGGAATTCAGCGGTTGTTGACGGTACACGAGGGGGTTGAACCTAAAACGGGCAATTTTCTTCTAGTTTTCTTTATTAAAAAATATTTGCCATAATTGTGTGGATTTATTCTGATTTTTTGGAGCTCGAATCGAAATTAATTCGGGGATGTGCTTATTGAGGCAGGAGTAGGTAACGGTCTAAAAAAGGAACCATGCATTCTCATTTATTTTGATCCTTTCTGGGAAAAGAGGGAAAAAAAACGGGAACAATAAATTTGAAAAAAAAATCGAATGTGGTCATTTTTAATGACGAGTTTGAATACATGGAACTTTGATAGCTAATTTATTTTCCGTTTGGGCGTTCCCACCTATTTATAGCAATCAATTTTAAATGGCACCGAATCATAACTTGCTATAATTCGTTAGACCGCCAACGTGAATCGATACCTTTTTCTCCATTGACAATTATGAATACACGCCAATTTTGAGTTGAATGATGTGTTTTAATTTTCCGCATTGATTGGAATTCACGCAGGTAGCGAGCTGGGGAGCTTACTTGCTATCACGAGACATAATAGCAATGTCATTCGCGCCGAGAGACTCCCACGAGGCACAAGTCCAGTTCGCGCTCGAGCGAGGCGTTCCGGCGATGATCGGGGTCCTGGCATCGAACCGCCTACCGTACCCCTCCAGGGCATTCGACATGGCCCACTGCTCGCGGTGCCTGATCCCCTGGCAAATGTACGACGGCCTCTTCTTGATGGAGGTCGACCGCATTCTCCGGCCGGGCGGCTACTGGATCCTATCGGGACCGCCGGTCAACTGGAGGACGCACTGGAAGGGGTGGGAGCGGACGAAGGAGGACCTCAATGAGGAGCAGACGGCCATCGAGTCGGTAGCCAGGCGACTCTGCTGGAAGAAGATAAAGGAGAAGGGGGACATCGCGATATGGCAGAAGCCAACCAACCATGTGCATTGCAAGATGAACCGCAAGATCATCAAGTCCCCTCAGTTCTGTCCCGCGCACAATCCGGACGCGGCCTGGTACACTAAAATGGAGGCCTGCATCACTCCCCTTCCCAATGTGGGCGAGATCCGAGACGTCGCGGGGGGAGAGGTTAAGCGATGGCCGGAGAGGCTGACCGCGGTGCCGCCGAGGATCAGCAGCGGGGGCGTCGAGGGGGTCACGGCGGAGATGTTCCTGCAGGACACGGAGCTGTGGAAGAAGAGGGTGGGCTACTACAAGTCCGTCATCGGGCAGCTGGGGGAGAAGGGGAGGTACCGGAACCTGCTCGACATGAACGCGAATTTCGGGGGTTTTGCGGCCGCGTTGATCGACGACCCGGTCTGGGTCATGAACGTCGTGCCCACGGCCACGAAGGTCAACACGCTCGGGGTCGTGTACGAGCGGGGGCTGATCGGAACGTACCAAGATTGGTGAGTGTGGATCACGACGTGGGCGCTGTCGCGGTTGCAAAATTGGGGACGGATTTTTGACACATCGACTCTGTTTTTTGTTGGTGCAGGTGTGAGGCAATGTCGACGTATCCGAGGACCTACGATCTGCTTCACGCCGATAATGTGTTCAGCCTCTACAAGGACAGGTACAGTTGTCAGTATGCTATGTTTGTATGTTCATACGTATGTTTGTGTGCGTGTACGATGACGGTGACGGTGACGACGACAACAGGTGTGAGGCGGAGGACATATTGCTGGAGATGGACAGGATACTGAGGCCGGAGGGGGCCGTGATATTGAGGGACGACGTCGACGTGTTGGTGAAGGTGAAGGGCATCGCGGAGAGGATGAGGTGGGACAGCCAGATCGTCGACCACGAGGACGGGCCACACCAGAGGGAGAAGCTCCTGCTGGTCGTCAAGAGATACTGGACAGCCCCTCAAGAACAGAGCCAGGAACCGTCCTCTTAGACTCTTACCACACATAGAGACCGACACCCCTTTTTCCTTTTCTTTTTTTTTTAGGCTTCGTTTTAGTTTGGATTGGTTCCCATTGATCTTGTTTTAAGCTGCTGGCGTGGTTCGATTTTTGTGATTCTTTCAACCACAGGGAGGGAGTATATATAAGTGGTTGTAGTCGGACGAATGGATTATTGCGGGGGTTCGTGCATCAATGGATGGATTATTTGTGATGGGGACTTCATTCATAAGATACAGTCACCTAGTCTTGTACGCAATCGACGCTTCATCCTGATTAATGCTCATCCAAGATGATCATATCTTAATAGAATAACTATCAGAATTAATGCTTGTTTGGCCCCTCTCAATTCAATATATGCGGGTGGAGCCGTCATTTTTGATTTGATCGATCCATGGTCAGCATACCAAGCGCCATGTGACATAATCTAAAACGGTGGACTCTCCTCGTAGAGTCTGGAAATCATTCCTCACTGGATACAGAACATGGACCAGGGATTTGTACGCAAGAGCGCTGACCTTTTCTCAGGCGCCTTAACAGACCAAAAGTCCGATGATGCGCTTCTTGCGGGCGTGATCTTTGTTTTTTTGCCCCACTGTTTATATCAAAAGCGTAACCATCCATACGAACGCCGACTATTATTAGCTATTGTCGATGGTATTCAATTTCCAATTCACACCGATGGAAATCAGAAGCTGTTGGCAGGTAAATTCCTCACAAACAGTGAGGTGGTGCTGATGTGACGCTTGATCGGCAGATGAGTAGGACCCGAAGATGGCTGAAGCCGGGTCAGTGTGAGCTAAGTCCGAGCTATTGGGTGACGCTCGACCTAACTCCGAGCAGTTTATGAGCTATCTGCAGCACATACAAATCGTCAGAGGGGTCGGGTCTGGGTTCTTACCCAAATCTCCTCCGCTTAGGGTCAGTAAGAGACTTAAAGGAAGCTATGTGCAGCTAGGTCCGACCAAAAGGGAGGCCGTCCTATCACTGTCACACCGAGGTATGTAGGAAGAAATGTAAAGTGGAAGTAGCAGAGTAAGTTGTCAAAATGCCTTAATGTTTAGTATATTTGGAGCTTCTCTTTAGTCTCATCATCTTTTGGACTATTTATAGGTGACGGTTTCCCTTTCGTGCCGTCATCGAAGTGGGAATTTTTGATTTTGACCGCCAAAATCCCCACACCTCCGATTCGGTCGTTGTGTTGGTATGAGGCTCGGAGTAAGGACGCTTATGGATCATTGACACGTGTCCCCTAATCAAAGGATTGGGCCTAATCG
The DNA here is from genome assembly GCA_030789695.1 of Scilla litardierei. NCBI lineage: Eukaryota > Viridiplantae > Streptophyta > Magnoliopsida > Asparagales > Asparagaceae > Scilla > Scilla litardierei. The sequence goes on along the minus strand of CM061142.1, from coordinate 491,553,978 downwards.
TGGAGATATTATATGCATTATAAAAAAGGAAATGAGGGGAATGAGACGAACTTTCTTGTTTGAACATTAAAAAAAGAGACCATTTACCTTCGTCGTTTCTACTCCCCTTTGATGATTTCATCAATGGCGTCTCTTCGTCATCTGGGGTCGCCAAACAATGGGAAGAGATGGAAAGGGCAGAGCTTGCTTCGTCTCCAATCTCTTGCCATGATGATCTCTGAAACGTGGATGAGGCACATGCGGACGTTAGCCCTTCAAAACGAATTGTAGAGAGGGAAAAGCTTGGCACTTATCCCTGTCGATCCTGAGGCCACAATACCTCGAGATTGTAAAGGAACTCTCGTCGTTCCCGACGCAGTTGCCAACCAAGCCTCTGAAGTGCCAGTTGATCAGCTTCACACACTTCAAAAAGATTATGTCCGATTTTCCTATCAGGTTCGGATTCCTCCAACGAATGAAAGGGTTGGCTTCCCTGGAGAATGTGAAGTGGGGGTACACAAAAAAGATTTCTGTCATGGGCTTCGCTTCCCCCATTCACCCTTTCATCCCCCAAGTATGAATGCGCTGTGGCTCTCCCTTTGCCCGTTGTTGAGTACATGGGCCCAGCCCATTAAGCAAGTAGATAAATTTTACTGGCTGGACGAAGACGGCCCGTGGCCCGTAACATTTGGGTTGAATGAGTCAACCCAACCTCCCTCATAGTCCATTACTCTTGTGTTTGACAAAGTCAAATCTCCTCATTAAATTGCCCACTTTCATAACCTTAATTAGAGGAATAAATGGCCAGAATAAATGGGGGAGTTACTCCTTTTGTGGACTAATTCAAAGCCCACTAATAATGCAAATAGTTGTCACTTAACGTGGAGGGAAGTTACAAGGAAAAAGGAGAGAGAATAAATATCCCCAGGATCAAGGAAAAGAGTAAGCCAGATCTCGTACATGAGATCTCCAAAGAATGGCTAAGTACCATACAAAATATACTCTCTCATCCCTCACTCTAATATCTTCCTCTTCATCTTGCTTTTTAGTTTTTCATCTAATGGAGACTAACTTGAGCGTCGGAGGGGGATCGGTCGAGCCCAAACCCCGATCCCCAATCCCCTAACGATTTTCTCATGTTACATGATTATGGAGATATCGCGAAGCTAGGGGAACATCCATCTGTGGAGTCCGATCCTAGCACCCTCGACCAGGAGACACTCGTTCACGGGTCTCATCTATTAGCCGACGAAGGGTCGATCCAATGAAAGCATGCTCGTCGGCCAATTACCGTTTCGGTCATTTTTGGCCTTAACCGTTTGGCGCCGTCTATGGGAAAAGGAGTCAACATCCCCGTCGTCGCTGAACAAGAGACTATGTCAACTCAACCCAACAATCAGAGGCCTGAAAGGCCAATTCTCGAGGGGACCTTGAAGATGATTCTCCCTTTCTGATGATTCTTTGCATTGGGAGCCCAATAGCAGCTCAGTACATATGCAAGAGCCTCGCAGAAGGTCTTCTCCTGCTGCAAGAGCCTCGTCGAAGTTCTTCCCGTGCTGCAAGAGCCTCGCTGAAGGTCTTCCCCTACGGCAAGAGCCTCGCCGAAGGTCTTCCCCTGCCATAGGAGCCTCGTCGAAGGTGTTCCCCTGCTGCAGGACCCTCGCCGAAGGTCTTCTCCTGCAGAAGGAGCCTCGTCGAAGGTCTTCTCCTACTGTAGGAGACTCGCCGAAGGTCTTCGCTGGCTGCCTAAGCCTCGCCGAAGGTCTTCGATCACTCGCTGCCTGAGCCTCGCCAAAGGTCTTCGCTCGCTGTCTGAGCCTTGTCGAAGGTCTTCGTTGGCTGCCTGAGCCTCACCGAAGGTCTTCCATGGCTGCCTGAGCCTCCCCAAAGGTCTTCGCTCGCTGGCTGAGTCTCGTTGAAGGTCTTCGCTTGCTGCCTGAGCCTCGTCGAAGGTCATCTCTCGCTGTATGACCCTCGTCGAAGGTCATCCCTCTCTTCCAGGCCTCGAAGGAGCACGAAGCTCATTGCATGAGCCTCGTTAGAACTCACAGTGTGCTGATCCAAGTCGCTCAACCTTCGATCGAAGTTCATGGGGGTCAATTCGAATCACCAAACCTCATTGGAGCTCGCCATGGATCGATCCAAGTCGCCCCATCATCGATCTAAGTCGCCCAATCATCGACCAAAGCTCGTGGTCGTCGATCAGAACTGCCACAGTTCGACCGATTGCGCTACCAAGTTCGCTCATCCGATGATCAAACTTGGATAAATGAGCACAGAATAGCTTCTCCGTTGAGGCACAACCATATCAAGCCGCTTCCCGAGCTCCAAACTTTGGGGAGCCAACCTCCATCTGGACATCAAAAAATTTGCCCGAGACGTATCAGAGCTCCGAGCTCCGAAACAGCTTAGCGAATTCCTTTCAAAAACCGAGGATGCTCGTCATTTTCAGTGGTGGAGGATGGGAAACCACTTCAGGTCGTCTCTTTCCATCCCTACTCTAGTTACAACTTAAAGTAACGATAATTTTTTCTAGCAAAACCTTTCTTTAAACATTTTCTCTCCCACCAGTGGGATGAAATTTGTGTACCCAGGGTCGATGTAGAGGATGTTTCGCTTGTTAAATACGAATCTATGAATACAGCTTCCCATCGATCCTACTATGTCCACCTCACCGAGGTGAGCATCACCTCAATTTTTAACGTCAACAATCCACATCAAATAGCGGGAAGCAACACCTGAAGTGAAGATGACCTATATTGGGAGAGGATGATCCCGGCGAGCGGACATGGATGAACTTTCGTCGTCAGTCGTAAGTCGAAGGAGACACACCCTCGTAACCGAACGACTCTCCTTGGTTGTCAGCCGTAAGCCGAAGGGCCACCCCCTCGCTACTGAATGACCTTTAATAAGGCGTCAGCCGTAATCCGAAGGGGCTATCTCATCGCAACTGAACGACCTTCATTACGTCGTCAGCCGTAAGCTGAAGGGGCCACCCCTCGAAACTGAATGACCTTTTACATCGTCAGCCATAAGCCAAAGGGGCCACCCCCTTGCTACCAAACGACCTTTGCTAAGGCGTAAGCCGGAATCAGAAGGGGATATCCCCTCGCAACTGAACGACCTTCATTATGTCTTCGGTCATAAGTCGAAAGGGCTAAAGCCCTAGCCACCAAACGACTTTGTTAAGGCGTCAGCCGTAAGCCAAAGGGGCCACCCCCTTGCAACTGAACGACCTTCATTACGTCTGCAGTCTTAAGTCGAAGGGGCTACGCCCCTCTCCACCGAATGATTTTGTTAAGGCGTCAGTCGTAAGCCGAAAGGGCCACCACCTCGCAACTGAACGACCTTGATTACGTCTTCGGTCATAAGTCGAAGGGGCTATGCCCCCACACCACCGAACGATTTTGTTAAGGCGTCAGCCATAAGCCGAATGGGCCACCCCTCGTAACTAAACGCCCTTCATTACATCTTCGGTCATAAGTCGAAGGGGCTATGCTCCTCGCCATCGAACGACTTCGTTAAGGTGTCAGCCGTTAGCCGAAGGGGCCACCCCTCGCAACTGAACGACCTTCATTTTGTCTTCTGTCATAAGCCGAAGGGGCTACGCCCCTCGCCACCGAACGACTTTGTTAAGGCATTAGCCGTAAGCCGAAGGGGCCACCACTCGATACTGAACGACCTTCATTACGTCTTTGGTCATACGTCGAAGGGGCTACGTCCCTCGCCACTCGCAAATTACTCCAATATCGCTCCAAATCCCTGAAATGGGCATAAACGCTCCGAAAGTCATATTGTTCCAAATAATAGCATAAAAGCGTATAAAATAGGGGTTTGGAGGGTGAAATGTATCATGAAAATATGCGATAAATCATGTAAAATAGGCGCATATCAAAATCCACCAAGCTTACCTCTTACTCGTCCTCCAGGAAGACGAATACAAAGCTCACCGGGAGGTAAAAATAAGAAAATGAAAAAGAATACGAAGTGGAAGGGGTCGCTAGATTATTCTCTCAGATCTCAAGCCGTAAGTTACACATCACGATAACTCGAAAAATACAAATCACATGCTATAAAGATTTCATATCTTACTTAAACTTGGTACTTGCAAGCTTTCAAGAACAACAAAAGAGACTCTCTAATTTCATGCAATCAACTCATATTCACATCATGCAATTTATAGAATTTAATATACAAATGTTGGCGATGCACTTTTCAATCAAAAGTTATAAATGAAGCATATAAGAATCACGCCAAGCATGCAATAGAGAATGGAATAAAAGTCATGGCATTCACATATTTATATCAAATTATAAGAAATCTCCATAATTAAAGTATTTTGCTAAGTTTCAGCATTACGAAATATCTCCATTCATGCACAACTCCACTCTAATGTCATACTCACTCATATAGTCAAAGGAATTCACCCCCCCAAGCTTAGCTTGAGGCGTCGCATCCAAAGGAAAATGATAGTGGAAAGTGGGGGTTTTGCCTTGGTTTTCCCAAGTATTTTTGTGGCTCCAATAATAAGATAGAGAGATATTTTTCTTTTTTTTTGGACTTTTTGTTTCTCATTTTTTCTTTTTGGATTTTTGTATGAGCTATATGATTTGGATTTTTGGTTTTTGGCTCCTTTTTGACTTTTTGAACTTTTTGGAGATAACTTTCCTTTTGCAATGGATTTTTGGGAATAGATGCGGTATGAGTAGCTGCAAGGGGTGAACTCAAGTGACATGTAGAGAATCAAAAGATATATGTGGAGAAGGAAATGATGTAACACTCGGTTCACTCATAAGATGTGCACACTGGTTCAATAAGATAATACCTCAACTAAAACTCATATGTAAGCATTGATATTCTTAATCATCTTAATAAATAATGAAGTCAAGCGGTAAAGCGTACGACCATATCAGGCATGCAACAGAAGGTCAATAAGAGAATAATACAGATACTTCAGATATACAAATGATGCGTGAATCTTGGTGCATTTCCAACAAAAGCATACTAAATATTGTTGCATATTTTCAGCTTCAATAATTTCATGTATTCACTTAGAGAAGGCATCAAAAAAAATATAATTTGCAAGCACATGTGAATAGCAAGATTATAGAATACTCTAAGTAGCATGACAAGAATAATAAGCATCGTGAAAGCTGCTAAAGGTATAAGAGATATCATCATACAGAATATATCTGGCATAAAGAGGAAAAGAAAAGTGGGAAATAAAGAGAAAGAAAAGAAAAACAAGCACACAGTAGGATGCATGAACACACGTAAAAGGAAAATAAGATGGAAAAAAATGAAAAGATGATGCAAACATTTGAAAATTTCTAAAAATCCTAAAATGAAGTAAAAATGCAACTAAATGGCATGGACATGCACTCCCTCAAGCTTAAACTTCACATTGTCCTCAATGTGATCATAAATAGAAAAATGTGAGGAATAATGATAAATATGATGGGGGTGAGTGAAAAATGATGAAATGAATGCCATGAAATCCTAATGCAACTACATGCACATACAATGATGCATGAGAGCGCTTTCCCCCAAGCTTATGCCAAACAATCTTATTCAAATGACTCGATAAAAAATGTCACGGCTTTGCTAAGCAAGATCAAGTCAAACGAATAAGAAAGTAAGATTTTACTTGAAAGAAATGCTCGATGGTGGTGAGCAAAAGGATGTGACACATCAAAATATGAAGAGGGTAGCAATCAATATAGCATATAAAGGGTGGGGTGTAAAAGATTATTGTCGCCGTCATGTGAGGTGATATTTATTCGAAACTAACAAATGAAGCAAATCTATACTGTCCTCTCGTTGTCGAGAGGATTCGTGTTTATTGAAATCATAAAATACTACACTACTGGATTGGTATCACCTATAGCAAAAGGCGGGTCCAGTATATTTGCCAGTGCAGGTAACTGCTCCAACTGCTCCTTTCGTGGCTCCGCCAGATGCGTGTGTCCATAGACTCCATCAGATTCCAACAATGCGGCTTCCAGCATCTCTCCAGGGACTCCACCTATACCCTGCAAAAGATAAGCTGCATCAATCTGAGGTGGATAATTTTTCTCCAAAATAAATGTATTCCAAAGAGGGTCATCAATATAAGTATTGAAAATTAAAGATGGTTGACAACACTTCCCTGGAAATAAATCTCTACTCTCATGCACCATGTCGACCAACTCCTCGTTGTTCGCTTCAGGGTCTTCAGGTAGCTTTGGCATATAATCGTGTGCCTCATGATGCAACTCCTCATCATCGTCAGACTCGTCCCAGCGCACCTCCTGATCATATTCAATAGAATTCATGGGTGCTGACTCCTCGCTCTCCTCCTCGTATATGTCCCATCGTACCTCTTGATCATATGTATGTGTATCTTGCAAAAGGCGCAATGAGTCATCAAAATCTGAATCATAAAAAACATCATACACGGGAGGAGAATCAAATGTAAGAAACGAGGGGGTAAAGAGATCTCCATAAAGGGGAGCCATAAGCTCTGTGGGATAGTCCTCAGTGTCAGTGGAAGGATGAGGTGGCTGCGGAAGCTCTAATGGTGGAGGGTAATGCTCGGGATCCTTATGAATATTTGTGTCCTCGTCCCAATGCACGACCTCCTCCGTGACAAGCTCTGGCTCCATATGTATGGCCTCCTCAATAATATCCTCTGATGGTATAGGCTGCTCTGACTCATGTGGGTGGCAAGGGGGAGGACGTTGGCACAAGCTGGCTCCGCAATGCCAGGTACCGTGGTCTCGTCGGAGGTGGCAATATCAAAGCGCATAATATCTCCCCCAAGCTAAACGTGGACATCCTCCTCAGGCTCCTCAGGTATAGAAGGCAATGTAAACTTCATCGACTCCTTTTTATGCCACCTTCTTCGTTTCCGTCCTGGAACTTGAGGTACTCGATGGTGTGACGTAGCCTTTTCAATAGTATGTGTAGGTAGCACTGCGGGCTCAGGGATCTGGTAGGGGGACAAGCGGGACGCTAAAGTATCCTCAGGCTCTCCAGGTATGGAAGTGAATGTGTCGCCCTTGGATGCATCGTATATGTCAACCGCCACGAGGTAAATAACATCAATGTCTTCTCCATCTGAATCGTCCATCCACTCGTCATATGAACTAGATGTATTAGTGGGTGGGGGAGCGACGACGGTGCAAAATGGATCTGCAGTAACACCTCCCGAGTGTCTCATCGCATTTCTCTCATCAGAAGTGGCTGCATCTGTGCCTGGTCCCACTGTCTCCTTAAAGGTGGAAGCATCCATGTCCTCGGTCTCTCCCTCAGGTTCATTAGATGAAAGATTCCTGTTGGTATCATTCTGTATTTCCTGACTTTGAAGTAGAATAGATGCACAGCTCTCCTCAAATCGTGCGAGCGTCAATCTGAGGGGATAGTCAGGACTGAATCAACAGACGATGCTTTCGTAGGGCATGTGTCCCTCCTTGTCACAATACTCGCAGTAGGCATAGCACTCTGAATATTGATCATATCCTTCCATCTGATAGTATGCACCCTTTGAATAATATCCGCATTCTTCCATTGGAGCCTCAGACTGTGCCAAATAATCATCGCCTGAAATAGAGCAAAAGTGATCCATTGTACCTGAATAGTCAAAGCAACCAACATGAAAAAGATATCAGTGGTACAAGAAGATAAAAATGATGATAAAGCAGGTGGCGGGAAAAAACGTCTCTCTTTTAGTTTTGTTTTTATTTTTATTTTTATTTTTATTTTTTAACGCAGTCCAATTAACCTAATTGTGATAAATAGATAATATGGCGGAACGCCTCCCCGGCAACGGCACCAAAAACATGATTGGCCTGGAATTAACTCCGAAACGATGTCGTTTTCCCACAAGCGCATGGTATAGTGGCAAGCAGGTATCGAACACGGGAAAGCGGTGATATACTACCTATCTACTCCTAGGTTGAGTTAGACTTGCTGGTTTATTGGTGGATGTGGATTATGGAGTGTCGTGATGGTGATGGATGCGAAAGTCGTGTCACTCAATGTCGCAAACAAGGAACTCCACAAAGAAATGATTAAAAGATTAGGGCTTTAGGACTCACCACTAGGATCGTCAGATGTCGATGCTAGGTTAAGACTTTTACGTTGCATTGGTTTTATTGGGGATTGTAGCATCTAGGATTTAAAATTCATGCGTCTAAGCGTCACGAATCTAACGTATCGCATTAACCCCGCTCTCGCAACAGGCGCACATGATCCGTGCATTAAGAATCTACAATATTCATGCCACTCTCGTGGACAGAATGATCTCCACTCACGCCGGACATAGACAGAGCTTCGACGTGTATTTTGGTGGCTCTTATTGACGCAATGACGGTAGCCGTCAAATTAGTACTATATTTCGTCGGTGGATCCCATCAAGACACGAGCCGGACATGGTTACGAGTCCCAATTGAATCCACTAACTCCCTAATTAAGCCTGTAGGATACTCCTTAAGCCAATTGATTCCACCGATCGTGGGCACGATCTCAGTACGAGTTCTTCTACAAACTTTGCAAGATCAACCAAAATACTTCCCTTTTCAACCAACGCAGCTTAAAAATCCCAACTTTACATCTAAATCCTAAAAATCCTAGGGCTAATCTTATCCCTATAAAAGACTACTCAAGCATAGCAAACATTATGAAAACAATAGATATCATTCCTAGCATTATAGAAAAACAATAAGAAGAACTAAAATAGAATTAAAGAGATAGAATACTTAGCTTGATACAAGAGGAGGGGCCTATGGCATGGCCTAACTCCTAAAAGAGTCTCCAAGAGCTCCAAAGAAAATAAGATCTAACCTCCCCAAAACTCCCCTCTAATGACGACTACAATCCATATATATAGTCCCATCAAAACCCTAGCAAATAGCCTAAGAAACCATCTGAAATTCGTGCCCAAAATCAATTTTGGCCGCAACTTAAGTTCTGGGCCCCAGCATACTCGGTCGAGTAGCCCCCCGACTCGGTCGAGTCGAGTTTGATTTCCAGAGCCTGTTTTTGCCTTCTTTCTCCAATTCTCTGTAGCTCGACCGAGTAGGTATGATGCTCGGTCAAGTAGCCGATAGAGAGCCTTGCTGCTCGGGTCGAGTACAGATTTCAGCACTGCTGCGTCAACTTGTAGAAATTCCCCATATTCCATCCGACCTCCGATTGGCGCGTTCTTGGTGGCGTTGGAACCGTCATTTAGTCTACTATCCATAAAAATGAGAAAAATACTTTGCCAACTGGAATGATAGCAGATATCAAAAGAGTGATAAGCTATCTGAAAATCTGGGCACTTGCCTTACTCGACCGAGTAGCCTTCGTGCTCGGTCGAGTTGCAGGGGGTCGCTGCTTTAGCTTCAATATGCTTCTCCGCAAAGTGGTTCAGATCGACCGAGTAGCCACCCTACTCGGTCGAGTAGGGTGTAGCCATTTCCTTGTGAACTCTGCGTGTCAGCTTGGCCGAGTAACTGTTGCTACTCGGTCGAGTCGCCTGGTAAACTGATTCGGTTGCTTCTTGACTTCTCCTTTCTCTTTCTCTTCCTCATTTCTTCCTTTAGTCTTCTTCTTTGGCACATCAAGCACGTCATCATGAGTCTTCTTAGTGCTCTTACGTCATCGATCGTCTCATTGACTCCAAATTACTCCAATATCGCTCCAAATCCCTGAAATGGGCATAAACGCTCCGAAATTCATATTGTTCCAAATAATAGCATAAAAGCATATAAAATAGGGGTTTGGAGGGTGAAATGTATCATGAAAATATGCGATAAATCATGTAAAATAGGAGCATATCAGTCATCCGCAGGGAGGCGGATTGTTGGAATACTAGCCCAAAATAGGGTTTACGCGCTAGCTACGCTAATCGATTGAACGAAACATGGGTTTACGCAGATTAACGAGGAATTGCGGTATGAAAACGTAGTCAACGAATATAATCGCAAGATGGGAGATCAATAGAACACGGAAATACAATGGAAAAACAACAAACACTAGAAGATAATAACAAAAGCAATGAATACAATAAGGAAGAGAGCAAGGGAAACTTATCTCATTGATTTACAAGAAAGGTTGTCAATTTTCATTACAAACCAAGAGAAGAACTCCCCAAAAATCCTATCTAAAACTAATCTACTCTAAAAATACCAATGGAACAGTGAAAAGATGCAAAAACGAGCCCAAAGACTCCACCCACTAAAAATGACGACGCCCTCAGCTTATATACGAACCCTAAAGCCTATCGGGTTTAGCTCCAGACTCGTTTCGACACGGCCATTTGGAGAACCCAAATGGCCACATCGGTTGTTCTGCCACTATTACTAGGCTAGGTGAATGAAAGATGACACGACCGTATGGATTAAATCCATACGGCCGTGTAATGGTCTTGGCACTCTGCTAGTAAAATGAGAATGACACGGTCGTATGTGGGGTCATACGGCCGTGTCGTGGCTTGGTTGCTTTGTTCGGCTCCAGTCACTTCCCTCACATGGCCGTTTGGAGAATCTGATATGACCGTGTGGGGGTGGGGTTCCGTTGATCATTAGCTCCAGCCAATGCTCTAGCATCTTCGTCCCCATTTCTTTTCTAGGCTCACATCCCTTCAGTTCCAGCATCATCCCAAATGCTTATTCTAAATTCCTCTTCCTCTCCATCAATAAGCTCCAACTACACTCAACAACACTCCACAACACTCCAATCTCACAACATTCCTCCATGCTCCCAACATAAACTCCACAACACTCCATCAGGCTCCCACGATCCATCCAAAGCTCCAACTCACATCCCAATGCTTCATCTATCAACACATGATTCATCCAAGCTCTAAAATGCTCCACCAAGCTCCATCTCCAAGAAATTCAACTCCATGCCCCGATCCTCACTCCATAGGCCTATGGTCTCTTTCTTTAGCTCCAAAACTCTCCAATTTCACCCGAAAAGCACCGAGGAGACCAAAAGCATAAAAAGGAACAAAAGTTGGTAAAAATGGCACAGAAAACGAGGCGAAGTAGAATAAAACGTGAGTGAAAAGAACGTGGAAAACAAATATACAAACTACGTATCAGTCCACGTGCCTAATCCATTGCCGAGACTCCCGAAAGAGTGCTTACTTCACTAGCAAGACTCCCTGGTGGGTCCTAATACTAAGCTCCATTGGCAAGCCTCCCCAGAGGGTCCCAGTGCCTACTCCACTAGCAAGACTTCCCAGATGGTTCCATCACGTACTCTGTTAGAGAGACTCCCAGGGGGGTACCAGGACCGAGCTCCATTGGCGAGATCCTTCCAGAGGGTCCTAGCCCCTATTTTACTAGTGAGGCCCCCCAGGGGGTCTCAGTGCCAAGCTCCACGGGTGAGACAACCCAGGGTCCCATCACCTACTCTACTGGCAAGACTCCCTGGAGGGTCCCACTTCGAGCTCCACTGGTGGGACTCCCCAAAGGATCCCATCATCGAGCTTCATTGGCAAGACTTCTAAAGGGTCCCAGCTCTTACTTTGCTGGCGAGACACTATAGAAGGTCCCAAGCTGACCTTAAGCACTCGACCCTTGGTCATGCCACATCGAAACTAAGCCCCCAGCCCAGGCTGGGGCACATGCTAGTCCAAACTCTGGGACCTAGCATGGGTAAGCAACACTTAGCTCAGATCGTGCTGCATCTAGCAAAGACCATAACCTAGCCTAGGGCCCCTATTGGTCTTACCTTAAGGACCCATCATGTGTAAGCAACTCTCAGCTCAGATTGTACTGCCTTCAACTAAGCCCCAACACACGCTTGTGCCCTCACTGGTCTGACCCCACGGTCCTAGCATGGGCAAGTGGCACTTTGCTCTGTTGATGTTATCTTTAATAGAATTGCAAGAACTCCCTTTAGATCTTAACGTCCCTAGCCCAGGATGGGGCCATCAATGATCTAACTTTAGGACCCCAATGCTTGTATGTAGCATTTGGCACAAATCATGCTAAGGCAAGGAATAACCATTCTAAGTACAGTGTAGCCCCCAGCCCAGGCCGGTGCCCTCTACTACAATGCTTGGCTCCCTACTCAGATGTTCCACCTCACCTTAAGACTCAGAGCTACATCTACTACTCGGTGAGTAAGTCCAGGATTGGGGACGTCTCACTCAGCAGACTAAGTGGCCACTTAGTGATATGAGTAGCGGTACAAACACTATACCTCCAAAGTTAGTCCCCCAAGCTTGATATCAGTACAAACAATACAAGAAATATAGAAGAGGCAGGGGGATGGTTGACTTGGAATTTTTTATTCAAAATCACAAAACATCATCTTTACAATTTTATCGGCCACCACATGCGGTGGACACGTAATCCAAAACAAAAAAAATTACATATTCTGCCTAGAGGAAACCATCTCATCTTGGGGGATTCCACCCTGAGTAGTGTTGGCTGAGGCTTTGTCAACAGTAGCGAGGGAATACTCATGCTTTGTTAGGAAGGATAGTTAACCAACGTAAGCATGATGTATTTCACCCCAACATCAAAAGAGAGGTCGGCCCAGGCTTTGGCTTTCCTCAGCTAAGCACAATAGGCCCAAGTTGCCTGGCCAACTTGATCTCTGCACTCTACTCATCCCTTAACAACTACTCCTGTAGCTGGTAAATCTTGTCATCATTCTCAACTATTTGCTAGTAAGGCAGGTGATAGCTTTGACAGAATCTTTGCATTCCTCCTCAGCTCCGCATCTTTCTCCCTTTCCTAGCCTCTTGCAGCTTCACATCCCTCAGGTAGACTAGCTCCACTAGATCCCTCCACTCCACCTTAACCCTCCTCAGTAGTTGAAGCTCCTCCTCAGCAGCCAGGATCCTCTTCTGAAGGGGTTGCACCCCCTGTAGGTCATCAACCTCTATGCATCTTGCCACCAGCTCCTAGAGCATGTCAATTTCTTCTACAAGAGACTGAGCTCGGTTCCTTGACACACCCAGAACTAACACTTAAACCTCGCCTAGCAATGACACAAATGCCAAAGGCTAGATGCGTCCTAAATATAACTCCTGGACCGTATTGTAAGTGTACAATGTCAAGTTATAGTATAAAAGATATCGATCCCACAGGGAAGTGAATGCTAATATGGTCTTGGGTGATTCCTAAATCTTCGAAATATTGCTAGCAGTCGATTTAAAAGGATTGGTTGTTGTGGAGTTATATCTCAAACAAGATTGTAATCAATAAGAAAATACTAGGGTAATAGGACTCACCACTAGGATCGTCGGATGTCGATGCTAGGTTAAAACTCTTACGTTGCATTGTCTTTATTAGGGATTGTCGCATCTAAGATGTAGAACTCATGGCTCTAGGCGCCATGGGTCTAACGTATCGCATACTATACCCTACTTTTGCAATATGCGCACACGATTCGGGCATTAAGAATGGACAATATTCAAACCACTCTCGTGTGTAGAATGATCTCCATGCATGACACTCTCGTGGATAGAGCTTTGATGTGTGCTTTGGTGGCTCTCATTGACGCAATGGTGGTAGTCATCAATTAGTAATATAGGACGTCGGTGGATCCCTTCAAGGAGTGCGTCGGGCATGGTCACAAACCTTAATTGAATCCACTAACTGTAGAGGAATATGCCCTCGGATCATTTGAATTTGATGCAAATGATAATTTAAGCCTAGATAGGGACTAATTTGCATATGATGCAAAATAGATTAAATGTATTTTAAATTGTTTAAGACTATATTTAATTAAATAAACGTGTTGAAATGGTTACCTAGATGACGGGATCGTCCCGCTCTAAACGCATGTTCAAACCGCGTCAAAAACGGAGTCCAAATGCACAAGTTATAGCCAAAACAAGTCAGCCCAAATTGTTGGGCTGAAACCAGCGAAAATGGAGGCCCACCAAGCCCGAATTTTCTGGTTAGGGTTTTTTGAAACCTGGGATTTTCTTGACGGCTACGTTTCTAAGAAAAGCATGACTTTTGGCTAACTTTGGACAATTGTTTGAAGGGTCAAACGGACTCGGATTGACAAGCCGTTTTTTCCTATGCGTTCACCATTGAACGCCCTTCGAATTGATAGGTTGTATCAATCATGAAGCTCAACAGTGAGTGAGTTAAAATTCACGGAAGTTTGCACTTTGTGAAAGGCAAACTAACTTGATTTAATTAACTCTCAATTATTAGTCCCACATCGGATTTTGAGAAAAGGGGAGAGTCCGCCGCCTATATAAATAGGGGTCTGCTCTCCTCCTCAAAACTCGTCCCAAGCTCTAGATCTGAGCGGCTCTCGTAAATGTTGGAGCACGCTCGGATCTAAGCTAAATTAATATTTCTCCTCTCCTTATAAATTTCTGCCTTGCTCCTGAGGGCTCTAGCAAAGCCACAAAGGAGTTCGGATTCAGATCCGAAATCTAGGCGGAGGTTTCACTCGCGTGAAACTTTCTTCGGCGCATGGTTGGCTCGGCGACATGGAATTGATCGCCTCGGGATGCGGAGCGGTTCGAGGAGCAGTTCGGGGAGCGGTTCAAGGAGCGGCTCGGCGTGGGACGGGAGCAGCTCGGAAGACGGTGCGGAACATCTCGCCTGCCCCAGGGCTGAGATTCCGGGTATGTGTTTAAGTTTTTCATTTAATTATTCGCATTAGTTAGATCTCTCTTGGGGTGGTCAGATCCACCCCAAGTTGGCAGAGATCCTGGCTAATAGGGTCTGGTTCCTTAGGGTTGCATGTTAATTAGATTAACATAAAAAATTTTCCGCTGCATTTCTGTCTATGTTCCGTCCGACTTAGGACGGGACTAGTGTTTTTGTGCCCTAAGGGTCCCAGAAAACCCTGCATTGTTATCGGAGCCATCTCTGTATGCTGATCTAGGACTGCGAATTTATTATTTGAATGCTTTTACAGAAAAATGTTTTCTTTAAATTTATGCGATAAATTTAAATTTTTTTTTGTTTAAAAATTTTATATGATAAATTTTAAACATGAAAGTTTTAAAATGGAATTTTTTAATTTATGTGATAAATTTTAAAATTGTTTTAAAGCTTTAAAACTTTATGCGATAAGTTTAAAATGTTGTTTAAAATTTTATGTGATAAATTTTAAACAAGGAATTTTTTAAATGATGTTTTAAATTTATAAGATATTTTTAAAAACTGATTTTAAAAGTTTAAAATTTTTATGCAATAAATATTTTAAAGTAGCATGCAAATGTTATGATTTTTTAAACAAGCTTTTACTTTATGAGATAAAATAAAATGTTTTAAAAATCGTATTTTTAAATTTAAATGTTAAATTTAAGTATGCATGCTAAAATTGTTTATGCGATAAACTTTAGTCTATTTAATTGTTAAATAGTTGTACACTTTTTATGCGATAAAATTAGTGTAAAGTTTTAATGGATATGTCTTCTTGTCCCTTATTTGATAACACAAGACAACCCTTTAGGTTAGCCATTAAGTAATGATTAAAATTTACTAATTGAATTTTAATGACATGCTATGTTTTAATAAAACATTAACAATGCTTCAAGACCTAATTCCTGATTAGGGTAGTCATTTTAATGAATTTTTAATTTTAATTGTTATTATTAAATCATTAAAGGACTTCGCTTTTAGCGTTGGTTAATAAATTTATTAAAATCCTAATAACGATTAGGATAGCACGTGAACCTTATAGTTGATAAGGACTTAATAAAAGTTATTAAACAAATCCTAAAATTTTGAATTTAAGGATGCAACTAGTTGATAGGATTAATTAGTTGTTAATAAAAGCTGTTTAGTCTATGGCACACATACAAAAATGACAAGCTTCATTCAATGGACCATGATCCAGTCAATGTGCTTGGCTAAGAGTTCTGGGTCAACCCTTGCTAGTACAAGGGGCAGTGATCCTGGCTTAGTCAATTCCATGGCTGTGTTCCGCTGGACCGCAATGTCGCGAATCATGATTGTATGACACCCTGGACTATATCTAGTCAATGCGTTATACATCTTATTAAAGATTAATTCGTATCCCTCCTTGATTTTGGAGCTTGGTAACTCAAAGAAGACAATTATAGTTGTTGAGTCTCCTCAAGCTGTGACTTGTTTTTCTTTAAGGAACAAACTCCAACATACATGTGATGTAGTCTAGACTTGACCCAAATCGATACGTCGGGTCTCCTCGAGCATCGATCTAAGTCAAATCTGGACACGAAATCAAGGGTCTGACTAGACCAATCATTATGATTTGTTGAGTCTCCTCAATATCATAAGTGACTGTGGGTAAAAAAACGATAGGGAGTCACATGTGATCTGATTGACTAAGAGTTAGTCTACCAATCATGGAACCAATCAACTTGTTGAGTCTCCTCAAGGTTGTGAGGTTCAGGATGATTGGATCCCTCTTTCACTAAATTTTAATTCGATTAAATCGTTCGTTATTAAGCTTTGAAACGATCGTAAAAATAGTGGGAGGATATAGATAGATAAAAGCCATTCTACCTATATTTAATATTGAACATATGCTAAACTAGGGCAAGACTATGTTTACCGAAGGAATCAAAATATAAATTTTAATGGAATTAGTTAATTGGTCAAATAGGTTGATTAATTGAATATCAAGTTAAATTCTAATTGATAGAATCAAAACTATATTCTCGTTGACATTAAAATGACCTTCTAAAGAACAGACTTAAGAAATATGATTTCATTAAGTTCTGGGTCCAACAAATAAATTCACGCAACATGTCACTCGTCTCTATATGAGGCAGCTTGAACATATAGGATATTCGAAGTATGTTTCTCCCTACAACTTGTCGAGCTACCCTCAAGGTTGTATGGACAAACAATTTTGATCCGCAAAGTTCAAGAATTCGATCAAATTGTTTGAGTCGAATACGAGTGCATGAGCGATGCAAGGCTATGTATCCCAACCAGATCTTGAGACAAGCAACTTCTTGAGCTACACTCAAGATTGCAATTCTCAGGCGTTTGGATAGATGAGACGCTTGTGTAGCCATTTATTTATGTTGGGCTATTTAAATATTTAAATGTGATTTAGAAAAGGAAGAAGGCACTCCGGGAAAGTCAATCGAGTTTAATAGTTTAATTTATCATTAGTAAAGGCATAAGTAAGAGGAAATGAAAATGTGACATATTTTGATGTCACGATTTTATAATTATTGTTATACAAAAGACGTCTAACACAATTTGACGAATGTCGTCACCTCGCTTCTGAAGCAATGTTTTGCGTTAGTAATTTATGTATAATGATAAAATATATATTAAATGTTAATATATATATACACAAGATAGTAGCAAACTTGTATGGAAAAATAGACTAGGCCGTATCGAGAGACTAAGCTTCACAAGTCACATAAAGAGGGGTCTGACCTCTCGTATTATGAAGTCTACGGACACTTGTGAGTCTTATCCTCTTAGATAAAATTGGCCGAAACCCATCTGTAAGACAGTGGGAAAATGAGTTGTCGAACTCAGTCTGGTACATACTGATGTACCCGAGTCTAGATCAACCAAAATAAGTTATTCGTATATTTTATTAAGACACGTGTTCTTGATGAAACAAAAGTCTGAAAAAATAAAGAACGAAAAGACAAAAGTATTTAAACTGATTCGATTAGATCGAATGGTTAAATACTTAGCTACATAAAATCTTGTGTAATTAAAAGAAAATGTGATTTTCTCTCAGGTCAAGTCTGTTAACACATCAGTGTGTTAAATGGTATGAATCACACTTAGTTAGACTCGGTGCGATCCATAACAAGTGACTCTGAGTTAAGTCCTTCCTCTGGGTTAAGTCCCAGATAGTAATGCCTAGGTTTTGATAATGTTCTATGAGGACATTATCAATAAGATATTCATTAAATCAAACATTAGGAAGTTGTATAATTACTCGAATCTCGTGAGACGAAGAGTCGAGTTAGACATCATAACTGATGATGACTTAGTCAACTTCCGGGATGAAATTCGGAGAAGTAACTCCGATTTAAAAACTTGATGCAACCAGAAAAGGTCCGTGTGCGTAAATAAATTTTGGAATTTAGCTTACGTGCCCAAAGAAAAGGTTTCCCCACTTTCTACAAGTAAATCTTTAAGTTGAAAGATTTGTGCAGAAAAGGAAAATAGGGAAGTGCAATCATGTTGGTCGAGAACGGTTTTTCCATACTAATTCCTATAAAACGGATTATAATGAAACCGTTTTCCACCAGCAGATGTGTACAGAACTACTCGGACCAAACTCAATGTAAACGCTTAAGTTGACCATGAAAATTGGAGCATTCACTTACAAGTTTGTTTTTCTAAATATGATTTAGACGGACCAACTTATATGAATTAACCAGATAATTTTCAAGGTCAGTGGGAGCGTGTAAATTACATGTGAGGCATCAAAGGGATGGAACATATATTTTGACAAAGTGATCAAAAGAGTTTGATTCTTTATCAGAAATAAATATGAGCCATTTGAAATGACCAGTAACTAATTTAAATGATTATCGTAAGGTACGATGAATTGGATAAGATCCAAGTAAATTAAAATATTATGGATTCTGAAAGACCAAATGAATTATTTGAATGAGATTCAAATGGTTGGTCTAAACATAGAAACCCTTAAGTCTATAATGTAGACGGTTGTAGCAGATCCACTCATGAAGGCTCTACCACATGAAGTCGGGAAAACTTATGTGTAAAAACGGTATGAGATACCGAGATAGATGGGCCTGAGTGCAAGTGGGAGATGTTGAGAGATGATACCCTCGAGGCTATCTATCTTCATGTGTGCATAGCACAAACATCTTGTTCGAAATAACAGTAAGCTGTTTGGTAAAAATTTATCTAAGTTATGTTATAATGTAGTTAACATTAGATATTAACTTAGGTAAAGTCCTGAGACTTTATGCAAGGTCAAACAGGTATCGAGATGAGTATCTCGATCATGGAGAAATGTTTGACCGTCTGTAGCATAAGTCTAAAAAGGGTTCGTGGTCGTAGATGTTTCGAGACTAGGATATCGAAACATCGGATAGACCATTGTGTCTTAGTCTTCACCGTATAGCGGTGGCGATGATCTCATGATCGCTTGACTTGGCGAAGTCGTTGACAAGACACAGGTGCTCATTAGAGAATGAGTTCACTGAACGATCCACAAGAGTTATCATATGGTTATATTGACCAATCTGTCAATGATGACTCTGAGTGATGATAGGCTAGTTGGTCTTTTGACTTGAGGTCATTTTGATGAACCTGTGCGTGAACGGTGCCACTTAGATCAAATGACCTAGCTTCGAGGCAAGCCGCGTCGAAAGGTCTTTGATTGGGTGACACTTGAAGTGTATGAGGAGAGTAATGACCAAGAGAGGATTCGTCTCTCCCGGTCAATGGGAGTTGGTGTCGTAGGGTTAGTTCGATCTTTGGTAAAAACTCTGGCCAGAGTATGTTGGAACTAGTCCAACATGATTTGACTAAAGATTGATAGAAACTAACCGGAGTCAAGTTATGGGGGTTGACAGTTTGATCGTACCCTAGACTTGATTTACACGACATAGTTTAGACGAAGAGACTATAACTGCGGAACTCATCACGGAAACAGTCAGGGTGGTCCCGACAATACTCATGTCAATGAGTCAACCACATAATGATGATTCCTGAAGCAGGGACGGCAACCACTGCTCGTGGTCACTGCCGTATAGGGCTTCGAGCCTAACCTGTTGTAAGGGTCAGGCTGTAGGGTCTCACACAGAGTACGACCTTCGTCTAGTAATAGGTAGAAATTAGTTAGGGAGAATAATTTGTATTTGATGCAAGGGATAAAATATTGCAAAAGATGTTTGCAATCATCTCATGCATTCGGGATAAATGATCCTGAGTGCAAGTGGGAGATGTAGAGGAATATGCCCTCGGATCATTTGTATTTGATGCAAATGATAATTTAAGCCTAGATAGGGACTAATTTGCATATGATGCAAAAGAGATTAAATGTATCTTAAATTGTTTAAGACTATATTTAATTAAATAAACATGTTGAAAAGGTTACCTAGATGACGGGATCGTCCCGCTCTAAACGCAGGTTCAAACCGCGTCAAAAACGGAGTCCAAATGCACAAGTTATAGCCAAAACAAGTCAGCCCAAATTGTTGGGCTGAAACCAGCGAAAATGGAGGCCCACCAAGCCCGAATTTTCTGGTTAGGGTTTTTTGAAACCTGGGATTTTCTTGACGGCTACGTTTCTAAGAAAAGCATGACTTTTGGCTAACTTTGGACAATTGTTTGAAGGGTCAAACGGACTCGGATTGACGAGCCGTTTTTTCCTATGCGTTCACCATTGAACGCCCTTCGAATTGATAGGTTGTATCAATCATGAAGTTCAACAGTGAGTGAGTTAAAATTCACGGAAGTTTGCACTTTGTGAAAGGCAAACTAACTTGATTTAATTAACTCTCAATTATTAGTCCCACATCGGATTTTGAGAAAAGGGGAGAGTCCGCCGCCTATATAAATAGGTGTCTGCTCTCCTCCTCAAAACTCGTCCCAAGCTCTAGATCTGAGCGGCTCTCGTAAATGTTGGAGCACGCTCGGATCTAAGCTAAATTAATATTTCTCCTCTCCTTATAAATTTCTGCCTTGCTCCTGAGGGCTCTAGCAAAGCCGCAAAGGAGTTCGGATTCAGATCCGAAATCTAGGCGGAGGTTTCACTCGCGTGAAACTTTCTTCGGCGCGTGGTTGGCTCGGCGACATGGGATTGATCGCCTCGGGATGCAGAGCGGTTCGAGGAGCAGTTCGGGGAGCGGTTCAAGGAGCGGCTCGGCGTGGGACGGGAGCAGCTCGGAAGACGGTGCAGAACATCTCGCCTGCCCCAGGGCTGAGATTCCGGGTATGTGTTTAAGTTTTTCATTTAATTATTCGCATTAGTTAGATCCCTCTTGGGGTGGTCAGATCCACCCCAAGTTGGCAGAGATCTTATCTAATAGGGTCTGGTTCCTTAGGGTTGCATGTTAATTAGATTAACATAAAAAATTTTCCGCTGCATTTCTGTCTATGTTCCGTCCGACTTAGGACGGGACTAGTGTTTTTGTGCCCTAAGGGTCCCAGAAAACCCTGCACTAACTCCCTAATTAAGTTCATAAGATACTTCTTAAGCTAATCATGGCCACAGACCGTGGACATGATCTCAGTACAAGATCTCCTACAAACTTGGCTAGATCAACCAAAGTACTTCCCTTTTTGAACCAACGCAACCTAAAAATCCCAACTTTACATCTAAATCCTAAGATACTAGGGCTAATCCATTAGCCATAGATAGAACTACTCATGAATTATAGAGATAGACATAGAAGATTCAATAAAAACAAGAGAGTTCATTATGGCATGCGAAAACATCAAATAAAGCATAAAAAATTTAGAAATCGTTATCGACACGTCGTAGAGCGAAATCAAACACAAAAGAATTAAGAATATCAAGCTTCCACGCAATAAAGATCAATAACATTCTAAGCTTTAGTCTTCACAAAATATCGACAGCACAAAACTTCGCTAGATCTAAAAAATCTAATTAAAAATAAGGAAAATATTAAAAGTCTAGTCTCCCCTGAAAATAGGGTAAAAATTGTGCTTATATACAAGGGGTATGGACCCCAAAAAATCTCAGAAAATCTGGGCACTTTGGCCCATCAAATTGACTGGTCGCGTCGCGCCACTCGGTCGAGTAGCGTGCCTGCTCGGTCGAGCTGATATAAGGCTACCGCTTACTGCTGCTTCTGCTCTAGTTGATATGGGCTACTCGGTCGAGTATCTCCACTACTCGGTCGAGCTACAATGGGTCTGGGCTCCTCCAAAATGCTGCTCTGTTTGGTTTCAACTCGGATCGAGTAGAAGATCTGCTCGGTCGAGTAGCTTTGCTGCTCGGTCGAGCTAGGGTGCTTGGGGAGAAGTCCAAAATAGGCGTTTTGTTTGAATATGGCTCGGTTGAGCTGGCTATTCTGCTCGGTCGAGTAGGTGTGTCTGTTTCCTCTGCATCATCGGCGTGTCAGCTCGGTCGAGTAGCATCAGCACTCGATCGAGTGGTCTGGGAAACTGAACATGGGCTGGAGCTAGAGTCCTCATCTCTCGCTCTCTTCTCCTCTTCTCCTCCAATCTTCTTCTTTACCTCAGTGAACTCTCATGGAACCTTGACAATGACGTCCCAGACGTGTCGCATGTGTCCATGTCCCTAAATAGCTCCAATTCACACCAAAACTCCTGAAAATCCACAAAGCTATACAAAACTTGAATATGGCGTTAGAAGCGCTATAATATATGAAAATATGGGGTTTGGAAGCGACTATGATATGGAATGATGTAATAAAAATATGTAAAATATGTACACATCATCCCTCCAGAGAGACGATGGCGATGGAAGAAACACGTCAGCTCTTCCTGACCATAAGCAGAAGACAAATAGGGAGGAGTTAGGTCAAAGTCAAGCAGAAAACTAGCAGCAACATTAGGGCATATGTGACTGATGCACTGGAGACCCTCGAAGAAACTCATGATATCCAGATCAAAGAGGTCAGACTCCTTACTGGACTCTCGAATCAGGTAGCCCAGAGATGCCTCCTAAGATGGCACCGCCCCCTACTCGCTCTTGTACCACTGGCTTTCACCTGGCTTGAGAACCTTCGGCTTGACCCACCTTAGGAGGATGGGAGCTTGAGGGTTGATCGGTCCTCTGCTCAAGAGACACCACCTTGGCTTTCTTCAATGGAAGCTCTATAGGCTCCCCTGGTGGCGACTCGGGAGCTGCCTCTTCATGTGCATTCCCTTTCCCCTTCCTCAGCCGGTCAGCCAAGGTGTAATCATCAGGGTTAGTCCCATTCGCTGAGTTGATGTGAATTATACAGGAGGTCTCAACAGCCTTACTCCTAACTTCCATAGCTGGGCCAATGATGGGCTCGTCAGCATAGGGAGCATCTACAGAGGTCACAATAGAATGCTCGCCAAGGCCCCTTAGGTCCTTTGACTCACAAGATCCTCAGGTCAGATGGTAGGGAGTTTCTAGCGGACGGTTTCATAAGCTCGCCATGTCAAAATTGGATTTATGCTGAATCCTTCCATCTCTGCAAGAAAAAGGAGGAAGAAAGGGTCGGTAACAATATGAGAAAATCAAAATTTAAACCCATAAGGCTGTAACTTTCCAGCGACATGAGGAGCATTATTATGCTTCTTGCTCTCCTCTACGGGCATCGTCGGCTATGACTGGATCACCGGCTCCCACAATAGTACATCATGGGACCACGAAGTAGTGGGACAGCTAGGCAGCCACATCAATGAGGCTAGCTTGTGCCTCTTGATCAGCCTCATGATTGTGTCCAGATCCCACTTGCATGGCCACTAGAACTTGTGTGGCACTCGTTCCTTAACAGCAACACGGTCATGTTCGGGGCTCTTCCGGTTTCTTGTGGCCATGAACCACTTCTCCTTCTAAGTTTCAGTCCCCGACGATTTCTCTTCGAAGATCCTCGAGACCCCAGCTTGGTTGCTGAGGTAGTAGTGGGTGTCAGAGATTTTCTTCAGCTTGGACACCACGAGCACCAGTTCTGATGACATCCATCCCTTGGCCTGGGTGGTGAACATTATCGCCAAACCTACCAAGCTTCGAAAGCAGTTCTAAGACAGCTGGCACAATGTGAGGTTCGACAGATAGAAGAACCATTGCATGAGGCATTTGAAAGGAAGGCAGAGCCTTACCTCCATGTGTGCCATGCTCAACGTGATTGCCTCTTGGGGAGGATGGTCAAGGGTCCCCCCCATGTTGCAAGGAAGAAGTAGGCATACCGAGGGAGGATCCTGGTACATCTTCCTGAGCTACACCAGGTCATCTACACTCAGCCTAGACATGAAGTCATGGGCCCTGAGGTGCGACTACTTCTCTCAGACTATCTTCCGTACTACTTCTCTCGGGGTATCTTCCGTCCTTTGCCTTAGAGGTCAGCCATCCTCATCACATCGAAGGCGTCTAAGTCTTTGGAAGGAGAAAGCTCTGATGGCTCCATAAGAGTGCGAGGACCAGACATAGAGCCCGTCAGCAGCTAAGCAGACGTTCTATGTGGTTGCAGTGTATTAGATTAGATGGGGACAAATACCGTAGCCCCCTGAATCCAAGCACTGCGATGAGCCGACAGCCTCCCTGCCATAGATGCAGGGTCATGAGGCCGCCTGACTCTCAGTTCCATATTGTTCTCACACATCCCCTCGAGGGGATGGACACCCTCTCGACTTATAGAAGTTTCCATGGGTAGAGTTGAACTCTCTGATGGCAACAACACATGTTGCTCGAAGGGGTTGGCTTGGGAATTGATGGCGTCTGACATCATTGTGTTTCTGGAGAAAGGAATCGGGGAACTCAAAAGCGCAGCGTCAAAGAATGAACATAGGTAAGGGGAAAAGTGCAAGTATTGCCAACTTCTTGATTCATCTACGTTTTTACTTGCCCAAGGTGAGAATTAGCGGGGGATGATCATGGCCATCCAATCCCTACGATCACATTGAGCCAAACGCAACTGCCTATGGATCACACTAGGCGGGTGCTAACTACAACCGCTTGATCTTCGCAATTGTCCAACATCAGAGGGGGACCTCCTGTCACTAGGATTCTACAAGGATGACCTCCACGAGGTCAGCTCCTTTAACATCATGGCTCTATTAGGACGACCTCCACAAGATCTATGGCCCTTAACAAGGATGACCTCGGTACCCTAGGTCAGCTCCTTACCTGCAGACTATTGTAAGGACAGTCTCGGCATCCGAAGTCGTCCCTTTCAGCTTCATGACCCGAGCGCCTCCCTACCTGGTAAGGTCATCCAATGTAATTAAAGAGGCATGACCTCAGGTAGGCAGGCCGTCCTCTGTCCAGGCCATTATCAATGGAATGGTATTTATGCCCATTAAATGCGTGTGTAACTACCAGGTGTATCTAGGGGGACCAACTATCCCATGAAAGGGGGATCATCGTATCTCCCCTGACATGGCATAACCATCTCCCTGAAGCTACAAAGAAGCAGATGATCTTCTTCAATAGGTATCTCTGAATCAACCCACTCATCTACTACACACTTACAATCTCTGCATTCCTCTCACTTGGAGCTGACCTAAGTATCAGAGTCGAATCGAAGGGCCCACCCTCTCCATTTCCTCTGACTTTCTTCCTATCTGTTTCAAGCAGCGGTCAAGGATCTCCTTGGCCCGGCGAAACCCTAAGCAGATCTACTGTTATGAAGATTTCCGCATTAACAGTCGGTGCGAGATCCTTGCATCAACAGTACTCATATTTGTTCCAAATAATCTTGACTTTGTTTTTTAGCAGATTAGTGATTTTTACTTAAAATATGATTTGATTTCTTTTTTATTCAAGTATTTGATTTTGAATCATATTCAGTTACTCCTCCTCCATTTGATGATATAAGATGACGTCGTTAAGGGGAAGAGATAAGCTAGTAGCAAAATAGTAGTGGCAAAAACACAATGGGATAACTTCTCTTCTATAAACATTTCAATTGCTTACCTTTTTGAGAATAATTATGAGCACCTAGCCTAAAAGAAACATAAGAAATTGATGAATGGTATTATTGTACACCTATACAAGTATGTTCTTACTCTTAATTTTTTTGTTTAATATGCTATCGTTAATAATTAATCATGGATTAGAATTGATATTGAAACAAGTAAAGGGTCGGCTCGAAAGTCCGAGGACTGGCCTAAAGACACGTAAGATATGGTTAGGACTGCCATTTAAAAAGCTCAGGGGCTGGGACCCGGACCGGCTTTTAGGCCGGAAGTATATTGGGGCCTGGGCAGGTTACTGGTCCTCATTTTGTTTTCATCCCTAGCGTATGCCCTCACATATCGAAACATGAAACTATGCCACCCGACCCGGCCCGGCCCGGCACACCTGCCACGGCTAGATTTAACAACAATCATGGCAAGTGCTTGAACTGAAGTTATCATCCGTACGAGTTTTCCAAGAATATCTTCGGTAATTTTTGTTTATTTTTATATTTTGCGACATCTGTACGAAAGCATTTCTGGCACTTGCAAGGGGAAAATGGCTGGGATAGCTAGAGAAGGAAAACCCGTAAGAAGCGAGTGGCGTTTAAGACTCGGGTGGAAACGAAGACTAAACCTTGAAACCTACTTCTCATATTATTTTGACTATTTTAATTATATTGATCAGTTGGAAACTGTTTCGAACTATTGCTTTCTTCGTCATTTATGGGCAAACACTGCATCCAAATGAAATAAAGTAATTATAAAGTACTAATAAAATAATTTGGTTCAGTCTAAATAGTGCTATGGACTCGTAATGTCAGCATTGAGTACTTACATTTGAACCTAAGATGGTTAAAGTCTAATTATTATGGCATATTGGGCCCCTAGAAATTGATGGATTGCGTATTTTTCCTTAGATTTTTATATATAAGAAATTGGTTGATGTTGGCAACGTTTGTCTAATTATCTTTCTGCTTGTCTTGGCACTTGCCTTCCCCAAATGAAAACATTGGGCAAGATTTTTGAGATAGGGTAGAGGGCCCCCAACAACAACAACAGCTTACCACAAAAGAATAGTTTTCTGTTCCATTTCAACACAAAATTAAGTTGTGTATCCAACAGTCGCTAAAATTGCTTTTATGGCAAGTACTCTTTGCACAACACAGAGAGACACTTTGATATATGACAAACGATTGTGTAAGTACTTTTTAAAAAGATAGCAAAAATAGAATTATTGTTAATGGGTTTGGCCTGAAATGACCTAACTTATCGAAACCCGATCCGACCCTTTAGTTGAGATATCTGAGAGATCTTCTCTACTAACAAACCGAGTCTTACATGATCGGTTCAGAAAATCAAGTGGTCGGTTGAGGAAATCAAGTGGACAGTTACGTGGTGGAGAAAGTGGTAGTGGCCTTATAAATTTAGAAGTGCTCTTCTCCTGTAGTATCAATCAATTCAGACACTCTCCGGAATTCCTAAAATATATTTCCTGTTCTTATTCTTTCAAAATATATTAAGTTTGTTGTGAACGGTTATTAACCGGAGTTGGTTTAGATTCTGGGTTATCCTAGAGATAGGCCCATATCAATGTAGCCCATATCTGTATTCTCCTCTCTTGGCTATAAATAAAGAGCTGGGGTTCCTCCCCCCAGTTTTTGATTCATAACACGTTATCAGCACGAGTCCCTAGAAAATTTTCCACAAAAATTTTTTTTCGTTGCGAAGGCGAAAGGCGAGAGGAGACGGGAGATCCACGCGCACGGTGCAAGGCTTTCTCAATCGAGCGTCGTCATCCACGTAGGGCTCCGTTCAACCTCGCTATTCCGGAGGATGGATATAGAGGTAAAATCGCTAAAAACGATGTCTTTAATCATACGTATGATTGTACTTCCCCTAGATCTCGCAAGATCGATATGGGGATTTGCTAGAATGCCTAAAATCGATGAATTTTTCGTCCCAAAAATCAAAATTTTAGGGTTTTTCTAGTGTAAACCCTACCCCAAGCCCACCGGCGGCCTTGCCGACGGCCATCTTCCCCCCTGTCCTGGCCGCACCCCCCAAGGGGGGCGGCCCCCAGCGCCGAACCCCCCTGCAGGGGGGTGGCGTCGACTGCTCCCCCCAGCAAGCGGGGCGGCGACGCCCGGCCGGTGCTCCCCACTGCAGGGGGCGGCCGCTGCCCGCCACACCCCCATGCAGGGGGGGCGACGGCGGCCGCCCGCCGCTCCCCCCTGCAGGGGGGCGGCCACGCCACCGCACCCCCCTGCAGGGGGCGGCGCCCCCCGGTGGAAGGAAGGGGGCTGCGGCGGCTAACCCTAGCCGCCGCCCCCAAAACCCTACTGGGCCTTGAGCCCAGATTCAAAAAAAAATAAATAAAAATTTCGGGCCTGAAGCCCGCAAGAAAACTGCGGGACTCAGGCACGCATGCCTTGTTCAAAAAAAATTGACTGTAGGCCTTAAGCCCGCAAGTTGGCTGCGGGCTTCAGGCTCGCATGCCAGTTTTTCTTCAAAAAAAGGGGGGCGAAGGCTAAAAATAAGCCTTAAAAGACTTTGGGCTAAAAATTAATTTAAAAAGGGCGCTTGTGGGCCTAAAAATTCATGAAAAATCACGGTATATTATGGGGCAATAAGTGGACATATAAGGGATTATTGGGGACCTTTGGGGGGTATTTGGGATGATTTAAAAA
Source organism: Scilla litardierei (assembly GCA_030789695.1). NCBI lineage: Eukaryota > Viridiplantae > Streptophyta > Magnoliopsida > Asparagales > Asparagaceae > Scilla > Scilla litardierei. The sequence continues at coordinate 491,525,828 of CM061142.1, read as the reverse complement.
GGAAAACTTCTTCCTTTTACGAAGAACATGTTTAATTATTGGGCTCTTTTCCAATTCTTTGGACAAACCCAAATTTTAACAACCCTTGCATCAAATGATTTTTTTCCTGTAAAATCATCTACACATGCTTTACATCACTGGCTTATTCTATGGATATTGTATGCGTGGTTGTGCATTATATTTAAGCTTAATAATTAGGAAGATCCTGCGACCGCTCTGCCGTTAGTCAGCTAACCTAACGGTGTATGACGTTGCACATTGGTCCAATAATTATTAAGTAATTAAATTCTTTATCCATCTCTGCGAATATTAAATGCCTGTGATGCTTATGATGAAAATGTCTGGTGAAAATGTTTGATGAGCACAAAATTTCTGCATGGATGGCTAATTGCGGTTTTTGGATCGGATGTTTAAGTCCCACATTTTATCTTCCTGACCTTTTCCTTTACTTTTGAGAGAAATTGTAGTGAGGAAATTATGTAAATGTCCAAGACCAAGACCTTTTTCCGTGGAGACGGATGCCACAATTGAAGCTGAAGATCTTATATGTGACCCATGTGGGTTTCCAAAGTTGTAATTTCTTTTTAAAGCTTTCATTTGTGTAATATGGACTGTAATGGGACTTTGGACTATTATTTATGTGGGACTGGTCGATCCACGCAATTTGCCCTTCATATTAAAATTGCCTCTGCATGAAAATGTTTATGTTTAAATTATTAATTCATGCATATTTGTGCTCTGCTAGATAAAATGGCTAAAATTGCAAATGTCGGTTTCGAAGTGCTGGATGCATCAGGAAGAAACTATCTGAGCTGGCAGCTCGATGTGAAGTTTCATCTGCGGGCAAAGTCCCTCATTTCTGCTGTGACTAATAATGAAAATGTAAGCTATATAGAAAAGGCGCAAGCCATTATCTATATTCGCCGCCATTTGGACAAGACCCTAAAGTCTGAATACCTTACGGTCGAAGATCCACTTGAGCTATGGACTACCCTTGAGGATATGTATAAACATTAGAAAGATGTTATACTCCCAAAGGCACGATATGAGTGGGAGAACCTGAGACTGCAGGACTTTAAGTCCATTGCTGAGTACAACTCAGCACTTTTTAGCATCACCTCACACCTGAAGTTGTGTGGTGAAAAAGTCTCAGAAGATCGCATGCTGAAAAAGACGTACACGTCTTTCCATGAGAAAGATGCTATACTAATGCAGCAATACCGTGAACGAAAGTTCATCAAGTATTCTGAGCTGCTGTCATGTTTACTCATGGCTGAACAAAACAGAGAGCTTCTCCTTGCCACTCACAACATACGCCCCCTGGCACTGCCCCCTCCCAGAAGCTCATAATGCCTCTTCTTCTCGAAAGAAGAGAGATAATAAAAGAAAAGAAAGACCACAGAAAGGGGGACATAACAAAAAGGCTAGGGGCCAAGTCTAGCAACGAAGAAATGAAAGTAAGCGGAAGTTCACGTGGCGCAGAAATGACAAAAATAGAGATGATGCACCCCCACCCAAGAGGGAATGGGAAGACCAGTGACATAGCTGTGGCATGAAAGGCCACTGGTCCAGAATGTGCCGAACTCCGCAGCATCTCCAGGATTTGTATAAAGAGGACATGAAAAATAAAGCTGAAACGAACCTGATGACCTCTGATGCTCCAGTCAAGTTTACAGCTGACGACTTCGAAAATGATGATATGCTTGATTAGCCCCTATTTTTATCTTAGTAATTTGTTTTGAGAATAATTTATGAGAGCATTTGAATTAAGTAATTTATTTTGAATGAAAATGTTTATCTGAAAATGCATGTGCCTATTTGATTCATCTTTTAATAGATGAACGGCTCTCATAACTGATTAGTAGACAATAAACACATACGATCTTTCAATACAAAGCCCAACATTATGGCTATATTGAAGATCCAGTGATCGCAACACTGTTTCCCCCCAAATGACACAAAAACAAAAATAAAGGATGCACTAATCTCTCCGAATTCCAAAAGAAACTTTCTAAGTTTCAAGGACATCCGTTTCAACGAATTCCATTTGGAAAAGCAAATGTAAAATGAAAAACAAATTACTGTATGTAACGTCTCAAGAAAAAGGATTAAAATCCATACTTGAACGTTTTGAGAGCCTTACATGCCTCAACCATACAAAGATTCGTAGAAAGGAAGAGAAATTAAACGGAGCACCTGAAGTGCCCGACATCAGCCAAGTTTTTACACTGGCATGATAGATTTGGCCACCTTGGATTAGTGATGATACACTGCACCTTATCCTATGGGTATGACTTGAAGAACAAGAAGATTCTTCAGATGGGAGGATTCCATCGCATCCCTTGCTACAAGGGAAAACTAATTACAAGGCCATCTCTATGAAAAGTTGAAAAAGAATCTCCACGCTTCCTTAAAAGAGAATATAAGGAGATAGATGTGTACAAATTCCACCCCATAGTGGGATATTTCGGTACTTCATTGTACTGATAAATGCATCCTCAGAATATTCGATGTGTGTCTACTACAGACCTGCAACTTAGCTTTTCCAAAGCTATTGGCACAAAGATAAAAATGTTGCGGGCACATTTTCCAGAAAATCAAATATAGTAAATAAGTCTGGTTAATGTTGGGAAATATACCTCCCGATCATTTCAAGAGTACTGCCAAGCAACATGAATAGAAAATGAACATACAGTGCCGCATGTTCATACCCAAGATGGGTCGGTAGAGTCACTGATAAGTAGACTCCACTGGATTGAACGTCCATTAAATCCCGATTGTCGATGGATGCATGGGGACATGCAAATTCTGCATGCTGCATCGTAAATGTAAATAAGACCCTTTTGGAGGTCAGAGTCTCCAATGCATCTTGCATATGGAATGCCACCGAACATTTCTCATCTGAGAATCTTCGGTCGTGCAGTTTAAATCCCCATTGCACCACCACAGAGGACCAAAACGGTCATCAACATCGCCTAAGTATCCATGTAGGGTTTGACTCACCCTCACGTATAAGATACCTAGAACCCCAAACGTGGGATGCATTTAAGGCACATCTTGAAGACTGTGATTTTGATGAGACGAGTTCACCAAAATAGGCCCAGATACTAGAAAATCTGGCACGAAGCAATTTATAACTTGGGATACAAAAAGCTTGACCCACTATGATTCGGTAACAAAACAAATGTGAAGACGCGATCCTGAAGATCCTCTACATACAGAACAATGTTCACCACTTACCGAACTCATTTACTGACAACCAGAAGATTGTCAGATCACACATCCCTGCTGCAAAAACTCCAGCTAGGAGTGACATCCCCGAGAATGGATGCAATCCACCAGCAGCAGAAGTGGCTGATCCTCAATAGAAAAGAGGCAGACCACCAGGCTCCAAGGACAGAAACTCCTGGAGACCTTAAAGACAATACTACCACTGGACAATGAGCTCATGTCCACACCCTCACCCTTTCCGGAATCCACTGCAGAGGAACTGCCAGGAAAAAGTGAAAGTGAAAGTAAATGTTGTACGTACTGGGGAGGTGTTGGACAGATAGAACATAAATTGTCGACAATACATTCACGTATCATGTTGCCATATACATCGCAAAAGCAACGATGTTTATAAATTATCGTTACACACTCCGTTGCTAGAAGGCAAACATAGAGATTGGCCAAATGTGGAACGAGGCAATAAAAGATGAGCTGCACTCACTTATGAAACGTGAAATGTTCGGACCTGAAGTCCAGACACCAAAAGGTGTCAAACCTGTGGATAAAATAAAGTATTGCACACATAAGAAAAATTAATACAAAATCGTATGCTATAAGGTACAACCTATAGCCCAAGGAAAATTTCGCTGAAACTAGGGATCGAACAAATTAAAATGAGCATGACTCATAAGTGATGCATCAGTCTCCCTAAGTTATCAAAAGCGAATACCTTACGATTTGGCGAAGGAAATTTTTTGGATATGCTGTTATTGGATGTTGTGACGACATACCTTTGTGGATATCTTGGTAAAGATAAATTCGACATTTCCTTAAATGCCCGAATAGACTTCGGGACGTCTATTCTATTAAAGAAAAACAATAAGAATAATGTACAACCAAGAGAATCGCTTGACAAAGAAATGATTCCTACTGAGGGTTGTCTTTGCATCTGAGCAAAGAGCAGGATTTGAGATCATAATTGTAAACAACTAAAATCTCATCGGATCTCTGGAAGAGAAAACTGAAACATCTGTTCAATCCTGACTTTTAAACATGAAATAAGAAGACCTAGGCAAATACAAAGTCATGGCTCATAAGAATCCTGTTACATACGCCCAGAAGTGCGTTTGAGAAATTAAAGAGACCATTGTCATCCAAATTACACCTATGGTAGTATACTTAATTGATGTATAAAAAGAACCCTTCCAATCACTGGAAGAGTGGGAGGATATAACTGGTCCTAAAGTCCCTTATCTCAGTGCAATCAGGCACTCCTGGCTAACTGCGCGCGTCCCGATACTGCAGTTGCAGTAAACTCATTAGCCAGAGATAGTTGGCACCTAAAAGGGCCATTAGACCGGAGTTAAGCCTTCTGCGCTTCCTCCAAGGGTCAAAAGATTTGGACTTACATTATAAAGTATCATCCTCCAAGTTTATGCAATGCAGGTTTCTGGTCCGATCCATATACTGAGAAGTCACAGACAAGGTACCCACAGTTTGATGGCCATCTACCGCAGATCTGCAAAGCAACTTATGAAGGCAATATCACCTTATCATTCCGAGATCCTCACCATTCTAGAATCACACCAATGGTGTATTCGAAAGCGCCTGGTGGTACATCACATCCCAGTGATGACTGGGATAGAGGCTGGTACTGTGGAGCTGACCACATAGTCTGAAGACTACATCAGAGGCGACGAAACTTAGCACACCTCTACAGAGTTTCTGGATTCAGCAGCTATTTAATTGTGATAACTTTGTAATCTGTGTATATTTTTGGAATATTGTAAATATGAGTGATGAGATAAGCCTAAGAGATCTGAAAGCCTAAGAGCTTTTACAGATCAGGGGGAGTTGAGGAAATTTGTGCTCTTTTTCCTTAGCTATGGTTTTTCCCACTGGGTTTTCCATAGCCAAAGGTTTTAACGAGGCAAATCACATCAACTCTGGATACTGAAGTATCCACCCCTCTGTGACGCTCAGAATCCAGAAGTATTCATGAGCAGAGTCACTTGTACAAATCAGGGGGAGTTAAAGAGCATTTGTACTCTTTTCCCTTAACTATGGTTTTCCCACAGGGTTTTTCATAGCTAAAGGTTTTAATGAGGCAAAACTCACTAACTCAGGATCCTGAAGTATCCATCCCATGTGAGACTCTTTTATGCTCAGAATCCTGAAGTATTCACGAGCAGAGTCCACACCTATGGCTGGATAAGGGGGAGTGTTGTGAATGGTTATTAACCGGAGTTGGTTTAGATTCTGGGCTATCCTAGAGATAGGCCCATATCAATGTAGCTCATATCTGTATTCTCCCCTCTTGGCTATAAATAAAGAGCTGGGGGTTCCTCCCCCCAGTAGTTGATTCATAACAAAGTTTTAATTTTAAAATTGCTATTTCATTTATTTTAAGTTATGGTTTCTTGTTTTGTATTACTATTTCATAACTTAATATTAAGTCTCTCTATCGAAACAATATTGTTTATCTTATTAATCAGTGACATACGATGGCTAGCAAATTAATTGAATCTAAAGTAGCTTTAATAAAATAACTCAATGGTTCCAAATATGTATGTGACATCTATATTACATTTGACAATTGTTTTTTAATCCTAGGTCTGACTAGGACAAGATAAAGAATGGCTGTGATTTGATCATGGGAAATCAACGATTAAGAGTTGAGGATTTTTATTTAGGTCTTTTGTTTTTTTTGGAATACCAACCAGTTTTGTTTTTTGAGAGCCAGGCTGTCAATAGTGTTTGACAGCCAATCACTAAAATCATTTCAGCTAGTACACAGCATTTCTCGAGTTCTCGAAACGCCTCGGCTTCTCAAGTTCTGAAATGATCGACTTCTCAAGTTCTGCCATGCGTATTTTCCCCATGCGTATTTTCCCCATGCGCATATCAATTAACTAAAAATAATAATGTAAAATTTCTATCTCCATTCACGGTGACCACGGAAATAAGAGCATGAAGGGTTTTATTATTTTCTTAAAATGTCTTCAATCCATGACTCGCATGGTATAAATGAGAAGACGTGAACTTAAATGCTATTATTCTTTTAAGTTCTGTCATGCATTTTTCCCGCCCATAAACCCATATAGAGAATATTATCATGCTTGATTATGATCTTTTCTTGCTGGATTGGTGTTCTTTTTAGCCAAGACTTTATGGGAATTATTTTTGTGTTTGTTTCTTATGTAGGTCACTTTATATGGGTTTATGGGTGACCCAAAAATTTTGGATGGAACTATCTTTATATTTAAAGGGAAATATATTTGGAGGAAGAACTAAAATTTTGATAATAGTTTTTGTGTCCGATAAATATATTGATGTCCGCGCCGTTCGACGCGACGCTAAATTTTTTCCGCTAATTTATTGTCCACGCCGAAATTGTTGTTCCGCGCCACTGGCGCTGGCACAAGCACTCTAAATTTTTTACGCTATTTTGTTTTTCGCGCCGAAATTATTGTTCCGTGTCACCGGCGCTGGCGCAAGCACTCGCTAAATCTTTTTACCTAATTTGTTGTTCTGTGCCGAAGGCGCCCGCGTCGAAATTGTTGTTCTACGCCGAATTTGTTGTTCTGTGCCGAAGGCGTCCACACCGAATTTGTTGTTCTGCACCGAAGACGCTCACGCTAATTTGTTCTTTTAAAGTTTGGCTGTGAAAATAATTTTTTGGGGAACAAAGATTTCGCTAGGGAAAATCTTAATGAACCGTGCCCACGGGCACGGGTTATGAATAGTAAACAGATAAAGTACGGACTTATACATGACAATCTAGATAGTGTCATTGAGATCTCTGCTCCTAATTTCATTTAAAATCCTATTGATGGTCAGAAAAGAGAGTTATACCGGTGGAAAATCAATGATAAGAAGGCTAGAAGCCTTATGCTCATGTTCATGGAAGATAGCCTAATTAATGTGTTTGAGAATTGTAATACTGCCAAGGAAATGTGGTAGTCTGTTAAGGAGAAGTATGAGATCACTTCAAAGGTGAACATACAACTCTTGTTTCATATATATACCACATGCCATATGCAACACGGTGATAATGACACCGAACATGTGAACAGAAATTCTTGAACAGTTGCAGGTGGAAACTATTCTAAATAGTCTAGCACCATCACTAGATATGGCTGCCATTAATTTTAGGTTAAATGGTACCATTAATCATGCCACTAACTTGCCAAAGTAGTTGGCAATGGAACAAGACATTCTAGTTAGGAGGAATGGCCCAGATGTCAACCTTATGCAGGATAAATGTCACGCCCCGCTTCCCAAAAACGTGGAGGCAAAACGTGAGAATGTCCGCTCAGACTTGAAGCTACAAAGCTGCAAGTCCGATAAGCGTCAATCAACTTTAACTGCAGGTCTTTGCAACGCGAAACGAAACAAAGATAATAATAAGGAAATGAGACAAAAGAGAAATCTCAGAATATCCATAATAATAAACTCCAACATCGCAGAAAAGCCACCAGGCTAAAAGAAAAGAGTCTAAAAAGAGGCCCCAGCATGGCCAATAAAAGTACAAAGTACAAAAACAAAGTATTGGTGCTACGCACCGACAACTAACAGCAACCTAAAGCAAAAGCAACTAAAATCAGTCTTTAAGACTGGTCACCAGTGTCCACCAACTCCTCGTCAAACGTAGGCTCTGGCTCAGCGTCAGCAAACACCTCGTCCTCAGCTACGGTCTATGGCTCAAGGTCTAACATGTGACACCTAAAAGAGCAAGGGGCACATGTCAGCAAGTCTACAAGAGACTTGTGCAAGGAAACTGAAAGTAGGTAAAACACCCTAGCAATTCTAGCATGATGTAATGACATGGCAGTTAAAGTATGAGTGCAACAAGTAAAGTAAAGTACAAGCATGGCATTTAAACATGGCATGGATGACAAGTTTTCACAAGAACATTCACAAGGAAAAGTACAAGTCAAGTAAGCACGTCGTGCACAAAGATTACGCCTTTTGGCTAGAGTGGCTGTGCGGGCCAACTCCTAAGCTCAAGTGATCGCTTATCCCTACCCCTCCACGTGTGTATGGACTGGCGTCCATCTTCTGGATCACGAGCCAAGAAGTGTTTTATCATGATGGCATATGGGTGCACCTAGCCAGACAAGGAAGTACAAGTACAAGTATTGTAGCGTGTGCTACGAATGCAACAATCAACTTAGATGACATGTAAGATGCGATGCATGGCAGTCAAAAGTGCGTACAGATAAAGAAATTAAACGTGACAGATATCAATGAATGCATGACATGGCAGGGTGACGGATCTAGCTTCGTTGTCAAGCTAGACCCCAAAGTTGCGTCTAGACAGCTATCATTTCACTGTCTAGTCTCTTTTACGCTAAAAACAAGGAAGTGGCCTAAAAACATGGCCATAAACAAGAATTGGCAAGTTTCACTTGCCTACAAGGACAACGTCTGAGAACACCGTCCAACGAGTCCAAAGTCACAATTATCCTACGTGCACAAGTCCACCGGCCTACATCCGTTTTATTAATCTTGATTAGTGAATTCTAAAACATTTAAAATACTTTAAAAACATTGATTTTAGTCTTGATTAACATGCAATAGGTTGGGGGTCCTAGGGGTGCAAAGCGTTACCTCAACACGACGCGAAAGCTACACTGGCGTCGGGTAGCGACGCCAGGGGTTGGAATAAAAGAACGCGCTCCAAGTCCTGATTCCAAAATAGATTCCTCGCTGGAAAGGTCAGAGCAGCAACCGGAGCAATGATTCCAGATTCCAAAGCTTGCACGTGCGACGACGGGCTACGACGTATCGCAACGTCGTAAACGGCAAATCGTCGGAGAGAAAGCACCTAGGTGGGGCCCACAGTAGTCCTAGGGACCAATGGGGGACCCACAATACCTCTGGAGAACTTGGAGGGACCACGGTGGCAAGCGGTTCGACGGATGCGGGGTTGCGACGATTGCCTCTCGGTCAGACACTAGCCGGTGCGGGGGAACGGCTCGGTCAGACACAGCGGACGGCCGTGCACGCAGCGGGGGTGCGATGCGGGGGTCGGTGCTCTCGGTCGGTGCAGAGCGAGCAGTCGGTCAGGCGCTGCGGATGCGGGGGGGTCGGGCGCTGCAACGTTGCAAGCGTTGCAACGTTGCGGAGAGCGGGCGTGAGCGGGCGGGCGCCTCGGTCAGACACGGGCGAAGCGGGGCGATGGAGCGGGGCGATGGAGCGGGGCGATGGCGCGGTGCGGAGCGGGCGCTGAGCGGACGAGATCTCTCGGTCTGACCGAGAGATCCTCTCGGTCGGTGCGGGGATTTTGCAGAGCGGCGATGAAGATACGGAGCGGGGCGGCTGAGCGGGGTGGCCTCTCGGTCGGTGCGGGGAAACAGGGGTGATTTCTTCGGTCGGTGCGGGGGTTGGTGCAGCAACGTTGCGACGAATCGTCGCAAGTGGGTTTTTGGGTTTTGGAAGCGGCTAGGGTTATTTTCTTACGAAAATGAGTCTTCCTAGGGTTTGTTTATATAGTGTAGAGGGGTTGACTTGGTCTAGGGCTAAATCTAATAGGATTAGGAGGTTAAAATAATTTAAAATTCAAAACCCACTCTCCTAATCTTGTAGGGATTGGGTGCAGCCAAGATAGGGGCTAGGATTTGGCTCAAAAATTGTTTGTAGTATAATAAACGTAATAAAATTTTATTTGGCCGAAAATTAATTTAAAAATTGGTATTTAAAAATATTTAAAGCTTTGTTAAAAATATAAATAAGGTCAAACGAACTCCGAAAATTATAAAATAAATATTGGGGTGATCGTGGTGACGAGAGAAAGGTAACTAAGAAGACGGATCTCAATTTCGACATCGCTCGACGAAACTAAAAATAGAAATGTCTCCCGTCAAAAGTGAAAATCACAACGTCTCTTCGAATAAGATCAAATCATGGGAGAAAGACCTGAGAAATATCGTTCCAAATTAGTGCCATAATTTACTACTCTCAGAGACGTTCACAACGGTATATCACACTAAAGTGTTCATAAACAAACAAAGTCTAAAATAAACACGTGCATGGTCAAAAGCACGTGCACAAACAAAGTACAGCGAAAACAGACCGTTACATCCTCCCCACCTTAGAAATGATTCCGTCCTCGGAATAAACATCAAGCACTGCTCGGGAAGAGGTGCGGGAAGCACTCTCTTATCTCATCCTCACGCTCCCAGGTGGACTCACCAGGGGAACCGTGACGCCACTGCACTCGAACCAAGTCGACGGTCTTATTCCTCAGCTGCTTCTGTCGACGATCCAGAATCTCAACTGGCTGCTGATCATAAGACAGATCCGGGCGTACTGCGATCTCCAAGAAATCCACAGCATGGGATGGATCACTAACCTATCGACGTAACTGGGATACGTGAAATACGTCGTGAACTCCCTCCAGCGACGGTGGCAACGCCAAGTGATAAGCCACGGCTCCAACTCTCTCCAGGACATCAAACGGCCCAATGTACCTCGGACTCAGCTTGCCTCTCTTCCCGAATCGAATAACTCCACGGTTCGGAGAAATCTTCAGAAAGACATGATCTCCAGGCTGAAACTCCAAAGGCCTCCGTTTAGCATCAGCCCAATGCTTGAAACGGTCCTGCGCAATCCTCAGCTTCTCCCGGATGTTCCTCACAACATCCACGGCCTCCACAATCATCTCCGGCCCTAACAGCTCCCGATCTCCAATGTCATCCAAGCTCAGTGGCGATCGACATTTCTTTCCATATAGCGCGGCGAAAGGCGCCATACCAATACTTGCTTGGTAGCTGTTATTGTAGGCAAACTCAACGTGATGGAGATGATCCTCCCAAGATCCCATGAAGTCCAACATGCACACTCTCAGCATGTCTTCCAAAATCTGAATCGTCCTCTCGGACTGGCCATCCGTCTGCGGGTGGTTGATCGCGCCCGGGCGTACGCCCTAAAGAGCGACCGTGTAGTTTTACCGCAAGCGCACGGTGTAGCGACGAGCGGGTATCGAACACAGGGAGGACGTATGACAGTGCCTTCTCCGAACAACCTGGCTATGGGGACAGAAAAGTGGGAAAGTGCCTTTCGGCGATGTTGTCACAATCGTCAAACAATGTAAAGAGAAATAAAATCAAATAAAGACGCCTAGGGAATAGGGAATCCCCGCTACTCACCGTATCTCGTCATTGTGATTCATCGGTTTCACAATTGCTAGGGTAGAATGTCGGGTGAACTAGTTGAAACTGAATGTAAAACCTAGCTCACGCTCTCGCGCTATTGCCGGTCTATAGCAAACCTAGGCTCGGGTCCAATCTCTTGCAAACCCTAGCCTAGGCAAGCTAGCATTAGGATCAACGTCATCGTTCAATCGCATCCCAAGCCCACTCTCGTGCAAACTCGGGCTACGACCTAGGTTGGGATAGTTCCTACCCGTCCAATCTCTTGCAAACGGGTATCGGTATAGAATTGCAATCGAGAATCCTAGTATCGGTCCAATCTCTTGCAAACCGATACTACGGAAACTCGATTTCAACCCAATTCGGATTTCTAGGGTTTCCTATCGAATTGGGATCCAATCTCTTGCAAATCCCAATCGATATGAACACCTAGCCATCCGTCTTACATCGATCACAAACTAACCCTAATAGCAATTCTAGCAATGGTTCTACCAAGTCATCACAAATCGGAAATTGGGCTCGTAGGGTTCATCCCCATGCCCTAAGACGTTAAGACTACTCACAAATCATATCGCAAATGGAAGAACAATCAATTGAAATAGCAATAGAATTCATGGCAATATTCAAAATAGCAATAAAAATAAGATTTTTAATGGAGAGGGAGACAAACCAATGTAGCTTTCCAAGAATCCAACAAAATAACACTTTCTTCTCCTCTCCAATCACAAGAATCAAACTCTAAAAAGTCTAATCTAAAAAGGCTGCCAAAAGCAATGAAAAAGCTCTCTAAACTAGGTTAGACTCTGGGGTTAAATACCCCCCAAAACTGCCCAAAAATTCGTGACCAAACTGCCCCTGCGTAGCTCCAAAATCGTGATTTCCGCTACAGGCAGCGCTGCTCACTCGACCGAGTGACAAAAGTCGCTCGGCCGAGTGAGAGACCCTGAGAATTTCCAGTAAGTCTGGGGTCTTGGGGTTCTTCACTTCGGGGGTCACTCGGCCGAGTGAGTTGTCGTCACTCGGCCGATGGGCTTTGTTCACTAGGGCGGACGGCAATTACCACTCGGCCGAGTGGGGCTTCTGATGCTCAGACTGACGAAAAACAGTAAGTCGGGACTTTTTTGATGGGCGTCGTCTGAGTGCCACTCGGGCGGACGGGATTTCGTCACTCGGTCGAGGCGGCTTCTGATGCTCGGCCGAGTGCACGCTGATAGCGTGTCTGATCTGGCCGGCCGAGCGGGGTCTCGTTGCTCGGCCGAGTGACTCCTTCACTCGGCCGAGTGAGATGCTAAAAATGCCCAATCTGAATGTTCTTGCCTCCTCGTCGCTCCTACGACGTTCTTTCTTCTTCCGATCCTCTCCAATAGCAAAATACTCCTCGGGGAAGTCGTCGGTGACACTCCGGAGTAGGTGTATCTCGGAATCACTCCAAATCGATCCAAATCTCCTGAAATACGACAAAAACAACAAATCGTGAAAAGTATCGCAATATTGTCGATAAACTGTGAAAAACATGATTTGAGCGATATAAATGGCATGCAAACATGCGGGAAAAAGGTGTAAAATATGGAGTGATCAAAATCCCCCAAGCTTACCTCTTACTCGTCCTCGAGGAAGATAAGTAAAAGGCGAACCCGGTGGATTCAGAAAATGAAAATGATGGAAAAAATACGAAAAATGAAAAACGAAGAAGAAAGAAGAAAGCGAAGAGGGAAGCTGCTAGATCATTTTTCTCAGGACGTGGGTTTTGCTTACTCATATAGCATGCATCGAATGTAAAACACATGTCAAAGATTTTTATTTCGATATCATAGTATAATAATGCAAATAGAGATAGAAAACCCAAGAATATTGATATAGCATGAAAAATGGAATAATTCTAAGATTAACATTGTCTGAATCATCTAAAGCGGTATACAATATCGCAGATCACACACTTTTCAATTGAATGCTTTCTATGAGGAGTGTAAGAATATCACGCAATAGAATAGAAAGAATAGAAAAGCGTGGATTTCATAAAATGAGTGCTAGGCATAGATTTCTGAATTTCGTGAAGCTAAAACAATCTCTCCGAGTATAGAATATTACTTAGCCTAGGTTGTCATGCACCGTCAGGTAGTCACTCTCTCACACATCATTGGATTCTTTCCCCCAAGCTTATCTATAAGCGTGGTGGCATATACAAAACTATACTTACATTCCCCATTTCTTTTGAAGCTCCAAATGCAAAAGAAAATAAAAATAAAAACAAAAGGAGGGAAGAAAGAGAGAGTATATGAGATGGGATCGTTTATTGAGATTCTTTTCTCTTTTCTTTTCTTTTTCTCAAATCTTTTTCTTTTCTCTTTTTCTTCTCTCTCTTTTTTTTCATGATAACATATATACACAAATGATCCCAAATCAAAAGAGAGAAAAGGATATAAAAGAATTTTTCTTTTTCTTTTTGGTTTTGGGAAATTTGGAGCTAGGAATTTAATAACGGGGGAAATGCCAAATATTAGAATCGCTAAGGGGAGATTCACCATTGATTTTAAAATAGAGAATTAATGTTCAAGATATGTGGAGAAAGAAATAAATGCATCTCTCAGTTCACTCTATAAGACGTGCATGACAACTTCAGCAGGGTAATCTAATCTACTCAGTTTCGATCACAAAAAAGCAAACTAATCCAGATTTATCATAGCTAACATCATTCAATCATCCTGAAGTGACTTTACAAGTCATGCAAATAGAAGTGATATAGGAAAAGAAAACGGTACTCCAGATATAAGCATTCAATGCGTGAATCTTGGTGTGTTTTCTACGATAGCATACATATGAATATTCAGACTCAGCTAATAATAAAATTTCATCCATTTTCATACGGAAAAAGTGTGGGTTACTATCTCTAAATGCAAGGCAAATCATAGCATATGATATCAGAAATAAAAGCTAAGACATGACAAATATAGCATGCATATAGAGAAAGCTAACTCCACGTCGTCATCATCACAGAAAAGTCATCTCTAGCATGAGATGAAAGAAATAAAGATAAAAAAAGGAAAACAAAACTATTTACAATGCGGCACACAAAGAAAATAAGAAAAACGTGATGCATGGTAAAAAAAGAAAAAGTGGTGAAAGTGAGTGCAAATGTGGAAAATGGCGTGAAAAAACTAAAAATAAAGGTGGTAAATCGAAAAAGCGTGAGAACTCACTCCCCCAAGCTAAAGTGCACAGTGTCCTCAATGTGCAAAGTGTGGCACACCGAGAGACGTGTAATGTGAGGGGTAGGTGAGGATGCATGCATGATGAAAAAGAAATAAAAATAACAGAATGAAAATGTGATGCGGACATGATGCATGAAGATATAGGAGTGAATCAGATATAAGAGTGTCACACCAAAAAGTCTCTCCCTCTCTCCCAAAAATGATAAAGATAGATATGATCAAAATGTGGACCCAAAAACAGTGAGGGGAGGGTGAGGTGGGCAAAAATCATCAGGACCAAGCAGAGATGGGCAGCATGATGGCAAAAAAGATCAATGGCATCAAGGGTGCCTAAGCTGGTGGTGCTGTGCCGTCTCCGTCCTGAGGTGGAGGTGGAGGTGGAGGAGGTGGTGGCGGTGGCTGGGGAACAGTCTGCTGGGTGGGTGTGGGTATGGGTGTGGAAGCAGGCTGGGTGTGTGTAGGAGTGGGGGTGGGTACCTGCTGGGTGGGTGTGGGTACGGTCGGTACGTGAGGAAGCCGATCGAGAATCTGAGTGAGGCAATAGTGAATGCCCGGAAGTAGGTCGAAGCGACTGGCCATAGCGGTGACGGTGGCAGACATGGTCCTGAGGTCACCTCTGAGGCCACTCACCGCCCCCTCGAGAGCACGAATGCTCTGAAGTACAGTGTCGGGGGGAGGTGGTGCAGAGGGACGCACGTGTCTGTGCTGTGCAGGACAGGCTGGCGGACTCGGGTGGTGTAGTGGATGGGCTCAGCAGGTATGTGGAGGAAGGGTGCTGTGCTCACAAGTGGGGGCCTAGCCTCAGTGCGAGGCTGGGGCACAGGCTGGTGTGAGGTGGAAGCAGCAGCAGCAGAAGTGGAATATAAAAGCGGTGACGAGGCGGCAAGAGAGGTCAGTGACACAGACGTGGGAACAGACGTCACGACACTCTCAGAAAGTACGGCTGCGGTGGAGACAGAAGTGACAACCACTGGGGAGGCAGTGTGGGGTCCAAAAGGCGAAATCCCAGCGGAGATCATACAGGCCATGGTCTCCACGACGGCAGCGAAAGAAGGCTCTCCGCTCTCAACAAAAGTAGGTGGGCGCTCGAGCAGTGCGGAGCAAAGGGGCTCAACGGACAGAGGGCCAGCTGTGGTGGGAGTGGTGGTGGGCGTGGTGGTAGTGGAGGTGGTCTCAGCGAGTGTACTCCCGACACCGTCAGAAGTGTGGACAGTGGTGTCGGGAGCAGCAAAAATCTCAGGGACAGGCTGAGGGGCCACGGGGTCAACGGGTGCAGCGTGGGCAGCGTGGGCCTGCTCAACCTGCTCAGCCTCCTCGGCCTCAAGCACGTAGGCGGCGGGGATCAGGAGATCCATCGCCAGAAGCCAGTCTACCTGTGCTGGTGCTATCTGTGTCCGAGCTGGGCTCGGAAGGATCATGTAGTTAGCACCGTAGGGACCGTGCAACCAAACCCAGTGTCGCTGGCCATGCGGAAGAAGCATCTTCATCCGGGCCATGACGTCTATAGACAGTGAAGTGGGGCCCGGAGAACGACGCAAATCGGCCGGTAGGTCCTCGCCGGTCATCAGGGTGAGCAGGGTGATCAGACCGCAGCAACATATCGGTGAGCGAGCGCCCATCGATACGATGATGCGGTCCAAAAACCAGCTCGCGATATCAATCACGACGGCGGGGACCAGCTCGTCACTCTCCCTTGCTAGAACTCTGGGGCGCGTCATCGCATAGAGCATATAAAGCTCTGGCGTGGACATCGTCCCAGGCTCATACCTCGCCAAAAAGATAGTCGCCATAAGGCGCTGAGCTATGCGGAGGCAGGGGTGGACGATGGCCAAGGCCTTGGCCCTACTAGGGTCAAAGGCAGCTGGTAAACCCGTGATCCGGGCCCAGAAAGCGTGGGAATCGAAGGAAGGTGGGGGAATGTGAGTGGGTGCGTAACCACGGTCGGCCCCAGGGATATCAGGCCACGAAAAGAATGCTCTCATCATACCGAGAGTGACCTGGCACTCCCGGTCCATAAACCTAAACAAGCATCCCTCGTCGGTCCGGGCTATAGAACTAAGCACCTCAAGTGTCGGACAGACGAAGGTGTCCGCTGACACTTGGAAAAAATCTCGCCAGCCCACGTTGTCATACAACGTGAGCATCCCCTCAAGTACCCCCAGGCGTCCTAGGTCTGCAAGGTGTGCGAACCTGGAGGGTACAATCGAGCGCTGGGAAATGCGCTCAAAAACGACGCGGTGTGCGTCGTCTCGGAACGTAATCCCCAGCGGCCCGACAAGTGGAGCCGATGGTGGCAGTGGGTCGGCAGGGAGTGGCTGTGCGGGGTGAACGGGGTCTGCAGGGTGTGGCTGTACGGGGTGAGGTGGTGTAGGCGGAGGAGAGTCCTCCTCCATCTCGTGGGAGGGGCCGGGCTCATCCGGCTGCTTCCGCTTGGCGGAAGCTCTCCTGGTGCGTGGCCGTGTCCGGGGCGGCATGTGGGCCCCGGGTGCTCACCAAAAATAGAAAAAACACGGCGTGCGAAAAGAAGTGGAAAGAGTATACCGTGACACGCCGCGAGAGCAGAATAGTGGATGCGTGCGAAGACGCCGCCTCCACAAAGCCAGAAACGCTCCCCGGAAGCTCCCCTAGGCTCCCCTAAGCTCCCCAATATACCCTGCACATCAAACGAAGATATCAGCGAGTAATATTCAAAATGTATGGGGGGTTAGGGGTATAATGGATAGATAATGAAGTTAATTTGAATTAGGGGCTTGATTAGTGCACGGATCGTCAAAATATACAAGAAATAGGAGAAAATAGGGCGAAAAGGGGCTACCGGAGCTCGGTCGGCGGTGAGATCGTCGGCGGTGACTCGGGCGGAGGGGTGGTGGCGTCGGCTGGCGGTGGTCGGCCGAGCACGGTGGTGGGCAAGGGCGGTCGGGCGAGTGGAGGGCGAGATCGCACGTAGGGAGCTGATCGGGCGCGGGCTCGGGCGAGAAAACGAAAAGTGACGCTTCGAATTCCGCGCCGAGCCCGCAGCGCCTTATATAGGAAAAGTTACGACTCGGCCGAGTGATTATGTCGCTCGGCCGAGTGAACGTAACGGAAATATTTTTGAAAATTTCTCCCCGCTTACGACTCGGCCGAGTGGCTTTGCCACCCTCGGCCGAGTGGAATAAGTCCATTCGGCCGAGTGGCACAAGCTACTCGGCAATTATCGCCCTAGGAGCGTATCAGTTTCACTCGGCTGAGTGAAGATATATACTCGGCCGAGTGGCAATTATATTGAAATCAAGAAAAGAAACAGAGAGTTGGGTACAGCAGACTTCCCTCGTTTGTGCGCCGCTCGGGCGGACGAACTTATGTACTCGGCCGAGTGGCTAGTGTACTCGGCCGAGTGATTCTCGTTTTCTGCTGTTTGGCTCCGTTTGGGCTCTAACCTCTGTTTTTCTTCCTCCAGTTGATTTCTTCCTCCTCCTAAGCATCGAGCGCATTCCTAGAGCGCTCCTCGTCGCCTTGTTCATCCTCCTAATGATAGATATCCCTTTCTCCTCTCCTGTCAAAGAAAAATAGGACCCGTTATCACGAATTTTTCAGGCAAACGACTTAAAACACTAATAATTTCTAAAACAAAAATAAAAAAACAAAGTAAAAATAAAGCGATAACCGTCGGGTTGCCTCCCGACAAGCGCTCGTTTAAGGTCTTGAGCTCGACCCCCTTGGATTTTCAATTTAATGCGGGATATTAGGTGCATATGAGATGCACCCGTCGAATTTATCGGGAAGAACGCTTGGATTTGGATGTTGTGGTGGCGTGTTCTTCCTCGGTGCTCCTTCTTCTCGGGTAGTGTTGGGGGTGGCTCCCCCAAGCTAGTGCTTGCTTTGGGCCTTTGCTTCACCGGTGACACCGATTTCCGTATCGGTGGAGCTTTCCTTGGAGACTTCACTTTTGAGAGCTTGCAGAGCTCTCGAATTCTTGCGACATCAGCATCGCCTTCATCAATTTCCATGGAGAGATCGGGGGAGTCATTCTTCTTTTCTTCTTGGCCTAAGTCCGGCCCTTCCTCAAAGTCATCCTTGAATAGTGCGCCGATGGAATGGGGGATCGCCTCCTCAATGACCTCGTCAAGGAGGTCCATATAGTCGAGCTCCTCATGATAAGGTATGTGTTTCATTGCCTTGGGTATATGAAGCTCCACCTCGATGTTGCCGACGTTCAATGTTAGAGTCCCTTCACGTACGTAGACAATGACACCGGCGGTGGCGAGGAACGGGCGTCCAAGTATTAGCGACGTATCGCCCTCCTCCTTGACATCCATGATCACAAATTCGCATGGCAAACATATGCCTCCCGATACTTGTAATGGGATATCCTCTGCGATCCCTACCGGCCTTGTGATCCGACCATCTGCTAGTTGTATCCGCATGTCGGTAGGCTTCAATTATGTGTCGGTGTTTAGCCTTCGGAACATAGAGAGAGGCATGAGGCTAACACTAGCCCCTAAGTCCACTAACGCCTTTTGTAGAGGGATGCCGCCTAAGGTGCAAGGAATTCGGAAACTCCTCGGGTCTTTGAATTTGGCGGGCTCCTTCTCTCTCTTGGTGAACCAATTCCCCTCCTCAGCGAGCATGATTTTCTCCTTCCTCTTTCTCCCCGTAATCAAATCTTTTAGGAACTTGGCGTATGTCGGGATTTCCACGATAGCATCGAGGAAGGGGATATTGAGGCTTACCCCTCTCAAATACTCGAGAAACTTGGCTAGCCGTTTCTCCATCTTTGCTCTAGCTAGCCTCTGAGGAAATGGGATCGGTGGCATAAAACGCCTCTCTTCAATCAGCTGCTCCGCTCTGGACTTTTCTTCCCCTTGCGGCTCTTTCTCTCTCTCAACTTCAATGACCGGCTCACTTGGCTCTACTCTCTCCACCATGGGCTCCTTGGTAGGAATCATGACGGGAGTGGTATTATTCCCGCCTCTCGTAGTAACTGCAACCACGGCGTTGATATGGCCGGTGTTGCCCCGTGGATTTTGCTAGGGTTGAGCCGGCAACTGTTGACTATTTCGATTGAGCAACACAAGTTGCTACGAGATTTGGCCTACAATGGTTGGAAGGGAATCTTGGCCCGCCTTCAAGGAAGCATTAGTCTTCTTCTGCTCGACCATAAACTCCTCCACTCTAGCTTCAAAATCGGAGCGTTGTTGAGCTTGTGGAGGGTTTGGATTTCTCCACCCTTGATTGTATCCGGGCGGCCTATAGGGTCCCACTTGTTGCCTTGGTGGGTGATTTTGTTGCGGTGGCCCCCTTGGTGGATAATGTTGTTGTTGTTGTTGTGGTCGAGCTTGATGAGGTAGTTGTTGCGGGCGGTTCAATGCTCCTTCATTGTTGGCATATGAGAAACCGGGATGGTTTCTAGTGGCCGGATTGGCCCAATATCCTTGGTTCCCCGCGACGTATTGGACTTGCTCCAAAGATCCCTCTCCTTGATCTCCTCCCAAATACGTAGCTTGGGATTGGTCTTGCCAATCGCACATTTGATTTGTTGGTGTGGATGTGGAAGGGGTTCCTTGGGGCTCCGTAATATATTTCTCCAGTCTCTCCACCACCTTGTGGAGAGAATCGAACTTGTTGGTAAGCTCCGCCACGGCCTTGGCCTCGTAGATGCTAGATGGCTTTAAGGAGGACGAAGAGTGTCCTCGCTCGTCGCCCCATTGTTGATTGTTCGAGGCCATCTCCTCAATTAAGGCCGTAGCTTCGTCGGGAGTCTTCGATAGGATGGCCCCATTTGCCGCGGTATCAATAATCTGCTTGGTCCCCGGTTGGAGACCATTGTAGAAGCTATGGACTAGCTCCCAATCTTCAATGCTATGGTGGGGGCACTGATGCTGCAGGTCTTTGAAGCGCTCCCATGCCTCGTAGAGTGTCTCTTGAGGTCCTTGCTTGAAGG
Organism: Scilla litardierei; assembly: GCA_030789695.1. Lineage (NCBI taxonomy): Eukaryota > Viridiplantae > Streptophyta > Magnoliopsida > Asparagales > Asparagaceae > Scilla > Scilla litardierei. The sequence goes on along the minus strand of CM061142.1, from coordinate 491,505,330 downwards.
ACATGAGAGCACTCCTAATCTTTACCGTCTTGGAGGGCGGATAGAACTTGTCAATAAACGCGCACGCCAACTTGTCCCATGTGGTAAAGACTCCTTCGGCTTGTGTCCTCAACCAATAAAGAGCTTTATCCTTTAGTGTGAAGGGGAAGAGGCACAGTCTGATGGCATCTAGGGTGACGCCCGGCATCTGGAAGGTGGCACACTTCGACAGAAATAGCTGGATGTGGTAGTGAGGATTTTCATGGGCGTTCCCATGAAATGGATCTTGTTGCATAAGGACCACCAATCCGGTCTTCAGCTCAAAATTCTTGTCGGCCGCCAACTCCGGCATGGCTATGGACGAGGTAGTGGAGGAAGTCTTAGGCCGGAGCCTATCTCGAATGGAAATAATCCTCGCCATTCTTGTCGCTAACTCTTCAGGCGTCTCCCGAACGTTCATAAACCTCCCTTCCGTATCGGGTCTCCTCTCCGCTCTTATTCTCCGCAATGTACGCTCGATCTCAGGATCAAACAATATATCTATGGGGTCCGCTGTGGATCTCGTGTACATGCACGGGAAAACAAAGTTTCAAAGAAGTGATTAGCACAATGGAAGGGTTAGATAAAAAAATGAAGAAATAAAATAAAAAGAAAGAAATAGCTAGGGTGGTAGGATCAAACACAATCGCCTCCCCAGCAACGGCGCCAAAAACTTGATCGCGCCCGGGCGTACGCCCTAAAGAGCGACCGTGTAGTTTTACCGCAAACTCGGGCTACGACCTAGGTTGGGATAGTTCCTACCCGTCCAATCTCTTGCAAACGGGTATCGGTATAGAATTGCAATCGAGAATCCTAGTATCGGTCCAATCTCTTGCAAACCGATACTACAGAAACTTGATTTCAACCTAATTCGGATTTCTAGGGTTTCCTATCGAATTGGGATCCAATCTCTTGCAAATCCCAATCGATATGAACACCTAGCCATCCGTCTTACATCGATTACAAACTAACCATAATAGCAATTCTAGCAATGGTTCTACCAAGTCATCACAAATCGGAAATTGGGCTCGTAGGGTTCATCCCCACGCCCTAAGACGTTAAGACTACTCACAAATCATATCGCAAATGGAAGAACAATCAATTGAAATAGCAATAGAATTCATGGCAATATTCAAAATAGCAATAAAAATAAGATTTTTAATGGAGAGGGAGACAAACCAATGTAGCTTTCCAAGAATCCAACAAAATAACACTTTCTTCTCCTCTCCAATCACAAGAATCAAACTCTAAAAAGTCTAATCTAAAAAGGCTGCCAAAAGCAATGAAAAAGCTCTCTAAACTAGGTTAGACTCTGGGGTTAAATACCCCCCAAAACTGCCCAAAAATTCGTGACCAAACTGCCCCTGCGTAGCTCCAAAATCGTGATTTCCGCTACAGGCAGCGCTGCTCACTCGGCCGAGTGTCAAAAGTCGATCGGCCGAGTGAGAGACCCTGAGAATTTCCAGTAAGTCTGGGGTCTTGGGGTTCTTCACTTCGGGGGTCACTCGGCCGAGTGAGTTGTCGTCACTCGGCCGATGGGCTTTGTTCACTAGGGCGGACGACAATTACCACTCGGCCGAGTGGGGCTTCTGATGCTCAGACTGACGAAAAACAGTAAGTCGGGACTTTTTTGATGGGCGTCGTCTGAGTGCCACTCGGGCGGACGGGATTTCGTCACTCGGCCGAGGCGGCTTCTGATGCTCGGTCGAGTGCACGCTGATAGCGTGTCCGATCTGGCCGGCCGAGCGGGGTCTCGATGCTCGGCCGAGTGACTCCTTCACTCGGCCGAGTGAGATGCTAAAAATGCCCAATCTGAATGTTCTTGCCTCCTCGTCGCTCCTACGACGTTCTTTCTTCTTCCGCTCCTCTCCAATAGCAAAATACTCCTCGGGGAATTCGTCGGTGACACTCCGGAGTAGGTGTATCTCGGAATCACTCCAAATCGCTCCAAATCTCCTGAAATACGACAAAAACAACAAATCATGAAAAGTATCGCAATATTGTCGATAAACCGTGAAAAACATGATTTGAGCGATCTAAATGGCATGCAAACATGTGGGAAAAAGGTGTAAAATATGGAGTGATCAGTGGTACGCCGTGCTGAAACTCAGACTCGTACCCAAGCCCTTCTGCAGACTCTGCCAAAACTGAGACGTGAATCTCGTGTCTCTGTCCGATACGATACTCACGGGGACTCCGTGAAGTCGTACGATCTCCTGCACGATTCACGTTACATCACTATCTAAACTAAGAAAGGAAATAAAAACGGAGAGTAAAGAATTTACCTCCATGTATCTCCTCGCCAGCGTCTCAGTAGACTGTCCTACCCGGAAGGGAATAAAGTGCGCGGATTTGGTCAATCGGTCTACGATCACCCAAATCGCCTCATTCTGCTTCGGACTACGAGGTAGTCCAGTCACGAAATCCATAGTGATGTGCTACCACTTCCACTCTGGAATCGGAAGCGGTTGTAGCAACTCAGCTGTACGCTGATGCTCTGCCTTTACCTGCTGGCAAACCAAACACTTGGCTACACTCCGAGCCACACTCCTCTTCATACCATGCCACCAATAGTTCAGGCGAAGATCCTTGTACATCTTGGTGCCACCAGGATGCACAGAATACGGCGAACTGTGTGCCTCCACCAATAATTCCTCTATGATATCTCCAGCTGGCACACACAACCTGGCTCCAAATCTCAACGAACCATCCTTGTGAATCAAAAAGTCAGTCCGTTGACCGGCTTCCACCTGCTCCTGAATCTTCACCAGCTTAGCATCTCCAGCCTGTCCAGCCTTGATCCTATCCACAATCATCGACTGTATCTGCATACTCATCAACGAAGAAGTCTCTCCAGGAAGGACAATCTCAATATCAGACTCGCAAAAATCCTGCTGCAATCTCCACTGCGAGGTCAACATCATCACCGCTGGAAGTCTGTTCAGCGCATCCGGAACCACATTCACCTTGCCAGGGTGATACTGCAAATCGATCTCATAGTCTGCCATGAGCTCCAACCATCGACGTTGTCGCATGTTGAGCTCCTTCTGTGTAAAGATATACTTCAAGCTTTTGTGATCAGTGAAGATCTTCACCTTCTCACTCAACAGGAAGTGCCTCCAAATCTTCAGCGCAAACATGACTGCAGCCAACCCCAAATCATGTGTCGGGTAATTTTTCTCGTGCGCCTTAAGCTGACGAGAAGAATACGCAACCACATGCCCATGCTGATGCAACACACATCCAAGACCTCTGCCAGAAGCATCGCAAAAGATCTCGAATCCTCCACTCCGATCAGGCACAGCAAGTACAGGGGCAGTCGTCAATCTCTCCTTCAGAATATCGAAAGCCTTCTCGCAATCATCAGACCAAACATATGGCACATCCTTCTGCGTCAGTCTGGTCATCGGCTCAGCAATCCGGGAAAAGTCCTTAATGAAACGCCGATAATAACCTGCAAGCCCAAGGAAACTCTGGATCTCAGATGCTGACTGCAGAACAGGCCACTCTCTGATAGCCATGATCTTCTCGGGATCCACCGAAATTCCATCACCAGACACCACATGCCCGAGAAAAGCAACTCTATCCAGCCAAAACTCGCACTTGGAATACTTAGCATACAAACGATGCTTCCTCAAGATCTCCAACACTGTCCTCAAGTGCGATGCATGCTCTTCCTCCGACTTTGAATAGATCAGAATGTCGTCGATAAAGATAACGAAAAACTTGTCTAGGAAGTCGTAGAAGATCAGATTCATCAGGTTCATAAAAACTGCGGGTGCATTGGTTACGCCGAAGGGCATAATCACGAACTCGTAGTGACCATACTTCGTCCTGAACGCTGTCTTCGGGATGTCCTCCTTCTTCACCTTAAGCTGATGGTAACCACTCCTCAAATCCAACTTAGAGAACACCCTCGATCCTTCGAGCTGATCAAAGATGTCATCTATACGAGGCAAGGGATATTTATTCTTGATATTCACATCATTCAGCTCCCGGTAATCCACACACATTCGACGTGAACCATCCTTCTTCTTCACCAGCAACACCGGTGCTCTCCACGGAGACACACTGGGATTTAGGGGTGGCAATTTTCGACCCGGCACGATAGCACGGCACGGGCACGGCACGATAAGACCGGGCCTGGGCCGGCAATTTTGGCCCGAAATCCTTATCGGACCGGGCCAGCACGGCCCGGTTCATTTTCGTACCGGACTCGGGCCAAGCTATTCGGCCCATTGGGCGGCACGGCACGACACGAAATCCTTGTGAGTTTGCTTGACCGTTCCACTTCAATAGTTCATTTCATATTAATGAGTACTAATTCGTATTCTTTTCCAATTCGTATTCTGTTTTTATATAATCCCCGACCTGACGAGAGGTTCTCATCATTGTATACTATTTAGTACTCCCTATAGTTAATTACTTTAATTTGAAGTTGAAAAATCATCCGTAGTTATAATTCTTAGTAACTACTAATTTGTGTGTACTTACTCCATAAAATAACCAGACCAAACATGAACTTTAAAGATGGATATTAATCTCACATACATAATTTTTTAAACCCTATCGGACCGGGCCGGGCGGCCCGAATTTTTATCGGACCGTGCCCGGGCCGCACCGGAATGGCCCGAAGTCTTATCGGGCCGGGCCGGCCCGGTCCTTTAAGAAAACCGGGCCGGGCCGGCACGGCCCGATAAGACCGGTGTCACGCCCCGCTTCCCTAAAATGGAGGCGAGACGTGAAAAGGTCCGCACGAGAGTGGAGCTGTGAAGCCCCAAACCCGATAAGCGTCAATAATACATAAGCAGGTCACTGTAACCGCAACCGGAACAACAATAATAACACAAGGAGAGACAGAAACAAAAGTCCAATCTCAGAAATTGTCCAACATTAAAATTAAGTTTAACATCCAGAAAAGCCACCAGGCTAGAAGAAAGAGTCTAAGGCCCAGAACAAGGCCAAACAGAGACAAACGTAAACAGAGTATAGGTGCTACGCACCGACAACAAAACAGTAGCCTAAAACAAAAAGAGGAAAGCACAATGAAGACACTAGGACTGGTCCCCAGTGTCCACGTACTCCACGCCAAACGCAGACTCGGGCACGGCGTCCGCAAACACCTCGTCCTCAACAACGGACTCAGGCTCGGGATCTAACATGTGTCACACAAAAGAGTAAAGGGGCACATGTCAGCAAGTCTAAAAGACTTGGGCAAGGAAACTGAAGGTAAGGTAAACTAGCAACCTAGCAGTTATAGTATGTTGCATGGCATGACAAGTATAGTATGGAAGTGACAAGTAAAGGGAAGTGCAAGTAGCAAGTATGTCTCGGATAACAAGTAAAACACGGACAAGTACAAGTCAAGTGGTTCACGTCAAGTGAACAGTCAAGTAAACAAGTTGTGCACAGAGATTCCGCCTGTTGGCTAGAGTGGCTGATCGGGCCAACTCCTAAGCTCAAGTGACCGTTTATCTCTACCCCTCCACGTGTATCGAGCCAGGGAATTACCCCGAACACGGAATTCTCGCTTCTGGAACACGAGCCAGGAAGTGTATTTAACATGTATGGCGTAGGGTTATGCCCACGTAAAGTGGGTGCCTAGCCGGAAACTAGTAGGTCGGGCATTGGCTATCAACCAACTCACGTAGCCCGCTTCTGGAACACGGGCCAGGAAACACAAGTATTGTAGCGTGTGCTACGAATGCGACATACAACATGGACAGCATGGATGACAATTAATTCGCGTACCGTTAATCAAAATTAAACATGACATGATAGTTATGCAACATGATAAATGACGGTCCTAGCTTCGTTGTCAAGCTAGTTCCGGAAATTGCGACTAGGCGAGTATCATTTCGTCGCCTAGTCTCTTTTACGCCTACAACAAGCAAATGGCCTAAGACATGGCCTAAAACCCTAGGTGGCAAGTTTCACTTGCCTAGCACCGAGGATGACGATCAACACGAGAGTTCATCCCACGGATGCTAATATACGGGGAAGTCGATGTTATGGAGAAACAATCATCAAAACAACATTCATTTCATTAGGGTTTCACAAAAACACAACGGGTTATGAAAACATTAAGAGATCGATTATTACCGTATCGGAGGCGGAAGAATGAAGCCGAGCAAGCACGACAATGGAAGAAACGCTCCGGGGAACCTAGGGTTCAGATCTGGAATAGATGGGGAAAATCTGGAGAAATGGGGTTTTGGGGGATTTTGGGGGATTTGATGAAGGTTTGAGGAAGATGAGAGGTAGAATGTGTTAAGTGAGGGTTTGGATGATGGATTTTGGGCTTGGGATGAAGGAATAAGGGTTTGAGGTAGTAGGGGGCTCAATGGGGGAGAAACTAGGGTTTTAGGTCATGTGGAAGAAGAAGAAAACGTTTGGGAGGGGTTTAAATAGGAAGGGCTGGCGGCTGCCCAGAAATTAGGGTTTCGACACTGATTAGTCGGTCAGAGAACAACCACTGACCGACTAGTTCGGGAACTAGTCGGTCGGTTGACCAACGCAGACCGACTAAGTCCAAACAGTAACTCCTGTACAAAATAGGATTTAGATTTAGTCGGTCAAAGAACAATTATTGACCGACTAGTTTGACATCTAGTCGGTCGATGAACGTTCTTAGACCGACTAAGAGTAAACAGTACTCGACTGTACAGAAGAACTAAGAATTAGTCGGTCTGAGTACAAAACTTAACCGACTAGTTTAAAAACTAGTCGGTCGAAAGATGAACTTAGACCGACTAAGAAGGAATAGTAACTGGTACCAAAAATAGTTGATGAGTTAGTCGGTTAAAGAAGCATTGCCGACCGACTAGTTTGCAACCTAGTCGGTCAACCAACGTTCTTAGACCGACTAACGATAAACAGTAACTCCTGAGAAATTTAGAAAGCCAACTAGTCGGTTCAAGAAGGTATTCCGACCGAGTGGATCGTCATCTAGTCGGTCGGTGCCCCTTCTTACACCGGCTAATGAGCACCAAAAGTTCCGAAATGGAGCGCAAAGCTCCGGGATCGATTCCTAAGACTCCTAGGCTTAATCTAACAATAAGATATGACTGATATGAAGCCCGTCACGAATGACTTGCTCCAAAATCGACGATTTTAAGAAAGAAGCTAAGAAAACACGACGAAACGATCGAAAATGAAAGTTACGGAGACGAAAACCACATATAAGGAGAAAATCCACCAAAACATATAATATAATATAATAAATCCAGATACATGAAAACCAGTCGTTACATCCTCCCCAACTGAAGAAAAATTCCGTCCTCGGAATTTTCCAACACTCACGTGTCCGGGAACATAAGTGGGAAACGCTCTCGCATCTCATCCTCATTCTCCCAAGTAGACTCTCCAGGCGAGCCGTGTCGCCACATCACCCTCACAAGATTGACAACCTTGTTCCGAAGTAACTTCTGACGCCTGTCCAGAACCTGCACTGGCTGCTGGTCATACGTCATATCGGGGCGAACGGTAATCTCCGAGAAATCCACAGCATGAGATGGATCGCTAATGTATCGACGAAGCTGCGACACATGGAAAACATTGTGAACTCCCTCCAAAGATGGCGGCAAGGCTAAGCGATAAGCTACCTCGCCAAATTTCTCCAGAATGTCAAACGGTCCAATATATCGCGGGCTCAACTTCCCTCTCTTCCTAAAACGAATCACTCCACGATTCAGGGAAATCTTCAGAAACACATGATCTCCAGGCTGAAACTCCAAAGGACGACGTCTAGCATCCGCCCAATGCTTAAAACGGTCCTGAGCAATCCTCAATCTCTCCCGAATGTTCCTGACGACTTCCACAGCCTCCACAATCATCTCAGGTCCCAACAGCTCCCGATCACCAACGTCATCCCAAGTCAATGGCGATCGACATTTCCTCCCATAAAGAGCGGCGAAAGGCGCCATGCCAATACTCGCCTGGAAGTTGTTGTTGTAAGAGAACTCCACCAAGTGCAGATGGTCCTCCCACGAACCCTTGAAATCCAACATGCACGCTCTCAGCATGTCTTCCAAAATCTAAATCGTCCTCTCAGACTGGCCATCCGTCTGCGGATGGTACGCCGTGCTAAAACTCAGACGCGTACCCAAGCTCTTCTGCAAACTCTGCCAGAACTGAGATGTGAACCTCGTGTCTCTGTCTGACACGATACTCACAGGGACTCCGTGAAGTCGCATGACCTCCTGCACGATTCACGTTACATCACTATCCAAACTAGGAAAAAGAAATAAAAACGGAGAGTAAACGAATTTACCTCCATATATCTCCTCGCTAGCGTCTCAGTGGACTGTCCCACTCGGAACGGAATAAAGTGCACGGATTTGGTCAATCGATCTACGATCACCCAAATCACGTCATTCTGCTTCGGACTCCAAGGTAGTCCAGTCACGAAATCCATAGTGATGTGTTGTGATCGACCCCGGATATACACCAAGAGAACGGTTGTAGTTTTACCGCAAGCGCACGGTATAGCAGCGAGCGGGTTATCGAACACAGGGAGGACGAATGACCGTGCTTGATCCAATCAACCTGGCTATTTAAGAAGAGAGAAATTTGTCTTTGGCGATCCTGTCACAATCGTCAGACAAAGTACAGAAATATCAAATCAAATAAAGAACGTCTAGGGAATGGGGAATTCCCGCTACTCACTATATTTCGTCAATGTGGTTCATCGGTATCAAAATTGCTAGAATAAGATTTTGGATGAACTAGTTGCAACTGAATGTAGAACCAAGCTCACGCTCTCGCGCTGTTGCCGGCCTATAGCTATCCTAGGTTCGGGTCCAATCTCTTGCAAACCCTAGCCTAGGGAAGCTAGCATTAGGATCAACATCATCGTTCAATCACGCACCGAGCCCAATCTCTTGCAAACTCGGCCCGCGACCTAGTTTGGGATAGTTCCTACCCATCCAATCTCTTGCAAACGGGTATTGGCGCGGAATTGGAACCGGAAACCCTAGTATCGGTCCAATCTCTTGCAAACCGATACTACAGAAATTCGATTCCAACCCAATTCGGATTTCTAGGGTTTCCTATCGGATTGGGATCCAATCTCTTGCAAATCCCAATCGATGTGAATTCCTAGCCATCCGTAGTAAATTGATCCCAATCTAATCCCTAATATCAATTCTAGCAAAATTCCTACCAATTCATCACAATCATGAAATAGGGCTTGTAGGGTTCATCCCCACGCCCTAAGACGTGGCGACTACTCACAATTCATAGCAAGATCACGAAAATAATCAATGAAATAAGCAATAAAATTCATCACAATATTGAGATATGCAATAAAAATAGAATTTTTAGAGAAGAGAGAAGCAAACCAATGGAGTTCTTCAATTAATCCAACAAAAATCCAATTTTGTCTCATCTCCAATCACAAGAATAAAACTAAAAAGCTAATCTAAAAGCTACAAAAAATCTAAGAGAAAGCTCTCCCAACTAGGGTAAAAACAGGGGTTAAATACCCCCCAAAATCGTCCAAAAACTGTGACCAAAATACCCCTGCGCAGCCTGTTTTCCGCAATTTTCGCTACAGGCAGCGCGTCGCACTCGGCCGAGTGACAAAAGTCGCTCGGCCGAGTGAAAACCCTGTAAATTTCCAGTAAGTCTCGATCTTCAGGGGTCTTCACTTCAGGGGCTGCTCGGCCGAGTGAGTTGTCGTCACTCGGCCGATGGCTTCTTGGTACTCGGGCGGTCGGGATTATCCACTCGGCCGAGTGGGTCTTCTGAAGCTCAGGCAGCCGAAAAACAGTAACTTGGAGATTTTTGAATGGCTTCGTCTGGGCGCCACTCGGGCGGACGGGGTCTCGTCACTCGGCCGATGTGGTCTCCGTCGCTCGGCCGAGTGCACATATGAATCGTGTCTGATCTGGTCGGCCGAGCGGTGTCTCGCTGGTCGGCCGAGTGACTCCTTCACTCGGCCCAGTGGGACACTAAAAACGCCCATATTGCTTGTTTTGGCCTCCTCGTCGCTCCTGCGACGTCCGTTCTTCTTCCGCTCCTCTCCAACAGCAAAATACCCCTCGGGGAGGTCGTCGGTGACCCTCTGGAGTAAGCGCATCTCGAGATCACTCCAAATCACGCCAAATCACCTGAAATGCGACAAAAACAACAAATCGTGAAAAGCATCGCAATATCGTCGATATATCGTGAAAAACATGATTTGGGCGATCTAAATGGCATGCAAACATGCGGGAAAAAGGTGTAAAATAAGGAGTGATCAGAATCCCCCAAGCTTGCCTCTTACTCGTCCTCGAGGAAGATAAGTAAAAGGTGAACCCGGTGGATTCGAAAAACGAAAACGGCGAAAAATGAAGAATGAAAAACGGAGAAGAATGAAAAACGAAATAAAAATAAAGAAGAAAGAAAGAAGCGAAGAGGTAAGCCGCTAGATCATTTTCTCAGGACGTGGGTTCCGCTTACTCATATAGCATGCACTGAACGAAAAACACATGTCAAAGAGTTTTATTTTGATATCATAGTATAATAGTGCAAATAGAAATAGAAAACCCACGAACAACAATATAATCATGAAAAACGGAATACTCTTATAATTAACATCGTCTGAATCATTTAAAGCGGTATACAAGTCACAGATCACACACTTTTCAATTGAATGCTTTCTATCAGGAGTATAAGAGTATCACACTATAGAATAGAGAGAATAGAAAAGTATGGATTTCATGAAATGAGTGCTAGGCTTAGATTTCTGGATTTCGTAAAGTTAAAAATAATCTCACTGAGTATAGAATATTACTTAGCCTAGGTTGTCGTGCAACGTCAAGTAGTCACTCTCTCACACATCAATGGATCCCCTCCCCCAAGCTTATCTATAAGCGTGGTGGCATAAAAAAAAATATTTACATCCCCATTTTTATAAAGCTCCAAAAGTAATAAAAACGAACACGAAAAGAGAGAAGAAAGAAAGAAAGTGAGATGGGATCTTTTATTGAGGATTTTTCCTCTTTCCTTTTTCTTTTTTGTTCTTTTTTTTGAAGCAATAGCATATATACACAACGATCCCAACTCAAAGAGAGATAATGATATACAAGAATATTTTCTCTTTTCTCTTTTTTTTTCTTTTTTTCTTTTTTTTGAATAAGAAATTTGGAGCTAGGAATTAATAGCGGGGGAAATGCCATATAATAGAATCGCTAAGGGGAGATTCACCAATGATTTTAAAAGTAGAGAAATGATGTTCAAGATTTGTGGAGAAAGAAATAAATATATCACTCGGTTCACTCTATAAGACATGCACGACAACTTCAGCAGGGTAATCTAATCTACTCAGTTTCGATCACAAAAAAGCTAACTAATCCAGATTTATCATAGCTAACATCATTCAATCATCCTGAAGTGAAATGTACAGTTCATGCATATAGAAGTGATATAGGAAAAGAAATCAGTACTCCAGATATAGGCATTCAATGCGTGAATCTTGGTGTGTTTTCTGTGATAGCATACATATGAATATTCAGACTCAGCTAATAATAAAATTTCATCCATTTTCATGTGGAAAAAGTGTGGGTTACTATCTCTAGATGCAAGGCAAGTCATAGCATATGATATCAGAAATAAAATCTAAGACATGACAAATAAAGCATGCATATAGAATAAGCTAACTCCACGTCATCATCATCATAGAAAAGTCATCTCTAGCATGAGATGAAAAAGAAAGAAATAAAGATAAAGGGAAAATAGAACTATTTACAATGCGGCACACAGAAAAATAAGAAAAACGTGATGCATGGCAAAATAAAAGAAAAATGATGAAAAATAAGTGCAAAAGCGAAAAATGGCGTGAAAAACTAAAAATAAAGGTGGCAAACCGAAAAAGAACGTGAGAACTCACTCCCCAAAGCTAAATGGCACATTGTCCTCAATGTGCAAAGTGTGGCACACCGAGATACAAGTAATGTGAGGGGTAAGTGAGGATGCATGCATGATGGGGAAAAAAAGGAAAATAAACGAAAAATAAAGAAACGAAAATATGATGCTGACATGATGCATGCAGGAATGGAGTGATACAGATATAAAGGTGGGGCACCAAAACTCTCCCGCTCTCCCAAAAAAGATATATAAGGATACGATCTGAATGAGAAACCCAAAATAAGTGAGGGGAGGGGGTGGGTGGACAAAAATGCAACAGGACCCAGCAGAAACGGGTAGCACAACGGCAGGAATAATCGATGGCATCAAGGGTGCCTAAGAAGGTGGTGCTGCGCCGTCTCCGTCCTGAGGCGGAGGAGGAGGAGGTGGTGGTGGCTGGACAGGCCGCTGAGCGGGTGTGGGTGTGCAAGTGTGGGTGGGAACCTGCTGGGTGGGTGGGGGTACGCGGGGGAGACGCTCCAGGACCTGGGTAAGACAGTAGTGAATCTGAGGGAGTAGGTCAAAGCGGCCAGCCATCGCAGAGACGGTGGAGGACATGGTCCTAAGGTCGCCTCTGAGGCCACTCACCGCCCCCTCTAGAGCACGAATGCTCTGAAGTACAGTGTCGGGGGGAGGTGGTGCAGAGGGATGCACCGGTCGGGGCTGTGCAGGGCGGGGCTGGCGTACTCGGGTCGCGTATGTGACGGGCTCAGCGGGGAAGGGAACGAAAGGCGTTGCGCTCGCAAATGTGGGCCTGGCCTCAGTGTGAGGCCGGGGCACCGGCTGGTGAGAAGTGGAGGCAGTAGCAGCGAAAGAAGAGTGCAAAAGTGGCAGCGAGGCGGCCAGAGAGGTCAGTGGCACAGAAGTGCGGACAGACGCTACGACACTCTCGGAAAATACAGCAGCAGTGGAGACAGAGGGCTCTCCGCACTCAACTACGATCGGCGGGCGCTCGGGTGGGGCAAAAGAAACAGGCTCAGCAGACAGAGGGCCAGTGGTGGTGGTGACAGCCTCGGAAGCAGTGGAGGTGGGCCCAGCTAAGGTACTCCCGACACCGACAGAGGTGGGGACAGAGGTGTCAGGAGCAGCGGAAACATCAGGTATAGGCTGAGGGGCCACAGGGTCAACAGGGGCAGCAGGCTCGGCAGGGGCAGCAGGCTCGGCAGGGGCGACAGGGTCTGCGGGGGCAGCGTGGGCAGCGTGGGCCTGCTCGGCCTCCTCGGCCTCGAGCACGTAAGCAGCGGGGATGAGAACATCCATCGCAGGGAGCCAGTCCACGTGGGCTGGTGCAATCTGAGTCCGAGCTGGGCTCGGAAGAATCATGTAATCGGCACCGTAAGGGCCGTGCAACCAGACCCAGTGACGCTCACCGTGCGGACGAAGCATCTTCATCCGGGCCATAACATCGATCGACAAAGAAGTGGGGCCCGGTGCTCGTCGCAGGTCGTCAGGGAAGTCCTCGTCGGTCATAAGGGCAAGCAAGGTGATCAGGCCGCCGCAGCATATCGATGAGCGAGCGCCCACCGATACAATGATGCGGTCCAAAAACCAAGCCGTGACATCAATCACGACGGCGGGGACCAGCTCATCGCCATCCCTAGATAGAGCTCTGGGCCGTGTCATCGCGTAGAGCATGTAGAGCTCTGGCGTAGACATCGTGCCCGGCTCATATCTGGCCAAAAAGGTCGTCGCCATAAGGCGCTGAGCAATACGGAGGCAGGGATGGACAATGGCCGAGGCCTTGGCCCTACTAGGGTCAAAGGCAGCGTGAAGACCCGTAATCCGGGCCCAGAAGGCACCTGCGTCGAAGGAAGGTGGGGGGATATGGGTGGGGCCGTAACCGCGATCGGCTCCGGGGACATCAGGCCACGAGAAAAATGCTCTCATCATACCGAGAGTGACCTGGCACTCCCGGTCCATGAACCGAAACGAGCATCCCTCGTCGGTCCGGGCGATCGAACTAAGTACCTCAAGTGTCGGACGGGTAAACGTGTCCGCCGACACCTGAAAGAAATCTCGCCAGCCCACGTTGTCGTACAACGTGAGCATCCCCTCTAGTACCCCCAGGCGTCCTAGGTCGGCAAGGTGTGCAAACCTGGAGGGTACGATCGAGCGCTGGGAGATACGCTCGAAGACAGCGCGGTGTGCGTCGTCTCGGAACGTAATCCCGAGCGGCCCGACCAGTGGAGCCGGAGGTGTGGCTGTGGAGCGGCAGGGAGTGGCTGTACGGGCTGTGCGGGCTGTGTGGGCGCTGCAGGCTGTGCGGGGTGTGCGGGGCCTGCAGGCTGTGCTGGGTGGATGGGGTGTGTGGGAGAAGGCGGAGGAGAGTCCTCCAACTCTTGGGAGGGGCTGGCGTCATCCGACCGCTTCCGCTTGGCGGAAGCTCTCTTCGACCGCGGCCGTGTCCGGGGCGGCATATCGGCCCCGAGCGCGCGCCGAAAAGTGTAAAAAGGGCGGCGTGTGCAAAATAAAGGAAAGAGTATACCCCGACACGCCGCGAGTGCTAAGCAATGGAAGTGTGCGAAGACAGTGCCTCCGCGAAGCCCAAATCAGTCCGTAGAAGCTCCCCTGGGCTCCCCTAAGCTCCCAAAAACAACATGCGCATGAAATGGAGATATCAGCGGGTAATATTCAAAACGTATGGAGCATTAGGGGTATAATAGATAGATATAGAAATTGATTAGGTTTTGGGGGTCGTTTAACACATGGATCCTTGAAAAATACACAAAAAGAGGAGAAAAAGGCGAAATAGGCGATACCGGAGGTGGTCGGAGCGGCGGCCGCCGGCGGCGACTCGGGCGAGGCGCGGCGGTGGCTGGCCGAGCGGCGGCGCGAGGTGGCCGGTCGGGTGAGTGGGGGGCGCGAGCGAGGGGAACGGGCGAGAGGAGCTGAAGGGTCGGGCGAGCGATTGGGATTTTTACGTTTTGAAAAACGTGCCTCCCCTCAGCCCCTATTATAATAAAAGTTACGACTCGGCCGAGTGACTAGGTCACTCGGCCGAGTGAGATCAATGGAAATATCCTCCCCGCTTACGCTTCGGCCGAGTGGCTTTGCCAGCCTCGGCCGAGTGGAGTAAGTCCATTCGGCCGAGTGGCTCAAGCTACTCGGCAAGACTCGCCCTAGGAGCGTATCCGTTTTACTCGGTCGAGTGAAAATATATACTCGGTCGAGTAGCATTTATACTGAAATCAGGAAAATAAACAGAGAGTTGGGTACAGCAGACTTCCCTCGTTCGTGAGCGGCTCGGCCGGACGAACTTGTGTACTCGGCCGAGTGACTAGTATACTCGGCCGAGTGAGCCTTGTTTTCTGCTGTTTGTCTTCGTTTGGGCTCTAAACTCCGTCTTTCTTCCTCCAGTCGATTTCATCTTACTCCTAAGCATCGAGCGTCTTCCTGGGGCGCTCCTCGTCATCTCGTTCATCCTCCTCATGATGGATTTACCTATCTCCTCTCCTGTCAAGAAAAATAGGACCCGTTATCACGAAATTTTTGGGCGAACGACTCAAAACACTAAAAATTTCTAAAACAAAAATAAAGAAAAAGTAAAAATAAAGCAATAACCGTCGGGTTGCCTCCCGACAAGCGCTCGTTTAAGGTCGTGAGCTCGACCCCCTATGATTTTCAATTAATGTGGGATGTTTGGTGCATATGAGATGCACCCATCAAACTTTCCGGGGAGAACGCTTGGATTCGGAAGTTGCGGCGGCGTGTTCTCCCGCGGTGGTCTCTCATCTCGAATTGTGTTGGGGGGAGGCTCCCCCAAGCTAGCGTTTGCCCCGGTCAACGGCTTCACCGGTGACGCCGATTTCCGTATCGGCGGAGCTTTCTTTGGAGACTTTAATTTCGAGAGCTTGCAGAGCTCTCGAATCCTCGCGACATCAGCGTCGCCTTCATCATTTTCAGCGGAGAGGTCGGGGGAATCATCTATCTTCTCATCTCGGCCTAAATCCGGGCCTTCCTCGAAATCTTCATCGAATAGAGCGCCAATCGAGTGGGGGATCGCCTCTTCTATCACCTCATCAAGGAGGTATGAAAGATCATCCGGCCGTCCCTTAAGTAGATATATTCTATTGATTTCTCCCGTTGGGACTCCCTCGGAATAATGCTTGAGTCTCTGACCATTTACCTTGAACGAGGCCCCGTCTTTGCTTTCCAACTCGAAGGCCCCTCCCGGTTGTATGTTCTTAATGGTGAAAGGTCCGGACCAACGTGACCTCAACTTTCCGGGAAATAGTCGGAGCCGGGAATTATAGAGTAAGACCTTGTCTCCTACCTTGAAGTCTGTGACGGTAATGCGGGCATCGTGGAGAATCTTGGTCCTTTCTTTGTAAATTCTCGAGCTCTCGTAGGCGTCTCTCCTTATTTCATCAAGTTCGTTGATGTCCAAGAGTCGCCTCACCGCCGCACTCTTGTAGTCGTAGTTAAAGGTCTTGATGGCCCAATATGCACGGTGTTCCAACTCTACCGGTAAGTGGCAAGCCTTCCCATAAACTAGTCTGAACGGTGTGGTACCGATGGGGGTGCGAAAGGCCGTGCGATATGCCCATAGAGCATCGTTTAGCTTCATCGACCAATCCTTTCTAGACCGATCCACGGTCTTCTCAAGAATTTGCTTGATCTCTCTATTTGAGACTTCCACTTGGCCGCTTGTCTGGGGGTGATATGCCATGCCAACTCTATGGTTTACTCCGTACTTCTTTAGCATGGCTTCAAACTTGTTCTCTATGAAGTGGCTCCCCCGTCGCTTATCAAGGTACGAGGCACTCCGAAGCGCGGGAAGATATTTTGCTTGAAGAACTTGGAGACGACCCTTGCATCATTAGTAGGGGTGGCGATTGCTTCCACCCATTTGGAGACATAGTCGACGGCCAATAGGATGTATTTGTTGCCATTGCTCGACGGAAATGGTCCCATGAAGTCTACTCCCCAACAATCAAAAAGCTCAATTTCTTGGATGGGCCTCATTGGCATCTCATTGCGCTTGGAGATATTCCCGGTCCGTTGGCATCTATCGCACCCCTTTACAAAGTCGTGGGTGTCTTTAAACATTGTCGGCCAGAAGAACCCGCTCTGCAAAATCTTAGCGGTAGTTTTAGAGGCGGCATGATGTCCTCCGCATGGTAGACCGTGGCAATGCAGAATGATGGATGTCGCCTCCTCTTTAGAAACACACCTCCGGATGACTCCATCCTTGCATATCTTGAAGAGGTATGGATCTTCCCAGAAATAACTACGGACTTCATGAAGAAATCTCCTCTTTCGATGCGTGGGCATCTCATGCGGTTTAATTCCACAAGCCAAGTAGTTGACGAAGTCCGTGTACCAAGGGACCTCTCCGGTCCTTATGGCATATAGCCTCTCATCCACGAAAGTGTCGTCGATAGGCAAACTCACATCCTCCTTGTCGCGAATGAGCCTAGATAAATGATCTGCCACGACATTGTCCGTACCCTTCTTGTCTCTGATCTCTAAGTCGAATTCTTGCAACAAGAGTATCCACCTAATCAACCGAGGTTTGGCCTCCTTCTTGTTTAAAAGATACTTCAATGCCGCATGGTCGATGTGGACAATCACCTTGGAACCGAGGAGGTAGGAGCGAAACTTCTCTATGGAATAGACGACCGCTAGAAGCTCTTTCTCGGTAGTTGTGTAGTTTTTCTGTGCGTCGTCCAATGTCTTGCTCGCATAGTATATCACATGAAGCTTCTTATCTTTTCTTTGTCCCAACACCGCTCCAATGGCTTGGTCGCTAGCATCACACATTAGCTCAAAAGGAAGGCTCCAATCCGGTGGTTGTATGATGGGCGCGGAGACTAGTGCTTCCTTCAAGGTGTTGAAGGCTTGCAAGCATTCTCCTGAAAAAACAAAAGGAATATCTTTAGCGAGCAAGGAAGTAAGCGGTCGGGCAATCGAGGCGAAATCCTTGATGAAGCGGCGGTAAAACCCCGCGTGACCAAGAAAGCCTCTAATGCCCTTGACATTAATAGGAGGAGGGAGTTTCTCGATTACCTCAATCTTTGCTTTATCTACCTCAATTCCTCTCGAAGAGACAAGATGTCCGAGAACTATACCTTCCGTGACCATGAAGTGACACTTCTCCCAATTGAGAGTGAGATTGTTTTGTTGGCACCTTTTTAGGACTTTAGTAAGATTTTCCAAGCAAGAGTCAAACTCACTCCCATAAACTGAGAAATCATCCATAAAAACTTCCATAATATTTTCAATGTAATCGGAAAATATGGATGTCATACACCTCTGCAAGGTGGCGGGAGCATTACAAAGGCCAAACGGCATCCTACGGTAGGCATAGGTGCCATAGGGACAAGTGAAAGTTGTCTTCTCTTGGTCATCTTCGTGCAAAGGGATTTGGAAGAATCCCGAATACCCATCTAGATAGCAAAAGTATTTATGTTTTGCAAGGCGTTCAAGCATTTGATCAATGAAGGGAAATGGGTAATGGTCCTTTCGGGTGGCTTTATTGAGTTTCCTATAGTCAATGCACATTCGCCATCCCGTGACGGTGCGCGTAGATATGGGCTCACCTTTTTCATTTTTTATGACAGTCATCCCCCCTTTCTTGGGGACGACGTGAACGGGGCTAACCCATCTACTGTCAGAGATAGGATAAATAATACCGGCGTCGAGCAATTTTAGGATTTCCTTTTTAACCACCTCCTTCATATTAGGGTTTAACCGCCTTTGAGGCTCTATGGAGGTGGCGTCTGTATCCTCCAGATGGATCCTATGCGTGCAAAGCCTAGGGCTTATCCCTTTTAGATCGGAGATAGTGTAGCCAAGGACATCTGTGTGGCTCCTAAGAACGTCTAGGAGTTTTTCAAGTTGGTCCGGCGTGAGGTGGGAGTTTACTATCACCGGGAAAGTTAATTTGTTACCCAAAAAGGCGTACCTTAGATTCGGATGTAATTGTTTAAGTTCTACCTGAAGAGGCGCCGCTCCTTCTACTTCATCAGCTCGTGCGAGTTTGGCTTCTTCCTTGTCAGCCGGGTCTAGCTCGTGCTCAGGTGGCGCGCTCTCTTGTGAAGAGTCAGACTCACTACTTAGTGAGGACAATGCATCGAAATAGGCGCGCTCCGATTCTGTGCTAGCGTCATCAGAGCTTTCACTCGGCTCCGGTTCGTTCCTGGAATCAAGAAACACATCAGACGACTCGTAGAAGCAAGGG
The DNA here is from genome assembly GCA_030789695.1 of Scilla litardierei. NCBI lineage: Eukaryota > Viridiplantae > Streptophyta > Magnoliopsida > Asparagales > Asparagaceae > Scilla > Scilla litardierei. Next base: position 491,486,240 of record CM061142.1, on the reverse strand, counting down.
TAAGTGTCATGGGGTGTAACTCCCTGAACGATGGCTTGCTCTGAAGATCCTCCCGGAGTATAGTGATCCTCGACACTTGTTCTACCGTCTTCGAAATATAGCTTGTCGTCCATCACATCAACTCTGACGTTGCCTCCGATAGTCCCCTCCGGGGAGACTTGGTCCATCACAAAACTAGCAAACAGTTGCTCGTCAGGGTCCTTGACGTCGATAGCAAAAGCTCCGGTAGCGTGGACCTCATCGACAAGCTCCTTAAGGAGGTCTGTGAAGGAGTCATAGTCTTCCTGACTGAGTTCTATTGTTGACATTGCATCCTCCATTCTTCCTGTAAGGACCTTATGCAAAATACAGGGAGAATATGCAAATAGAAGAAAGTAAAGAAAGAGAGAAAGAAGAAGTAACCGGGTGGTCGATGACGAACACCGTCAAAATGCCCTCCCCGGCAACGGCGCCAAAAACTTGATCGACCCCGGATATACACCCAGAGAACGGTTGTAGTTTTACCGCAAGCGCACGGTATAGCAGCGAGCGGGTTATCGAACACAGGGAGGACGAATGACCGTGCTTGATCCAATCAACCTGGCTATTTAAGAAGAGAGAAATTTGTCTTTGGCGATCCTGTCACAATCGTCAGACAAAGTACGGAAATATCAAATCAAATAAAGAACGTCTAGGGAATGGGGAATTCCCGCTACTCACCATATTTCGTAAATGTGGTTCATCGGTATCAAAATTGCTAGAATAATATTTTGGATGAACTAGTTGCAACTGAATGTAGAACCAAGCTCACGCTCTCGCGCTGTTGCCGGCCTATAGCTATCCTAGGTTCGGGTCCAATCTCTTGCAAACCCTAGCCTAGGGAAGCTAGCATTAGGATCAACATCATCGTTCAATCGCGCACCGAGCCCAATCTCTTGCAAACTCGGCCCACGACCTAGTTTGGGATAGTTCCTACCCGTCCAATCTCTTGCAAACGGGTATTGGCGCGGAATTGGAACCGGAAACCCTAGTATCGGTCCAATCTCTTGCAAACCGATACTACAGAAATTCGATTCCAACCCAATTCGGATTTCTAGGGTTTCCTATCGGATTGGGATCCAATCTCTTGCAAATCCCAATCGATGTGAATTCCTAGCCATCCGTAGTAAATTGATCCCAATCTAATCCCTAATAGCAATTCTAGCAAAATTCCTACCAATTCATCACAATCATGAAATAGGGCTTGTAGGGTTCATCCCCACGCCCCAAGACGTGGCGACTACTCACAATTCATAGCAAGATCACAAAAATAATCAATGAAATAAGCAATAGAATTCATCACAATATTGAGATATGCAATAAAAATAGAATTTTTAGAGAAGAGAGAAGCAAACCAATGGAGTTCTTCAATTAATCCAACAAAAATCCAATTTTGTCTCCTCTCCAATCACAAGAATAAAACTAAAAAGCTAATCTAAAAGCTACAAAAAATCTAAGAGAAAGCTCTCCCAAACTAGGGTAAAAACAGGGGTTAAATACCCCCCAAAATCGTCCAAAAACTGTGAACAAAATACCCCTGCGCAGCCTGTTTTCCGCAATTTTCGCTACAGGCAGCGCGTCGCACTCGGCCGAGTGACAAAAGTCGCTCGGCCGAGTGAAAACCCTGTAAATTTCCAGTAAGTCTCGATCTTCAGGGGTCTTCACTTCGGGGGCTGCTCGGCCGAGTGAGTTGTCGTCACTCGGCCGATGGCTTCTTGGTACTCGGGCGGTCGGGATTATCCACTCGGCCGAGTGGGTCTTCTGAAGCTCAGGCAGCCGAAAAACAGTAACTTGGAGATTTTTGAATGGCTTCGTCTGGGCGCCACTCGGGCGGACGGGGTCTCGTCACTCGGCCGATGTGGTCTCCGTCGCTCGGCCGAGTGCACATATGAATCGTGTCTGATCTGGTCGGCCGAGCGGTGTCTCGCTGGTCGGCCGAGTGACTCCTTCACTCGGCCGAGTGGGACACTAAAAATGCCCAGATTGCTTGTTTTGGCCTCCTCGTCGCTCCTGCGACGTCCGTTCTTCTTCCGCTCCTCTCCAACAGCAAAATACCCCTCGGGGAGGTCGTCGGTGACCCTCTGGAGTAAGCGCATCTCGAGATCACTCCAAATCGCGCCAAATCACCTGAAATGCGACAAAAACAACAAATCGTGAAAAGCATCGCAATATCGTCGATATATCGTGAAATACATGATTTGGGCGATCTAAATGGCATGCAAACATGCGGGAAAAAGGTGTAAAATAAGGAGTGATCATGTTGCCACTTCCACTCCGGAATCGGAAGCGGTTGTAGCAACCCGGCCGCACGCTGATGCTCCGCCTTCACTTGTTGGCAAACCAAACATTTGGCTACACTCCGAGCCACACTCCTCTTCATGCCATGCCACCAATAATTTAGACGAAGATCTCGGTACATCTTGGTCCCACCAGGATGCACAGAATACGGCGAACTGTGTGCCTCCACCATCAACTCCTCTCTAATATCCCCAGCTGGCACACACAACCTGGCTCCAAACCTCAGCGAGCCATCCTCATGAATCAAAAAGTTAGTCCGCAGACCGGCTTCCACCTGCTCCCGAATCTTTACCAACTTCGGATCTCCAACCTGGCCAACCTTAATCCGATCCACGATCGTCGACTGTATATGCATACACATCAACGAAGAAACCTCCCCAGGAAGAACAATCTCCACACCAGACTCGTAAAAATCCTGCTGCAATCTCCACTGCGAAGTCAAAATCATCACCGCTGGAAGCCTACTCAGCGCATCAGGAACCACATTCACCTTGCCAGGGTGATACTGCAAATCAATCTCATAATCCGCCATGAGCTCCAACCATCGACGCTGTCGCATGTTGAGCTCCTTCTGAGTAAAAATATACTTCAAGCTTTTGTGATCAGTGAAAATCTTCACTTTCTCACTTAGCAGGAAGTGCCTCCAAATCTTGAGCGCAAACACAACAGCAGCCAACTCCAAATCATGCGTCGGTTAATTCTTCTCATGAGTCTTGAGCTGACGCGAAGCATACACCACAACATGCCCGTGCTGATGCAACACACAACCGAGACCCTTGCCAGAAGCATCACAAAAGATCTCAAATCCACTGCTGCGATCAGGCACAACAAGAATAGGGGCAGTCGTCAATCTCTCCCTCAGAACACCAAAGGCATTCTCACAATCACCCGACCAAACAAAAGGTACATCCTTCCACGTCAACCTGGTCATCGGCTCAGCAATACGTGAAAAGTCCTTAATGAAACGCCGATAGTAACCAGCAAGTCCAAGGAAACTCCGGATCTCAGACGCTAACGACGGAACATGCCACTCCCTGATGGCCCTAATCTTCTCGGGATCCACAGAAATACCATCCCCAGTCACCACATGCCCCAGAAAAGCAACTTTATCCAGCCAAAACTCGCACTTCGAAAACTTAGCATACAAACGATGCTTCCTCAAAATCTCCAATACCGTCCTCAAGTGCGAGGCATGCTCCTCCTCCGACCTCGAATAAATCAGAATGTCGTCAATGAAGATAATGACAAACTTATCCAGAAAGTCATAGAAAACCAGGTTCATCAGATTCATGAAAACTGCGGGTGCGTTAGTTACACCGAAAGGCATAACCACAAACTCATAGTGTCCATACTTCATCCTGAACGCTGTCTTCGGAACATCATCCTTCTTCACCTTCAACTGATGATAACCACTCCTCAAATCCAATTTAGAAAACACCCTCGAACCTCCAAGCTGATCAAAAATATCATCGATGCGAGGCAACGGGTATTTATTCTTGATGGTTACCGCATTCAACTCCCGATAGTCCACGCACATGCGACGCGAACCATCCTTCTTCTTCACCAGCAGCACCGGTGCTCCCCACAGAGACACACTAGGATTGATATAACCCTTCTGCAAAAGCTCATCCAACTGCTTCCGGAACTCTTCCAATTCTGCAGGCGCCATACGATATGGTGCCTTTGAAATGGGCTGCGCACCTGGAATAAGATTGATAGAAAATTCTAAAGCTCGATCAGGTGGCAAACCAGACATCTCCTCGGGGAAGACGTCATCAAAATCCCGCACCACAGCTGGCCTCTCCAGCTCCATCTGCATAGCCACAACCTCCATCGGCCTGGCCCGAAATCTGACAGGACCAAGCGAGCTGCTACCACGGCTGAACTCAAATACTGGATGTCCGGGAATCTCGAATACCACCTTCTTCCTCCGACAGTCGATCGTAGCATAGAAGCTCGCAAGCCAATCCATCCCAAGGACCGCATCGTAGTTAATGACGTCGTGGATAATGAAATCAGCACGAAGCTCACGTCCACAAACCACCAACGGGCAAGAATTGCACCCACGATGCACCGAGACCACACCGTTCCCTGTGACGATATTCCAACTCTTAGGAAGAGAGGACGTCGACAAGGAATGCTTCTCCACGAAGCTCCGGGCCAAAATGCACATCGACGCACCTGAGTCAAAGAGGACTCGTGCAGGAAATGTGCTAACCAAAACCACACCTAGCAAACAGTCCAACAATCAAATCATATCCTAGCAACAAACATGAGCAAGCAACCAACATAATCAACATTCAAACTAACTAAGGAAGAAAATAGCTAGAAAGAGCGTTACCTGTAATAACCTCGTCCACGGCCATGCTCTCCTCCTCAGTCATCAGAAAGGCCTGCCCTCTCGGTGGAAGAGCCTGCCAAAAGGCCTGTCTCTGTGGAACAAGGGGCGCTTCACGTCCAGCGGGAACAGACGCTCTCTGCTGCAACGGCTGTGCTGCGACAGGTGCCCTCCAAGGCTGCTTCGACCTCGGACAATCCTTCATGGTATGAGTAGGATCCCCACAGACGACACACTGGCCCATGAATCTCCTACACTGATCCTTGACGTGCCCGGTCCTACCGCAGAAATGGCAAGTCTTCAGAATAGGCCCTCCTGGCCTCTTGAACTGAGCTGGCTGATTAGGCTTGAAACCAGGCCTAACCACCGCTCTGGCCTGCTCCATAGGCCTCTTCCCAGTACCAGAAACATGTCCTCTCCTCTGACTCAGGTTCAGCTCCTGCCGCCTTGCAGTGACCAGAACTTTCTGATAAGAGTCCAGATCAGAGGAAGACACAAAACTCTGGAGCTCCAAAGCAAGTCCCTGCAGGAACCTCTGAGCCCTCTCGTCAGCATCCTGCACCATCTTTGGCGTGAACCGACTAAGCCTAGTGAACTCTTGGTGGTGCTGGTCCACCGTCAAGCTCCCTTGCTTCAGATCAATGAAACGCTGTAACATCTCCTTCTTAGCAGCCTTCGGAAAGAACACCTCATCAAACCTGGACTTAAAGGTAGCCCAAGCTATCGGCTCCACCAACATCTTCTCTTCCGCATCCCACCAGTTCTGAGCATTATCCTTGAGTTGCCTCTTTGCCAAATCAACCCATCCAGCCGGGGTGATCTTGGCCATCTTCAAGTTATCCTCAATGTTCCGAATCCACTCATCGGTAGCCAGAGGACCCTCAGACCCATCAAAATATGCGGGACCCAGCTCCTGAAATTGCTTCGCTCCCGGCTCAGAGCGAGGGGCCTCAGGAGTCGCCCGAGGAGCTCGACCAGCCGGAGCATTCTGGACTTGCAGGAGCACGCCCTGCTGCACCTGCATCATCTGAAGCATCATCCGCATCATCTCCCCATTGGTGGGTTCCCGCTCAGGCTCCTCGTCATGAGGGGACGCACCAGTACCTCCACCACGGGTGATTCGTCTTCCTGCCATCTAGTGACACAGAAAATGAAACAATTAGACTCATAGCTTATGACTCGGACGTCGAACTTAGTTTATTGGACATTCTAATATTATTATCGCTATTCCGACAATTCGCAGGTACAGAAGGACCTGCATGGGCCACCAACAAAACCTGTCACGCCCCGCTTCCCTAAAATGGAGGCGAGACGTGAAAAGGTCCGCACGAGAGTGGAGCTGTGAAGCCCCAAACCTGATAAGCGTCAATAATACATAAGCAGGTCCCTGTAACCGTAATCGGAACAACAATAATAACACAAGGAGAGACAGAAACAAAAGTCCAATCTCAGAAATTGTCCAACATTAAAATTAAGTTCAACATCCAGAAAAGCCACCAGGCTAGAAGAAAGAGTCTAAGGCCCAGAACAAGGCCAAACAGAGACAAACGTAAACAGAGTATAGGTGCTACGCACCGACAACAAAACAGTAGCCTAAAACAAAAAGAGGAAAGCACAACGAAGACACTAGGACTGGTCCCCAGTGTCCACGTACTCCTCACCAAACGCAGACTCGGGCACGGCGTCCGTAAACACCCCGTCCTCAACAACGGACACAGGCTCGGGATCTAACATGTGTCACCCAAAAGAGTAAAGGGGCACATGTCAGCAAGTCTAAAAGACTTGGGCAAGGAAACTGAAGGTAAGGTAAACTAGCAACCTAGCAGTTATAGTATGTTGCATGGCATGACAAGTATAGTATGGAAGTGACAAGTAAAGGGAAGTGCAAGTAGCAAGTATGTCTCGGATAACAAGTAAAACACGGACAAGTACAAGTCAAGTGGTTCACGTCAAGTGAACAATCAAGTAAACAAGTTGTGCACAGAGATTCTGCCTGTTGGCTAGAGTGGCTGATCGGGCCAACTCCTAAGCTCAAGTGACCGTTTATCTCTACCCCTCCACGTGTATCGAGCCAGGGAATTACCCCGAACACGGAATGCTCGCTTCTGGAACACGAGCCAGGAAGTGTATTTAACATGTATGGCGTAGGGTTATGCCCACGTAAAGTGGGTGCCTAGCCGAAAACTAGTAGGTCGGGCATTGGCTATCAACCAACTCACGTAGTCCGCTTCTGGAACACGGGCCAGGAAACACAAGTATTGTAGCATGTGCTACGAATGCGACATACAACATGGACAACATGGATGACAATTAATTCGCGTACCGTTAATCAAAATTAAACATGACATGATAGTTATGCAACATGATAAATGACGGTCCTAGCTTCGTTGTCAAGCTAGTTCCAGAAATTGCGCCTAGGCGAGTATCATTTTGTCGCCTAGTCTCTTTTACGCCTACAACAAGCAAATGGCCTAAGACATGGCCTAAAACCCTAGGTGGCAAGTTTCACTTGCCTAGCACCGAGGATGACAATCAACACGAGGGTTCGTCCCACGGATGCTAATCTACGGGGAAGTCGCTGTTATGGAGAAACAATCATCAAAACAACATTCATTTCATTAGGGTTTCACAAAAACACAACGGGTTATGAAAACATTAAGAGATCGATTATTACCGTATCGGAGGCGGAAGAATGAAGCCGAGCAAGCACGGCAATGGAAGAAACGCTCCGGGGAACCTAGGGTTCAGATCTGGAATAGATGGGGAAAATCTGGAGAAATGGGGTTTTGGGGGATTTTGGGGGATTTGATGAAGGTTTGAGGAAGATGAGAGGTAGAATGTGTTAAGTGAGGGTTTGGATGATGGATTTTGGGCTTGGGATGAAGGAATAAGGGTTAGAGGTAGTAGGGGGCTCAATGGGGGAGAAACTAGGGTTTTAGGTCATGTGGAAGAAAAAGAAAACGTTTGGGAGGGGTTTAAATAGGAAGGGCTGCGGCTGCCCAGAAATTAGGGTTTCGACACTGATTAGTCGGTCAGAGAACAACCACTGACCGACTAGTTCGGGAACTAGTCAGTCGATTGACCAACGCAGACCGACTAAGTCCAAACAGTAACTCCTGTACAAAATAGGATTTAGATTTAGTCGGTCAAAGAACAATTATTGACCGACTAGTTTGACATCTAGTCGGTCGATGAACGTTCTTAGACCGACTAAGAGTAAACAGTACTCGACTGTACAAAAGAACTAAGAATTAGTCGGCCTGAGTACAAAACTTAACCGACTAGTTTAAAAACTAGTCGGTCGAAAGATGAACTTAGACCGACTAAGAAGGAAAAGTAACTGGTTCCAAAAATAGTTGATGAGTTAGTCGGTTAAAGAAGCATTGCCGACAGACTAGTTTGTAACCTAGTCGGTCAACCAACGTTCTTAGACCGACTAACGATAAACAGTAACTTCTGAGAAATTTAGAAAGACAACTAGTCGGTTCAAGAAGGTATTCCGTCCGACTGGATCGTCATCTAGTCGGTCGGTGCCCCTTCTTACACCGGCTAATGAGCACCAAAAGTTCCGAAATGGAGCGCGAAGCTCCGGGATCGATTCCTAAGACTCCTAGGCTTTATCTAACAATAAGATATGACTGATATGAAGCCCGTCACGAATGACTTGCTCCAAAATCGATGATTTTAAGGAAGAAGCTAAGAAAACACGACGAAACGATCGAAAATGAAAGTTACGGAGACGAAAACCACATATAAGGAGAAAATCCACCAAAACATATAATATAATATAATAAATCCAGATACATGAAAACCAGTCGTTACAACCGGGCCGGCCCGAATTGCCACCCCTACTAGGATTGATGTAACCTTTCTGTAGAAACTCATCCAGCTGCCTACGCAACTCCTCCAACTCTGCTGGTGACATACGCTACGGCGCCTTCGAAATAGGCTGCGCTCCCGGAATAAGATCGATCGAAAACTCGAGAGCTCGATCGGGTGGCAGTCCAGACATCTCCTCGGGAAAGACGTCATCGAATTCACGTACCACGGCTGGTCTACTCTGCTCCATCTGCATAGCAACAATCTCCACCGGTCTGGCCCGGAATCTGACAGGGTCAAGCGAACTGCTACCTCGACTGAACTCAAACACCGGATGTCCAGGGATCTCAAACACCACCTTCTTCCTCCGACAATCGATCGTAGCATAGAAACTCACAAGCCAATCCATTCCAAGCACTGCATCGTAGTTGATGATGTCGTGGACAATAAAATCAGCGTAAAGCTCATGTCCACAGACCACCAAAGGGCAAGAATTGCACCCACGATGCACCGAGATCACGCCATTTCCTGTAACGATATTCCAACTCTTGAAAAGAGGGGAAGTCGTCAAGGAATGCTTCTCCACGAAGCTCCGAGAAATAATGCACATCGATGCACCAGAGTCAAAGAGGACTCGTGCAGGAAATGTGCAAACCAGAATCACACCTAACAAATAGTCTAACAATCAAACCCTATTCTAACAAACAATCATATGCAAGCAACCAAATATAAGCTAACAATCAAAACTATCTAAGGAAGGAAACAACTAAGTTAAGAGTTACATGCGATAACCTCATCTACAGCCTTGCTCTCCACTGCCGTCATCAAATAAGCCTGCCTCCTCGGCTGCATGGCCTACTGAAAAGCCTGCTTCTGTGGAACGAGGGCTGGTCCACGACCTGTAGGTACAGGTGCTCTCTGCTGCAACGGCTGTGCTGCGACTGGTTCCTTCCAAGGCTGCTTAGACTTTGGGCACTCCTTCATAGCATGAGTAGGATCTCCACAAATCAGGCACTGTCCCAACATCCTCCTACACTGCTCCTTGACATGCCCGGGCTTGCCACAGAAATGGCAAGTCTTCTGAGTAGGCCCACCTGGCCTCTTGAAATGCACCGTCTGATTAGGCCTCACCACTCCTCTGACCTGCTCCATAGGCCTCTTCCCAGCTCCCGGTGCATGTCCTCTCTTCTGCCTCGCAATCCTCTCCTGTCTCCGAGCAGCTACTAGCAACTTCTGATATGACTCCATATCCGTCGTAGACATCAGGCTCTGCAAGTCTAGGGAAAGACCCTGCAGAAACCTCTGAGCCTTCTCCTCAGCATCCTCCACCATCTTCGACGCGAAGCGACTCAGCCTAGTAAACTCCTGGTGGTACTGGTCCACCGTCAGATTTTCCTGCTTCAGCTCAATGAAGCACTGCAACCTCTCCCTCCTGGCAACCTTCGAAAAGTACTCCTCATCAAACCTGGACTTGAAAGTAGCCCAAGGTATAGGGCTCACCAACAACTCCTCCTCTGCATCCCACCAGTTGCGGGCATTATCCTTGAGCTGCTTCTTCACCAAATCAACCCATCCAGCCGGGTTGACCTTCGACATCTTCAGATTATCCTCAGTATTTCTGATTCACTCCTCAGCAGCCAACGGTCCCTCAGATCCATCAAAGTAAGTCGGGCCCAGCTCCCGAAACTGCTTTGCTCCCGGCTCGAAGCGAGGAGCACTCTGGGTATTCTGGAGCATGACCTGCTGCACCTGCATCATCTGATACATCATCCTCATGATCTCAGCATTGGTGGGCTCTCTATCCGGTACCTCAGCACGATTGGGCCCACTACCAGATCGGGTCTGTCGTCGTCCAGCCATCTAATGACATAGAAAACGAACAAACAAATTAGACTCAAAGCTTAATGACTTGGATGTTGCAATTTATTTAATGGGCATTCCGTTATTATCGTTGTTCCGTTAGTTCGCAATTGCAAGATAGTACCTGTATGGGCCACCAACAAAACCTGTCACGCCTCGCTTCCCAAAAATGTGGAGGCGAAGCGTGAGATGGTCCGCTCAGACTTGAAGCTACAAAGATGCACGTCCGATAAGCATCAGTCAACTTTAACTGCAGGTCTTTGCAACGTGAAACGAAACAAAGATAATAATAAGGAAATTAGACAAAAGAGAAATCTCAGAATATCCATAATAATAAACTCCAACATCGCAGAAAATCCACCAGGCTAAAAGAAAAGAGTCTAAAAAGAGGCCCCAGCATGGCCAACAAAAGTACAAAGTATAAAAACAAAGTATTGGTGCTACGCACCGACAACTAACAGCAACCTAAAGCAAAAGCAACTAAAATCAGTCTCTAAGACTGGTCACCGGTGTCCACCAACTCCTCGTCAAACGTAGGCTCTGTTTCAGCGTCAGCAAACACCTCGTCCTCAGCTACGGTCTATGGCTCAGGGTCTAACATGTGACACCCAAAAGAGCAAGGGGCACATGTCAGCAAGTCTACAAGAGACTTGTGCAAGGAAACTGAAAGTAGGTAAAGCACCCTAGCAATTCTAGCATGATGTAATGACATGGCAGTTAAAGTTTGAGTGCAACAAGTAAAGTAAAGTACGAGCATGGCATTTAAACATGGCATGGATGACAAGTTTTCACAAGAACATTCACAAGGACAAGTACAAGTCAAGTAAGCACGTCGTGCACAGAGATTACGCCTTTTGGCAAGAGTGGCTGCGCGGGCCAACTCCTAAGCTCAAGTGATCGCTTATCCCTACCCCTCCACATGTGTATGGACTGGCATCCATCTTCTGGATCACGAGCCAGGAAGTGTTTTATCATGATGGCATAGGGGTGCACCTAGCCAGACAAGGAAGTACAAGTACAAGTATTGTAGCGTGTGCTACGAATGCAACAATTAACTTAGATGACATGTAAGATGTGATGCATGGCAGTTAAAAGTGCGTACAGGTAAGGAAATTAAACGTGACAGATATCAATGCATGCATGACATGGCAGGATGACGGATCTAGCTTCGTTGTCAAGCTAGATCCCAAAGTTGCGTCTAGACAGCTATCATTTCACTGTCTAGTCTCTTTTACGCTAAAAACAAGGAAGTGGCCTAAAAACATGGCCCTAAACAAGAATTGGCAAGTTTCACTTGCCTGCAAGGACAACGTCTGAGAACACCGTCCAACGAGTCCAAAGTCACAATTATCCTACGTGCACAAGTCCACCGGCCTACATCCATTTTATTAATCTTGATTAGTGAATTCTAAAACATTTAAAATACTTTAAAAACATTGATTTTAGTCTTGATTAACATGTAATATGTTGGGGGTCCTAGGGGTGCAAAGCGTTACCTCAACACGACGCGAAAGCTACACTGGCGTCGGGTAGCGACGCCAGGGGTTGGAATAAAAGAACGCGCTCCAAGTCCTGATTCCAAAATAGATTCCTCGCTGGAAAGGTCAGAGCAGCAACCGGAGCAACGATTCCAGATTCCAAAGCTTGCACGTGCGATGACGGGCTACGACGTATTGCAACGTCGTAAACGGCAAATCGTCGGAGAGAAAGCACCTAGGTGGGGCCCACAGTAGTCCTAGGGACCAATGGGGGACCCACAATACCTCTGGAGAACTTGGGGGGACCACGGTGGCAAGCGGTGCGACAGATGCGGGGTTGCGACGATTGCCTCTCGGTCGGACACTAGCCGGTACGGGGGAACGGCTCGGTCAGACACAGCGGACGGCCGTGCACGCAGCGGGGGTGCGATGCAGGGGTCGGTGCTCTCTGTCAGTGCGGAGCGAGCTGTCGGTCGGGAGCTGCGGATGCGGGGGGTTGGGCGCTGCAACGTTGCAAGCATTGCAACATTACGGAGAGCAGGCGTGAGCGGGCGGGCGCCTCGGTCAGACACGGGCGAAGCGGTGCGATGGAGCGGGGCGATGGTGTGGTGCGGAGCGGGCGCTGAGCGGACGAGATCTCTCAGTCTGACCGAGAGATCCTCTCGATCGGTGCGGGGATTTTGCGGAGCGACGATGCAGATGTGGAGCGGGGCGGCTGAGCGGGGCGGCCTCTCGGTCAGTGCGGGGAAACGGGGGTGATTTCTTCGGTCGGTGCGGGGGTTGGTGCAGCAACGTTACGACGAATCGTCGCAAGTGGGTTTTTGGGTTTTGCAAGTGGCTAGGGTTATTTTCTTGCAAAAATGAGTCTTCTTAGGGGTTGTTTATATAGTGTAGATGGGTTGACTTGGTCTAGGGCTAAATCTAATAGGATTAGGAGTTTAAAATAATTTAAAATTCAAAACCCACTCTCCTAATCTTGTAGGGATTGGGTGCGGCCAAGATAGGGGCTAGGATTTGGCTCAAAAATTGTTTGTAGTATAATAAACGTAATAAAATTTTATTTGGCCGAAAATTAATTTAAAAATTGGTATTTAAAAATATTTAAAGCTTTGTTAAAAATATAAAGTAGGTCAAACGAACTCCGAAAATTATAAAATAAATATTGGGGTGATCGTGGTGACGAGAGAAAGGTAACTAAGAAGACGGATCTCAATTTTGACGTCGCTCGATGAAACTAAAAATAGAAACGTCGCCGTCAAAAGTGAAAATCACAACGTCTCTTCGAATAAGATCAAATCGTGGGAGAACGACCCGAGAAATGTCGTTCCAAATTAGTGCCACAATTTACTACTCTCAGAGACGTTCACAACGGCATATCACACTAAAGTGTTCACAAACAAACAAAGTCTAAAATAAACACTTGCACGGTCAAAAGCACGTGCACGAACAAAGTACAACGAAAACAGACCATTACAATAAAGAAGCAAATGCTGCTCAACCCTAAGAGGCATGAGGGAATCGACATCTTGTACCTGTGAATCCCTCCTTCAATGTAACTGGCCAGCACTAAGCTCATGATACGAAAGGGCCTCCTGGGTCATGTTATATCGACGTGAAGTATCGTCACTTCAAGGCCAACTGTCCTTAAGCAAAAAAAGGGTTATGCAAAATGTCTAGAATAAGAAGTATCTACAAAGTGAGAATTAATTGGCATTATTGAATGTAATGGTGCAACAATATATGCTGATGACTGGTGGATTAATTCGAGAGCTATCCAATATATAGCACGTCAAAGGAATGGACTATTGACTTCCAGGAACTGAAGAAAAAAGGTCAAAAAATTTACATGGGGACCTATACCTATCCGGATGATGAAGGCATTGGTTCATACAGATTGGATCTTGGTGATAGCATAATGATCCTTAAAGATGTGTTTTATGCCCCTGTCATAAGACGTAACCTGATCTCTGTTTCAGCTTTGCAGAAGAACGGTCTTGAGGTTAAATTTTACAACAATAGGGTGTATATTGGGAAAGACAAGAAATTATTTGATATGGGAAAGTTTGTGCCCGGACATGATTTGTTTTGTCCTTCTGTTATGAAATCTGATATTAGAAATAAAGATTGTGAATTAAATTATTTCTCGTGTCTTTTCTCTGATTATGATCTTTGGTATATGAGATTAGGACATCCTGATAACAATAAGATAGACCAGTTAATCAAGATGGACTTATTAGAAAAACTGACATGCGTAAGGACTTTACCTTGTGAACATTGTTTAACTGGAAAAATGATCATGAAATCATTCTCAGAATGACATAAGGCTAATGAATTTTTGGAACTAATTCATTTCGACATTTGTGTGTCATTACGTAAAAATACATGTGTGAATAAGGAATATTTTATAACTTTTGTATATGACTATTCCAAGTGTACTTTTGTGTATCTTTTAAACTGAAAGTCTGAAACTTTTGAATGTTTTAAAATATACATGACAGAAGTAGAAAGAAAACTTGGAATGTATATAAAGGTGATAAGAACTGAAAGATATGGTGAATTCAACTCAAAGGAATTTGAGAATTACTGTATTCAGTACGCTATGAAGAAGTAAACAACTATGCCATATTCGTCACAAAAAGTGGTGTTGCTGAAAATAAGAATAGAACATTAATGAATGTAGTAAGATGTGTGTTATCGCATTCTACTCTCTCCAAGGATTTTTGGGGAGAAGTAATATTGACTTCAAATTATATTCTGAACAGAATTTCCACAAAATCAGTTGAGTCAACATCACATGAGATATGGAATGGATGCAAACCCAATTTGAGTCATTTGAGGAAATGGGGTTGTGTAGCACATGTTCTCATTCCATATCAGGTTAGAGAAAAGATGGATCTTAAAAACCTTAAAATGTATATTTATAGGCAACTCTGAAAGATCTAAAGGTTACATGTTCTGTCATGAATAAAAAAGAATCATTGAAAGCAAAGATGCTACTTTTTAAAAAAATCTAGAGGAAAGGAACAATTCCAAGAAAATGTGCCAACCTTGCTAGACTGTGATGATGGACCCAATGTTGACTTGAACATAGTGAATGAAGTACATCATCCAATTATGGATGATGAGCCTGTAAATGAGAATATGCCTATGGAAAATCAACCAATAGAACATGTACAATATGTAAACCTTAGTGGCAACAAAACCCAGAATAACACCTGATTGGATAAATGATTATTATCTATATTCATGTGAACCATCGTGTTTCTTCGTAGATATTGATATAGATGTGCAACCTGTCGGATCCTATGGATGGAAGACAACACTAGAAGGGTGGTTGAATAGTTTTGTGTATAGAAAGAAAACTTTTTTGTAAATTAAAAATTCCCTTCTGATTAGGTTGCCTAAGTCTCCAATAAGTGTTACGTATCTTGGTACTTAATAAACACAAATATAATGCTTGTAATGAGATAGAGATAATGAACACGGTGGAAATTATATCACAAGCAGTAAAGACATAATAAGATTAGTCCCAGCGCAAACACCAAGAATTTATCCTGGTTCCCCACAACCTGTGTACGACCAGTCCTCGACCTCCCTCGAGATTTAATCCACTATTGCAACAACCTGCAATACACTTACCTAGCTCCACTTACTAGGATTTCTTAAACACCTAGTTACACCAAAAATAGGATTTTCAACAACAACAAAAATACCCCTTACACAAGGTAATAAAACACCTTATAGATCGACTTGCCAACGCCTTCCTCGAGATGTACAAACCTTTGTCGATTGATAACTACACACTTTTGATTCTATAGCCAAAATATGGAGCTTTGTGTTTTAGGTGGCTATAAAGAAAATCATATCTTTTAATCTTTAAAAATATAAGTAAAGAACTATAGATCAAAAGAAGCTTGAATTAAATATCTTTAAAAAATAATCTTTAGAAACAAAGATTAAAACAAGCTTATGCCAACAAATAGAAAATATCAGCACAAAGCTTTAAGAACAAATGGAAAAAAATGAGAGCTTTTGAGAATGAGAGAGCTTTTAAAATTGCTTGAAAATTATAAGAAATATATCAAGAACTGATATGTAAAAGTTCTAAACTCTCTAGTATTTATAGAGGGGAAAACAATTGAAAACGAGTCCAAAAATCCCTCCTCAAACGGCTAGAAACAGCTATAATCCGTAAATCACGTTTTCTATTAAAACTGACCATTTGACCCAGATAGTCGGCTATCTCCAGGAGATAGCCGACTATATGTTTGCAGATAGTTGGCTATCATAAAGACATAGTCGGCTACTATAGTTCAAAAAGTTTTTGTTCAAAGTATGCATACAGATAGTCGGTTATCAGGGTGTGGATAGTCAGTCATTCTGTGATACATGAGTATTTCACTATAAAATTACTTTGAAATCATTTAAAACTTAATTTATAATAATTTAAATTTTTAAATACATTTTAAAAACATTTTTCTAGTAATTATGTGTGTGTGTGTGTGTGTGTGTGTGTGTGTAACTCCATGATTTAGCTTTTACAAACTTAGACTCTTACTTATACAATTTTAGACACTTTGAGTCTTGAGTCTCGTTTTGCTTATCTTGGGCCATCGAGTCTTCATTTTGAGTACTCGAGTCTTCATTTGCTCTTTGTCTTGACTCTACAAATGACTCCATGGTCATAGCCTCCTTGTCTTCGTTTTTAAGATATGCCACATCTTTGTTCTTCAGGGCTATATCACATTGTTTGCATCCTACACATACTTGAATAAATCATTAGTACATATATCATTTGTGAACATCATCAAAACTCCACTGGTGTAAGTCTCGATATCCCAACACAACCTGATCTCTTGAAGTATATGGATACAATGAAATTTCTTGAATCGATGCAATGTCTTGAGGCCATAAGAAGGAGGCTTGACTCACTTTAAAAAAACAATGTATGTGATCTTTGTGACTTATTAGAAGAGAGGAAGTCCACATGATTCAAAATGTGTATTAAAGAAGAAATATCGAGTTGATGGGTTTATTGATAAATTCTACCCAGCCAGTTGCCAAAGGATTTACTCAGAAAGTATGTATTGATTATCAGGAGACTTATTCTTCGGTGACTAGGTTTGCATCCATAAGGATAATTTTAGCAACTGTTTCACATCTTGACTTGGAACTTTTCCAAATGGATGTCAAGACTGCAGTTCTTAACAAAGAGTTGAAGGAGGTAATATATATGTATCAACTCGAGGGATTTCAGGTTGAGGGTCAGGAAGATAAAGTACATAAATTGAAGAAATCATTGTACTGTTTGAAATAATCATCTGGACAATGGCATCTCTAATTTCAAATACAATTATCTTAGATAATTGTGTGTATCTCCTGAAAAGTGAGAGAAGTTTTATAATATTATCCTTGTATGTGTATGATATTTTGCTAGCTAGAATAATATTGAAGTGTTGAATAATATTAAATCAGCACTTTGTAGTGAATTTGAGATGAAGGACATTGGGGATACATCATATGTTCTTAGAATACAGATTTTTAGAGATCAGATGTCTAGAATGTTAAGTTTGAACCAAGAAAAGTATTTGCATACTGTATTGAGGAAGTTTGGAATGCAGAATTCCAACCATGTACATACACCATTGGTTATAGAGAAGAGGTTAAGTAAAGAGCAATGTCATGTCCATATGCTCAAGCTATTGGAAGTTTAATGTATGTAATGATGTGTACTAGACCAGACATGGTGTACCCAAGTAATCCTGGTCCAGCTCATTAGGATGCTATTAAGAGGTTTTGAAATATATAAAGGGTATAATGCACCTTAAGTTTGTTTATCAAGCAGATTTTCTTGAGGTTCTTGGGTACTGCGAGGCAGATTTTGGAGGAAGCAAAGATGACAAGAAGTCCACTTTAGGACATTTGTTCAACTTTGGTGGTGCAAATGTTTCTTGGGGTAGCAAGAAACAAGGATGTGTAGTAAGGTACACATAAGAAGTTGAGTTTATAGCATTTAATATGGCTGCCACTAGAAGAAAACAGCTTTTAATGACGAAGTTTCATTGACGACTACAATATCTATCACTAAAAGTCAAACATACACTGACAGTAAAAAATTTCACTAATGGAAATTTCACTAAAAGTCAGACTACAATATCTGATGACAGGCGCAAATGTTTCGCTGATGGAAATGTTATCATCAATAAAATGGGAAATTTCACTAATGGCCACTGTCAGTGAAAGTCCCCCTTTTGCTGACGGAAATTCCATTCCATTAGCGATTGTTTGGCACCATTGCATTCGTAAAGGGTTTACTGACTGAAACTTTTTCGTCAGCAAAAGTGCGACAGTCGTGGACTGTCGTCGACAATGAAAGTCTACATTTGGCTGACAAAAATGTATTTTTGTTAGTAAAAGTAGTGATTGTTTATTCACACATCAACCATAATAGGGAACACGACATAGTTTATATTAGTTATTTGTGTGCAGCTTCATGAATTGAGTTACCGCCTTTGTACATATGGATTTTGCACCCTACCATAGTCCCTCAATGTGCTGCCACTTGCTCTGTCATTCCAGGCCATCCAACTGTCGCACAAAGCCTTTCTTCCACAAGCACCATCGTGTGTATTCTGCCGTGCTAAGGCCTCAACCGTCGTGCGAGCCACCACCTGCCCATCGTTGCAAGCTCTGTCATGTGAAGGATGTTGGGTTTTCAGGGACCCTTAGGGCATAAATCTATATCCGTCCTACGTCGGACGGACGATAAAGGCAGAAAAACATGCAGCGGAAAAGAAATCATTAAACTATTTAAGAAAGCCCTAAGGATTTAAAGACCCTAGCCAGGATTTTTACTATCTTGAGGTGGGTCTGACCACCTCAAGATAGATCTAAGCTACTGCAATATTATAAATACTATGCTTAATTAAACTACATACCCAGAACCTTACTTGCACCGGCAAGGTGTACCGAACCGCGTCCCAAGCCGCTCATCGTCCCGAGCTGAAACGCTTCGCGAGCCGATCCTGGTCCAGAGCCGAACCGCTTCTCGAACCGCACCGCGTCCCGAGGAGAGCAACCCCCTTGTCGCTGAGCCAACCACACACCGAATAAAGTTTCACTTGAGCGGATCCTTTGCCAAGACTCCGGATCAAATCCGAGGCCCTTCATGGCTTTGCTAGAGCCCTTCAGAAGTAAAGTAGAAATATAGAGAGAAGAGAAAATATTTATTTTAAGCTTAGATCCGAGCGTGCTCCAAAAGTTTTGGAAGCAGCTCAGATCTAGAGCTTGGGATGAGTTTAGAGCAGGGGTGTAGGCCCCTATTTACAAAGGCGGCTGACCCCTCACCTTTACTCCACTTCTAATGTGGGACTAAAGGTTTGGAGTTAAAAGATTCAAGTTAGTTTGCCTTAACAAAAGGCCAAACTTCCATGAATTTTAACTCCCTCACCGTTGAGCTTCGATCTTGATCAACCTATCAAATCGAAGAGCGCTGAACGGTGAACGTGTAGGAAAAAATGACGAGTCAATCTGAAACCGTTTGACCCTTCAAACAAGGGTCCAAAGATCAGCCCAAACTCACAAGTTTTGCATAAGTCCGACCTCCACCTTTTTACACGCAGCCCGAGGGTTTGATAAGGCCCACCCGTGCATGAGGCAAATGCAGCGCACACCCCTCAAGGCACGTGCACTGCACGTGCCTCTGTGCTATAGCCGCGGGCGGGCGGGCCTGCCCACCACTTGAGGGCACGGGCGCCCTGCTATAATAGCAGGCACGGGCGTTCGGCTTAGAGGGTGCCCGCCCTGTTTCCTTCTGGCTGGCAGCATGTACCCGGCCCAATGGGCCGGGTCTGCCCACAAAACTCTTTTATAGGCCTTTTGGGCTATATCTTGTGCATTTGACGTCCGATTTGGACGCCATTCGAATTTGGATTTAGATCGGGACGATCTCGTCATTCAGGTAACCTTTTCCTCACGTTTATTTTATTAAATATGGCCTTAAACAATTTAAGATACATTTAATATCATTTTGCATCATATGCAAAATTGTCCACATCTAAGCTTAAAATCTACCACTTGCACTCAGGATCATTTATCCTGAATGCAGAGGCTAACTGCAAACTCTTTGCAGTTTTCTATCCCTTGCATCGAATGCTTATTCTCCATAATTTCTACCAATTACTTGACGAAGGTTGGACTTTGTGTGAGACCCTACAGCTTGACCCTACTACAGGTGGGGCCCGAAGCCCCAGACGGTAGTGACCATGAGCAGCAGTTGCCGTCCCTGTTTCAGTATCCTACTTATGTGGTTAACTCATTGACATGAGTATTGTCATAACCACACTGACTGTGTCTGTGATGAATTCCACAGTTTTAGTCTCTTCGTTAAAACTATGTCGTTTAGTTTAAGCCTAGGGTACGGTCAAACTGTCAACCCCAATAGCTCGAAACCGGTTAGTCTCCATCGATCTTTAGTCAAATAATGTTGGACATCTAACTCCCATAGATCGGGGGAGAAGAATCCTATCTTGGTCATTCTCTCCTCGCACGCTTCAAATGTCACCCAACCAAAGACAGTTCGACAGGCCTTGCCTCGAAGCTAGGTCAGGGATCTAAGTGACACCGTTCACATACAGGTTCGTACAATGACCTTAAGTCAAAAGACCAACTAGCCTATCATCACTAAGAGTTATCATTGACAGATTGGTCAATCATAACCATATGATAACTTTTGATGGGTCGTTCAGTGAACTCATTCTCCAATAAGCACATGTGTCTCGTCTTTGACTTCGCCAAGTAAAACGAGCATGAGATCAACGTCACCGCTACACTGTGAAGACTAAGACACAATGGTCTATCCGATGTTTCGATATCCTTTTTCTCGAAACATCTACGACCACGAACCCTTTTAGATATATGCTACTAACGGTCAAGCACTTCTCCATGATCGAGATCCTCATCTCGATGCATATTTGACCTTGCATTAAGTCTCATGACTTTACCTAAGTTTCTAATGATAACTACATTATGATTTAACTTACATAGATATTTACCATACAGCTTACTGTAATTTTGAACAAGATATTTGTACAATTACACAGAGATAAATTACCTCGCGGGCATACATCTCCTAACATCTCCCACTTGCACTCAGGTCCATTTATCCCGGTATCTCATATTGCATTTACACATAAGTCTTTCCAGACTTCATGTGGTAGATCCTTCATGAGTGGATCTGCTAAAACGTCTATCGTATAGATTTAAGGGGTTTCTATGTTTATATTAGACTACATATTTGAATCTCATCCAAATAGTTCACTCGGTCTCTTGGAATCCATAATTAATTTCTAGACTAGATCTCATCCAGCTCGTTGTACCTTACGAGAATAATCCATAATAAGTTTTACTAGTTATTTAGACGATTCATAATCATTTTTGATAAAGAGTCAAACTCTTTGACCATTTTGTCAAACCATATGTTCCGGCTCCTTGATGCCTCGCATGCTTTTATTCTCTCCCGTTGACTTTGAAAACTCTCTCGTCGATTTATATAAGTTCGTTCTTCTAAATCACATTTAGAAAATAGACTATACATAAATGCTCCAGTTTTCATGGTCATCATGAGCATTAGCATCGAGTTCGGTCCGAGTATATATGTACACATCTGTTGGCGAGACAGTTTCATCATAATCCGTTTATAGGAGTTAGGATGATAACTGTTCTCAATCAACATAAGTTGTACTTCACTATTTTCTTTCTGCACAATCTTCTAAACTTGAAGATTCACTTGCAGCCAATAAGAAACACTTTCTTTGTGCATGTAAACTAAAAGTCCATACTTTATTTATGTGCACAGACCATTTCTGATTTTATCAAGTTATTAATCAGAGTCCCTACTCCGAATTGCATCCTGGAAGCTGTCTAGGCCATCATCAACTGTGATGTCTAACTCGACTCTTCGTCTCACGATACTCGAGTAATCCTTTAACTTCCTAATGATTGATTTAATTAATATCTTACTACTAAGTGTAAGGATCGCCTTACCCTTGCAATACTAACAACAACAAACTAGAGGGGGTGGGGGTGAATAGTGTAATGGTAATAAATTCTGCAATTAAAATTAAACTTTCAAATGCGGAATAATAAATGCAAAAGGAATTAATCAACATAATTTAATCAAACGCAAACACAAGAATTTACACTGGTTCCCCAAAACTTGGGTAAGTCCAGCCACACCAACATTCACTATTTTTCCCACAAAGAGAAGTGAATACAATCCCACAAAGAGATACCTCACCTAGAGGATTTTGTCGTACATAATAACCCAACCAATCCTACACAAGGGTCAAACTCCCACACAGAGAATTTCTAACTCCCACTCAAAGAATTAGGGTTAGCCCTACACTAGGACACCAAACTCCCACAAAGAGAGTTACTCCCACAAAAGAGTTATTCCCACTAAGAAAATATCTAATTCCCACTAAGAGAATTACTCCCACAAAGAGATTGTCTAATTCCCACTAAGAGAATTAGAGTTCAAATAAACACAAAGTAAAACAAATACTCTTCCCGATGCCTTGAGATATACTTACTCATAAATGAATGCAATGCATGGAATATGATCTCCAAGTGATGAGATTTGCTTGAAATGGATGATTTTCCTTGAGCTTGACTTCAATGCATGAAGGAGATTTAGAGCTCTAAGAGGAAAATGAGAGAGTTTCGGAGTGGCTTATTTAATCTCTAAATATTTGCAATAGCATCAAGAAGGATCTACTGAACTCAGCCCTCTCATATATATAGGAACCCTATAGGAACTCTCAAAAGCCAATAAAACAGCCAAAAAAGGCTACAACGGCTAGATTTTGGGCAAAAACGTCAACTGACAGTCTACTGATGAACAAATGACAATCGACTGTCCAACGGCTAAATAATTCCCAACGGCTATAATTTGAGCCTCGATAGTCGACTGATGAAGACGATACCGTCGACTGTAAACAGGACATGTGCATGTAAATCCTTCAGCAGGCGACTGCTGCAGGGGATGGAAAATAACAGAGAGATGCACTCTTTTGCACTGTTTGCAGAAAGGCGATAGATGGCCAGTATACAGGCGATTATCAAATGGACGGCGACTGTAAATACTGAACCAGTCGAATGACTAGCAAACTGTGATGAAGCCCAGACAATGCGAGTTATGCACAGTCGACTGATGAACAAATCACATGCGACTGTTGGAAGACAGGCGACTGTAAATTGACCGTTAGTCGACTATTCCAAAAGCTCAAGTATGAGTCAATTAAAGGTTGACTTGAGCAGTACACCACAGTCGAATGTAGAAGGCTTGACAGGCGACTGGAAATCACCCAGTCGACTGTAAAACCTTCATCAGGCGACTGTTGGAGAGCCAAAGACTCCAAATGAGTCTTTGGCAAGATGAGCCTATTGGGTTGGATTTTATGGTCATCCTAAGGCTCACTAAGATTGTTAAATGTATATGCATGAATGAGTAGACCATCTATCAAGGCATTACATTAAACCGAGACTCAAGAAAGAGAGAAAGCAATAAATGAAATTACATGGATTACAATGTTTTCTTTAGGGTCTATGGATTCAATCTTGATGCCTTGATGCTCCCTATCATCTCCAAGCTTTGGCACCCATTGAGTCTAAGCTTTGGCCCTTCTCCAATTGATGTCCATTATTGCACCAAGTGTTTAGTCTCCAAAAAAGATATTCTTGAAATGTAACTAAAAGACTAAAACAAGAGAGTCATTAGCAAAGCATAATGTTGTGATCACCATCAAAATAACATTGGTATGAAACACCAATACTCAACAATCTCCCCCTTTTTATGATGCCACACATTATATAAAACATAAAGAAATAAAGCACAATGCTAATGAGCTCCCCCTACTTATATGCACCAATTGTAAAATGAGATATACAATTGAGAATACTCATTATACCTAATGAAATAATAAGAAACCATGGTGACATATAATAGGCTTGGATTACATAAAACAATTGCAATCAGAATAAAACATGCACACATGAATGGTTTATATAATCTCACATATCTCTCCCCATAGATATCTCTCTCTCCATAATATGCATATGTATGAAATACAGGATTTACATAATGCATATATCTCTCCCCCTTGACGTCGTCAAAAAGGTGGACATCAAAAATATCCACCTTGTCATCTTAATTAAAGATGTGACAATATGCAAGAGTAAGGAAATGTATGATACCAAATTGTAAAAATATAGTGGGTATCAATCGCTATCACATGCTCCCCCTAGATCATAGAAATGGTCAAATTTTTGGCTTCTAGGATCTAATACCAATTGTAAGTAGTAGGAGATAAACATATCTCTAACAATTGAGGTAATACCAATTGTAGAAAAAGAATCTTGAACGATATTCCTCTTTACCAATTGTTAAACATAATTGGAGCTATGGGCATAAAGCTTATCAAAGCAATAGATACACAATGATATTGCCAAAACAAAATATAACATGAAACATGTTGACAATATCCAAGGGGTTGAGTTTGAGATCAAAACTAACCAATTGATAAATGACAACAATTGAAGCAATGATTCCAAAGACACCCCGAAATGAGAGTCAAAATATGTTTTTAAAAATATTTTAAATATACAACTTATTAACTCTCCCATTGTCATACATATGTATCAATGGATGCATGCATGACAATGTATTCCCCAAGGTCCCCATTTTTCATGAAAAATAAATTTGAAAACATTTTAAAAATCATGAAACACACACAAACAATGGGTATGCTAAAAATAAACATTTAAGCACAATACTCATGCAATATGCATATGTGTGAGGAACCTAAACATTAGGGAACCAAACCAAAGAGGAGTTTGATTTCCTAATGTAATCACATGAGGTGATCACATCCCTAACTAGAGAGCTGATGTAACTATCCCTCTCTTGCACACTAACCTTAGTGGGAATCTATAAACTCAAGGATTTCCTAGGCAAGGATTTTGCCTTTGCAAGAGAGGTGGTTGTGGCATGCTTAGGTGTAGAAAATATTTTCTTAGCATGCATAAAGTGAGGATTTTGCTTCTTAGCAAAAAACGAAGAGTTTTCAATTTTCCTCACCACCTTGTGATTTACATGCTTCTTGTTGGTGTTATTTTTATACAAGAAAGCATGGTGAATCTTCTTAGGTGCTTTAGTAATATTTCTTGTATTTGCACCATAAGAGGAATTAGAGGTGGGTTTTAGTACCACATTTGAATATACCCCAAACCTCCTCTATGATTTACCGGATGTTGTTTTTCAAGCAAAACGTGGAGTAAATCCCTAAAACAAACAAAGCTTTTGAGCTTACGGGATTCCTCTTCGCATTTCAACGTAAGTTGTTGAATGCGAGTTTCTAAGCTAATGTTTTGAGTAACTAAATTATCATTAAACATGCTCAATTTCTTAACTTGAGAGAGAAGTGTGTCTCTCTCACTACTGTCACAAATATGCATATCATTATTGTTTACACTAGCAAATTCTAGTTCATGCAATCTACTCTTAGCAACCTTATATTTTGCTTTTAATTTATTATAAGAGTTGATGCACTTACTAGCTTCTTCGGAGACCATGTCGAAACGATATTTGAGCTCCTCGTATGAGATCTTTTCCTCCTCGATCTCATCATCGTCTTCTTCCTCGCTAGAGCTTGACGATGACCCTTCCCTGTTTGCCATATGACATAATTCCTCATAGGAGTTGAGCCACGCTTCTACCTCTTCTTCATTTGAGCTAGAGGGGATTGGTGAAGAAACATCGATTGCCGCAAATCACGCGTGAGCTTTCTCATTGTCATCCTCTTCTTCGTCACTTGATGTATCCTCACTCGAGTCATCAAATGTCCCAACAAGCCCCTCCTTGTGGTTCTTGAACTTGGAATTTCCTTTCCAATGCTTCTTCCATTTACCCGTGTAAGTCTCTTTGTTGGGTTTGGAAGGGCATTCGGTGGATAGATGACCTTTTCCACTGCAAGTGTAACAAGTAGAACCTTGTTAGAATTGGAGGCAAACTTTGAAAAAGATTTACCTTGCTTGCCCTTGAGAAATGTCATGAATTGCTCGGTAAGATCCTCAATTTCTTCTCCCACATCCTCTTCTTGTTCATCTTCTTCACTAGGAGCTTCTCGATGGAATTTCTTCCTCCACTTGATTGGGTCCTCATTGGCATGGAATGCAACCCCATTTTGCTTCTCTGGCTTCTCGAGCTTGGATGATTGAATCTCCTTCTTGTGTTGAAGCTTTACTTCATATGCCATGAGATTTCCAATGCACTCCTCAACGGTGTATTTGGACATGTTATATGACTCCAAAATTCTGTTGGGCTTTGACTCCCAATGAGATGTGAGAGAGTCAAGGATCTTCTCTACACGATCCTCTTGGGCAATCATCTTCCCAAGTCCCTCCAAAGCGTTCACGATATCTGTGAACCTTGTGAACATCTCTGAAATGCTTTCTCCTTCCTGCACCTTAAACATTTCATATTTAGATCTAAACACAGTTTGTTTAGATTTCTTTACATTTGAAGTCCCTTCATGACATATCTCTAAAGTATGCCAAATTTTGTTGGCCATTTTGCACATAGAGCTGTGGTTGAACTCATTTGCAGTGAGGGCGCAATGGAATGCATTCATATCCCGCACATTGAATTTGATCGAGTCCTTCTCCACCTTTGTCCATGAAGCCGCAGGTGTAGTGGGCTTCTCAAATGGCACCTCTGTAATGTCTCATAGGTCTTGACCCTCCATGTAGATTATCATCCTGATCTTCCAACTTGGGTAGTTGGTTTCGTTGAAGAGCGGGGGTCGAACGGTAGAATGCCCTTCTTCATGAGACGCAGATGTAGCATTGAATGTCATCGTTGCAGTATGCTATAACCTTGCTCTGATACCAATTGTAAGGATCGCCTTACCATTACAATACTAACAACAACACACTAGAGGGGGGTGAATAATGTAATGGCAATAAATTGTGCAATTAAAATTAAACTTGCAAATGCAAAATAATAAATGCAAGAGGAATTAATCAACACAATTTAATCAAACGCAAACACAAGATTTTACCCTGGTTCCTAAAAACTTGGGTATGTCCAGCCACACCAATATTCACTATATTTCCCACAAAGAGAAGTGAATACAATCCCACAAAGAGATACCTCGCATAGAGGATTTTGTCCTACACAAGAACTCAACTAACCCTACACAAGGGTCAAACTCCCACACAGAGAATTTCTAACTCTCACTCAGAGAATTAGGGCTAGCCCTACATTAGGACACCAAACTCCCACAAAGAGAGTTACTCCCACAAAAGAGTTATTCCCACTAAGAGAATATCTAATTCCCACTAAGAGAATTACTCACACAAAGAGAGTGTCTAATTCCCACTAAGAGAATTAGAGTTCAAAGAAACACAAAGTAAAACAAATACTCTTACATATGCCTTGAGATGTACTTACTCATAAATGAATGCAAGACATGGAAGAGGATTCTCAGGTGATGAAATTTGCTTGAAAGCACTTGGATGATTTCCCTTGAGCTTGACTTCAATGCATGAATGAGATTTAGAGCTCTAAGAGGGAAATGAGAGAGTTTGTGAGTGGCTTATTTAATCTCTAAAGATTTGCAATAGCATCAAGAAGTATCTAATGAACTTAGCCCTATCATATATATAGGAACCCTATAGGAACTCTCAAAATCCAATAAAACAGCCAAAAACAAAAGGCTGCAACGACTAGATTTTGGGCAAAAACGTCACCGACAGTCGACTGATGAACAAATGACAATCGACTGTCCAATGGATAAATAATTCCTAACAGCTATAATCTGAGCCTTGACAGTCGACTGATGAAGACGATACAGTCGACTGTAAACAGGACATGCGCATGTAAATCCTTCAGTAGGCGACTGCTGCAGGGGATAAAAAATAACAGAGAGATGCACTCTTTCGTACTGTTTGCAGACAGGCGGCTGATGGCTAGTATACAGGCGACTGTCAAATGGACAGGCGACTGTAAATACTGAACCAGTCGACTGACTAGCAAAATGTGATGAAGCCCAGAGAATGCGAGTTGCGCACAGTCGACTGGTGAACAAATCACATGCGACTGTTGGAAGACAGACGACTGTAAATTGACCGTCAGTCGACTGTTCCAAAAGCTCAAGTATGATTCAATCAAAGTTTGATTTGAGCAGTGCACCACAGTCGAATGTAGAAGGCTCGACAGGCGACTGGAAATCACCCAGTCGACTGTAAAACCTTCATCAGGCGATTGTTGGAGAGTCAGAGACTCCAAATGAGTCTTTGGCAAGATGAGCCTATTGGGTTGGATTCTATGATAATCCTAAGGCTCACTAAGATGGTTAAATGCATATGCATGAATGAGTAGACCATCTTTCAAGGAATTACATTAGACCTAGACTCAAGAAAGAGAGAAAGCGATAAATGAAATTACATGGATTACAATGCTTTTCTTAGAGTCTATGGCTTCAATCTTGATGCCTTGATGCTCCTCATCATCTCCAAGCTTTGACACCCCTTGAGTCCAAGCTTTGACCCTTCTCCACTTGATGTTCATCCTTGCACCAAGTATTTAGTCTCCAAAAAGATATTCTTGAAATGTAACTAATAGACTAAAACAAGTGAGTCATTAGCAACACCATAATGTTGTGATCATCATCAAAATAACATTGGTCTGAAACACCAATACTCAATACTAAGGTCCTCATAGAACCTTATCAAATCTTAGGCATTACTATCTGGTACTTAACCCAGAGGGAGGATTATAATTCAGACTCACTTGTCATGTATCACACCATGTCTAACAAAGTGCGATTCATGCTCACACACACACCGATGTGTTAAGAGACTTGATTTGAGAGAAAATCACATTTTCTTTTTAATTTGCGCAATATTTATACAGCTAAATATTCGACTATTCGATCTGATCGAAGCAGTTCAAATACTTCTGTTATTTTGTTCTCTATTTTATCAGACTTCTGTTTCAGCAAGAACACGTGTCGTAATAAAATAAGAACAACTTATCTAGGCTAATATAGCCTTGAGTCTAAATACATCCGTATGTACAAGACCGTGAGTTCTCCAACTCATTCTCTCCCTGTCTCACAGAAGGTGTTGGGCCAACATACCTTTGAGACAAGATTCACAAGTGTCCGTAGACTTCATTATACTAGAGGTCAAACCCCTCTTTATGTGACTTGTGAAGCTTAGTCTCTTTGGTATGGCCTAGTCTATTTTGTCATATAAGTTTCATTATTATCTTGCGTATTCATGTATTAACATTTAATACATTATCGTTATACAAATTATTCACATAAAAACATTGCTTCAGAAGCAAGGTGACAACATTCGTCAAAAATGTGTTTGACATCTTACATGGCCCAAGAAGCAACAATTGTTCTTTTTTTCAATACGTAGACAATCTATTTCTTTTGTATAACGGTTATCCTGAAACCGTGACATCAAATATGTCACATTTTCAGTTCCTCCTACTTATGCCTTTACTAATGATAAATAAAACTATTTTTCTCAATTTACTTTCCTTAATACCTTCTTCTTTTTCTAAAATCTCGTTTAGATATTATATGACCCAACAAAATTATTAGCTTTGCAAGCACCTAACGTATCCAACCACTTGAGCTTCACAACCTTGAGTTGACTCAACAAGTTGCTTGACTCAGATCTGATTTGGATACATGGTCTTGTACCGCTCATGCACTCATCTTCGAATCAAATAGTTTGATCGAAGTTTCGAACCTTGTGAATCGAAACCATTTTCCATACAACCTTGAGTTGACTCAACAAATTGTATGGAGAAACATGCTTTGAACATCAATACGTTCATGGCATCTCATGTATCCAAACACTTGAGTTTTACAACCTTGAGTGTGCTCAACAAGTTGCTCGTCTCAAGATCCTGTTGGGATACATAGTCTTGCACCGCTCATGCACTCATATTCGATTCAAACAATTTGATCGAATTTTCGAACCTTGCGGATTGAAACCATTTTCCATACAACCTTCAGTGTGCTCAATAAATTGTATGCAGAAACATGCTTTGAACATCAATATGTCCAAGCTGCCCCTTTTAGAGGCGAGTGACAGGTAGCGTGCATTTATTTTGTTGGATCCAGAGCTTAAGAAAATTAAAGTCCTTAACCCTGTGCTTAAGAAGGTCATTTTAATGTCAATGAGAACATAGTTTAGTATATCAATTAGAATTTGAATTGATATTTCATTAACCAGCCATTTGGCCCAGTTAATTTATTATCTTAGAATATTATGTTTTGGATTCCATCTGTAAACATAGACTTACCTTAGTTTAGCATATGTTCAATATTAAATATAGATAGAATGGATTTTATCTAACTATATCCTCCCACAGTTTTAAGGATCATTTTAAGCCATAATAATGAACGATTTAATTAAATTAAATTAATGGGTAAGAGATCCAACCACCCCGAGTCTCACAACCTTGAGTGTGCTCAACAAACTTGACTCTGCGATTGGTAGATGACTCTTCATCAATCATATCATATATGATTCTCTTATTGGTTTTTACGCCTAGCCACTTATGGTCATGAGTGTGCTCATCCAAATCACAATGACTAGTCTAGTCGGACCCTTGTTTTTGTATCTAGCTTAACTTACGCGGATACTTGGTGTATTCACGACACGACGGGTTTGGTCAAGTCTAGACTACATCTCATGTATTGAGAAGTTGGTTTCCATAAAGTGTCTATGTCATAGCTTGAGTGTGCTCAACAACTATAACAAAGAACCTATAGTTGCCAACCTCTAAAAAAGGAGGGCTACGGCTAATCTTTAAAAAGATTTTTAACGTAATTGACTTAGATATAATCCAGGGTGTCATATAATCATGATTCACATCATCGCGGTCCAGCGGACACAGCCAGGGGATTGACTAAGACAGGTCACGTAGCGCCAGTCTAGCTAGGGTGATCCAACAAACTTAGCCAAGCACATTGACCAGATCATGGTCCATTGAATGAAACTTATCGTTTATATATGCGTGACATAGACTAAAAGGCTTTTATTAGAACTAGTTAATCCAATCAACTAGTGAATCCTTGAAATTCAAAATTTTATAGATTTGTTACTAACTTTTATTAAGTCCTTATCAACTATAAGGATTTTAAGGGAGCTATCCTAATCATGTATTAGGCATTTAAACAAATTTAAATCATATCATGTCCTTCAAAAATTATCATATAATTTTCTTAAAGTTTTTAATGGCTAACTTTAGGGTTTTCTTGTGTTATCAACAGGGGACAAGAATAACATAACCATTAACACTAACAACTTAATTAAATCATATGAAATTAAGTGTCGGCAATAATCAATAATTATCACATAATTATTTTATGTTGCAATCAAACATAACATGCAAAATATATCATATAAATTTTAAGCATTATTCAAAACAAACAAAATTTTATCTAATAAAATTTATAGCTTCATGTTCAAAAATTATCAAATAAGCTTATTACATGAACATATGTTTTAAAAATTATCAAATTAAAATAAGCATGCTAAAAAGTTTTATCACATAAAATTTAACGCATTTAAAAACTTGTTTGTTCCATATTTAACATTTATCACATAAAGTTAAAAAAACAGATCTTTTATGTATTTAAAAAAACATACTTGCATTTATAAATACTGCAGTCTTTAGATCAGATGCAGACCTGGCTCCGATACCACTGTTGGGTTTTGAGGGACGCTTAGGGCATAAATCTATGCCCGTCCTACATCGGACGGACGATAGAGGCAGAAAAATATGCAGCGGAAAAGAAATCATTAAACTATTTACCGAAAGCCCTAAGGATTTCAAGACCCTAGCCATGATCTCTACTATCTTGAGGTGGGTCTGACTACCCCAAGATAAATCTAAGCTACTTCAATATTATAAATACTATGCTTAATTAAACTATATACCCGGAACCTTGCTTGCATCGGCAAGGTGCACCGAACCGCGTCCCGAGCCGCCCCTCGTCCCGAGCTGAAACGCTTCGTGAGATGCTCCTGGTCCCGAGCCAAACCACTTCCCGAACCGCACCACGTCCCGAGGCGAGCAAGCCCCTTGTCGCTGAGCCAACCACGCGCCGAAGAAAGTTTAACTTGAGTGGATCCTTCTCCAAGACTTCGGATCAAATCCAAGCCCCTTCGTGGCTTTGCTAGAGCCCTTCAGGAGCAAGGCAGAAATATAGAGAGAAGAAAAAATATTTATTTTAAGCTTAGCTCCGAGCGTGCTCCAAACTTTTTGGGAACCGTCAGATCTAGAGCTTGGGACAAGTTTAGAGGAGGGGGCAAGCCCCTATTTATATAGGCGACTGACCTCTCCTCTTTACTCCACTTCCGATGTGGGACTAAAGGTTTGGAGTTAAACGATTCAAGTTAGTTTGCCTTAACGAAAGGCCAAACTTCCATGAATTTTAACTCCCTCACTGTTGATCTTCAATCTTAATACAACCTATCAAATCGAAGAGCGCTGAACGGTGAATGCATAGGAAAAAACGGCAAGTCAATCCGAGTCCGTTTGACCCTTCAAACAAGGGTCCAAAGTTCAGCCCAAACTCACAAGTTTCGTACAAGTCCAACCGCCAACTTTTTGCATTGTAACGGTCGCTTTCCGACCGCGCGTATTTCGTACGTATTTTGCTCGGAATGTGTATTTCATATTTTATTTTTTATTACTGTTTTTGGTAGGCCTAGCACGAGACCGGACCCCGTTTTTATGACCCTCTCGGAGGCACGAGGGTCCCGGTATTTTCCTCGTAATTTTTGGACATCGAGAGACCAATCTGCAATATTATCAGTTTTATTAATAAAACATTTTTATATAAACATTTACATCACCAAAGTGCAGTGCGTTTCATTTCAAAACAAAATCTTTTTTTAAGTACTTTTAAAATCTTAAAGTGACCACCCAGTAGTGGTGGGAATCAAATTTTTTTTAGTATCTAAACTAATTTAAATCATATCTTATCCAATCCTAGCAGACTACCCCCTCCAAATCCCACGTAATGTCCTATACCCAAATCTTTTATAATCCTAACCCCCTGATTATCTACCCTATCAAATCCCAACTGACAGTCTCTCTCCCACGTACAACTCACGTCCTATCTCTCTCTTATCACTCTTCTACAACCCAGGAGAGAGGCTCTCTTCTCGTATATTTTCATTAAAAATCTATACGTAACCCAGGGGGCGCCGACGACAGTTCCCTTCTCCTCTCGACTTCCTCTTCCTTCCACGCTCGACGCCATCGACGGCAACACGGACCAACGGCACGTGCGCCTCCCCGAATCCCAGTCCGTCCTCGCCGGTAACCCAGACACCACACCGGAGGCATGCTCCTCTGACCTCTTCGCTACGTAGCCAACAACCGGCGGCTCCTCCTTCCCTCGTGATCCCGACGGTAGCCATCGACGGTGTTCACCTCTCCCCTCTCAAATTCTTATCACCGGCCAGAACTCTCCCCCTCGACCTTTGAGTTCTCACCGTCTCAGCCCCACGCCACGGGTCCCCAACCGCCGACCGCCTTTGTTGCTGCTGCCGCCGTACGCTGCTGCTGGGTCGACCGCTGTCGCCAATAGATCCGAGCCCTGCCTCCCCCTGCAACCACAAGGCAACGATTTTATAAAAATGTGAGTGATATAACTGTAGTTGCATATGATATTATTAAGTAAGTAAATATTATTATATGTATACCTGTAAGATTCCACCCCCTGTATAATAATTACATATATAATTTAGAGCTTGTACGTTTTAAATCTGTGATATGTTTTACTTGTTACATCATAGAGTGAGTGTGATATATATATGTAGGAGTTTTTAAAGCATGAACAATATAGACCCTAACTTTTCCCATGCTTGAACAATAACATAGCACTGTGGTATGTCAGTTGAATACATGATGTGTATATATGTATATAATGAACAATAACTTTTAGACATAAACAGTACCCTATTGGATGAAGTTATATTAATCAGTAAATTCTTAGAATGATATATGAACAATGTTTTATAGGTGATTTTTATGTTTTCCTCGACTTAAGGTTAATCAAATGATGCAGATGTAATACATCTTTCATGCGACCCGTTGCCGCTTTCTGACCCGACGTCCGATCAACGTTCAAACGCCGTAAAGGTTAGTCCCCTAACGTGTAGTAAGAACCCACCCGTAGCAAAACATAAAACCTAATCTAAAATTTGTCAACGTAAACTAAAGTTATTTTTCTGCATCTTTAAAACGTTGTCCACCGTAGAAATCGACCATCGGACGACTTTTCTGTGCACATAGGGTAGTGGTCGATCTAGGTTAAACAAAACATCAAAATGTGATTTTGACGAATAGGATAGTCCCGATAACCTAGAAATGAACCCTAATAGGATGTGATGGAATTGAGACCTGACACCGCCACCGTGGCGATATTTCAGACGGACTTCTGCGGACGAGACGCTTGGACGAGACGCTTCGAGAAGACGACACACTCGCCATCGCAGGCAAGTGTACCCACTTGCGCTTTTGACCGTGTTTTGGTCTTAGTTTGCTAGAACGGTTAGACTGTGAATGTATAGAACCGGACGTGAAATGATAGCGTCTGGGACGACTCCTGACGGCTCAGACTTGACGACGAAGTCTGAGCCTGACAACAATAACTTTTGATGCTGTAGGGCTATCATGTGTGCGCGTGTGTGTGGACACCCTAGAATAACCCTTCCTGTCATGTCACGTCACGTCCCGTCTTGCACAGCCCGCTGGGCAATAGGGCACTCGCCGAGTGATCCCTTGTACTGATTCACAGCCTGCGGGCAATAGGGCACTCTCCAAGTTGAGAGGGTGATCCCTTGTACTGATACACAGCCCGAGGGCAATAGGGCACTCTCCAAGCTAGAGAGAGTGATCCCTTGTACTGATTCTCAGCCTGCGGGCAATAGGGCACTCGCCAAGCTAGAGCGAGTGATCACTTGTACTGGTGTCATGTCTTGTCTTGTCTTGGGGTTTGGGGTTGGGTTGAGCGTGCGCACGACAAGAGGGTCTGATCCCCCTCGAACCGTAAGGCGTGAACCCTTTCGTGTCTCACTTGTCTTGTCCTGCCTTGTTTCCGTCACGTCCCGTCTTGTCTTGACACCTGTAGGCTAGTCCCGTAGTTGGTAGCACACGCTACGACTACTACTTGTCCCGTTTTACTTTCCAGCTGCGTTACTACCTGTCGTGTTACTCTGTTATAACCACAGCATGCTAATCAACCAGTAAACTGTTGTGTAAAAGAACCTCAGCATGCTAATCAACCAGTAAACCGTTGTTTAAAGTTCGGTGCACTTGCAGTAAAGTCTAACCCTTCTTGTAGACTTTACCTGACGTACAGTTCCTTTTTCTTGGGTGTTGTACGTTAGGTGTTCAGCCAGAGATCGTGGACGAGGCAGACTCGCTGGAGTACGTGGAGCCGAGGACGTCGACCCAGAGTACGTACCTGACAAGGACCAGACCTTGAGGTCTTTTTAGTCGCCACTTCCAGAGGTTACTACTTCCAGTTTTCTTTTAGATAGTTTGTTGCCGCGCTTAGGCTCTTTTTAGACTTTGTACTTGTTGGATATCATATCTCTAATTTATTGAATGCAATATCTTTTCCGTACTTTTGTTGTTTCGAACTTTAAAAATGCAAGAACCTGAAAATCTTTTAAAATGGTACCTCTACAGACGCTTATTGGGTCCGAGCTTCTAAAGCTCTGGCCTAAGCGGGCCTCGTCACGTTTCACTTCCGTCCATTTTGGGAAGCGGGGCGTGACAGGTTTTAGTGGTGGCCCATGCAGGTCTTGCAAAAGTTCGAAACAGTAAAAGTACCGCATTCATTTGATATCCACGTACAAGTCTGAATTAGTTTCCCAGTTTTAGATAGTAGGAAGACTTAGGTAGACGTCCCAGGTTGATAGTCGGACGCCTTGGTTAAGATCGAGTCGTTCTCGTCCCAGACTACCTTAGCATCCCCATTTGACTCTGATCGTGCTAGGATTTCTAGAGTCCTTATCTCTTTGTCTTTCGCTCGGATCCATCGACTTCGGGCCCAGCAGAATGTAACCTCGATTCTCTTAGGAACCTTCTCTTTAGATCATGATTATATTCTAGCTCATTAGGAAGTCTTAGAGCTGAGTTATCCTAAATCTTTAGACGACCCGATGATTAGAACCATGGTCCTCTAGCATCCCTCTGATCCTTGCAAATTTTGTGCTATCGACCATAGAGTCCCATCGTAGCTCTTCACGATTCATATCTTACGCGTAATCTTCATGCGATCATTTTTTCCTTTCTCTCGATTCTCGTGATCGTTTCCTAATGATCATCATCGATCCTTCGAATCCCTTCCATGACCAATTCTACCTTCTCTAAAATTATTTTCGACTTTCCTTATTAAGTTTTCGCTCTAGATTGATTTCTTTGAAAACCCATATATTATATATTTAAAATTTACTGTTTTGGATCGAGTTAAAACTTTTAATTGACTTGGAGCTTTCTTGGACGTAAATGTTTTAAGTCAATATCTCGCATTATTTGCCTTGTTTCCAAAATATATATATTACTTTTATAAACTACACAATATATTTCTACTATCTTGTATTTATTTTCAAAATTTCCCCTTTCCCAAAACCTGCTTCCTTTAAAAGTATTTTCGAAATTCATTATTAAATTCTCCGCCCAATTTGACTTCTTTGAAAACTTTTATTAATTATTTAAAATTTCTTATTTTCGGTTGAGTTAAAATTCTTTCGCAAATTTTGGAACCCTTCGGTCGTAAAAGTTTTAAGTTACGACCTCGTACTTATTTTCGAATCAGTATCCATCGTATTTTAGTTTTAAAACTTTGTTACCATTTCGGGAATTCAATATATCATTTTTTCTACCTACGAAATTTATTTTTAACCATTTACGTACGTACTTTAGAATATTTTTCTAAAACAAAGGGGTGATTTTAAA
The DNA here is from genome assembly GCA_030789695.1 of Scilla litardierei. Classification (NCBI taxonomy): domain Eukaryota; kingdom Viridiplantae; phylum Streptophyta; class Magnoliopsida; order Asparagales; family Asparagaceae; genus Scilla; species Scilla litardierei. The sequence continues at coordinate 491,449,357 of CM061142.1, read as the reverse complement.
TTTCTTTACATATAAACATCTCTATGTTCATCGTGCTCATACTTCAAGAACCTTTGTTTAAATTCATTTTCATTTGTAAAACAATCGCTACCTCATCCTACTTTTATTTCTTTTATTTCTTGTTTTTGAAACTCATTATTAAATTTTTCGCTCGGTTTAACTCCCTTGAAAACCCTTTAGTATATATATATTTAAAATTTCTTGCTTTTCGGATGAAAGTTTCCTTCCGAGATTTTGAAACCTCCTTGGTCGTCAAATTTTCAAGCTACTATCTGGTAATTATTTCAAATCGGTATCTTTCATATTTTCATTTTTAAAACCGTGTTAACATTTTGATAATTCAATTTATATTTTTCTGGGCTACCAGATCTATTTCTAAATCGCTTACAGTGCATACTTTTAAAATATTTTCTGGACTAGGTGGAACTTCAATTATTTTATTATTATCATTATATCTGTTCTATGTTCCTCGTGACCACATTTCAAAACCTTTGTGTAAACTTATTTTCATTTGCAAAACAATCGTTTTCCCCCTACCCATCCATTCATTCGTCTTACTTTTTCCAAAACAAAAAAAAACTAAAAAGTATATGATACCATATTCTACATGTAATTCTCCTGTCATCAATCTAATTATTTTTGAAGAATATTTTGTCTCATCCAACCAACTATCTCCTTACACTCCGTCTTATTTGAGCTCGTTCTTCCGATCTTATTTCGTTTCGCTTTTGATTTAGTTTTCTTTTCCTTCTATTATTTAGACATTAGATCTTGTAGTTATCCATGCTATCTCCAGTTTAGGAGTAGGCCCTTTGGTAGGTGATGTCGTTGCAGTGCCTGAGTATAGGTAGAGTGTGTAGACCTGTATGCGTGTGTTATTGTTAGGATCCTGATGATTGCCCTTGTGTCTTGAATGAGCGCTCCGTGTTAACCATGGTATGATGGGAGTTGTCTGAATGACGGTATTCATGCTTATAAGAATGGCGTCATCACAGGCAGATCCTTAGATTTAGTTTTAGTCTTAACGAATGGTTTATCTTGGTTGTATGTGACTGTATCAAAACTTTGTTTTTCTTTAAACCAAATCTTTAAAGTTTTAAAACTAGCTCACAAGATCACAAATCACTTAACCTTCCTCATCCATTACCGCAACACCACACGTTTTTCCAAATGTTTTAAAATATTTCTTTGGCCTTAAGTCCCTCTTTCTCTTCTCTTCTCTTCCTCCCTTAAAGAAAGTTTTCGTGTTTATGGTTGGTATATTAGTTGGGACTAGCTATTATCGTTATAGGATTTTTTGTTTGCAGGTAGGCTTGGAGTGAGATGAGTTTTATTATGGCAATGATTAATTGATTTTGGGAACACAAGGATGATGGATTAGAATATCTTTTGGATGAAAGGAATGGGCTGTCCAAGACTTAATTATAATACCGAGATGTGACGGACTCAGGGGAGAATTCTGGTCAGATGAAATTATATGCGGGGAGATGATAACTTATCAGACTTGAAACTCGGACGAGTGGTAGATAGGGTATCTAGGACGGGATAGTATGAGTTAGGGCGGTCATGAGAATGAGTAGTGCATTTAAAAGCATTGAGACTTGATCATTAAGTTGACATGAGAAGACATTGGAAATAACACAACATGTTGAGATGAATGGATGGTTAGATGGACGGATTTAATATAGTTAGGAGATTAGATAATAGGAGTAAGGATAGATGTGGTCTAATGGTTTATTGATTATGGAGGATAGATTTATGAGCCGATATGATGGATAATATATTGAAGACGAGATGATTGTTAGTTTGTAGACGGTAATGTGGATCTATGGTCAGGTGCTAAGATGTGGTTCTGGTTGTAGCGTTATCCAGCGGAGGACGAGTTATGACGAATTATTTGAGGAATGCTGGTTTAAGTTATATGATTAGCGATCATTATGCGGGTTATGAGAGTTGTAGGCGTAAGTGTTTATAGATATTATTATTTTTAGTGGTGTTGTTGATTCCGAGGACGGAATCATTCTTTTATTGGGGTAGAATGTAACGGTCGCTTTTCGACCGCGCGTATTTCGTACGTATTTTGCTCGGAATGTGTATTTCATATTTTATTTTTTATTACTGTTTTCGGTGGGCCTAGCACGAGACCGGACCCCATTTTTATGACCCTCTCGGAGGCACGAGGGTCCTGGTATTTTCCTCGTAATTTTTGGACATCGAGAGACCAATCTGCAATATTATCAGTTTTATTAATAAAACATTTTTATATAAACATTTACATCACCAAAGTGCAGTGCGTTTCATTTCAAAACAAAATCTTTTTTTAAGTACTTTTAAAATCTTAAAGTGACCACCCAGTAGTGGTGGGAATCAAATTTTTTTTAGTATCTAAACTAATTTAAATCATATCTTATCCAATCCTAGCAGACTACCCCCTCCAAATCCCACGTAATGTCCTATACTCAAATCTTTTATAATCCTAACCCCCTGATTATCTACCCTATCAAATCCCAACTGACAGTCTCTCTCCCACGTACAACTCACGTCCTATCTCTCTCTTATCACTCTTCTACAACCCAGGAGAGAGGCTCTCTTCTCTTATATTTTCATTAAAAATCTATACGTAACCCAGGGGGCGCCGACGACAGTTCCCTTCTCCTCTCGACTTCCTCTTCCTTCCACGCTCGACGCCATCGACGGCAACACGGACCAACGACACGTGCGCCTCCCCGAATCCCAGTCCGTCCTCGCCGGTAACCCAGACACCACACCGGAGGCATGCTCCTCTGACCTCTTCGCTGCGTAGCCAACAACCGGCGGCTCCTCCTTCCCTCGCGATCCCGACGGTAGCCATCGACGGTGTTCACCTCTCCCCTCTCAAATTCTTATCACCGGCCAGAACTCTCCCCCTCGACCTTTGAGTTCTCACCGTCTCAGCCCCACGCCACGGGTCCCCAACCGCCAACCGCCTTTGTTGCTGCTGCCGCCGTACGCTGCTGCTGGGTCGACCGCTGTCGCCAATAGATCCGAGCCCTGCCTCCCCCTGCAACCACAAGGCAACGATTTTATAAAAATGTGAGTGATATAACTGTAGTTGCATATGATATTATTAAGTAAGTAAATATTATTATATGTATACCTGTAAGACTCCACCCCCTGTATAATAATTACATATATAATTTAGAGCTTGTACGTTTTAAATCTGTGATATGTTTTACTTGTTACATCATAGAGTGAGTGTGATATATATATGTAGGAGTTTTTAAAGCATGAACAGTATAGACCCTAACTTTTCCCATGCTTGAACAATAACATAGCACTGTGGTATGTCAGTTGAATACATGATGTGTATATATGTATATAATGAACAATAACTTTTAGACATAAACAATACCCTATTGGATGAAGTTATATTAATCAGTAAATTATTAGAATGATATATGAACAATGTTTTATAGGTGATTTTTATGTTTTCCTCGACTTAAGGTTAATCAAATGATGCAGATGTAATACATCTTTCATGCGACCCGTTGACACTTTCTGACCCGACGTCCGATCAACGTTCAAACGCCGTAAAGGTTAGTCCCCTCACGTGTAGTAAGAACCCACCCATAGCAAAACATAAAACCTAATCTAAAATTTGTCAACGTAAACTAAAGTTATTTTTCTGCATCTTTAAAACGTTGTCCACCGTAGAAATCGACCATCAGACGACTTTTCTGTGCACATAGGTAGTGGTCGATCTAGGTTGAACAAAACATCAAAATGTGATTTTGACGAATAGGATAGTCCCGATAACCTAGAAATGAACCCTAATAGGATGTGATGGAATTGAGACCTGACACCGCCACCGTGGCGATATTTCAGACGGAGTTCTGCGGACGAGACGCTTGGACGAGACGCTTCGAGAAGACGACACACTCGCCATCGCAGGCAAGTGTACCCACTTGCGCTTTTGACCGTGTTTTGGTCTTAGTTTGCTAGAACTGTTAGACTGTGAATGTATAGAACCGGACGTGAAATGATAGCGTCTGGTACGACTCCTGACGGCTCAGACTTGACGACGAAGTCTGAGCCTGATAACAATAACTTTTGATGCTGTAGGGCTATCATGTGTGTGCGTGTGTGTGGACACCCTAGAATAACCCTTCCTGTCGTGTCACGTCCCGTCCCGTCTTGCACAGCCCGCTGGGCAATAGGGCACTCGCCGAGTGATCCCTTGTACTGATTCACAGCCTGCGGGCAATAGGGCACTCTCCAAGTTGAGAGGGTGATCCCTTGTACTGATACACAGCCCGAGGGCAATAGGGCACTCTCCAAGCTAGAGAGAGTGATCCCTTGTACTGATTCTCAGCCTGCGGGCAATAGGGCACTCGCCAAGCTAGAGCGAGTGATCACTTGTACTGGTGTCATGTCTTGTCTTGTCTTGGGGTTTGGGTTTGGGTTGAGCGTGCGCACGGCAAGAGGGTCTGATCCCCCTCGAACCGTAAGGCGTGAACCCTTTCGTGTCTCACTTGTCTTGTCCTGCCTTGTTTCCGTCACGTCCCGTCTTGTCTTGACACCTGTAGGCTAGTCCCGTAGTTGGTAGCACACGCTACGACTACTACTTGTCCCGTTTTACTTTCCAACTGCGTTACTACCTGTCGTGTTACTCTGTTATAACCACAGCATGCTAATCAACCAGTAAACTGTTGTGTAAAAGAACCTCAGCATGCTAATCAACCAGTAAACCGTTGTTTAAAGTTCGGTGCACTTGCAGTAAAGTCTAACCCTTCTTGTAGACTTTACCTGACGTACAGTTCCTTTTTCTTGGGTGCTGTACGTCAGGTGTTCAGCCAGAGATCGTGGACGAGGCAGACTCGCTGGAGTACGTGGAGCCGAGGACTTCGACCCAGAGTACATACTTGACAAGGACCAGACCTTGAGGTCTTTTTAGTCGCCACTTCCAGAGGTTACTACTTCCAGTTTTCTTTTAGATAGTTTGTTGCCGCGCTTAGGCTCTTTTTAGACTTTGTACTTGTTGGATATCATATCTCTAATTTATTGAATGCAATATCTTTTCCGTACTTTTGTTGTTTCGAACTTTAAAAATGGAAGAACCTGAAAATCTTTTAAAATGGTACCTCTACAGACGCTTATTGGGTCCGAGCTTCTAAAGCTCTGGCCTAAGCGGGCCTCGTCACGTTTCGCTTCCGTCCATTTTGGGAAGCGGGGCGTGACATGCATGCAGCCCAAGGGCTTGATGGTGCCCACCCACCCGTGAGGTGCATGCAGCGCACACGTCTCGAGGTGCGTGTGCTGCACACGCCTCCACACTGCAGCTACGGGCAGTCGGGCCCCACCCGCTGCTTGAGGGCACGGGTGCCCGCCCGCATTGCGGGCACGGGCGCCCGGCTTAGAGGGCGCCCGCCCCATTTCCTTCTGGCTGGCAGCATGTACCCGGCCCAATGAGCCAGGTCTGCCCATAAAACTCTTTTATATGCCTTTTGGGCTATATCTTGTGCATTTGACATCCGTTTTGGATGCCGTTCGAACCTGGATTTAGACCGGGACGATCCTGTCATCCAGGTAACCCTATCCTTGAGTTTATTTTATCAAATATGGCCTTAAACAATTTAATACACATTTAATATCATTTTGCATCATATGCAAAATTGTCCCCATCTAAGCTTAAAATCTCCCACTTGCACTCCGGATCATTTATCCTGAATGCAGAGGCTAGCTGCAAACTCTTTGCAGTTTTCTATCCCTTGCATCGAATGCTTATTCTCCATAATTTCTACCTATTACTTGACGAAGGTCACGCTCTATGTGAGACCCTGCAGCCTGACCCTACTACAGGTGGGGCTCGAAGCCCCAGACGTCAGTGACCACGAGCAGCAGTTGTCGTCCCTGTTTCAGTATCATACTTATGTAGTTAACTTATTGACATGAGTATTGTCGGGACCACCCTGACTGTGTCCGTGATCAATTCCGCAGTTTTAGTCTCTTCGTCAAAACTATGTCGTTTTGTTCAAGCCTAGGTTACAGTCAAACTGTCAACCCCAATAGCTCGAAACCGGTTAGTCTCCATCGATCTTTAGTCAAATAGTATTGGACATCTTCCAACATACTCTGGCCAGAGTTTTCACTAAAGATCGAACTAACACTACGAAACTAATTCACATTGATCGGGAGAGGCGAATCTTATCTTGGTCATTACTCTCCTCGCACGCTTCAAATGTCACCCAACCAAAGACCTTTCAACAGGCCTTTCCTCGAAGCTAGGTCAGGGATCTAAGTGACACCGTTTACGTACAGGTTCGTACAATGAGCTCAAGTCAAAATACCAACTAGCCTATCATCACTAAGAGTTATCATTGACAGATTGGTCAATCATAACCATATGATAACTCTTAATGGGGCGTTCAGTGAACTCATTCTCCAATAAGCACATGTGTCTCGTCTTCGACTTCACCAAATCAAACGATCATGAGATTATCGTCACTGCTACACGGTGAAGACTAAGATAGAATGGTCTATCCGATGTTTCGATATCCTTTTCTCGAAACATCTATGACCACGAACCCTTTTAGACTTATGCTACTAACGGTCAAGCACTTCTCAATGATCGAGATCCTCATCTCGATTCATGTTTGACCTTGCATTAAGTCTTAGGACTTTACCTAAGTTTCTAATGATAACTATATTATGATTTAACTTAGATAAATACTTACCATACAGCTTACTGTAACTTTGAACAAGATGTTTGTACAATTACACAGACATAAATTGCCTTGAGGGCATACATCTCCTAACAAAGGCCCCCTACCACGAGCTTCATCGTGCGATGCCCACCAACCCCAAGCCAAATACAAAGAAACAACCATTGCTGATGGCACATTTCCATCAGCAACAGTAAGAATTTCCGTCAGCAACAGTAAGACTTTCTCTTACAACAGCCATCAGTAAAAGTTTACTTACAACTACATGCTAACGTGCCCGCTGACAGATTATTGTCGTCAACGATAATTTTTGCTGATGGGAATTAAACTTTTACTGATGGATTTTGTCGTTGGCAAAGGGCTTTTGTGTAGTGTGCTATTCATGTGGGTTGGATAAGATGGTTCCTATTAGACTTGGATCTCAATTTGATGTATAGACCAATTAAGATGTGCTGTGATAACACTATAAGAAAATATACTTTTAATGACATACTTTTAATGACATACCATACAGCTTACTGTAACTTTGAACAAGATGTTTGTACAATTACACAGACATAAATTGCCTTGAGGGCATACATCTCCTAACAAAGGCCCCCTACCACGAGCTTCATCGTGCGATGCCCACCAACCCCAAGCCAAATACAAAGAAACAACCATTGCTGATGGCACATTTCCATCAGCAACAGTAAGAATTTCCGTCAGCAACAGTAAGACTTTCTCTTACAACAGCCATCAGCAAAAGTTTACTTACAACTACATGCTAACGTGCCCGCTGACAGATTATTGTCGTCAACGATAATTTTTGCTGATGGGAATTAAACTTTTGCTGATGGATTTTGTCGTTGGCAAAGGGCTTTTGTGTAGTGTGCTAGTCATGTGGGTTGGATAAGATGGTTCCTATTAGACTTGGATCTCAATTTGATGTATAGACCAATTAAGATGTGCTGTGATAACACTATAAGAAAATATACTTTTAATGACATACTTTCAATGAGAAAAACAAATCCCACCACTAAAGATCAGACTTTCAATGACAAAAACAAATTACGTCAGTAAAGGCTAGACTTTAAATTATAGACACAAATCTCGTCACTAAAGAGCAGACTTTCAATGACAGAAACAAATATTGTCACTAAAGGTTGGACTTTCAATGACGGAGACAAATATTGTCTCTTAAGGTCAGACTTTCAATGACGGAAACAAATTCCGTCTTAAAAGATTGGACTTTCAATGACAGAAACAAATTATGTCACTTAGGTCGAATTTTAAACCATCAAGGAAAGAAGATTGTTTTGTCCCACATCTGTCAGAGTATCGAACAACACATAGTTTAAATAGATTTTTTTGGGCTCAGCTTCATGAAATTAATAACAGGCAACCCAGTCCCATGCATTATTGTATCTTTGAGGCAAAGAAATGTAACCAAGTCCTATGCTCGAGCACCTCAAGCAGAGCCCCCTGTGCAGCTGCGCGCTCTGTCGTGCCAAGCCCTGTAACCTATGCAAAAAGGGCTTTTTACTATGCAATACATTATATGACAAATTAATATTTGTCTTTGAAATATATATGGTTTTATAAATAAAGTGATGGATTATATCTGTTACAAAAGCTTGAAATTAGTTAATTTTGGTGACGGTTTATCTTAGTTTTATGACAGTTAATTGCTGTCGCTTTTTGATATCGAATAAGTGACATATTCATTTTGTCACTATTTGTGTTACTAACTTATAGCGATACCCTTCTAAAATGACAAATTTATTTTGGTCGCAAATGTAAATTGTGACAGTTATTTTGCATTCAGTGACAAAATTTGATAGTCACCTTTGCATATATTTCTTGTAGTGTAATCAAGCTACGGGAATTAAACCTTTTTTGACAAATTTTACCATCACCAAAAGGGCTTTTTTTTGTATTGTGCTCCTCATGCGGTATGTGTAAGACGGTTCCTATTGTACTTGAATCTCATTATGATAGATGGACCAATTAAGATGTACTGTGATAATCAAACTAACATGAGCTTGATTCTCAGTGGTGCAAACAATTCCAAAGGAAGGCATATTGAATTACAATACCATTATATTCATGATATGGTGGAAAGAAAAGAAGTCAACGTGACTTATATTCCGACAAGTGATATAATTGATGATCTCTTAGCGAATGGTATTCCAGTAGGTACATTCATTAAACAAGATGGTTTGATGAGATTAGAAATATCTAAATCAAGGAAACTTTCATGAATAATGAAAGGAGACAATCATGGATAATGGTTGTACTTGGTAAATAAAAAGTGCATATTTCATGGATAGTGAGAGCATATGAAATTACATCTTGTGCCATATCAAATGCATAGTGGGATTGTGACATGAATGCATTTGGGAATTTCGGCCAAGTGGGTGATGTTAATGGGGTTGGCCTGAAATGGCCCAACAAACCGAAACCCGACCAGACCCGTTAGTTTAGATACATGACAATTTTCTCAACTAACAGACCGAGTCTTACGTGATCGGTTGAGGAAATCAATGGGTTAGTGAGAAAATCAAGGGAGCGGTTACAGGTGAAGGAAGTGGTGGTGGCCCCATAAATTTAGAGGAGTTCTTCTCCTCAAGTATCAATCAATTTAGCTACTTTCCAAAATCCCCAAAATATATTTGCGTTTTTATTCTCTCAAATCCCTCAATTATTATGTCTGACTAGTAAGTCAAACAAGAGACTACTTTATAGAATATGTATCCGAGCTACGCATTTTAATGATATAGAGAATGTTGTATGATTCTAGGATTTCTTATAGTGATCCAAAGATTGTTGTATGCCCCAAGAATCACACGCGCGCACACAAAAGAATGATGGAAAACTTATGACATATGTGGCTAAGCCACCCAATCGATTTTTAAAAGTTCACAATCCTTTATTTTTTCCAGATGATCAGAACAATTTATTTCGATATTCATATTCCAATATATCAAAATACCAAATATTGGGGAAAACCAATGTGTTATGCATATTCATCCACCCATCACAACAGTTCTGTTCTTCTGAACCCTCTAAATTTGCGATTGATGTATTAACACGATAAAACACTTAGGATTATCCAATATTTGATGGTTTGAGATTCTAGAATATAAAAAGATCAAAATGAACCGTCCCGGTTGTTTTAAAAATTAGGAGAGGATGGAATTATCGAGACGTGTATATAGCTTAGCCACATGGCATATGTCTCCCATTATTCACGCATACACCCTTCGTTTGCACATCACTGACTCAAACTACATGGTATGATCATGATGTCCTCCATGTTCAGTAGCACAGCGAATAGTTCATTTTTATATGTTTCCCCCTTCGTATATTTTTATATTTCCTCCATGCAGTGCAAACATCTGTTCACATGTAGCTCGTGAATGCACTGGACGTTATGGAGCCACTACACATAATAAACAAAATCACAGGTAAACTAAGATAATGAAATGTGCGCGCACGTTTCATGCACGCAAGCTTTTTGCTAATATACTGAACAGCTCCATTAAAATTCCAATAGTTAATTAGTATTGCCACAAATTGAGAAACTTCCGAATTGACACCCCCAACTAAGATTGATGTTCAGTAATCATTGAAGATCCCGAATCTGACACTAAATAATATTATTATCATTTAAATAATAATAATATAAATACTTTTGGGCTTTTTCTGAAGCTCTCTTGACGTTTTTGGAGTCATTGGTAGAATCTTTTGGAGATGGAATTGGGCCTGGCAACGGCCTCAAACTCTAAGGCCTAAGTAGCCTTGTGCTTTAAGGTCTAGGAGATCATATTGACTTCCTCATGTAACTCAGCGTTGGCCTCTTAGGTTATCTTCCTCCTAGATTAGCTTTCATTTAGACCAGCCTCCGTTTAGGTCAGTCACCTCTTATGTCGGCCTTAGCCATGTCGGAAGACCGAAATGTTGGAACCTGTAGACGGCAAGTAAAACACTGAGGGGTGAATATTGTTTATCACGTAATAATTAAACTTTAAATATTTTCCTCTAACATTTTACCTAAAAAGACAAGTAGAGTTACCAAATTGATTCTTAATCAACAAACTGCGTACTTGCAAAATATATATGTAGCGTAATGAATAGCACAACTGCAAATATGAAATAAGAGTGGACAAAATAATGAGCAAGCTAACACAAAAGGTTATTATGTTTCGCTGATCACCGGGCGATCTCCAGTCTAAAGTCGCGCTTGGCTTTAATGCAATAATCAACTCTCTAAATGGAGAAGGATTACATTTGCATCTTAAATAAGAGGACTTTCCACAACACCTATTTAAAAAGAAGATTTACAACACATCTTACCAATACGTATTTTCACCACCTCCCCAAGTGAGGATTTTTGAACAACAATACCTTATACAAGTGAGAATTTCTCTTACCAAAACTTGCAAGCACACAGCTTGTGGATTTTCACCTTACACTTTGTTGATGATGGATTACACCCTTCTTATAGCCTTGAATTGAAGCTTAGTATAGAAAATGGCTAAGAAAAAACAAGTTAAAACAAGTAAAAAAGCTTGGGGATATCAAAACTAATTGGTCAAGAAAGATTGCTTAAAAGATTTGCAAACTTAGGCCATGAAATTTTTTGCAAGAGGGCCTTTAGAAGGCTTTAAAACATGATTTTTCTTAATAAAATCCTTAATAAATTCCTCCAACAACAATCTGTATATATGGCAAAATTGGGCCCAGACAGATTGTCCATAATACATTACAATGGTAAAAACAGCTAGGAAAATCTTCTCGTTATAAGCAAACTGCTAGTTACTAGTCAATTAGAATTCATCTTCTAGTCAACTAGTCAGCTGCTAGTCGACTGGTAAGAGAACACCGGTCGATTAATTCAGTCATATCACAAGAGCTGATTATGCTTTATAAAATCTAGTCGACTATAATTATCTGTCTAGTCAACCAGTGCATATGACTTAGTTGACTAAGTACATAACTATAGTCGAATAGTTTTTAGATACACTGCTTGCCTAGTTCCATTACACTCTAGTGGGATGGGTGTCAGTACTAGTCGACTAGTCTGCCTGATATAACTTAGTTTTGACATATAACTCTAGGAAATCTTTTCAAAACAATTTTAAAAATATTGTGTTGCCCCGCTTCCCAAAACGACGGAAGCGATAACGAGACGAAGGTCCACATGGGCCGGAGCTGTGAAACTCGAGCCCATTAAGCGTCTGTAGTGATACACCATCAATGTACAGGTTCTTGCATGCAATCAGAACAATAAAAATAACATGTCATTAATTAAAAAAGCCACAACCAGAAATATTCGTACAAGAAATAAAATAACAAGGCCTCAGCATGGCCAAAAGGAAACTACAACAAGATAATAATCCTTCTACAAAGTACTAGCAATACTCTTTTCTCATTATTGAATCCCTTTAATTTGTAGACATGCCCGATCAGGTCAGCCTAGTGAAGTTGAGTGCGTGGTCGACGAGCTTCCGTCTGACGACCAATCGACCATCGTCCTCATTGCCGATGACGGGTCAGGCTTGTTTTTTTGGTGGGCAAGCATGGTAAATTGCGTTTGTCCTCGAGTAAGGAATTCGGCAGACCTAGTTTGTAACCCCTGAAGTCCAGGCACCCTTTCGTTGGGATCATGGTGTTGAACTCGTCATTCAACAACAGGGAGCCCGTGCTCACCATTCTTTCTCTTACTGGAAAAATAAATCCAAAGCGAGACTTTAAATGAGAAAGAGATTTGAAATTGGCATATCATTGGGGAATATGGGTCGTCTGCCAAACCAAGCAACAGAAAGATCCACGGCCTTGGACCAATTTATTTGAGCCAAAATCTGATCTGACAGATTGGGATTCAACAAATTCATGGGCGCAGATCGAGCTCTGATGACGGTCGAAACCCTGGGGTTGAAATCCAACGCTGCTGGGAGATTTAGATCGAACTTAGATCGAGCTCCGGATCAGCGTTTCATTCAAGCTCCGGATCCTTCCGAACAAGTAGGACGTTGCTTCTGGATCTGAACGGATGCTCGAATATGATTAAGAGACGCGGTGTTGAGCACAAATGGGACGAATGAGCTTTGTCGGTCGATCCTCCATCAGCTTGAAGACGAGCTTCAGCCTTCGTTCGATCTGAGATAACCTCGAGTCAGGTTGTGTTGAGTGAGATTACAGTTTGATCGAGGATTCGATCGGACGGATTCCGCCACAAAGGAGAGCTTTTTTGAATGATATCGTCGCAACCCAACAACTAGGGTTGAGGGTCGGTGAGCTTCGGGTGGCATTTTTAAATTAGAAGCTATTATTAGAAGCTATTATTAGAAGCCACACAGAATCCTTTGCCCTCGTAGCAAGATTAGAAGCTTTTATGTTGTTTTTATCTTTTGCATCTCATAAGAATTTTAAATTATTTCAAATGGATGTTAAAGGTGCATTATTAAATGGCATAGTTAATGAAGAAGATTATGTTTGTCAACCACCCGGTTTTATACATGAAAAATTTCCTAATCATGTTTTCAAACTTAAGAAAGCGTTATAAGGGTTGAGACACGCTCATAAATCTTGGTATGATCGACTCAAAACTATTCTTTTGGATTTAGGTTTTAAAATGGGTGAAGTTGACTCTACACTTTTCATTAAAGATTATGAAAATGACATCCCCCTTATTGAAGTTTATGTAGACGATATTATCTTTGGTTCTACTAACTTTGACCTTCACCAAGAATTTTCTAAATCTATGAAGGAAGAGTTTGAGATGAGCCACATGGGTGAGCTCAACTACTTTCTAGGTCTTCAAATTCGGCAAATGAAGGTGGGATTTTAATACACCAAACCAAGTACACCGGGGAGCTTATCAATCGATTCGGGATGAAATCGTCTTCAAGCAAAAGGACTCACATGAGTACAACCATTCATCTTCACAAAGACCAAAACGGGAAAGATGTAGACATTCGTCTATATCGAGATATGATAGGTAGTCTACTTTATTTAAATGCGAGTATGCCCGATATCATGTTTTTAGTATGTCTTTGTGCTAGATATTAAGTTGGACCTAAGGAATCACACTTAATTGCAGTTAAACGAATTTTTCGTTACCTCAATCAACCACTAGATTATAAGTTACTTTACCCTAAATCTAGCACATATGAGCTAGTCTCATATAGTGATGCTGATTTTGCTGGATGCAAATCCGACATGAAAAGTACTAGTAGCACTTGACATTTTCTAGGAAATTCTATTGTCTCTTGGATTTCTAAGAAGCAAAACTACGTATCATTGTCCACGACTGAAGTGAAATATATTGTCACTGGTCTTGCATATACACAAGTCCGTTGGATAAGACATACTCTCAAAGACTATGGTGTCAATTGTGATACTTGCTCTATCATGGTTGATAACCAAAGTGCAATTTGTCTCTCCAAAAATCCTGTACACCACTCCCGTACTAAACATATAGATGTGAGACACCATTTCATTAATGCTCATGTAGCTAAGGACATCATATTAGAGTACGTTGAAACCCAAAAACAAATCGCCGACATCTTCACAAAACCTCTAAAATACGACTGATTTATGAGGTTGCGTGGAGAATTAGGGATTATGGGTGAATTTGAAATCTATGTGTTGCATCATTGTGTCGGCTCTCGAGGGGCTCGTTCAGTGAGCGACCAAAGCCCACAAAGCCCACGAAAGAAACCTAAAGCAAACTCAGTCAAAGCCCACGTGCATTTGATCGTTGCACTTCTGCCCATCGAGTGGGAGATTGGAGGAAGCTCATAAATAGTGGGGACTTGTGCGACGGTTACTCTTATTAAGGGAGGAGGATCATGGCGCCATAATTGGTGACCGTTATCCACCCAACATCACAGAAGAGACCGGAGAAGTCTATAAATACACTGGTGATGAACAGAACAAGGGAGAGAAGAGATTTGATACTTTGACATTCTATACTCCACTTAATATTTCTTCCTATAAAAAGCTTGTGACGCCTGACTCGAGACGAGCCTCCGTGGGTCGATCTCGGCAGCTCCAAGCTCCATCCCTTAAGTCCCATACTAACTTAAGCATCGCAGTGGATTTGGGTCAGGACCCAGATCTGACCCCCCTAACGTTCCCATGTGATATATGAAGCTCATGGAGCATCTCAACAAGAAGGTCATATCTCCTTCGACGTTAGATCGAGACTCGATCTACTCGATGGGTCGAACGACTATCCCACTCCAAATCTGCCTATCAACGACCCCGGTTCTACAAACCAAGGTCCTACGCAACCAAGTGACAAGGCTCCACTTCAGCAGGAGAGGTCCACATCAGCACACTTACCGTTGATGCCATTTGGCTTTAACATTTGGCACCGTCAGTGGGAAACTACAGTTGATATCCTGAAGCATCAGTAATGTCGACTGGACCTAGCAATCCCGGACCAAATCATGGCCCAAGTGAGAACCTCAGACCAAATCCTGGTCCAAGTGAGAACCAGAATGCGAACAGCGTTCGAATTGAAGATGTTTTAGAATCCACGTCTTCAACAAAGGGGGCAAAAGTGCCCAAAGTCTCTCAGTAATAACTCTGCCAGTTCGTTGAGAAAGTCGAAAAGAGCATTAGGGCACTAGCCTCTACAGTGCAGCAAAGCTTTGGATGCCAACCTCCAGCAAATGAGCTGCCATCGCCTCCAAATCTCAAATCTACGAGGGAAATTATCCCTTATAGGGACCCTAGAGACCCAAGGGAAAATTGACAGTAGAATGCACCGCTCAATACCACTCATACACCTTATCGGAACGGGGAGATGGGGAACAACAACTGTGCATTCAGACATTAGAGAGATCCTATTCCATCCAAAAACAGACGAGCGGCCCAGATCATCCTCGATCAGGTAATCGACCAAGTCACTCAAAAACCTAACCCCTAGATTTTGTAGGCGACAATGAGAGGATGGAGGCAGAGGAAGTACCCAACCATTCCTCCGGTGCTACTCACCTGTAAGGCAAAGATGGGCAAACCCAACTCATCCTTCCCACCATTCGACAGACCCCTCTGAAGGAGAACATCACATCTACTCTATTCCACCCGAAGTTCAAAATACCCCCCTTGCTGACATACGATGGCAAAGGTGATCCTTGGGAGTACATCCGCAGATACAAAAACATGATGCTACTTCACGGAGCAGACGAACAAAACATTTGCTAAGCTTTCCACACCAAGCTCATGAAAGCGGCAAACGGGTGGTACTACGGACTGCCTGATGACTGCATCGGGTCTTTTGACGAGTTGTCTTACCAATTTTGCAGGCAATTCGCTGCGGGGCGATGCCCCAAAGGAAAATCTTCACATCTTTTCTCTTTGAAGCAGAGAGAGAAGGAGTCAATCCGATCCCTCGTCCGACGATTCAATAACGAAAGACTAGAGTTGGAGGACACCCCGAACGTGACGGTCATTACAACCTTTGTCCAAGCAGTCTGAGACGAGCACATTTTGATGGCCCTCCACCAGTTTCCACCGAATAACCTGGCGGAGCTGAACAACATAACTGATCGGTTCATAATATCGGAAAAGGCAATTGAGTTTGTGGAAAACGACACTCCTACTCATTGAGGAGAAACAAAGCGAGAAAAGCAGTCCCAAGGAACCCCTCATCAAGAGCCTCGGGGTTAGCGACGGAGAGAAAGGATCCCTTGGAGCAAGGAGCGCCCTTCTAAGCAAATGCCCCCAAGGGAGAAGTCTTAGCTTATGCTCCGCGAGAAGAGATCGCCAAGGAACCTGTTAAGAAAGCAGGTATGAGAAGAGGAATGACCTTAAATTCTGTAAGTACCACAACGATTACGGACCCGACATTGAACATTGCTGGACACTGAAGAAGGAGATCGACGCGATGGTCATCCCAAGAGGGCCAATGATCAGGTCACGTTCTACAAAAATGGTCGACAAGCAAGTTCCTACACCAGAATCGAATAAAGAACCAGGCGGCTCCTAGTGATATCAAAATGCATGTACGCTTTTTTCCTTCCATGTCAAAGTACTTATTTCATAAAGTCTGTCTTTTCTTCAAAAATGACTCACTTGACCGTAATATTCATGAATGTTAAGGGACTCGCTCCGTCTAAATAATCAGAGCGTCTCTTTAGAATAAATCTAAATTGACTATGCTCATCTCAATTCATGTTAGAAGCAGACTTAGACCCTATCGTGTCGTCAGCCGTATGACGAGGGGGCCACCTCCTCGTAACTGAACGGCTCCATCATGTTATCAGCCGTAGGACGAAGGGACCACCCTCTCGCAACTGAACGACCCTGTCGTGTCGTCAGCCGTTAGATGAGGGGGCCATCCCCTTACGATTGAATGAACCTAACGTGTCGTTAGCCGTAAGACAATCGGGCCACCCCATCACAACTGAACGACTCTATCGTGTCGTCAGTTGTAAGATGAATGTGTCATCCCCTTGCAACTGAACGACCCTATCGTGTTGTCAGCCGTAAGACAAAGGGGCCACCCCTCGTAATTGAACGACCCCGTCGTATCATCAGCCGCAAGACGAGGGGGTCACCCCCTCGTAACTGAATGACTCTTTCATGTCGTTATTCATAAAATGGAGGGGACACCCCCTTGCAACTGTAACGGCCTGTTTCTGTATACATGTATTTCGTACGTACTCAATTAGCATAGTGATTTATTAGAGGTTTTATTATACGATTTTAGTTATTATTATTTTTAATAACTCGAGCATGCGATTTAACGATCACGTTAATATCTACTCTAATTTTTGCTTGATGTTGATTGCAGGAGCGAAATCGTAATAATAGGTTGACCACATCGATCTCATGATCCAATCGATTTCCGGGATCAAAACTTTGTCCTAATGGATCTTACTAATCTTAATTATCGTAACTAAGTTGATTTCGTAATCAAATCATATCTTAACCAAACTGTTCAAATCCAATCTTAATCAAATTGAATTTCTGACTTAAACCCTCATCATTTAGTTGACTTCACGAATCAAATCTTATCCTGATCTAATCGATTTCCTGAAACGAAATATTATCCTATTAGACATTAATAATTTTAACCAAATCGATCCTTCTAGATCTATTATAATACAAAACAAATCTAACAAATCCTAATATTACGACCAAATCGTTTTCCAATAAAATCAAAACCAATATCGATTATCCAAATAAATTCCTAATTAAATTACATAATCTTAATCATAAATCCCTTACTAACTAAATCTTTTAAATAACTAAACTAAATCTCCATAATATCTTAACTAATTGATATTATTATCATAACGAATTGGTTACTATTAAACCCTAATTTCGTAACTAAATGAATAACCTGAAATTCTGGACAGTTTTGCGCAACGTTTTTGAAATCGATGAACGGAGGCTCAAACGACGTTGGATTGACCTGAAATTTTGTGGGGAGCTACATAACAAGTATATCTGCCTACTGCAAAAAAAATCAAAAAAAATACTTACAAACCCCGAACAGCGGGGTTGTGCGCAGGTAATTCTGCCTAAGGTCAACCTTAGGTACATTTTTGGGATATATATATATATATATATATATATATATATATATATATATATATATATATATATATATATAGAATAATGGGTATCATATGCTATATGAGAGGCTCTCTCATATTCCCTCTCATATAAAGGGGGAAAGTACAAGCCCTCTTTATGTGAGAGGGCATATGTGAGACCCTCTCATATGGCGTATGATACCCATTATTCTCATATATATATATATATATATATATATATATATATATATATATATATATATATATATATATATATATATATATATATGAGGAAACAGGAAATAGGGTGTCACATGAGAGAATCTCTCATGGGTCGGTCAAAAAACTCCAATCTCCACATGTTTTTTGGAAGATCCGATCCGTTCATCTCGATCTCCACCCTCTAAAACCCCTACCCAGCAATTTTCAGCCCGATCTGAGGTGTTTTGCCCGTTCATCCACCCGACCCAAATTTAACGGTTTCGCATGAACATAATTTTTGCAAATGGTGGATGAACGGGCAAAACACCTCGGATCGGGCTGAAAATTGGTGGGTAGGGGTTTTAGAGGGTGGAGATCGAGATGAATGGATCGGATCTTCCAAAAAACATGTGGAGATTGGAGTTTTTTTGACCGACCCAGGAGAGATTCTCTCCTGTGACACCTTATTTCCTGTTTCCTATATATATATATATATATAGGGCAATCTTCGGGTGCGAAAAATCCCGTGCGAAGGCCGTGCGAAAACTTTTTTTTTTATTTTTTTGAAATTTTTTTTTTCAAAATTTTTTTTTTGATGTTTAATCCATACAATTATATACCCTAGGGAAAATAATGGGTGAACCCGTTGGGCATTAGAGCACCCATCCACCAGTTACAAATTTAACGGTCTCAAAACGTGCGAATTTGATGAAATGGCTTGATCGAAGGCCAAATGACATTATTTCTCAACCATTATTTTTTGAGGGGGGTATAACAACATATAATGAGGGTGGAAAAAAAAAATTTTTAAAAAAAAAATTTTCAAAAAAAAGATAAAAACATTTTCGCACGGTGCGAAATGTTCTCATTTGAAAATTTTCCTATATATATATATATATATATATATATATATATATATATATATATATATATATATATATATATATATATATATATATATATATATATATATATGAGAATAATGGGTATCATACGCCATATGAGAGGGTCTCACATATGCCCTCTCACATAAAGGGGGCACGTACAACAAGTACAAGCCCATGTGGGCTTGTACTTGGGTGCTTTATGTGAGAGGGCATATGAGGCCCTCTCTCATATGGCGTATAATACCCATTATTCTATACACACACACACACACACACACACACACACACACACACACACACACACACTAGTCATTACCCGTGCCCATAGGGCACGGTTTATTTAATGGCTGAGTTTTCCCCCCCCACAAATTTCAAGTTTTCCCACAAAATTTCAAGTTTCCCCCCAAATTGAAGTTTCCCCCCAAAATTGAAGTTTCCTCAAAATTGTCATTGACATCTAGGGCAAACTTGTCACGTAGGACAAAGCTTTGTCCTAGTAGGATAATATTCAAAATCTTCAAAGTAATAGAAAAAAATGTTCGAAAGGGGGGGGGGGGGGAGAATATCTTCCCTCTTTTATATAATAGATATAAAAATTCTCTTATCCAATTTCTCATGTCCAAATTCTCTTATCCAATTTCTCTTGAAAACATCCCTCTTTTATATAATAGATATCCAAATTCTCTTATCCAATTTCTCATGTCCAAATTCTCTTATCCAATTTCTCTTGATAACATCCCTCTTTTATATAATAGACTAGTCATTACCCGTGCCCATAGGGTAGGGTTTATTTAATGGCTGAGTTTCCCCCCCACAAATTTCAAGTTTTCCCACAAAATTTCAAGTTTCCCCCCAAATTGAAGTTTCCCCCCAAAATTGAAGTTTCCTCAAAATTGTCATTGCCACATAGGGCAAACTTGTCACGTAGGACAAAGCTTTGTCCAAGTAGGATAAGATTCAAAATCTTCAAAGTAATAGAAAAAAATGTTCGAAATGGGGGGGGGGAGAATATCTTCCCTCTTTTATATAATAGATATCAAAATTCTCTTATCCAATTTCTCATGTCCAAATTCTCTTATCCAATTTCTCTTGAAAACATCCCTCTTTTATATAATAGATATCCAAATTCTCTTATCCAATTTCTCATGTCCAAATTCTCTTATCCAATTTCTCTTGATAACATCCCTCTTTTATATCATAGATATCCAAATTCTCATATCCAATTTCTCATGTCCAAATTCTCTTATCCAATTTCTCTTGATAACATCCCTCTTTTATATAAAAGATATCCTAATTCTCCTATCCAATTTCTCATGTCCCAATTCTCTTATCCAATTTCTCTTGGTAACATCCCTCTTTTATAGAATAGACGTCCAAATTATCTTATCCAATTTCTCATGTCCAAATTCTCTTATCCAATTTCTCTTGGTAACATCCCTCTTTTATAGAATAGACGTCCAAATTCTCTTATCCAATTTCTCATGTCCAAATTCTCTTATCCAATTTCTCTTGATAACATCCCTCTTTTATATCATAGATATCCAAATTCTCCTATCCAATTTCTCATGTCCAAATTCTCTTATCCAATTTCTCTTGATAACATCACTCTTTTATATCATAGATGTCCAAATTCTCT
Source organism: Scilla litardierei (assembly GCA_030789695.1). Lineage (NCBI taxonomy): Eukaryota > Viridiplantae > Streptophyta > Magnoliopsida > Asparagales > Asparagaceae > Scilla > Scilla litardierei. Next base: position 491,428,395 of record CM061142.1, on the reverse strand, counting down.
TATCCAATTTCTCATGTCCAAATTCTCTTATCCAATTTCTCTTGATAATAACATCACTCTTTTATATAATAGATATCCTAATTCTCTTATCCAATTTCTCATGTCTAAATTCTCTTATCCAATTGCTCTTGATAACATCTCTCTTTTATATAATGGATATCCAAATTCTCATATCCTCATGTCCAAATTCTCTTATCCAATTTCTCTTATTCTCTTATTCAAAATCTCATCACAAAATTCCCCACCTCTTCTCTTATCTCTCAAAATCTCATCACTTATCCAATTTCTCTTGTCCAAATTCACTTATCTAATTTCTCTTGTCCAATTTCTCTTGATAACATCCTTATTTAATAGAATAGATATCTCTTATTCAATTTCTCTTTTCCAATATCTCTTATCCAATTTCTCTTGATAACATCCCTCTTTTATAATATAGATATCTCTTATCCAATTTCTCATGTCCAATATCTCTTATCCAATTTCTCTTGATAACATCCCTCTTTTATAATATAGATATCTCTTATCCAATTTCTCATGTCCAATATCTCTTATCCAATTTCTCTTGATAACATCCCTCTTTTATAATATAGATATCTCTTATCCAATTTCTCTTTTCCAATATCTCTTATCCAATTTCTCTTGATAACATCCCTCTTTTTTAATATAGATATCCAAATTCTCATATCCAATTTCTCATGTCCAAATTCTCTTATCCAATTTCTCTTGATAACATCCCTCTTTTGTATAAAAGATATCCAAATTCTCCTATCCAATTTCTCATGTCCCAATTCTCTTATCCAATTTCTCTTGATAACATCAATCTTTTATAGAATAGAAGTCCAAATTATCTTACCCAATTTCTCATGTCCAAATTCTCTTATCCAATTTCTCTTGGTAACATCCCTCTTTTATAGAATAGACGTCCAAATTCTCTTATCCAATTTCTCATGTCCAAATTCTCTTATCCAATTTCTCTTGATAACATCCCTCTTTAATTTATATCATAGATATCCAAATTCTCCTATCCAATTTCTCATGTCCAAATTCTCTTATCCAATTTCTCTTGATAACGTCCCTCTTTTATATCATAGATGTCCAAATTCTCTTATCCAATTTCTCATGTCCAAATTCTCTTATCCAATTTCTCTTGATAATAACATCACTCTTTTATATAATAGATATCCTAATTCTCTTATCCAATTTCTCATGTCTAAATTCTCTTATCCAATTTCTCTTGATAACATCGCTCTTTTATATAATAGATATCCAAATTCTCATATCCTCATGTCCAAATTCTCTTATCCAAATTCTCTTATTCTCTTATTCAAAATCTCATCACAAAATTCCCCACCTCTTCTCTTATCTCTCAAAATCTCATCACTTATCCAATTTCTCTTGTCCAAATTCACTTATCTAATTTCTCTTGTCCAATTTCTCTTGATAACATCCCTATTTTATAGAATAGATATCTCTTATCCAATTTCTCTTTTCCAATATCTCTTATCCAATATCCTCATGTCCAAATTCTCTTATCCATATTCTCTTATTCTCTTATTCAAAATCTCATCACAAAATTCCCCACCTCTTCTCTTATCTCTCAAAATCTCATCACTTATCCAATTTCTCTTGTCCAAATTCACTTATCTAATTTCTCTTGTCCAATTTCTCTTGATAACATCCCTATTTTATAGAATAGATATCTCTTATCCAATTTCTCTTTTCCAATATCTCTTATCCAATTTCTCTTGATAACATCCCTCTTTTATAATATAGATATCTCTTATCCAATTTCTCATGTCCAATATCTCTTATCCAATTTCTCTTGATAACATCCCTCTTTTATAATATAGATATCTCTTATCCAATTTCTCATGTCCAATATCTCTTATCCAATTTCTCTTGATAACATCCCTCTTTTATAATATAGATATCTCTTATCCAATTTCTCTTTTCCAATATCTCTTATCCAATTTCTCTTGATAACATCCCTCTTTTATATTATAGACTAGTCATAACACGTGCCCGTGGGCACGGTTCATTTAAGATTTTCCCATGCGAAATTTTTGTTCCCCAAAAAATTATTTCCACAGCCAAAATTGCATGAAACAACAAATTAGCGTAAAAATATTAAGCAGTTCGGGCACCTTTGGCACGGAATAACAAATTCGACGCATGCACCTTCGACAATAAACAACAAATTCGACGCAGATGCATTCGTCACGGAACAACAAATTAGCGTAAAAAAATTTAGAGGGCGCCCGCACCGAGGGTACCCGCTAAATTGTTTTACGCTAATTTGTTGTTCCACGTCAAAGGCACCCATGCCGAAATTGTTGTTCTATACCGAGGCGCCTTAGGCGCTGACACAGAGCAACAAATTCGGCGTGGATGACTTCGATGCAAGAACAACATTATCGACGTAGAACAACAATTTCGGTGCAGGTGCCTTCGGCGTAGAAAAACTAAATTGTGCGGGCGCCTTCGGCACGGAACAATAATTTCGACGTAGAACAACAATTTCGGCTCTGTCGCCTTCGGCACAGAACAACAAATTAGCATAAAAAATTTTATCAGTGCATTCGACACCGAACAACAAATTCGATGTGGGTGACTTCGGCACGGAACAACAATTTCGACGTAGAACAACAATTTCGTCTCGGGTGACTTCGGCACACAACAACAAATTAGCGTAAAAAAATTTAGCGGGTGTGGGCAGCGCCTTCGTCACGGGTGCCTTCGGCACGGAACAACAAATTAGCGCAAAACGTCGCGGACGCCTTTGGCTTCAACCAGTGCTCTCTTCTCCAACCTATCAGTTTCAGTCAATGCTCTAATATACACAGAAAGAGACGGTGAATCTAATGCAAGGAGGGCTACGATTCAAATATCCTAAAAGCTCTCTTAGATTCACTTCTGTATAACTCTTTAAGTAATGAGGCTTCATTTGATCCAGGATCGTGAACTTCTTGCAAACCCGAAATTCTTGCAAAACCAAAATTCTCGCAATACTAAACTCTTTAAGCAATGAAATTTTATTTTGGATTTTCTGAAATTTCTTAGCCCATTCTTGTCCTTAAACTGTGTACTCGTACATGTATTAATATTATCTTCGATTTTATCAATTGAATTGATTCAATGTTTTCATCTTGGTTACTTAAATCTTATATTTGTTCAGGATTTATCATTTGTAGATAGAGATGCATTCACATAGTCAACCACCGTTAGCAATGATTATGTTCATAAGTGAAATATTTGACCTACATTTCCATACATTTTAACTTGCATGTGACATAAACACTTACTGTAAACAATGACATCATGTGTTTATTTGTAGGATGGAATTACCCTACAATATCTTCTTATATGATCATCATTAGGATTCTGTCAAGAGATAAGTGTATATCTATTCCATTTCTATGAACTTGTTTGTGTTGCAAGGAACAATGGAAAGTGTGTTACATTTATAAAATGATATAGAGAAACCAATGATATGATTTCCATGTTTTTGTATATATATTGAAGAAATTCATTACTTTCATGTTTTTCACATATTTTTTATTTTCATAGTGTTGTAGTTATTTAAATTAAACAATTTTCCATTTCTTATTCTTACTAATAATGTTGAATGTTTTGCAGGTCACAATTGCCATATAAATAATGTTTTGCCATCGATTTTACCTCCATCAGTCTCATGCAAAAAATAAATGGCAAGTATGTACAGGTTTAGTATTTTATGCTTTGATTCAGTTCATTGTGCACATATATATGCCCTTATATCCAATAACTTTAATGGACATCCTTTGATACAGAGCAACTTTGATACAGAGCAACTACATCTGATGGATTCGATAATAGGCGTAAACCCCACACGATTAAAGGGGAATAACGCTTTGAAAGAAGAAACACGCTTTATTACCCAAATCAAAACTGTCATCAAATAATCTACATTTATGAAATGAGATAATGTAGAAGAAGAATCCACTGCATTTCAATTGCTAACATTACATTGGTACTTCAAAATACAGACTTGTTGAGATTGGTCTTGTTGAGATTGGTCTGGTCCATGTTAACCGAACAATACAAATTCACATAGAACTTGGGCTTCACCAAGAGCCCTAAAAATGTAAGCTCGAGCTCTCATGGTGAAGCTCAGATCCAGCAACAATGAAAGAACCGTGACGTTCAACTTGCCCTGGATGCTAGTCAAGCTCGCTCCTTTGCAGTACAACAAAACTCTATTCCCGTTCAACACGCTGTTCAGCTTCCTCTGGCTCTTTGTCGATTTAATTTTTTGATCTAGCATCCATCAAATGAACAAATTCAGCACATTATAACAAATCCAATAACAAACGATATTAGCAAACTTTGAAATTGATTTTTTGCATAGAAATACTAAACCTGTATGTACAAAACCTGTATGTACAAACTTGCCATACAATCTTGAATGGAAAACTTTTACAAACCCCCACTATGAATCTTGAATGGCTAAATCTGTATGTACAAAACCTGTATGAATCTTGAATTTATTTTGATAGTTTTCGTATTAGAATATATTTGAATTTCTCTCGTTTGGTCGGTTCAATATGTACGGCCCATGCGATCGTGCTTTAGCTTTCCTAACCAGTCTCAAAATATCATCCACCTTACCATTTTAGATGACATATCTAGTAATAATAGTTGCCCGTGTTATTGTATATCAAACGTGTAAACACAATTTTAAAGTGTATTTCACAATGCCAACGTTTTTTGGACCATACATATGCACATATGGCAATTTACAGATGTTAACGACTTTTTGAACCCCAATTTTGAGCAAGACTACTCTCTACATTGCACATGCATAAGCAGATACTTAAATTTACCTTTTAGTTTACTTTACTATGAAAACATGAACATTAACAGAACAAATATATAATATGAAATGTAAAGAGAATATATTTAGGAAATACTGAGAGGAACTAATCGGAAAAGAGTATAATCATTTTCATATGATATCTCCCAATAATCATTTATCAATCCTTGTCAAGCTTGTTAACTTTAAAAATCATGTGTTCAATCTGTTCTATTCGATTTAGCAATATGATTTCCTCAAGGCAAAGTTTTAGCCTTAAAATCGATAAATTTGCAGAAAGAAAATGCAGAAATAAAATCGACCTTAAAGAAACATTTATGAAAGGTAGTAAGGATCCGTTATAAGATTCAGAGCTTCCTCGCTGAAAAAATGGAAGAAAATGACATGCTTCATATTAGAATATATTTGTATTTCTCTCGTTTGGTAGGGTTCAATGTGTATGGCAATGTGATCGTGCTTTAGCTTTCCTAACCAGTCTCAAAATATTGTCCCCCTTACCATTTTAGATGACATATTAATAGTAGTTGCCCGTGTTATTGTATATCAAACATGTAAATACAATTTTAAATTGTATTTCACAATGCCAATGTTTTTGGACCATCCATATGCACATATAGCAATTTACAGAAGTTCACAACTTTTTGAACCCCAATTTTGAGCAAGACTACTCTCTATATTTTTTGATACATCAGAAAATATAACTACTCTCTACATTGCACATGCATAAGCAGATACTTAAATTTTGAGCAAAAATACTCTCTACATTTTTTGATACAACAGAAAATATAACTACTCTCTACATTGCACATGTATAAGCATATACTCTCTACATTGAACCCCAATATATGTTAAACACAAGTAATCAACTATATAAGTAGCAATATTCCATGGTAGTATGTTAGGCCAAATCTTACATGTTACAAGGAGTCAAGAATATGATATACATGATGCTTAATGCTTAAAACCAATATACATGTCAATATTTAGAATAACAAACTTTTCAATATTATTTACTGACAAAGTTGATATTCCTTCTTAAGATATAAACATACATGTCACATACCCACAAAAATTTCAATATTTTTAGCATTCAATGCATGAATAAAATGCAACAGAAGTTAAATGCCAATTTTGTTCATGACCACACAATATCAATTCATCCCAAGCTAACAATTTGAAAGTGGATAATACGGCTCCTAGGATCCACATAAGCAATCGAAGCTAATAAATACAAAATACTTAAAAAAACCAATATCTTTAGAGAAATTCACTTCTCATAAACAACAAACAATAAAACCTAAAGCAGGGATAAGTCTTCACTCTAAAAAATTCAATATTTCAATAATTTCTAATCAAATTCAGCATATTTACCAGAAAATTGTGATTAATAGACACCATATTCTCCCATGACAACACCTCCATCCGCTGCTTCCCCCGCTGGCCCATCCCATCCATACACAAACCCGAGAAAAACAATTTTTATTTGTAAGTTCTTTGGATATTTCTGTATAAGCTTATAGTTCATTCTGATGTACATTTACTTTACAATAACCATGCAGTTAACTTGCAATTTTTGCTAAGAGACTCCAGCAAAGATTAACCAAGAGACAGATGATCCTATATAAAATAACCATTGATCCTGTATAAAGAACCATATACATGAATGATGAAAGATAGCTCGCTCTTCTTGACTAAGGAAAAGGAATTCAAAGTGGAAATTTCTCAGTTTAAAAGGAACCTATTTTAATCATAGCTTCATATTTTCAATAGCATGTAGAGAACAAAAGTAGGTGTAAATCACAAATCCGATCATTGCCTTTTTTTGATACATAGATCATTACCTTTAATGTCAACAGCTGGAAATTCCCACAGAATAGGAGCAGTTAAACCTCACAATGTAATTTACGAATTAAACGATGAGCTGCTCTCCCTTCAATGTTTAGGATTTGCAGGACAACAGATAGCAGCTGCTCCGCTTTCATTTATCTTCACAATTTATGATCTGCGAGACAACAGATAGGATATGTTCACCCTTTCTCTCTCACAATTTCTCAAACAGTTAGATCTGATGAAATCAAAAAATATGTACAAAATTATGTAGGAACTGAATTTTAAGGGAGAGATGTGAAGCCTCAGACATTACAAAAATATGTACAAATTAGAACAGAGGAACAACAAAATAATTCCAAATTAGATAAAAAAAGAATCAGCTAGGAGCATCACTCACAGGGACAATCCATCAAATGTCTGGCCAGCAACATAGTAGCATCACACAATCAATATAACCACAAACATGAAAATTTTTCCATCCATATATATGAACAAAAAGAAAGATGAAACAAAAATAAAAGATGATCGTATCAGAGTCTGCTAGGCTTGGCCTTCTTCTTGGTAGAAGCCTATTGCTACTTGTTTCAGAGTGTTTTCTCACTACAAAGCGTTGACCGTGGACAACCCGGTCAACGTGGTCAAGGGGCCCGTTTGGGTCCCTCGGGCGAGTCGAGTTGGTGCAGTCGAGGCTCGAGTCGGATCTGCAGACGACGTAGAGCGCGTCGGCTGGATTGAATCGGGGTCCTCGGCCGTTGGTAGGGCGAGGGGTAGCCTCGGCCCGGGTCGAGACGCTCGGCCTCGGTCGGTTGCGCTCAGCCTCGGCGGTCGGACGACGAGGGGAAGCCTCAATCGTCCAGCTGGTTGTGTGGTCGGCGAGGGGCGGAGGGGAAGCCTCGGCCCATGGATCTGATGCCCTCCTGCATAGACGAGAACACTCGTCAGGGGGCCGGACCTTGGTTCCGGCCAAATCCCCTCCGATGCCTAAGTCAGACAGAGATCTGAAAGAGGAGGCCCGGCGGAGACGGTTCGACTCGTGAGGAGATCGGAACGGCGTCTCACGGCGCGAGCGGGGGAGGAAGGAGATGAAAATGGGGGAACTAGGTCGTTGATGGAGTACCTTCGGTTCTAGATACCTGAGAGGCGGGTCTCCTGTCCTGTCGTCCTCCTAGCCCCTTTATAGACCTCCGCCGTGATTGCCCCCGACCCACGTCGCTTGCCCGCCCTCAATCGTGCCCCCTCGATCCGCCCCCCCCGTCGCCGCTCCCTGCACCATGCCAGCACCTCCCTATAACTGCCATTAAGTGGTAGCAGGATCGAGGGGGAGGTTATCGCAGGAGTGGGCGAGTGACCGGTGTGTTACCGGGGCCGGGTCGGATCGACATTTGGGGGGGGGGGTCCCCCATAGGGCCTTATCGAGTGGGCCTGAGTGCTCAGATGGGCTCTTGACCGGCGGTCGGGTCTTTGGGCTCGTGTCTTTCGGGCCTCGGTCAAATAAGCGTAACAATTGCCCCCATCGGTCGGGTCGGTCGGCTTTGGCCGGTTCGGCTCGGCCGATGTGACTTCCGCCGACATTGGCAGGCTCGTCAGTCGATGCCGACTCATTTATTAGTCGTCATCATGAGTTGGCCCGTTCGATACCTTTAAGGCGCGGGCTCCGAAGCGCCTTCGGTCCTCTGATGCTGCCACGTTGTAGCTGCAAGCTTATCCCCACCGCTCGCGGGGTCGTCTTAAGTTGAGAAGCCGAGGGGTTCGTGAGCCGCCATCCCGTCGTTTTCTCCTTTGTGTTGATCCCTATTCTGCCTGAGCTCTGCCTCATGTCGTCTTCCACTGCCACGGGTTCGGGTCGGTCGGAGCGCGATGCGGCTCCGGGTCTGGCGGGTAGCCCTCCTTCGGTGATTTGTCGGCACGGGGATGATCTTTCAGGGGTGCCCCCAGAGGTCTTGTCGTGGCCTTCGTCGATCTGTGCCACCGCCATCGGGAGCATGCGCTCCGCCTACCTGCTTCCGCCTTACTCGGCTCGTGCCCCTGGGGCTGACGAGCAGATCTGCTTTCCTGGCCCCAACGAGGTTGGGATATACGAGAAGTGTTTCCGCTTCGGGCTTCGTTTCCCGCTCCATCCTTTTATCGTTGAGTTCCTTCAGGCCCACAACGTGTGCCTGTGTTAATTCTGCCCCAACGCCGTCGGGCTCCTCATCGGGTTCATCGTTGTCTGCATGCTGAGGGGAGTGGCGCCCTCTCTTCGCCTTTTTGCCCAGTTCTACCGCCTGAGCCACCACCAATCGGGGGCGTGGATTTACATCAGCGCCCGCCCGAAGATGACCTTGGTGCTGGGGTTGCCGAGCTCCCTAAAACGCTGGAAGGGGGAATACGTGTTTGTCACGTTCCCGTCGAGTGTACCCTTCCCGGTTCGGTGGGAGGCGGCCGGTGCCGTCATCCTCGATCTGGGTGAGCCGACGGTCTCCGAGCAGCAGACGGCGAAGGACATGCTGGCGATTCCTGCGAGGGAGCGCTCGATCGATGTCCTCTTTAGTGACCACAACTTGCGTAAGACGGTATGGCCCCTAGGTAAGCTTCTCCGAGCGTTCGCCCTTCGAGGTCGTCCGGGCTCTGCTCTGTCTCTCATTTCTCCTTTGAGTGTAGGTGGATTCCCTCTTGGTCCCTCTCCCGCCAGCGCTCTCGTGCAGGTCCCAAATCCGGATCCGCGCAGAAGGGATCATGTGCTGGAGGTCCGGAAGAAGCAGCGGGTCGGGACCGCGACCGGAGGCTCAAAAAGGAAGAAGGTGTCATCTCCCTCTCTCCTCTTGCTGGGGTCTTCCAAGAGGGTCTGTGAGGGGGTCGAGGGGGTTGATGTCCTGCCGACTGCTGATCGACCTCAACCCACCCCCGTTGAGGTTGCCTGGCCGTGGGTCGGCCCTTCACCTCTCCCAGACGGTTCTCTCCCTGATGCCTACAGTCGGTATCTTGGCGCGTTTCGCTCCACTCCTGGCGAGTTCCCTTCGTCAGGGGAGGGTCTTCTTCATCCATGCTTCCCAGTGGGGGAGAAGGAGTCGGTGTTTTCGAGCCACGGAGCCGCCGCACGAGTGGCCGAGAACTGTTGTCTCCCTCCCGATCAGGTGGTGTTGGACGGAGTCAGAGGTGACTGTTTGGCCACCTTCGTGATTCAGGCTGGTCAACAGGTAGTGTGTCTCTGCTTGTCCCCCCTTTCTCCAGCTGCTTTCGCTGTCTTACCTTCGTTGCTTTGGTGCAGTTGTCCTCGGTGGGCCTCTCAATGAGGCGCTAATTCGCGGCTCTTCCCAAATCCAAATCCGATGCCGGGCGAGGCCCTGAGGCCCCCGGCGAGGAGGGGGAGGCAGGTCAGTTAGAGGAAGCGCGGGTCCAGTCCTTGGATTCCCGCGTAACTGAGCTGTCCTCTGCCCTGGAAGAGGCGGACCGAGAGAGAGACTTGGCTCTGGCTGCAAAGTCGGAGGCCGAGGCACGTCTCGCCGAGCTTTTGAGAGGCGTCGACACGTCTGGAGGAGCCGAGCAGATCCCCAACCCTGCTGCTGCCTCCGAGACCTTGGAGCTCTCCGATCGTCTGGAAGCGGAGGAGGAGCAGGCGAGGGTCCTCCTTGCCCAACTTGGCGAGAAATCCCGGGAGATCGAGAAGGAGAGGGCGGAGCACCAACGCCAGATCGAGACCTTAGAGGCCCGGATGCGTGGGCTTGAGGAGGTGGATCCGGCCAGGATCGCTCAGGATGCCGTGGCGGAGTATGCCACCTCCTTTGTTGAGACCGCCTTATCGGAGGCGTTCGAGAAGGGCTTCGCCCGGTGTCAGTCCGAGATCCAAAAGAAGTTCCCACTCTCAGGGGTCAACTTCGAGGATCTTCGGATGTACCCTGACGTCGAACGGAGTAAGGGGGGAGACCCTAGTGGGCTGCCAGCCTGTGGCTCCACCGGTGCCCCCGGAGAAAAATGAGGGAGGGGAATGCCCCTTGGCCTCTTCGTGCGCCTCTCTGTATATCTTTTTGCTTTATCTGGAAAGGAATGAATTCAAAATAAATTTACTTCATAGGAAACGATACATCTATTGAAAGTACTTGCGTAAATGTTCCGTATTCCAGGTGTGAGTGAGAATCCTCCCCTCCATATTGGCTAGTCGGTAGGCTGCGGGTCCGAGGACCTCGACGACTTTGTAGGGCCCCTCCCATCTAGCCGCGAGCTTCCCTTTGCGAGAGGTATCAGAGTTGAAGCCCGCTTTCCGGAGGACCAGGTCCCCAAGGTGGAAGCTTCTTCCCCGCACCCGAGCGTTGTAGTATCGGGCCACCTTCTGCTTCTGGCGGATGATGGTGGCCAGTGCCTGCTCCCGTCGCTCGCCGAGGAGCTCCAGACTGAGCCCCAGACCCTGCGAGTTCCTGTCTTCGTCAAAGTATTTGAGGCGGAGAGATTCTTCGCCCAATTCGACCGGCACCACCGCCTCGGCCCCGTAGGTGAGCATGAACGGGGTCTCGCCAGTGGCCTCCTTGTGGGTCGTCCGGTATGACCAGAGTATCCCGGGGAGCTCTTCTGGCCAGTTCCCTTCGGTGTCTTTCACTTTCTTTCGGAGGGGCTCTATGATGCACTTGTTGGCCGCTTCCGCCATTCCGTTGGTCTGGGGGTGCGCTACAGAGGCGAAGAGAAGCTTGATTCCCCATTCCTCGCAAAAATCTTTAAACCCTGCGGAGTCGAACTGCTTCGCGTTGTCTGTGACGATGGCCCGTGGCACTCCGAATCTGGAGATGATGGAATTCCATACGAAGCTTTTTGCTTTCTTCCACGTGATGGTGGCCAACGGTTCGGCCTCGATCCACTTGGTGAAGTAGTCCACCGCCACAATCAGATGCTTCCGCTGCCCTCGTCCCGGTTTAAACGGTCCGAGGATGTCGAGCCCCCATTTCGCAAAGGGGATGTGGCTCACGATAGGGATGAGCTCTGACGGGGGAGTCGAGATGTGGTGGGCATACCTCTGGCATTCTTGGCATTTTTGGACGTAGCTTGTTGCATCTTGGGCCAGGGTCGGCCAGTAGTATCCCTGCCTCAAGATCTTCTGTGCGACCATCTTGCCCCCATGGTGATTCCCGCAGATCCCTTCGTGAACCTCCCGTAGGACGTAGTCAGCTTCCTGCGGTCTGATGCACTTCAAGTATGGGAGGATATCCGTCTTGGTCCAGCGTCTCCGGTAGAGCGTCCCTTCATGGATCACGTATCGGAGCGCCTTTCTCTCCAGGGTTCGGCGTTCGTCCCCATCGGTCGGCACCTCCCCATGAGTGAGGTACCGGATGATCGGGTCCATCCAGGTGGGTTCTTGGTCGATTGCCATCACCTCGTGCTCCCCCGTGCCGGGGGACTGCAGGTTCTCCACGTAGATGGTGCGGCCCAGCTCCTTTGGCGAGGACGAGGCCAGCTTCGACAACGCATCTGCCCGCGCATTCTCTGATCGCGGGAGGTGCAAGACTTCCACGTTGTTGAACTTGGACATCGCCGCTCTGGCGACAGGGAGATATCTCTGCATCGCCTCCTCCCGTGCCTCGTAACTCCCCAAGAGTTGGTTGACAATGAGCTTCGAGTCGCTGAGGAGGCGGATGGACTCGGCCCCGAGCTCCAGGGCCAGCCTCAGGCCGTTGATCACCGCTTCGTATTCCGCCACGTTGTTCGTGGCTGGGAACTCAAACCGCAACGCGTATTCCACAATGTTCCCTTCCGGAGATCGGATTGCAATCCCGGCCCCGCCTCCTGACTGTGTGGCCGACCCATCCACATGGACTATCCACGCTCCTAGATCCCCTGGCTGGAAGTGGTCAGCCGAAAGAAAGGACAAGGGTTGAGCAATTACCGTCACTGGGTCTTCTTCCTCCGGGGGGCCATTTCCTTCCGTTGTGCACTCGGCGATGAAGTCGGCCAGAGCCTGCCCTTTGATGGCCGTGCGCGGTTTGAATCGGAGGTCGAACTCGCTCAGTTCCACTCCCCAGTTTAGCATCCTTCCCATTCGATCGAATCTCTTGAGGTTCTGCTCCAGTTGTGAGTCGGTCATGATTAGTATGGTGTGGGCCTGGAAATAGGGTCAGAGCCTTCGTGCTGAGAGGACGAGGGCGTACGCCAGTTTCTCCATGGGCGAGTATCGCACCTCCGCCCCCTTCAAGATCCGGCTCGTGTAATATACCGGCCACTGCACCCCACCGTCTTCCCGGATCAGCACCGAACTCACAGCTTCCTCCGCGCACGCCAGGTAAAGGCTCAGCGACTCCCCTTCCCGTGGCATGGACAGGAGAGGCGGGCTGCGGAGATACTCTTTGAGGTCTCCGAACGCCCTGGAGCACTCTTCATCCCACAGTATCGTCTTCCTATTGTCTGAAGGTTCCGCGATCGCTTTCCTCAGGACCTTGAAGAAGAGGAGCGATCTTTCCGCTGATTTGGAAAGGAATCGCCCCAAGGCTGCGATGCGCCCGTTCAGCCTCTGCAGCTCTTTGATCGTCGTCGGCTCACGCATGTTGATCAGCGCCTCGATCTTGTCAGGATTAGCCTCAATGCCACGGTTAGTTATCATAAATCCCAAGAACTTGCCAGATCTTACCCCGAACGTGCACTTCGCGGGGTTGAGTCGAATGTGGTGTCGCCGCAACCGTTCGAAGGTCTCCCGCAGGTTGGCGATGTGGTCTTCTGGTCGCCTTGACTTGACAAGCTTGTCGTCGACGTAGACTTCCAGGTTCCTCCCGATCTGGGAGCTAAAAACCTTGTTGACCATTCTCTGGTAGGTGGCCCCTGCGTTCTTCAAGCCAAAGGGCATCTTCTTGTAGCAGTAAGTTCCCCGGTCCATCGTGAAGGCTGTCATTTCTTCGTCCCGGGGGTCCATCTGGACTTCATTGTACCCTGAGTAAGCGTCCATGAAGCTAAGAATCTCGTACCCCGAGGCGTTGTCCACCAGGTGGTCGATGCGCGGCAGGGGGTAGCTGTCTTTGGGACAGGCCTTGTTGAGGTCACTGAAGTCCACGCACATTCGCCACTTCCCGTTGGGTTTCCTGACCATCACCACGTTCGACAGCCACTCCGGGTACCAGACCTCTCGTATGAAGCCGGCATCAAGGAGACGCTCCACTTCCTCGGAGGCTGCCTTCATCTTCTCGCCGCCCAGGTTACGCTTCTTCTGCCTGACCGGCTTGAAGTTGGGGTCGGCGTTGATCTGGTGGACGATCTGTAACGGTACGTTTTCGTTGTACTTTGTTCGTGCACGTGCTTTTGGCCGTGCACGTGTTTATTTTAGACTTTACTTGATTGTGAACACTTTTGTGTGATATGCCGTTGTGAACGTCTCTGATAGTAGTAAATGGTGGCACTATCTTGGGACGACACTTCTCGAGTCGTTTTTCCACAATTTAAACTTACTCGATGAGACGTGACGATTCTCACTCTTGACGGGAGACGTTTCTATTTTTAGTCTCGTCGTCCGACGTCGAAATTGAGATCCGTCTTCTTAGTTAGCTCACAATCGTCGCCACGATCACCACGATATTTATTTTATAATTTTTGGAGTTTATTTGACTACTTTAATATTTTTAACAAGTTTTATATTATTTTTAATAATTAATTTATAAATTATTTTCGGCCAAATAAAATTTATTTGAGTTTTAAACGTTTTAAAGAATTTTTGAGCCAATTTCCAGCTCATTTGGACCAAGTCAAATCCTTGGGTGAGTTGGAGAAGTTGAATTTCAAATTTTAAATTATTTTAAACTTCTAATCCTATTAGATTTAGCTCTAGACCAAGTCAACCCATCTATACTATATAAGCAACCCCTAGGAAGACCTATTTTCGCAAGAAATTAGCCTTAGCCTCTTCCAAACTTGAAATTGGACGTTGCGACGATTCGTCGCAACGTTGCGACGTTCAGCCATCGATCCGACCGAAGGAAACGGCCCCGTTCCCCCGCTCCGACCGAAGCCCCGCCCCGCATCCTAGCCGCTCCGCACGCAGCAGCTCCGTACCGCTCCGTTTCCTCGGTCTGACCGAGGGATTGGCCCGCACCAAGCCGCTCCGCATCGCAGCACAGCGCTCCGCACTGTCGCCCGCTTGTAGCCCCGCTCCGCACCCCGCACGACCGACCGCTCCCATCGACCTGACCGACAGAAGCCCTCGCACCACAGCCCCCGCAGCCGCTGCACACACCAAATCGTCGTAGCCCCGCATTCTCAGCGCACGACCGAGGGATTCTCCCGCATTGGAGGGGTACGACCGAGAGTCACTTGTCGCAACCCCGCACCCGTCGCACCGCTTACCACCGTGGGCCCCCCAAGTTCTCCAGAGTTATTGTGGGTCCCCTAAAGGCCCCTAGGACTACTGTGGGCCCCACCTAGGTGCGTTCTCTTCGACGATTTGCCGCGTACGACGTCGTCGCACGTCGTAGCCCGTCGTCGCACGTGCGAGCTTTGGAATCTGGAATCGTCGCCCCGGTCGATTGTTCTGAAATTTCCAGCGAGGAATCTAATTGGAATCTGGACTTGGAGCACGATCTTTTATTCCAACCCCCGGCATCGCTACCCGACGCCGGTGTAGCTTTCGCGTCGTGTTGAGGTAACGTTTTGCATCCCTAGGACCCCCAACCCAATTGCATGCTAATCAAGACTAAAAATCAGTATTTTAAAGTATTTTAAATGTTTTAGCAATCACTAATCAAGATTAATAAAACGGATGTAGGCCGGTGGACTTGTGCACGTAGGAATCATGACTTTGGACTCGTTGGACGGTGTTTTCTTGACGTGATAGTTGCAGGCAAGTGAAACTTGCCAACTCTTGTGTAGGGCCATGTTTTTAGGCCACTTCCTTGTTTTTAGCGTAAAAGAGACTAGTCAGTGAAATGATAGCTGGCTAGACGCCTACTTGATCTAGTTTGACAACGAAACTAGATCCGTCACCTAAATGATCTAGCTTGACAACGAAGCTAGATCCAACCCCTTAAACTTGTTGATCATGCATGCTTAACTGTCACGTTTACTTTCCTTACCTGTA
Source organism: Scilla litardierei (assembly GCA_030789695.1). Taxonomy (NCBI): domain Eukaryota; kingdom Viridiplantae; phylum Streptophyta; class Magnoliopsida; order Asparagales; family Asparagaceae; genus Scilla; species Scilla litardierei. The sequence continues at coordinate 491,412,697 of CM061142.1, read as the reverse complement.
CGCTTTACTACTTGCCATGTCATGTCATCCATGATTTGATTGTCGCATTCGTAGCACACGCTACATACTTGTACTTGCTTGTCCCGGGCTAGGTGCACCCCTACGCCATACTTGTTAAAACACTTCCTGGCTCGTGATCCAGAAGCGAGCATTCCCGTTCGGGGGTAAGGCCCTGGCTCGATACACGTGGAGGGGTAGGGTTGAGCGACCACTCAGCGTAGAAGTGTGCCCGTACAGCCTCTTCAGCTGTAAGGCGTGAACTCTGTGCACGAGGTGCTTACTTTTCTTGTCTTGTACTTGTCTTGTGAATGTCATGCCATGCTCGTACTTTACTTCACTTTACTTTACCTGTTGCACTCATTACTTTAACTGCCATGTCATTGCATCATGCTAGAACTTTTAGGTTGCTTTTACTTGTACTTTCAGTTTCCTTGCACAAGTCTTTTTAGACTTGCTGACATGTGCCCCTTGCTCTTTTGGGTGTCACATGTTAGACCCTGAGTCAGAGACAGTCGTTGAGGACGAGGTGTTTGCTGACGCTGAGCCTGAGCCTACGTTCGTCGAGGAGTACGAGGACACCGGAGACCAGTCTTAGTGGCTGTTGAGCTGTTTTACTTTAGCTTGCTGTTAGTTGTCGGTGCTTGCACCATTACTTTGCTTTCGTACTTTGTACTTTTGTTGGCCATGCTGGGCCTCTTTTAGACTCTTTTATTTTAGCCTGGTGGCTTTTTCTGCGATGTTGAGATTTATTATTATGGATATTCTGAGATGTTTCTTTTGTCTCTTTTCGTTATTATTATCTTTGTTTCGTTTCGCGTTGCAAGGACCCGCAGTTAAATTTGATTGACGCTTATCGGACTTGCAGCTTTGTAGCTTCAAGTCTGAGCGGACCTTCTCACGCTTCGCCTCCACGTTTTTGGGAAGCGGGGCGTGACAGGTTTTGTTGGTGGCCCATGCAGGTCCTATCTTACGATTGCGAACTAACGGAACACCGATAATAAACGGAATATCCATTAAATAAATTGCAACATCCAAGTCATTAAGCTATTTGAGTCTAATTTGTTTGTTCGTTTTCCTTGTCCTTAGATGGCTGGACGACGACAGACCCGATCTGGTAGTGGGCCCAATCGTGCTGAGGAGCCGGATAGAGAGCCCACCAATGCTGAGATCATGAGGATGATGCATCAGATGATGCAGGTGTAGCAGGGCATGCTCCAGACCACTCAGAGTGCTCCTCGCCACGAGCCAGGAGCGAAGCAGTTTCGGGAGCTGGGCCCGACATACTTTGATGGATCTGAAGGACCGATGGCTGCAGAGGAGTGGATCAGGAACACCGAGGATAATCTGAAGATGTCGAAGGTCAACCCAGCTGGATGGGTTGATCTGGCGAAGAGGCAGCTTAAGGATAATGCCCGAAATTGGTGGGATGCAGAGGATGAGCTGTTGGTGAGCCCTATACCTTGGGCTACTTTCAAGTCTAGATTCGATGAGGAGTACTTTCCGAAGGCTGCCAGGAGGGAGATGTTGCAGCGCTTCATTGAGCTGAAGCAGGGGAATTTGACGGTGGACCAGTACCACCAGGAGTTTACTAGATTGAGTCGCTTCGCGCCGAAGATGGTAGAGGATGCTGAAGAGAAGGCCCAGAAGTTTCTGCAGGGTCTATCTCTAGACTTGCAGAGTCTGGTGTCTACGTCAGATATGGAGTCATATCAGAAGTTGCTGGTAGCTGCTCGGAGACAGGAGAAGATTGCGAGGCTGAAGAGAGGTCAGATTTCTGGAGCTGGGAAGATGCCTATGGAGCAGTCTAGGCCTGGGTTCAAGCCTACCCAGTCAGTGCAGTTCAAGAGGCCAGGTGGGCCTGCTGTGAAGACTTGCCATTTCTGCGGCAAGACTGGTCACAACAAGGAGCAGTGCAGGAAATTTCTGGGGCAGTGCCAGATCTGTGGAGATGCTACTCATGTAGCGAGGGATTGTCGGCACGCGAACCAGCTGAGGAGAGGACCTGATGGAGCACAGCTACAGAGGGGACCAGTTGCAACCCAGCCCTTGCAGCAGAGAGCACCTGTACCTGCTGGACGTGGAGCGCCTCTTCCACCACAGAAGCAGGCGTTTCAGCAGGCTGTTCAGCCGAGGAGGCAGGCTTACTTGATGACTGCAGTGGAGACCGAGGCTGTGGACGAGGTTATCGCAGGTAACCCTCTGTCTAGTTGTTCTTTTGTTAAGTTAGTTGATTGTTAGATTATGTTTGTTGCTTGCATATGATTGGTTGTTAGAATAGGTTTGATTGTTAGTCTGTCTGTTAGGTGTGATTTTGGTTTGCACGTTTCCTGCACGAGTCCTCTTTGACTCTGGTGCATCAATGTGCATTATATCCCGGAGCTTCGTGGAGAAGCATTCCTTGACGACTTCCCCTCTTCCCAAGAGTTGGAACATCGTTACAGGAAATGGCGTAATCTCGGTGCATCGTGGGTGCAATTCTTGCCCTTTGGTGGTTTGTGGACATGAGCTTTACGCTGATTTTATTGTCCACGACATCATCAACTACGATGCAGTGCTTGGAATGGATTGGCTAGCGAGTTTCTATGCTACGATCGATTGTCAGAGGAAGAAGGTGGTGTTCGAGATCCCAGGACATCCGGTGTTTGAGTTCAGTCGAGGTAGCAGTTCGCTTGGCCCTGTCAGGTTTTGGGCCAAGCCGGTGGAGATCGTTGCTATGCAGATGGAGCAGGATAGACCAGCTGTGGTACGTGAGTTCGACGACGTCTTCCCCGAGGAGATGTCTGGACTGCCACCCGATCGAGCTCTCGAGTTTTTGATCGACCTTGTGCCGGGAGCGCAGCCTATTTCGAAGGCGCCGTATCGGATGGCACCAGCAGAGTTGGAGGAGTTACGTAGGCAGCTGGACGAGCTTTTGCAGAAAGGATACATCAATCCTAGCGTGTCTCCGTGGGGAGCACCGGTGTTGCTGGTGAAGAAGAAGGATGGTTCGCGTCGCATGTGTGTGGATTACCGGGAGCTGAATGCTGTGGCTATCAAGAATAAATATCCCTTGTCTCGTATAGATGATATCTTTGATCAGCTCGGAGGTTCGAGGGTGTTCTCTAAATTGGATTTGAGGAGTGGTTACCACCAGTTTAAGGTGAAGAAGGACGACATCCCGAAGACAACGTTCAGGACAAAGTATGGTCACTACGAGTTCGTGGTTATGCCCTTCGGCGTAATCAATGCGCCCGCAGTTTTTATGAACCTGATGAATCTGGTCTTCTACGACTTTCTAGACAAGTTCGTCGTCATCTTCATTGACGATATTCTGATCTATTCAAAGTCGGAAGAAGAGCATGCATCGCACTTGAGGACAGTGTTGGAAATCTTGAGGAAGCATCGTTTGTATGCGAAGTATTCCAAGTGCGAGTTTTGGCTGGATAGAGTTGCCTTCCTCGGGCATGTGGTGTCTGGTGATGGGATTTCTGTGGACCCCGAGAAGATTGTGGCTATCAGAGAGTGGCCGGTTTCACAGTCGGCGTCAGAGATTCGGAGTTTCCTCGGGCTTGCAGGATATTATCGGCGTTTCATTAAGGACTTTTCTCGGATTGCTGAGCCGATGACCAGACTGACGCGGAAGGATGTGCCATATGTTTGGTCTGATGATTGTGAGAAGGCTTTTGGTATTCTGAAGGAGAGATTGACGACTGCCCCTGTACTTGCTGTGCCTGATCGGAGTGGAGGATTCGAGATCTTTTGCGACGCTTCTGGCAAGGGTCTTGGATGTGTGTTGCATCAGCATGGGCATGTGATTGCGTATGCTTCTCGTCAGCTTAAGGCTCATGAGAAGAATTACCCGACACATGATTTGGAGTTGGCTGCCGTCGTGTTTGCGCTGAAGATTTGGAGGCACTTCCTGTTGAGTGAGAAGGTGAAGATCTTCACCGATCACAAAAGCTTGAAGTATATCTTTACTCAGAAGGAGCTCAACATGCGACAGCGCCGATGGTTGGAGCTCATGGCAGACTATGAGATTGATTTGCAGTACCACCCTGGCAAGGTGAATGTAGTTCCGGATGCGCTGAGCAGACTTCCAGCGGTGATGATGTTGACCTCGCAGTGGAGATTGCAGCATGATTTTTGCGAGACAGGTATCGAGATCATTCTTCCTGGAGAGACTTCCTCGTGGATGAGCATGCAGATACAGTCGACGATCGTGGATAGGATCAAGGCCGGTCAGGCTGGAGATGCTAAGCTGGTGAAGATTCGGGAGCAGGTGGAAGCCGGTCTGCGGACTGACTTTTTGATTCACGAGGATGGTTCGTTGAGATTTGGAGCCAGGTTGTGTGTGCCAGCTGGAGATATCAGAGAGGAATTATTGGTGGAGGCACACAGTTCGCCGTATTCTATGCATCCTGGTGGGACCAAGATGTACAAGGATCTTCGTCTGAACTTTTGGTGGCATGGTATGAAGAGGAGTGTGGCTCAGAGCGTAGCCAAGTGTTTGGTTTGCCAACAAGTAAAGGCGGAGCATCAGCGTACGACAGGGTTGCTGCAACCGATTCCGATTCCGGAGTGGAAGTGGCAGCACATCACTATGGACTTCGTGACTGGACTACCTCGGAGTCCGAAGCAGAATGACGTGATTTGGGTGATCGTAGACCGATTGACCAAATCAGCGCACTTTATTCCCTTCCGAGTAGGACAGTCTACTGAGACACTAGCGAGGAGATATATGGAGGTAACTTCGTTTACTCTCCGTTTCTATTTCCTTTTTCTAGTTTAAATAGTGATGTAACGTGAATCGTGCAGGAGATCGTACGACTTCACGGAGTCCCCGTGAGTATCGTGTCGGACAGAGACACGAGATTCACATCTCAGTTTTGGCAGAGTCTGCAGAAGAGCTTGGGTATGAGTCTGAGTTTCAGCACGGCGTACCACCCGCAGACGGATGGCCAGTCCGAGAGGACGATTCAGATATTGGAGGATATGTTGCGATCTTGCATGCTGGATTTTAAGGGATCTTGGGAGGATCATCTCCATCACGTTGAGTTTGCCTACAATAACAGTTACCAGGCGAGTATTGGAATGACGCCTTTCGTCGCGCTATATGGAAAGAAATGTCGATCGCCACTGAGCTAGGATGACGTTGGAGATCGGGAGCTGTTAGGACCGGAGATGATCGTGGAGGCCGTGGATGTTGTGAGGAATATTCGAGAGAAGCTGAGGATTGCGCAGGACCGTTTCAAGCATTGGGCTGATGCTAAACGGAGGCCTTTGGAGTTTCAGCCGGGCGATCATGTCTTCCTGAAGATTTCTCCGAACCGCGGAGTTATTCGATTTGGGAAGAGAGGCAAGCTGAGTCCGAGGTTCATTGGACCGTTCGATGTTCTGGAGAGAGTTGGAGCTGTGGCTTATCGCTTGGCGTTGCCACCATCGCTGGTGGGGGTTCACGACGTATTTCACGTATCTCAGTTACGTCGATACGTTAGTGATCCCTCTCACGCTGTGGATTTCTCGGAGATTACGGTTCGTCCGGATCTATTTTATGATCAGCAGCCCGTTGAGATTCTGGATCGTCGACAGAAGCAGCTGAGGAATAAGACCGTCGACTTGGTTCGTGTGCAGTGGCGTCACGGTTCCCCTGGTGAGTCCACCTGGGAGCGTGAAGATGAGATGAGAGAGCGTTTCCCGCACCTTTTCCCGAGCAGTGCTTGATGTTGATTCCGAGGGCGGAATCATTTCTAAGGTGGGGAGGATGTAACGGTACGTTTTCGTTGTACTTTGTTCGTGCACGTGCTTTTGGCCGTGCACGTGTTTATTTTAGACTTTACTTGATTGTGAACACTTTTGTGTGATATGCCGTTGTGAACGTCTCTGAGAGTAGTAAATGGTGGCACTATCTTGGGACGACACTTCTCGAGTCATTTTTCCACAATTTAAACTTACTCGATGAGACGTGACGATTCTCACTCTTGACGGGAGACGTTTCTATTTTTAGTCTCATCGTCCGACGTCGAAATTGAGATCCGTCTTCTTAGTTAGCTCACAATCATCGCCACGATCACCACGATATTTATTTTATAATTTTTGGAGTTTATTTGACTACTTTAATATTTTTAACAAGTTTTATATTATTTTTAATAATTAATTTATAAATTATTTTCGGCCAAATAAAATTTATTTGAGTTTTAAACGTTTTAAAGAATTTTTGAGCCAATTTCCAGCTCATTTGGACCAAGTCAAATCCTTGGGTGAGTTGGAGAAGTTGAATTTCAAATTTTAAATTATTTTAAACTTCTAATCCTATTAGATTTAGCCCTAGACCAAGTCAACCCATCTATACTATATAAGCAACCCCTAGGAAGACCTATTTTCGCAAGAAATTAGCCCTAGCCTCTTCCAAACTTGAAATTGGACGTTGCGACGATTCGTCGCAACGTTGCGACGTTCAGCCACCGATCCGACCAAAGGAAACGGCCCCGTTCCCCCGCTCTGACCGAAGCCCCGCCCCGCATCCTAGCCGCTCCGCATGCATCAGCTCCGCACCGCTCCGTTTCCTCGGTCTGACCGAGGGATTGGCCCGCACCAAGCCGCTCCGCATCGCAGCACAGCGCTCCGCACCGTCGCCCGCTTGTCGCCCCGCTCCGCACCCCACACGACCGACCGCTCCCATCGACCTGACCGATGGAAGCCCTCGTACCACAGCCCCCTCAGCCGCTGCACACACCAAATCGTCGCAGCCCCGCATTCTTAGCGCACGACCGAGGGATTCTCCCGCATTGGAGGGGTACGACCGAGAGTCACTTGTCGCAACCCCGCACCCGTCGCACCGCTTGCCACCGTGGGCCCCCCAAGTTCTCCAGAGTTATTGTGGGTCCCCCAAAGGCCCCTAGGACTACTGTGGGCCCCACCTAGGTGCGTTCTCTTCGACGATTTGTCGCGTACGACGTCGTCGCACGTCGTAGCCCGTCGTCGCACGTGCGAGCTTTGGAATCTGGAATCGTCACCCCGGTCGATTGCTCTGAAATTTCCAGCGAGGAATCTAATTGGAATCTGGACTTGGAGCGCGATCTTTTATTCCAACCCCCGGCGTCGCTACCCGACGCCGGTGTAGCTTTCGCGTCGTGTTGAGGTAACGTTTTGCATCCCTAGGACCCCCAACCCAATTGCATGCTAATCAAGACTAAAAATCAGTATTTTAAAGTATTTTAAATGTTTTAGCAATCACTAATCAAGATTAATAAAACGGATGTAGGCCGGTGGACTTGTGCACGTAGGAATCGTGACTTTGGACTCGTTGGACGGTGTTTTCTTGACGTGATAGTTGCAGGCAAGTGAAACTTGCCAACTCTTGTGTAGGGCCATGTTTTTAGGCCACTTCCTTGTTTTTAGCGTAAATGCGAGCATTCCCGTTCGGGGGTAAGGCCCTGGCTCGATACACGTGGAGGGGTAGGGTTGAGCGACCACTCAGCGTAGAAGTGTGCCCGTACAGCCTCTTCAGCTGTAAGGCGTGAACTCTGTGCACGAGGTGCTTACTTTTCTTGTCTTGTACTTGTCTTGTGAATGTCATGCCATGCTCGTACTTTACTTCGCTTTACTTTACCTGTTGCACTCATTACTTTAACTGCCATGTCATTGCATTATGCTAGAACTTTTAGGTTGCTTTTACTTGTACTTTCAGTTTCCTTGCACAAGTCTTTTTAGACTTGCTGACATGTGCCCCTTGCTCTTTTGGGTGTCACATGTTAGACCCTGAGTCAGAGACAGTCGTTGAGGACGAGGTGTTTGCTGACGCTGAGCCTGAGCCTACGTTCGTCGAGGAGTACGAGGACACCGGAGACCAGTCTTAGTGGCTGTTGAGCTGTTTTACTTTAGCTTGTTGTTAGTTGTCGGTGCTTGCACCATTACTTTGCTTTCGTACTTTGTACTTTTGTTGGCCATGCTGGGCCTCTTTTAGACTCTTTTATTTTAGCCTGGTGGCTTTTTCTGCGATGTTGAGATTTATTATTATGGATATTCTGAGATGTTTCTTTTGTCTCTTTTCGTTATTATTATCTTTGTTTCGTTTCGCGTTGCAAGGACCCGCAGTTAAATTTGATTGACGCTTATCGGACTTGCAGCTTTGTAGCTTCAAGTCTGAGCGGACCTTCTCACGCTTCGCCTCCACGTTTTTGGGAAGTGGGGCGTGACACACCTGGGGGTCTACGCCGGGCATGTCCTCCGGTGACGAAGCAAAGATGTCCAGGTTCGCCTCCAGGCATTCGATCAGCTGATCCCTCAGGTCCTGGCTCAGCCCTCTCCCGATTGAGACGAACCGGCCCTCGATGTCCATGACCGGGATCTGCTCTTGCTCCTCCACAGGGGCGGGCCTAGGCCCACTTCTCAAGTCGAACGCGGCCATCCGGTCGGCTAGACGATCCTCGGGACCTTCCTCCGCCAGTTGATAGCAGGTACTCGGTCTCCCCGCATCGCCTTCGACTTGCCCCATCCCCCTGGCGTTCGGAACTTGATAGTCTGATGGAGGGTCGAGACTACCGCGCCGACGGCGTTGAGTAGGGGTCGGCCGATGATCCCATTGTATTCCGACCCGATCCCCAATACGATGAATTCCACCGCCAGGGTCACCGAGTCCGGTGCATCTCCGAGCGTTACCGGGAGATGGATCGTGCCGATGATGGGGGTGGAGTGACCCGTGAATCCAACCACAGGACCCGAGCGAGGTCGTAAGTCTTCTTTCCGCCACCCCATCTTTTCCAGGGTTGACATGAAGAGGACGTCACAGGAGCTGCCGGTGTCGACAAGCAGCCGTCGTACCATGGTAGTGTCTATGACCACTGACACCACCAAAGCCACGTCCGAGCTGCGCGCCGTTACGGATGCACTCGGTCTCCCGACCGGTGGAGACGGGGAGGGCCTCCCGGCCCTTTCCTCACGATCCTCCTCGCGTCGGGCCCGCGCCCATTCTTGCCAACGATGGCGGGCCCTGTCGCCTCGCGTCAGGGCCTTGCTCTCCTTTCGCCGAGATGGGGAAGGTCGCGTCATCGCAGATGTGGTTTGTTTCTTCGTGGGACAGTTCGTTCCCACAGACGGCGCCAGATGTTTCAGAGTGTTTTCTCACTACAAAGCGTTGACCGTGGACAACCCGGTCAACGTGGTCAAGGGGTCCGTTTGGGTCCCTCGGGCGAGTCGAGTTGGTGCAGTCGAGGCTCGAGTCGGATCTGCAGACGACGTAGAGCGCGTCGGCTGGATTGAATCGGGGTCCTCGGCCGTTGGTAGGGCGAGGGGTAGCCTCGGCCCGGGTCGAGACGCTCGGCCTCGGTCGGTTGCGCTCAGCCTCGGCGGTCGGATGACGAGGGGAAGCCTCAATCGTCCAGCTGGTTGTGTGGTCGGCGAGGGGCGGAGGGGAAGCCTCGGCCCGTGGATCTGATGCCCTCCTGCGTAGACGAGAACACTCGTCAGGGGGCCGGACCTTGGTTCCGGCCAAATCCCCTCCGATGCCTAAGTCAGACAGAGATCTGAAAGAGGAGGCCCGGCGGAGACGGTTCGACTCGTGAGGAGATCGGAACGGCGTCTCACGGCGCGAGCGGGGGAGGAAGGAGATGAAAATGGGGGAACTAGGTCGTTGATGGAGTACCTTCGGTTCTAGATACCTGAGAGGCGGGTCTCCTGTCCTGTCGTCCTCCTAGCCCCTTTATAGACCTCCGTCGTGATTGCCCCCGACCCACGTCGCTCGCCCGCCCTCAATCGTGCCCCTCGATCCGCCCCCCCGTCGCCGCTCCCTGCGCCATGCCAGCACCTCCCTATAACTGCCATTAAGTGGTAGCGGGATCGAGGGGGCGGTTATCGCAGGAGTGGGCGAGTGACCGGTGTGTTACCGGGTCCGGGTCGGATCGACATTTGGGGGGGTCCCCCATAGGGCCTTATCGAGTGGGCCTGAGTGCTCAGATGGGCTCTTGACCGGCGGTCGGGTCTCTGGGCTCGTGTCTTTCGGGCCTCGGTCAAATAGGCGTAACACTACTTGTAACCAAACATCCAAAATATCCAATCAATTTGAAATCAGATTTGTATTTAGAACACAGTTACCAAAATGTGAGCCACTGCCATTGTCCCATGCATCAAAAATGAACTCGAACATTAAAGGTTATGTTGCTGTCCATTTTGATGATGTTGTTGCTGCACGTTTTTTATGAACTCAAAAATGAACTCGGACATCAAAATGTGAGCTGCTGCATGTTTTTTATGCATGCCAGGGTTCAACTGTAGAATATGTTTAAATGGACATTAAATATATCATATTATTATAGTAAAACGCCAGATATTCTTCAAATACGTCCCTTAAATCTTATACCCCCGATGATTAATATTTCAAGGCAAAGATGTTAAATTCTATATACCAAATAGACATGGTATGTTAAAATATCAACAGTAATGCTTTAAAATCCATCGAAAATCAAATCATGTTGTTCATATCAATAAGAAAATAAAATTGTCAGCTTGAAAATATTGTTTCACAAATTTGTTTCAACCACTAATCTTCTTTGATAGGGAATTAAATTAAGAGGAAGCTCTTAGCTTTCATCAGATACCAAACACATTCAACTATCGAAAATAATATTACTAAGAAACCGAAAAAAATTTCAGGCACGTGTAGAGATTCTCGATTTCAAATCACCATTCAAAAAGCTCTTATATTTCAAATCACCATTCGCAAAATACATCATGAATGAAGCGCAAATTGTAACCTCAAGAACTCAAATTTGCATCTCACTTGTGTGCAAGTACTTGCAATCAACCGCAACTTATAGGGGAAAAAGATAGCAAATCAAAATTTTCGGGTAAAGGAGGAAACTTTGGGTGAGAAATCACCAGAACTGTGGATTTTTTGAAAAGGGTCGAGAGGAATTTGAGGTTTGGTTGGCCATCAGATATTTCTCCGCAAGCTCTCCAATCTTCAAATATTTCTCTACAAACGATTTGTAGCTCAGTTCTTTTCCATTTACTCTCACAATTTTTCACCGAAGATAAAACATGAAATGAAAAGGAGCCAACTTTGGGTGAGAAATCACCTGAACAGTGGATTTTTCGAAATGGGTCGAGAGGAATTCCGAACTGGCGCCTTCACTTCTTCCTATTTGGTACTTCATTTCCATCAGCTCGCCATTGGCCATCGTGGTCCTCGAGCTTTGGCATGCTTGAGTCGGGACTTTTGATCTCGTGAGGTGCTTTGGGGCCTTGATGTAAGGTTTTTGGGGAGGGATGGAGCGAGAGGGAGAGGGAGAGGGAGAGAACAGGGTCAATTAAATTTTCCCTCCATTGTGTGATGTGATCAAAACACAGATGAGAGGAAACGCAAGTTTTTTCCCTCCAATTTGTGATGTGATCAAAAAACAGATGAGAGCAAACGCAAGATTTGTTTTCAAAATTTAAAAAAATTGATATTTTAGGTGATTTGATTTGATTTATTATATCCAATATCTCATATCTCAATTTCTCATACCCTATATACAATCTATATAAACATCACACCCAATTAAACATAACCAAAACCAAATTCTCTTATCCAATATCTCTTATCCAAAATCTCTTATACAACAATACACATATCCACATACAACAATACACATAACCAATATCTCTTATCCAATTTCTCTTATCCAAAAACCCATGATAACATCCCTCTTATCCAATTTCTCTTTTCCAATATCTCTTATCCAATTTCTCTTGTTTTATAATATAGATATCTCTTATCCAAAAACCCATGATAACATCCCTGTTTTATAATATAGATATCTCTTCATGAACTGGAAAAAAATGGCCGGAAGGGGTGAGAATAAAAAGTGTGGGTGTGTGTGTGGGGAGGGTCCATAGGCAAAAATACAAAAACCGGGGTTGTATGTGCAAAATTCCCCACCTCCAATTTTATCCCTCAAAATCTCATCTCTTATATTTTCTCTTATTCAATTTCCATGTTTTATATAATAGATATCCAAATTCTCTTATCCAATTTCTCATGTCCAAATTCGCTTATCAATTTCTCTTGATAACATCCGTCTTTTATATAATAGATATCCCTTATCCAATTTCTCTTGTCCAATATCTCTTATCCAGGTTCTCTTGATAACATCTCTCGTTTGTAATATAGATATCTCTTATCCAATTTCTCTTGATAACATCACTCTTATCCAATTTCTATTGTCCAATATCTCTTATTCAATTTCTCTTGATAACATCCCTATTTTATAATATAGATATCTCTTATCCAATTTATCTTGTCCAATATCTCTAATCCAATTTCTCTTGATAACATCCCTCTTTTATAATATAGATATCTCTTATCCAATTTCTCTTTTCCAATATCTCTTATCCAATTTCTCTTGATAACATCCCTATTTTATAATATAGATATCTCTTATCCAATTTCTCTTGTCCAATATCTCTTATCCAATTTCTCTTGATAACATCCCTCTTTTATAATATAGATATCTCTTATCCAATTTCTCTTTTTCAATATCTCTTATCCAATTTCTCTTGATAACATCCCTCTTTTATAATATAGATATCTCTTATCCAATTTCTCATGTCCAATATCTCTTATCCAATTTCTCTTGATAACATCCCTCTTTTATAATATAGATATCTCTTATCCAATTTCTCTTATCCAATATCTCTTATCCAATTTCTCTTGATAACATCCCTCTTTTATAATATAGATATCTCTTATCCAATTTCTCTTTTCCAATATCTCTTATCCAATTTCTCTTGATAACATCCCTCTTTTATAATATAGATATCTCTTATCTAATTTCTCTTGTCCAATATCTCTTATCCAATTTCTCTTGATAACATCCCTCTTTTATAGTATAGATATCTCTTATCCAATTTCTCTTTTCCAATATCTCTTATCCAATTTCTCTTGATAACATACCTCTTTTATAATATAGATATCTCTTATCCAATTTCTCTTGTCCAGTATCTCTTATCCAATTTCTCTTGATAACATCCCTCTTTTATAATATAGATATCTCTTATCCAATTTCTCATGTCCAATATCTCTTATCCAATTTCTCTTGATAACATCCCTCTTTTATAATATAGATATCTCTTATCCAATTTCTCTTTTCCAATATCTCTTATCCAATTTCTCTTGATAACATCCCTCTTTTATAATATAGATATCTCTTATCCAATTTCTCTTTTACAATATCTCTTATCCAATTTCTCTTGATAACATCCCTCTTTTATAATATAGATATCTCTTATCCAATTTCTCTTGTCCAATATCTCTTATCCAATTTCTCTTGATAACATCACTCTTTTATAATATAGATATCTCTTATCCAATTTCTCTTTTCCAATATCTGTTATCCAATTTCTCTTGATAACATCCCTCTTTTATAATATAGATATCTCTTATCCAATTTCTCTTGTCCAATATCTCTTATACAATTTCTCTTGATAACATCCCTCTTTTATAATATAGATATCTCTTATCCAATTTCTCTTGTCAAATATCTCTTATCCAATTTATTTTGATAACATCCCTCTTTTATAATATATATATATATATATATATATATATATATATATATATATATATATATATATATATATATATATATATATATATATATATTCTCTCTTCAAAAAATATATATATATATTCTATAAAATAGGGATGTTATCAAGAGAAATTGGATAAGATAAATTGGACAAGAAAATTTGGATAAGAGAATTTGGACAAGAGTATATACATACATCTATATACATATACATACATACATACATATACATCTATTCTATAAAATATGGATGTTATCAAGAGAAATTGGATAAGAGAAATTGGACAAGGGAATTTGGATAAGAGAATTTGGACAAGAGTATATACATACACACATATACCTACATACATACATATATACATATACATACATACATAGATATATAAAAAATGTCGGGCGAAATTTGTGGAGCTAGCAAATCAGGCGCTCTTGAAGATGTTTTGAAGCCACCTGATCCTCGCAAATCTGAAGATTACAAGGGAAAGAAGCTTGTTAATGATCTCTCCTCTTCATCGAAAGAAGGATGGCAGGAGGTTAGTTATGCGAAGAAGGGAGCAGCCTTGAAGGGGGGTCTCTCTAGGGTTGTGGTTGGCCGGGAGCGACGGGTAGGTGGCCGCCCTATGCACAGCCGTCCTTTGCACAACAGTCGACCTATTCACAGCGGGGATCCTGTAGTCATCTTGGCGATTTGAAGCAGGCTCCAGTACGGCGTATGGAGGGTGGTCAGCGTGGGCCTAAATCTATTTTACCAAATGCCACTAAGGTGTTTGATAGAGGGTCTGTGAGACCTGAGGTGACATTTCATATCAATCCGGGTGCTGGGAAGCGTTCTTGGGTAGACATCTGCTCTTCCAGGAGGAAATATGCAGATCCCCTTATAATGACCCCCATTCCTCCAATTGTAGGGGATGACGGAGTTGCCATTGCCATGGTGCCTAACTCGCTAATAGTGTCTGGAACGGCCCGTTGGCAAAACTCCCTAGTAGGTTATGTGCTTGGTGACATACCCTATTATGGACAGATTAAGGCTTGGACAGACCGTATGTGGAAGTTAAAAGGAGGGCTCCAAGTTTTCACCAAAGAAAATGGCTTTTTCTACTTTCGCTTTGAAAAGGAGGAAGACTGCGACACTATCCTACATGGGGGTCCCTGGTTATTTGATGGGCGGCTGGTGGTCCTTCAGCGTTGGAGTCCTACAGTAAAGCATGACCGAGACTTCCTCACGGCTGTTCCCGTTTGGATTCAGATACACAATCTCCTATTACATATGTGGACTCTGGACATCTTGAACAGAGTCGCTAGTATAGTGGGTACTCCAATTTGCCTAAATCGGGCAACGACGAACTTGGACCATATCATGTATGCTAGATGCCTGGTGGAGGTCGAGGCAAGCAGGCCGTTGGCTAGAAAGGTGGTTGTGAGATTGGAAGATGGTCTTCCCTATCTGCCGACGTCAAATATGAGGGCGAACCTCCTAGGTGTACTACTTGCTGCTAGGGGTGGGCATCCGAATATTCGGATCGGATTATGTCTCAATCCACCATCCGATCCGATTGAATCGGATGATGAAAAATCTGATCCGCATCCACTAATAAAAAAAGTTAATCCGAAAATTCGGATGATTAGAATTTCGGATCGGATACGATTCGGATCGGATTAATATTAGATTTATTGAAATTTTAAAGTTATTGATGCCACAATTTGTAACTCGTTTCATTAGATTCTGAAAGTTTAACTTTTAAACACTGAAGTCAATTCCAATGTCGAAACGAAATATCCTTACAAAATACAAATTGCTAGAATAACATAAAGAATCTATCTCTGTTTGCAATATCTTCATACTAGTTTGCAATATCTCTGTTTGCTACAAAACACTTTGCTTGCTGACAATCTTCAATTCTTCATGCGTAAAAGCTTTGTTGCTTGGCAAATGGCAATGGCCCAAGTTCATGTTGAGATGAGGAGAGCATGCTTTATTTGTACTGTTATACAGTACATGAATGAAAACTGAACAGACGTGATAGAAGAGAGAGACGAGGAGGCACTGCATCTGCTTGGGTCTAGGGAACCGGATGGGACCGATGTGGGGGATGCAATTGAGTCTGTTAGTCTTCTTAACCAATAGCCATGATGCATTGATTCAGGGGCTTTTAGGTAGTAGTGAAAAACAATCGGATCGGATTGAGAATCAAATATTCGGATGAACTTAGACAATAACACAATCCGCTCAAAACCTAATCGGATCGGATCACATTCTAATGGATGAAACTAAAATCCGAATCCGAATCAGTTTCGAACGGATCGATCGGATCTGCTTATTAATAACAAGTCACTTTCATCGGATCTGATATCCGATCTACTTTTTCAGATCGGATCGGGTGGATTCAATCGTTTAATCAGATCTTTGTCCACCCCTACTTGCTGCTGTTTTGGGCATATTGAAAACCAGTGCTCTATGGAGGGAGAGCTCACTTCAATCCAAAAGGGTGAGCCTAAAACTGTGGAGGATAATGCAGGGATGAATGGGGAAGGGGTTTCTGCACCTGAGGAGGGGGAAATTGTTACTGAGCTTGGACCAGTTCAGGTGGCTGTTATACAACAGGTTGGCCCAGCGAAAGACGCAGTGGTAGAGGGGACTCCTGTTGATGGGTGCTTAGCTTCCACACTTGATGTGTTGGGTGAAACAGTTCACCATTCAGAGGGGAGTTTGGACATTTCAATGTCCACTACATTGCCAGTGGTAGGAGTAGGCTTAGGGGTTCGTGAAGTGGGTACCGGCATTGTTGGCGGCTTACAGAATCCAACATGCCCTCTACATTCTCCATCCTCTGGAGAGGCAACTCAGGGCCCAGGAACAGCAATTGATGGGATTAATTTTATTGGGAAATTTCCAAGAGGAGGGGGCAATCCAATTGAATTCAGAGAGGGGCCCTCACAAGTTTCGGTCCCAATTGGCTTGCAGGAGGAAAGAGTCTCCCCTTCTCTAGTGCTCAATTCCAATGATCCGACGCTTCCAGATGAGCTTGCTTATCTAAATCCAGACTGGTTGGAGAAACAGATTCAGCTGAAGGATGAGGCGTCTTTGAGTAAAACGAAGAAATCTATAAAGCAAACTGCATCCCCAACGGCTACCCGTAAGAGCTCGCGGATATCTGGAGGCCAAGGAGCTCCCCCCCAAATATTTAATGTCTGTGTTCATTTGGAACACTAGGGGTCTGAACAACTCTGTTAGGAGAGGTGATCTCAAGCAGAGAGTACAGAAGCATCGCCCATCAATTGTGTGCTTGCCGGAAACTAAAGTTGAGGCGTGTCATGCTGGTAGGATTTCTAAATGCTTCCCAAAAAGTTGGTCTATGATAGACAACCGATGCTATCACTCCGGGGGACGTATTGTTATATATGTTGACAACAATGTTTGGAGTTGCAACCCCATCTCTTTTACAGAACAACATATTTCTGTGGCCCTTGCTAATAAGGCTAGGTTAGTCATCACATTATCTGTTGTTTATGCATATAATTTAGCCTCACTTCGACATTCTCTTTGGAAGTCTCTCACCCACGATTCTACCAAGCTGAGCTCATTGCCTTGGTTGGTTGGAGGAGATTTTAACTGTGTGCGATACTCGTCAGAGAAATTGGGTGGAAGATGCCTTGATGCTAGGATGTTGGAGGATTTTAATAACTGTATTGGTAGCTGCGACTTAATCGACCTTAAAAGTGTGGGACCAAATTTCAGCTGGAGCAACTGGCGGGTTGGGATTGGCCGTATTTCAGCCCGGTTGGATCGCTCTCTTTGCAATGATGAATGGATGTGTATTCTCCAAAACTCCTATTGTCAGTATGACATAGCGGGGACAATTGATCATTCGCCTATGATAATATATCTCCTGCCTAAGATAACCTCCTTCCCCAAGCCATTTAAATTTTTTAATGCATGGTGTATGTATACTGGCTTCTGAGAGATGCTGGAAAAATTATGGGCCCAAAAACACAATGTTAGACAACAGCCGGCTATGTTCTTGGGCCTAAATCATATGATACACCTGGTGGAAAAATTAAAATCTTTAAAGACCAGGTTACGGGAATTCTCTTGGGAGCACTGTAATAATTATGATGTGGGATTTTGCCGCAATGAGTTGGACAAAATACAATCAAATCCGGGCATCTCTTTTTGCACCGATTTGCAAAAAACTGAACTTACAGCCTTCAATAATCTTGCTCAGGCTTTGGATATTGAGGAGTCTGTTTTGAGACAGAAGAGTCGGCAGGATTGGCTACAGCTGGGGGACAGAAGTTTAAATTTTTTTTATAATACCATGAAATCCAGGTATTGTTACAATAATCTTAATCACTTAGTGAATGGGGAGGGATGCAGATCTTCTAATATTGAGAAATTAAGAGAAGAGGCTCCAATTTACTATGAGAAGCTTTACAACCAGAACGACTATTGGAATGTTTTTCCTAATATCATTCCGAAGCGAAAGCTTACTCAGGATGCCGCAAGATGGCTTGCTAGGAATGTTTCAGATAATGAAATTAAGGAAACTGTATTTAGCATTGGCAAAGAGGTTTGTTCAGCCGTTTCATGCTTCTTTATTTCTGGGAATATGTTGAATGAGATTAATCATACTTTTCTCACTGTAGTACCCAAGAGTACCAATTCTACTGGTTTAGGGGATTACAGGCCTATTGCATGCTGCAATGTCGTCTATAAGATTATCCGTAAAATCCTCTGTTGCAGATTGATGATGGCTATTAACGAGCTTATCTCTTCTAATCAATCTGCCTTCCATAAAGGCCGTATGCTATCTGACTCTGCCCTTCTGGCTCATGAGCAGATTCGTGATTTCAGTAACCCAATGGGATCTAGAGCATGCATGAAGTTGGATCTCAGAAAGGCATTTGGCAGTGTCAACAGAGAGCTAATCCTTTATTTGATGCACCAGACGGGGTTTCATGTCAAGTTTATTAACTGGATTTCAAAATGCATCTCTTCCCCTACTTTTTCAGTTCTGGTAGATGGGTCGCCTGCTGGTTATTTTACTTCTAATAGAGGATTAAGACAGGGAGACCCACTTTCCCCTTACCTATTCGTTCTTGTGATGGAAACTTTTTCTCTGTTAATGGCAGATGCTGAAACTTTAGGCACGGTTCAACCGATGCGGAGATCGGGATCTATTTCCCACTTATTATTTGCTGATGATCTGCTCGTTTTTTGCCGTGCTAATAACCACTCTTTTTTGGGCCTGCAAAAAATGTTAGTAAGCTTCAATCTTCTTACTGGGCTACATGTGAATTGGGATAAGAGCTCAGTCATCTTCAACAAGGGTACTCGTGATTCTATATCTGTTGCATCTATTCTCGGCATTAAGAAGGTATCCTCCTTTTCAGTTTATCTTGGCTTACAGTTATCGTCTAATTATCCAAAATCTTCCATGTACGCTCGATTGGTTGATAAATGCAAAATAAGACTTCAGGGCTGGGCATCCTCTATACTTTCCATTTCTGGGAGAATTGAATTGGTGCGTACTGTTATCCATGGTATGGTGGCTTTTTGGATGTATGCCTTCAGAATCCCCCATTCTGTTATACGTACTATATCTTCAGCTTGCAGGAAGTTTATATGGGGGAACCAGCATTCTTGGGCCTGGAGGGAGCTATGCTCCCCTAAGGAGGAGGGAGGAGTGGGACTTAGATTGCTCTCTGATCTCAACAGAGCATCGAGAGTTAGGCTTACTTGGAGGCTCCTCTCTTCTGACGGGCCTTGGGCAATATACATGAGACATCACTACTTTCCAGGCTCTAATGCATTCTATAATGCTAAACTCACTCCCAGTTGCTCTGGTACATGGAAATTTATTCTGCGGAATCGCGATACTTCTCAGAAATTAATTAAGCGCTTGGTTAGAGATGGCACCTCTAGTTCATTCTGGTATGATAATTGGTTGTCGTGTGGCCCTCTCTATCTACTTCAGGATGTACCCCTTGGAGAAGAGAATGCTTTGGTTAGCGATTACTGGTCCCCGTATGGTTGGAAGTCTGTCAGCCTCCCTCATTCTATTATCCCTATACTCCATTCATTTCACCTCTCCCAGGATCCGGATACTTGGGTTTGGATTCCAGGTGCTACTTGCTCCTTTCGCGATGCATGGGAAGGCACTCGCTCCATAGGTACCCCTTTCGCCTATTATCATATTGTCTGGCACATATATCATACCCCCAAGTGGGCAATTACTCTTCTGCGGGCTTTACATGGCAAACTTTTAACTAAGGATTGTCTTCTAAAATGGGGTATTTCTATCAGCCCGAATTGCGTCTTATGTGACGGAGGGGTTTTGGAGAGTTTGAATCACATATTCTTTGAATGCCCTTACAGTCGTTATATTATATGCAGGGGCCTCCTTAAGCTGAACATCAATCTCCCTATCCCATTTACCCTTCCTGGGTAGGGAGATACCTTTCTCTCCATGTATAATAAGAAGGACTGTGTGGGCATCTTAGCAAAAAAGGCCCTGGCATGTATGGTGTGGCATATTTGGAAGCAGCGTAACAGCATAATTTTTGAAGATAAAGCAGTGGGCAAAGAAAGGCTTTTTGAAGCTATCTCTGCGGATGTGAATATTTCCTTGCGTGATTTGGACTATTCCGAACAGGGGGCTTCTACCATCTTCGCAAACTGGGGATTCACGCACATTTAATACCTTGTACAGTGTTAGCTAGCCTTGTACAGTTTAGCACATGGGGCATTCTGCTGGGGAGTTAGATTGTATTGGGTGACGGCGCTTGTGCCATATCCCCACTCTTTCTAATTCCTAGCCAGTGCCCCATAGTGTATGTTTTGTTCTGTTTGTTATGCTTTATTTTTAATAAATATACTAATTACTCGTAAAAAAAACATACATAAATATACATACATACATATACATCTATTCTATAAAATAGGGATGTTATCAAGAGAAATTGGAAAAGAGAAACTGGACAAGAGAAACTGGACAATAGAAAATGGATAAGAGAATTTGGACAAGAGTATATACATCTATATTATAAAACAGGGATGTTATCATGGGTTATTGGATAAGAGTTTTTGGATAAGAGTTGAGAAATTGAGTATAAATGAGGGATGTTATTAAGAGAAATTGGATAAGATAAGAGAAATTGGATTTGAAATTTTAAGTTTGAAACAAATTTTTTTGGGGGAAATTAAATTTTGGGGGGGAAGTTAAATTTTTGGGGGGAAGAATTGTCCTACTAGGACAAGATGACTAAATGGGGGGAAATGAAAAACTTGAATTTTGGGGAAGCCTTTTGGGGGGAAAATGAAAGCATTGAATTTTGAACAGTGGGAACCAAAATTATTGTCGCGTAAAAGTGCAGCAATCAAGATAATTTTTGGGAACGCACAATTGCAGTCATCCGTCTCTCTCTCTCTCTCTCTCTCTCTCTCTCTCTCTCTCTCTCTCTCTCCCCCCTCTCTCTTCTCCCCTCCCCTAAAAAAACCTCCCCGGTTACGTGCTCGAGATCCACGGTGAGTTCATCAAGATCACCGTTCTTCATACCGCTTGGTCTTCACCTACATGTTTTCTTCTCAATTTGATGGTGGGGTTAGGGTGTAGTGGCCTTGGCTGCTGGTTTCAAAGAAGGTGAACTGATCAATGATCATTACTACTAGCTACGAGATGATTCCTGCACAAATCCGAAGCTACATGACCACCTGAAGGCGAAGAACAAGTACACTGATCACATATGGCCGGTGAGTTCTCGATCTCTTGGCCGTTGGCGATTTCACCTGGTACTTTGATGTTATTTTAGGGGTTTTATGAACTGTGTATGTCATATGGCTGTGGTGTAAATCTTGATGGTAATAGTCTGGGAATTTTCCTTTTGAGAAATTTTGGTAGCAATTTTCAAATTTGCAGCCCATACAATTCAGACGTGAGCCCAGATTATAGTCCGAGTTCTCCACAGTTCAGGTACATCCTTTATCTGGTCAGTTCCCCAAACTGTCTTGATATGGTAGAAAAATTAACAAGTGGGTGTTTTGACGTACTTGGGGGTCTTAGTTAACAAATAAAATTGATAACATCTCCCATTTGGAGTGTATTTGTAGAAAACTATAGTTCATATGATGTAAGTTTTAGAAACATTATTAGTTTAGGATGTTTTATGTAATTTACCCTTGATATAAGACTATGAGTATAGAAAACAACTTGGTGATGAATTTCACAACTTAGTTGACTGTGTATAGTTTGTATGCATGTAAATTCTTCCAACTGGGTGATGAATATTACAACTTAGTTGAGTGTGTATAGTCAGTATGCAAGTAAATTCTTCCCTTTGGTGCTTTGACTGTATGCCAGTTATAACAATTAGCAGACAATTTAGAAAGATGAGCAACAACAATGATGTCAACTTCTCAATGAAAATTATTATTAAAAAGCGGAAGAGAGTCCAAAAGGCTAAAGTTTAGGAACACCCCAAAATAGAAAAGATGCTATTTTCCCGCATGCAAGCTCCAAGCATGTCGTTGTTAATTAACATGCTTCTGGTCCTAGCAATTAAAACAAGCATCTCAAGTCAACGTTGTTAATTTATGATCCCCCATCTTAAAAATAAACAGAACAATTTTCTTTTATGTTATTTTTAACTGCAACATAATTACATGTGCCATGATTGTTTAATTTGTTCGTGAGAGCATTGGATGATGTGATGTTAGCTAAGTTTAAGCAAACACAATGAGCATGATGTCCTGTATAACTCTCACAAGAAATTTGCAACAAAAGAAGTAATGAAATTTGCAGCAAAGATGGTATACTACCACCATTTCCATGTACTTTCCCAGCTTAAAAGTTAGGTAGTAAAGCAATTTTGGATATCCTGGAAACAGTTTGCTACATGAGCAAGGCAAATTACCAAATATTCGACAAACAACAGATTTAGTATGATTACTTTTAAAACTATCACAAGTCGGCCTCAGATTAAAAATAGCTATAATAATTAACTTTCGACTGGCAACCCCTGGAGAATCAACCAGTCATATATGAGTTGCAGCATGTTGATCATGAAAATTCAGCACACAAATATATTCATCTAAGCAAGACATGTTTCATATATTTCGAGAATGGCATAAATTACATAGACATGATTAAGGTTCAAATTTCTTCCTGATTACATAGACAAAAGTCTCATATAGCACATTGTGAGGCACCCATTCATTACAAAGACCATTGTCATCTTCTTTTCTAAATACCAGCCCTTTTAGTTTGAAATATCAGTTTTTTGTATTGAAGGGGCTTTATATTTGCTTCAAAACTATACTTAGATTTCAAAAGCTAATGTAACATAACTGTGGTTGGTGGATATGTGGGTTGTGTTGGATGGAGATAGAAACACCAACATCCTAGAAAACATAGTTGAGTTGTATACTTTAAATATGAAAGTACAGTTCTAGCATGAATGTCAAAAGGCTCTGTTCAGAAATTATTGGCGAGGAATGGTGTTCATTTGTCATATTATTACCAGATCAGTAGTCCTTTTCTGATTTTCTAGAAATTAAAATGACCTTACAGATTTAAAGCAATGTTGAATGGATTAATCAGATGACCTGATGTAGTTTCAGGATATAATCGCTCATTTGATCAGAGTGGGATTACTCAATGTTGGCCATCAAGATAATTCACATTTGTAGTCTCACAATTACAGTCAAAATATCCGAGTCTTTAAAGGGATGCAATAGTTAAAAGTTGGGCTGCAAGCTTCATGGTTTGTTTCAAATTGTTTTTGTCATTTTCAGGTTTGAATCTGGTTGAAGATGATATAAATGCTTAGATAAGAGGAAGAATAAAAGAAATATGACATTTCTGATCCGGTTTGTAATGGACAATATTACTACTACAGGAGAATTTTAGAAGGACTCTGCGGTGTTCAAATCGAGATGGGGTCAATCTATCCGCACCAGCATTGGCTTTGATGTCTTATATCGATTCTTCAATGATGTTTAATTGGAACAATCAAGTTCAGGTTCTTGCTTTCTATTTCAACTTTCTCCTTTTACGAATGTAATTTACATTGTGACCCATAACAATTTATTTCTAACTTATGAGTCTGAATCAGCAGCCTTTTCCAAAATTTCTCAAATTGAAAAATCAAAAATAGTCAATGAAGAAAGCAGTTGGTAAGCAATGTCTTCCGCTCGAATCAAACCCTGATGTCCTGAACCAGGTCGAGTTCAATCATTTACATCCTTTTAAAATTTTTTTTCCTAACAGTAGTTTATGAATGTAATTTACATTGTGACCCATCAAAATGTGTTTCTTCCTTATGATACTGGCAGCCAAGAATTTCTAATTAGGGCAAGCTTCGTAATGAATTCACTCCATGTTAATTACATATAAGCAAAAAAACATCTCCATTTTGGAAACAAATACAATTTATGTGGGGATTGAGAGTTCCAGAGATTGAAGTTATGCTCTTTAATGTTTATTGTTTGAATGAAGAATTACTGAAATGGTTCGGAAACCCGTGCTTGCTGAGATCTTCATGTTTCCTTATTTTTTAAATTTTGGAATTTATGAGAACTGTCCTTTTGTTCATTTTAGGATTATTGAATTTGATTTCATAACCTCTTCAGTTCTTGAGATGACCGAATAAGATAATAAATTAACATATATTATTGAGTAATGATATATCAAAATGGTTATAAGTTAACCATCTCCTGAATGTAACATGAATGTACTCAATTTGATCCTTGGTTGTATTAATTGTCTCTTTTCTTCTCGAGTCATGCTATTATGCTATCTTGCTTCACTCTAGCTGTTACTTTTCTCATACTATACTCTCTTCTCAAAGGGTTGAATTATTTTCATTTACACAATTCAATTTGCCAAGAGCTCCTCACTAAGGTTTTGGAAAAAAAAATCATGGTGTTCTTGCAATAGAATCCAAACAATCATAATCATCCATTAGTAAAGTGACAAATTATATAAATGCACCCATAAATGAAATTTAATTGCAAAGTTCAGAAATTAGATTTTGGGTTAGTTTTATCTAATCTTCCTTTGGATTTGTAGAACTTGGGTTGTATTGGTCGGTTTCATTACAAATGTGTTAAAAGGCACTGGTTTGGATTTGTAGAAATTAAGATAATGCATATCACATTATCTCTATAACAAGTTAATTTTAGTAGATAACCTGTGGAATATGAATTAAATGTGCTATGTTGATTTAACTGCACCTCATTTATTCGATAATTGCAAATCTATTTCTTGATCTTTTGGTTAGTTAGCAATTTTGTATGCCCATAGTGGTCTAAATAGAGACCGAATGGTTTAAATGTAGTACATTCAGGTTTCTATATTATGGCATCAATTTGCACAATCTGGCAAAAAATTTTTTGAAAAAAAATAGAAGGAATATATCTTAAAAATTATTATTTGATCAGTTGGCATGTCCGTCATTTGATAAAATAGAGGAAAATCTGATTTCCAGGCCAAGAGAGAAAGAATGTTGCTACAAGATTTTGCTGATAGGGGCAGGTTCTAGATTGAAGTGTTTTTGTAAGATACTTTCCGATGTTGTGTTGTATCAATTGTCTATTTTCTACTCGAGTCATGCTATTATGCTATCTTGCTTCACTTTAGCTGTTGCTTTTCTCATACGGTGCTCTCTTCTCAAAAGGTTGATTTATTTTCAGGTACACAGTTCAATTTTCTTGGAGCTGACTAAGGTTTTGGGAAAAAAAATCATTGGTGTTCCCCCTGTAGTAGAATCTAAACAATCGTAATTGTCCAATAGAATCAGTTCCACTCGGATGCACTGTTCGAATACAAGAGTATGAGCTCAAAACAACACAATAGAGAAAGCAAAGCTTCTTATTCAGCGTTGTGTTGAATCTAGCAAGCTCTATTTGATAAGTAGCAATTTACATTTCCTAAGCTTCTTTACTTATTTCTTTGTTGCAATTTATTATCATTAATGAAGCAAGTGTCCATGCACCACTTTTTAATTTAAAAAAGAAAGAAAGAAACAAGAGAAAAGATTTCTTCCTCATGAACTGCATTTTATACCATGTATCTTCTTCATTAATTCTATTAATTCATGCTTTATGCATTCTTCCATGGACCATATTAAGGGCAAGATCTGTTAAACATAAGTATCTTTGATTTATTTTTATTTAAACATGAGGATATTTGATTCATTTTTATTCCGCGGCACTTGGTCGCTTATGTAATTATGTGTACTTGCATCTTTTATGTGTGCACACTCAATTTTTTCCTGATGGTTATCTTTTTATGTCATCTTTCTAACTGGTACTTGACAAATGGTTGGTCTGCAGTTGTTTCTTATACAGGTTGCCTTTTGTTAGTGGGGTCTTTTGTGTACATGTGTGGATTCTGCCTAGGTGGGTGTTAAGAAGCCATCACAGTTAAGTTGCCAGGGGTTTCACAGTTTTTCTTGATGGCCTTGGCTTCAGGCTTGGAGATGGAGAAGCTTAATGTTTATCTTCATGACCTATGTCTTGGGGTTTGTAATGGAGAGTAATGGTGCAATAATGGACTTCCTGAGAGATAATGCTTTGGCTGGGATCACGGCCGATGTCTATATGAAGACAACTGATTTTGATTGTGGGAGATTATTTTTTCATCAACAAATATTTTAGAATGTATCATTGGAAATTGTTTTTTTATTGTTCATGATATTGTTATCGATTGTGGTCCAAAAATAATTGATGTTGAAATTTATCATACAAAAATGAATAATATAACATGATTTCACTCTTACAATGCTCAATTTGTGCAAATTGTAACAGAATCTTTCTGCATCAAGATTATGAATCAATACTTTTCGATTAGTAATTTTTGTTTTAATATTTTTCTTTTCTTTTCAAACGAATTGTGCATTCTAAATTTTGGCTAATAGATTGACTTGCGCATCTTCCACATGACTCTAAATTCATCTGATTAAATAATTACAATCCTAGAGTTGGGATGAAATTTATATGCAACATCGACATTGTGTTAAGGTAGTGGATCGATCTTTAAAAGATATCCATAATAACAACACATCATTTGGTGGTATTACTTGGTGGTATTACTATTGTTCTTGATGGGGACTTTCGACAAATCGTGTCTGGCATACCTAATGCGGTTGGAGAAGAAATTATTGGAGCCTTATTGAAACCATCTGGATTATGGGGGTTTATTCAAGTTTGAGTTTGGATCAAAATATGTGTTTGAATATATTCTTAGGATGAGCTTCACGATGTCAACAATAGCTACTATCTGTTTTTTACCTTACCTCAAATTTTGCAAAGAATCCTCAAGATGTCAAGGCTTTTGAGGGCCTATGGACAAGTGAATCCTCATTTGTTAAGAGCTTACATTACCATTTGTTAGTAAAAGAAATGGTGCTTCCATTGTCCAAAAGTATGTATAGTAAATGGCCATCATTTAATAAAATTATGCCATCTGTGTATATCCCAATAATAATATCAGATTGTTAATATTTAACATATATGATATAGAAACTAAATGCATGTCAAATATTAATCATACTGGATATTTACCTACATGAAACTGAAGGTAAATTGAGTTTCTTGCAGCTATTTGTGGGATGCTAAACAGTGATTTTTTAATAATGGCATTTCAGCTATAAAGAAGCACTCAAACATTTGTAACCCTCAAGGGAAATAAGAGAAAATAATACTATGTATTGTACACTATATGATAGGTATTTATTACATATGACGATATAACATATAGGATCATATGAGCATATATCATATCAAATATAGGTCTTCAGTTAATATATGAGATGTTTCGGTGGGCGCCTTATACCATATCGAATACAAGTCTTCAGTTAATATATGAGATGTTTCGGTCGAAGGCGCCCGCGAAATGTTTTACACTAATTTGTTGTTCTGCGCTGCAGGCGTCTGTGCCGAATTTGTTGGTCTATGCTGAATTTGGTGTTCTTGCCGAAGGAGCCCGCGCCAAATTTGTTGTTCCGTGTCGAAGACGCCCTCCTCGAATTTGTTGTTCCATATTGAAGGCACCCGTGTCGCTCCCGCGAAATTTTTTACACTAATTTGTTGTTATGCGCCGTAGGCATCAGTGCTGAATTTGTTGTTCTACACCGAATTTGTTGTTTCGCACCGAAGGAGCCCCCGTCGAATTTGTTGTTCCGTGTCGAAGACGCACGTGCTGAATTTATTGTTTCGTACCGAAGGCACTCGTATCACTAAATATTTTTATGCCAATTTGTTTTTAGTTTAAATTTTGGCTATGGAAATAATTTTTTTGGGAAAAAAGATTTCGCGGGGGGAATCTTAAATGAACCGTGCCCGCGGGCACGGGTTATGACTAGTACATATATATTCATATATATATATATTCATATATATATATATATATATATATATATATTCATATATATATATATATATATATATATATATATATATATATATATATATATATATATATATAGACACACACACATATACATACATACATATACATACATACATCTATTCTATAAAATAGGGATGTTATCAAGAGAAATTAGATAAGAGAATTTGGACAAGAGTATATACGTACATATATATACATACATATATAAATATACATATAAACATATACATACATACATATACGTACATACATATACGTACATCTATTCTATAAAAAAGGGATGTTATCAACAGAAATTCGATAAGATAAATTGGACAAGATAAATTGGATAAGAGAATTTTGACAAGAGTATATACATACATATA
Organism: Scilla litardierei; assembly: GCA_030789695.1. Lineage (NCBI taxonomy): Eukaryota > Viridiplantae > Streptophyta > Magnoliopsida > Asparagales > Asparagaceae > Scilla > Scilla litardierei. Next base: position 491,384,380 of record CM061142.1, on the reverse strand, counting down.
TATACATGCATACATACAGATACATACATACAGATACATACATACATATACATATACATACATACATATACATATACATATATACATATACATACATCTATTCTATAAAATAGGGATGTTATAAGACAAATTGGATACGAGAAATTGGACAAGAGAAATTGGACAAGAGAAATTGGACAAGAGAAATTGGTGAAGAGAATTTGGACAAGAGTATATACATCTATTCTATAAAATAGGGATGTTATCAAGAGAAATTGGATACGATAAATTGGACAAGATAAATTGGATAAGAGAATTTGGACAAAGATAGATACATACATATATATACATACATATACACAAATACATACATACATATACATACGTCTATTCTATAAAATCGGGCTGTTATCAAGAGAAATTGGATACGAGAAATTGGACAAGAGAAATTGGAGAAGAGAATTTGGACAAGAATATATACATACATATATATGCATACATACATCCATATATATACATACATATACATACATACATATCTATTCTATAAATGAGGGATGTTATCAGGAGAAATTGAACAAGGGAAATTGGACAAGAGAAATTGGACAAGAGTATAAACATCTACTCTATAAAATAGGGATGTTTTCAAGAGAAATTGGAGAAGAGAAATTGGACAAGAGTATATACATACATACATACATACATACATACATATATATACATACATATACATATATATATATATATGTATATATATATACATACATATATCTATTCTATAAAATAGGGATGTTATCTGGAGAAATTGGATAAGAGAAACTGGACAAGAGAAATTGAATAAGAGAATTTGACAAGAGCATATACGTACATATATATACATATACATACATACATGTACATTCATACATATACATACCTCTATTCTATAAATTAGGGATGGTATCAAGATAAATTGGATAAGAGAAATTGGACAAGAGAAATTTGATAAGAGAATTTGGACACGAGTATACATATACATTTATACATATACATACATACATATACTTACATACATACATATCTATTCTATAAAATAGGGAGGTTATCAAGAGAAATTGTATAAGAGAATTTGGACAAGATAAATTGGATAAGAGATGAGAATTTGGACAAGAGTATATACATTTATTTGGGCAAGAGAATTTGCCCACGAGAGGGTGTCCTGGTGGTAAGTCATTCCACTCCAAAGCTAAGAGTCATGGGTTCAAGGCCTATGGCCTACATGGGTTGGTATTTGTTGGGGGATTATTTATCCTGGGGCTACATCTCCCCTCTCGGACTTACCCGGGGGCCGTTGAGGGCACGTCAGTTCCCCCCCAGGTTAAATGGTCTCTGCCGGGTTTCGCCTTACCCTCCTATGCCGAAGGCAGTGGGAGGGGTTTGTGGATTTTTCTGGGTTGTCAAAAAAAAAGACAAGAGTATATACATACATATATATACATAAATATATATACATAAATATATACATATTTTGAGGGATAAGAGAGGAGGTGTAGAATTTTCCACATATAATCCTGGTTTTTACATTTTTGCCCCTGGACCCTCACCACACACACACCCACACTTTTTATTCATCCCCCCTTTCCGACCGTTTTTTCCCAGTCCATGTGCACGTGTGCATGGGTTATTTGCTAGTGTATATATATATTATAGATGTGTGTTGGTGATGTAACAATATATTAGTTTAGAATATAAGTATGCATTAAGTGGTTAGTTTTGTTAGTATAAATGTATGCTTGTTAGTATATAATAAGTGCCTTAGTTTATACTTTTAAGTACTGTTAAATTATATGTAAGTTAGCAGTACAATACATATATGCAGTATAGTATAGTATATGGTGTAAGTTGGGCTAATACGATTATTGGTTGGTATTATTTTTCGCCAATAGCTTAGTATTGTTCCTTGGCTTAATACTCAAATCCGATATCGCAGATAACCGCGATCTCTTGGATACCCGAACTCGTCAAATCAGGCAAGTGTACTTTTATGTTTTACAACCGTTGCATTTAATGGTTTAGACTGAGATAATCTGAAATGCAAATTGTGCATTTATCCACGTTTTAACTGTCGTTTCATTAAAAACTGCATATGTTTACTCTTTGTGCATTGCAAGATATGGACCTGTGTGTGTGCGCGTGGACATGTTAATAGTAATTGATAAGTGCATTGTAAAGTACAGAGGACATATCATAGACATGTGGCCTGTTTGGCAAATCATAGAACGTGCGGCCTGTTTGGCAAATCATAGAACAAATGGCCTATTTGGCTACTCTGGCTTGTGCCAGCACTATAAATCCTGATGGCTCGGGTGGCCGTATCTGGCTCATGGTCCAGACAATAAAGTACACTTGGGTGGGGTTGGGTTCCCGGGTACTAGCCGGTAGTAGCAGACTAACTCTCGGGGGGCACCTGAAGGTAGATCCACTTACTAGCCGTCTAACGACGTAAACCTTAGCCATGTACTTGCACATACTATCAATTAGATTGGAATGGATATATTGGACATGGTACTACATGCCTTCCTTAAAATAGTCTGCCATGTTTGTTACTTTGCACACTACTCTTGCCATGCTACTGCTTGCACACTACACATGCCATGGTGGTTACTTTGCACACTACTCTTACCATGCTACTACTTTACACACTACACATGCCATGCCACTGATTTACACACTACACTTACCATGCTTATTACTTTGCACACCACATTTGCTATATCCACACGTTTCTTACGCTGCCATGCTTTAATATTTCAATCTTATTATGTCACTCTTATTGTCATGAAATGCTTTTTGAAAACCTTGTCGAGGGTCAACCTCCTTAACACTTTAATCTTGCTGAGCGATCCTCACTGACGTATATTTCTTTGTCTTGTGAAATATACGGTATTAGATAGATTTGTAGATGAGCAAGCCTAGAGACTGAGCATGTTGATCAGGACTGCCTTCCCGCCAAGTTCCCCCGCTGAGAAGCAATGTTCCTTCGCAGCGCCATTGTACTTATCTTTCTTTTAGTATTATATGGGCTGTAGACCCTCTTTCCTTTCCTTCATTGTTGTACCAATTCTGAGACTTGAGATTGTAATAAAATTAATTATCTGTGTTGCTTGAGTTGCATGCAAGAATCTGCAAGTTGTTATCACAGACGCTTATTGTTCCTAAACTAAGGAAGAAGAAAACAAAAAGTACATCCTTCTTGCTTTAAGCACTTGCAGACCCGCTCGCGTCCTCGCTCCTATCTATAATGGAAAGCGGGACGTGACAGGTTTTAGAAGTGGCACATGCAGGTCCTGTGTGCTAAATACTCTAAAACAACATAGATAAGATTACAATCTTGATTCTAAAAAAACATCCTTCCTTGAATTTTATAATATGTCCTTATTCTTTAGAAAATCCTAGTCTTAGGGTTTCTAACCATTAAGTTGACCCAATAAGTTTACCTTGATTTTTGGAGCCTCTTAGACCATATATTACTCTATTGACAACCAAATAAATACCTCGTAGTGGACCCATAATGTCTTTACCTAGTCAGGTCTACATCATCTTTCCTAATTATTGATTCACTTGATTCCCATCGTAACATCAATGTCATTATAATTCTACATCATTTGAATTCTCCCCATCTTTGCATATCTTAACACTCATTTTCAATCATTATATCTCCCCTTAGCTTTATTAAATTCCGAGGACAGAATTTTTATAAGGTGGGTAGGATTTAACGGCTTGTTTCTGTATATACGTATTTCATACGTACTCAATTAGTATAGTGATTTATTAGAGGTTTTATTATACGATTTTAGTTATTATTATTTTTATTAACTTGAGCACGTGATTTAACGATCGCGTTAATATCTACTCTAATTTGCGGTTGATGTCGATTGCAGGGGTGAAATCGTAATAATAGGTTGACCACATCGATCTCATGATCCAATCGATTTCCGGGATCAATTCTTTGTCCTAATGGATCTTACTAATCTTTATTATCGTAACTAAGTTGATTTCGTAATCAAATCATATCTTAACCAAACTGATCAAATCCAATCTTAATCAAATTGAATTTCTGACTTAAACCCTCATCATTTAGTTGACTTCATGAATCAAATCTTATCCTGATCTAATCGATTTCCTGAATCGAAATCTTATCCTATTAGATATTAATAATTTTAACCGAATCGATCCTTCTAGATCTGTTATAATCCTAAACAAATAAACAAATCCTAATATTACGACCAAATCGTTTTCCAATCAAATCAAAACCAATATCTATTATCCAAATCAATTCCTAATTAAATTACTTAATCTTAATCCTAAATCCCTTACTAACTAAATCTTTTAAATATCTAACCTAAATTTCCTTAATATCCTAACTAATTGATATTATTATCCTAACGAATTGGTTACTATTAAATCCTAATTTAATAAATAAATGAATAACCTCCCCTATCAATTAGCATCCCACAATTCATGCGGCTAACCAACCAGCTTCCCACTTCCTCCATTTCTCCAAGAAACCAACCCACGTCTTCATCCCTTACTCCCTTCCCCTTTATTTAGAACCCATGCAACATGATGCATTTCCTCTCATCCTTACAAATAATTCCCTGTCTCCCACCCGCCTCCTGCCAACAAACACCCAGACCCCCGTCTACCTTCTCCCCTCCAGTGACGACCACAGCGGCCGACCTTCTCTGTCCCCAATAGCCCTCACCCACAGTCACTATGCCCGACAGCTGCCCTATGCCTCAACCCCAAACTCTGGCACCCTGTCTCCCCATCGCTCTCACCTTCCATCACCTCTACTCTGGCCAACTCGCCTCCACTTTCGTCGAGCCGCAAGCCTGCCTTTTTCACCTCAACTCACTGCCCCCGTCTCATCCCCGCAACTCAAAGCCATCCCACCATCGTCGGGTAGCCAACACCATCCAAGCCTCCGACCAGCTCCGACCGCCTCCGACTCCCCTTCAGTCGACATCAAACATCTGAAGCCCCATCGTCGACCATCAGCCTCAGGCAACCTCGCCTCCAACCCCGACAGCCGCCGAATAGCTCCCGCCCCCTCTCCCCTACCAGCAACCCCCTCCACCTCGCCTCGCCCTCCGAACCCCGCCATCCTAACTCTGGCGAGAAAACCCCCGTCCACTAATGCTATCTCCCTTGTTCTTCTCCTCCACCCGCCTCCCCATAAATAACGCAGCAACTCGCTACCGCCCTACTGCCCACACCCCCCCAACTCCGCCTCCCTCATCGCCACTGTTGGATCTCCCCTCAACGAAGCTCCGACGAACCCAAGCCCCGACATCCTCGAAGCCCCATCTCCACCCGCTGCTCGCCATCGCCACAAGCTCAACTACCTCCCCTGTTTTCAACCAACGCTGTCACAATTGCCCCCACCTCCGGACACAAACCCGACCCCTCGCAGCTTCAGATATGTTCCCCCAAACCGAAAATCCTCTTCACCGCAGAACCTCCCGCCTCCTTCTCTCTCTCTCCCCGCAGCAACCTCCGAGCGAAAGCCCACAACCTGCAACCATCAGCCTCCGACCCAGCTTCTAGCGAATGCCCTGACCCCATCTCCTCCCATCCCTTCCGTCTGCATCAGCCAACGTCGTCGCCTCCGATCATCGCCCCGACAAGCCCCTACGCCATCAACACCCCGACCCCCACCAGCCATCATCGACACCCACCGGCAGACCGAATAACCGCGTCCTCCTCCCCTCAGCTCTCTCTGCTGCTGTCACCTGCAGTCGCATGTTGTCGTGCCCTACCTTGCCACTGGCCATCGTCCTCCCTTGCCGCCCCTGCCGTGATCCGGGGCTCACCTCGTTGCTTTCTCTTCCTGCTGATTAAAGAAATGAACAAAGTGATAGAGGAAGGAGACATAGAGGTAAGAAGAGAGTAATGGTTACTTTGTTTCATTATATATCTCTGTGTGTGTGTGTGTGTGTGTGTGTTGGTGATGTAACAGTATATTAGTTTAGAATATAAGTATTAAGTGGTTATTTTTGTTAGTATAAATATATGCCTGTTAGTATATAATAAGTGCCTTAGTTTATACTTTTAAGTACTGTTAAATTATATGTAAGTTAGCAGTACAATACATATACGCAGTATAGTATAGTATAGTATAGGGTATAAGTTGGGCTAATACGATTATTGGTTGGTATTATTTTCCGCCGATAGCTTAATATTGTTCTTTGGCTTAATACTCAAATTCGATATCGCAGATAACAGCGATCTCTTGGACACCCGAACTCGTCAAATCAGGCAAGTGTACTTTTATGTTTTACAACTGTTGCATTTAATGGTTTAGACTGAGATACTATGATATGCAAATTGTGCATTTATCCATGTTTTAACTGTCGTTTCATTTAAACCTACATATGTTTACTCTTTGTGCATTGCAAGATACAGACCTGTGTGTATGCGCGTGTGGACATGTTAATAGTAATTGATAAGTGCCTTGTAAAGTATAGAAGACATATCATAGACATGTGGCATGTTTGGCAAATCATACACGTGCAGCCTGTTTGGAAAATGATAGAACAAATGGCCTGTTTGGCTACTCTGGCTTGTGCCAGCACTATAACTCCTGATGGCTTGGTGGGCCGTATCTGGCCCATGGTACAGACAATAAAGTACACTAGGGTGGGGTTGGGTTCGCGGGCACTAGCAGGTAGTAAATGCACTATCTCTCGGTGGCACCTGAAGGTAGATCTACTTATTAACCGTCTAACGACGTAAAGCTTAGTCACGAACTTGCACACACTATCGATTAGATTGGAATGGATATATTGGACATGTAACTATTTAAAACTGCTCATGCTTTCCTTAAAATAGTATGTCATGTTTGTTACTTTGCACACTACTCTTGTCATGCTACTGTTTGCACACTACACATGCCATGTTGGTTACTTTGCACAGTACTCTTGCCATGCTACTACTTTATACACTACGCTTGCAATGCCACTGCTTTACGCACTACACTCACCATGTTTATCACTTTGCACACCACATTTTCTATACCCACACATTTCTATCGATGCCATGCTTTAATACTACAATTTTATCATGTCACTCATATTGTCATGAAATGCTTTTTTAAAACCTTGCTGAGGGTCAACCTCCTTAACACTTTAATCTTGCTGAGCAACCCTCGCTGACTTATATTTTATTGTCTTGTGAAATATACGCCAGGTATTAGATAGATTTGCAGAGGAGCAAGCCTAGAGACTGAGCAGGTTGATCAGGAGTGCCTTGCCGCCGAGTTCCCCCGCTGAGAAGCAACGTTCCTTCGCAGCGCCATTGTACTTATCTTTCTTTTAGTATTATATGGGCTGTAGACCCTTTTTCCTTTCCTTCATTGTTGTATCAATTCTGAGACTTGAGATTGTAATAAAATTAATTATTTGTGTTGTTTGAGGTGCTTGCAAGAATCTAAAAGTTGTTATCACAGACGCTTATTGTGCTTAAACCAAGGAGGAAGAAAAGAAAAAAGTACCTCCTTCTTGCTTTAAGCACATGCGGAACCGCTCGCGTCCTCAGTCCTATGTATAATGGGAAGCAGGGCGTGACAGCAAGTGGATGAACCTCTCGTATCATTTAGCTGTAAGACGAGGGGCCATCCTCTTATAACTGAACGACCCTCTCGTATAGTTCAGCTGTAAAACGAAGGGGTCACCCCCTTGCAACTGAACGACCCTTGCGTATCGTTCAGCTGTATGACGAAGGGGCCACCCCCTCACAACTGAATGACCCTCTCGTATTGTTCATCTGTAATATGAAGGGGCCAGCACCTTGCAATTAAATGATCCTCTCGTATCGTTCAGCTGTATGACGAATGGTCCAGCCCCTTGAAACTGAACGACCATCTCGTATCGTTCAGCTGTATGACGAAGGGGCCACCCCCTCGCAACTAAACGACCCTCTCATATCATTCAGCTGTAAGAAGAAGGGGCCACCCTTGGCAACTGAACGACCCTCTCATATCGTTCAACTGATGGCGAGGGGCCACCCCTCGCAACTGAACGACCCTCTGTATCATTCAGCTGTAAGACGAAGGGGCCACCCCCTCGCAACTGACGACCCTCTCTTGTTTTATTAGCCATAAGACGATGGGATTATCCCCTTCGCGACTGAACAAAGTGGTCTAATTTGAATATAATTCAACGATTCAACCCCTGCTGTTTTGAGCAAGGACTTAACCCATTGAAAGGGGCCAATAGGCAATACGCCCACCTATACAAATAATGACAAATAAAGAGATATAATTCAACCTTTCTGGCATTATCTAACATTAAAAAATTGTCATTATTTCAACGGCAAATGCCCCCTATACGTTTGAAAAATTTGGTGGGGGGGGTAAGAAGAGCATTAAGATCACTCAGTGAATCAGGATGCCATTGGTCTCCTTCAATCAAAGCACCATGCTCTTGATCCCCCAAAGAACCAACATCTACATCTTCACCCATCGCGGTGACAACTTTGTTAATGGAAGCGGCCCCGTCCATCTCATGACTTTGATCATCGCCTTCGACGATCGGGAAAAACATGGGGATCTGGTCAATCTCAGCGAAGATATTGGGGAATCGATCCTTTACTTCCAACCGACACCACCCATACCACTGTGTATACAATTCGTCAAAGTCGAGCAATGTATCCTTATTTTATTGGATCGCCTTCTCCGTGATGTCCTCTGTGTAAACTCTGCGAGAGTTGTCGAAAAGTCGAGCAAGGAGTTCGTTCTCTCTGACTTCCCACTTGGCCTTCTCTTCTAGCAGCATCTTCTCTGCTCACTCCCTCGAGGTAGTTTCAGCAGCCTCGCTTTTATGAGACTCACTTAACTCATGTTCGAGTTCGAGCACCCGTGACCGTCTCAATTTACACAGAAGCTCCAGTCTATCCAGCTTCATCTGCGGCCAGTTTGACTGCCCCCAATGTGACTTCATGGTTAGCCACCACCGACGCGCATCGGTGCAACGCAGTATTATCCACAAGAGCCTACAAATAAGTCATAGCAGTCGACTTCCAAGCCTGCTTTAATGAAAACTAGCGCAATAGTTACATGCACATTAGCATGGATGGCAATTGAAGTGAGGCTCTCGTAATCGACCCTCTCCAGGTCGGCCTTATCCCGCAGAAGGGTCACATTTTCGGCTATCCTTAAGGCGGTCTCGAAATCCAAAAGAGCAGAATCATATTTCTTAATTGGGAATTCCGTCTAATGGAGCTCCTCCGTGGGACAATCAAATAGGGCCTGAGGCGATCCCTGAAGCAGAATGGACACCGAAAGAGGTGTGGACTCCCCTAAATATCTTTCTAAAGGAGTCCCATGTTCCTACTTATGGGGATGGGCCTCGTCGCGTAATGGACTCACATCTAAAGCAGCAGGGTGACCAACGGCATCATTCGACCTAGACAGCTCCGAGTCACTAAGGCGAAGTGTTGGATCTCGATCTAAGACTAGAGGGGGGTGAATAGGATTATAAAAATTCTCGCACAACCCACGAGAAATCACACGCAGTTATAATCACATGCAGGGTAAACAATAAGCAATCACAGATGCACAGCAGATTTACCCTGGTTCAGTCACACCCATAACCTAAGTCCAGACCTGAAAGCAAATACTATATTAGAAATATTACCTGGTACAACATGTAGCTAGAGCACCCACTCTACACTCACCTGACTCTCAATACCTGCACTCACTAACGTGCTCAACAAAACTAATCTTAGTATATGCTCTCACTTGACTAGTCCCAACTAGTCAAGTTCCTCTTGTCTAGCATCCACCAGACAAGAGCCCAAAAGTATCACAAATATGGTAAAGTTTCCCCTACAGAGATCTCTACACTACTACACACAAATAATAATAAAAGCGTTTAGAGAATATCAGTGTGTAGGTGTAGTCATCTCTGTCAATCGACACGGGCTAGCTCTCGTTTGACAAGATGTAGATGTCTCGTCTCGTCTCCTCAGCAACTCAGGATGCAGCACTTCCCCCTTAAAGTTGTTGCCCACCACTTTAATGTTGCGACCAAGTGATCTCCTTGTGGCTCTAGGCAATATGGATGGAAGAACTCCTTGGTGCGGCTGCAGTGCATGGGCAGTGCGTAAGGATGCTGCTTTAGTGTGTGGACAGGGTGCAGCAGTGCATGCGTAGCTCTCCCCCTTTGGTGCTTGGGTGCTGCAACTTGCGGCCAAGGGTCTTGGATCTTCAACTTGCAGCTCTTGAGAACTCGCCCTTGATGAAGCTTTGTGAAGATGCCAATGGAGATGAAGGGATTGCTTGCTTGGTTTGTAACTTGCACAATGGTGTTGGAGATTGTCTTCTTTGGACTTCAACTTGCGCAAGGGATATGGTCAAGCTTGGCTTGTTGATGTGGGGATTTTGCGGCTTTGAAGCTTGGAGAAGATGATGGCTTGTGATGCTATTTGGCCTTGGTATATTATGCAAGATGTGAACTTGGCTCTTGAAGAGGAAGAGCAATGGCCCTTGGAGAGGATGAGATTTGGGCTAGGAGATGATGAAATATATGAAGCTATTCAGAATACTACTGATGCTAAATTAAATACCACTGATTAATACAGATATTAAAATCAGAAAAATATCACCGGTTGTAGAGCACTGAGCTGTGATCATCCTGGCACAAACGGTTCGTCAATCCGAGCTCTGTGGAGAAAGTTATGCGCTTTTTAGCGTCGTCCGTTGAGCTCCTTCCAAAGTTGCAGCCATGAAGCTTTTCTCTAGGATTGTGGCGGAATTTTTTTGGTTGCATCTCTCTCAAAATCTCTCTCTTTGAGTATGGCTTTATATATGAGAGGATGAGATATGATAGAATCAATTAGAATCCCATATTTGATGGAGATTGAAAAGGAATCCTAAATTGACTAGGATTTGAGTGAATCTCTTTGGATATAGGGTTTGAATATGGATGGCTATAGGATTTGAATTAGATCTCATTTAATCACCTTTGATTTGCATGAGATTCTCCATATCTCTCCATCTTTGACCAAGTCTCCAATTTGCATGGCATTAGGATTTGAATAGATTGTTTGGAGATTTGATTTGATCTCATAGGCATACAAATAGGAATAGGAGATGAAGAATGATTTGAATTGCAATGCTAATGGGATTATGAATAGAATCATATCTTTGATTGATTTGAATCAATCCAAATTGATTTCACCATGGCTATCCACAATTAACCAAGTCCAAGTTGCTATATGAATAGCAATTTCTCCATCTTCCAATTTGCTATGTAAATAGCAATTCCTCCATCAATTGACTTAGTCATCGCTTTGAAGGTTTACAAGCGTGCCACTCCTGAAAAACACTTAGCATACACATTAGAGTGTTCACACATGATTGTTATCATCAAACTCGAAGTCATCGATCGTTGAATCCAACACACGTTGTATCTAACAATCTCTCCCTTTTAATGATGACAAACTATTATAAGATTTGCACCAACGTTCCAAATAATACATCGTGACATGTGTGGGTGAAGTGTGATAATGTGAGGATGTATGCAACGATATAACACTTGATGTACAAGCATACAAGCATGCAAGATGGAACACTAGTGAGATACAAATAAGCATGGCAAGCTCCCCCTATTTTCATGCTCCCCCTTGAACATATATTCACTTATTCATTAATGCTCCAACTTAAACATATATTCACACATATAAGCATACAAGCATTAATGCATGCACCAAATCTTCAATTTTTTCTTCCCCTTTTGTCTTCATCAAAAGCATATACCCAAAGTCTTGTTCATGTCACTTGCAAAAATAAAGAATTATAAATTACAACTAGCACTTGCATGTCATTTTTCTTAAGATAAACACTTCAAATTCAATGAAAAGAGTAGCGTAGACTTCTACACCATCGTGTAAGTGTGATGATTAAATAATTGAAGCACAAAGAGAGAAAATCTCATAGAAATCAACCATAACTAATCCACATTTTCCAATAAACATGATAGTACTATGATTGATTTTCCTCACCCTATTAAAAATGAGTTCAAGATACCACACCCCAAAAAAATAGCATATAAGGACTCTTAGATGTGAGGGTGGCATTGCTTGACGAGTAAAATACACCAACGCTAAAGATTACCCATATAGCATATGTTGGATACTTATGTGTAGTATATTTGCCATGAATTGTATCCATTTTACATATGGAGCAATGTTCATCCTTTTTCATTTTTCTTGTTTCATATTCGATTCTTTGGTGCTCAATTTTTATCCATAGAAAATACACATAATATCCCTTAGATTTATCAGTTATTTTCAACCTACATTCACTTTCCAACATTTCATAAAAGATTCTCCAATTGTGCTCAATATGCAATACTCGTGGAAGTGAAGGTGTAGGTGTAGATATCACATTATTCAATTCATTAAGCATGTCATGGCTACTTAGGAATTCTAACATGCGCATGTAGCTATAACAATAATACAATGATTTCTACAAGGATATGAATGCCATTCAATAATACTACTTGAATGAAACAAATAGAAAGGATATTCATTAAGCACACTTTTTTTTGCTTTTTATCTTTTTCAATTTTTTTTTTGATTTTTATAAATAATGACTCAAGCAAACTAGAATCAACCAAACTAGCATACAAATAAAAAATATTTCAAGCATGCAAAAATCTATGAAGGTATGCATTAATTTCGAAGAGGGAAAAAGATATACCTTCGCATCGTCGTTTGGCTAAGAAGCTTAAATAATGATACCGTTTAATTCAATGCTCATCGCCAAATCTCTATCTTACCTACACGGTAGATGGCATATGTGACCTTGGAATCCAACAAGGTCCACTCATGTTAGCCAACACATTTTTAGGAACCCACACATGTTTAAACTTTATGTTCGTGTTCCTATACTTACAATAATACGATGGGTGACCAACACTATCACAAGTAAAGCACTTTGCATAAACATTTTTAACAATTGTAGGCACATTGTGGATTTTCTTAAACTTAAGCTTTTCAACATTTTTCAAACCAAATCCAAGTCCACGTCTATTATTGCCATATAATTGATTTTCAAGTATAGTATCCAACGAATGTTTACCAATTGAAAATTTCTTTAATGACAATTATAGACTAGAGGTTTTGGATTTTAATATCGCATTCTCATCCACAAGCAAAGTACATTTACTTATAAAAGCCTTCTTATTACCCTCTTCATTCTTTTTCATGATGTAAGCTCATTATTTAGCATGCTCATATTTTCATTAAGCTCTCTAATCATGTATTCACTTTCAATTTCAAGCTTAATTAAATCTTATTTATACATGCTATTTTCCTTTAACAATGTAGGACAAATAAGACATTCAGCTTTTTCATGCAACCTAGAGTTCTCTTTTTCCAGCAAAGCAATGGTAGAATTACAAGCAACAAGTTTTTCTTTCAATTCATTTGTTTCATGAAACATGTCGTATTTTTTTTGTTGTAGTTCACTGTTAGAATTTTTAAACACTTCTAATGTGGATTCATGTTTTTCTAGAGTATATTCTAGGTTGTCAATTTCATCTTGCATATCATTAATAGTACATCTTTGCATATCAAGTTCAGCTTGCATTTCTTTACAAAAATTTCGAAGATCAACTCTTTTTGTGCAAGATGTTAACTCATCTAATTCTCCCATCAAGCAGAGGGAGGCGTGAGCAGTCTCCTCGATCTCATTTTCGCTATCGTCATCCCACGTTAACACTCGAGATTTCTTCTTTTCCTTTCGGCGACGATATCCATTACTTGTAGGCATTGGCTCCTAAAATGTCCTTGCTTCCTGCATTTAAAACACACAATTTTATCATTAGTAATGTCACGATATCTCATTTTTGTGCTCTCTTTTCATTGCTAGAGATGTGATTGCCGGAGGGTTGCTTGCTTTCATAAGTTGTCTCCAAAGTCCTCCATATATCCTGCACAAAAGAGCAATGTGAGATAAGATCAAATATTTTTCTATCTATTCCACATAATAATATATTCATTGTTCTAGCATTTATAGCACACATATTTCTAGCATCCAAATTACTTTCAGGCTTAGGGATTGTAGTATGTTCGTTTTCAATAATGTTCCAAGTGTCAATTTCAACATATAAGATTTAAGTTTTCATCCTAGCATTCCAGTATATATAATCATGGCCACTAAATAAAGGGGGTAAGTCTATAGGCGTGCCATGAGCGTAAACTAATCCTGGGGTATTCATAATTTATAGACTAGATCCAATAACCTGCTCTGATACCACTTATTGGATCTGGATCTAACCCTAAAGGGGGTGAATAGGCTTATAAAAATTCTTGAACAACCCACGAGAAATCACACGCAGTCATAATCACATGCAATGTAAACAATAAGTAATCACAGATGCACAGCAGATTTACCCTGGTTCGGTCACATCCACGACCTACGTCCAGCCCCGAAAGCAAATACTATATTAGAAATGTTACCTAGTACAACCTGTAGCTAGAGCACCTAGTCTACAATCACCTGGCTCTCAATACCCGCACTCACCAAAGTGCTCAACAAAACTAATCCTAGTATATGCTCCCACTTGACTAGTCCCAACTAGTCAAGTCCCTCTTGTCTTGCACCCACCAGATAAGACCCCAAAAGTATCACAAATACGGTAAATTTTCCACTACATGTATCGCTACACTACTACACACAAATAATAATAAAGGAGTTTAGAGAATCTCAGTGTTTAGGCGTAGTCGTCTCTGTCAATCGACACGGACCAGCTCTCGTCTGACAAGATGTAGATGTCTCGTCTCGTCTCCTCAGCAACTCAAGATGCGGCACGTCCCCTTAAAGTTGTTGCCCCCCACTTTAATGTTACGGCCAAGTGATCTCCTTACGGCTCTAGGCAACGTGGATGGAAGAACTCCTTGGTGCGGCTGCAGTGCATGGACAGTGCATGAGGCTGCTGCTGCAGTTCGTGGACAGTGCGTCAGGCTGCTGCTACAATACGTGGATAGGGTGCAGCAGTGCGCGCACAGCTTTACCCCTTTGGTGCTTGGGTGCTTCAACTTGCGGCCATGGGTCTTGGATCTTCAAGTTGCGGCTCTTGAGAACTCCCCCCTTGATGAAACTTTGTGAAAATGCCAATGTAGATGCGGGGATTGCTTGCTTGGTTTGTAACTTGTGCAAGGGTGTTGGAGATTGGCTTCTTTGGACTTCAACCTTCGCAAGGGATATGGTCAAGTTTGGATTGTTGATGTGGGGAGCTTGCGGCTTTGACTCTGTGAGAAGATGATGGCTTGGGATGCTCTTTGGCCTTGGTATATTGCGCAAGATGTGAACTTGGCTCTTGTAGAGGATGAGCAATGTCCCTTGGAGAGGAGGAGATTTGGCCTTGGAGATGATGTAATATATGAAGCTATTCAGAATACTACGAATGCCAAAATAAATATCACTGATTAATACAGAGATTAAAATCAGAAAAATACCACCATATTGTAGAGCACTGAGTTGTGATCGTCCTGGCGCAAACGGTTCGTCAATCCGAGCTCTGTAGAGAAAGTTATGCACTTTTTATAAATATCACTGATGAAGCTTTTCTTTATGGTTGTGAGTGATTTCTTTGGTTACCTCTCTCTCAAAATCTCTCTCTTTGAGTATGGGTTTATAAATGAGAGGATGTGATATGATAGAATCAATTAGAATCCCATATTTGATGGAGATTGGAAGGAATCCTTAATTGATTAAGATTTGAGTGAATCTCTTTAGATATGGAGTTTGAATATGGATGTCTATAAGATATGTATTAGATCTCATTTAATCACTTTTGATTTGCTTGAGATTCTCCATATCTCTCCATCTTTGACCAAGTCTCCAATTTGCATGGCATTAGGATTTTAATAGATTGTTTGGAGATTTGATTTGATCTCATAAGCATACAAATAGGAATAGGAGATGAAATATGATTTGAATTGCAATGCTAATGGGATTAGGAATAGAATCGTATCTTTGATTGATTTGAATCAATCCAAATTGATTTCACCATGGCTATCCACAATTGACCAAGTCCAAGTTGCTATATGAATAAAAATTTCTCCATCTTCCAATTTGCTATGTGAATAGCAATTCCTCCATCAATTGACTTAGTCATCTCTTTGAAGATTTACAAGTGTGCCACTCTTGAAAAACACTTAGCACACACATTAGAGCGTTCACACATGTTTGTTATCATCAAACACGAAGTCATCGATCGTTGAATCCAACACACGTCATATCCAACAATCTCCCCCTTTTGATGATGACAAACTATTATAAGATTTGCACCACCGTTCCAAATAATACATCGTGACATGTGTGTGTGAAGTGTGATAATGGGAGGATGTATGCAACGATATAACACTTGATGTACAAGCATACAAGCATGCAAAGATGGAACACTAGTGAGATACAAATAAGCAGTGCATGCTCCCCCTATTTTCATGCTCCCCTTTGAACATATATTCACTTATTCATTAATGCTCACCCTTAAACATAAATTCACACATATAAGACTATAAGCATTAAAGCATGCACCAAATCTTCAATATTTTCTCCTCGTTTTGTTATCATCAAACACGAAGTCATCGATCGTTGAATCCAACACACGTCGTATCCAACACAAAGTTGTCACCTCCTTTTCTTCCCCTCAACTGCAACCACCTCAAATTCGGTGGGGGGCTTTTCTTTTTCTTCCACTGGAGACGATCCAGCTGAGAAGTCCCACAAACGACTATGGGCAAATCCTCAGAGGTCCGTGCCACTTCTTCCTTTAGACTGGGCACTTGAGTAGATAACATACTCTCCTCAGCATCTCTGATATAAGCCTCTTCCCCCTCCTTCAACACATGGTCCACCTGGTATTCCAGACCAACCATGCCTACAATAAAAAAACAAGATTCAATAAGATGAAGATCAAACGGTTAACGGGCAGAGTCGGATCAAACTTTCGTCCATACAGTCCGACGCAGCACTGAGCCAGACCACAATCACTTCATTTTCCTTATCCTCTCTGGTAGATTCAACAGTGCATCGGTGACTTCTTCTTCTTTTTGGGTAAGTCTTGTCCTTGGCCGGACCCAAATAAGGCACACCCCATTCGGTGCAAAAGCTCACCTCGCTTTGAAAGACCACAAATACAAATTCGTCTTTCTAATTTGAATTCGAGGAAGAGAGATCGGCAAATAGTTTCCCGCCTCAACGGGCTGTTGTCATATACCAAACCGGATTCTTGATGGGAGAAATCGAGAAGTAATTGAACAACCCCATCATCGGTTCAACCTTCTTCATTACGCATAGAGCAATGAAACCGACCAGCACCCCTAAGGCATTTGGCATCAGTTGGCAAAGGGAAAGGTTCAAAGTACTAATCAAATAGCGCATGAAAGGATGCATAGGAAATATAAGCCCTCGACGAAAGGCTTTGACATAAACCCCCACCACCCGATTGCTAGGGCAATGAACCCTTTCACCCCTCTCCGGTAACCGTATCTGGTAGTCGAGCCGAGCACATTTTTCATGGAATTCAGGGATTTGGTCCACGCCCACTTTGGAGATTTGGTTGGCGATCTAGCTGGGCACATTAGCATCCTCCTTACTCTTATGTGCGATAGAAGCCGAGCTCCTAACAGATGCATAAATAGATGATAAAGACATTTTTAAAGAAGAAAATCTGAGTTAGAAACGACGAAGACGATGATTTCAACTTTTCCCTACTAAATCGTCTTATTTAGAAAAAGCAATATCATCGTGTTGAGACACGTGTCAGAGATCTGAACCTCTTAGTATCTTGGATTTCGAATCGGTGCATCATCGAAATCAGCAAAGCAGGCGCTTTGGCCCCTAAACTCGAGTATTAGTTATTCGACTGCCACGCCCCCATTAATGAGATGTAATATCGCTTGACTCCAACATGCGAACTGTCTGAGCTCGAGTGACGGGGGCCATTGTTGCATCATTATGCCGGCTCTCAAGGGGCTCGTTCGACGAGTGACCAAAGCCCACAAAGCCCACAAAGCCCACAAAGAAACCTGAAGTAAACTCAGTCAAAGCCCACGTGCCATTTGACCGTTGCAGTTCCACCCATCGAACGAGGGATTGGAGAAAGCTCATAAATAGTTGGGATGTGGGCGACGGTTACTCCTATTAAGGGGAGGATCATGGTGCCATAATTGGTGACCGTTATCCTCCCAATGTCAATGAAGAGTGTGGAGAAGTCTATAAATACACTGGAGATGAACAGAACAAAGGAGGTACGAGATTTGATACTTTGACATTCTATACTCCACTTAATATTTCTTCCTCTAAAAAGCTTGCGACTCTTGACTCGAGACGAGCCTCCGTGGGTTGATCTCGACAGCTCCAAGCTCCCTCCCTTAAGTCCCATACTAACTTAAGCATCGGATGGGATTTGGATTGGGGCCCAGATCCGACCCCCCAAACATTCCCCTGTGATACAGGAAGCTCATGGAGCGTCTTGATGCTCCAGAAACCAACACTTAAAACCTACCTAGCAAAGGCACAAATGCCGTGGGCTAGATGTATCCTAAGTGCAAATTCCCAGTACCTAACGCAAGCATACGGTGTCAAGTAATAGTATAAAAGATATCGATCCCATAGGGAGGTAAGTGACGTTATTGTCTTGGGTGATTTCTAGATCTTAGAATAAAGCTAGCAGTCGGTTTCAGAAGATCGTTTGTTAGAAGATTGTAATCAATAATAAAAGACTAGGACATTAGGACTCAACACTAGGATTGTCGGATGTCGATGCTAGGCTAGAACTCTTACGTTGCATTGGCTTTGTTAGGGATTTTTGCATCTAAGATGTAGAACTCATGACTCTAAGCGCCATGAATCTAACATATCGCATACTATACCCCGACTTCGTGATATGCGCACACGATCCGTGCATTAATAATCGACAATGTTCATGCCACTCTCATTGATAGAATGATCTCAACTCGCGCAAATCTCGTGGATTAGAGCTTTGATGTGTTTTGGTGGCTCTTATTAACGCAATTACGGTAGCCGTAGTAATATAGGATGTCGGTGGATCTTGTCAAGGCACGTGTGATCGCCCTGCTCTCACGATAGGCAGAACATGTTCGAATTGAACTCACTAACTCCCTAATTAAATCCATATGATACTCCTTAATCTATCGCTTCCACCGACCGTGGTCACGATCTCAGTATGAGATCTTCTACAAATTTGGCTAGATCGACCAAATCACATCCCTTTTATACAACACAACTTAAAAATCCTAACTTTACATATAAATCCTAAGATCCTAAGGCTAATCCATTAGCCCTAGATAGAACTACTCAAGCATCATAGCAAAAGCAATAAAAGATTCAATGGATGCAAAGGAATTCATCTCGGCAATAGAAAACATCAAAAACAGCTGAAAGTTTAAAGAATCGTACCAACGCGTCGTAGAGATATAGAAAACCAAAGAGAATTAAGAATATAAAGATTCCACACAACAAAGATCAATAAAAATACAAGCTCTAGTCTCTCTAAATTAGTGACGACACACAAATCTCTAGATGGCCCAAAATAGTTGCTTTGTTTGATACAGCTCGGGTCGAGCTGGCTATCTGCTCGGTCGAGTGGGGCATGGCTGTTTCCTTGCGAATTCTACGTGTCAGCTCGGCCGAGTACATGTTACTACTCGGTCGAGTCACCTGGGAAACTAAAGATGAAGTGTCCATCTCTCGCTCTCTCCTCCTCTCCTCCAGTCTTCTTCCTTGCCTTGGCGAGAACTCTCATAAAGCCTTGTCAATGAAATCCAGGATGTACCGGATGTGTCCATGTCTCAAAATAGCTCCAATTCGCTCCAAAACTCCTAAAAATACATAAAGCTATACAAAACTTGAATATGGCGTTAGAAGTGCGATAATGTATGAAATGTGGATTTTGGAGGCGAATATGACATTCAATGATGCAATAAATATATGTAAAATATGGACATATCAAAATCCCCCAATCTTACATCTTACTCGTCCTCGAGGAAGACGAATACGAGGCTCACTTGGTGATGAAAACAAAGAAAAAGAAAAAGAATGCAAGATGGATGGGGATGCTAGATCATTCGATCATATCTCAATCCATAGCTACATATCACGATACTTCGAGAATGGATCACATGCTAATACGAATTTTATATCTTAACTAAACATATTACTTACAAGCATTTAAGAGCAAAGGAAGGGATTCTCTAAATTCTTGCAATCAATTCATATCCACATCGTGTAATTCGTAGAGTTTAATATACAAATGTTGGCGATGCACTTTTCAATCAAAAGCTATAAGTGAAGCATACAAGAGTCAAATCAAGCATGCAATAGAGAATAGAATAAGGATCATGGCTTTTGTATATTCATCTCAAATCATGAAAAATTTCCATAGCTAATATATTTCGCAAAGTCTAAGCCTTATCAAATATTCCCAATTGTGTACACCTCTACTCTAATGGCATACTCACTCGTATAATCGAATGAATTCACCCCCCAAGCTTAGCTTGAGGCATCGCATCTAAGGAATAACAACGGAGTTTTTGTGGCTTTTCCCCAAGTATTTTTGTATCTCCAAGTAATGAAATAGAGAAATATTTTTCTTTTTATCTTCTCCTTTTTTTCTTCTTGACTTTTTTTGTAGGAGCTATAGAATATGTATTTTTTTCTTTTGGCTCCTTTTTGGCTTTTTTGGAGGCTAGCTTTTTCTTTTGGGATTTTTGGAAAGTGGACGCGGTATAAGTAGCTGCAAGGGGTTGAACCCAAGTGACCTGTAAAGAATAAAAAGATATGTGGAGAAAGAATTAATATAACACTCAGTTCACTCATAAGATATGCACAACGGTTCACTAAGATAATACTTCAACTAAACTCATAAGCAAGCATGTGTATTTTAATTCATTTCAACGAATAATGGAGTCAATCGGTAAGGCATACAACCATAGCAGGCATGCAATAGAAAGCGAATAAGATAACAAGGTAGATGCTTCAGGTGTTCTAATGATGTGTGACTTTTGGTGCATTTCCAACAAGAGAATACTAGATACTATTGCATACATTCAATTTCAATTCATTTCATGCATTCATATAGAGAAATAATCAAAAGAAACATATATGCAAGCATATAGATAGCAAGACACTGAAATACTCTAAATAGCATGGCAAAAGATACAAGCATCATGATAGGTACTAAAGCTAAGGGAGATATCATCATTCGGAACATATCTAGCAATGGTGGGAAGAGAAAAGCAAGAAAATAAAATAAAATAAAGCATGCAAGCACACCAAAACATGGAAAATATGATGCTAAATGAAAAAAAGGAAAATGATGGAAAATGGGCGAAAATTGAAAAAAAGGTGTAAAATGAAAGGAAGTATAAAAAATGAGAATAAAAAGCGATAGCGCTCATCCGCCAATCTAAACACAGCAGTGTCCTCACTGCAGAGAATACGCGTGAAAGACGAGAAAATGAGGCTAGGGTGGATGGGTGGAAAATAAAAGGAAAATAAATGAAAAATGAAACTATACAAATAAAAGGGAAAATGCAGATGCATGCCCTAATGCCTAAGCTGCAAACAATGACATGATGGATATATACAAGTGGTGCAAAATGGGTTCTCCCCCAAGCTATGAGAGAACGGGGCCCCAAAGAGACAGATGGGCACGAACATAGGGGGTAGGAGCAAAATTAATATAACGATCAAGTAGGGGCACCACCCTCTGGAGGTGGTGATGGGTCCTGCTGCTGAGGACTAGAAATAGGAACATCAGGCACAACAGGTGGAGGCTCGACAAGTGTGTCGGTCGGCAGGTCAACAGATCGTGCAATAGGCTCAGAAGAGAGTGGAACAGCTGATGTGCCGACAAGTGTGAGAATGGGTGTGTCAAAAACAGAAGCTTCCACCAGTGGTGCAACCGACTCAACAGAAAAAGTGACAAGCCCGACAGAAGCCTGAGAATGGGGCACTGTGAGCAGTGCGACAATGACAGGATGAACATGATCTAGCCTAGGAGGAGGGGCAGGTGGAAGTAAAACAGTGGGTGCATGCTAGTGCCAAAGAATATCGAGAATGGCAGTGAGGTCTCGCTCCACTGACTCCTGAAAGGTGGTGACCGAGCATGAGAGGGTGTCACAGGCATACCTCAAGCTAACGACCTCGGTCTCCACCGCAATCAAACGTGCGTTAGTGATGCAGGACCCAGGAGGTGGGCGTGAACTACTAGAAACCATCCTAGTAGCCTCGTGAAATTGATCCACGGGGTCTGAACTGAAAGTCAGGGAATAGTGGTCTAACAGGGATCTCGGCTGAAAAGGATCCGGTGCAGAGGTAGAAGCAGCAACATCAGAAATAGGAGACGTCATGGCAACAAAGGTGGTAACAGACACCACGACGCTCTCAGAAAATACCGCTGATGCTGGTGCAGAAGTGGTGCCAGGAAGTGTAACTGTGGACCCTAAAATGGTAGGAAGGGTAGAGAGCGGGTCCATAGGGTCATGTAGGGTGCTGGCAGAAATAGGACTGGTGGGTACAGCAGTGGTGGGGACAAAATTGGCAGGTCCAAAATGGTTAAAAAACAAGATCAAGAGCAACAGAAACAACCGTGCCCTCAGTTCCGGGCACGGAAGAAGGTGCAATAGTGACCTCGGGGAAAATGGTGTTGACAGCCCCGTAAGTCTCTATGGTGGTAGTGGAGGAAGTGGTGCTCGTACTGACAGAAGTGGGGATAGAAGTGCGAGGTGGTTGGGCGGCTAGGATGGCAGCTATATCAGGCTCCTCCTCATTGGAGCTGAACACCCATTCATCATCTTCATCGACGACTGGTCCTCCTGGGGGCTCAAGCTCGCGGATGGGAGGAATTGGAAAAATGCGGGGAACAATCCATCTAGGCATCACTGGCTCAACACGAGTGTAGAAGTGTGCATGGGTGGTGAGAAGGCAGTCAAAACCTATGACCCAGTAGAGCCTATGGACACCCTGAAGGATGCTAAGGCTCTGGAGGGTGGGACCGTGGACGAATCGGGTAGGGATGATGGTGCGGTGGGAGATGGCAGGGAAACGTTCACGGTGAGCGTCGTCCCTGAAGATGATATCATATATCCTCAGGGTGAGTGGTGGATGAACTGTAGTGGAGATGGGTGGAGCGGTAGTGCATGGAGTGAGTGGGGCCTCTATTGCTAGAGGCATGGGGGATGTGGATTGGGATGAGTCAGATGAGGACGACGAATCATCCAAGTACTCCTCGGGTGCGCGACGAGAGCGTCGTGTCGGCCTAGAAAAGGATGGACCGGCATCGGCCTTCCTCTTCTTGGCCGGAGGTGGCTTCCTCGGCCTAAGGCAGCATGGAGACATCGTGAAAGTGTGGCAACCGACGTGATACGGTAATGAAAAATAATAAGTGGAAGGAGTATACCGATATCGTAAGTCGCTGCAAAAGCAAAAGTAGTATGTGCACGTGCGTAGCCTCGAATCCAAACGATCCCCCGGCTAATCCAAACAGAACTCCTCCTATAGCTCGAGATATACCTGCAAGAAGATAGGAAGATAGTATCAATAGGTAATTAAGAAAATAGATATGGTTTAGGATATATAATTTGGAAAAATTAGGAATAAGGGATGGATTTGGGAGAAAATGGAGAGAGATGGGGCGATAGATGGGAAGAAATGGGGCAGCAGAGGGTGGTGGGGGTGGTCGGCCTGAGCCCGAGCACTGGCAGTGCTCGGGCGGCATGCTTGGTGATACTCCGACAAGACGTCGGTGCGAGCGGCGGGGCTGATGGGCTAGTGCTCAGGTGGAGAAAGAGAGGGGGTGGGAGAGAGAGAGAGAGAGAGAGAGAGAGAGAGAGAGAGAGAGAGAGAGAGAGAGAGAGAGAGAGAGAGAGAGAGGAAGAGGAGAGGTGGAGATATGTGCAAAGGGGGCGGACCGAGCAGCGACACCATCGGCACTCGGGTAGCGCAGGCGGCGACAGTGGCGGTGGTCATCGGAACAAGTAGATGGTTAGGGCGAAGGTTAGGGGAGCTCAGGTGCTGGGTTTGGGGATTTCGAATAGGATTATGGTTTAAGCCCGAGTCGGGCTGGGTTAATATAAACCGAGCTCGGCTCAGATTTAAGTTGTGGGCCCCATCGATAACAGTCGTCGCTCAGTCGAGCAGTGATAGTTGCTCGGCTGAGTGAAAAAGATAGGAATATTTGAAACTTAAAACCCAAATATACGCCCTAGCACTCGACCGAGCTGCTTACTCAATGACGTGTGTGTATATTTTATATATTCATGCACGTCTTCTTTATGTTTTTCCGTTGTTTTCCGTCGTCTCGTGCCCATTTTCTTGGGATTTTTATTTTTCTTTCACTTTTTGGTGTTTTTATGTATTTGCAGGAGATCACCAGTGTAGGGGACATATAACGAAGATATTATGAGTCCCTGGAGCAACGGGAGGAGTCGTGCGTGATCCATGGGGTCAAACGACGAAGATCGCCATTTTTCAGCCCTCATCTGATCGGTTGGACACAGCCAACCGATCGGGTGGTGCATGCGGGTCCGACCCGGACGGAGGCTGAAGCGAAATGAAAATCAACCGACCGGTTCGTCGATCGGTTGAACACAGCTGAGCTCTCGGCCAATTTGGAGCTGAATTCCAACCGATCGGGTGACATCTCACCCGATCGGTTCATTTGTAGCCGGTTCTTCCAAAGAACGACCCGGAGAGCTCAACTCTTGTCTGCTGACCGTGCCAAATCGACAGACTTCTCTGTCTCTTTTGGGGATATTTCCAATCGATCGGTTGAATTCTCAACCGATCGGTTGACTTGATGCTGAATCTGCTCAAACGACGACTCGTTCGCTCCACCCGGTCGGACCAAGTGCCCGGTTGAAGATCTCGAAGCCTACGGCTGAAGCGCGAAGCAGCTCACCTGATCGGTTGATACTTCAACCGATCGGGTGATGTTGATTTCTATATATAGTTGCCCTATGTTTCCAAAAAATAAGAGCTGTTATTTTTCTGTCTTTTTTTCTTGTATGGTGACGACTGGAATTTTACTGTTTTTGTAAGTCTTTTGATCTTTGTGAAACTTTAATATAGTCATAATAGCATTGCTACTACTTCATTGCAATCGTCTGATCATGATTTTTATGGTTGATTTTTGTTTAGATCGCTTTTTAGCCATGATTTATGAGTAGTTCCCTAATCTGGGATTTTGGTGGAAACCCCTTCGTGGGTTCTCCCTAATGCATCTATAGGACTAGGAAATTGATATGGATTAGGAATTTAGAGGTTACACGGGGTGTTTCATTGTCATTGGCGGGAAAAGGACCGCCTTTGACCGTAGGGCCAAGTGGGAATAAACTTGGCGGTTGACTCCCTAGACACAGCTCACGTCCGTAGCGTAGACATCGAATCCTAGCACGTGGGAGCGGCAGGATGAGATGTTGGGAGTTATCGTTGCGAGCTTAGTGCTCCTGGAGTCGGTCGGTGTTAATGGACATGAGAATGCCCACCGATCGAACCCGGGAAGTCCGGCATATCATCCTCGGCATCGACTGGAATATCGGGCCCATGGGACGCTGGTACCACTCTTAGAGGCAACGTCTCACCACTAAACCCTAATTCCGATTGTTTTCCTATCCATAGGTCGTAATAGTGAGAACACATGATAGGGTGGAAACCGAAGTCCTAGGTTTCCCTTTATATTGTTTATCCTCCGTAATTACATTCCGTGACAAACCATCGATCAATCGGGCTGGCTCACCCGTAAGGTGAACTGGTTCCTCTTAGAAACAAGTACAACCACGCCTCCTTGTGTTCAACACCCAAGCCACACTACAACACCGTGCGCTTGCGGTACAAATATTTTAAATCTGGTATCCCCCAATCCAACTGCACTCTTATGAGTTAAAAACCGGGGGATGTCAAGCTTTATGGCACCGTTGCCGGGGAGGCAACGTGCTTGTTTATTTTAGGACCTTTGGACCCTTGAGTCTAGCTCATATCCCTTCCTAGCGATAATTTTCGCATTCTTCTTTTTCTTTTTTCTTTTTTATTCTTTATTTTCTGTTTTTATCTGTTTCTATCCCATTCTTGCTTAACGGGTATTTCATGTTTTTCATGCGCAGTAATACAAGGAGTCTAGACGACTTGATTCCTATTGACCCGGAAATTAACGCCACCGTGAGGCGTCTAAACGCGGAAAGAAGAAGAAGGAAAGAAGCTGAAGCCATGGGAGAGAACACTCCTCCCCACGAGAAATCTCTGCTGGAATACTCGATGCCCTCCATCGGGTCCACCTCCTCCATTCAACCTCCGGCTATCACGGCCACGAGTTTCGAGATTAAGCCGTCACTAGTGACGTGGATCCAGCAAGATAAATTCTTTGGGGCACCCATGGAGAGCCCTATTGAACATCTGGACTCCTTCCTCGAGATGTGTGACACATTCAGGATTAATGGTGTCACCACTGAAGCAATCCGTCTGAAGCTATTCCCATTCTCTCTACGGGATAAATCCAAGCAATGGCTTAGGGGAAAGGACCTGAACACCTTCAACACTTGGGAGAAGCTCTCAAATGCTTTCTTGACTAAGTTCTTCCCTCCGGGAAGACGATGAAGCTGAGGAGTGAGATATCATCCTTCTCCCAGGCCAGCCATGATTCCCTGCACGAAGCTTGGACGAGATACAAAGAGATGCAGCGATGCCCTCATCATGAACTTCCAAAGTGGCAGATTATAAACCTGTTCTATAATGGATTGAGGGATGACCTAAAATCTTCGATGGACGCCGCGGCTGGGGGGCCCTTCATGTCTAGAAGTGAAGAAGATGCCGGCAACATTTTAGAAAACATGGCATGGGAGTAGAGAGGCATTGCTTGGGCTAAGTAAAGCTTGGACCGAGTTAGGTAAAGATTGGCTACCTATAAAGACCCGAGCCCGGGCTATTTCGAGCTGCTCAATAGCCCCTCTACGTAATACTTCTGAATTTCAAATAGTACTCAAAATCTGATGTTTTCGATTATCTAATAAATCAGTTAATGAAAGTAGATTATCTTACCATTAATTTCACAACTTTCATGATCTCTTCCCATCATGAATTTTTTGATTCATTTGGCTCTCACGCTCAATTTTCCATTTTATGGGCATTTCCATATCTTTTTTAATGTAATGACCTCTCTATTTCTGTTTCTATTCAAACATATCAACTCCAACAAGGCTTGCTGATCACCCTGTTGGACCAGGTGAAGAGATGGAAACCTAATCCACACCGGTACAGTGGATAGTAGCTCCCTCTCTACCCCTATGTTTTCTGACCACCTCTTTAGAATGATCAATCTATCATCAAAGATCTGACGGTCCTTGCTGAAGTACTCTGTCACACTCTTCCTTGTTAGCGAACGTCGAAGAAGAAGTATCCATCTCCCTTGAGTCTATCTCTAGTGAGCATTTCGTCCTCCATAGTCTTTGCATGCAGTCTTTAATTTAAGTTGCATGTGGAAAGTCGAGAACGTCGACACGTTGTCTAGCAAATTCGATTTGCTATCGACCCAGATCTCTGCGCTCATGGTAGGAGCTGGTGGTGCCGGCACCCAACAAATAGCAGTGGTGGAAGCGGAAGTCCTCGGAGACTTCGAGGGTGGTGATATTTCACCACCAGTGGATCAAGCTAGCCCGATCAAGCTAGCCATATACCCCTAGGACTAGCTCGAATCCGGCTTATTCTCTGAATAACCGGAACCACCCAAATCTTAGCTATCGGGCACCGTATGAGCAGCCTCAGCAGCCGCAACAACAAGTATATCAGCCGCCTAGGTAATAGCAGTATCAGCAGTATCAGCAACAACAACAACCCCCACAAATGTACCAACGGTATCCCCCCAGGAATCAGCAGCCCATGCAGCAGCATCAACAGCCATATGGCCAGCAGCGAGTCATCTCCCCGGTGGAGTCTCATTTGACTCAGTATATCACAAACCAAGAGAAGATCAATTTGAAGATGGAGATGGGGCAGAGGGCCCTCAATGACCAAGTTACCCAGTTGGGGTTGCAGGTGGCAAACCTTCAAAGGGCGCAAAACCAATTGCCGGGTCAACCGGAAGTGAATCTAAGGGGGGCAAATCAGACATTGGCACTAACACACGATCATGCGAATGTGTCTGCCATCATTTTGAGAAGCGTGACACAAATTCCTACAAGATTGCCCGCTAAGAAACCGGAAGCTCCGTTGGTCGGTGGGCGACCAATTGAAAAATCAAATGACGACGGAGCTTCGTCACCAAAGAATACGACTCCGGAGGGAGTCCCTGAAGAAGAGAACAAGAAGGAAGAGGAGGAGAACCTTAGAGTATTCAAGCCCGTTGTGCCTTTTCCACAACGACTTGCCCGAGCTAAAATTGATGAAAAATACGGCAAGTTCTTCGCTATGGTCAAGGATCTGAGCTTGCAGATCCCTTTCCTGGAAGACATATAGACAATTCCCTCCTATGCGAAATTTTTAAAGGATTTGGTGATGAGGGGTTCCAGAAAGGAAAAGGTCGTTCTCACGGTGGAATGTAGTGCTATCATCCAGTGAGCGAATCCGCCTAAGCTAAAAGACCCGGGAAGCTTCTCCATTCCTTGTTCGATTGGGGAAGTGAAGATCCATCGGGCGCTCGTGGATTTGGGATCGAGCGTTAGTCTAATGCCCTTGTCACTATACAAGAGGATATGTATGGGAGACCTGGAGCCCACGGGTATGACACTTCAACTAGCCAATAGATCGGTCAAATATCCGGTGGGAATTGTAGACGACCTGCCAGTCAACATCAGCGGAGTGCATGTGCCGTTAGAATTCGTGGTGATGGATATGCCCGAAGATACTCATACACCCATCATCCTTGGACGGACCTTTATGGCCACCGCTGGCGCGCTGATAGATGTGAAGAAAGGGAAGTTATCCCTTAATGTTGGCGACCAAAAGGTCGAGTTTGACTTGGGGTTGTCTATGAAGCACACTCCAGATGAGCCTGGTTGCAATATGCTGGACATTGAAGAAGAAAGAGCCGTGGAAGCTGGGGCCTGGGAAATTCTTTCAAGGAACCCCCCGACAGCTTGGGGGACCTTGAAGAGCATGTCGGTTCGAAGAAGGAAGAAGTTGCTCGGGAAGCGGGTGTCTCACATATGATCCCTCCCGGATTCCAAAAAGCTGCTCCGACAAGGAGAAAGGGGAAAGAGCTCATGGAGTTTACCGTTGATGAGATCCGGATACTAAGAAAAGTGGCGGTCGATGCCAAAGTGAGGTAGAAGCCCCTAGATACCATCAACGGAGGGATGATCGTCGAGCAAGTCTACTTATCACCACTGACGACACTAAAGGCCGCCGCTCCAACTTCTGAACGAATGCCAAACATTGGGCATCACTCCCGTCCGCCTTGGAAATCATCAACCGGGCGTCGAGTAAACAACATTAAATAAAAGCGCTTCATGGAAGGCAACCCATGTTCTAAAC
Source organism: Scilla litardierei (assembly GCA_030789695.1). NCBI lineage: Eukaryota > Viridiplantae > Streptophyta > Magnoliopsida > Asparagales > Asparagaceae > Scilla > Scilla litardierei. Next base: position 491,354,859 of record CM061142.1, on the reverse strand, counting down.
CCTCATCTTTATTTTTAGGATTATTTTCAGGTTTATTTTTCTAATTTTGTTTAATAAATTCAGCCACGGAAACTTTCGTCGAGGGATTTAGGCATTTGTGAACTTTTACAGGAAACAAGCCCCCAACCGATCGGTTGACCCCTCAACCGATCGGGTGGGACGTATTAGACAATGGCCTATATCTGTTCTTCAGCGAACTAGTCGGGTGGAACAAGCTGAGACCAGGTGGCAGATCGTGTGAGAACGGCTGAAGTCTCAGGAAATTTGGGGATTTAATCAACCGATCGATTGATATGAAGCATGGTCATGTCGCTGACTGGGTGAAGTGCACAGAACTCTCGGTAAAAAACGTGAAGCGGCCAACCGATTGGTTGAAAACTCAACCGATCGGTTCACCTGTAGCTACTTTTCAACAATTTTTTTGAAAATTTGCCCAACCGATCGGGTGAGATCTCACCCGATCGGTTGGCCTTAAACCCTATAAATACCCCCCGTTTTGCCCGACTCATTTTCTTCACCTGACTTCGATTTCTCTCCGCCGTTTCGACTTCTCCAAGCCCCAACAGGCCACGTTCTTCCCTCAACCGACCACCAATTCCCCTCAATCGATCTCTCCACTTCCTCTTCCTTCTCTCCATCAATCCCTCTCTCTCTTCCATCCCCATCCAAACCCTAATTTTCGCCCTACCACCCCCTATTTCGAAAAAAATTTGTTGAAGAGACGTGCCACGGCTTCACACTCCCACCAATTGCACATCGTTGGGTGATTTGCGAGCAAGGATTAAATTCGCTTCTGGGTAACTTTGATCCTTAGCTCAATTTTCAATTTTGCCCTAATACTATATTCTTGCTCAATTGCCATTGATTGTGTGCATTCATCGCATTTTGTATTCACTTGCATCACACGCTATCATGGTTAGGGAAAGAGATAAGGGTAAGGCTATCATGCAAGAGGAGTAACCGTCTAGCAAGAGACAGAAGTCCACACATCCACCCATTTCATGTCCTCCTCCTACACGGCCTACACAACCCCAACTCCTACCTACGATCCCTCCTGAGGACCCAATGTTGGGCCCGCATGGTTACCGTTTTCTGAGTCTTGAACAAAAAGATTTTTATCATAGACTCGACGCACGTTCGCACCTCCCCACCAAGTTTGCACACGCGCAATATCTTATCGATCTCGGATTTTTCTCCGAAGTCGAGACCCTCTTTGCTAATTTAGGTTGGTTAGCTTTCTTGAACGCCCACGCGGCGTCCTACCCCGCACTCACACTAGAATTCTTATCTTCCCTTAAGTGTGAGTCGGGATCGATCGTCGTTTTTCGGGTCCAAAACAGAACCGTCCGCACCCACCTAAATACTATCAATCACATTTTCAGATTCCCCATTCTAGAGGGCGATACTATCCGTCCCTACGGATATCACCCGGACTTCGACATCGATCAATTTTGGTTTCACATCACCCTACACGATCATTATCCTCGAGGTAAGGCCAAGGCCTCCTCCATCATTCATCCCATATTTCGTCTGGCCCACCAAATCATATCTTGCACATTCTTCCCCAGGGAAGAGTCCGGGACTGTGACTATCCCTGATCTTTTCATTTTGAGGGCCATGACATTCAATTTTATTCGTGGTGACGATGGGATGGCCTTCGAGGCCCCTCGCATCCCTATTCATGCTGGTGCTTGGCTTATTCAGAAGTTACTTGAGATTAGCCACGCCGGCAAGGGCAAATGCTGTTGCAGGGGCTTCATTACTATCATAGCCTCATATCCCCAGTATAATATTGTCATCCCTAGAGATTTTCCTTCTGCCCCAGGACCCACATATATAGATCTTGATGTCCTGCGGCATATACACATGATCAATCCCCGCCCCGACGGTCGTTTTATCTTTACTACGGACCCCCCTGCTCCTTATGCCATTCTGTGTCACGCCCCGCTTCCCAAACTACGGAGGCTAAGCATGACTAAGGCCCGCTTAGGCCGGAGCTGAGAAGCTCGGACCCAATAAGCGTCTGTGTGGTACTCCAAGACGAAGGAACAGGTCCCTGTAGGTTAGTACGGAACAACAAAAGTACTGAAAAGGGAAACATTCATTTTATTCCAAAATAACAATCCAAAAGTACAGAGAGTCTAACAAAAGCCTGACTCGGCTACAACAACTGAAAGGTAAACTACTGGTGCAAGCACCCAACCTAGACAGAAAATAAACGGTGCTACGCACCCAACTAAACTGCAGTAAGACCTCTGGATCAGCAATGTGAGGACCACTAGCTCTGGTCCTCCTCGGATACGTACTCTGGGTCGGCTTCCTCGGGCTCTACGTACTCTGGCAGGTCCGTCTCGTCAGCGTACTCCGGCTCAACACCTGACATACAGCACCCAAAAGAAAGGAACTGTACGTCAGGTAAAGTCTACAAAAGAGGGTTAGACTCTATTGCAAGTGTACTGAAACTTTAAGCAATGATTTACTGGTTGATTAGCATGCTGGGGTTATAACATAGTAACAAAAGAAGGTAAACGGAGCAGGAAAAGTAAAACGTGTCAAGCAGTAGCCTTAGCGTGTGCTACAGACTACGTGACTAACATAAACGGGTCCAGATAAGATGTGACAAGATAAGACAAGACGGGACACGACAAGACACGTGTGACTCGAAGGGTTCACGCCCTACGGTTCGAGGGGGATCAGACCCTCTCCCCGTGCGCACGCTCAACCCTACCCCAACCCCAGTGCTCAAGAAAAGACAAGTCCGTATAAGGGATGACTCGGAGAGTGTCATACTGCCTGCAGGCTGTGTATCAGTACAAGGGATCACTCGGAGAGTGCCCTATTGCCCGCAGGCTGTGCATCAGTACAAGCGATCACTTGGTGAGTGCCCTATTGCTCGCAGGTTGTGTATCAGTACAAGGGATCACCCACTCACTGGTAAGTGCCCTATTGCCCGCAGGCTGTGCAAAACAAGACAAGACATGACAAGACATGGATGGTTCTTCTAGGGGGTCCACACACATGCACACGCAAGATAACCCTAGGGTGTCAAAAGTTGTTGTTGAGCTTAGACTTCGTCGTCAAGTCTAAACTGTCAAGGGACGTCCCGGACGCTATCATTTCACGTCTGGTTCTCTTTGTTCACATTCTATCAGTTCTAGAAGTCTAAGGCCTAAACACGACTGAAGGTGCAAGTGAGTACACTTGCCTGCGGTGGCGAGTGTGTCGTCTGTCCGGAGCGTCCCGTCTAAGCGTCTCGTCTGCGGTAGTCCGTCTGAAACAAGGTCACGACGACGGTGTCAGGTCGTGTTTTTCAACAAATCCTATCAGGGTTTGTTTCTAAATTGGCGGGACTACCCTATCAGTCAAAAAGTCACGTTTTTGATGTTTTTTTCGTCTAAATCGACGTCTACCCAATGTGCACAGAAAAATGTCCGTTCGTCGATCTTTCCAATGGTGGGCAACATTTTACAGATGCTGAAAGTAAATTTAGTTCAAGTGGACCAATTTTAGTTTAGGTTTTGATTGATCTACGGTATGGGTTCGCTACGAGTTAGGGGGACCAACCTCTCTGGTGTTTGACGTAGAACGGAAGTAGGGTCTGAACGGTGGGATCTCCTCGTCGTCTACGGCGTCTCGGCTACGGTTGACGTAATAAGATCCGTTCTGGCAGCTTGGGAGCAAACGAGCCGTGAGATGACGTTCCTAAAAATTACTATAAAATTCTACAGTTCCATACGGTCACAACGGCATATCACAGCGTATATACCGAAATCCAGAAAAAGTCAAATAAAATACGTGCACGAGAAGGTACGTGCTCGTAGAAAATCTCTAAAGTCGGAAAGCGACCGTTACATTCTACCCCACTAAATTAATGATTCCGTCCTCGGAATCAATAACACTAATCAGCAAACAAAAAGGGAAAACGCTCTCTCATCTCCTCCTCGCGCTCCCAAGTGGACTCTCCAGGTGATCCGTGACGCCACATCACTCTCACCAGGTCGACTACCTTATTCCTCAATTGCTTCTGTCGACGGTCCAAAATCTGCACAGGCTGCTGGTCATATGTCAGGTCCGGGTGGACCGTAATCTCTGAGAAATCAACCGTATGTGACGGATCACTGACGTACCGACGTAACTGAGATATGGTGGCAGAGTAAGGCGGTAGACCACTGCTCCCACATGCTCTAGCACATCGAATGGTCCAATATACCTCGAACTCAGCTTTCCCTTCTTCCCGAAACGAATGACTTCGCAGTTCGGAGAAATCTTCAGGAATACGTGATCTCCAGGCTGGAACTCCAAAGGTCTCATCTTGGCATCTGCCCAATGCTTGAAGCGGTCCTGCGCAACTCTGAGCTTCTCCCTGATGTCTCTCACGTCATCCACAGCTTCCAGTATCATCTCTGGGCCCAACAGCTCCCGATCTCCGATGTCATCCCAGCTCAGTGGCGATCGACATTTTCTCACATATAAGGCAGCAAACAGCGCCATGCCAATGCTCTCCTGGTAGCTGTTGTTATACAAAACTCCACCAAGTGAAGATGGTCCTCCCAAGATCCCTTCAAATCGAGCGTACAAGCTCGCATCATATCCTCCAGAATCTGAATAGTCCTCTCGGACTGGCCATCGGTCTACGGGTGGTACGCTGTGCTGAAGCTCCGACTCGTACCCAAATTCTCCTGCAAACTTCTCCAGAACTGATATGTGAATCTCGAGTCTCTGTCAGACACGATGCTCACGGGGACTCCATGTAAGCGTACGATCTCCTGCACGTACACGGTCTACATCACAACTAACTCAAAGATGAAATCAAAAGAGAAGTAAAATGAAATTTTACCTCTAGGTATTTCCTCGCCAAGACTTCTGTAGACTGGCCCACTCGGAATGGGATGAAATGCGCAGACTTAGTTAATCGATCAACGATCACCCAGATTGCGTCGTTCTTCTTCGGGCTCCGAGGTAAACCAGTCACGAAATCCATCGTGATATGCTGCCACTTCCACTCCGGGATAGGAAGCGGTTGTAGCAGTCCCACCATACGATGGTACTCAGCCTACACCTGTTGGCATATCAAACACTTGGCAACGCTCCATGCCACACTCCTCTTCATGCCAATCCACCCGTAATTCAGACGGAGGTCCTTATACATCTTTGTGCCTCCAGGATGTATAGAGTATGGCAAGCTATGAGCCTCGCTCAACAGCTCCTCTCGAACATCACCTGCAGGTATGCAGAGTCTACTGCCGTACCTCAGCGAACCATCTTCATGAATCACGAACTCCGTCTGTAGTCCAGCTTTAACCTGCCTCCTGATCCTCTGTAGTTTCGGATCTCCTGCCTGTGCTGCCTTAATACGATCCATGATCGTGGACTGAATCTGCAAATTCATGAATGAGAGAACCACACCAGGTAGGACGACCTCTAAATCCATCTCTCTCAGCTCCTACTGTATCCTCCAGTCGGCAGTATGCATCATCGCAGTAGGAAGTCTACTCAAGGCATCGGGCACTACGTTCACCTTCCCCGGGTGATACTGCAAGTCTATCTCATTGTCGGCCATGAGCTGTAACCATCGTCTCTGATGCATGTTGACCTCCTTCTGCGTAAAGATGTACTTCAAGCTTTTGTGATCGGTGAAAATCTTCACGCTCTCACTCAGCAAGAAGTGCCTCCAAATCTTCAGTGCAAAAATCACCGCTGCCAACTCCAGAGCATGCGTCGGGTAATTCTTCACATGAGTCCTCAACTGACGAGAAGCGTATGCGACCACGTGGCCATGCTGATGCAAGATGCATCCTAGGCCCTTCCATGATGCATCACAATATACCTCGAAGCCTCCGCTCCGATCCGGTACTGCCAAAACCGGTGCTGTGGTCAATCTCGCCTTCAAGATATTGAAGGCCTCCTCACAAACATCTGACCAATGGAACTCCACATCCTTTCTCGTCAGCTTCATCATCGGCTCTGCAATCTTCGAGAAATCCTTGATGAACCGCCGATAATAGCCTGCTAAACCAAGGAAGCTCCTGATGTCTGACGCTGACTGCGGAGTCGGCCAATCTCTCACTGCTCTGACCTTCTCCGGATCTACAGATATGCCATCACCAGATACCACGTATCCTAGGAACGTGACTCTGTCCAACCAGAACTCGCACTTACTATACTTGGTATATAGCTTATGTTGCCTCAGCGTCTCTAGCCCTGTCCTCAGATGACAGCTGTGCTCCTCCTCAGACTTCGAGTAAATAAGAATGTCATCTATAAAGATAACGACAAAATTATCCAGGAATTCGTAGAAAATCAAGTTCATCAAATTCATGAACACAGATGGAGCGTTGGTCACACCAAAAGGCATAACCACGAACTCATAATGTCCGTACTTCATCCGGAAGGCTGTCTTCGGAATATTGTCCTTCTTCACCTTCAGCTGATGGTATCCGCTCCTCAAATCCAATTTCGAGAAGACTCTTGAACCTCCAAGCTGATCAAAAATGTCATCGATACGCGGCAGCGGATACTTATTCTTCACTGTGACAGCATTCAGCCCTCGATAGTCCACGCACATCCTGCAGGACCCATCCTTCTTCTTCATAAGCAAGACAGGTGCACCTAACGGTGACACACTAGGGTGGATGAAACCCTTCTGTAGTAACTCATCCAATTGCTTCCGCAGCTCCTCAAGCTCAGCAGGAGCCATCCGATACGGCGCCTTCGATATGGGTGCGTTCCCGGCATAAGATCAATACCAAATTCTAGAGCTCGATCGGGTGGCAAACCCGAGATATCCTCCGAGAAGACGTCGTCGAAGTCTCTGACGACTGCTGGTTAGTCGATCTCCATCTGCATAGCTGCGACAATTGACACCTCCAATTTGGCCCGAAATCTGATGGGCCCAAGCGACTCATCTCTGCTATGGAACTCGAACTCCGGATGGCCTGGAATCCTGAATACCACCCTTTTGCTGTGGCATTCGATCGAGGTGTGGAAGTCTCCCAGCCAATCGATGCCAAGAACGACATCGAAATGTGGCAGGTCATGGACAATGAAGTCTGCAAATAGTTCGTGTCCACTGACCACCAATTGGATCGATCGAAAAACCAAGTTCACAGTCACCACTCCGTTCCCTGTGGTGATGTCCCAACACTTAGGAAGTGAATGGGTGGGAATGGAGTGCCTTGTTACAAATCTCCGGGATATGATGCACATGGATGCACCGGAGTCGAACAAGGCCAAGGCTGGATGAGAGAACACTAGAATGGTGCCTAAGATATAAAGGGACTAAGGTCAAACAACTCTATTTTAGGAAAGAAGGTAAACAAACAAAGCTAACAATAAGGTCTAAACTATGAAATGAAAGACTAGATCTGAAGTAATACCTGCAATAACTCCATACAGGTCCTCAGTCTCAACGGCTGTCATGGTGTAAGCCGGCCTCTGGGTTTGCACTGCCCGCTGAAACATCTACCTCTGTGGTGCCAAGGGTGGTCCACGGACAGCAGCTCCTCTCTGAACCGGGGCAGGCGCTATACTCTGCAGCGGGGCTGGTGCTCTGACTACATCATGACGCGCTCTTAGACAATCCTTAGCAGCATGCGAGGCATCTCCACACACCAAGCACAATCCCATCTTCTTCCTACAATTGGCCTGAACATGCCCTGGCTTGCCACAGAAGTGGCAAGGGCCCTTGTTCTGACTCTGCACGGGTGCTCCAACCTTCTTGAAGGGCACTGCCTAAACTGGTCTCATCACCGGCCTAGCAGGTGTCCGGTACTGCTCCATGGGACGCTTCCCTCTATCAGCTGGAGGGTCAGGTAGACGCGATATGGTTTCATGGTTCCTTGCGGCATTTAGCACAGCTCCCATGGTTGAGAAATCTGCCGAAGACATAGAAGCCTGAATCTTCGGACGCAGTCTCTGACGAAACCGATCAGCTCGGTTCTCCTCCTTCTTCACCATATGTGGGGCAAAACGACTCAGCATCTCGAACTCCGCCTCATACTCATCGACGGTCATGTCCCCCTGCTTCAGATCTACAAATCTGCTCAAAAGCTCCCTCTTAGCAGCTTTGGGAAAATACTTCTCCTTGAACATCGACCTGAAGGTCTTCCACTCCACTAGCTGCTGCAGGCACCTCTCCTCAATGCGCCACCAGTTCCTAGCATTATCAGTCACCTGCATCTTCGCTATCTCAACTTGGATGTCATCAGGGATCTTCGTAGCTACCATATTCTCCTTAGTACTCAGGGTCCACTCATCAGCTCCCAATGGTCCTTCCTTCCCAGAAAATGTCTTCGGCTAAAGCTCATTGAACTGCTTTACTCCCGGAGCAGCTCGAGGGGCAGGCGGAGGCGGTGGTGGTGTAGCCAAAGGAGCCTGGGCAGCGCGGTGGGACTGCTGAACCAACTGATGTTGCACGTCCAGCATCTCTCTTATCACGGCCAGAAACTAGCGGAACTCACCGCTCTGGTCTTTCAGAACTCCTTCGCCTGAGCTCCCGGATCGGGTGACGCGTCGTCCTGTCATCCTATTGACAAGAAAGATGCAAATTAGACTGGTACAATTTACTGGATGATAATAAAAATGAATGTTAATACTTCTATTATTCCGAACTTGCAGAAAGGATGGGACCTGCATGGGCCACCATTAAAACCTGTCACACCCCGCTTCCCAAACTACGGAGGCAAAACATGACTAAGGCCCACTTAGGCCAGAGCTGAGAAGCTCGGACCCAATAAGCGTCTATGTGGTACTCCAAGACGAAGGAACAGGTCCCTACAGGTTAGTACGGAACAACAAAAGTACTGAAAAGGGAAACATTCATTTTATTCCAAAATAACAATCCAGAAGTATAGAGAGTCTAACAAAAGCCTGACTCGGCTACAACAACTGAAAGGTAAACTACTGGTGCAAGCACCCAACCTAGACAGAAAATAAACGGTGCTACGCACCCAACTAAACTGCAGTAAGACCTCTGGATCAGCAATGTGAGGACCTCTAGCTCTGGTCCTCCTCGGATACGTACTCTGGGTCGGCGTCCTCGGGCTCTACGTACTCTGGTAGGTCCGTCTCATCAGTGTACTCCGGCTCAACACCTGACATACAACACCCAAAAGAAAGGAACTGTACGTCAGGTAAAGTCTACAAAAGAGGGTTAGACTCTACTACAAGTGTACTGAAACTTTAAGCAATGATTTACTGGTTGATTAGCATACTGGGGTTATAACATAGTAACAAAAGAAGGTAAACGGAGCAGGAAAAGTAAAACGTGTCAAGCAGTAGCAGTAGCATGTGCTACAGACTACGAGACTAACCTAAATGGGTCTAGACAAGACGTGACAAGACAAAACAAGACGGGACACGACAAGACACGTGTGGCTCGAAGGGTTCATACCTTACGATTCGAGGGGTATCAGCCCCTCTCCCCGTGCGCACGCTCAACCCTACCCCAACCACAGTGCTCAAGACAAGACAAGTCTGTACAAGGGATCACTCGGAGAGTGCCCTATTGCCCTCAGGCTATGTATTAGTACAAGGGATCACTCGGAGAGTGCCCTATTGCCTGTAGGCTGTGCATCAGTACAGGGATCACTCGGAGAGTTCCCTATTGCCCACAGGCTGTGCATCAGTACAAGGGATCACTCGATGAGTGCCCTATTACCCACAGGCTGTGTATCAGTACAAGGGATCACCCACTCACTGGTGAGTGCCTTATTGCCCGCAGGCTATGCAAAACAAGACACGACATGACAAGGCATGGATGGTTCTTCTAGGGGGTCCACACGCACACACACGCAAGATAACCCTAGGGTGTCAAAAGTTGTTGTTGAGCTTAGACTTCGTCGTCAAGTCTAAACTGTCAAGGGACGTCCCGGACGCTATCATTTCACGTCCGGTTCTCTTTGTTCATATTCTAACAGTTCTAGAAGTCTAAGGCCCAAACACGGCCGAAGGTGCAAGTGAGTACACTTGCCTGCGGTGGCAAGTGTGTCGTCCGTCCGGAGCGTCCCATCCAAGCGTCTCGTCTACGGTAGTCCGTCTGAAACAGGGTCACGACGACGGTGTCAGGTCGCGTTTTTCAACAAATCCTATTAGGGTTTGTTTCTAAATTGGTGGGACTACCCTATCAGTCAAAAAGTCACATTTTGATGTTTTTTTCGTCTAAATCGACATCTACCCTATGTGCACAGAAAATTTGTCCGTTCGTCGATCTTTCCTACGGTGGGCAACGTTTTACAGATGCTGAAAGTAAATTTAGTTCAAGTGGACCAATTTTAGTTTAGGTTTTGATTGAGCTACGAAGTGGGTTCGCTACGAGTTAGGGGGACCAACCTCTCTGGTGTTTGACGTAGAACGGAAGTAGGGTCTGAACGGTGGGATCTCCTCGTCCTCTACGGTCTCTCGTCTACGGTTGACGTAGTAAGATCCGTTCTGGCAGCGAACGAAAAGTGAGAACAGTGATCTAGGAGCGTCGGGATCATATCAGTGAATAACGAAGGCAAAACAGCGAACAACGGACGGGAGGACATCGCACGAGGGCTGAATAGCGAGTTTGGACACGATCGACGCCAGTGATGAGAATACAGCCGGTTGACCTGCTCCTTCCGGTGATTCAGCGATGCGAGGGAGGCTTCTCTGGCGACGACGAGTGTCTCTGGTGACCTGGTCTTCCTTCTGGCGATCTGGAAGCTTGGGCACTGCCTGACGACTTCTTCCAGTGGAGAACAGCGAGATACAGACGGCCACCAGTAATCTGGAGCTTCTCCGACGACTTGGGGTGACGCCGGACGGTCGCAACAGCCGGCTGCGGTGTCTGTCGCGGGAGTGGCGGCCTGCAGAAGAAAAGTCGGTTGCTGTTTGACAGGCCCGCGCGGGGAAGGTGACAGGGCTGGGGAGTTGTGTTAGCCGGAGCAGCTTGCCGGCGACGAGGGGGATGCCGTGGAGGGGCCGACGTGACGGGAAGAGGCTAGGGCTAGTAGAAAATGAGGGAAGGAGAATCTCGCTCGGGGGAGAACTTGTGGCGGCTGAGAGAACCAAAAAGCCCTAGGATATAACGTATTGGAGGGGGTCTTTGTGTTGCGGCTGTGAGAAAAACTAGGGTTTCAAAAATATATTTGAGATGTGAAAAAAATGTGTGGCTCAGATTCTCTTGGGTAGGCCTAGGTATGGTACTGTATATAAAGGGGAGAGAGTTTGTTGCAACGTGGGAGAAAATTTCGGGTGGGGGCTGATTACAAGGGATTTGAATTGATTGGGTTTAATTCAAAAAGTTTTAAATTAATTAGGGTTAACTAGGGTTGAAATTGGTTTAGGGGATAAGTTTCACTACGGGAGTCAGAAAAATAATCCGAGAATACCGAGACGAACACGAGAGGTATGGTGCTACAGGGTCTGATCATGTGCTACACCTACCAAAAATTATCGTAAAATCGGGAACAGCGTGTTGGTACCAAAAGACCAAAACGCCCTTTCCATTCAAAGCCGTTTTGCGAGAAAACGAGCCGTGAGATGATGTTCCCAAAAATTACTATAAAATTCTACACTTCCATATGGTCACAACGTCATATCACAGTGTATATACCGAAATCCAGAAAGAGTCAAATAAAATGCGTGCACGAGAAGGTACGTGCGCGTAGAAAATCCATAAGGTCGGAAAGCGACCGTTACATTCTGCCCAATTGCGCTCATATGACTATTGCTCTAGTGGCAGATTGGACATTTCCTCCCGACCCAGAGTTTCTGGGGAGGGGGGGTTATGTCTTCTGTTCCTTCCCCTGGGCACACGCAGATCACCTCCCACTGCCGCCCACTTAGGCGAGCAGGATATCCCTGCGTCCCGAGGAGACTCCAGGGCTGGCCCCGTCATACCACCCCGGCTTCTGGCCTTATCACTTCTGAGGCTCTGACTGAGGCCTTCTTAGGCCTAGCATCTGGTGACGTCATGACCACTGCCGCTGGCACCACTTCCACTTCCCGTCCAGCCTCTACTTCTTCCGTTCGCCGAGCCGCCTCCGCTCGCCTCGCTCTCGAGGCTGAGCTAGCTTCACTGCGCACTCGTGCTTCGTCCTCTGCCCCCTTGGACCCATCCTCTTCGATCTTCTTACACCCACGTTTCCTCGCACTAGAGAGGAACATGTCCACCATTCTCTGCCACCTCACCCACATTTTTGGCCCTCCTCCACCCACTCCACCATCACATTCATCACCACATCCATCACCCCCTAGGCGACCATCCCCTCCCGCCACCACTGTTTCCGTTCCTGCCACTTCACCTCCACTCACGACCACTGTCGTCGATCCCACAGATCCACCACCCTCCACTTCCGTCACCCCATACATGTGCCACAAGAAATTGCAGGTGCGATCGCGATCACTTCCCACACCATCCTCTACTACCACCGTATCTACCGCCGTATCCACCCCATCTACCACCGCTTTGGTCGCCATTTCCCCACCACTCACCATCATCACCACCACAGCACCCATCGTCCACACCTCCACACCCATCCACATCCATCCTGCACCCCTCTTCCCACTTCTCCACACACCCCCCACCTCTCCCCTCCGCACCCCTCCATCTTCTGCCGAGGAGGACGAGGACGACTCCTCTCTTGCTTTTTGATTTCTTTTTCTTCTTCGATCTTCCCCCTTGCATATCTCTGCATCATCATGATCATATCATATCGCTAGCACTATCATGTCCAGCTTGGGGGAATTCGAATTTTGTGTGTTTTGTCGTGTTTTTCTGTGTAGTGTGCTTGTTTATATATGTCGTATGGTGTGATTTTCTATCTTTTATTTTCTGTATTTCTTTTTCCTCTTTCTTTATTTTTCAGTTTCGTATGTGTGTTTTTCTCGTTTTTTTATTCTCTTTGTGTCGGTGCGTATTCCCCCCATTATCATCGCCCTCCCGTATTTACTTTTATTGCATTGAGGGCAATGCAAGTTTCAGCTTGGGGGAGTCGCACTTCGAGCGTCATTTGTGTCTTTTTTCATTATTTTTTAGTCGTTTTCACCGTGTTTTTCTTTTTTCTTCTCATCTTTTGTTCTCTATGTCCTAGAGATGACCCCTTATGATGAATTGCCACAGAATCACACACGCACCTAGCATGGCTTCGATAATCACATTCACTAACCCTAAGAAGCTGAGTGCCCTTGCATTTCATGCATCGTGGGTCCATTTTGCTTTTGTGTGAGTTGTGTGTCGTGTCTAGCTTACAGTGTGCTTCTACTTTGTGATTTTGATTTATATACATGTCCTAGGATGACCCCTAGATTATCTTGTTTCGATTTGAATATGCGGTATTTGCTTCTCCTGTCTGCTTCTATATGCATGCTATATTTATATCGTATACTTCATTTCGCATGTGTCGGGATTACACAGTTAGGACTAGGATAACCATTTAGCATATGCTCTGCTTAGCGAAGAAAATTTCCCTTGCCCAAGTGTCTAGAATCCGATTTCTTTTTTATTTTACTTGGTGCAAATCCCCTCGTCGTGTACCGTTCTCCCACTTGGGAGAGTACACACATGTATATACCTAAAAATCCAAAAATCCAAAAAAATTGAGAAAAGAAAAACCCAAAAAGAAAAGAAAAGAAAAAAAATATATGTATAGCCAAAAATCCAAAAAAATACATATATCCAAAACCCAAAAAAAATTCCTGTGTGAATATTTTCCTACCTACCGAGAATAAAGGGAAGGCGAGAATTTGCACCAAGTGTTCTACTCCACATCTCCTCAACCTCCATCGTTTTCGAAAACACTTGGAATAGGAACTTCTTAGCTATTATCTAGGCGATAGTGTGGTGATTTCCTAGTCCCTAGTTGTGGAGTCCCTGACGCATGATATGATTCGATTCTTACTCTGTTCTCATGCATGCTTGAGCTATATATTCACTGCTTAATTCAAATCGAATCGATATTTGGGTCTTTTCTTGGATATATGTATATGGAGCCCTATTGCACATTGTAGATAGTAACACCGTTTACTAGCACGCGACCACAATCACTCGCGCTTCACCGCGTGGGGCCACAACACTTGTTTGGACTCATATTTACTCGATTTAGTGATATGTTTTGTCGTATGCTTGTTTAGCGTGGGTGTTTGATTTTGTTGGCCTTGACGGGTGATTTAGGATTTTGACTTCTCTCTCTCTCTCTCTCTCCCTCTCTCTCTCTCTGTCTCCCTCTCTCTCTCTCTCTCTCTCTCTCTCTATTTTCTCCCTCCGAGCTCCTACTCTCAGTCGTCTTCCTCGAGGACGAGGAATGGTTCAGCTTGGGGGATTTTGACGTGTGTGTATATTTTATATATTCACGCATGTCTTCTTTGTGTTTTTCCGTTGTTTTCCGTCGTCTCGTGACCATTTTCTTGGGATTTTTTAGGTTTCTTTCACTTTTTGGTGTTTTTATGTATTTGCAGGAGATCGCCAATGTAGGGGACATATAATGAAGATATCATGAGTCCCCGGAGCAACAGGAGGAGTCACGCGTGATCCAGGGGGTCAAACGACGAAGATCGCCATTTTTCAGCCCTCACCCGATCGGTTGGATACAGCCAACCGATCGGGTGGTGCACATGTGTTCGACCCAGATGGAAGCTGAAGTGAAGTGAAAATCAACCGATCGGTTCATCGACCGGTTGAACACAGCTGAGCTCTCGGCCAATTTGGAGCTGAATTCCAACCGATTGGGTGACATCTCACCCGATCGGTTCATCTGTAGCCGATTCTTCCAAAGAACGACCCGGAGAGCTCAACCGACGTCCGCTGACCGTGCCAGATCGACAGACTTCTCTGTCTATTTTGGGGATATTTCCAACCGATCGGTTGAATTCTCAACTGATCGGTTGACCTGATGCTGAATCTGCTCAAACGACGACCTGCTCGCTCCACCCGGTCGGACCAAGCACCCGGTTGAAGATCTCGAAGCCTACGGCTGAAGCGCGAAGCAGCTCACCTGATCGGTTGATACTTCAACCAATCGGGTGACGTTAATTTCTACATATAGTTGCCCTATGTTTCCAAAAAACGAGAGCTGTTATTTTTCTGTCTTTTCCTTGTACGGTGACGGCTGGAATTTTACTGTTTTTGTAAGTCTTCTGATCTTTGTGAAACTTTAATATAGTCTTAATAGCATTGTTACTACTTCATTGCAATCGTCTGATCATGATTTTTACAGTTGATTTTTGTTTAGATCGCTTTTTAACCATGATTTGTGAGTAGTTCCCTAATCTGGGATTTTGGTGGAAACCCCTTCGTGGGTTCTCCCTAATGCGTCCATAGGACTAGGAAATCGATATGGATTAAGAATTTAGAGGTTACACGGGGTGTTTCATTGTCATCGGTGGGAAAAGGACCGCCTTTGACCGTAGGGCCAAGTGGGAATAAACTTGGCGGTTGACTCCCTAGACACAGCTCACGTCCGTAGCGTAGACGTCGAATCCTAGCGCGTGGGAGCGGCAGGATGAGATGTTGGGAGTTATCGTTGCGAGCTTAGTGCTCCTGGAGTCGGTCGGTGTTAATGGACATGAGAATGCCCACCGACCGAACCCGGGAAGTCCAGCATATCATCCTCGGCATCGACTGGAATATCGGGCCCATGGGACGCTGGTACCACTCTTAGAGGCAACGTCTCACCACTAAACCCTAATTCCGATTGTTTTCCTATCCATAGGTCGTAATAGCGAGAACACATGATAGGGTGGAAACCGAAGTCCTAGGTTTCCCTTTATATTGTTTATCCTCCGTAATTACATTCCGTGACAAACCATCGATCGATCGGGCTAGCTCACCCGTAGGGTGAACCGGTTCCTCTTAGAAACAAGCACAACCACGCTCTCTGTGTTTGACCCCCCAAGCCACACTACAACACCGTGCGCTTGCGGTACAAATATTTTAAATCTAGTATCCCCCAATCCAATTGCACTCTTATGAGTTAAAAACCGGGGACGTCACTCAACTCGGTCGAGTTGAATTGAAACAAGGTGATGAATCAGCTCTCTTTTGATCCCAATATAGCGCGACCGAGTAGGGTAGCTACTCGGTCGAGTCCATTAAGCTTTCCATAGCGCCCTTTTTAGCACTTTTAGACTCCTCCTGTAGCTCGACCGAGTAGGGAAGATACTCTATCGAGTCGAATTAGAAACATAGTGCTCTTTTCGACCTCTTGGGACTTTGATTGTAGCTCGCCTGAGTAGGGAAGATGCTCGATCAAGTGGCGTTTGATTTCCAGAGTAACTTTTTGGCCGACTCCTCCAGCTCTCTGCAGCTGGACCAAGTAGGGAAGGTATTCAGTTGAGTGGCCTCTCCAGGCCCTCTATGCTATGTATTGCTCGTTGGTACTCTCCGCTCGGTTCCTTCTCCTTCTTTTCATCATTTAGCACGCTCTCCTCATTGTTTAACTTGTAGAAGGAAGAACTCATCAAAATTTTATGTTTTTGTATTTTTATATAATTAAAAATGTATTTATTTGGTTTTTGAATATAAGAAAGAAGAACAAAAAGAAAAAAACAAAATTAAGAGGAACAAAATCTGGTTGCCTCCCGATAAGCTCTTGTTTTAAGTCGTAAGCTCGATTCTCTCAAGGTATTCAATGATGATCGGGGATGTTGGGAACATATGAAATACGCGCGTCATGTTTCTCAATGATTCTGTGCGGTGTTATTTGGCGCACCTCTCCTCGTTGACCTTACTCGGTCAAAAAGATCGTATCCTCTGGTTCTTGATGATGCGATGGTATATCCAGGGGCTCCTTATCAAGTACTCTTAAGTAGGCAGCCACCGCCTTGTTGTATACGACGTCACTGTCGTTGTCTAGTCCCATTCTCATGGGATCTTTGGAGATCTCCTCCATGGTGTATTCATACATAGCCTCGTCTTCTAAGAGCTCAAGATAACTCACATCCTCTTGTGGGGCACGGTCCCTCATCGGCTTTTGTAAGCGTAATTCGACCTCAATGTTGCCCACGTTCAAAGATAGCATCCACTCACGGATGCCAATTAATACTCCGGCTGTCGCCATGAATGGACACCCCAATATGATTTGTGAACTACCCTTTTCCAGCATTTCCATAACCATGAAGTCTACCGGCACGCAAAGCCCAGATGGTATTTGCAATATGATGTCACGTGCTCATGTCGGTCGGCTCGAGTTTCATTCCCGTATTTAGCCTCTTAAAGATGGTGAGTGGCATCAAACTAATGCTCACCCCCAAGTCGATCAAAGCTCTGCTAATAGGTGTACCGCCAACGGAGCATGGCACCATAAAACTTCCGGGGTCTGGCAACTTCTTTGGTAGGTGATTTTTGATGACGGAGGTGCAATTGTCCAAGAGCTTCACCTCCTCTTGCTTACGCTTTCCTGCTATCAGATCCTTCAAGAACTTAGCGTAGGTGGGGATTCCGTGAGAGCATCCATAAAGGGGATGTTCAATTGGATTCACTTGAGAAGCTCGGAGAACTTTTCATACTTCTTCTCAAATTTTGCCATGGCTAACCTTTGAGGATATGGAGGTGGTTGTCGGTTTGCCTTGTCTCTAGCGGCGTCCTTTGGAATAGATTTATTGGAAGTATTAGCATATGCCCATGCCGTAATGGTAGTGGGCAATGTGGAAGGCGAAGCCTCCCTCTCTCCAATAGCATTGGGCTTCTCTATAGCTTTCTCCACGTCCATTACCACAATAGGGGCTGAAATAGTAGTGTCTCCATCTTGCACATGAGTGAATGATCTTTGGCTCCCTTGGTCAAAACTGGCACCATGACATCGTCGGTGACCTTTCCTCCCCTCGTGGTGACTGCAACTATCGCGTTGACTTGGACCCATGGATTAGGCTCAGGCTGTGAATGTAATCTCCCCTGAGTCTTCATGAGTTGTGACATTTGGGCCTTTAGCTCGTCAACGGAGGCATTAAGATTCATAAATTGTGCCGCATTCACGCTGTTGATCTTCGTTTGCCCACTAATGAAGGCATCCAAGGTCGCCTCTAAATTGAGTCTAGGCACCGCCGGTTGGAATTGTTGCTATGGTAGGTGGTTGTTGTATCTCGGCGGTCTATAAGGCCTAGATGGCCTAAACCCATACCGTTGTTGTTGAGGAGGCGGCCCGTGTTGTTGAGGAGGTGGTTGTGGTGGCCTTTGTTAAAATGAAGGTCGCAATGCCGCATTCGGATTTCCATATAATAATCCGGGGTGATTTCTCTCCGCCAGATGTTGCCATTGATTTCTTCCATCTTCTTGCATGTATTGGACTTGCGCCGCCGACACATCTGTTCCCTCGCAGGAACCTTCTAATGGGTCATACCTTTGATCGACGTAGTCCTTGTATGCGGCATAAACTGGACATTTGGGAGTGGGGGAAATAGCATCCAACCTCTGTTCAATCCTTGCTACCTGCTTGCATAAAGTCTCAAGTGGCCCATCTTGGTTTGTAGCTATCTTCACCTAGGGACCCTTGACGTTAGAGTGCTCATCGCTCCACTGTTGGTTGTTGGAAGCCATTTGTTCCAACAAAGATATGGCCTCCTCAGGTAGCTTATCCAAAAGAGTGCCTTGAGCAGCTGCATCAATAATCATCTTGGTACCCGGATGGAGCCTATTGTAGAAACTTTGAATGAGGTCCCAATCTAAGACTCCATTATGCAGGCATTGATGCTACAGATCATTAAATCTCTCCTATGCATCATATAACGACTCTGTCACGCCTCACTTCCCATTATACTTGGGAGCGAGGACGCGAACGGGTCCGCATGGGCCGAAGCGGTGAAGCCTAAGCCCAATAAGCGTCTGTGAGTAACAACCAAATGCAGATTCTTGCAATGCAATAGAACAACAGAAATAATCATAAAAATAGCCATTGTCAAGAAAAGGAAAGTACAGAATAAAAATAAGGCCCAAAACATGGCCAACAAACAGAGTCCACAAAATGGGTACACACCCATCAGATAAGAGGAAAGTAAAACTCTAAAGCAGCAATTGTTGTGAGTCTCTACGACTGGTCCTCTGTAGGGAGAACATCTGGGTCGACGTACTCCTGGTCCAATGGATCACTCTATTCCAACAGCTCGTTATCCTGATAATCTGTCTCATAACCTGACATACATTCAAACAACACAAAATGTATGTCAGCAAGGGTCCTGGCAAGTAATGGTTAGAAGATAACCCTTGACAAGATATATAAAAGATTATATAAGGCAATTTAAAGAAGTTATAAGAATTTACACTACCATGCTGTTCTATTATGAAAATGAAACGTGGCAGTTCAATAATGTAACAACAGTTCTATAAGTTAACATTCTTTTCATGTTGTTTAACTGTATGTGCAAGTCCGTGACTAAGGCCACCGTCGTTAGACGGCTAGTAAGTGAATCCACCTTCAAGTGCCCATGAAGGCGACCTGTTTACTACTAGCTAGTGCCCCGAAACCCAACCCCACCCACGTGTACTTCCTGGACCACGAGCCAGGATGCTAAACCGTCATATACTAGAACACAAGCCAGACTAGTCACATGTGACCCTACTGGAACACGAGCCAGCCTAGTCACATGTGACCGACGAGAATAGCCAACTATGAGCCAACGGCATGTACGTCTATGAGCCAACCGCATGTATTTATCTGTGAGTTGCCAAACCGACTATCATGTTCCATGTTATTTCAAGTTGTTCGTTCCATTGTCCGTACAATTCATGTTGTAACAAGTAGGTTCATAATCTTAATGGTGTCCACACACACGCACGCGAGTTTAAGTTTAGCTTTTCACAAAAGTGTGTTTTAGTGTCAATGTATCATGGCAATCTTGTGTACAATATATCAAAGTTTAAGTTTTAAGAAAGTAACACGAAAAGCATGTAATAAACTGCACGCTTGCCTGTTTCCGGTGATTTTGGGTGTCGATTGTCCGTACGGAAGGCGCGAACGTTTTCTGCGTCATTCGGTTCCGATATCAGTTTAAAGTGAAGTTAATGTATTTTATCAACTAACATTCATTCAGATAGGGTTCTGTTCATACAATTCAGTTACTGTTCACCAACTTTTATATTTTGTTTATACACTAACTTAATTAAAGAAAATCGACATCATTTATAATAACCTAAAACAAAAGTGGCACTGTACAAACATGTAAGGATGCGGTTCATTTGAAACTACTCAATATGAAAACTATTCCCTAGTTGAAGCATCTGAATGGTGCTATAAAATTTGTACAGAACACAAACAAACTAATCCCTAACAAAATTATCACTTAACTATTAGCCATTTCCTAACCCTAACAACTAACCATCTAAATAACAAAACTAACCTCAACAAAATAACTAACAATGGAAAGTGAGGTTGGAGCGAGGACTTGCTGCGACGTCGAGAAATGATGCGGGTGGTGTTGCTGTCGCTGGAGTGAGGCTCGGAAGAGGGTGTTCGTCGTTGGTGAGATGCGGCAGGAAGAGAGACGTCGGGACTCTGCAGGGCATCGGACAGAGATGTGTAGCGGCGGAGATGGAGGTTGGAGGTCGTGTGTGGCGCTCGGAGGAGAGGAGTGGGCACGGAGCGCAGAGGGGATCATACGTGGTTGTTTTTTGGGCGCCAGAAGTGGCTATAGCGGAGGTGGGTGCTGGTGAGGGGTGAGGGGGTGGTTGCTGGCGGCGGAGGTAAGGGGCTCAGAGGAGTACGATAGGGAGCCTATGTTTCTTGTAGGGGAGGTAGGAGACGCCGGAGGGCAGCTGGGCGACGTCGGTGAGGAATGAAGGGTAGGCGTTGAGGTTGCGTGAAGTGGAGAAGAGGGGGAGAGCGGCTGCTAGGCTTTTTAGAGGAGAGGAGGTAGGGTTTATAAGTAGGGGTTGGCCAGTGCTTTGTAGGAGACTATGGTGACATAAGGTTTAGTACGAAGGGCATGCGTTTCTATTTTTCTTGGGATTGCAGTGTTAGGCCTTAGGGTCTTAAGAAAATGAAAGTCTGGGTTGCTTGAGGTTTTGAGAAATAGGGTCGGTAGGGGCTGTACGAAAAGACCTAGTTTGTTACCTTAGGGTTTTATTTTATTACTAAGTGTCGGGCTTTTTGCTTGGTTTCGGTTTGTAGAGGGAGAGTGGGGTGGCTGTGCATGAGTTCTAGGGTGAGTTGGGTTAGGAAAAATATTAGAAAGGGTTAAAAAGAAAGTGTTGTAATTCAAAGATTTGTAATTAATAAAATCTGATTTGTTTAATACTATTGATTATGGAAAATAAAAGCAAAAGATAAATAGGGAAGTTTGAATTTTAAAAAATTTGTTTTAAAGAAATATTGATTTAGGGAAATTAAGAGCAAGAGGAAAAAGGAAAGTTTGAATCATATTATTAATTAGATGAATAATGGGTTTTGAATGAGAGAAATATTTCTAAATTAGTTATAATTTAACTAGGATATAAAAGGGGAATGTTTTTAAACAATTTTGAATTTGAATGTTGAAATTATTTAAAATTTTAAAACTTTTGAATTTTAAAAATCTAAAAACATTAATACACTATTAATAAGTTCACTATAAATATATTAATGAGAGGAAGACATCAAGATTTTATTAATGGAAGACATATATAATAGAATTACACTCTAGTGTATCTGGAGATACAGGTCATTACATTCTATCCATATTAAAAGAATTCCGTCCTTGGAATTCAATCAACTAAGGGGCAGGGAACAAATAAGGGTAATGCTCTCGCATTTCGTCTTCCCATTCCTAGGTGGACTCTCCAGGCGAATCATGACGCCACATCACTCGCACGAGCTCGACGACCTTGTTCCTGAGCGTCTTCTGACGTCGGTCTAAGATCTGAACCGGCTACTGCTCATAAGTTAGATCCGGTCGAACCGTAATCTCCGAGTAATCGACAGCGTGTGATGGGTCACTGAGGTAACGACACATTTGAGATACATGAAAAACATCATGTACTCCCTCTAATGAAGGCAGCAGTGCTAGACGATAGGCTACCTTTCTAACTCGCTCTAGCACATCAAAAGGTCCAATGAATCTTAGACTAAGCTTGTTGCGCTTCCCAAAACTGGTCACTCCTCTGTTCGGGGATATCTTCAAGAACACATGATCTCCAGCCTTGAATTCCAAAGGACGTCACTTAGCATCAGCCTAATGCTTATACCGATCTTGTACAACACGAAGCTTATCCCTGATGGTATGCACTACATCCATAGCCTCAACTATCATCTCTGGTCCCAATAGCTCTCTATCTCCAATGTCATCCCAACTCAGCGGAGATCGACATTTCTTTCCATAAAGTGCTGCAAATGGAGACTTGCCAATGCTGGCTTATTAGCTGTTGTTGTAGGCGAATTCCACTAGATGTAGGTGATCTTTCCACAAACCCTTAAGATCCAACATGCAAGCTCTCAACATGTCCTCCAATATCTGAATAGTGCGCTCCGACTATCCATCAGTCTGCGGGTGGTACGCCGTGCTGAAACTCAGACTGGTATCCAGATTCGTCTGCAGACTCTTCCAGAACTGGGACGTGAATCTTGTGTCTCGGTCGGAGACGATACTCACGGGACTCCATGCAATCGCACAATCTCCTGTACAATTTTCATTCACATCACGATAGGCCCTAGAAGGAAATTATAAAGGTAAGAGAAAGGTAATTTACCTCCATGTATTTCTTCGCTAGTATCTCCGTAGATTGTCCTACTCGGAAAGGACTGAAATGTGCTGACTTGGTTAATCGGTCAACGATAACCCAAATCGCGTCATTTTGCTTGGTGCTCTGAGGTAGTCCAGTCACGAAGTCCATGGTGATGTGCTGCCACTTCCACTCCGGAATCGGCAGGGGTTGAAGCAATCTAGCAATACGGTGGTGTTCAGCCTTCACTTGCTGACATGCGCGACATTTGGCGATGATGCAAGCTACGATCCTCTTCATACCGTGCCACCAAAAATTCAGACGGAGGTCATTGTACATCTTGGTAACACGAGGATTAATGGAATAGGGAGAGCTATGAGCTTCATTCATCAGCTCATCTCTGATATCACCTGAAGGTACACAGATCCTGCTGCCGTATCTTAAGGAACCATCCTCATGAATAATGAAATCCGTCCGAAGTCCAGCTTCAACTTGCTCTCGGATCCTCTGCAGTTTCGCATCACCAGACTGTGCAGCTTTGATCCGATCCACTATCATCGATTGAATCTGCATATTCATCAACGATGATGTGACTCCAGGTAACACAACCTCTGTGTTCATTTCACATAGATCCTGCTGTAGCCTCCACTAAACTGTAAGAGTCTTAACTGCTAGGAGTCTACTCAAGGCCTCGGGCACGACATTAACCTTTCCTGGGTGATACAGGAGGTAGATGTCGTCATCAGCCATCAGCTCTAACCATCTGCGCTATCTCATATTTAACTTATTCTGAGTAAAAATATATTTCAAATTTTTGTGATCAGTGAAAATCTTCACTTTCTTACTCAGTAAGAAATGTCTCCAAATCTTCAAAGAGAAAATGACAGCCTGAAGTCTATCCTGAAGAAATGTCTCCTGGGTGATACTAGACACAATTGCATGCTAACTCTATCATGAAGTCTATGTTTGTCTCTTGGAACTACCTAATAGTGATTGATGAAAATGCTTTTAATGACATTTTATCATGGTTCTGTATTTTCATAATTTCTACTTTCTAGCAAGCCTAAGTTTATGTACCGCTAATGTTATCAGAACAAAAATGTTATCAGAAGTCTATGTACCAATAATGTTATCAGAAGCAACAAAAATGCTAACTCTATCCTGAAGTCTATGTACCAATAATGTTATCAGAAGCAACAAAAATGTATGCTAAGGTGCCTGCTATATTATCATATGATTCTTGGCATAGTTTAGGTCACATGGATTGACAATCATGCTCATTTAGATTTAGATCTCCCTGTAACATGGAAGCAACAAAAATGCATGTTTTCTAAGGCCAAGTCTAGATGTTCACTTTGCATAATATTAACTCCACTGTGTTTTTATGGCCAGCTAACTTACATCCTAAGGTAGCAACACATTTTGCAAGGGGATATACACATGGAGGAGTTGCGGGCTGAGAGCTTAAGCCGAAGCTGTTGATTTTAGCAATGCTGTTGCTAATATGGAAGATCAAAGAGAAGTTATTGATAATATTCATCAAAAGCATGTTGATTTAGGTAAGCATGTAAGCATGTAAGCATGTGAGCTCTTTACTTTGCCTATTAAAGGAGAAGTTATTGATAATATATAAAGGGTTTGATCTTTGTTTAGGTAAAGCATCCTCTAATCTGAGAACCAAATTCTTTGTTTCTTCTCCGATCTGATCATTTAGTTCTCTTTGTCTTCTTTCAGGTTTCATTAATTTCTCTGTCTTCTTACAGGTTTCATTAAGTTCTCTTCATCTTCAAACGATGAATCTGGTTCTTTAAATGTGCTCGATTTTCTTGTGGATCATGTTCTTTGGATGTCCATTTATTTAGAAGAGTGGAGGTTTAAAGAGAGTATGCATTTTTTCGTTGTTTTGTGATAACAAGAAAAATAACAAGCTAATAAGTCTTATGTTCAATTGACATTTACTGCTTACCTATTTGTATCTACTTATTTGCATATGCCTTTAATATCTTTATCTACCTGGAGGCTTCGCTTCTGTCTATCGAGGTTCAAATCCCTTGCCCAATGATAGCACTTTTGTAGGTTTACTGCAGTTGGCTACCGAAATTAAGGATTTAGATATTTTAGCTACGAAAGTCGAATGATTTGGAGTGATCAAAGATTTTAGCTAGATTCTCCCATTGTTTTACGCCATTTTTTGTCATTAAGGAGCTTGCATAGTCTTGATTCTTCATTTATGTTTAGTTAGATGTGTTTTGACCACTGATGTATGTAAGGCATTTTGTTTGATGAATTGCATACGGATTTGTTCAATTTAATTATATAGTTTGATGAAGCTAGCTTTTTGATGAGAAAATGTCTTGAATTGTGTTTTTGTTTTATAAAGTACAGATTTTCTTCACCAATGGAAGTGTGATATTGCTTACCCTGTATGAAGACAGATGATTATTCACATGGTTTGAAGCATCATATCTGTATTTTATGTATTCTTTTGCTGAAATTGTAAAAGAAATATTTTTATTGAAGGCATGATTGAGATGGTAAATGATTTGCTGGAGCGTTTAGAATGAAGGCCGATGATTTGGTGAAGGATGCTTAGCAGCACAGTGAGTAAACTTTAACTGGAATTTCGTTTGGAGAATTTAGATAGATTTTTGTAAATTTAGTATACTGTTGGGTTTTAAACTTAGTTTTTACATTCTGTATCTTTATCATTTGGGTTTAAATTAGTAAACTGTTTGTAATTTTGATGCTTCCAGGGGTTGGACAAATAATGTATGCTTTGAATAGGAGACGAATTGTTAAACATCAGTTGGATACATGGTAGGCTATGCAAAGATTGCCTTGGGAGTCATTATATCCATTTTGAGGTAGAAGGGCATTTTGCATACCTCTACTTTTCCTTGAAGAAAACCACGTACGTCTCATTTTTGGTCTTGAAGAAAACGAAGGTATGATAACTTAACTCCAATATCAGACATGTGTTTATATTTTACTTTGATAGTTAATATCATTATGAAGGGGGACTACATAAATTTAGCAAAGGGAACCACATAAATTTAGCAAACATTACTCAGTAATGAACCTATCTTATAGTCATATGGACATACAACTATGTCCAGTTTGATTAAAAATCACCTGATCCATTTCTTACACTACTCCATGTTAGCACATTTCTAAATTATGTACTGTGAGATAAAATAGAACAATTAATTACAAGAAATACATTCATTTTTGTTTTGTTTTATATAGTTGGACACAATTTTCTGAGGTGAGATATAAAGTAAGTGGATAGAGAAACTTGCGTAAAACCCATGGACAGAAAGCTAATTGAGAGGCTACTTAAGTCCTCATCTTTTTAAGGTATTTGATTGATGCATCAAATTGAGAAGTACTCATCTTTTGTTTTTGATTATTTTCATTATTTTGATGCTTTTTTGTCTTACAGTTACCTTAGTTGATTCTGGGAGCAATGCTATGGAGTTTTTTGGTGTTAATCTTGGAGTTTTAGATGAAAGCAGATAACTTCAATAAGTTGTCGATGTAGTTGAGATCTTTGTAGTATTCTGCCTCCATGTACTCTTCAACCACCAATGCCCAAACCAACAAAGGTCAGTTGTTACTTTAACTTTTTTGCCAAAAAAAACTTGCAGTGTTTTATATTAGTTGATTTGTTTGTTATAGCTCGGATATATTGTGTTTATTTATATATATTTTAATATCAGAGTATGTTGATGAAGATGATGTGGTGTTCAAGAGCATGGCCATCTTGATTCAACGAATCCCATTGTTATCGAGTGTATGGAGTATGTAACATAGCAAGCCATGGTCTATTATAAAATTTTAAGATTAAAATTTTGATAATAAGCAATGTTTATGTATTCTGAAACGATTTTATGATGGCCAAAAGTTGAAGACAACATTTTTGAGGAAGTTGCACCTCCAAGTAGCACAATGGTGAGTGAGCCAACTGATTTGATATACGTAAGTTTAGCTTTTTAGTGGCAAAGATCATACATCCTTTTGAGGTGATATTTAGGGTATTTCATTAAATATTACAGCCTTTCGAAAAAGAGTGGGATGAGTTTCTGAGGAATATGCATTCTATTTCTAAAGTGTTACATGTTGAGGTTTTCATAAGAAGCAAGAGCACCGAGGAAGGTAAGATTCATGGAGATTTACTACACGAGACGACTACCCAATATAGTTACTGGGGGGAGGATATGAAAGAGGCATCAATCACGGTTCTGGTAAATATCTCACACACATTATTTTTTGCTTGATTTCTTGCATTATGATTCTTACAATTTAATGATTCGAAAATTTAGTGTGCACCTGAAAATTACCATGTTGTATGGTAAGAGTTTGATGAGACTTATTCCAAGAATCTTTTGTTTTAATCAAGTAACGTAGCATGCTCACAAATAACAAAAATATGACCAAAGACGACTTCCTTTGCCTTTTGTTTCCTTTCCCTCGCATTTCTCTTTGAATGATGATTTAAGGTCTAACTGATTATGTAGTCTCAACATCTTAACTTAATTCGAGACATTGGTTAACTGTGGGACTAAAGTTTTGGGGAGACTAAATATTAGGGGAACTAATGTTTTCAGAAAGGGAAATTTTACGGGAAAATTCTTAAAACTTTTTGGGAACTAAATTTTGGGAGATCTAAATTCTCTAGGTGAATTAAATTTTGGGAGGAACTAAGCATTTTGGAATTTTTGTGTTTAACTAAATTTTTGTTGTGTTCTCACAACATTGGTGATGGAGAATAGCTGGTTATGTGATTCATTGCTATTGCTTTTTGCACTGTGGGGATAATTATGAACAGATATTTTCAGGTGACGATCTCTTTCTTAAAGTTGCTTTTGTCAGCTCTCATATTAACATTTGATAACATAAATATATTTCAATTCAGGCGATGGCAAGAGAAGCATATGAGTTTGAGCTCGGGAAAGCGGGATACTGTGGTCTGTTCATCATCTCTGCAATCGTGTGGCAAATGTATTTCCTTTCAACGAACGGTGCCATCTTTTTTGCATCTGCGCTGGTTTTTTGGGTATCTCGACTGCTCTCATTCCTGTGAAAGAGGTTCTGGCTGTCTTCTCCTTCAGTGAATCGTTTACTGGAACCAAAGGTGTTTCCCTTGGCCTCTCGCATTGGGGTTTTGCATCCTACTTCTATGGAGAGTTTAAAGAGAAAACCAGAAAGAAAGATTGTAGTAGTAGTATAAATCCTAATTAAATTTGCGTGTTTTAGTAAGTTTGAAAGTTTGAGGGGAAATAGATTACATATTTTGATATATGTAACGATACAGAGAAATGTCTTTATATGTTATTTTGTTGATTTTATGTATTGTCTTTTTTTGAAAAATGATATGAAATTTGTGAAAATGTAAGAAACACAAATAATTGTAAAAAGAATTGTTTCTTATAGGGTAGATACTTGGTAAATTGAAGTGCTTGAAGTGCAAAAGTGCATGTCTTTGTAAACCAATAATCCATTTGATTAAAAGTTTTGTAGAGCTGATTAAAAACATGTTTGCGGCATGAATATGGATGGTTTTTTGCCTGTCATTTTTGTGTAGCCCATGCCTGCGGCGCTCGATAAATTTTTTTATGTTAATTTGTTGTTTCGCACCGAATTTGTTGTTATGCGTCGAAGGCATCCACGTCGCTAAATATTTTTACGCTAATTTGATGTTCTTTCGCAAGGAAAAATCTTAAATGAACCGTGCCCGCGGGCATGTGTTTTTTACGCTAATTTGTTATTTTGCGCCGAAGGCACCCACGCTGAATTTGTTGTTCCGCGCCGAATTTGTTTTTCTACATCGAAGGTGCCTGCACCAATTTGTTGTTCCGCGCCGAAGACGCCCACACCGAATGCGCCCATATCGAATGCACCCATGCTGCTAATTCTTTTGTTGTTCTTTTAAATTTTGTGCGTGAAAATAATTTTTTGGGGAACACAAATTTTGCGGGGGAAAATCTTAAATGAACCGTGCCCGTGGGCACGGGTTATGACTAGTATATATATATGATGACATCGTTTGCTCTTCATTATTATCTCATTATTATTATTGTGCAATATTGTCTCTCTTTGTGCTCTTTCATATATATATTGTGTGATGAGATGTATTGCATGTTTAATGTTGATATTGGACCTCAATTCCTCTAGTCAACCTTGTTTTGATCTTTTTGATATGTATTTGTGTGAAATGCCTTCATGATTTTCTTATTTTCATTTGGTATCACAGTAAATGCATATGCAATTCTTTATACTCTCATGATTGTTTTCCTTTTATATCACAGTAGTTGGTGTTGTTTATCTACTCCCACTTTTTTGTATAATGCCATAGGGGGATAGAAATAAACAAACTCATAATTTTGTGCTCATTAGAAGCTAAGCTTCAATCAAAGATTGAAATAGCCATAGATTCAGGGGGAGTAAGATATAGTGAATTTGGATTCAAAAATTCTAAATTCAATTACTTGTATTCATTTCATTCACTCGTATCATACTTATGCTTTAATTGATCTCATGATGCCCATATCTTTATTGTCTAACTTGATTGGCATCTATGTAGGCGGAGTAAGTATTCCTAAGCACAATTATTTATCTTTTTGTTTAGGTATGTTTGTTAGCAACAAAAAGTGGGAGCATGTTGAGTATTGGATTTATCCCAACTTGGTTTTGATGATGAGCAAATATAAATACTTGTGACTAATCTCCTCTATGCAGTTAATTCATTGTCTAAGCTTATCATGAAGATCAAATGGATGGCCATGAAGGTCAATCAAAGCTCAAAGTTGAAGATTGGGTGATCAAAAATAAAGAATGGAGCTTCAAAGTCTTCAAGAAGACTTCAAGACCATTCAGAGAAAGAAGAGAAGAAAAAACAAATATAATATTTTTATTCTCTTTTCTTCCTCATTAGAATATTGTTTTGAAGTAGATTATTGTTGAAGCTCACACACTTCACTCTTTCTAGCCTAGGAAGTCATTAGAAACCAATCACTAGGTTTCCAACTTCTTTTATTCTAAGTTATGCATTTTAGACTTCTGATAGGCGACTGAAGTACATTTTGCTGTCGCTTGTCTTAAAATAGTCGACTGTGAATTGTTCTCCAGTCGTCTGTTATGCACACACTTTTGACTTGATTTTTGGGCTTTCATTTCTTAACTTTCATCAGGCGACTGTTGTACAAAGTACATGTGCATGTCTAGTTTCCAGCACATGTGACTTGTTAGTCAGACACTGATGTGTCCATATTTTCATACATTTAATGCATAATTTCATATCATATTCGCTATCCAAAGTTCATATTTTCATATATTATCGCGCTACTAACGCTATTTTTGAGTTTCTTATAGATTGGTGGATTTTCAGGAACTTTAAAGCGAATCGGAGCTATTATAGGACCCGGACACATCCGAGACATCCGGAGCATCATTGGCCAGGTTCCATAGGTGTTCAGCAAGTCAAGGAATAAGATTGGAGGAGAGGAGGGGAAGAGAGTGAGAATTGAGAGCTCTAGGGGCAATTGGAGTCTGTTTTCTAGGCTACTCGATCGAGTCGATCAGCACTCGACTGAGGGGACAAGAAGAAACTCCAGCGAGAACGGACACGCCCCACTCAACCGAGCAGACAACCAGCTTGACCGAGCTGCATTCAAACAGAGCGACTATTCTGAGCCATTCACCAAGCACTGTAGCTCGACCAAGTAATCAAGCTTACTCGACCGAGCAGACCATCTACTCGACCCGAGTTGCCACCAAACAGAACCGTGTTTTAAGGAGAGTTCAGGCCTACTATAGCTCAGCCAAATGGAGGGGCTACTCGACCGAGTGGCTCGGATCAGCCCAGAGACAAAGAAGCAGCAAAGTGGAGCCACATGTCAGCTCGACCGAGCGGGGCCGATACTCGACCGAGTAGGGTACCATGGCTAGATTAGTTAGTTGGCCCAAGTGCCCATATTTTTTTATTTTTATGGGGTCCATACCCCTTGTATATAAGCAGGATTTTAACCCATTTTTCGTTTTAGTTTTCAAGAAGAGAGTTCTTAGTCGTCACTATTTTGTCGATGACAAAGTTCATATTTTTATTAGTCACCTTAATCTTGTGCCCTTAATTCTCTGCATTTGTTTGTTGATCTACGATGTTTTGGTAACAATCTTCTCTCTTTATATGCTTTATTTAATGTCTTCAATTGCGATGTTGATCTCTCTAGTCTTTATCGAATTTTCTATTGTCATCTATATTATCAATGAGTAGTTTTATCTAGGGCTAGGATTCTAGGAATTAAATGTAAAATTAGGATGTTTAGGTTGTTTTGGTGCAAAAAGGGGTGTGATTTGGTTTATCTAGCCATGTTTGTAGGAGATTCCATATAGGGTTTGTGATCCACGAGGTATCGCATATCTTGCAAGGATATCCTATGAACTTAATTAGTATGTGGGTGAATCCAATTAGGGTTCATGACCACGATAGTGGCGCGCACTTTGATGGAATCTACCGACATCCAATATTGCTAATAGATGACTATAATAGTAGCATCAATGAAGAGCCACCAATTCACAAATCGAAGCTCTAATCTAAGAGGTGGCGTGAGCAAAGATTGAGTATAGTTGTCGTACTTAATGCATGCATCGTGTGAAGTCATCCATGAGGTGTGACTACAGAGGATACGTTAGGCAAGTGATACAATGAGAATTGGTCATGAGTTCTACATCTTAGATGCGACAATCTCCCCTTAATAAAGCCAATCCAACGTAAGAATCCTAACCTAGCATCGACATCCAACGATCCTAGTTGTGAGTCATATTGCCCTAGTCTTTTTATATTATTGATAATCTTTATAAGAGATATTTTGTGACAACCAATTTGAATACGCCTGCTGACATTAATCTGAGATCTGGAAAATACCCAAGTTAATTAAAATCGCATCCTTGTGGGTTCGACATCTTTTTATACTTCAAAGCCTGACACAGTGCACTTGCGGTAATTTTTGGGGTTAATTTAGGAACGCATCTAGACCTTGGCATTGTTAGCGGGGATTTATCTCCGTGTGATTCCTGTCATCACTAGGTGGGTTTTGAGCTTAATTCTGGGCGCATCAAGCTTTTGGCTCCGTTGCCGGGGAGGTAACGGTTATTACTTGGGTTAATTTATATATTCAAGAATTTGTTAGCAATTCTTACCATCTTCTATCTTTTCATATTTTTATTCTTTTATTCCTTTGCTACTGACGGTTTTCCTCTGAGTCTTTGCTTTTGCATGAACACTCGCCTCGGTGGTTCTAACAAAGAATTATTATTTGACCACAAGATTGAAAAGACTCTGAGAAGACTCAGAGCTGAAAAGAGGAATCAGATTTTTATAGAACCAATGGCAGATGGCAATACTACTCCTCCACGTACTAGGTCCATTCGGTACCATATAAAGCCAAATCTATATAGTACATCTTCCATCTTGAGGCCGCAGCTGGCGACAGGAAGCTTTGAATTGAAGACTGGCTTGATTAATCTCAGGCCGCAAGACCCCTTTCATGGACATGCACATGAGAACCCCAACCAGCATATACACCTCTCCTTGGCGAAGTGCGATAACTTCCAGGTCAAAGATGTGAGCGGCGATGCAATAAAACGCAGATTATTTCCGTTCACTCTTAAGGACAAGGCCTCTTATTGGTTGAGGGGACACCCTTCAAATACTTTCACAACTTGGGAACAGTTTGCTCTGGCCTTCATTAACAAGTTCTATCCACCGTCCAAAATAGTGAGGATTAGATGGACGATCACCATTTTTAAGTAACTCCCACAGGAGTTGTTATATGAGGCATGGGAGAGGTTCAAAGATCTGCAGCACCAGTGCCCCCACCATGGAGTCCTGAAGTGGGACCTTATTTAGAGTTTTTATAATGGGCTCAAGCCAAATACCAAGATGATCATCGACGCCTCCGCTCAAGGCACTCTTTTGGACAACCTACCTGAGGAGGCTATATCTCTATTGGAACAAATGGACTCAAATAACCAACAATAGTGCAATGAATGCTCAACACTGAAGGATCCCGATGTGAAGATAGCTACACACCTAGATGGGCAACTCAAGACACTCTGCATGCAGGTAGCAAGGATAGGACAGAGGTTGGATTCTATTCCCCTCACTCCGAGAGCTCCGGTATATGCTACTTATGAAGACTACGTCGAGCAAGGGTACGCCCCAATAGAAGTGTCTTACGAAGGAACGGACGTACCAGTGGGGCAAGTCCATTGTATGGGAGGATAGGGGATAAATCAATGGCAAAATCCGACGACGAGAAATCATCCCGGGTTTTCTTATAGCAACCCAAATGGAGAATTGTAACCTCCAACCCAACAAAGGCCACAACAACGTCCTCAGCAACAAGGGCCTCCTCCACAGCAACAAGAGTATGGGTTTAGGCCATCTGGGCATTGTAAACTGCTAGGGTACTACAATTGACCACCATAGCAACAATACCTTCCGATGGCCCCAAAACCCAATTTAGAGGCGACCTTGGAAAACTTTATGAACAGACAAGCGAAAATAAATGCCAAAAATTCAGCACATTTTCGGAATCTAAACACCTCCATGGATGAACTTAAGACCCAAATGTCCCAAATTATGAAGACTCAAGGGAGATTGCCCTATCAGCCTGAGCCAAATCTTAGGGGGGCAAGACAATGCGATGGTTGCTGCGATCACCAC
Source organism: Scilla litardierei (assembly GCA_030789695.1). Taxonomy (NCBI): domain Eukaryota; kingdom Viridiplantae; phylum Streptophyta; class Magnoliopsida; order Asparagales; family Asparagaceae; genus Scilla; species Scilla litardierei. Next base: position 491,321,545 of record CM061142.1, on the reverse strand, counting down.
GAGGGTAGGAAAGAGTACCAACACTGCAATGACGCCGGTCTCTAAGAAAGTGAGCCAAAAATCAGCTATTCCCACTGAAGAGGAAGACACCACCACTATTTCATCACATATTATGTCCAAGGACTAGGAGAGAGCTATAGAGGATCCACATGCCATTGGAGAGAATGAAGCTTCACCTCACATACTGTCTATTCCTATCACCATGGCACATGCGGATGCTATTATTCCTGAATAGTCTATTCCAAAGGATGTCGCCAAGGACGAGGGAAGCCGACCTCCACCTCCTTACCCTTAGAGGTTAGCCATGGTCAAGCTAGAGAAAAATTATGCCAAGTTTATAGAGCTACTCAAGGGAATCGATTTGAATATCCCCTTCTTGGATGCGCTTACAGAGATCCCCACTTATGCCAAATTCTTAAAAGATCTAATAGCGAGGAAGCACAAGCAAGAAGCAGTGAAGCTAGCAGATAGTTGCACCTCCATCATCAAGAATTCCATACCTAAGACGTTGCCAGATCCCAAAAGCTTCACGGTACCATGATCTATATGCGGCTCCACTATTGACAGAGCTTTGATCGATTTGGGGGCAAGCATTAGTTTGCTGTCGCTCTCCATCTTCAAGATGTTGAGTACGGGAACAGAACTTGAGCCTGCCAATATGAGCATCCAATTGGTGGATCAATCTATTACCTACCCAGTCGGTATTGCATGCGACATCATTCTACAAATACTGGGAGGACTATGCATGCAGGTATACTTCGTGATTATGGACATGCCGGAGAAGGGGAGTTCTCAGATTATTTTGGGGCGTCCATTCATGGTGACGGTCAGAGTCTTGATCGATGTCCATGAGGGGACGATATCTATGAACGTTGGCAACATTGAGGTCAGAGTTCCATCTCCAAAGGTCGATAACGGAGCGCTTCCCACGCGAGGATGCAAGCTACTTAGAACTCCTAGAGGAAGATGCTACTGACGAATACTCCATGGAGGAGATCTCCAAAGACCCCATGATGACGAGCCTAGACGACGACGGTGACTTTGTACACAACAAGGCGTACTTGCAAGTACTCAACGAGGAGCCACCAGATATACCATTGCTTGATCAACAACCGGAGGCTACAATCTATTCGGCTGCTAACGACCAACGAGGAGAGGCATGCCAACTTCCATCGCAAGGCCTCATTAGGAAGCATGACGAGCGTATTTCATATGCACCTAACATCAAAAAGCGTCATTGAAAATCTTGCGGCAGTCGAGCGTACGACTTTAATCAAGTGCTTATCGGGAGGCAACCCGAAATTTTTATCTTTTTAGTTTTATTTCCTTCTTTTTGTTCTTCTTTTCTATTCAAAAAAAACAAAATAAAAATGTTTTTAATTCATTAGAAAACCAAAAAATATAAAAATATAAAAATTTCTAATGTGTTTTGACTTGTACAGGTGAGAAATAGAGAGAGCGCACCAAACGATCAAACTTTGGAGAAGGAGCTGAGAAGAAATGACGAGGAGAGCCAAAACTAGCTTGGGAGACAACACATTGTCACTCGACTGAGCAGCTACCCTACTCGGTCAAGCTACAGTAAGCTGAAGGGAAGGGGCAAAACATCACTCTGTTTCTAATGGGACTCGACCGGGTAGGTACCCTACCGGTCGAGCTACAGGAGTAGTCTAAAAGTGCTGAAAAAGTCACTCTAGAAATCAATTGGACTCGACCGAGTAGCTACCCTACTCGGTCGAACTATAGTACGAGTCCAAAAGTGCTGAAAAAGTCGCTCTGGAAATCAATTGGACTCGACCAAGTAGCTACACCGCTCAGTCGAGCTACAGTGGGAGCAAGGAGAGATAAAAATCACTACTCTGTTTTAATTCAGCTCGATCGAGCTGAGTAAGCAACTCGGTCGAGTAGCTGGGCGTTACCTAGGGTTCAAATTTCAAATTCTTTTTCGTAACTTTTGAGCTTGACCACGCAGCTATCGCCGCTCGATCGAGTAGCGACTAAAGAGAGAGTGTCCCACGACCTAAACCGAGCCGAACTCGGCTAATTTAAACGCAAAACCCACTCAACCCAAACCCTAATCCTAATCAAACCCATCGCCCGAGCCCCCCTTTTGGCACAAACCGTCGCCGCTCGTTCCGATCTTTCTGACCGGAGTACCGTCGCACCCGCCACCCGAGCGCTACCCTTTACCGAGCTTGGTCAGAACCCCTCTCTCCTCTCCACCCCTCATCTATCTATCTATCTCTATCTCTCTCTCTCTCTCTCTCTCTCTCTCTCTCTCTCTCTCCCCCCCCAGATCTCTATTTCTCCCCACATTTCTCCTCAATTCGAACCATATTCCTAATATTTTCTATTTTAGAACCCCAAACCCCATTTAATTTCATAATTACATACTAATATCATCTTCATTATTCATTGCAGATAATATTGGAGCTTTTCATGGAGAAGATAGGGTTTGGGATAGCTTGGGGGATTTTTAGCTTCGAGGCTTCGCACGCGTACTATCATGTTCGCTTTCGCCGTGACTCTCGATATCGGTATACCCTTTCCACTTTCATTTTATATTACCGTATATCGTGTTAGAGTAGCTTAGCTGCACCCCACTCACACGATACTGCTTAGTTTGTGACCTAGGAAGCCCCCGGCCAAGAAGAGGAAGGCTGATGAACCGGCTCCTCTTCTCGGCCGTCGTCACCGTCGCCGCCATTCACCATCACCTGAGGAGCACTGGGACACATCCACATCCTCAACCTCACCCTCACGATCCCCATCCCCCAAACCTCTAGTGATAGAGGCCCCACGCACTTCTTCCACTCCCATTTACTATAGCTCCACCACCACCACCTTCACATCCACCTCTACTCACCCTGAGGATGTACGATATCGTCTTCAGGGACGACGCTCACCGCAATCGTTTTGCCTCCATCTCCCACCGTTCAATCATCCTTACCCGCTTCACATCCGTATCTGCCCTCGTTAGCCTTGGCATCCTACAGGGTGTCCATAGGATATACCAGACCATTGGCTTCGATTACCTCCTCGCCATGAAAGCACCCACCTACACATGCCTCACCACTGAGGCGATGAGCTCCGTCGTCCGAGAGGGTGATGGCATCCGTTTTTTATTGCTCGATCGTGACGTTGTGGTCACACACGCCATGATCTGAGCCCACTTCCGCTTCCCTCCTATCATCGACCCCGCCGGTGCGTATGGACCTGATATGGAGCTTACCTCTTTCGACGTCGAACAGTTCTGGCGTCGCATCACAAGCCTCCGAGGATATAGCACCAGCCGGGCTAAGTCCTCATCCATAGTCCACCCATGCCTCTGCTACGCCCAGTGCCACCTCGCCCCCACCATTCACTAGGCCAGAGGTCGGATCCCTCTCACTACTTGAGCTTACCCATCTTATAGGGATGACTCGACTTCTGTGCCACCACCCTGATGGCTAGATCCACCCATTCCTACTTTCTGATGCAACCACCTGGCTGTGTCAACGCCTTCTCCAGACTGCCTCTGCCATGACAGATATCTATTGCAGTGGCTTCTTCACCATCTTCGCCTTATGCTCGACATTGATCTTCCTGTATGACTAGTGGCAACCACCGGGCCTACCCGACTGAATTTAGATGTGCTTGCTCGCATGCACATCATCAGTCTGCTCGGTGAGCGCCACTAGATCTATCTCTTGGGCACCAATCGCGAGCACCATATGTATCTGCCCTACACTGATCTTACTGTTGTAGCCCTAGTCATGCTTGACTGGGTCATACCTGACATTTTCCCCATCCCACCAGTCCATGAGCTTGAGTCCCCAGGAGGACCAGTCGACACAGAGGATGCCGATGACTTGGAGCTCGGCTCGGATGAGGATCCCGATATCACTGCCCTTCTCACCGCCCGGCCCGTGTGCACTTCTGTCCCCATAGTTTTCAGTGCTTCCGCCACCACCACTTACACACCCCCCACCGTAGTGACTTTCGGGGTTGTCCACAACTCTATCCCCGAGGTCACTACCTCACTTTCGTCCATGCCCGTTCCTGAGGGCACGTCTGTTTCTGTTGCTTCCAAGCCTTCTGTTTCCACCATCCCCACCACTTTTGACTCTGCAAATACCCTATCTGTCCATGTGGACCTTATCACCTTCGATCCTATCACTTCGGCATCCACAGCTACACTTCCTAGCACTACTTTTGTCCCTGCATCAGTTATCTTCATTGAGAGCGTTATGGTGTCTGTCACCACTTCTGTTACCACGACGACTACTATTTCTAATGATGATGCTGCTTCACACTCTGCACCAGATCTCGGATCCATTCCATTCCCATCTTCTGCCAAGATCCCCATAGGCCACCCTCTCTCGATTTTGGCCTGAGGCCTCGTGGCGCACACGCCCCCGCCCATTCTGAGAGAGGTGGGTATCTATGTCCACCTTCTGGCTCCCGCCATACTGATGCACATCTTACTGTGATGGCGACCGAGGTCGCCGCCTTGAGGTGTGCATTTGACACCCGCGTGCGTATGGTTGCCACCCACTAGCATTCAATAGAGTGGGACCTCACTACCATTATCGATATTCTGAGGATGCAGCATGCACCAGCTGTTATACTCGCAACTGCTCCCCCAACCAGACCCGATCCTGTTCTTCGTGTCACACCCGCACCGCTCACTGTGCCTCTTTCTCAGGCTTCTGCAGGGCCTTTCACTCTTTCCATTGAGCCGGATGCGCCATTTGTTGACCTGCCTTTCGACACATACGTCGAGCCTGCACCTTTTGTTACATCTTTTGGTCCTCAGCAGCGGGACCCATCATCACCTACGGAGGATGGTGCCCTTGCTTGATCCTTATATTATTTCTTCTTATGTTCTCCCTTCCATATATTTGTGCCCATTTGTCTTTTTGGTGCCTTGATCTTGCATAGCTTGGGGGAGAACCCCATTTTTATCCACATGCATATACCATCATTGCATCATTCGCATCATCTGTGTTCTTATACATATTATAGGCATTAGGACATGCATATGCATTTTTCTGTTTCTTCTGTATAGTTTCCTTATTTTTAGTTTATTATTTATTTCCCGCCCTCCCTACCCCAGCATCATTCTCCCACCTTGCACACGTGTTCTCAGCAGTGAGGGCACTATTGTGTTTAGCTTGGGGGATAAGCGCTATCGCTTTTATTTTTATCTTTATCTTTTCCCTTTCATTATACCCCTTTTATTTTTATTTTCCACCCTTTTTACAACGTTTTATTTTTTCCTTTTAGCATCATAATTTCCATCTTTTGTATGCTTGCATGATTTTTTTAATTTTATTATCCTGCTTTTCTTTTCCCTCTATGCGAGATACATTCCGAATGATGATATCTCTTTTAGCCTTCACAGCTTTCACGATGCTTATATCTCTTACCATGCTATTTAGAGTATTTCAGTATCTTACTATCCATGTGCTTGCATATATATCTCTTTTTATGACTTCTCTAAATGAATACAAGAAATTTATTGAAGCTGAATGTATGGATTAGTATTTAGTATGCTTTTGTTGGGAATGCACCAAGATTCATGCATCATTGGTATATCTGAAGCATCCATATTATTGTCTTATTTCATCTTCTGCTGCATGCTTGATATGAGTGATATCTTTACTGCCTGACTTCATTATTCATTGAGATGATTAACAATATCCATGATTACATATGAGTTTTATTTGAAGTATTATCTTATTGAACCGTTCATGCACACTTTAGAGTGAACCGAGGGTCATATTATTTCTTTCTCCACATATATCTTTATTTCTCTACTTATCATTCTAGTTCACCCCCGCAGCTACTTATACCGCATCTTTTCCCCAAAAAAACCCATTGCAGAAGAAAAAGCTTGCTCCAAAAGTCCAAAAAGCCAAAAGGAGCCAAAAGTCCAAAAATACAAATCAAATAGCTCCTACAAAAATCCAAAAAGAAAAAAGGGAGAAAAGAAAAATTCTCAATTTCATTACTTGGCGCTACAAAAATTACTTGGGAAAATGACGTCCCCGGGTTGTGCGTGTTTGATGTGTGCAATAATATGATTGGGGGCGTGAGATTTAAATATTTGTAACCGAAAGCGCACGGTGTTGTAGTGTGGCTTGGGGGTCGAACTCAGGGAGGCGTGGATGTGCTTGTGTCAAGAAGGACAAAATTCACCCCATGGGCGAGCTAGCCCGAATCGAATAAATGGTTGTCACAGTAAGTGGAATGCAAGGCATAAACAATATAAAGGGAAAACCCGGGACTTTGGTTTCCACCCTATCGTGTGATTCTCGCCGATACGGCCTACGGGTAGGATAACGATCGGAATTAGGGTCTAATGGTGAGACGTTTCCTCTAAGAGTGGTACCAGCGTCCCATGGGCCCGATATTCCGGTCGGTGCCCAGGACGATACGTCGGACTTCCCGGGTTCGGTCAGTGGGCACTCCCGTGTCCATTAACACTGACCGACTCCGGGAGCACTAAGTTCGCAATAATAACTCCCAACGTCTCATCCTGCCGCTTCCGCACGCTAGGATTCGACGTCTACGCTAAGGGCATGAGCTATGGCTAGGGAGTCAACCGCCAAGTTTATTCCCCCTTGGCCCAACGGTCAAAGGCGGTCTTTTTCCCACCGATGACAATATAACACCCCGCGTAACCGTTAGATTCCTAATCCCTATCGATTTCCAAGTCCTATGGACGCATCGGGAAGAACCCACGAAGGGGTTTCCACCAAAATCCCAGATTTGAGAACTACTCACACATATTTAGTAAAAAGTGATCTAAAGTAAAATCGACCGTTAGAAACATGATCGGGTGATTGAAAAGCAGTAAGAGCAATGCTAATAACACTATATTAAAGTTTGACAAAGATCGGAAAACTTACAAATATCTAAAAAATTACAGCCATCAAGAAAGAGAAAAAACAACAAAAAATAACAACTCTCGTTTTTGGAAAACCTAGGGGTCCTATATATAGAATACGAAATCACCCGATCGGGTGAAAAGTCACCCGATCGGGTGACCTGCTTCGTTTCTTCGACAGCGCAGAATAGGATTCCACCTGGTCACCATGGCACGGTCGGTGGAAGGTTGAAGTTGATCGGTTGGATCTTCGTGCCGTCGGTTGAACCGGTCGGTTGATCTCTCCGTGTCGTGGCTTCGGAGAATCGGCTACAGGTGAACCGATCGGGTGAAAGTCACCCGATCGGTTGGCATTCAGTGTCATAATTCCAGAGAGTTGGGGCGTTTGAACCGGTCACTGAACTGACCGGGTGACTTCTTGGCCGCTCCAACTTGTGTCCGGGTGGTGCACGCGTGCACCACCCGATCGGTTGGAAATGACCAACCGGTCGGGTGAGGGGCTGAAAGATGCGATCTTCGTCGTTTGACCCCCTGGATCACGCGTGACTCCTCCCATTGCTCCGGGGACTCATGATATTGTCGTTTTCTGTCCCCTACGCCTGTAAATTCCTGCAAAACACAAAAAACACGGAAAAGTGAAAGAAAACAAGAAAACACGAGACAACGAATACAAGACGGCGGAAAATACAGAAAAACACGGAAGAAAACGTGCGCAAATATATGAAATATAAATGCACGTCAAAATCCCCCAAGCTGAACTCTTCCTCCTCCTCGAGGAAGACGAGTGAGAGTAGGAGCTCGGAGAGAGAAAATAGAGAGAAAGAGAGAAAAAGAAAACTATATATCCTAGATCGCCCGTCAGGGCCAACAAAATCAAAAACGACACACCAAACAAGCAAACGCCAAATCACATCACTAAACCAAGGAATACGAGTCCAGACAAATACTGTGGGCCCACGCGGTGGAGCGCGAGTGAGTGTGGTCGTGTGCTAGCAGACGGTGTCACTATCCACGATGTGCGATAAAGCTCGATATACACAAATCCAAGAAATGACCCAAATATCGATTCGATTCGAATTAAGCGGTGAATATATAGTTCAAGATGCATGAGAATATTGAGAGAATCGAAACATATCATGCGTCAGGGACTCCACAACTAGGGTTAAGGAAATCACCACACTATAGCCTAGATAATAGCTAAAAAGTTCCTAAGCCAAGTGTTTTCGAAAACGATGGGGGTTGAGATGATGTGGAGTAGAACACTCGGTGCAAATTATCGCCTTCCCTTTATTCTCGGCAAGTAGGGAAAATATTCACACTAGAATTTTTTTGGGTTTTGGATATATGTATTTTTTTTTGGCTTTTTGGCTATACAATTTTTTTCTTTTTCTTTTTGGGTTTTTCTTTTCTTTTCTCCTTTTTTTGGATTTTTTTGGGGGTTTTTGGCTATACACATATGTACTCTCCCAAGTGGGAGAACGGTACACGACGAGGGGATTTGCACCAAGTTAAAAAAAAGAAATCGGAATCTAAACACTTGGGCAAAGGAAACTATTCTCGCTAATTAGAACATGGCCTAAATGGCTTATCCTAGTCCTTAATTGTGGAATCCTGACACATGCGAAATGAAGTGTACGATATACATAAGGCATGCAAAAGCGCAGACAGTAGAAACAAACACCCATATTCAAATCGAAGCATGATAATCTAGGGGTCATTCCTGGACAGGTATATAAAGTAAAATCACAAAGTAGAAGCACACCACACAGCTAGGCACGACGCACGACTCAAAAAAAACTAAGTGGACCCACGATGCATGAAATGCAAGAGGACTCGATATCCTAGGGCTAGTGAATGTGATTATCGATGCCATGCATGGTGTGTGTGATTTTGTGGCAATTCATTATAAGGTTCATCTCTAGGAGAAAGAGATAAAAAGAAGAGAAGAAAAAGAAAACCACGATGGAAAACGACTCAAAAACGAAGAAAAACGACATGAATGACGCACGAAGTACGACTCCCCCAAGCTGAAACTTGCATTGCCCTCAATGCAATAGAATTAAATACGGGAGGGCAATGAATAAAAAAAGGGGGGAATACACACAGACACAAAGACAAAAGAAAGACAAGAAAATCATACAAACGAAACTGAAAATAAGAAATAAAAATAAAAAGCACACCACACGACATAAAAAAAGAAAAAAGAAAATAGAAAATCACACGACACGACAAATAAACAAACACACAAAGAAAAACTGACACACGACAGCAAACTGAAAAATGTGACTTCCCCCAAGCTAGACATGACAATGCTAGCGATATGATGTGATCGAGAAAATGCAGAGATATGCAAGGGGGGGTAAATAAAAGAAAAGAAATGAAATAGAAATAAAAAAAAGAAGGGATGCGACACGTGAATGGGTCCTCCCCCTAGCAGTGGTAAAGCAGGGCCCCGCAAAGACAGATGGGCACTAAAAATAGGGGGAGACAAAAGCTGGATGGGAAAATATCAAGCAGAGGCACCACCCTCTGGGGGTGGTGATGGTGGCCTATGCTGAGGACCAGGAGTGGTGGGGGGGATGTGAAGCTCGGAGACACCGGGTGGGATGGTGGAGGAGAAGAGTGTGATGGGGGAGGTGACGATCGTCGAGGTGGTGAAGTTGGTGGTGAGGGGTGTGGTGTGGGTGGTGGTGGTCCGTGGAGGTAAGTGAGAAGGCGGAGGATAGTGGCCACATTCCTCTCAAGTGTGAGGAAACGTGGGTGAGTGAGAAAGGAGGACGGTGATGGATCCGAGGGTACAGAGGACGTGGCAAGAGCACGGAGGCTAGCGATCTCGGCCTCGAGACCAAGACGAGCTGAAGTCTGGCGGCGACCAAAAGAAGTGGACTGATGTGAAGCGGAAGTGGTGCCGAGAAGTGATGTGTAAGTGGTGCCGGCGGCAGTGGTCATGCCGGCACAGGACACAAGGCCAAAAAGGGCCTCAGAAAGATCCTCAGCAGTGATATGGCCAGGAGCACGGGTGGTGTGACTCGGGCCAGCCCCGATATCTCCCCGGGACGCAGGAATATCCTGCTCGCCTAAGTGGGCGGCAGGGGAAGGTGGTCTACGTGCGTTCGAGGGAAAGAAAGGAAGGCGCAACCCCACAAGAAACTCGGAATCGGGCGGAAAAGTCCAATCCACCACGACAGCAATAGTCATGCGAGCGGGGTTGGGGAGAATGGTGTAGGGGCGAGGGGGGTGGCCGTAGTTGAAATCAAAATGATGATCAGGACGGGGCTTAATCATATGAATATGCCGCAGGACGTCAAGATCTAGATGTGAGGGTCGTTCGACGACGGGAAGACCTCAGGTGATGTTGATATTAAATGGGGGATAAGAAGCGATGACAGTGATTATTCCCCCACGGCAAATCTTGCCCTTGCCGACCCGACTAATCTCTAGGAGCTTATAAATAAGCCAGTCGCCGGCATGGACGGGGACAGTGGGTGCCCTAAAGCTAATCCCATCATCGTCTCGAACGAAAGGGAAAGTCATGGCCCATAGAATGAAAAGATCAGGGATGGTCACGGTGCCTGACTCATCCCTGGGAAAAAATGCGGAGGATATGATCCGATGGGCCAGACGGAATATAGGATGGATGATAGAGGAGGCCTTGGCCTTGCCTCGGGGATAGCGAGGGAGTATGGTGAGGCGGAACCAAAAGTTATCGACGTCAAATTTCGGAGGGTATCCGTAGTGTCGGATAGCGTCGTCCCCAAGAATAGGGAAACCAAATATGTCATTGATCGTGTTCAGGTGAGTGCGGATGGTTCTGTTACGCACCCGAAAAATGACGGTCGACCCCGACTCACAAACGAGTGAGAAAAGAAATTCAAGTGTGAAGGACGGGTAAGACATGGCATGAGTGTTGAGGAAGGCCACCCAAACTAAGTTTGCAAAGAGGGTCTCGACCTCGATGAATACACCGAGATCGATAAGTGATTGGGTGTGGGCAAACTTGGTCGATAGATGCCCACGTGCATCAAGTCTATGGTAGAAGTCTTTGTGCTCTTGGTTCCCAAATTGATACCCATGCGGGCCCATCATTGGGTCCTCAGGGGGGATAACAGGTGGGGGAGGGGCCAGTGATAGTGCACGTGGTGTATTGGGAGGAAGACATGTTTGTTTGCGTCTCTTTCGAGACGGTTCCTCTTCTCGCATGATACCCTTCCCCTTATCACGATCCCGGGCCATAGTGGGTGCGTGAGTGTGATGCAAATGAGTGCAGTATATGATAAAAGAACGCACACACAACAATCAATCAAGATGATATTCTAGGGTAAAAAGTAAACTTTATCAATGGAGAGAAGTTACCTAGCAGAGGTTGGAGTTCCTTGCTTGAAATTGACCCCAATATCGTGCAATCGGACGGAGTGTGGAGCCGCGGCACTCATCTTCAGCGAAAAATCCGAAAATGGGGGATTAGGGTTTGAGAAATCGAAATGGGGGAAAGAGAGGGAGAGAGAATGATGGAGAGATGGGAGGGGTAGGGAGATGGAGAGGCTAGATGGGGAGGAGATGTCGTGGGAGAGGTTTTTCGGCCGTTGGGAAGTCGGGGAAGACGAAACGACAGCGGAAACGGCGAGATCGGGCGAGGAAATGAACGGTCGGGCGGGGGTTTATTTATAGGGTTTAAGTCGAACCGATTGGGTGAGTTGTCACCCAATCGGTTGACTTTTAGGTCTAGATTTTTGGCTGAAGAAATGCTACAGGCGAACCGGTCGGTTGATACCTCACCCGATCGGTTGGCCGCTCCAAAAAAATTTCCGAAAGTTTGGTACAGCTCACCCGGTCTGTCACCCAATCGCTATACGTATCAACCGATCGGTTGATCATTTCCCAAAAATTCCCGAGAATTCAGCCCAGTTCACCCGGTCTGTCACCCGGTCTCGGCTGACTTCACCCGATCAGTTCGTTAAATGACTGATACGGCCGGCATCTGATACATCCCAACCGATCGGGTGAGTTATCAACCGATCGGTTGGGGCCTTGTTTTCTGCAAAAGTGCATAAACGGCCTTGGTCCCTCAACGGAAGTTGTTGCGGCTGGATTTATTTACTAAAAATAGACGAAATAAAGTGAAAACAGTCCTAAAAATTGGAAACAAAGGTTTAGAGCATGGGTTGCCTCTCATGAAGTGCTTTTGTTTAATGTTGTTAGCTCGACGCCCGTTGATGATGTTCAAGGTGGGCGATACGGGTGATGCCCAAAGTCTGGCATCGCTTCAATTTCACAGTTGGTAGGTTTTGGTGTAGCCGGTGGCGATAAGAAAACTTGCTCGACTACCCTCCCTTTGTTGACGGGGTCCGGGGGCTTCTCTTTCGTGTTGGCGTCCACCGCCAATCGCTTAAGGATCTGGATCTCATCCCCGGTGAGCCCCATGGGCTCTTTGCCTTTTCTCCTCTTAGGAGGAGCTTTTGTGAATCCAGGAGGGATCACATATCGGGCGAATGCCTCATCAGCAACTTCTTTCTTTGGCGAGCCAACTTGCTCTCCAAGATCTCCCAAGTGGTCGGGGGGATTTCTCGAGAGAATTTCCCAGGAGCTCGCCTCCACAGCTCTCTCTTCTTCCAACTCCAGCACATTGCATCTTTGATCGACCGGGGGATCGGGGTGCTTCATCGACAACCCCAGGTCAAACTCCACTTTTTCGGTTCCGACGTTTAGGGAAAGTTTTCCATTCTTCACGTCGATTAATACGCCGGCAGTCGCCATGAAAGGCCGTCCAAGAATGATGGGGGTGTGTGCATCCTCAGGCATGTCCATGACAACGAAGTCCACAGGCACATGCACCCCTCTGACATTGACAGGAAGGTCATCAACAACACCCTCCGGATACTTAACTGAACGGTCTGCAAGCTGTAGGGTCATTTCGGTGGGCTCCAACTCGCCCATTCCTATCCCCTTATACAGCGACAAGGGCATCAAACTGACGCTCGCTCCAAGATCGACGAGCGCACGATGTATCTTTACCTCTCCGATCGCACAAGGGATAGAGAAGCTCCCCGGGTCCTTAAGCTTAGGAGGATTTGCTCGCTGGATAAGAGCACTACATTCTGCTGTCAGAACGACCTTCTCTTTTCTCGATCCTCGTGTCACCAAGTCCTTCAGAATTTGGCATAGGAGGGGATCGTCTCGATAGCTTCGAGGAAGGGGATTAGCAAGCTCAGATCTTTGACCATGTCAAAGAATTTGCCATACTTCTCATCTATTTTGGCTTGGGCAAGCCGTTGTGGAAAGGGCACAACGGGCTTGAATACTCTGAGGCTCCCTTCCTCATCCATTTTCTTCTCCTCTCCATGGACTCCCTCCGGAGAAGTTAGCTTTGGCGACGAAGCACCGTCGTCATTTAATTTTTCAATTGGTCGTTCCACGACCAACGGTGCTTCCGGTTCTTTAGGGGGCACTCTCGTGGGGATTTGCATTCCGCTCCTCAAGACGATAGCGGACACGTTCGCATGTTCATGCGTGAGTGCCAAGGTTTGATTAGCCCCCCTCGGGTTTACTTCAGGCTGTGGCGGTAATAGATTCTGTGGTCTCTGAAGGTTCGCCACTTGTAACCCCAGCTGGGTCACCTGATCAGTGAGGACTCTCTGTCCCATCTCCAGCTTCAGATTTATCTTCTCCTGGTTGGCGATGTATTGAGTCAAGAGGGACTCAACCAGAGAGATGGCCCTCTGCTGGCCATATTGTTGCTGGATGGGCTGCTGATTCCTTGGAGCAAATTGCTGGTTTTGTTGTGGAGGTTGTTGCTGCTGAAATTGCTGCTGCTGAAACTGCTGCTGGGGCCTAGTCGGCTGATATATCTGTTGTTGTTGCTGCTGAGTCGGCTATTGATAAGGCGCCCGGTAGATAAGGTTGGGATGATTTCGATTGTTTGGAGAGTAGGCCGGGTTGGAGTTGGTCCGTGGTGGAAAAGACGCATTCCCCGTAGGATTGTAAAATAATGCGCTCGCCTGATCCAAAGGTGGTGAGATGTCACCACCGTCGAATTCTCCAAAAACTTCAGATTCCACCGCAGCAATCTGTTGTGTACCGGTGCCACCGGTGCCTACCATCAATGCTGAGATCTAGGTCGACAACAAGTCAAACTTGCTGGATAATTTGTCGACGTCCTTGACTCTGTGGATGCCCCCAGATCTAGGTGTGGCTCTCTCGTCACACCACCGCTCATTGTTAGATGCCATATTTTCTAGAATCTGTTCGGCATCTTCTTCGCTTCTTGACATAAAGGACCCTCCAGCCGCGGTGTCCATGGAAGATTTCAAATCGTCCCTCAACCCATTATAGAACAGATTTATGATCTGCCACTTGGGGAGCTCATGGTGGGGACATCTCCGCTGCATCTCCTTGTATCTGGTCCAGGCTTCGTGCAGAGACTCGTGGCTGGCCTGGGAAAAGGAGGAGATCTCACTCCTCAGATTCATGGTCTTCTCCGGAGAAAAGAACTTCGTCAGGAAAGCATTTGAGAGCTTCTCCCAGGTGTTGAATGTATTCGGGTCCTTCCCCCTAAGCCACAGCTTGGCCTTATCTCGCAGAGAGAAGGGGAATAGCTTCAGACGGATCGCCTCAGTTGTGACACAGTTTATCCGGAAGGTGTCACATTTCTCCAAGAAGGAGTCCAAATGTTCAATGGGGCTCTCCATGGGTGCACCCGAAAATTGATCCTGCTGGATCCACGTCACCAAAGACGGCTTAAGCTCGAAGCTTTGGGCCGTAATAGCAGGAGGACGAATGGCGGAGGTGGACTCGATGGATGTCATCGAGTACTCCAGCAGGGACTTGTGAGGCGGGGTGTTCTCCCCCCATGGTTTCAGGATCCTCTTTTCTTTGCTTCTCGACGGACAAACGCCTTAGGGTGGCGTTTATCTCTGGATCAACTGGAATCAAGTCTCGAGACTTCTTGAACTCCTGCGAATGAAAAACAACAAACACCCGTGAAGCGAAAAGTGGGAAAGAAACAGATAAGATAAAAAATAAAAATAAAAATAAGAAAATAAAAAGGAAAAAGAAGATTGAGAAAATTATCGCGAGGTAGGGATGAGAGCTAGACACAAGGGTTCATTAAATCCTAAAATTACAAGCACGTTGCCTCCCTAGCAACGGTGCCATAAAGCTTGACGTCCCCGGGTTGTGCGTGTTTGATGTGTGCAATAATATGATTGGGGGCGTGAGATTTAAATGTTTGTAATCACAATCGCACGGTGTTGTAGTGTGGCTTGGGGGTCGAACTCAGGGAGGCGTGGATGTGCTTGTGTCAAGAAGGACAAAATTCACCCCATGGGCGAGCTAGCCCGAATCGAATAAATGGTTGTCACAGTAAGTGGAATACAAGGGATAAACAATATAAAGGGAAAACCCGGGACTTTGGTTTCCACCCTATCGTACGATTCTCACCGATACGGCCTACGGGTAGGATAACGATCGGAATTAGGGTCTAATGGTGAGACGTTGCCTCTAAGAGTGGTACCAGCATCCCATGGGCCCGATATTCCGGTCGGTGCCCAGGACGATACGCCGGACTTCCCGGGTTCGGTCAGTGGGCACTCCTATGTCCATTAACACTGACCGACTCCGGGAGAACTAAGTTTGCAACGATAACTCCCAACGTCTTATCCTGCCACTCCCACACGCTAGGATTCGACGTCTACGCTAAGGGTGTGAGCTATGGCTAGGGAGTCAACCGCCAAATTTATTCCCCCTTGGCCCAACGGTCAAAGGCGGTCTTTTTCCCGTCGATGACAATAAAACACCCTGCGTAACCGTTAGATTCCTAATCCCTATCGATTTCCTAGTCCTATGGACGCATCGGAAAGAACCCACGAAGGGGTTTCCACCAAAATCCCAGATTTGGGAACTACTTAGACATATTTAGTAAAAAGCGATCTAAAGTAAAATCGACCTTTAGAAACATGATCGGGCGATTGAAAAGCAGTAAGAGCAATGCTAATAACACTATATTAAAGTTTGACAAAGATCGGAAAAATTACAAATATCTGATAAATTACAGCCGTCAAGACAGAGAAAAAACAGCAAAAAATAACAACTCTCGTTTCTGGAAAACCTAGGGGTCCTATATATAGAATACGAAATCACCCGATCAGATGAAAAGTCACCCGATCGGGTGACCTGCTTCGTTTCTTCGGCAGCGCAGAATAGGATTCCACCCGGTCACCACAGCACGGTCGGTTGAAGGTTGAAGTTGATCGGTTGGATCTTTGTGCCGTCAGGTGAACCGGTCGGTTGATCTCTCTGTGTTGTGGCTTCGGAGAATCGGCTACAGGTGAACCGATCGGGTGAAAGTCACCCGATCGGTTGGCATTCAGCGTCAGAATTCCAGAGAGTTGGGGCGTTTGAATCGGTCACTGAACTGACCGGGTGACTTCTTGGCCGCTCCAACTTGTGTCCGGGTGGTGCACGCGTGCATCACCCGATCGGTTGGAAATGACCAACTAGTCGGGTGAGGGGCTGAAAGATGCGATCTTCGTCGTTTGACCCCCTGGATCATGCATGACTCCTCCCGTTGCTCCGGGGACTCATGATATCGTCGTTTTATGTCCCCTACGCCTGTAAATTCCTTCAAAACACAAAAAACATGGAAAAGTGAAAGAAAACAATAAAACACAAGAAAACGAATACAAGACGGCGGAAAATACGGAAAAACACGGAAGAAAACGTGCGCAAATATATGAAATATAAACGCACGTCAGAAAACCAAGGCCAGAAATCCCATTTTCCTTATTCTTTCCCTTAGATACGATGCTGCATGCTAAGCTTGGGAGGGTGAATTCTTTTGACCATATGAGTGAGTACGACATTAGAGTGGAGTTGTGCATGAATGGGGATTTTTGATAATGCTTAAAATTAGTGAAATAACTTGGCTTGGAGATTTCTTATAATTCGACGTGAATATGTGAATGCCATGACTTCTATTCCATTCTTTATTGCATGCTTAGAGTGGTTATTATATGCTTCATTTATAACCTTTGATTGAAAAGTGCATCGCCAACATTCGTATATTAGATCTTATGATTGCATGAAGTGGATATAAATTGATTGTATGAATTTAGAGAGTCTCTTTCTTTGCTCTTAAAAGCTTGCAAGTACCAAATTTTTTATAAGATATGAAATCTCTATAGCATGTGTTTCATTTTTCGAATTGTCATGATATGTAGCTTATGGCGTGAGATTTGCCCGAATAATCTAGTGCCTCCTCCATTTTTCATCCTTTTCATATTTCCTATTTTTATTGCCTGGCGAGCCTCCTATTCGTCTTCATCGAAGACGAGTAAAAGGTAAGCTTGGGGGGATTTTGATGTGTCCATATTTTTCATACATTTATTGCATCATTTCATATCATATTCACCATCCACAGTTCATTTTTTCATATATTATAGCGCTTCTAACGCTATATTCGAGTTTGTATAGAATTGTGGATTTTCAAGAACTTTGGAGCGAATCGGAGCTATTATAGGACACAGACACATCCGAGACGTTCGGAGCATCATTGGCTAGGTTCCATAGGTGTTCAACAAGGCAAGGAAGAATATTTGAGGAGAGGAGGTGAAGAGAGCGAGAGTTGAGAGCTCTTGGGGCAACTGGAGTCTGTTTCCCAGGCTATTCGGTCGAGTCGATCAGCACTCGACCAAGCCGACACGAAGAAACTCTAGCGAGAACGGACACGCCCCTCTCGACCAAGTAGACAGCCAACTCGACCGAGCTGCATCCAAACAGAGCAACTATTCTGAGCCATTCTCTAAGCAATGGAGCTCGACCGAGCAACCAAGCGTACTCGACCACGCATACAATCTACTCGATCCGAGTTTCCACCAAAGAGAACAGTGTTTTGAGGAGAGTTCATGCCTACTGTAGCTCGACCGAGTGGAGGTGCTACTCGACCGAGTAGCCCGGATCAGCCCACAGCCAAAGAAGCAGTAAATCGGAGCCGAATGTTAGCTCGATCGAACGGCGTCGCTACTCGACCGAGTAGGGCGCTGTGGCCAGATTAGTTAGTGGGCTTAAGTGCCCATATTTTCTGATTTTTGTGGGGTCGATAACCCTTGTAAATTAGCAGGATTTTAACCCTTTATTAAGAGCAACTATTTTTCTTTAGCTTAGTTTTCTAGAAGAGAGTTCTTAGCCGTCGCTATTTTGTAGAAGACAAAGTTCAAATTTTTATTAGTCGCCTTTGCTTTGAATCTTGTGCCCTTAATTTTCTGTGTTTGCTTGTTGATCAACGATGTTTTGGTAACAATCTTCTATCTTTATATGCTTTATTTAATGTCTTCAATTGCGATGTTGATCTCTCTAGTCTTTTTCGAATTTTCTATTGTCATGTTTATGATCCATGGTAGTCTTATCCAAGGCTAATGGATTAGCCCCATGATTCTAGGAATTTGTTGTAAATTTAGGATTTTTAGGTTGTTTTGGTGAAAAAAGGGATGTGATTTGGTTGATCTAGCCATGTTTGTAGTAGATTCCATATCTGGTTTGCGTTCCACAAGGTGTCGCATATCTTGCAAGGATATCTTATGAACTTAATTAGTATGTTAGTGAATCCAATTAGGGTTCGTGACCACGATAATGGCGTTCACTTTGACGGGACCTACCGACATCCTATATTGCTAATTGATGACTATGATAGTAGCATCAATGAAGAGCCACCAATTCACAAATCGAAGCTCTAATCCACGAGGTGGTATGAGCAGAGATTGAGTATAGTTATGGTACTTAATGCACACATCGGCTGAAGTCATCCACGAGGTGGAACTACACATGATACGTTAGACAAGTGATACAATAAGAGTTGGTCATGAGTTCTGCATCTTAGATGCGACAATCTCCCCTTAATAAAGCCAATCCAATGTAAGAATCCTAACCTAGCATTGACATCCGACGACCCTAGTGGTGAGTCCTATTTCCCTAGGCTTTTTATTTTGTTGATAATCTTGATAAGATATATTTTGTGACAACTAATTTGAATACGCCTGCTGACATTGTTCTGAGATCTGAAAAATACCCAAGTTAATTACCATCACCTCCCTATGGGTTCGACATCTTTCAATACTTCAAAGCCTGACACCGTCCACTTGCTGTAATTTCTGGGATTAATTTAGGAATGCATCTAGCCTTGGCACTATCAACATGGATTTATCTCCGTGTGATTCGTGTCATAACTAGGTGGGTTTTGAGGTTAATTCTGGGTGCATCAATCGCAT
Source organism: Scilla litardierei (assembly GCA_030789695.1). Lineage (NCBI taxonomy): Eukaryota > Viridiplantae > Streptophyta > Magnoliopsida > Asparagales > Asparagaceae > Scilla > Scilla litardierei. The sequence continues at coordinate 491,302,414 of CM061142.1, read as the reverse complement.
GTCTCATCTTGCCCAAACTTCTTAAGTGTTCTCAACTTTTGCTCTAGCGCCTGTAGGCGATGTAAGTAGGTTTTACAAGTGCCTGCCCAAGGTACATGTGCCTATATATACGACTACAGTTGGCTGTCCAACACTTGCCCAGAACTTTGATTTTAGTAAGTTAAACACTTATGCAACAGATGACTAACGTTGATTTTCCAGTCGCCTGCCCATGGCACATGCATTTGTGGATTCCACATCAGTCGTCTGTCCTAGCATACCAAGAATTTTTAGTTTTCACAACTTACACACTTAAGGTATCAGTCGCTTGTAGAAGGTTTCACAGTCTCCTGTCGGTTTTCAGGTGCCTGTCCAACCTTCATCAGTCGACTGACTTAGGTGGTAAGTTACTGTTTGAATTCTAACCTACACTTTGACATAATCCAGCAGGTGACTGTCCGTTCTTCATCAGTCTCTTGTCCTGGTTGCAAAATCAATCCGTTGAGATTTTCCACATAGATTTTAAAGGGGATTTTGTGTATTTTGTTTGAGGGTTTTAGAGAACTTATAAAAGGGGCTTCTACTGTTCCATTAGGAGGCTCTTAGCCATTCAAGCATTAATCCTCTAAGCTCTCTAGCTTTCAACTCTTTCAAACCCTAAATCTCAATCTTATATTGTCTTCGAACTATAACACATTTATCGTCCTTTAGCTTTGGTGAAGACAACAACAAGAGCTTCTCTCTTCTTGGAAGAGACATCAACACACAACACACTTTGCTCCTTCAAGTTCTACTTCAAGGCATAGGTGATTCGTAAGTGTTGTCATTTCAAATTTCATTACTTTCATATTTGAATTCACTCTCGATCTATGAGAGTGGGTTGCGTGATCCCAAGTTATGGGAGTCAAGGACATCGATTGTGGACTGATTACACTTGTAGGGTTGCTATAAGTGGGTTTAAAGGAAACCTCAAGTTAGGGTTCTAACTTGAGTATCCAAAGATATCCTGGTGGAAGAGACGTAGGATTACCGGGAAGAAGTTGGGTTTGACTTAGGTAATCCGAACCCTTGAAACATACTTATGTTGGCATTGTTCATTGTATTAAATTCTTATTTCCACATCTTTGTTGGATTAGATGTTAGACCCATTTAGCTCAAGACTTACGATAGCGGTGATACGTTAGCCCTCTCTCTCTCTCTCTCTCTCTCTCTCTCTCTCTCTCTCTAATTGAATTTCCTTCTAGTCAATTTATCTTTTCCCTCTGTCACACCAATCTCATGGCTATACAAAAATCGTCACCAATCCCTGATCCAAACCTTCGCCTTTTTGTGTTCGACACCCGCTGCTTAAGACCCGAACACTTGCGGTATTTAAATTCTAATAAGTTTTTGGCATTGTTGCCGGGAGGCAAACGGCTTGACTTCGTATTGTTGGATAGTTTAATAGGCCATGTTTATTCTCTATCTTCATATTTTTATTTCTTTTGATACTATTTATGATACCAACGTTTCTCATAACTTTTGTATCTTTTATGCATATGATAAGTCTCAGTTTAGGAAATCTGGTGCCACTGCCCCTGAGATAGAAGCTACATTCAGAAGATTGAATGGAGAGCAGCGTCGAAAAGCACAACATGATAAGATGGCCAATGAACAAGAACCTTCGAAGTCCCTCATGGACTTTTTGATGCCGACAAGTAACCCAATTTCTAGCATCAGGCGTCCCACCGTCCGAGCAGTGTAGTCCAAGCTGAAGCCTGGGTTGATCTAATTTATTTAGTGGCCACCACACTAAGAGCCCCAATGAGCACTTGACCAATTTTTTGGAGAATTGCGACACGATAATTCTTAACAACGTCACAGAAGATGCCATCAGATTGAGGTTGTTCCCATTCTAACTAAGGGACAAAGCAAAAGAATGGATGAAGAGTAACGAAGAAAACATATTCACTATGTGGGACTCGTTAGCTAAGGCATTTCTAAACAAGTTCTTCCGCCAGGTAAGACAGTAAAGCTTCACAATAAAATCACCTCCTCTGGGCAGCATGTTCAAGAGAGTTTATATGAAGCATGGGAGCGTTATAAGGAGCTCCAAATGAAGTGCACACACCACAATATTATAGAGTAGATGTTGATACACACTTTCTATATCAGACTTAAGCACCAAGTGAAGATATCTATAGATGATGTAGTAGGTGTTGCTATCATGACCAAAACTTTGGAAGCAGCAAAGGCGTTGTTGGAAGGAATGGCCTCCAACAACTATCACTGGCAAAATGAAAGAGAGTCCGTGAAAAAGGATGGTAAGCTGGAGGTAGATGTGATAACCCTTTCTGAGAGCAAGTTTGAAAGCTTGGCTTAAGAAATATCTAAAATCAGATCTGAAGCAAAGGGACCCTCTTCCTCCTCTACCGTAGTGGCAAATTGCGAAGTATGTGGAAAACAAGGAAATCAAGCTTTGGAGTGCAAATTTGGAGCAGTTCAAACCAAAGGATTGTCGGTAGAGCAAGCCAGATGCTCTTTATAATCAAATGCCACATGGGAATCCTTCCCCCCGACTTTCAACATAGGATGGCGGAACCACCCAAATTTTTTGTATTAAGGTGGAAATCTACATGCCCTGCCCACTCAGCAAGTAGGATTTCAGTAACAAAGGCCTCTGGGAAACGCTTCTCAACCACTACAGATGTCTGGCCTAGAGGCTATTATGGAGAGTTTCATAGCCATGCAATCCCAAAGAAATGACGGTTTCCAGAATGCCCATGTGCAAGTCAACTCGAGGATGGTCATGCTCATTATCTCCAACAAGATGTCGGAGACGCAAGTAGCTCAATTGGTGCAACAAGTAGGTGCCATGGTGAACAACCAAGGAGCACTTCCCGCACAACCCGAGAAAAATCTAAGAATGATGAACGTCGTAATGCTAATGAGCGAGAAGCAGTTAGTGGGACCATCTATCATCATCAGTCTCCAAAGTGAGCACCACATCCCTGAGAAGAATGTCGCCTCTGAAGAAATCAAAGAAAGGGAAGAAGCTGTAAAGCCAACATGCGCGTATGTACCACAAGTGATGTTTCCGTAAAGGCTAGTTGAAGCCAAGTTGGAATAAAAATATGGAAAATTCTTTCACGCCCCGCTTTCCAAAAATATGGAGGCGAAGCGTGACAAGGCCAGCTTAGGCCGGAGCTGAGAAGCTCGGACCCAATAAGCGTCTGTTAGGGTACCATTTTAAAATTTTCAAGTTCTTGCATTTATAAAGTTCGAAACAACAGAAAGTACAGAAGGAAGGTTGAATTCATTAATATAATTTAATATCCAGCGAGTACAAAAGTCTAAAGAGAGGAAAGCCTAAGCATGGCTACAAACTATCGAAAGAGGGAACTAAAAGTAGTAACCTCTGAAGGTGGCGACCGAAAAGTCCTCAAGGTCTAATCCTCGTCAGCATGTACTCTATGGTGACGTCCTCGGGCTCCACGTACTCCGGTAAGTCTGCCGCATCGACATACTCTGGCTCAACACCTGACGTACATCACTACTGGAAACTGTCAAGACTCTACTGTACGTCAGGTAAAGTCTACAAGAAACTGTCAGACTCTACTGCAAGTGCACCATATTATTAAACATCGTTTTACTGGTTGATTAACATGCTAGGGTTATACTGAACTGTAAAAGTAGTAACGCAGCAGGAAAGTAAAGCGAGACAAACAGTAGTCGTAGCGTGTGCTACCGACTACGGGACTATCCTAAAGGTGTCAGAACAAGACGGAAACAAGACACGACACGAACGACAGGACGAGTAAAACACGAAGGGTTCACACCTTACGGTTTGAGGGGGATCAGACCCTCTCCCCGTGTGCACGCTCAACCCTACCCCAAACCCCAGAACTCAGGACAGGAAACACGGAGATCACTTTCGCAAGGAAAGCACCTGAAACGCCAGTAGGATTTTTGTAACACGGAGATCACTTCCGCAAGGGAAGCACCTGAAATGCCTGTAGGCTTTTTGTAACACGGAGATCACTTCCGCAAGGGAAGCACCTGAAACGCCCGCAGGCTTTTTGTAACACGGTCACAGGAATCACTCTCGCATGGAGAGCATCCGAAACGCCCGAAGGCTTTTTGTGTAACAGTGACATGACATGACAAGTGTAGGAAGGGTTATTCTAGGGTGTCCACACTCACGCACACACATGGCAATCCTACGGTGTCAAAAGTTGTTGTTTGTCGAGCTTAGACTTCGTCGTCAAGTCTAAGTCGTCAAGGCGTCCCGGACGCTATCATTTCACGTCTGGTCCTACACACACTCACAGTCTAACAGTTCTAATAGTTCAAGACCAAGACACGGTTGAAAATGCAAGTGGGTGCACTTACCTGCGGTGGCGAGTGTGTAGTCCGTCCGGGGCGTCTCGTCCTGGCGTCGCGTCCGCGGTAGTCCGTCTGAAACAGTGTTACGGCGACGGTGTCAGGTCGTGATTTCCACCAAATCCTATTAAGGTTTGTTTCTAGGTTATCGGGGCTATCCTATTCGTCAACGTCACATTTTTGGTGTTTCGTTCAGCCTGAATCGACCACTACCCTTTATGCACAGAAAAGTTGTCCGACGGTCGATCTTTCTATGGTGAGCAGCGTTTTACAAGTATTGAAAGTAAATTTAGTTATAGGTGTCCAATTTTAGTTTAGGGTTTGATTAGCTACGGTGTGGGTTTTGCTACTCGTTAGGGAAACTAACATCGTGATGTCGTCCAACAAGCGGAAGTCGGGTCTGAACGGCGAAACGTCAGCGTCGTCTAGAACTCCTCGGCCGCGGGTAGCACAGCGAGGTACCTCTGGACAGTAGGGTGACGGTGTGAAATCAGCGAGCTAATCAGCGATCTTCCTCCCGTTGCGAGTAGCGCAACGGTTCTTCACGATAACGGCGACATCGGCTAAAAGTACGTGCGTACGACAACGCACGTGAACTCTGAGAGTACAAGGGGGCTGTTGGTAGATGAAGTGGGACCAAAGAAAGATGCTCGGCCTGGTGGATGGCCGACGGTGCGAGCGCACGGTGGTGGGCGGCCGTGAGAAACCGGGGAGGACAGATTCGCGCCACGTCCGTTATCGCGCATCTCAGTGAAATTTCAGAGACGAACAGCGGAAACGGGAAGTTGCAGTGAGTAAAGGACTTCAAGACGAAGCCAACGGCAGTGGAGTTGTCACCGAGGGTGGTCGGAGGTGGCCGTCCGCAGGCGGCGAAGTTCAGCTTCCAGATCTGTGAAAAAACAGCCGATACGGCGTGTTCCGACGAGTATTCCGGGAGCTACAGGTGGGCTATGAGTGTGAGGGACGTTGCAGTTGGTAGGGGGTTTCGATAGAAATCCAACGGCGGTAGGGTGGTCGTCGTAGGTGGCCGGATGGCCGGTGGGCATGAGTTTTTTCGGCGGTAGCGCAGATTTGTAAAACTGTTATTTGGGTTGTGTTTGAAAGCGTTTTGAGGGAGATAGAGATGAGGGAAGAGGGTAAGGGGAGTTGGAGATGCTTGGGGGGTCAGAGAGGAGTTGATAGGGGGTGGTGGTCGTCAGAGGGGGTGGCCGGAGCGGCGGAGGCGGCCGTTTTCCAGCGGGCGCGCACAGCAGGCCTGTGCGCAGAATTTCGGCCAAAAAGCTTGGTTTAATGGTGTTTTTGGAGCTTGGAGAGGTGGAGATAGGAGAGGGAAAGGTTGAGGGGTTGTGTGGGGAGGAGAGGGTGGCCGGAGGGTGGCCAGAGGTGACGGTGGTGGCCGGAAAAGTGGGTTAGGTGGCTGTCCACAGTTTCGGCCATGGGAGGGAGTTCTTTTTGGGTGTTTCAATGGGGAAGGAGAAGAGAGAGGAGGGAGAGAAGAGGGAGAGGGAGTTGGTGGATGGCCGGAGTTCACCGGAGGGTGGCCGGAGCTCATGCATGGCGAGGTTGAAGAAGGAGAGGGCCAGCGGCTGCGTTTGCGTTGATGCCTAGGGTTTTTTGTTGGGTTGTTTTTAACATGAAGAAAGTGGCTATAACAAGTTAGAATGGTGTGTAGTTTAGCAAAGTGGGAGAGAGTGTGTGAGAGATAGGGTGTGCAAAAGAGGGAAAACTAATGTGAGGGTAGCCCCAGAAATCACTCATGATACGTAAGGAATCCTAGTAGATTTGATTAGCAATCTGAATTCGAAATTGATTAGCGACTAATCAACGGCTGAGAATTGATTAGGGGATATCTTCCACTACGGGCATCTGAAAAATAATCTGAAAATACCGGGATGATCATGGAGACGAGAAGTACGGGGCTACGGTGTCCGATCATGTGTTACACCTACCAAAAATTATCGTAAAATCGGGAACCGCGTATTGGTGCCAAAAGACCAAAACGCCCTTCCATTCAACGTTGTTTTGCGAGAAAACGAGCCGTGAGATGACATTCCCAAAAATTACCATAAAATTCTACACTTCCATACGGTCACAACGGCATATCACATCGTATATACCAAAACCAAGAAAGAGTCAAATAAAATACGGGTATGAAAGGTACGTGCACGTAGAAAATACGAACGGTCGGAAAGCGGCCGTTACATTCTACCCACCTTAGAAATGATTCCGTCCTCAGAATCACCTATAATAATAATAATAATACCTATAAACACTTAAGCATATAACTCCCATCTTCCACACAATGATCTCTAATCCTATAACTTCAACATCGTTCCTCAAATAATCCATCGTAACCCGTCTTTTCACTAGATAATGCCACGACTAAACTCACATTCTAACACTTAACAATAGACACATCACTGCTGTTCAAATTTCCAACTCCAAGTTCTCATAAAAGAATAATAATCATCTTCTAATACCATTCCACTTCACTAAACATCATCGCTCAATAACATCTTTAAATTTTTCAATCTCTTCCCAATATTAATCAATCGCAAAAAATGATGTTCTAGTCAATCACCAATCCAAGACAAAATCTTTGTCTATCTTATAGCACCTTTCACAAATCAACAATCGCCGTGTCCTCAATACATTCTTTGTCATATCTTCCCATAAATTTATCTGCCGAATAATTGAACTATCAAAAATCACATCTTATCCTACTCACTATAACTAATCACAACCAATATTAAGTCCGACTACCTAACCATCCAATTATCTCAACACGTCTTGTTATTCCCAATGTCTTCTCACGTCAACATTAACAATCAAGTCTTGATGCTTTAAATGATCTACTCATTCTCATGATCACCCTAACTCATACTATACTCCGTCTTAGCCACTCTTATCTATCACTCGTCCAAGTTTCAGATCAACTAAGTACTCATCTCCCTATACATAATTTCATCCAATCAGAGTTTTCCATTGGGTCCTTTACACATCGGTATTATAAATAAGTCTTGGACACCTCGTTTTATTTTTCATCCGAAGGAAATCTAATCTAACATCTTTGTGCTCAAGATCAACCAATCACCTCTACGACATATCTCATATCCACCCTATGCCTATCCGCAACTATAATCCTATAACAATAATAGATAGCACTAACAATATCATAACAAATACAAAAAAAATATTTTAACACTCCGAAGAGAGAAAAGAGAAGGAGAGGATGTTTTAAAAAACATGTGGGAAAAACGTGTGGAGTTGTGGTATTGAATGAGGGAGGATAGGTGGGTTGTGATCTCGTGGGCTAGTTTCAAAACTTTAAAGATTTGGTTTAAAAGAAAACAAAATTTTGATACAATCATATGCAGCCAAAGATAAGTCATACCATAATATGAAAGACTAAGTCTAAGGAATTACATGCTATGACGCTATTCACACCTATATGAAAACTATCATTTAGACAACTCCATATGTATGTCATGGACCACATTGAGTATGCATACATGGCACAAGAGACAAACATCAAGATCCTAAAAGTAAAACACTTATACATGTCTACACACTATACCTATGTACATACACCACGATGACATTACAAAAAAAAACAAGTGCCCACTACTAAACTAGATTGCACAGACAACTACAAGCACCATGTCTACATGATAGGAAGGGACCGGAACCAAAAGCGAAATGAAACAAGATCAGAAGAAGCGAGTTTGGATAAGGCATGGATAAGGAGGTGATTGGTTGGATGGAACTAAGATATTGCTCTAAATAAAAATAAAGAAAGATCACGTGTGAAATACTGTATCTTATATTTTTATACTTACAAAAATTAGGTAGAGAAAAATGAGCAGATGGTCGAAAATTACAATTCTGAAAAAAGTAAGACGAAGGAAAGAAGGGTAGGGTGAGAAACGATTGTTTTGCAAATGAAGATAGGTTTACACAAAGATTTTGAAATGTGATCACGAACAACATAGAACTGATATAATAATAAAAAAATTGGAGTTCCCTCTAGTTTAGAAAATATTCTAAAAGTATGTACGGTAAGTGGTTAGAAATAGATTTCGTAGTTTAGAAAAATGATATATTGAATTTCCAAAATGGTAACAAAGTTATAAAACTAAAATACGATGGATACCGATTCGAAAATAAGTAAGAGACCGTAACTTAAAATTTTACGGCCAAGAAGGTTTCAAAATTTGCGAAAGAATTTTAACTCAACCGAAAGTTAAGAAATTTTAAATATTTAATAAGAGTTTTCAAAGAAGTTAAACTGAGCGAAGAATTTAATAATGAATTTCAAAAATACTTTTAAAGGAAGCAGGATTGACAAAGGGATATATTCGAAGGATCAACGATAATTGTCAGGAAGCGATCACGTGAATCGGGGGAAAGGAAAATGATTGCATGATGGATATACCTAGGATATGATTCATGAAAGCTACGATGAAACTCTACGGCCGATAACACAGAAGTGTAATGATCAGGAAGATGCTAGAAGTCAGTGGTTCTAATTATCGGGCCGTCTAAATATTAGGGTAAGCTCAACACTAAGACTTCCAAATGAACTAGACTGTAAAAGAGGGATCTCAGGGAAGGGCCCTAAGAGAATCAAGATTATGTTTCACTGGGCCCGAAGTCGATGGACCCGAGCGAACGACTAAAAGAAGGATTCTAGAACTCTAACATGGCCCGAGCCAGGAGAGAGACTACTAGGGTATCCTAAGACAAGAATTACTAAATATTAATCAAGGCGTCTGACTATCAAACTGGGACGTCTACCTAAGTCTTCCTACTATGTAAGACTGGGAAAACCTAATTCAGACTCGTACATAGATATTAAATGAATGCGGTACTCTTATTGTTCCAAACTTTTGCATGACCTGCATGGGCCACCACTAAAACCTGTCACGCCCCGCTTCCCAAAAATACGGAGGCGAAGCGTGACAAGGCCCGCTTAGGCCGGAGCTGAGAAGCTCAGACCTAATAAGCGTCTGTAGGGGTACCATTTTAAAATTTTCAGGTTCTTGCATTTATAAAGTTCGAAACAACAGAAAGTACAGAAGGAAGGCTGCATTCATTAATATAATTTAATATCCAGTGAGTACAAAAGTCTAAAGAGAGGAAAGCCTAAGCATGGCTACAAACTATCGAAAGAGCGAACTAAAAGTAGTAACCTCTGAAGGTGGCGTCCGAAAAGTCCTCAAGGTCTAATCCTCGTCAGCACGTACTCTATGGTGACGTCCTCGGGCTCCACGTACTCTGGTAATTCTGCCGCGTCGACGTACTCTGGCTCAACACCTGACGTACAGCACCAAAGACAGGAACTGTACGTCAGGTAAAGTCTACAAGAAACTGTCAGACTCTACTGCAAGTGCACCGTATTATTAAACATCTTTTTACTGGTTGATTAACATGCTAGGGTTATACTGAGCTGTAAAAGTAGTAACACAGCAGGAAAGTAAAGCGAGACAAACAGTAGTCGTAGCGTGTGCTACCGACTACGGGACTATCCTAAAGGTGTCAGAACAAGACGAAAACAAGACACGACACGAACGACAGGACTAGTAAAACACGAAGCGTTCACGCCTTACGGTTCGAGGGGGATCAGACCCTCTCCCCGTGCGCACGCTCAACCCTACCCCAAACCCCAGAACTCAGGACAGGAAACACGGAGATCACTTTCGCAAGGAAAGCACCTCAAATGCCCGTAGGTTTTTTGTAACACGGAGATCACTTCTGCAAGGGAAGCACCTGAAACGCTCGCAGGCTTTTTGTAACACGGAGATCACTTCCGCAAGGGAAGCACCTGAAACGCCCGCAGGCTTTTTGTAACACGGAGATCACTTCCGCAAGGGAAGCACCTGAAACGCCCGCAGGCTTTTGTAACACGGTCACGGGAATCACTCTCGCATGGAGAGCATCCGAAACGCCCGAAGGCTTTTTGTGTAACAGTGACATGACATGACAAGTGTAGGAAGGGTTATTCTAGGGTGTCCACACTCACGCACACACATGGCAATCCTACGGTGTCAAAAGTTGTTGTTTGTCGAGCTTAGACTTCGTTGTCAAGTCTAAGTCGTCAAGGCGTCCTGGACGCTATCATTTCACGTCCGGTCCTACACACACTCACAGTCTAACAGTTCTAATAGTTCAAGACCAAGACGCGGTTGAAAATGCAAGTGGGTGTACTTGCCTGCGGTGGCGAGTGTGTCGTCCGTCCGGGGCGTCTCGTCCAGGTGTCTCGTCCGCGGTAGTTCGTCTGAAACAGTGTCACGGCGACTGTGTCAGGTCGCGATTTCCATAAAATCCTATTAAGGTTTGTTTCTAGGTTATCGGGGCTATCCTATTCGTCAACGTCACATTTTTGGTGTTTCGTTCAGCCTGAATCGACCACTACCCTATATGCACAGAAAAGTTGTCCTGACGGTCGATCTTTCTACGGTAAGCAGTGTTTTACAAGTACTGAAAGTAAATTTAGTTATAGTTGTCCAATTTTAGTTTAGGATTTGATTAGCTATGGTGTGGGTTTTGCTACTTGTTAGGGAAACTAACATCGTGATGTCGTCCAACAAGCGGAAGTCGGGTCTGAACGGCGAAACGTCGGCGTCGTCTGGAACTCCTCGACCGTAGGTAGCGCAGCGAGGTACCTCTGGATAGTGGTGTAACAGCGTGAAATGAGTGAGCTAATCAGCGATCTTCCTCCCGTTGCGAGTAGTGCAACGGTTCTTCACGATAACTGCGACGTCGGCTAAAAGTACGTGCGTGCGGTAACGAGCGTGAACTCCGAGAGTCCAAGGGGGCTGTTGGTAGATGAAGTGGGACCAAAGAAAGATGCTCGGCCCGGTGGATGGCCGACGGCGCGAGCGCACGGCGGTGGGTGTCCGTGAGAAGCTGGGGAGGACAGATTCGCGCCATGTCCATTGTCGTGCGTCTCAGTGAAATTTCAGAGACGAACAGTGGAAACAGGAAGTTGCAGTGGGTAAAGGACTTCAAGACAAAGCCAACGGCAGTGGAGTTGTCGCCGGGGGTGGTCGGAGGTGGCCGTGCGCGGGCGGCGAAGTTCAGCTTCCAGATCTGTGAAAAACAGCCGATACGGCGTGTTCCGACGAGTATTCCAGGAGCTACATGTGGGATATGAGCATGACGAAAGTTGCAGTTGGTAGGGGGTTTCGATAGGAATCCAATGGCGGTAGGGTGGTCGTTGTAGGTGGCCGGATGGCCGGTGGGCGTGAGTTTTTCCGGCGGTAGCGCAGATCTGTAAAACTGTCGTTTGGGTTGTGTTTGAAAGCGTTTTGAGGGAGATAGAGATGAGGGAAGAGGGTAAGGGGAGTTGAAGATTCTTGGGGGTCAGAGAGGAGTTTATATGGGGTGGTGGTCACCGGAGGGGGTGGCCGGAGCGGCGGCGGCGGCCGTTTTTTGGCGGGTGCGCACAGCAGGCCTGTGCACAGAATTTCGGCCAAAAAGCATGGTTTAATGGTGTTTTTGGAGCTTGGAGAGGTGGAGATAGGAGATGGAAAGGTTGAGGGGTTGTGTGGGGAGGAGAGGGTGGCCGGAGGGTGACCGGAGGCGGCGGTGGTGGCCGGAAAAGTGGGTTTGGTGGCTGTCCACAGTTTCGGCCATGGGAGGGAGTTCTTTTTGGGGTTTTCAATGGGGAAGGAGAAGAGAGAGGAGGGAGAGAAGAGAGAGAGGGAGGTGGTGGATGGCCGGAGCTCGCCGGAGGGTGGCCGGAGCTCGTGCGTGGCAAGGTTGAAGAAGGAGAGGGCCGGCGGCTGCGTTTGTGTTGATGCCTAGGGTTTTTTGTTGGGTTGTTTTTAACATGAAGAAAGTGGCTATAACAAGTTAGAATGGGGTGTAGTTTAGCAAAGTGGGAGAGAGAGTGTGAGAGATAGGGTGTGCAAAAGAGGGAAAACTAATGTGAGGGTAGCCCCAGAAATCACTCATGATACGTAAGGAATCCCTAGTAGATTTGATTAGCAATCTGAATTCGAAATTGATTAGCGACTAATCAACGGCTGAGAATTGATTAGGGGATATCTTCCACTACGGGCATCGGAAAAATAATCCGAAAATACTGGGACGATCATGGAGACGTGAAGTACGGGGCTACGGTGTCTGATCGTGTGTTACACCTACCAAAAATTATCGTAACATCAGGAACCGTGTATTGGTGCCAAAAGACCAAAACGCCCTTCCATTCAAAGCTGTTTTGCGAGAAAACGAGCCGTGAGATGACGTTCCCAAAAATTACCATAAAATTCTACACTTCTATACGGTCACAACAACATATCACATCGTATATACCAAAACCAAGAAAGAGTCAAATAAAATACGTGCACGAAAGGTACTTGCACGTAGAAAATACGAACAGTCGGAAAGCGGCCGTTACAAATTCTCTTAAGCCTTAAAGAGTTAAGCTTGAACACACTGTTTCTCGATGCATTGAGGGAGATCCCCACATTTGGGCAGTTTGTCAAGGATCTTTTGAAGAAGAAAAAGGCATCCACGATAGCACTTTCAGAGGAGTGCATCGCAATCCTACAAAATAAGCTGTTGGTAAAGCTCGACAATCCACAGAGTTTCTTCATTCCCTACCTTTTAAAATACATACATATTTGTTGTGCTTTACGTGATTTAGGTTCTAGTGTGAGCCTGATGGGAGACCAAGAGCCCATTATGATTACACTCTAGCTAGCAGATCACTCGATCAGTATCCATCGGCACGTTGCATGACGTGCTGGTCCAGGTGGGAGGAATCAAAATTCCTTAAGATTTCATTATAATGGACATGGACAAAGACACGCAGCCACCTATTATATTGGGGAGACTTTTTCTAGTGACTGGTGGCGCAGTGATCGATGTGAGGAATGGCAAACTATCTTTCAGCATCTAGGATCACAAGCTAGACTAAGAATTCAGAGATAGTTTGAAGGCATCCTCGCCCAAGGAATGACTTAGCATCAATGCTTGTGAGTTCCCTAAGGAGAATCCTGAAGAAAAATTCACAAAGGGAGAACCCTTTTACCCCCTCTTTGCAACACCTTCAATTTCTTATTCTTGTTTTCCTAGCTTCTCGTTTTCTAACCCTTTCTCATGCATGAAAGTTATCTTCAAGGCGACCTAGGAGAAACGCCCGAGCGTCACTATCAAATCTACCTCAAGGAAGAAGTCGAAGACAAAGGATGTCGTTGATAGAACTGTGAAGAAGAAACCACACCATGGTTTCTTTGCCACTGCTGAGGATGCCCCCAAGAAGGTCAAAGAAGTCTATGTTCCTCCACGGTTAGAACACGTTGGAGGGGTACTCGCTAAGCCCATTGCGCCGAACAGTTATAACTTGTGGAACGTCGACCTAACGACGTTAAACAAAGCACTTAGTGGGAGGCAACCCACTAGTCTGAAACCTATCTTTGCAATCCACTATTCTGAACCATATCTTTGCGCTTTTTCATTTTAATTTAGGTTGTATAAAATTCATACGATGCTTCTAGAGGCTTTGCGCCTAATTTCCGTTCAGTTCTTGTATACAGGAGTTGGACATGGCTGTGTTGGTGCACACATGGCCGTGTCATTTGCAAAATAATAGTCCCAGAAAGAAGCAGCAGTAACACAGCCATGCTAATAATTGATACTACCATGTTGGAGTTATTACAGAATGCAAATCTTCTGCACGGATGGGTCGAATTTCCGTGCAGATCGAAGAGGAAAAACATGCCAAGTAACACAATTGTAACACTGCGGTGCTAGCTACAGGCGGTCCGTCAAGCCACTTGATCAAGTGACACGGCCGTGTCGAAATTAGGAACGGCCGTGCGACCCCAAAAATTTCCAACTTAAAGTCCTTGGCCCACCTTCTTCCCATTCGCGCCTTCCCTCATTACAAACCTCCAACACACAAATTTCTTCCTACCCATCATCCAAAATCGTCTATTCCTTCCTTCCTCAACCTCCCACTACCTCTAGACCGTAGGATCTGAATGTTTAGGGAGAAACACTATAGGGGTGGAATAATGCTTTGTAACAGTAATAAGGAAATTATGCCAAATTAAAGAACCCTTATGCAACCTTTGTGCAGAATAGAAAAGAGAGAGACCAATAACACAAGAATGCAACCACAAACATACGATTTACCCTGGTTTGGATTCATCGAGTCTCCTCAACTTCCTTGAATCCTACTCTAGTACCCCACTAGTCAACCCACTAGTGCTTAGTGCTCCACTAATACCCACTTGCTAAAACCTAACAAGTGTAAAACCAATACACCTTTTTCTTCCCTTTCCCACAACCTGGGAATGGACCACTCTCACAACCCGAGTAATTTTCAAATATCAAAGAGAAAAGAGAACCGAAATATGAAACAATTTCCACAACCTATGCCTTGAATAATACTCTTAAGAAAGAGTCATGAATGTGTGTGTGATGTGCTCTAAATGATGAGAGTATGAGCACTTACTACTTGTTTCAAGATGATTAGCAATGAATGCTAGAAGTTTGATCTTGAAAGCTTTGGAGACAAGTTGAAACTTAGAGCTTGATCTTAAATGTCTTTGAATGCTCATGAATGCTCTAGAGAAGAATTAAAGACTTGTATTTACTTGAGAGTGTATTCAATGGTATGTTAAGAGTTTATCTATCTTCTTAAGTACATACATTGAAGCCCTATAATTAAGCCACCGAACTCTGTCCAGAATCTGATAAAAATCCTATGCATTAAATACTAGAAACAGCTATTAATGTGTATAAATCCTAGTGACCAGGCACCAGATGTAAACAGACCAGGCTCCTGTTGTTTTTTTCTGACTGAGTCATAAATGCAGTCTAACAAACACTTGGTAGATGTCCGAAGAAGACTTCCCAAACGTCTGGTCCACTGCACAGACATCTGGCTCAAAGACATCAGATGTCTGATCATATAGACAGTGAGGCACTAAGTTACTGGAATATATTGGTCCGAATACCAAGACGTCTGATGTTCATTATACAAACGTGTGGTCAACTATATAGATGTTTGGTCTAGCAAGTGCATGGGGTCAAGAGCTTTGTAATACAGTAAAGGTTGTCGATCCACAGGGAAGGCGATTGGTATAAGCCTTGGGTTTATGGTTCAGAGTGGTAGGACTATGGTAGTATGGGGTGTATCCAAAAGTTTGACATTGTTACCTCTTACAAAAACAAACGATAAAAGGAGACTAGGGTCGTTGGATGTCGATGCTAAGTTATAATTCTTAGGTTGGATTGATTTCATAGTGCGAGATTGTCACGTCTTGAATGCGAAATTCATAGCCAACTATCGTTGAACTACTCATCTAACGTATCCCGTGCTTAGCCCCACCATCGTAGATGGATTCACATGTGATACAAGTATTATGATCGACAATTAATTCTCAATCTCCACTCATGCCACTATCGTAGGTTAGAGTTTCGATTTGTAATGTGATGGCTCTTATTGATGCTACTATCGTATATCATCAATTAGGGATATAGAGACATCAGTGAAGACCCATAAAGAGCATGCCACTATCGTGGATCACGAACCCTAAGTGAATCAACTAATGACCCTAATCAAGCCTATATGTCAATTTCTACGGCATGCGCCACTATCGTGGATCACGAATCCTAGCTGAGAACCCTCTAGAATTGGATAGATCAATCACATCACAACATTATTCACCAAATTAACCTAAAAGTCATAGCTTTAGAATCTAAAACCTAAAAGCCTAGGGTTCATCCATTAGCCCCAATGGAACTACTCACAGTTCATAGCAAAAGCAAAAAAAACAATAATAGCAATTAAGTTAAACATCATCGCAATCATTGATAACCAATAACAATCAAAATGGAGAAGAAAACAATACCAAACTAATAGAGAACGAGAAGTCTCTTAAGAAAATTAAGACCCAACAAGTCTCCACGCAATAATCTTCTCCAAAAATCCAATCTTTGCTTAAGAGAAAAAATAGCTGCTACTCTAAAACGAATTTAAAACTAAGTTTTGGCTCCTCCTTAACATATGAAGAATATTATTTTTATACTTATGGGGTTGGACCCATAAAAACAATTAAAACCCTCAATCCGAGTTGTTTTCTGCGTTTGTGAGCCGCCCGACTCGACCGAGTGGCAATGCCACTCTGTCCGAGTCGGGCTCCTAAGTCACGTCGTCCCTTGTTTAATGCCTTATGTCTTGAACTTGAAGAATTTCCACTCGGACCGAGTGGATGGTTGACGCCCCCTGGATAGCGTGTGTTTTGGCGTGCAATAATATGATCGGGGGTGTGAGATTTAAATATTTGTAACCGCAAGCACACGGTGTTGTAGTGTGGCTTGGAGGTCGAACTCAGCGAGGCGTGGATGTGCTTGTGTCAAGGAGGATCAAATTCACCCCATGGACGAGCTAGCCCGAACCGGATTATAGTTGTCACAGTAAATGGAATGCAATGGATAAACAATATAAAGGAAAAACCCGGGACTTTGGTTTCCACCCTATTGAGCGACTCTCGCCGACGGCCTACGGGTAGGATAACGATCGGAATTAGGGTCTAATGGTGAGACGTTGCCTCTAAGTGTGGTACCAGCGTCCCATGGGCCCGATATTCCGGTCGGTGCCCAGGATGATACGTCGGACTTCCCAGGTTCGGTCAGTGGGCACTCCCGTGTCCATTAACACCGACCGACTCCGGGAGCACTAAGTTCACAACGATAACTCCCAACGTCTCATCCTGCCGCTCCCACGCGCTCGGGTTCAACGTCTACGCTAAGGGCGTGAGCTATGGCTAAGGAGTCAACCGCCAAGTTTATTCCCCCTTGGCCCAACGGTCAAAGGCGGTCTTTTTCCCGCCGATGACAATAAAACACCCAGCGTAACCATTAGATTCCTAATCCCTATCGATTTCCTAGTCCTATGGACGCATCAGGAAGAGCGTTATTAATTCCTAGATCTCGCCGCTATACCGTGCGCTTGCGGTAAAACTACAACCGTCGTCCCGGGACGTGTACGCCGGGGCGCGACCAAGAGCCCACGAAGGGGTTTCCACCAAAATCCCAGATTTGGGAACTACTCACACATATTTAGTAAAAAGCAATCTAAATAGAAATCGATCGTTAGAAACATGATCGGGCGATTGAAAAGCAGTAAGAGCAATGCTAATAACGCTATATTAAAGTTTGACAAAGATCGGAAAACTTACAAATATGTGAAAAATTACAGCCGTCAAGAAATAGAAAAAACAGCAAAAAATAACAACTCCCATTTCTGGAAAACCTAGGGGTTCTATTTATAGAATACGAAATCACCCGATCGGGTGACCTGCTTCGTTTCTTCGGCAGCACAGAATACGACCCCACCCGGTCACCTCAGCATGGTCGGTTGAAGGTTGAAGTTGATCGGTTGGATCTTCGTGCCGTCGGGTGAACCGGTCGGTTGATCTCTCCGTGTCGTCGCTTCGGAGAATCGGCTACAGGTGAACCGATCGGGTGAAAGTCACCCGATCGGTTGGCATTCAGCGTCAGAAATCCAGAGAGTTGGGGCGTTTGAACCGGTCACTGAACCGACCGGGTGACTTCTTGGCCGCTCCAACTTGTGTCCGGGTGGTGCATGCGTGCATCACCCGATCGGTTGGAAATGACCAACCGGTCGGGTGAGGGGCTGAAAGATGCGATCTTCGTCGTTTGACCCCCTGAATCACGCGTGACTCCTCCCATTGCTCCGGGACTCATGATATCGTCGTTTTATGTCCCCTATGCTAGTAAAATCCTGCAAAATATGAAAAACACGGAAGAGTGAAAGAAAACAAGAAAACACGAGAAAACGAATATAAGACGGCGTTAAAAAACAGAAAACCATGGAAGAAAACGTGCACAAATATATGAAATATAAACGCACATCAAAATCCCCCAAGCTGAACTCTTCCTCGTTCTCGAGGAAGACGAGTGAGGGTAGGAGCTCGGAGAGAGAAAATAGAGAGAAAGAGAGAAAAAGAAAACTTTATATCCTAGATCGCCCGTCAGGGCCAACAAATTCAAAAACGACACACCAAGCAAGCAAACGCCAAATCACATCACTAAACCAAGGAATACGAGTCCAGACAAGTGCCGTGGGCCCACGCGGTGAAGCGCTAGTGAGTGTGGTTGTGTGCTAGCAGGCGGTGTCACTATCTACGATGTGCGATAAAGCTCGATATACACAAATCCAGGAAATGACCCAAATATCGATTCGAATTGAATAAAGCGGTGAATATATAGTTCAAGCATGCATGAGAATAGAGAGATAATCAAAACATATCATGCGTCAGGGGCTCCACAATTAGGGTTAAGGATATCACCACACTATAGCCTAGAAAATAGGTAAAAAGTTCCTAAGCCAAATGTTTTCGAAACCGATGGGGGTTGATATGATGTGGAGTAGAACACTCGGTGCAAATTCTCGCCTTCCCTTTATTGTAGGAAAGTGGGGAAAATATTCACATGTGAATTTTTTTGGGTTTTGGGTATTTGTATTTTTTTTGGCTTTTTGGCTATACAAATTTCTTTTCTTTTCTATTCTTTTTGGGTTTTTCTTTTCTTTTCTTTTTTTTGGATTTTTTTTGGATATTGGGATATATACATGTGTACTCTCCCAAGTGGGAGAATGGTACACGACGAGGGGATTTGCTCCAAGTAAAACAAAAAAGAAATCGGAATCTAAACACTTGGGCAAAGGAAACTATTCTCGCTAATTAGAGCATGGGCTAAATGGGTTATCCTAGTCCTTAGTTGTGGAATCCCGACACATGCAAATGAAGTATACGATATATATATAGCATGCAGAAGCAGACAGGAGAAATAAATACCGCATATTCAAATCGAAGCGTGATAATCTAGGGGTCATTCCTGGACAGGTATATAACGTAAAATCACAAAGTAGAAGTACACCACACAGCTAGGCACGACGCACGACTCACAAAAAGCTAAGTGGACCCAGATGCATGAAATGCAAGAGGACTCGATATCCTAGGGCTAGTGAGTGTGATTATCGATGCCATGCTAGGTGTGTGTGATTTTGTGGCAATTCATCATAGGGTTCATCTCTAGGAGAAAGAGATAAAAAGAAGAAAAGAAAAAAGAAAAAGAAAAAGATGGAGAAAAACGACTCAAATAACGAAGAAAAAGAAACAAATGACGCACAGAGTGCGACTCCCCCAAGCTGAAACTTGCATTGCCCTCAATGCAACAGAAGTAAATACGGGAGGGCAATGAATAAGGGGGGAATACGCACAGACACAAAAACACATGAAAGACAAGAAAATCATACAGACGAAACTGAAAATAAGAAATATAAAATAAGAAGCACACCACACGACAGAAAAAATAGAAAATGAAATAAAATAAAGAGAAAATCACACGACACGACAAATAAGCAAACACACAAAGAAAAATAAAATACGACAGCACAGAGAAAAAAGTTGACTTGACAATGCTAGCAATGCTAGCAAGATGATGTGATCGTGAAAATGCAGATATATGCAAGGGGGAGGTCAGAAAACAAAATGAAATCAAAAAGCAAGAGATGGGGAGTCCTCGCCCTCTTCGGAAGAGGGTGTGGATGGGTGGTCGGGGGAGGCAGGGGGTGTGCGGAGAAGTGGGGAAACAGGTGGAGGAATAGGTGTTGTGGGAGTGTGAATGATGGGTGCAGTGTCGGTGGAGGTGGGTGGTGGTGGAAGTACGGCGATCAAGGCGGTGGTAAAGTGGATAGAAATGAAGGGGAAGGTGTGGTAGTGACGGTAGTGGGTGGCGGTGGTAGATATCTAGAGCGCACCTGCAATTTCTTGCGGCGCACATAGGCAATGCTGGTGGAGGAGGGAGGAGGTGTTGTGGGGGCGACAAAAGTAGTCGTGAGAGGAGTCGTGGATACGTGGATGGGAATAGATGTGGGAGGGGGGATGATCGCCGAGGTGGGGGTGAAGGGTGTGGGGATGGGTGGGATGGTGGAGGAGAAGAGTGTGATGGGGGAGGTGACGATCGTCGAGGTGGTGAAGGTGGTGGTGAAGGGTGTGGTGTGGGTGATGGTGGTCCGTGGAGGTGAGTGAAAAGACGGAGGATAGCGGCCACGTTCCTCTCAAGTGCGAGGAAACGTGGGTGAGTGAGAAAGGAGGACGGCGATGGGTCCGAGGGGACAGAGGATGTGGAAAGAGCACAGAGTCTAGCGATCTCGGCCTCGAGACCAAGACGAGCAGAAGTCTGGCGGCGACCAAAAGAAGTGGACTGACGTGAAGCGGAAGTGGTACCGGGAAGTGATGTATAAGAGGTGCCGGTGGCAGTGGTCATGCCGGCATAGGACACAAGGCCAAAAAGGGCCTCAGAAAGATCCTCAGCAGTGATAGGGCCAGGAGCACGGGTGGTGTGACTCGGGCCAGCCCCGATATCTCCCCGGGACGCAGGAATATCCTGCTCACCTAAGTGGGCGGCAGGGGAAGGTGGTCTGCATGCGTCCGGGGGAAGGAAAGGAAGGCGCAACCCTGCTAGAAACTCGGGATCGGGCGGAAAAGTCCAATCCGCAACTACAACAACAGTCATGCGAGCGGGGTTGGGTAGAATGGTGTAGGGGCGAGGGGGTGGCCGTAGTTGAATTCAAAACGGCGATCAGGAAGGGGCTTAATCATATGAATATGTCGTAGGACATCAAGATCTAGACGTGAGGGTCCTGCGGCGACGAGATGACCACGGGGGATGTTGATATTAAATTGGGGGTAAGAGGCAATGACAGTGATAATTCCCCCACAACAAATCTTGCCCTTGCCGGCCCAACTAATCTCTAGGAGCTTATAAATAAGCTAGTTGCCGGCATGGACGGGGACAGTAGGGGCCCTAAAGCTAATCCCATCATCATCACGAACGAAGGGGAAAGTCCTGGCCCATAGAATGAAAAGATCAAGGATGGTCATGGTGCTTGACTCATCCCTGGGGAAAAATGCTGAGGATATGATCTGATGGGCCAGACGGAATATAGGATGGATGATGGAGGAGGCCTTGGCCTTACTTCAGGGATAGCGAGGGAGTATGGTGAGGCGGAACCAAAAGTTATCGACGTCAAATTCTGGGGGGGTATCCGTAGTGTCGGATAGCGTCATTCCCTAGAATATGGAAACCAAATATACCATTGATCGTATCCAGGTTGGTGCGGATGGTGTTGTTACGCACCCGAAAAATGACAGTTGACCCCGACTCACAAACGAGTGAGGAAAGAAATTCAACTGTGAGGGACGGGTAGGACACTGCGGTTGTGTTCAGGAAGGCTAACCAACCTAGGTTTGCGAAAAGAGTCTCGACCTCGGTGAAGACACCGAGATCGATAAGTGATTGGGTGTGTGCAAACTTGGTCGACAGATGCCCCCGAGCATCAAGTCTATGGTAGAAGTCTTTGTATTATTGGTTCCAAAATTGATACCCGTGCGGGCCCAACATTGGGTCCTCAGGGGGGATAATAGGTGGGGGAGGGGCCAGTGAAAGTGCACGTGGTGTATTGGGAGGAGGACGTGTTTGTTTACGTCTCTTTCGAGACGGTTCCTCCTCCCGCATGATAGCCTTCCCCTTATCACGATCCCGGGCCATAGTGAGTGTGTGAGAGTGATGCAAATGAGTGTAGAACTCGAAAAATTCACGCACACACGAACAATCAAGCGGTTAGAAATTTTAGGGTAAAAAGTAAACTTGAGCAATGGAGCGAAGTTACCCAGCGGAGGATGGAGTTCCTTGCTTGAAATTGACACAAATATCGTGCAATCGGACCGAGTGTGGAGCCGCGGCACTGTTCTTCAGCGAAAAATCCGAAGATGGGGGATTAGGGTTTGATGTAGCGAAATGGAGGAAAGAGAGGGAGTGAGAACGATGGATAGATGGAAGGGGTAGGTGGAGAGAGATGCTAGAGGGGCAGTGGAGGTTGTGGGAGGAGTTTTCCGGTCGTTGGGAAGTCGGAGGAGACGAAACGACATTGAAAATGGCGAGATTGGGTGAGAAGAAACGAACGGGTGTGGGGGGTATTTATAGGTCTTAAGTCGAACCGATCGGGTGAGTTGTCACCCGATCGGTTGACTATTAGGGCACGATTTTCAGCCGAAGAAATGCTACAGGCGAACCGATCGGTTGGCCACTCCACAGATTTTCCCGAAAGTTTGGTACAGCTCACCCGGTCTGTCACCCGATCGCTCTGCGTACCACCCGGTCGGTTCATCATTTCCCAAAAATTCCCGAGAATTAAGCCCAGTTTACCCTGTCCATCACCCGGTCTTGGCTGGCTTCACCCGATCGATTCGTTGAGTGACTGATACGGCCGGCAGCTGATACCTCCCAACCGATCGGGTGAGTTATCACCCGATCGGTTGGGGCCTTGTTTTCTACAAAAGTGCACAAACGACCTTAGTCCCTCAACGGAAGTTCTTGCGGCTGGATTTATTTACTAAAAATAGACGAAATAAAGTTAAAAATAGTTCTAAAAATTGAAACAAAGGGTTAGAGCATGGGTTGCCTCCCATGAAGCGCATTTGTTTAACATCGTTAGCTCGACGCCCGTTGATGATGTTCAAGGTGGCCGATACGGGTGATGCCCAAAGTCTGGCATCGCATCATCTCCAGGGCTGGTAGCTCTTGGCATAGCCGGTGGCGACAAGAAAACTTGCTCGACCACTCTCCCTTTGTTGACGGGGTCCGGAGGCTTCTCCTTCATATTGGCGTCCTCCGCCACTCGTTTGAGGATACGGACCTCATCCCTGGTGAGCCATATGGGCTCTTTGCCTTTTCTCCTCGTAGGAGGAGCTTTTGGAAATCCGGGAGGGATCACATGTCGTGCGACCACCTCATCAGCAACATCATTCTTTGGTGAGCCAACTTGCTCTCCAAGTTCTCCCAAGTGGTCGGGGGGATTTCTCGAGAGAATTTCCCAGGAGCTGACCTCTACAGCTCTCTCAGCTTCCAGCTCCAGCGCATTGATACTAGGATCATCCGGAGGATCGGGTTACTTCATCGACAACCCCAAGTCAAATTCGACTTTTTCTTGGTCGACGTTGAGGGAAAGCTTCCCATTCTTCACGTCTATCAAAACTCCGGATGTTGCCATAAAGGGCCATCCAAGGATAATAGGGGTATGCTTATCTTCCGGCATGTCCATCACCACAAAATCAACCGATACTTGTACTCCTCTCACATCGACGGGGAGGTCGTCTACTACTCCCACAGGGTACTTGACCGAACGGTCAGCAAGTTGTAATGTCATGCCGGTGGGCTCCAAGTCTCACATCCCTATTCTCTTGTACATCGATATGGGCATTAAGCTGACGCTCGCTCCTAGATCGACGAGCGCCCTCTGGATTCGCACTTCCCCAATAGAGCAAGGGATGGAGAAACTTCCTGGGTCTTTGAGCTTGGGCGGATTTGCGCGCTGAATGAGGGTGCTGCACTCCGCCGTTAACACGACCTTCTCCTTTTTGGATCCCTGTGTCACCAAGTCCTTTAGAAATTTGGCATATGAGGGAATTATCTCGATGGCCTCGAGGAAGGGGATTTGTAAGCTCAGATCTTTCACCATGGCAAAGAATTTGCTATACTTCTCATCAATCTTGACTTGGGCAAGTCGTTGTGGAAAAGGCACAACGGGCTTGAACACTCTGAGGTTCCCTTCGTCATCCTTTTTCTTCTCCTCTCCATGGACTCCCTTCGGAGTAGTAGGCTTTGACGACGAAGCACCGTTGTCATTTAATTTCTCAATTGGTCATTCCACGACCAACGGTGCTTCCGGTCCTTTGGAGGGCACTCTCGTGGGTATTTGCATTCCGCTCCTCAAGACGATGGCGGACACGTTCTCATGCTCATGCGTGAGCGCCAAGGTCCGATTTACTCCCCTCGGGTTTACTTCAGGCTGTGGCGGTAATAGATTTTGCGGTCTCTGAAGGTTCGCCACTTGTAACCCCAGCTGGGTCACCTGATCAGCGAGGACTCTCTGTCCCATCTCCAGCTTCAGATTTATCTTCTCCTGGTTAGCAATGTATTGAGTCAAGAGGGACTCAACCGGAGAGATGGCCCTCTGCTGGCCATATTGTTGCTGGATGGGCTGTTGATTCCTTGTAGTGTACTGCTGGTACTGTTGTGGAGGTAGTTGCTGCTAAAATTGCTGCTGCTGAAACTACTGCTGAGGCCTAGCCGGCTGATATATCTGTTGTTGTTGCTGAGTCGGCTGTTGATAAGGTGCTCGGTAGCTAAGGTTGGGATGATTCCGGTTGTTTGGAGAGTAGGCCGGGTTGGAGTTGGTTCGTGGTGGAAATGGCGCATTCCCCATAGGATTGTAAAATAATGCGCTCGCCTGATCCAACGGTGGTTAGATGTCACCACCATCGAATTCTCCAAAAACTTCGGATTCCACCGCAGTAATCTGTTGTGAACCGACGCCATCGGCGCCTACCATCAATGCGGAGATCTGGGTCGACAACAAGTCAAACTTGCTTAACAATTTGTCGACGTCCTCGACCCTATGGATGCCCCCGATCTAGGTGTGGCTCTCTCGTCACACCACCGCTCATTGTTGGATGCCATATTTTCAAGAATCTATCCGACATCTTCTTCGCTTCTCGACATAAAGGACCCTCCAGCCGCGGTGTCCATGGAAGATTTCAAATCATCCCTCAACCCATTATAGAACAGATTTATGATCTGCCATTTGGGGAGCTCATGGTGGGGACATCTTCTCTGCATCTCCTTGTATCCCGTCCAAGCTTCATATTAGGACACGTGGCTGGCCTGGGAGAAGGAGGAGATCTCACCCCTCAGCTTCATGGTCTTCCCCGGGGGAAAGAACTTCGTCAGGAAAGCATTTGAGAGCTTCTCCCAGGTGTTGAATGTATTCGGGTCCTTCCCCCAAAGCCACAGCTTGGCCTTATCTCACAGAGAGAAGGGGAACAGCTTCAGTCGGATCGCCTCAGTTGTGACACCGTTTATCCGGATGGTGTCACATTTCTCCAAGAAGGAGTACAAATGTTCAATCGGGCTCTCCATGGGTGCACCCGAAAATTGATCCTGCTGGATCCATGTCACCAAAGATGGCTTAAGCTCGAAACTTTGGGCCGTAATAGCCGGAGGACGGATGGCGGAGGTGGACTCGATAGATGGCATCGAGTACTCCAGCAGGGACTTGTGAGGCGGGGTGTTCTCCCCCATGGCTTCAGGATCCTCTCTTCTTCGCTTCTCAGCGGCCAAACGCCTTAGGGTGGTGTTTATCGCTGGATCAACGGGGATCAAGTCGTCGAGACTTCTTGAACTCCTGCGCATGAAAAACAACAAACACCCGTGAAGCGAAAAGTGGGAAAGAAACATATAAGATAAAATAATAATAATAATAATAATAATAATAAAAAGGAAACAGAAGAATGTGAAAATTATCACGAGGTAGGGATGAGAGCTAGACACAAGGGTTCATGAAATCCTAAAATAACAAGCACGTTGCCTCCCCGGCAACGGCGCCATAAAGCTTGACGCCCCCCGGATATGCGTGTGTTTTGGCGTGCAATAATATATTTGTAACCGCAAGCGCACGGTATTGTAGTGTGAATTGGGGGTCGAACTTAGGGAGGCGTGGATGTGCTTGTGTCAAGGAGGATCAAATTCACCCCATGGACGAGCTAGCCCGAACCGGATGATAGTTGTCACAGTAAATGGAATGCAATGAATAAACAATATAAAGGAAAAACCCGGGACTTTGGTTTCCACCCTATCGAGCGACTCTCGTCGACGGCCTACGGGTAGGATAATGATTGGAATTAGGGTCTAATGGTGAGACGTTGCCTCTAAGTGTGGTACCAGCGTCCCATGGGCCCGATATTCCGGTCGGTGCCCAGGATGATACGTCGGACTTCCCAGGTTCGGTCAGTGGGCACTCCCGTGTCCATTAACACTGACCGACTCCGGGCGCACTAAGTTCACAACGATAACTCCCAACGTCTCATCCTACCGCTCCCACACGCTCGGGTTCAACGTCTACGCTAAGGGCGTGAGCTATGGCTAAGGAGTCAACCGCCAAGTTTATTCCCCCTTGGCCCAACGGTCAAAGGCGGTCTTTTTCCCGCCGATGATAATAAAACACCCCGCGTAACCATTAGATTCCTAATCCCTATCGATTTCCTAGTCCTATGGACGCATCGGGAAGAGCCCACGAAGGGGTTTCCACCAAAATCCCAGATTTGGGAACTACTCACACATATTTAGTAAAAAGCAATCTAAATAGAAATCGATCGTTAGAAACATGATCGGGCGATTGAAAAGCAGTAAGAGCAATGCTAATAACGTTATATTAAAGTTTGACAAAGATCGAAAAACTTACAAATATGTGAAAAATTACAGCCGTCAAGAAAGAGAAAAAACAGCAAAAAATAACAACTCCCGTTTCTGGAAAACCTAGGGGTTCTATTTATAGAATACGAAATCACCCGATCGGGTGACCTGCTTTGTTTCTTCGGCAGCGCAGAATAGGACCCCACCAGGTCACCTCGGCACGGTCGGTTGAAGGTTGAAGTTGATCGGTTGGATCTTCGTACCGTCGGGTGAACCGATCGGTTGATCTCTCCGTGTCGTCGCTTCGGAGAATCGGCTACAGGTGAACCGATCGGGTGAAAGTCACCCGATCGGTTGGCATTCAGCGTCAGAAATCCAGAGAGTTGGGGCGTTTGAACCGGTCACTGAACCGACCGGGTGACTTCTTGGCTGCTCCAACTTGTGGCCGGGTGGTGCACGCGTGCATCACCCGATCGGTTGGAAATGACCAACCGGTCGGGTGAGGGGCTGAAAGATGCGATCTTCGTCGTTTGACCCCTTGGATCATGCGTGACTCCTCCTGTTGCTCCGGGGACTCATGATATCGTCGTTTTATGTCCCATATGCCAGTAAAATCCTGCAAAATACGAAAAACACGGAAAAGTGAAAGAAAACAAGAAAACACGAGAAAACGAATATAAGACGGCGGTAAAAAACGGAAAAACACGGAAGAAAACGTGCGCAAATATATGAAATATAAACGCACGTCAATGGTCCACTCGGTCGAGTTCAGAGCCTCAAGCTTAGCTCAAAAATGATGTTCTACCTTAATTTCCGCTCGATCAAGTCACCTGGGCACTCGTTCGAGTGGACATGTCTGCTCGGTCGAGCTCAGGGGACACGAGAATTGCACAAAAATGTCGTTCTGTCAGAATTTCCACTCGGCCGAGTAGCAATGCTAGTCGGTCGAGTGACCTTCAGGCTCTTCAAAGTGGCTAAGTGTGAAGCTGTTAAAGCCCTATGTTTCACTCGACCAAGTAGCAATGCTACTCAGTTCGAGTGACCTTTTCCTCTCAAATGCAGAGAAGAGTTGAAGTTACTACTCCTTGGCTAAACCTACTTGGACTGAGTGGACAAGTTCACTCGGTCGAGTAGTCTGGGAAAAGCTGTTATCCCTTGGGATCTTCATTCTTCTTGGCTCTCTTCTTCTTCCTTGCTCTTCTTCTTCCCAAATTCACTTCTCCACCTCGTCGAGCACCTAACATGCTATGTGATTGCTGCTCCGACCATCTCGGATGTGTCCATACATCCATTTTTCTCCAAATCACCTTGAAACTCCAGAAAATGGAATAGAAGTTACGAAAGTAATATAATCCAATAAATGATCAAATGACCGATAAAAACGAGTTTTTAGCAAGTAAAATGGCCTGAAATGATGCGATAAAAGTATAGAAATTATGGACGTCTATTAAAACAACTTTAGATGCCTAATCAAGACTTACTTTGGAGTTTGAGCTACTGGAAACTTTGCTCGTAAATAACCAGGTGTCTGATGCAAATCATCCAGGCGCCTAACACGTTATGAAGACGTCTAGAAATATAACATCAGACGTCTGATTTCTGTCAGTCAGCAAAGGCCGAGATACTAAAAATTCGGCTAGAATTAATCAGACGTCTGAAGTTCATCATCCAGGCTTCTAACACACTTGTGCACACATCTGAGATGAGAACGTCAGGCATCTGTACTGGGTGGGTTTGAAGAACTGTCAGTGTATGAACACCAGGCATCTGTAGACCAACCACCAAGCTCTTGGGTAGGCTTAAAAGATTTCCTTCAAGCTTATGAAAGTTCTAACCCTATGACACTCAATGATTTATGATCTAAAGTATTGTGAGTTTAATGAATGATATTCTATCAAGTCTAGGCTTAACATGCTAATTCAACAATGAAATAAAGAAAGAGAAAGATATACATATTTATCCTCTTCACTTCCTATTGAATTCCTTGAAGACATCCATTGAGCTTGTTGAGTCCAACACTTTGATTTCCTTGCATACATTCCTTGATATACATGCTTCATTGATTGATGTCTTTGCATCAATGATCCGGGTTATCATCTTTATTTGATATGACTTTATCTATATTGATGATGTTTTCATTAACTACAAAATATGGGGATTAGTCACAATTGATTATGTTTGTTTATCATCAAAACCACAATGTGGGATACATTTTTCAGCATTCTCCCCATTTTTGATGATGGTAAACAACCATAACCATAAACAATAATTATGCTTGAAATTAAAGATACTCCCCTACATTAATGTCAAACATTTTAGTCCAAATAATCATTTGAATAATGAATCATCAATGCAAGTTAATGATATGTGTATCACATGAATTGTGTATTACATTCATTGAAGCCATCAACATACATGAATACACAAAGCATGATGCATATGGTGATACACATAGAGAAAGTTGAAGCATGAATAGGAGATCAAGTCAATCAACTCTATTGAAATCAATTCTAAGATGACAATGGAAAGATGAATTTCAATGCTCCCCTTGAATGATACAAACGTTTATAATAAAGATTAGACATGATATGATTTATGGAGATATGATAATTTCAATATGAACATGAAATTACATGAAATTATTGACCTATGAATTTCAAAGCTCCCCATGAATCATACAAAAGTTCCAAAACTAGATTAGACATGATATGATTCATGGAGATATGAAAATTTCAAGATGAACATGAAATTATATGAAATTAATCACCTATGGTAAATATCTCTCCCCTTTTTTGATTCTTTTTCAATGCTCTCTCTCCCCCTCCCTTATGGTTATCTCTCCCCCTTTGTCATAATCTAAAAAGAGTGGGAGGAAGAGAACAACAATAATTAGGGCTAATATAGAATAAATAAGTGAAGGTGTCCTCATTTAACTATATACCTATGCCTGTAGCATCAAATCACATAAGGAGATAAGAGTATTCAACATTCATATTGGAAGTGCAAAAATAGAATATTTAGCAACACAATGGCACATTTCCAATAAGCATCAGGGGGGAGGAGAGGGGGGGGGAGAGAGAGAGAGAGAGAGAGAGAGAGAGAGAGAGAGAGAGAGAGAGAGAGAGAGATATATATATATATATATATATATATATATATATATATATATATATATATATATATATATATAAACAGGGATGTTATCATGGGTTATTGGATAAGAGTTTTTGTATAAGAGATGAGAAATTGGGTATATATGAGGGATATATATGAGGGATGTTGTTAAGAGAAATTGGATAAGATAAGAGAAATTGGATAAGATAAGAGATATTGGTTTTGTTAAGAGAAATTGGATATGTATTTGAAATCATTTTAAATTTTAAACCCCATACTCTGTTCACATGGGGTTTTGTTTTTAAATTTTGAAATCATTTTGCCTCATACGAAGTAAGGGGGAGGATTTTTGGAGGGAATAATTGGAGGGAAATATGGGAGGGAAAAGTTTTGATCACATCGTCTATGAACCAAAATTCCTCAAGCACTGAAGAGAAGCACGAAGAGAATTTTGCTGGAGTACATCGAAGAGCAAGAAGAGCAAGAAGAGCTCTTTTGAAGCTGCAAACAAAAGTTTGGGGGGAAGGGGGAAACTCTTTTGAAATTTCAAGTTTGGGCCAAAAAAACTGCCGCCTAAAAATCCCGTTTGTAATGTTAAACCACTCTCTTTCTTTCTTCTCTCCTCTACTTCATCATCTGGTTGGCCGGCAGCTTCCCTGTAGTTGTGAGCACTATCAGTGTGTTGGTCGCCATGGTGGCCTTGGTGTTGTTGGGTTGAGAAAGTAGAGGCATTGGAGAGCAGGATAAGAGAGATGAAGACGAAAACGAAGGAGCACACTGACGAAGGCGAAACTGTTCATCAACCCTTCATGGCTTTCGTTGTCTGACCTGGAAGTGGCACACTGATGAATGGGTTGATGAACGCTTCACAGCAAGGTTGATGAAATAACGGATTCGCATGAAAATGAAGTCAGCTTCCACTTATACCGCTGCCTCCATGGCTCTCAGTGTCATAAGCACAGCCATTGACAATGCTTTCAAGACCATTGTATGTTACGACTCCTGTATGATTGGTAGCATTTCCTTTGATCATTGTTCATGGAAGTGGTGGTAGTGTAAGTATCATATGCATCACAGCCTAAAAGAAGCAAGACATGCCATGTTCAACTTTATCGGGTGGTAGTTGCTGGACCTTGCCATTGCAGCATTAAAAGTACTAGGCCTTTATGGGGTGCATGGTCAGTTTGTGACCAGGTATTTAAGCTTGAAAGTGGTATTCCTATATGGCATGCTCTGATCAAAAAGCAACAAAAGTGGTGCAATTATGAACAAGCTAGCCTGCTCCACCAATTTTCCCAAGATTTTCCTACCACTTAAAAGAATAATTACGCACAATTTATAACTAGCCACACAAATTATATGCCTTTGTTTTTAATTCTTTTTAAAATTAGCTGCCTAAATTTAGTAACTGTGTAACTGAGGTTGTTCTCTGCTTTTTAATGCCCATGTTCCTGCAAGATGATGGTTTTGGAACTCGCAGTTTTGTTATTTGATTATTTGCTCGACTGAACTATTTAACCTTTATTGTGAGCTGGTCTCCCCGGATCATTTGGATGTTCCTGCAACGTTTTCGATTTGTGCATTGGATGTATATGGAAAGCTATGGAGAATGCGTGATTCATATGGTAAGGCATCTGGAATGATAGGATGGTTGCCAGAAACTGCAGTAACTTCTACCGATAAACATGATACAGGTTCAGCCCAACAAAGCTAGCCATTTCCTTCTAACAAAGTCATGCAAGTTATTCCATTCTTTCTGTTCATCTCTTGAAATGTGAACTCATCATCATCTTACCAGTATTGTTGAATGCTCTTATTTGCATTATACTTCCGTATCATCGATTTTTTTTCCACAAACAACTCTTATAATCTTTCGAGGAAAACCCAGAACAAAAACGCTCCTTCCAAGAATATTTTTTTTTAAAAAAATTCTACTCCAAATTAAATATGTTTTAACATGTGCTCCTAAAATATCTGACATTATGCATGCCACTTTGGTTCAAGCAAAATAAACGCAATTATTTCATCTGAAGTATTGTATCTTTGTGTTATGCAGTTCTATGATCATTTGTTTTAAATGCATTGGCTGGATCTATTGGCAGCTATCATATCAAGGAATGGTATCCAACCAATGCAAGTGATTCTCTGGGGCTTCTGATTAAAATGCATAGACTGGGTTTGTATCTGGCGAAATTTGGGGGGTTTGATGAGTTAAGGTTGTTTGATTAAGGGGAGTTATAGTTGCTAATTGTGTTGCTGGATTGGCTGGATCTGTTGTAAAATTTTTCAAATGCAACTCAATTAAATGTTCCTTTATTATTTACTACACTTTTTATTTGAACCAGATGCAGTTCTACAAAAGGGGGGATAAAGGAGAAAGCTTTTTAATTTTTAGCTGTGTGAAAACTGAATCAAAACTACTGTCTTCTGTTTGAGTCTACATAAGACATCTAAATGTATGCTGCGTGACACTTCGATGATGAAGTCATGTTTTGGTGGGACACTATCAAGTGCTTGCAAGGCCAAGCTCATCGGTTCTGCTACTAGCTGTCCTGTTGGCCAGATGT
Source organism: Scilla litardierei (assembly GCA_030789695.1). Lineage (NCBI taxonomy): Eukaryota > Viridiplantae > Streptophyta > Magnoliopsida > Asparagales > Asparagaceae > Scilla > Scilla litardierei. The sequence goes on along the minus strand of CM061142.1, from coordinate 491,270,093 downwards.
TAGATGCCTTGACCATATGAATAATATATGTAGGTATTCTCCTAAATTTAAGTAGAAAAATATACTATTTAGTTGTTCTCTGCCTATCAGCGGTGCTGTAGAAATTCTAGAATTACTTTAGTTTGATTAATATGATTAGTTATAGTTGTCTTGGGGTTTTTGATCAACGCCCTTGCAATGGCTATCCTTTGCTTCTGCCCTCCAGACTTCTAAAACCCACATTGAACCTATTGAAAGAACGACATGGTCATTAGATTAGCTCAGTACGTTACTGACAGAATTTGGTTGGTACGAAATTTTAGTAGCATAAGTTTAGACAATAAACATGAGTATCATATTCATCTGGTAGCTTGGTGATGAAATTATGGGAATTTGCATTCTTTGCAGTAGTGACAACTGATCCATAGAGGCATTCATAGTCACAAATAGTATGGTTTCCTTGATAGAAGTTGCAAAGAGTATATGTATTGTTATGTATGCAGATTTTTAATCTCCATTACATGCTCAGCAAATCGATTATGAAAATGCGGCATATTGTATTGTGATGTTACAAGGAGAAGCTCAAGCTTAGTAGGTGAGAATTTTTTTCTCTACTTAAATTTGTTGGCTCTTTACATTTGACATTTCTTTAAACAAAAATTATCGTAGTTCCCCTTTTTTCCAGAAAATTTTGGGTCTTTATGCTCTTAACGGTTTCCATTTTGTTTCTTGCTTCATAAATCCTCTTTGTTATGTAGTAAAATTTGTAACATGTAATGTGGTAGTATGCAAGAACACTTTTCAAGCTTCAGTTTAGTGTAAAGCTTTAGGCTGACTATTTGCATTTATGTATTCTATGATGCATTTGTGTCCTTTTCTTTTGCTCTTTTTAGTTTTTATTATCCACAGAGGTAATTGGGAGATATTGTAGTTCGTCTATGGGATCCGGTTTCAAATTTTAGGATCAATTATTCAGTTAGTGTTGCCAGGATTTTTAAGACGTCACTTTGTCATCAGAGAGAGTCTTGCACTAGCCAACGATTTTTTGATTTCAGTTTTAATTTTTTTTTGGAGAATCAGTGTGATCATATTTTACTTCCAATAGGATGAAACAGTTATAGAGTCAGGATGGAACACATGGGTTCAGATAAGTATATTCGTTTGAAGATTTATCTCCGAACGTTCTTAATATCACTCGGGTTGATTTACCTGGAATAACAAAAGTGCCAGTTAGAGACTAACCTAGCGACATTGAAGCTCAAAGCATAACAATGATTTTGTTATATATTAAACCTGAAACTTACATTATCTTGGCTGTCTCCCATGCAAATACAGATTTAGCAAATTATAATGCACTTCAGATGGCAAGGATTGATGATCCTGATTGTAATAATGCTAAAGACACTTGCTAATTTTTGGTTGATTATTTCTTTGATTTCATTCTCATTTTTTGTCTTCATCCAATTTTGTTGGTAGGTTCTCACACAATTGGTGGCATCACAAAGGTCGGTTCTGTATTTTTTCTTCTGTTTTATGGTTGTTAAGTGATTGTAAGTGCTAAGTATCTATTCAATAATTTCAGTTAGATATCATGGACAAAGGTACAGATGCATGGAACTTCATATTGGGCAATGTGATTCCTTTGTGGCGTGGATAAGTGGGGGTTATGAATCGTAGTGAAGAGATACCTTTTTTATCAATCATCAAAAGTCTGGCAGGCACATTTTCTTCTTAGCGTTTGATCTATTTGTATTATCTTTGTCATTTATATTGGGGCTTAAATGTTATGGGAGAAGGTTTTTGCAATTTTAACTTTGTTTGCCAAGCAATGACTTTTTAACTGCCTAATTGATCATGAGTTCATAATCTAAAAGGTTAGTTTCTAAAATTTGTCAAAACCCCAATACTTTTTATTGTCTTTTTAGTGTAATAAAGGAATGATCTTTGATCTTTTTTAGGTTGTTAAATGTAATTAAGCACTTGAATGAGCTCAAAGGAAAGGGGATGCCTTCTATGTATGATCGGTCTTGAAAGATGTAACATGATACTTATAACCCATTTGATAAAATTCCTCATTTTTCGATATGGTGGGTTTTGATTGATATGATGAAATGTTGGATTTTAGGACTTATAAGAATGGATTTGTATGGCATAATGTATGTTAAAAATGGACGGACTTTTGATTGATCTGTCTGATCCTTCCAGTTCATGGCAATGAGTATTTCTCATCGGGTTTGACCTCTTAGATCAATTCCATCAAGGTACTTTCCACTTACAAAATTGCCAAAAGATCGATGATGTGTTAATTTTAGTAGGAAGGCAAAGAATAATGTTGGGTTTCTATTATTTTTGTTCAAAGTGAACTAATACTGCAAGTAACAACCTAAAATCACAAAACCTAAAGCCTCATTAGCCGGAAACACCAACCTCAAAGTGTAAAGTTGAACTACAAATAATATGTTCAAAAGCGCAAATTAAGGTTAGTGTTTCTGATAATTATTTCCATGGATAATTATTTACATGTATGAGTTCTAAGTTTACATTCCTTTTTCTTACATGATTCTATTTTTGAATCGTATAAGAATTGTAATATCTCTTTAATTTGCTAAAATATTAAAATGATTTAATTTTAACCTGTGTAATTATAAGTCTTGGAAAAGGGGAGAAACTCAAGTTATGAGCTTGAGTTTCTTTGCAAAAAATTTCTTTGGTCAGGTCTATGCATCTTTGAAACTTCTGATCCAGAATCTTGCAGATATTTTGAATGAGGTGGAAAATTTGAATGGGGGGATTTTGAATGGGGTTGAAGAAGTTTGAATGTGGTGATGGAAGATTTTGAATATCACATGCCTCAAGAGCATGTTTTATGAAGATTTTAAATGGGTGGAGTTTTAAATGGGGGAAGAATTTTTGAATGGAGAAATTTTTTGAAGAGATTTTTTATTTACTTCCATAATAGATAGATTCACATACATGCATGCACAATGACACAAATACATACCCATCGATCCACATGCACACAAACACACAATGATCCACACACACTAAATTTTTGAAGGATGAACTAAATAACAATTTTTTTGAAGGGTAATTGATTTCATAAATAAAGTCAAAAGATACAATCAGCTAGATAGAATTTGGGGTACAAGTGGACTAGGGGAACTAAATAACAATTGTTGCGCTTTAATTATTGCTATTCGTATAAAATTAGGGAATCCAAGAGTTTGAGGGAGATTTATTTTAAATAAACATAGGACCTAAATTTTGGGAGGACTAAAATTTTTAGATGAACTACATAACAACTTCCTGATGGATCCATGACTTTTAAACTCTGAACCATGCTGGGGGTACCTGGGAGAGTACTCGATGTTATTATTTTTTGCCTTTTCAGTATTTTCTTTTAATGAGTTGATGGATTTTTATTATATTTATTTAGGTCTGATAGCAGCTGTGCACCACTGACTTATTTTCTTTGTTTGGGCTGGATTGACAGGAAGCCAACACATGTATACTTACAAGCTTACACATCGGAAGAAGGCGCTTCCCAAGTCGAATAAGGAATAGATATTTCCAACAAGAGAATGTTGTGGTCCTTCCATCAATTGTTATTGTGATCTTTGATGTATTCTTTGAAGAGGGTTTATAGCAATTAGATGGTGGTTCTGCAATGGTGGTTATATTGATGTTTTCTAATCTGATTTAGTTTTTAAGTGTTGTTTGGCAGAATCGTGAGTGTATTCTAAAAATTTGATTCACAATGAAGGTTATTTTGATTTTTTGAGAATGTTGTTTTAACATTGCTAAATGGGGGTTAATATATTGTTTTATCTTTTTATCTTAGATATGCATAAAAATCATCTTTTTTAAATGTCATCATTCAGTAATTTTTTATTTATTCATTAGACATCTTTCAAGTATGTTATTAGGTCTCTAATTAAAATGACCAATACATCTCTAGCTTTAAGCTGTTGTTTTGCTTGCATGGATTTAATTGTGGATTAAGTTTGTCATGCTCTATCTGTGGCTCAGGTTTCATCGCTAATTTTGATTGTGAGACTTCTAAACACTCAGACGCATCTTTGAAAGATGCAGCTATGATAGTCCATTGCATGTTATGATGCAGTCATATGTTCAGTGATCTGGAAAGTCATTGCAATTGCTGATGACATTTCATGATCGTAGTTTTTGAGATAAGTTTAAAATTAGGTCCATCGTGTAACTTTTCAGATATATAGTTTTGTATTAGTAAAATAAAAGGGAAATTTGATAGTGCCTTTATAATCAGTGTAGGGTTTAAATTAGGGTCTAAAATTTCTGCTGGTACCGATATGAATTGGTCTATATATGTATCCATTTTCAGGATAACAAAGATAGTTCAAGCATACGAATAAACTATGCCATCCTACTGCCTTGACAATCTAAACACGCTTATCCTACCAACACATTGATGACGTGATGACGTTAACATCGAGAACATCAAATGGACTTTTGCAAAATATAATTACACGTTCCAATTGCAAGTTACAACTTTACTCAAATCTTTATAAATTCAAACAATGTCGGGCTATATTCATATAATTTATTATCTGAATTGGCCGAAAAAAATATTTTTTGAAAAAAATTTAACTTTCTAAAATTTTAAAAAAGATATATCTATAAATATACGGGAATTATCCTTAGGATCTATCGATAATTATTGTTGTTAGGTTAGAATTAGTGGATCCAATATTTTAAGGGGGAATATTTTAAATGAATCGTGCCTTTAAGACACGTGTTAAATCTGGAGGAAACTAAATTTTTGGTGGAACTAAAATTATTGAAGAAAACTTAATTCTCTGATGAAGTAAATTTTAGGGGACCTCAAATTTTTGAGAGAACTAAATAATAATTATTGTGTTTTAATTTTAAGGGGAACTAAGATTTTGAGGGGGTGAATATCTTAAATGAACCGTGCCCCATGGGCACGGGTTATGACTAGTATATATATATATATATATAAAGGGAAAGCGATGAGTGAATTGCAGAGAGTAGTGCCTGGCGATCGGGGCGATCCTGGAGCGGGGTCCTCCGGCGTCAAGAGGGAGGTTGTGACTCCGGCATGCCGTTGACTCGGGATGAGGAGTCCGTTGATAAGGGTATTGCTGAGAAGAAAGGGCCTACTTTCACAGAGCAGGGACTCAAGGATGACGATGTACGTGACTCTGCCAAATGCCAGACAGGAGGGCCTCTACTACCAACTGGATCGAAGAAGATTACTGATGATGGGCACGGCATGGAAGGGGACTGGAAGGTCGCTGCTCGGAAGCAGAAGACCGGTGGATCTGTAATGGGACTGGGAGGCATCAGGATTGATAAGGGACGAACAATCGTCAACTCCCGTAGAGGAGAATACGTTGATGCCAGACATCGTTTTGTGAAATTGAAAGGTAATAACCCAAATTCCTTCAATCGCTTTGAGAAAACTGGAGTCGCACAGAGGGTGCTTGATAAAATGCCTGTGAGGCCAAAGGTGGAAATAAAGATTGATACTAAGGGGGGAAAGCAGTCATGGCTTGATGTATGCTCCAATAAGCACAAGTATGATGCTGAGTTGGGTATGTCCTTTGTTGCGCCTCGTGTCAAGGAGGATGGAACTGAGGTGGGTTGGGTACCTAGTTCGGCCATGGCTAGGGGTAATGACTAGTGGAAAAATACCCTGGTTGGGTATGTGTTGGGGGATGCACCATACTTTGGCCATATAAGAGCATGGATCGGTAGGCTTTGGTTCCTCAAAAAAGGCCTCATGATCTATGTTCGGGACAACTGATTCTTCTGCTTTAAATTTGAAGATGGTGCTGAGTGTGATAGGATACTTCACGGCGTCCCCTGGATGTTTGATGGTAGACTCGTTGTTCTGCAAAGATGGAGCGACATGCTCAAACAGGAGAGGGATATCCTCTCCTCCGTTCCCATGTGGGTGCAACTCCATGGGGTGCCATTAGGAATGTGGAATTTGGAGATACTTAATGTTATTGCTTCACTTTTGGGTAAACTGATGTGCTTGGATATGCTCACTGCGAAGAAGGAGCGCCTAACTTATGCTAGGTGCCTTGTTGATGTTCATGCGAGGAAACCAATCCCTAAACAAGTCGCTATAGAGACAGAAGATGGGCAATCCGTTAACATAGAGGTTAAGGTAGAAGGAGAACCTCCCCAGTGTTCTAATTGCGTTTGTTTTGGGCATTCTGTGGTGCAATGCCCTGACTCGCTGAAGCTCCATTCAATCCAAAAGGATGACACAGTCAACAAGGGTAAGGAAGTCACAGATACTACACAATTAATGTCAAAACATTCTAATGCTATGATTGCATCTGTTGAACCTGTTGGGAAAAATGGCCATGTTGAATCAACAAGTGAACTTGATCTTAATTTGGAGACGCTATACACTACTGAGGAGGAGATTAGAGTTGTTCCCTTACTTTAGAATCTGGCTTCAGGCAATGAAGGAAAGGGTCAGGCGAGATATCTGTCATTTGGCATTCCCCTACAGGCGACTGAGGAGCAGGCTGGCTCCAAGGCTAGTCTTGAAGAGTCTGTATATGGCTATGATATTGGAATAGATAAATATGCAAATAACCAATGCTCCTATCCTAATATAGTTGGAATTGATAAAGTTAATGGTGCTAACCCCCTTGTGCACACTGAAGGCTGGACTGGAGATGGTACGAAGGAGGGTACTGACCAACAAAGCGGCTATGGGAAGTACAGTGCCATGCCGTCGCTAGTTGAGGAGAGTATAGGGCCTGAAGTTGACAGAATACCTACAGAGCTAGCAATAGACAATCCAAAATGGGATGTTGAAGAAGCAGCCCAGCTTCTATTAGCTAATGAAGCCTCGATAGTAAAGAAGAAGCCGGAGATGCAGTGTTTGTCTAGTACTCGGAAAAGCACCAGGTTGCAAGTGAGCAACCAACCACAAAAAACCCCTCCCCAATGACTGTACTCTTCTGGAACACTAGGGGGCTAAATTACCCAACTCGGAGAAGGGATCTGCGGGATAGAATTAATTCAACAAAGCCCTCGGTAATGATACTACTGGAGACTAAGCTTAAGTCCATTATTATCAATAAAAAACCAGTTTTAGCTAAAGATTGGGTATTGTTTGATAATTTCTCCTTGGCAAAGGGTGGGAGAATTATTATGTGCTTTATCCCAATGGTTTGGAATACTACTTTGATCTCTAGCTCGGATCAACACATCACTATCCGCTGCTCTAATAAAAAGGGGGTTTCAGCTGCGCCATCAATGGGATCTGTGCCCGCAACACTATTGCCGAACAGAAGGGTCTTTGGGATAGTCTGAAGAAGGATGTCTTGGCTGTGGATAGGGAGGCATGGTTGGTAGGTGGGGATTTCAACATCGTGCTTTTCTGCAAGGACAAGGTTGGGGGGCGAAAGCTTGACGAGAGCATGTTAAAGGATTTTAATTACTGCATTGAAGATTGCCATCTCCAAGAACTGAAGAGCACTGGTACACATCTTAGCTGGACCAATAACCATGTGGGAGATATGCGCATCGCTGCTCAGCTTGATAGAGTATTTTGCAACTCAGCTTGGATAAATTTGCTGGCGGAATCATACTTTTGTTATCAGGACCCGCATTCAAGTGACCATTCGGCCATGCTTGTTCGACTCCATCCCAAGGTAACATCTGAACCAAAGCCCTTCAAGTTTTATAATTACCTGACTAGATGTGCGGGTTTCAAAGATATCGTTGAAGAGAGCTGGGAATATCTAGTTGTGGGCACTCCAATGTTTTGTTTATCTCAGAAATTAAAACATTTAAAGGCTAAACTTCGGACCTGGGCCGTGGAACACCATGCGACAAAGCTAGTCTCTATGATCCGCAGTGAGCTTGAAGATGTCCGAATGTCCCCAGGCATACATTCTGATATTCCCCCCAGGTTAAAGAGTAGCAACTAATAAAGAATTTGGCAAATGCAATGAGTTTAGAAGATGACATGTACAAGCAAAAAAGTTGCCAAATTGGTTGAGATTGGGGGACAGAAACACAAAATTTTTCTATACTGCGATGAAAGCGAGGGTGTGTCATAATAATTTGAACCATCTTGTAGACGTAAATGGAAATCAAAATAGATCTTCTGAGTTGCTGAAAACTGATGCACCTACTTTTTATGAAAATCTCTATTCCCAGAGCGACTACAGGACTCAATTCCCCAAGATGGTTCCTAAACATATTCTTACAGATGATGTTGGTGATTGGCTTTACAGAAGGGTGTCTGATGATGAGATTAAGGCGGCTGTGTTTCAGATTGGACCTGATAAGGCCCCAGGGCCTGATGGCTATAATGGGTACTTCTTCCAACATAACTGGGCCCTGCTTGGAAATGAGGTAACTACTTCTGGGAAATCGTTTTTTAGATCGAGTAGATTATTGAGGCAAATTAATCATACATACCTGACCATGGTGCCAAAGAGCTCCAAAGCAACCAGTTTGAGTGATTACAGAACCATAGCATGCTACAACGTGCTTTACAAGATTATTAGTAAAGTAATCTGTAACAGGATTAGAACTGTAATTCATGAGCTGATCTCCCCAAATCAAGCCGCTTTTCTAAAAGGGGGAATCCTGTCGGACTGTAGCCTCATAGCCCATGAGTAGATCAGAGACTTCAGTAACCCTATGGGGGGTAGGGCCTGCCTCAAACCAGATTTGAGGAAAGCTTTTGATAGCGTGAATCGTGAGTTTATCTGCTACCTGATGCACCAGAAGAGGTTCCCAAATATTCTCATATGATGGATCAGAGAATGTATATCTACTCCAACTTTTTCGGTGATGGTAAATGGGGCTCTTGTAGAGTATTTTGAAGGTAATAGAGGAATTAGACAAGGGGACCCTCTTTCCCATTATCTATTTTTTATTATTATGGAGGCTTTCTCTATTCTCCTTGCAAAATATATCAACACTCACTCTATCCAACCTATGAGGCGTGCAGGAAATATCTCTCACCTACTATTTGCAGATGATCTGCTAGTGTGTTGCCGAGCCAATACAAGATCATTTGATGGGATTAAGAATTTATTGGCAGAATTTGGAAATTATACGGGTCTTCAGGTAAATTGGGACAAAAGCGCAGGCTTAATCAGCAAAGGAGCTAAAAACAAGATTTTTGGCAGATTACTTGGGCATCAAATTGGTCACTACCTTAACCACATACCTTGGACTACCTTTATCTTCCAAATATCCAAAGTCGCCTATGTACAGCAAATTGGTAGACAAGTACAAGAAGAGATTGATGGGTTGGTCATCATCCTTATTATCTATTTCTGGAAGGGTTGAGCTTGTTAGGTGATTTATGGAATGATTGTTTTTTTGGTTGCAAGCTTTCCACATTCCATTCACTACGTTACAGACTATTATCGCAATGTGCCGAAGATTCATTTGGGGGAACTCAAGAGCTTGGAGTTGGGAAGATATGTGTACCTCTAAAAACGAGGGTGGGTCGGCATCAGATTATTGGAAGATCTAAATGTCATGACAAATATTAAACGCACTTGGAGATATCATACCTCGGGAAGTCTATGGGCAAATCATATGAAGAATCAATATGATAAAGTGGATGCCTTCTTTGCAGCGGAAAAGAATGTTATGCAATCTGGCACTTGGAAACAAATGCTAAACAGTAGAAGTTCCTCTCAAAAATTAATTAAGAGGAAGGTTAAAGATGGGAGAACTACTTTATTCTGGCAGGATAATTGGCTTGAGTGTGGACCCCTCAACCTCCTTGCGGATGTCCCTGCGGATTCAACGATGAAGAAAGTTTATGAATACTGGGATGCAGCTGGAAGATGGGTAGAAGATCCGGAATTAACCCAGTTCAAGCCGTGGTTATGTAAGGTTCGGCTTCAAGTAGGTAGTGACGGTTGGACATGGGCGCCCGGAGATGAATTTCACTTTCGGCAAGCTTGGGATGGTATTTGCAAGCATGGGCCAGCCTTCCAATTCCATAAGCTGATATGATATTCCAACCACAACCCCAAATTTTCCCTGACACTACTTCGAGCATTCAGAGGTAAACTTCTTACTCGGGATACAATTCGGAAGTGGGGCCTAAATACACCGGTTTCTTGCATTTTATGTGATGAGAACTTGGATGAGAATGTTTGACACCTTTTCTTTGAATGCAAATACTCCAGTTATATTCTACAAAGGGCTCTGCTTAAGATGCATATTACACGACAGATTGAACCTGTCTTGACTGTGGTGGGGAATTTTTTTCCTTCGACAATATGGGGGTAAAGACGTTCTTAGCATCCTTGTGAAGAATGTTCTTGCGACTTCAGTCTGGCATATTTGGAGTGAGCGAAACAAGAGGATTTTTGAGAAAAACGAAAAATGTGCTACAATGTTTTTTGAGGAGATTATGGCTGATATCAGAATCCTGATGAGGAACCATGAACCAACTTCGGAAGATGAGAGTGCGGTTTTGTCCAATTGGAGTTTTACAGCAAATGGTTGACTACCATTGCTGTTCTTTTTCTGTATTGTCTTGAGTTGTATAGTTTATTTTAGTCTGAGGATTTAATAGTAGAGAGTGACAGCGCTTGTGCCCTATCCTCCCTCTATTGAGACCTCGAGGCTATCTTAGGTTGTATCACTATGTTTAGTATTCAATAAAGGAGCAAACTAACTTTCCAATATATATACTTGCTCAGGAGTAGGCATCAAGATAAGAGGGGTAGGTACCAGACCCTAAGGCTTAACAACTATCTTCTGAACAAGGAGAGTCAAAACCTCAATCGTTTTTTCTTGAGTCTACATTCTTTTCAATTGAGATTCAACAATGCAAACAACGGTGGACATTTTATTCTTCAAACCATCTTGTTCCTAATGCATGACCTCAATGTGGTTCCTCAAACCTTCGTGGATTTTCTGTAGCTTGGCCATACGATTCCTGGCCTGAAGAAACAACGAACAAAGATCTTTCAGCTCATCGATAAATGAATTAAACGAAGATGTCAGTGTAGAAAATCCTTCTCCAAGGCCATGAATTTGAGCTTTGAGGATATCTAGAGATTCCTCTGATGTAATAGGGGAGTGGATGAGGATGGGATATCAGTAGCTGCATGGTGAGGAGTTGACACAGGAAGTGGGTCAGCAGTCATAGAGGGACCGTCAGAACTGGATACACCGGCAGCTTTAGATGCTGCAACTTTTAAAGCTGCCTTGGATTTCTTCTCAAGAAGTATCATTGATAGGGGCCCCTGGACGAGTACACTAACTGGGAAGAAGAGAAATCTGAAAGTGAGTGACCACATGGGTCAGCATGGTAGGGTAAATGAGCTAGGATGAAGCTAACATCCGGTCAAGTATGACTTGTGCCCAGTTCACCTGAATCCTTCCAAGAAGAGCATAGAAAGCTCGGTGCTACTCCTCAAAGATGTAATCGGCTGAGCCAGTCTTTGGGAGTAAATTTGATTTGAGAATGAGATTGGTTATCCAACCAAGATATTGGAGGTCACTGGGCTTGAGGGACAGTGAGAGGCATTCATGAACCACTGTGTATATCTGAGACAGAATGTCATGGTTCGACATGTTAATGATGATGTCATGGTTCGACATGCCAGAGTATGTGATATAAAGAATTAACCCAAATAATTCAGTCGTGAGCACAACAGGAACACCCTGAATCACAGTGTCGAGATGATTGACGTCGTCCCTGAAAAATTTGCATATAACAACCAAACATGATTAGGATAGACAAATATGGTTTTGGGGTCTCGCCAAATTTCCAACAACACAGCATGCCCAAAGACTGCTGCCTGACCAGAGAAGTTGGATAAGTTGATGTATCTCCCTGGGATAAATTTACTGGAGAGAAGATTGATGAACTGAGTCTGAAATTCTTGGTTACGACAGATCAGAAGGGAAAGTTCCATCTGATTAGTATGCTGAGGCAGATGTTAATCAGAAGATTATGGCTGTGTGGATACGATGGTTGATCTCGAGATCGATGCGTGGTAAGAATTATTTTATCTGATGCATCATGAAGGATGGGCATTTTGGTAGGATTGCTCCTGGGTATAGTCCGACGATGTATGGGCAGAGGACATGGAGAACGAGCTTTTCATTTGCCTAGGAGCTTCTTAGGAGCCATCGGATATAGAGCAAATTCTAAGGAGAATGACGGATGATCGAAATTTTGATAGAGTCAGACGGGGGGACAGACGAATGCATTAGATTGCTTAAGCCAGAATGGAGTGAATCGGGACTTATAACGATCAGATGATAAACTCAGTTGTTGGATCAAAAATTGATCTAACTGAAAATCCTTTGACAGGCGTCTAGCGTAAAGTATCCAGGCATCTGGAGAATTAAAGAGATGAAATAGATTAAACTGAGCCAGGTGTCAGTTTAAAGATCACCAGATGTCTGGTCGAAAGAATATAGAAGATGTAACTCAAAAGTTACGATGATCAGGAGTCTGTAGCAGACTGATCAGGAGTCTGTAGCAGACTAATCAGGCATCTTACCAACTATCTAGTCGTCTGATATGTCAGCATCAGACGTTTGATTTAGTGATATAAAAAGATGATTGCTCTTGGGAAAATTTTGACAGATTGTCATTCAATTACCAGGCGTCTGAAATTCGGTTCAATCATCTGGTATGACAGCATCAGACGTCTGGTCAGATGGAAAAATCTAAGAGAGAGATATATATATAAATATATCTGATATGTTAGACGTCTGGTTCAACTACACCAGGCATCTGACTTATATATGAAAGCTTGGGTTGAACCTAGAAGAATTTCTATATGAGTTCTCAAGCTAAATGATATATGTAAACATCTTAACTAAGCATTTATTAATGCTAATCACATATACAATCACCACATATGATATCTATTCAAATCAAATACATAATGCTCAAAAGATGCATACGAGACTTGTATATATATCTAATGATGAAATACTCAAATTTGAAAGTGAGATATATATCCAAGGAATAATTGATTAAAACATGAGCACAATATAACATGTGATGAAATATACTGGTCATACGGAAAATGATCTTCTAGAGTTCAGATTCATCCATAATACCTAATTCTCTCCTAAGACTCATAAAAGAATCTTCTTTGAGAGGTTTGGTGAAAATATCGGTAACTTGGTTTTGGGTGTTGATATACTCTAGACAATCATCGTTCTTGAGGACATGATCATTAATAAAATTATGTCTAATATCAATGTATTCGGTACGGGAGTGTTGTACCTAGTTCTCGGAAAGACAAATAGCACTTTAGTTATCAACCATGATTGGAAATGCGCTACAATCAATACCGTACTCTTTAAGTGTTTGTCTCATCTACAGAACTTGTGCACAACTTAATCCTATGGCAATGTATTCCGCTTCGGTTATAGAAAGAGATAACGAATTTGGTTTCTTGGAGAACTAATACACAATGTAATTTTCTAAGAAATGACAAGTGCCGCTAGTACTTTTCCTATTGGATTTTCATCCGGCAAAGTCGGCATCATTGAATGAAACTAGTTCACAAGAGCATGACTTTGGATAAAATAATATATAGTCATGTGATTGGTGTAAATAACGGAAAATCCATTTGACCGCAATCATATGTGATTGTTTTGGTCGTGATTGATAACGTGCACATAAGCATACCAAAAACATAATATCGGGCATACTTACAGTAAGACAGAGTAAGCTAAATATCATACCTCAATATTGATGAATGTCAACATCCGTTCCATGTTTATCTTTATCAAGATGCGTTGTTGTGCTCATTGGAGTACACTTGGATGAAAAGGATCACATCCCAAAGCGCTTGATCAATTCCATCGTGTACTTTGTTTAGTGGATGAAGACCCCTTGCTCCAATTGACGGATTTGAAGTCCTAGAAAGTAAGTGAGCTCTCCCATATGGATCACCTCAAATTCATCCTGCATGGACATATCAAAATCTTGATAAAGTGAAACATTAGTAGAACCAAGTATAATGTCATCAATATATAATTGAATCAACAGTATGTCATGATCGAAATACTTAGTGAAAAGTGTTGAATAAACTTCACCCATTTTGAAACACAAATCCCCAAGAAAATTCTTTAGTCGATCATACCATGCTCTAGGAGCTGTCTCAACCCAGAAAGAGCATTCTTGAGTCTTAAAACATGATTTGGTGATATTTCATTTATGAAACCGGGTGGTTGTGAAACATAAACTTCTTCTACAACATGTCCATTCAAAGATGCACTTTTCATATCCATTGAAAAGTTTAAAATTCTTGAATGATGCAAATGATAACAATAGCCTAATAGATTATATTCTAGCTACAGGGGCAAATGATTTTATAAAATCTATACTTTCTTCTTGCTGGTAACCTTGTGCTACTAACCTTGCATTGTTTCGAATGACAACTTCGTTTTCATCCGTTTTGTTTTTGAAGATTCACTTTGTTCCAATGAAATTATGATCTTCCGAATGATGAACTAATTCCCAAACATCGTTCCGTTCAAATTGGATAAGTTCTTCTTCTATAGCCATGATCCATGAGCTATCTTTACATGCTTCGTCAATGTTCTTTGGTTCTATTGTTGAGACGAAGGCACAATGTGTGAATCGATCTACCATTGACCTTGTATGGACTCCATCTTTAATATTACCTATCACTTGATCATGTGGATGGTTTGGAACTGTAGCAAATGTCTTAGGTAACCCAAGATCATTTAGAACAACCTCAACTACATCATTAGTCAAGTTAGTTGCAATAAAATCATCTAATTTAACATTATTCAAGGAATCACATAGAAATTCAATATTATCATCAAGGTGAGATAATGAAACATCAAAATCCTCATAAAAATAAACATGAAGGGATTCTTCAACTGTTAAGGTTCTTTTATTGAATATCCGATAGGTTTTGCTACGATCAGAGTATCTTATAAATATTCCTTCAATAGAATAAGAATCAAACTTATCCAAATTTCTGTGTGTGTTCTTAATAAAACATTTTGATCCAAAAGCACGGAAATAACGTACTTGAGGGATTTTGTTATAAAATAATTTATAACAAGTTTTGTTCATACGTGGTGTCACAAGAATCCTATTTAGTACATATCACGCAGTATGAATGGCTTTCGCCCAAAATTGTTAACCAGTGTGGCTATTACTAAGCATAGTGTGTGCACACTCAATGAGTATTCTATTTTTCCTTTTTGCAATACCATTTTGTGGTGGAGCACGTCGGAAGAAAAATGTGCGAGTTATCCCGTTCTCATCACATAAATTAAAGAATACTTCATTATCAAATTCACCTCCATGATCACTACGAATGGTGATAATGGACGTGGCTTGAATATTTTGAACTTTCTTTGATAAAATAATAAATTTTTCATGAGCTTCATTTTTGCTATTCAAAAACATTACCCAAGTATACCTAAAGAAGTCATCAACAACTACAAGTCCATAAAATGCATTTCCTAAGGATGAAACTCTAGTAGGCCCCAATAAATCTAGATGTAAAAGCTCTAGAGGCCTAGAAGTTGATGTTACATTCTTAAGCTTAAATGACAATTTATGTAGTTTGCCTTGTTGGTAAGAATCACAAACAAATTTCTTATTAAAAGAAAGTTTCAAAAAACCTCTAACTAGGTTATGCTTGGACAATTTGTGAAGATGCTTGAAGTGTACATGACCAAAGCGTCGATGCCACCAAAGTTGTTCATTAGTGTGAGCAACCAAGCATTGGTCTTGTGTGTGGCATATCCAAAATATAAATTTCTGTTTGGCGTGTGCCACTAAACAAAATACTATCACTAGTACTATCAAAAATACTACACAATCCATTACCAAAATTAACTTTGTACTCCTTGTCACAAAGTTGACTTATAGAGATAAGGTTGTGATTTAAACCATCTACTAGATAAAGATTATCTATGAAAGGTTTAGATGGGTTACCAACTTTTCCGATTCCAATGATAGAGCCCTTCTCATTGCCTCAGAATGTGATCGTTCTGCCATTCTTGATACAGATAATTTGGGAGAGCAGACTTGGTTCTCCTGTCATGTGTTTGGAACACTCGCTATCGAGTATTCAACCCTTCTTTTTGCATTCGAGCAATCTTTTCCCATACTGCCCTTTTTATCTTCTTAGGTACCTATAGAATACACCATAAGCACATAGTACCCAAGCATGTTGGGTCCAATGGGATTAACCCTTTGGAAATCAAGTCCAAGTAGACTTTGGCTTCCCAACATCCCTAAAATATGATTGCATATACATGCCTTTGACATACATATAGTGTTCTTAGGACTCCAAATTAAATTAGTTTTGGAAGTCCTATGCCTTATCGGTGCATGCATTGAAGGTGGGTTTCTCATATGTGCATGCGACATGTGAGCATGTGAATGTGTATAGGCATTAGGGTGAGCATACACATATGGGTGAGTATGTGTTTGTGCATACCCATAGTGTGATGCATGTGGGTAATATATGTGAGTTTGTGCATAATACAAACCATGTGATCTTGTATGATGTGTGTGTTTTTTGAGCATTCATGTGATTTTTCTCATTCGGTGTATATGCAATAGGTGCGTAAGAATGTGAAGCATGAATAGCATGAGAAACATGTGGATAAGAATGTGCAAGCAGTGGTTGTGCATAACCATGCACATGAGAGTGTGTGTGGTCATGTGGTTGTCACACGCGAGTGTTTGCACATGTACGAGGGTGTGGTGCATAAAAATCATCATAAATTGGAGCACGGTGTGAAGATACTCTCCTACGTGGTTGAGTGCGGTGTACATGTAAGCATGTCCCTTCTTTGTTTGTCCACCCTTGGTGGGTTTCTTTCCAAAAAAGGTGTCACTGGAATAGAACTAGTCTTGGTAGATGAATTACACAAGGGGTTAGATGCTCCACTTGTGGAAGCACCGGAGGATGGCCTCCAAATTCTATGGTGTCTCCACTATAGGATGTGCGATAGGTGGACGTATTATCTTTAGAATAGCCAAGTCCACAACAGTAATTTATGCGAAGTTGATTTTCCAACAATGTGTTCAATTTGTCCTTACCCTTGTAGAATCTATCAACATTGGGGGACATGCTCTCATATCTTTTTGTTAGAGAATAGATATTAGTATCTAAAGTAGATACTTGTGTAGTAAGCTCTTGAACTTGGAATTTGAGAGCAACATTCTCATTTTCCAAAAGTGTGTTGTGAGATCGAAGTGTTTCAATCTCAACATCGTCACAATCACTAAGTTGGACCTTGTCCAATTGTGATTCGAGGAAAACAACCTCATTTCTCAACCATTCATTTTGAGATACCAAAATGGCCTTCTCTTTAATAGTTTATTATGTGAATTATAAATATGTGAAGTATAAATATGTGAAGTATCAATATGTGACGTGACAGTCAAAGAGGATGTGGCAATACTCGTAAGATTATCTATAGTTACCTTATCCGAGTCACTTCTGCAATCACTTGGATCGTCTTTATTGGTATCATCTCTTGTCAAGTAGCATACATACTTAACCTTTTCTTTCTCGTTCTTATGTATGCATTGGTCTCCTTCGTAAGTGGCATGGAGGTGCATCCAAATTTGATGGGCCATCTTGTACTTTGACACTTCATCAGACTCATGAGCCTCTAATGCATAGAGAAGAAAATTCATCGTGTTGGCGTTGTTTGCTTCATCATTGATTTGATCACAAGTCCACTTAGATCAATCTTCTTCCTTTGGTACAACGTAATTCTTTTCTTACGTTCTCTAAAACGAGACACTTTTGAGAAAAATAGCCATCCTGATCTTCCAATGTTTGTAGATGGATCTATTAAGGAGCGGGGGTTTAATGGTGGATTGCCCTTCGACAAAAGGCGACACACCATTGTGATTGTTGTTGTTTCTTGTAGTTGCCATAGTTTGAAAACATTGCTCTGATACCAATTGTAGGATCTAAACTATAGGGAGAAACACTGGAGGGGCTGAATAATGCTTTATAACAATAATAAGGACATTACGCCAAATTAAATAACCATTATGTCACGCCCCGCTTCCCAAAAACGTGGAGGCGAAGCGTGAGAAGGTCCGCTCAGACTTGAAGCTACAAAGCTGCAAGTCCGATAAGCGTCAATCAAATTTAAACTGCAGGTCCTTGCAACACGAAACGAAACAAGGATAATAATAACGAAAGAGACAAAAGAAACATATCAGAATATCCATAATAATAAATTCCAACATCGCAGAAAAGCCACCAGGCTAAAAGAAAAAGAGTCTAAAAGAGGCCCAGCATGGCCAACAAAAGTACAAAGTACATAAACAAAGTAACGGTGCAAGCATCGACATCTAGCAGCAACCTAATGCAAAGCAACGCCAACAGTCTCTAAAACTGGTCTCCGGTGTCTACGAGCTCCTCGACGGACGTAGGCTCAGGCTCAGCGTCAGCAACACCTCGACCTCAACAACTATCTCTGGCTCAGGGTCTAACATGTGACACCCAAAGAGAAAGGGGCACATGTCAGCAAGTCTGGAAGACTTGTGCAAGTGAAACTGAAAGTACAAGTAAGAGCAACCTAGCAGTTCTAGCATGATGCAATGACATGGCAGTTAAAGTATGAGTGCAGCAGGTAAAGTAAAGTAAAGTAAGGTACGAGCATGGCATGGCATGGATGACAAGTATTACATGAATCATTCACAAGACAAGTACAAGACAAGGAAAGTAAGCACCTCGTGCACAGAGATTCCGCCTTTTGGCTAGAGTGGCTGCGCGGGCCAACTCCTAAGCTCAAGTGATCGTTTATCCCTACCCCTCCACGTGTGTCGAGCCAGGGCCTTACCCCCGAACGGGAATGCTCGCTTCTGGAACACGAGCCAGGAAGTGTTTTGCCTTGCTGGTCTAGGGGTGCACCTAGCCAGTCAAGGGAGTACAAGTACAAGTATTGTAGCGTGTGCTACCATTGCGACATTCAATGCATGGATGACATGACATGACAAGTAGTAAGGCGTACAGGTAAGGAAAGTAAACGTGACAGTTTAGTATGCATGAACAACAAGTTTAAAGGTTGGATCTAGCTTCGTTGTCAAGCTAGATCAATTAGGTGATGGATCTAGTTTCGTTGTCAAACTAGATCAAGTAGGCGTCTAGCCAGCTATCATTTCACTGACTAGTCTCTTTTACGCTAAAAACAAGGAAGTGGCCTAAAAACATGGCCCTAAACAAGATTTGGCAAGTTTCACTTGCCTGCAACTATCACGTCAAGAAAACACCGTCCAACGAGTCCAAAGTCACGATTCCTACGTGCACAAGTCCACCTGCCTACATCCGTTTTATTAATCTTGATTAGTGATTGCTAAAACATTTAAAATACTTAAAAATACTGATTTTTAGTCTTGGTTAACGTGCAATTGGGTTGGGGGTCCTAGGGGTGCAAAACGTTACCTCAACACGACGCGAAAGCTACACCGGCGTCGGGTAGCGACGCCGGGGGTTGGAATAATAAGATCGCGCTCCAAGTCCAGATTCCAATTAGATTCCTCGCTGGAAATTTCAGAGCAATCAACCCGGGCGACGATTCCAGATTCCAAAGCTCGCACGTGCGACGACGGGCTACGACGTGTGACGACGTCGTACGCGGTAAGTCGTCGAAGAGAACGCACCTAGGTGGGGCCCACAGTAGTCCTAGGGACCTTTGGGGGACCCACAATAACTCTGGAGAACTTGGGGGGCCCACAGAGGCAAGTGGTGCGACGGATGCGGGGTTGCGACGAGTGGCTCTCGGTCGTACCCCTCCAATGCGGGAGATTCTCTCGGTCGCTGCGGGGAAACGGAGCTGTGTAGCAGCGGGGGTCGGTCGCAGCAGCGGGTGCGGGCGCTTCCTTCGGTCAGATCGATGGGAGCGGTCGGTCGTGCGCTTGGAGAGCGGGGCGGGCGATGTTGCAACGTTGCAACGTCGCGATCGTCGGTCGCTGCGGGCGTGGCCTTTGGTCGGGCACGGAGCGGAGCGGGGCGACGAGGCGGGTCGGTGCGGAGCGCTTGGATGCGAGGCGGATGCGGGCCAATCCCTCGGTCAGACCGAGGGAACGGAGCGGCGGTCACTGCAGCGGTGCGGAGCGGCTAGAATGCGGGCGGATGCTTCGGTCGGAGCGGGGGAACGGGGGCGTTTTTCTCGGTCGTACAGCAGCTGAACGTCGCAACGTTGCGACGAATCGTCGCAACGTCCAATTTTGCTTTTGGAAGAGGCTAGGGCTAATTTCTTGCGAAAATAGGTCTTCCTAGGGATTGTTTATATAGTATAGATGGGTTGACTTGGTCTAGGGCTAAATCTAATAGGATTAGAAGTTTAAAATAATTTAAAATTTGAAATTCAACTTCTCCAACTCACCCTAGGATTTGACTTGGTCCAAATGAGCTGGAAATTTGCTCAAAAATTCTTTAATACGTTTAAAACTCAAAAAATTTTATTTGGCCGAAAATAATTTATAAATTAATTATTAAAAATAATATAAAACTTGTTAAAAATATAAAAGTGGTCAAATAAACTCCAAAAATTATAAAATAAATATCGTGGTGATCGTGGCGACGAATGTGAGCTAACTAAGAAGACGGATCTCAAATTCGACGTCGGACGACGAAACTAAAAATAGAAACGTCTCCCGTCAAGAGTGAGAATCGTCACGTCTTATCGAGTAAATTTAAATTGTGGAAAACGACTCGAGAAGTGTCGTTCCAAGATAATGCCACTATTTAATACTCTCAGAGACGTTCACAACGGCATATCACACAAAAGTGTTCGCAATCAAATAAAGTCTAAAATAAACACGTGCACGGCCAAAAGCACGTGCACGAACAACGTACAACGAAAAGTGGTCGTTACATCCTCCCCACCTTAGAATAAAGTCCGTCCTCGGACTTTCTAATATATCTAGTCGCTCTAATAACTACCCCAATCAAGTCACATTATATTTCAAACCAGTTATAGCTATTTCAAGTGCTTATATACGCACTAAGTAGTCAAACATTATCACTACTAACACGCATATATATATATACATTCACATACATTATACACTTATACCTATTAAATTCAGTCAAATCCATACACGTATCTCAATCACGTATATAAGCATGCACCCCTTATATAACTACTACAAACAATATTTCAGATACTCATATAAGTATGATCTCACACTAGCAAATACAATCATTGCTCTACGTATAGATAGCTACCTATGCACAAACATCACGGGTATACTACCCTCTAATATTCGTCCAATACCAAACATCTCAACACATATAGTCACACCATACCATTATTAAATCAAGTTCACTATATTTAATATACATTCACCACTACTATAATTTCACAACATATAGTCATACAGTGCATGCAGATAGTTCACCATATATTCACGTCACGTATGGTCCTATAACTGTATTTACGACACGCCACATATATCATAGTCATCAATACCTATAACTAAGCACATACTTACCCGTGCATGGTGCACACCCATACACGCTAACATTTCATTTACACATACCAATCATACCATTATATTACTAGCACACATACACACCTAGTTTTAGCTAGTACACACACGTTCACACGAGCAAGTCCTTAGTAAATAACTATACCACAAGACCAGCACCTATAACTATATACTGGCGTAGCGACCCACAATCATGTGTGTAGCACAACCAGGCACAAACACTCCTATCACTATACATACATCAAACATTGCTATATTCAAACTACAAACATACATTCAATGTACTTAGAGTATACCCACTCAAGCTTGAGTGAGACTCAATACACATATCAGAATATTCTATATACGTAACACGGCATTCATACATATACCAATACCACTCCAACATATATATAGGTATATATATATATATATCTACCAATACAACCATATGCATACCATAGGTCAATCACACTTAATATTTAGTCAGATAACACCCACATAGTTCAATCTAATTATATACCATAATAATAACATTACAGACATCAGTACCCACATAATCATAATATACTCCCTAATACATGCATACGTACTCATCGTATAGTCACTCACATGTAACACACATATATATATATATTCACAACATAGCCTACTACCTATAATTAGTATACTAACACATCTATACGTACATAATTAAAATGTGCAATAGTCGTGTATACCTCACGGTATGCACGCATGCAACATCCCATAGGAGCAAGCAATACCAATCAAAATTATAATTCCACTATCATATGTATATCACGTATATGCTCAGGCAACAAAACATAACTACTTACGTCTAAACACCTTATATATCTACCTACGATCACATACTCATACATACTAATATATAGGTCATATAATAGGCCTACTCACTTAACTATTCATCCACCTTTTATTATCACAACCTAACATACACATAGCTCTACCAATCATTTTATTTCAACCATTCCAAGTATCTCTAATTACATACACTCCATTAGACATTCCAACGCTAACTCTTATATACACAGGCATCCCTAGTATAGTATAGCTATCCACACACAAAATCTATAACTACTAACACACAACAACTTCATACCATCACGAATAACTCCGAGTATATATATATATCACTCAATAGGCAACATCAATATACTATGGGAATTCTCATTCAAGCCCACGTACACAATTTAGATACGTGCACTACGACAACCTCACAAGGGTCCAAGGGTCTACTAACAACTAAGGGTTGACACAGACATCGACGAGCACTAAAGTCTAAGCAACAAAGGGAGGTCGAGAGCGTAACGAGGGAAGGGTAGATAAGCACGAGTTCAGATAGGACGAATACAAGGAGACAGCTTGGTTAGACGAAACATTAACTCAATGGTGCTGTTTAGGTTGAGGGAAAAGGAAGATGTAGTGATGCTTATATAGGAGGGGAAAAAGAAAATAGGGTAAATAGCATGAGCTAAAATACGCAAAATTGAAAACTGTTGTACTTCAAAAAAAAATTGGAATTCCTCATCTGTATAAAATATTTGAAGATCGATAAAGCGAGTTGAAATAAGTTTGAGTCGAATATTCGTAATAAGAGAAAATGTTTTATTGGTTTATATAAAATCAATGTAAAAGGAAGTAAAATCATTTACACGAATATTAATGACGAGGTTTCAGAAATCTTACACGTTAGTAATTTAATATAATGTTGTCAAAAAGTTTTGAGAGTCAAAGAATGAAGTCAAGTAACGGGAGAATTTAAACTCATGTTAAATGCTTCAAAACTTTAGGCTATGGAAAATTTTGAAATGATCAATTTGAAACTGCTTTTAGAGAACCAGGGTTTGCCAAAAATAAAAAAACTGATTTACACAAGGTTCTTAATATACGAGCACAACAAGTCTGGCACGGATATAAAAAATATTTGAAATTCAATTTGGTTTGGAAATTTTTCTAAAAGCGTGTATGGTGAGCGGAAAGAAAAATAATAGTAACTTAGCATAAGAATTATCAAGATCGAATAGCAAATCTTTAAAATCAAATCAGGGAGGGTCTAAAGCAGGAAGAGGTTATGAAAATAGTAATTTTGCAAAAGTCTGAAGTAGCGAAAACGAGGAGCCAAGACCAACTTGCTGAAAGCTGGAATTCCATGTGTCTTGAAAGTATATTAAAGTAAACGCGACGTTTCATTCGTATAAGAAGGAAAATTATAAATCGTATTGGGAAAAATAAAAGTACGGTTCTATATAAAATTAATATATGAAGGGCAACGCAATTACATAAGTACGAAAAATATAGGCTGGAAAAATATTATAACTAGTGTTCAAAAATTTCGACAAAAGTTTTAAAAAAAAATTTAAATCAACGAAGGAGGGTGAAGTATAAGTATGTTAAAGTTTTGAACAAGGTTAAACTTAGGGAAAGAGGAAATCGAGAAATACTTTCAGAAGATTCAGGATTTGTAATGGAGATGTTCGAAGGGTGACGACGATCGTCATGAGGCGATCTCGTGAATCGAGGCAAGGAAATTTGGGCAGGTGATCTGAACATACATACGCCTAGGATATGATTCTGAAGGATCTACGGGGAAACTCCTACGGTCGACCAACTAAAGATTTGGAACTAGGCACTAAGACCTTCTAAGGGGCTGGACGGTAATGAAATGCGTTCAGCTTGGTCCGAAAACGATGGACCCAAACGAACGACGGAAGGAAATTCTAGGAATCTAATAGGGTCAGGGTTAGACAAGAACCCCTAAGGTCACTCCTACGACGATTAAATCAATTGCTGACAGGGAGTCTAACTACAATCAGGGCCTCTAACTAGCAAGCACAGATGTCTAACTAAGCCTTCATATCACCTAGTGTCATAAGAAAACGACTAAACTCAGGGCTTATTACTCGGATGTTGCAATTTATTTAATCGACATTCTGTTATTATCAATGTTCCGTTAATTCGCAATTGCAAGACCGGACCTGCATGGGCCACCAACAAAACCTGTCACGCCCCGCTTCCCAAAAACGTGGAGGCGAAGCGTGAGAAGGTCCGCTCAGACTTGAAGCTACAAAGCTGCAAGTCCGATAAGCGTCAATCAAATTTAAACTGCAGGTCCTTGCAACACGAAACGAAACAAGGATAATAATAACGAAAGAGACAAAAGAAACATCTCAGAATATCCATAATAATAAATTCCAACATCGCAGAAAAGCCACCAGGCTAAAAGAAAAAGAGTCTAAAAGAGGCCCAGCATGGCCAACAAAAGTACAAAGTACATAAACAAAGTAACGGTGCAAGCACCGACATCTAGCAGCAACCTAAAGCAAAGCAACGCCAACAGTCTCTAAAACTGGTCTCCGGTGTCTACGAGCTCCTCGACGGACGTAGGCTCAGGCTCAGCGTCAGCAACACCTCGACCTCAACAACTATCTCTGGCTCAGGGTCTAACATGTGACACCCAAAGAGAAAGGGGCACATGTCAGCAAGTCTGGAAGACTTGTGCAAGTGAAACTGAAAGTACAAGTAAGAGCAACCTAGCAGTTCTAGCATGATGCAATGACATGGCAGTTAAAGTATGAGTGCAGCAGGTAAAGTAAAGTAAAGTAAGGTACGAGCATGGCATGGCATGGATGACAAGTATTACATGAATCATTCACAAGACAAGTACAAGACAAGGAAAGTAAGCACCTCGTGCACAGAGATTCCGCCTTTTGGCTAGAGTGGCTGCGCGGGCCAACTCCTAAGCTCAAGTGATCGTTTATCCCTACCCCTCCACGTGTGTCGATCCAGGGCCTTACCCTCGAACGGGAATGCTCGCTTCTGGAACACGAGCCAGGAAGTGTTTTGCCTTGCTGGTCTAGGGGTGCACCTAGCCAGTCAAGGGAGTACAAATACAAGTATTGTAGCGTGTGCTACCAATGCGACATTCAATGCATGGATGACATGACATGACAAGTAGTAAGGCGTACAGGTAAGGAAAGTAAACGTGACAGTTTAGTATGCATGAACAACAAGTTTAAAGGTTGGATCTAGCTTCGTTGTCAAGCTAGATCAATTAGGTGACTGATCTAGTTTCGTTGTCAAACTAGATCAAGTAGGCGTCTAGCCAGCTATCATTTCACTGACTAGTCTCTTTTACGCTAAAAACAAGGAAGTGGCCTAAAAACATGGCCCTAAACAAGATTTGGCAAGTTTCACTTGCCTGCAACTATCACGTCAAGAAAACACCGTCCAACGAGTCCAAAGTCACGATTCCTACGTGCACAAGTCCACCGGCCTACATCCGCTTTATTAATCTTGATTAGTGATTGCTAAAACATTTAAAATACTTAAAAATACTGATTTTTAATCTTGGTTAACGTGCAATTGGGTTGGGGGTCCTAGGGGTGCAAAACGTTACCTCAACACGACGCGAAAGCTACACCGGCGTCGGGTAGCGACGCCGGGGGTTGGAATAATAAGATCGCGCTCCAAGTCCAGATTCCAATTAGATTCCTCGCTGGAAATTTCAGAGCAATCAACCCGGGCGACGATTCCAGATTCCAAAGCTCGTACATGCGACGACGGGCTACGACGTGCGACGACGTCGTACGCGGCAAGTCGTCGAAGAGAACGCACCTAGGTGGGGCCCACAGTAGTCCTAGGGACCTTTGGGGGACCCACAATAACTCTGGAGAACTTGGGGGGCCCACGGAGGCAAGTGGTACAACAGATGTGGGGTTGCGACGAGTGGCTCTCGGTCGTACCCCTCCAATGTGGGAGATTCTCTCGGTCGCTGCGGGGAAACGGAGCTGTGCAGCAGCGGGGGTCGGTCGCAGCAGCGGGTGCGGGCGCTTCCTTCGGTCAGATCGATGGGAGTGGTCGGTCGTGCGCTTGGAGAGCGGGGCGGGCGATGTTGCAACGTTGCAACGTCGCGATCGTCGGTCGCTGCGGGCGTGGCCTTCGGTCGGGCACGGAGCGGAGCGGGGCGACGAGGTGGGTCGGTGCGGAGCGCTTGGATGCGAGGCGGATGCGGGCCAATCCCTCGGTCAGACTGAGGGAACGGAGCGGCGGTCGCTGCAGCGGTGCGGAGCGGCTAGAATGCGGGCGGATGCTTCGGTCGGAGCGGGGGAACGGGGGCGTTTTTCTCGGTCGTACATCAGCTGAACGTCGCAACGTTGCGACGAATCGTCGCAACGTCCAATTTTGCTTTTGGAAGAGGCTAGGGCTAATTTCTTGCGAAAATAGGTCTTCCTAGGGATTGTTTATATAGTATAGATGGGTTGACTTGGTCTAGGGCTAAATCTAATAGGATTAGAAGTTTAAAATAATTTAAAATTTGAAATTCAACTTCTCCAACTCACTCTAGGATTTGACTTGGTCCAAATGAGCTGGAAATTTGCTCAAAAATTCTTTAATACGTTTAAAACTCAAATAAATTTTATTTGGCCGAAAATAATTTATAAATTAATTATTAAAAATAATATAAAACTTGTTAAAAATATAAAAGTGGTCAAATAAACTCCAAAAATTATAAAATAAATATCGTGGTGATCGTGGAGACGATTGTGAGCTAACTAAGAAGACGGATCTCAAATTTGACGTCGGACGACGAAACTAAAAATAGAAACGTCTCCCGTCAAGAGTGAGAATCGTCACGTCTTATCGAGTAAATTTAAATTGTGGAAAACGACTCGAGAAGTGTCGTTCCAAGATAATGCCACTATTTAATACTCTCAGAGACGTTCACAACGGCATATCACACAAAAGTGTTCGCAATCAAATAAAGTCTAAAATAAACACGTGCACGGCCAAAAGCATGTGCACGAACAACGTACAACGAAAAGTGGTCGTTACACATTATAAAACCTTTGTGTGGAATAAAAAAGAGAGAGCAACAACATAAGAATGCAAATGCAAACACTAGATTTACCTTGGTTTGAATTCACTGAGTCTCCCCGACTCCCTTGAATCATACTCCAGCAACCTGCTAGCCAACCTGCTAGTGATTAGTTCTCCACTAATACCCACATGCTAAAACATAGCAAGTTTAAAACCAATACACCTTTTTCTTCCACTTCCCACAACATGGGAATGGAGCACTCTCACAAGCCGATAGTACTTTTCAAATATAAAAAAGAACAGAGAACCAAAATATGAAACAATTTCTACAACATATGCCTTGAATAATACTCTTAAGAATGAGGCATGAAGGTGTGTGTGATGTGCTCTAAATGATGAGAGTATTTTTCACTTACTACTTGTTTCAAGATGATTAGATATGAATGCTAGAAGTTTGATCTTGAAAGCTTTGGAGACAAGTTGAGACTTTGAGCTTGAGCTTAAATGGCTTTGAATGCTCATGAATGCTCTAGAGAAGAATTAATGACTTGTATTTACTTGAGAGTGTATTCAATGGTATGTTAAGAGTTTACAAGCTTCTTAAGTACAGACATTAAAGCCCTATAAATAAGCCACCGAACTTGTCCAGAATCTGATAAAAATCCCAAGTATTAAATGCTAGAAATTGCTATTAACGGTCAGAATTCCTAGTTACCAGATGCCTGAAGTAAACAAACCAGACGCCTGATGTACTGTTCTGACTGGGTCATAATTGCAGTCTAACTGACACTTGGCAGACGTCTGAAGAAGACTTCCCAGACGTCTGGTCCACTGCACAGACATCTGGCTCAAAACATCAGATGTCTGATCATACAGACAGTAAGGGACTGAGTTACTGGAATATATTGGTTCGAATGTCCAAACGTCTGCTGTTCTTATCCAGACATATGGTCAACTATATAGACGTCTGTTAAAATACTTCAAACGCTTAATTAAGACTGATTGCATAGTTTGATCCACTGGAAATTTTGCTCGTAATTAACCAGGCACCTGATGTATATCATCCAGGGGCCTGACAAATTGTGAAGCCGTCTGGAAACTTAACAACAGACGTTTGATTTCTTTCAGTCAGCTAAGGCCGAGATACTAGATGTTCGGCTAGAATTAATCAGACATTTGGAGTTCATTATCCAGGCATCTGACACCCTTGTGCAAACGTCTGTGATGAGAACTTCTGGCATCTGTACTGGGTATGGTTTGAAGAACTATCAGTATATGAACTCAATGCATCTGGAGACCAACCACCAACTGCCTGGGTAGGCTGAAAAAGTTTACTTCAAGCTTATGAAAGTTCTAACCCTATAACACTCAATGGTACATGATTTAAAGTGTTGTAAGTGTAATGAATGTATTTCTATAAAGTATATTCAAGGCTTAACATGCTAACTCAACAATGAAATAAAGAAAAAGAAAGATATATATATTTATCATCTTCACTTCCTGTTGAATTCCTTGAAGACATCCGTTGAGCTTGTTGAGCCCAACACTTTGATTTCCTTGCATACATTCCTTGAGATCCATGCTTTATTGATTGATGTCTTTGCATCAATTATCCGAGTCATCTTCTTCATTTGATTTGACTTTATCTATATTGATGATGCTTTCATTAACTACAAAATATGAGGATTAGTTATAATTGATTATGCTTGTTTATCATCAAAACCACATTAGGGGATCCAATATTCAACATAGACCTCCACCAATCCCCCAAAAATCCTATAACCTACCCACTCTCCACCAAACCCTAACCCCAATCCATACCCTCTCCACCCAAAGTCTAACCAAAAGGGCAAGATCATTGTCATGGCGAAGCTTAGGGGAGCTTGATCTACCGTGAGGAGCAAACTGAAGGAGGAGGTCAGTCAAAATTTCTTCAACCCTAGGTGAACTCCTTCCTTTTCCTAAATTTCTAAAATATCACACACAATGTGACCCAAGAGATCTGCTACACCCACCTCTAGTAGACAACCCCGTGCTTGAAGAGGTACTGACCCACCACCCCCTCCACCTGTTGTACCACCCATGGTTGCACTGCAAGAAGTTATTCTTAGGGACGAGCAGCTGACAAAGGCCTACGACACACTCCACCCCTCCCCATTTTGACGACTAAATTTTCTAATCTCGACACCCTCTTTTCCTTGGGAATTTTAGAGGGTGTTGAGACACTTTTTGACAACATTGGGTGGATGAAGTTTCTGCACACTCACGATGAGACTTACATCCGCTTGACCCAAGAATTTTTGAGCTCCCTCCACTGCACGGAAGAGGGAATCTCATTCCGCTTATGGAATGTAGATATGTAGCTCACATTTGAGCAGTTAGATGAAATCTCGGTTGTCTCGCTGATGGTAACATTATCCCAAACGATCGTTCACACCACCCGCAGATTAACGTAGGGACATTTTGTGGAGAGATTACGAGTTCGAGAGAGTATGACCCGAGGACGGCCAAGGCCTCCTGCATTGTTCACCTCTGTTTGCGAATTGCACATAGATTCTTAGCTTGCACCATCTTTGCTAGGACCGATTGTGGGATGGTGACGTACATTGAGCTCCTTTTCCCGTGGATTATGACCCATCCTAAGTGGTATAACCCATCCACTGGCCTTTCCTCCTCGCGCTATACCCTTCGGAATTCGGAGTGGATGGTGTGGAAACTTATGGAGGTCGCCACCTCCTAAATAGGAGAGATCTGTTGCGATGGCCTTATCAATCTGATTGCGTAACACCCATCCTTACAGATATAGATTCCCGACAACCTCCGTCGGGCAGAAGGCCACACGTCCCTAAATATGAATGCCCTTACTAGGATGGTCATGATAAGGACATGGGGAGCTGAGGTGTACATGTGACTTTATGAGTCCAAGCATACTGAGTATACCATCTTGCCCAACCCCATTTTCTCCTATATGGACACAGCCACAGATTGTCTCTTCGCCTCCGATTTTGCTCGAGCGCAGCGCCAGTCTACCACAGGAATGGAGATCCCCCAGCATCCCTTGCCCCAATACCTCTCCACACACTTCGTGAAGGGTGACCCTTTAGGCACCCACCAGCATCATTGTCCCCTACCAGAGAACTTCAACTCCCGTTTTGGTCGTGTGGAGTGAGTCCTTGAGAGCTTGCTCCAGTTTTATATTAGAGATCTCAACCTTCACTAACCCGATTTCCCCCATCCTCCACTTGAGGGTGGAGATGAGTGATCCCTCCCCACTCCATTTCATTACCCCATAGGATTCACTTAGACACAATGGGGGCAATTTGTGATTCTAGCTTGTGGGAGACGTTTCAGTAGTTTCACCCATAGCTTGGGGGAGTTTGTTGTGTCGGATGCTGGAAGCTTATGCTTTTTGTTGTTTCTACCTTTTGATGATTATGTTTGGTGCCTGTCAGTGTAGTTATTTTGCACGTCTACTGATGAGGATGATTGATGATGTCATTGTTCTATCGGTTTGTTGCTATTGATGATATTGTCGTTTGATGTAATATCTTTGACCTCCTCATCATTTTTTTGGTCAAGCGCCCACTCAGCCCATCCACCTTTTTCTTTATTCTGATTTTCCATTTTATTTCCATCATCCAATGCCACTTTTTGCTCTAGTTTTTCGATTTTCGTAGAGTAGGATCCATCGAGGAGAACCACGCTCACGCATTAGCTTTGTATAATCTTAGTTAGGGTTACTTGTTCCACATACGCGTTGGAAACCTTTCAGTGGTATGATTTCCACACTACCACCCTTACGATTTCATTTTAACTCTCATCCGTAAGCTAGAGCTAGTTCACGTTTCACTTCCGATAGGATAGGCTAGTTGCCTATTCAACCCTTGATCACACAATCCTAGGTCTCCCCGAATGCATAGGGTAGACTTGGGCTCGATAGAGTTTGGCTTTGAATATGGATTATGCTCCTCTGCAATCATGGCATGTTGGCATGTTAATAAAAAACAACAACATAAAATAAATGCACCATTCCCCCTACTTCGTCAAGTAGTCGGGTCTCCGTGCCTTAGGAAGCACTGGGATTCGTGCTGAAAGATGAAGTTTTGGGGAGTGCATATGAATAATAAGTTTTAGGAAATTCGAGAGAGTAGGCCCGAAGGGTCCATTTTGGCCCAATGCCTTAGACTCGTCTGAGTTGGGAGTCATTGGCCGAAATCTCACTCCATGATTTGCCTAAGACCTATATGAAAATACATGTACATTTCTATATAAACACATCTGCACCTATAGTTTAGGAGGAGCGACCTTGACATTGCCAACTCAGGAGAGACTTAGACCCTACCATAAGCCCTCGTGACTTTTGCCTTCGTGAATGTGGGTTAGAGTTGAATTCCACTAACTTAAGCCTAACGAAAAGGACTTATTCAGAACTTGCTCTACACGGATGTGTGTGTTAGAACTCATGCCTTGACGAGAGTAGTCCTTTAATCCCTTGACACGATTAGGTAGATATTGTGTGTGTGCGGTAAACGACCCCTAACCCTGTTATATACATGATTTATCGCGTGAATGGTTTGAGAAGGTGATCCTCAAACACTCTAGACAGATTTCTCCCCATTTTTCATTTCTAGTCTTCCTCGGGGATGAGCAAGAGTTTAATTTGTGGAATTTATTAAGCGTATTTTATACACATTTTCCGCCCTTCCCCCAATGTTTTCCCACTTTATTTCACGCCATCAACTTTATTTTAGTCGCTTTTAACCAACTATTGCCACTTTGATGCTTGGGGTAGGTTTATCTATGTTTCAGGTATTCGTGACCAAAACGATGCATTTTAGTCGATATTGAGGCCGAAGGAGGGACGTTGAGGAGAGGAAAGAGGCATGTTCGAGCTTGGACGCCAAGAGGAGCAGAATGAGGCATTACACGGCCGTGCTAATGCATGCACGAACTTTTCAATGCACCGGCTGAAGGGAGACATTGCCGTTCAGCAGCACGGCCGTGTTACACGGCCGTACTGGAATTTTTTTAGTATGAAGACTGACATGACCGTGATGTAACACTGCCGTGCCATTTTGGGTACCTGGAACAATTGAAGTTGCAGAGAGACGACTGACAAGGTCGTGTCGATTAGTGGCACGACCATGCGGATTGATGGTGGTGCATAGTTAACCTAGGTCATTAGGCTTGACACAGCCGTGCCGCTTTTCAGCACGGCCGTGCGCAAGGTATTCTATAAAAGGAATATTGTATAACGACCAAAAAATTCTTTTTATTATTCTGAACTCTATTTGTGCATTTTAGAGGGTTTTTCTCGAGCTCTTTTCTATTTAATATCTGGGGGCTATTTGTAAGACTCTCTTTAATCTTTGCTTTAATTTTGCTTTTACTCTTTATGGCATTTGTTATTATTTTTATTGATATTTTTAGCTTAGTCTACATTTTGCTTGTTATGATTACTATTGCATCAATTTCTTCTATTGTCATTATGATTAGTGAGTGGTCCCTTAAGCTAGGGTTACGTAGAGCCCTATTGTGTGGATTGAGCATGATGAATTGCCCCAAATATCAATCCAAATAAGATAATTTCTAGGAATAGGATTGGATGATGAGCCTAATTCAACTCATCATGGTATGGTTCAACATAATCCTAACTACTAACGACCCATTGGGGTTTTGATTTGATGCTCCTAATGGGGGTTGACTATATAGTGCCCGATGCTAATGACCCATCGGGCACACTCACTAGAACCACCTATATCGTAGAGACCAACGACCCATCGGGGCTACGATAGGGATCCAACATATTCTCCGAGTCCTCTCTTACGGTTAGACGTCAAGAGGACGAGGATCGAGACTTAGTCGTCATCGATGATTATAATCCTTGGGTCGAGAAGTTAGACCCATTTATCTCAAGACTTACGATAACGGTGATACGTTAGCCCTAGCTCTCTCTCTCTCTCTCTCTTAATTGAATTTCCTCCTAGTCAATTGCTCTTTGCCCTCTGTCACACCAATCTCATGGCTATACAAAAATCAACACCAATCCCTTATTCAAACCTTTGCATCTTTGCATTCGACACCTGCTGCATTCGACACGTATGCTTGCGGTATTTAAAACTCTAACCACAAGCTAATGTGATGTCAAATGTTGTACAATATCTCTAACCTAGGGTGTAAATAATGGTATAAAAATCTAGTCTGAGTGAATGACTTTTGCTCAAGAATACAACATGTAATTTAGGTGTTCTGTTCATTTGGAAAAGTGATTAATTTGGACAAACCTTTATCACAGTACAATCTCTGGTCTGCATGAACAGGAGTCATAACATTTTCCAACGAAACCGTGGTCCAGACTAAAATCATTAAGTCTTTCCTTTCTCACAGTTTCAACATATGCAACAATTGCGTGTCATATAGAAATAATAATCTCCGTTAAAACCTTTCCTCTATGTGGACAACGGTTATAACATGATACCCTCGTCGCTCCCATACCCTTGCCACAGTGAGTTACCCCAACCCACATGTATCATGTACATTTAAATTGCAATGATTATAATGCACATAATTTCACCATGTATTCTCTTCTTTTTGTTCAATTCATCACAATTTCTATTCTCATCATCAAGACATAAATATTCTATTCATGCAATGAAAATAATACGAAGAACATGTCACCAACTCAAGCAACCAAAATTTCAAAAAAAAATTAAATTTCCACATCAATACTTATAGAATACTTAAGCACAAATACAACATGTCGTAGTATTTGTTAAATGACAAACATATATTTAAACATAACAGAATTAGTAGCAAATTGGGTAAAAACAACACGGCAGAAAACTAAACATATACTTGTAGTAGTTGAAATAATACAAGACAGGGGACGGGGATCAGAGTCGATCCAAGGAGAGGGGCTTTGCCGTCAGGTTCAACCCTAACAGTAGTACATGTGTGGTCTACAAAAGCTTTGGCTTTAACATAGAAAAGTCTAGTCAGCAGCTGAGTGCCACTGGCCGAAGAGAGGGGGGGTTCTCGACCATTTGTTTAGCTGCATATCTCAAGCAGCAAAACTGAGGGGGATAAGTTAGGCTGCAAGGCCAAGGGGCTTGGGGTAGGGTTAGGGTTTTGTACAACATAATATCATTAGAGTTTTTGGTTTTGAAATAAAATCCATGACCAAAACATATATAAATAATGAGTTTTCTCAAAAAAATTCAATCTTGTAATACATCCATGTTTAAACCATATTAGATCTTGTTGGCCTAGTTAGCCCACTTACTAGGTCACACTTTTAATTTTGATGATGGCAAACAAGTTATGTGGTACTACTATTTTCATTAAGTGATTTCCGGGCCAATTGTACAAAAGAAATTATTTGTACAAAAGAGAAATAATGAGTGGACAGTTGTGCAAAAATAAATTCAAAAAGTGTCCTACATCAAAAACATTTATCCATGCACCATGAAGATGTAGACTTGATTAGTCAAAGGTTGAAGATTTGATTTGATTCAAAGGGGGTTTTATCAAATGAAGTGTCCTATCTTCAGTAAAATTTGACTAAGTCAAAGATTGAATATTTGATTGGATTTTAAAGAGGAAATCTAATTCAAAAGAAGTTATATCTTAAGCTGAATCCTATCTTTAATAGGATTGAATAGTATTCTATTTAAACACACATTCATGCACCATGAAGATGTGATCGAATATTAGGTTGAAGATTAGATTGAATATTTGGAGATTGAATTGAATGATAAAGATTTTATTTGAAGAGAAACTCATATCTCTGTAACATTAGAAGACCCCTCCATTGGAGAAGAATCTCCCAGCATCCCAACGAGCCAAAAAACTCAAGAGAACATCTCCTCCATTACTGGCTAAATTTATCTCCTCTAAGATTCATATTGATCATCAATTTCGCAATAAGAACAAGAAGCTCTAAAGACGTCGCGAAAAAGTGAATAACTTTTGATCTAGAGCTTCGATCGATGAACCATTGTCACGTGGATGACCACATCTTTATGCTCTATGCGGTGGTGATATCTATCTTCTAATTGGCATGTAAGAACTGTTCCAGATTCGGTAGTTTGTGCAGAACAGTCCCTTCAAATTTCAAAAAATGCACAGCAAACTGCAGAAGCTTATAACTTTTGATTAAGATATTGGATTGACAAGATGTTTGTGTACACACGACCATGATCTCACGAAATACTTCACGGTGATTTCATTATGGTTTTTTACTGTAGTATTAAATCAGTTTGAATCTGTTTTTTGATATTGTGTTGTGAATAGCTTTACTCAAAAGTTATCTTCGTGCTTAAACTTTTGAACATTACCTTGTACGGTGTGATCACTACCCCAAAGTATGATCAAAGTTTTTTTTCTCTTTTGATAATAAAAGCGGGTGAAATCCTCGAAGGCTATGGGGTCGGCGCCTAGGCGGGGAGACTAGGTACGGAGCCACTTTGTTAAATACACTTGTGCTTGCATATCTGATCTATAATTATATGATTTGCATTATTCTGTTGTGCTTATATTTTTACTTTGTGCTATACACCCTATTCACCCCCTCTTGTGTGTTTTTCAATTGGCATTAGAGCGGGAATCGTTTTAGACTCACACTCTAGTTGAATCTCTGTCCTAAACATGTCACATAGTCCAAACAGATCACACATTATCACAAATAATTCATAAGTACCAAAGAAATTTTTTGATACTTTAATTTTACCTTTTGCATGCACTGTGAATGCATTGAAGACGGGTGGTGATGAGTTGATCGATGCACTTACGTGAAATTTCAGAAAATTCTTGATGAATAATAAAAGAAAATTTGACAATGTCTAAGGCAAAGAAGAAGAAGAAGAGGATACCATAC
This sequence comes from Scilla litardierei, assembly GCA_030789695.1. NCBI lineage: Eukaryota > Viridiplantae > Streptophyta > Magnoliopsida > Asparagales > Asparagaceae > Scilla > Scilla litardierei. The sequence goes on along the minus strand of CM061142.1, from coordinate 491,233,914 downwards.
CACCGTATTTTCAAAGAAAAAAAGGCCACATGAAAGTTGATTGTCCTCTTGTCGAGACATAAAGAAAAATAGGATAGGATGTCCAAAAGAAAGTGTGTTTAGCTACCTAGGGAGAAATCGATGCTGAAGAACTTTCTTTCTTCTGATGATGACTGGAATGACAACAATATGACTTGCTTTATGGCTGGAAACGAAAAGGTAAAAAATTGTTCCCTTTTTCATAATTTTGATGATAAAATGAATATTAGTGATGATATGTTTTCTAGCATGGGGGAAGCTTATGAATTCCATGTAGAACTTCTTGAAGAAATGGGTCCTAAATTTCTTAAGCTAAAAATGGTTCGTGATTCTTTAAAATAGGAGCTAGGTAGCATGATATGTGAGAGAGATGTCACGCCCCGCTTCCCAAAAACGTGGAGGCGAAGCGTGAGAAGGTCCGCTCAGACTTGGAGCTACAAAGCCGCAAGTCCGATAAGCGTCAATCACTTGAAACTGCAGGTCCTTGCAATGCGAAACGAAACAAAGATAATAATAACGAAAAGAGACAAAGAAACATCTCAGAATATCCATAATAATAAATCTCAACATCACAGAAAAAGCCACCAGGCTAAAATAAAAGAGTCTAAAAGAGGCCCAGCATGGCCAACAAAAGTACAAAGTACGAAAACAAGGAAATGGTGCAAGCACCGACAACTAATAGCAACCTAAAGCAAAAGCAAGTAAAATCAGTCTCTAAGACTGGTCTCCGGTGTCCTCGAACTCCTCGACGAACGTAGGCTCGGGCTCAGCGTCAGCAACCACCTCGTCCTCAGCAACTGTCTCTGGCTCAGGGTCTAACATGTGACACCCAAAAGAGCAAGGGGCACATGTCAGCAAGTCTGGAAGACTTGTGCAAGGAAACTGAAAGTAGGTGAAGGTAAAGCAACCTAGCAGTTCTAGCATGATGCAATGACATGGCAGTTTAAAGTAATGAGTGCAACAGGTAAGTAAAGTAAAGTAAAGTAAAGTACGAGCATGGCATGACATTCACAAGACAAGTACAAGACAAGTAAAGTAAGCACCTCGTGCACAGAGATTCCGTCTTTTGGCTAGAGTGGCTGCGAGGGCCAACTCCTAAGCTCAAGTGACCGTTTATCCCTACCCCTCCACGTGTATCGGGCATTGGTTTTTAGCCAACACATGAGTCCCGCTTCTGGACCACGAGCCAGAAAGTGTTTAAACAAGTATGGCGTAGGGGTGCACCTAGCCGGTCCAGGGAACCCGGGCATTGGCTTTTGACCAACACATGAGGCCCGTTTCCCCCCGGAAGTAGTTTTCAAGGAGTACAAGTTTTGTAGCGTGTGCTACAAATGCAACAATCAACTGGGATGACATGTAAGATGCGATGCATGACAGTTAAAAGTGCGTACAGATAAGGAAAGTAAACGTGACAGTTTAGTATGCATGAACAACAAGTTTAAAGAGTTGGATCTAGCTTCGTTGTCAAGCTAGATCAATTAGGTGACGGATCTAGTTTCGTTGTCAAACTAGATCAAGTAGGCGTCTAGCCAGCTATCATTTCACTGACTAGTCTCTTTTACGCTAGGAACAAGGAAGTGGCCTAAAAACATGGCCCTACACAAGAGTTGGCAAGTTTCACTTGCCTGCAACTATCACGTCAAGAAAACACCGTCCAACGAGTCCAAAGTCACGATTCCTACGTGCACAAGTCCACCGGCCTACATCCGTTTTATTAATCTTGATTAGTGATTGCTAAAACATTTAAAATACTTTAAAATACTGATTTTTAGCCTTGGTTAGCATGCAATTTGGTTGGGGGTCCTATGGGTGCAAAACGTTACCTCAACACGACGCGAAAGCTAACCGGCGTCGGGTAGCGACACCGGGGGTTGGAATTAAATATCGCGCTCCAAGTCCAGATTCCAATTAGATTCCTCGCTGGAAATTTCAGAGCAATCAACCCGGGCGACGATTCCAGTTTCCAAGCTCGCACGTGCGACGACGGGCTACGACGTGCGACGACGTCGTACACGGCAAGTCGTCGAAGAGAACGCACCTAGGTGGGGCCCTCAGTAGTCCTAGGGACCTTTGGGGGACCCACAATACCTCTGGAGAACTTGGGGGGCCCACGGAGGCAAGTGGTGCGACGGATGCGGGGTTGCGACGTTTGCTCTCGGTCGTACTCAGCCAAATGCGGGGATCTCCATCGGTCGCTGCGGGGGAACGGGCTTGGTGCAGCGCTTGGGGTGTGCAGCAGCGCGGGTGCGGGGAGATTCTTCGGTCAGATCGATAGGGGCCGTCGGTCGTGCGCTGAGATTGCGGGGCTGCGACGTTGCAACGTTGCAACGTTGCAATCGTCGGTCGCTGCGGGCGGGGCGATCGGTCAGACGCTGTGCGGAGCGGGGAGACAAAGCGGGGTCGATGCGGAGCGCCGTGCGGAGCGGGGGGCGGTCCAAGCGATCGGTCAGACCGAGGGAACAGGGCGAGCGTTGTGAAGCGATGCGGGCGGCGATGGATGCGGGGCGGGGCTTCGGTCTGAGCGGGGGAACGGGGGCGATTCCTTCGGTCGTGCGGCAGCTGAACGTCGCAACGTTGCGACGAATCGTCGCAACGTCCAATTTTGCTTTTGGAAGAGGCTAGGGCTAATTTCTTGCGAAAATAGGTCTTCCTAGGGGTTGTTTATATAGTGTAGATGGCTTGACTTGGTCTAGGGCTAAATCTAATAGGATTAGAAGTTTAAAATAATTTAAAATTTGAAATTCAACTTCTCCAACTCACCCTAGGATTTGACTTGGTCCAAATGAGCTGGAAATTGGCTCAAAAATTCTTTAAAACATTTAAAACTCAAATAAATTTTATTTGGCCGAAAATAATTTATAAATTAATTATTAAAAATAATATAAAACTTGTTAAAAATATTAAAGTGGTCAAATGAACTCCAAAAATTATAAAATAAATATCGGGGTGATCGTGATGATGAGAGTGAGCTAACTAAGAAGACAGATCTCAATTTTGATGTCGGACAACAAAACTAAAAATAGAAACGTCTCCCGTCAAAAGTGAAAATCGTCACGTCTCATCGAAGAAGTTTAAATTGTGGGAAAACGACTCGAGAAACGTCGTTCCAAGATAGTGCCACTATTTAATACTCTCAGAGACGTTCGCAACGGCATATCACACAAAAGTGTTCACAATCAAGCAAAGTCTAAAATAAACACGTGCACGGGCAAAAGCACGTGCACGAACAACGTACCACGAAAAGTGGTCGTTACATCCTCCCCACCTTAGAATAAAGTCCGTCCTCGGACTTTCTAATATAGCTAGTCGCTCTAGTAACTACCCCAATCAAGTCATATAATAATTCTACCAGGTATAGTCATTACAAGTGCTTATATATGCACTAGGTAGCAAACATTAACACTACCAACACGAATATATATTTATATATATTCACGTACGTTATACATTAATACCTATCATAGATAGTCAACTTCATACATGTATTTCAATCATGTATATACACATACATCCCTTATGTAACTGCTACTCATAAAACAATAGTTCAGATACTTATATAGGTATGATCTCATACTAGCAGATACAATCATTGCCCTACGTATAGATAGCTACCTATGCATAAACATCAAGGGTATACTTCCCTCTAATATTCATCCAATACCAAACATCTCAACACATATAGTCACACCATACCATTATTAAATCAAGTTCACTATATTTAATATACATTCACCACTACTATAATTTCACAACATATAGTCATACAGTGCATGCAAATAATTCACCATATATTCTCATCACATACGGTCCTATAACTGTATTTACGACACGCCACATACATCGTAGTCATCAATTCCTATAACTAAGCACATACTTACCCGTGCATGGTGCACACCCATACGCGCTAACATTTCATTTACGCATACCAATCATACCATTATATAACTAGCACACATACACACCTAGTTTTAGCTAGTACACATACGTTCACACGGGCAAGTCCTTAGTAATTAGCTATACCACAAAACGAACACCTATAACTATATACTGGTGTAGCGACCCACAATCATGTGTGTAGCACAACCAGGCACAAACACTCCTATCACTATACATACATCAAACATTGCTATATTCAAACTACTAACATACATTCAATGTACTTAGAGTATACCCACTCAAGCTTGAGTGAGACTCAATACACATATCAGAATATTCTATATACGTAACACGACATTCATACATATACCAATACCACTCCAACATATATATATATATATATATATGTATGTATATATATATATATATATATATATATATATATATATATATATATGTATGTATATATATATATATATACACCAATACAACCACATGCATACCATAGGTCAATCACACTTAATATTTAGTCAGATAACACCCACATAGTTCAATCTAATTATATACCATAATAATAACATTACAGACATCAGTACCCACATATTCATAATATACTCCCTAATACATGCATACGTACTCATCGTATAGTCACTCACATGTAACACATATATATATTCACAACATAGCCTACTACCTATAATTAGTATACTAACACATCTATACGTACATAATTAAGATGTGCAATAGTCGTGTATACCTCACGGTATGCACGCATGCAACATCCCATAGGAGCAAGCAATACCAATCAAAATTATAATTCCACTATCATATGTATATCACGTATATACTCAGACAACAAAACATAACTACTTACGTCTAAACACCTTATATATCTACCTACGAGCACATACTCATACATACTAATATATGGGTCACACAATAGGCCTACTTACTTATCTATATGTACACCTAGTATCATCACACCTAGCATATACATAGCTTTACCAATTATTGCTTCAACCATTATAAGCATTCTCTAATTACATACACAACTTAGATAATTCAACGCTAACTCTTATATACACAGGCATCCCTAGTATAGTATAGCTATCCAACAACTTCATACTATCACGAATAACTCCGAATATATATATATATATATATATATATATATATATACACCACACAATAGGCAAGCATCAATATACTATGGGGATACACTCATTCAAGCCCACGTACACAACTTAGGTACGTGCACTACGACTACCTCACAAGGTCCAAGGGTCTACTAACAATTAAGGGTTGACACAGATATTGACGGACAAATACAAGAGAGGTCTAAGTAAATAAGAGAGGTCGAGAGCGTGACGAGGGAAGGATCGATAAGCACGAGTTCAGATAGGACAAATACAAGGAGACGGCTTGGTTAGGGAAAACATTGGCTCAATGGTGATGGTTAGGTCGAGGGGAAAAGGAGATGTAGTGATGCTTAAATAGGACACAGAAAAGAGAATAGGGTGAATAGCATAGGCTAAAATACGTGGATTTTGAAAACTGTCGTTCTTCCAGAGTTGAAATCCCAGTCTGAAAGAAATATTTGGAGATCGATAAACGAGTTGTTCAAAATAAATTTGAGTCGAACATTCATAATAAGAGAAAATGGTCTATTGGTTTTAAAAATCCTCATAAAAGGAAGTAAAATCATTTACACGAATATTAAGGACGTGGTTTAGAAAATTTATACGTCAGTAATTTAATATAATGTTGTCAAAAAGTTTTGGAAAGTCAAGAATGAAAGCAAGTAACGGAAGAATTTAAACTCATATTAAATGCTTTCAAAACTTTTATGCTATGGAAAATTTAAAATAATCAATTGAAACTACTTTTAGAGAACCAGGGTTTGCCAAAACGAAAAAAACTGATTTACACAGGGTTCTTAATATACGAGCACAACAAGTCTGATACGAATATAAAAATAATTGAAAGTATGTATGGTGCACGGAGAAATAATAATAATGACTTAGTAGTGAAATTATCAAAAACTGTAGTAAAGTTTTAAAGTCAAACTATGGAAAGTCTGGGCCAGGAATAGTAAAATTTTTTTTTTTGTAATAGCGAAAACGATGAGCACAAAACCCACTGGCTAAAAGCTGAAATTCATGTGCCTTGAAAGTATATTAAAGTAAACACGACGTATCATTCGTATAACACAAATAAGAAGGAAAATTATAAATCGTATTGGGAAAAATAAAAGTACGGTTCAGAATAAAATTAGTATATGAAGGGGCAACGCAATTACATAAGTACGAAAAACATAGGCTGGGAAAATACTATAAGCTAGTATTCAAAAATTCCGACAAACGTTTTAAAATTTTAAATCAATGAAGGAGTATGAAGTATAGGTATATTAAAATTTTGAACAGAATTAAAATTAGTGGAAGGGAAGATTGAGGAGTACTTTCAGAAGGTTCAGGTTTTGCAATGGAGATGTTTGAAAATTGACGACGATCGTCATTAGGCGATCTCGTGAATCGAGGCAAGGAAATTAGTCGGATGATCAGAACATACATACGCCTAGGATATGAATCAGGAAAGTCTACGGAAACTCCTACGGTCGACCAACTAAAGATTAAAAACTAAGCACTAAGACTTCTAAAGGTTAGACGGTAAAGAAATGCGTTCAGCTTGGTCCGAAATCGATGAACCCAAGCGAACGACAAAAGGAAATTCTAGAAGTCTAATATGGTCAGAGTTAGGCAATAACCACTAAGGTAACTCCTACGAAGATTAAATCAATTGCTGGCAGGGAGTCTAACTACAATCAGGGCCTCTAACTAGCAAGCACAGACGTCTAACTAAGCCTTCTTACCACCTAGTGTCGTAAGAAAACGACTAGACTCAGGGCTTATTACTCGAATGTTGCAATTTATTTAATGGACATTCCGTTATTATCGTTGTTCCGTTAATTCGCAATTGCAAGACCGGACCTGTATGGGCCACCAACAAAACCTGTCACGCCCCGCTTCCCAAAAACGTGGAGGCGAAGCGTGAGAAGGTCCGCTCAGACTTGGAGCTACAAAGCCGCAAGTCCGATAAGCGTCAATCACTTGAAACTGCAGGTCCTTGCAACGCGAAACGAAACAATGATAATAATAACGAAAAGAGACAAAGAAACATCTCAGAATATCCATAATAATAAATCTCAACATCACAGAAAAAGCCACCAGGCTAAAATAAAAGAGTCTAAAAGAGGCCCAGCATGGCCAACAAAAGTACAAAGTACGAAAACAAGGAAATGGTGCAAGCACCGACAACTAATAGCAACCTAAAGCAAAAGCAAGTAAAATCAGTCTCTAAGACTGGTCTCCGGTGTCCTCGAACTCCTCGACGAACGTAGGCTCGGGCTCAGCGTCAGCAACCACCTCGTCCTCAGCAACTGTCTCTGGCTCAGGGTCTAACATGTGGCACCCAAAAGAGCAAGGGGCACATGTCAGCAAGTCTGGAAGACTTGTGTAAGGAAACTGAAAGTAGGTGAAGGTAAAGCAACCTAGCAGTTCTAGCATGATGCAATGACATGGCAGTTTAAAGTAATGAGTGCAACAGGTAAAGTAAAGTAAAGTAAAGTACGAGCATGGCATGACATTCACAAGACAAGTACAAGACAAGTAAAGTAAGCACCTCGTGCACAGAGATTCTGTCTTTTGGCTAGAGTGGCTGCGAGGGCCAACTCCTAAGCTCAAGTGACCGTTTATCCCTACCCCTCCACGTGTATCAGGCATTGGTTTTTAGCCAACACATGAGGCCCGCTTCTGGACCACGAGCCAGGAAGTGTTTAAACAAGTATGGCGTAGGGGTGCACCTAGCCGGTCCAGGGAACCCGGGCATTGGCTTTTGACCAACACATGAGGCCCGTTTCCCCTGGAAGTAGTTTTCAAGGAGTACAAGTTTTGTAGCGTGTGCTACGAATGCAACAATCAACTGGGATGACATGTAAGATGCGATGCATGACAGTTAAAAGTGCGTACAGATAAGGAAAGTAAACGTGACAGTTTAGTATGCATGAACAACAAGTTTAAAGAGTTGGATCTAGCTTCGTTGTCAAGCTAGATCAATTAGGTGACGGATCTAGTTTCGTTGTCAAACTAGATCAAGTAGGCGTCTAGCCAGCTATCATTTCACTGACTAGTCTCTTTTACGCTAGGAACAAGGAAGTGGCCTAAAAACATGGCCCTACACAAGAGTTGGCAAGTTTCACTTGCCTGCAACTATCACGTCAAGAAAACACCGTCCAACGAGTCCAAAGTCACGATTCCTACGTGCACAAGTCCACCGGCCTACATCCGTTTTATTAATCTTGATTAGTGATTGCTAAAACATTTAAAATACTTTAAAATACTGATTTTTAGTCTTGGTTAGCATGCAATTTGGTTGGGGGTCCTATGGGTGCAAAACGTTACCTCAACACGACGCGAAAGCTACACCGGCGTCGGGTAGCGACACCGGGGGTTGGAATTAAAGATCGCGCTCCAAGTCCAGATTCCAATTAGATTCCTCGCTGGAAATTTCAGAGCAATCAACCCGGGCGACGATTCCAGTTTCCAAGCTCGCACGTGCGACGACGGGCTACGACATGCGACGACGTCGTACGCGGCAAGTCGTCGAAGAGAACGCACCTAGGTGGGGCCCACAGTAGTCCTAGGGACCTTTGGGGGACCCACAATACCTCTGGAGAACTTGGGGGCCCACGGAGGCAAGTGGTGCGACGGATGCGGGGTTGCGACGTTTGCTCTCGGTCGTACTCAGCCAAATGCGAGGATCTCCATCGGTCGCTGCGGGGGAACGGGCTTGGTGCAGCGCTTGGGGTGTGCAGCAGCGCGGGTGCGGGGAGATTCTTTGGTCAGATCGATAGGGGCCGTCAGTCGTGCGCTGAGATTGTGGGGCTGCGACGTTGCAACGTTGCAATCGTCGGTCGCTGCGGGCGGGGCGATCGGTCAGACGCTGTGCGGAGCAGGGCGACAAAGCGGGGTCGATGCGGAGCGCCGTGCGGAGCGGGGTGCGGTCCAAGCGATCGGTCAGACCGAGGGAACGGGGCGGGCGCTGTGAAGCGATGCGGGCGGCGATGGATGCGGGGCGGGGCTTCGGTCTGAGCGGGGGAACGGGGGCGATTCCTTCGGTCGTGCGGAACCTGAACGTCGCAACGTTGCGACGAATCGTCGCAACGTCCAATTTTGCTTTTGGAAGAGGCTAGGGCTAATTTCTTGCGAAAATAGGTCTTCCTAGGGGTTGTTTATATAGTGTAGATGGGTTGACTTGGTCTAGGGCTAAATCTAATAGGATTAGAAGTTTAAAATAATTTAAATTTTGAAATTCAACCTCTCCAACTCACCCTAGGATTTGACTTGGTCCAAATGAGCTGGAAATTGGCTCAAAAATTCTTTAAAACATTTAAAACTCAAATAAATTTTATTTGGCCGAAAATAATTTATAAATTAATTATTAAAAATAATATAAAACTTGTTAAAAATATTAAAGTGGTCAAATGAACTCCAAAAATTATAAAATAAATATCGGGGTGATCGTGATGACGAGAGTGAGCTAACTAAGAAGACAGATCTCAATTTTGACGTCGGACGACGAAACTAAAAATAGAAACGTCTCCCGTCAAAAGTGAAAATCATCACGTCTCATCGAAGAAGTTTAAATTGTGGGCAAACGACTCGAGAAACGTCGTTCCAAGATAGTGCCACTATTTAATACTCTCAGAGACGTCCGCAACGGCATATCACACAAAAGTGTTCACAATCAAGCAAAGTCTAAAATAAACACGTGCACGGGCAAAAGTACGTGCACGAACAACGTACCACGAAAAGTGGTCGTTACAAGAGACGAGCTTTTTATTAAGTAGAAAGAACAAAAAATATAATAAACAACATTAACGTAACCCAATTAGGGACAAAGACCTTAGAGCTAGAAACTGCTAATAAAAAATTGGCTATGTTAGAGCATGACAACTTTAATCTATCTAAAGACTTGAAGGAGAAAATTAGCATTCTTAGCTCTGGATATTCTAAAATAAAATTTTTGAACCTAAAAGTTGCTAGGTATGAAGAAAAACTGGAAGTGATTGAAAAAAATCTAATTTAAAAAAAGGAAAAAACATAGCTAATGATCTAAAGACTAGTGAAAAAGAGAAAAGGTGTTAGGCTAGTATTAGGGACCTTGAAAATGAAAATCAAAACCTTAGCGCGACCTTAAAGAAATTCACTAGTAGCCAAGAGAGCTTTAATAAGATGATAAATGGGCTTAATGATCAATCTAGCAAACATGGTCTAGGATTTCAAAAGAAGCAACCTAAGAAAAAAGCTAGGTAGACAATTAAAAAGAGTTTTACAAGAAACATAAGCTTTCGATATTGCATGCATAAAAATCTCATGTCATCTACTAATAAGCACTCCAATGTTACATGTTTTTATTGCAACAAGAAAGGACATGTTATCCATAATTGCTTTGCTCGCATTTATCTTGAAAAATTCTTGTTTCCTAAAATTCTTATTAAGCAAAGGAAATCATATGCTAACACTTTTGGATCCACTAAATGGATGCCAAAAGGTGCATGTTTCTCTATAGATGCATCAATGAGGTCCGAGTGATAGCATACATCGCGTTGGTGAAAACGGCGTTGATCTGAACAAATGAATGTAAAGAAAGTTAAGATTATTTTCGGCATATTTGATGCGTGGGAATTTTTATGAGCATATGTTGATGGATGACAACATAGACTATTTCATTGTCTGCTTGAACATATGTATAACATTGACATAGTTGGAATTTTGATGAGTAGTTGGTATGAAATTTGTTAGAAATCTTAAAAACATTAAATACGATTTTGATGATGACATTTTATGTTAAGGAAAAATCCACATACTCAAATTGTGCATAATTTACTGTTTATGATTAGCTTGCCTAATTGTTTAAATTTTGTTTGGTTGATATAGTCATGTAACTTATGGAAAATTGTTCGATAATGTTTAGGCTCTTAAAGATTAAACTCTTTTTGATTGGCTTTTTGCATATAAATATATGATTTTCTTTCGAACAATTAAGTAGTATGATTCGAATATGTAGATGCCTTCATGCATAACTAGTCTGAGACAACCCCGTAGAAAAAGAAAAAGTAAGAATTCCCATAATAAAGGAAAAAGAATGTGAAAATATGAAAATAGTTTTGATACCAGCGGCTCGTAACCGGATTTCGGGGGTTTGTTGAGCAATTCATATGAAATACGAGAGATGAAGTAACCACTTAGCACATCTGAACTCCAAAGGACCCGAAATTTAGCATCATGGTATCCCATCTTGGTCGTCTCCCTACATCATGCTTGATAGCTATTCCAAAGAAATGAATATAGAAAAAGTTATTTAAGACAATTTACGAATTTGATTTTTTGGTGCCATAAGCATAAACCAATGATTCAAGTTAGTTATTTGATTGTATCTTCTATTCATATTTAAGCAATGACTTTATGCTTTTGATGATTCATGACGGTGTACAAATTTTGAGTACATGGGGAATAAACATTGATATGAAATTGTCCATATTAATTTCATGTTTTTTGATACGCTAATCTCATTTCATGTCTCTTCCTTCACTAATTTCAATTAAGCTGGTGATATGATATTGCTCATGTTCATTCCTTACGATTAAATGTCAAAAGGGGAAGAGAAGTTAAAACATTGGTGCATAAATCTAGGGGAGCTTATTGCATGATTGACAAAACGGGGAGAGAAATAAATATTGAGATGCATGAGATGCACACTTTGAGGGGGATCTTGTCGTAATTCTTTATGAGAGAACATAGATAGGGGGAGCTTTGAATGTGTCATGATCATGTGCACCATATGACTTGCTCTTTAATATTTTATCTCAATTTTTCTTGGCTTGTTTGCCAATATCAAAAGGGGGGAGATTGTTGGCCTAGTTAGCCTACTAACTATGGCATACTTTTAATTTTGATTATGGCAAACAAGTTATGTTGTACTAAGGTTTTCATTAAGTGATTTCTAAGCCAATTGTGCAAAAAAAAATTGTTTGTGCAAAAGAGAAATAATGGGTGTACAATTGTGCAAAAAGAAATTCAAAAAGAGTCCTACATCATAAACAATTAGACCTGTACCATTAAGATGAAGATTTGATTAGTCAAAGATTGAAGATTTGATTGGATTCAAAAGAGGTTTTATCAAATGAGGAGTCTTATCTTTAGTAAGATTTGACTACGTCAAAAATTGAAGATTTGATTGGATTTTAAAGAGGAAATCTAATTCAAAAGAAGTTCTATTTTAAGATGAATCATATCTTCAATAGGATTGAATACTATCCTATTTAAACACACATTCATGCGCCATGAAGGTTTCATTGAAGATTTGATTGAAGATTTGGAGATTGATTGAAGGATAAGGATTCTAATTGAAGAGAAACTCATATCTCTATAAATGTAGAAGACCCCTCCATTGGAGAAGGATTCCCAAGCATCCAAAAGAGCCAAAAAAACTCCACAGATCATCTCCACCATTGTTGGCCAAATTTCTCTCCTCCAAGCTTCGTAGAGGTCATTAATTTCGCAGGAAGAAGAAGAAGCACTACATGCGTCGTTGAAAAGTTAATAACTTTTGATCCAGAGTTTCGATCGAAGAACCGTTTGCACATGGATAACCACAACTTCATGCTCTACGCAACAGTGATATTTATATTTTGATTAGCCAGTAAGAACTGTTCCAGATTAGGTAGTTTGTGTAGAACAGTCACTGCAAATTTTAGAATTGCGCAGCGAACTTCAGAAGCCTATATAGCTTTTGATCCAGACGTTGGATTGACAAGCTGTTTACGCCCATATGACCATGATCTCACGAACTTCTCACTATGATATTTTTCTGGTTTTTTACTGCAGTATTAAATTAGTTTGAATCTATTTTTCTAAGATTGTATTGTGAATAAATTTACTAAAAAGCTATCTATGTGCTTAAACTTTTGAACAGTATTAAATTGAGTTGTTTTCTCTTTTAATAATAAAATCGGGCGAAATCCTCAAAAGGTTTTGGGGTCGGAGTAGAGGCGGGGAGCCACTCCGTTAAATATACTTGTGATTGCATCCCTGATCTATGATAGTGTGAATTGCATTATTCCGCATTGCTTATATTTTAAATTTGTGCCAAACACCCTATTCACATGCTCTAGGGTATTTTTCAAATCCCATTTTCAAAAGTGAAATATATGGATTAAAATGAAAATTTTAATGTGAAAAACTTTATTAACATTCAATATAAATTTTATAAAGTTCTAACAATAGATATTGAAGTAAAAACTCAAAATTTAATAAAGAAAACAGTAGGAACCTAAAACATGTAATGCCCTGATAGCTACTGCACAAGTGACGTGCCCCCGGTTTGCGAGCCGCAAATGGCCGGGGGACCAGCGTAAGGGTTTAGATATTTGTAACTGCAAGGCACGGTGTTGTAGTGTGGCTTGGGGGTCGAACACAGGGAGGCTAGGATGTGCTTGTGTCAAGGAGGACCGAAATCACCCCGTGGGCGAGCTAGCCCGGATCGGTTGATGGGTTGTCACGATAAAGGAATGCAAGGTATGAACAATAAGAAAATAAACCCGGGACTTTGGTTTCCACTCCAACGAGCGACTCTCGTCGATACGGCCTACGGGTAGGATGGCGATCGGAATTAGGGTCTAATGGTGAGACGTTGCCTCCGAAAGTGGTACCGGCATCCCATGGGCCCGATATTCCGGTCGGTGCCCAGGATGATACACCGGACTTCCCGGGTTCGATCAGTGGGCACTCCCGTGTCCATTAACACTGATCGATTCCGGGAGAACTAAGCTCGCAACGATAACTCCCAACGTCTCATCCTGCCGCTCCCGCGTGCTAGGATTCGACGTCTACGCTAAGGGCGATAGCTATGGCTAGGGAGTCAACCGCCAAGTTTATTCCCCCTTGGCCCAACGGTCAAAGGCGGTCTTTTTCCCGCCGATGACAATAAAACACCCCGTGTAACCGTTAGATTCCTAATCCCTATCGATTTCCTAACCCTATGGATGCATCGGGAAGAGCCCCCGAAGGGGTTTCCGCCAAAATCCCAGATTTGGGAACTACTCACAAATATTCATTAAAAAGCGATCTAAACGAAAATGAACCGTTAAAATCATAATCAGACGATAGGAATGCGAAGGTAGTAGAGGAATTAAGATAATACTAAAGTTTAAGAAAGATCCGAAAACTTACAATAGAAAAGTAATTACAGCCGTCACAAATAGGAGAAAACAGTAAAAACTAACAGCCCCCCCCCCCCCCCCCCCGTTTCTGGAACCCTAGGGGTCCTATTTATAGGATCTCGTATCACCCGATCGGTTGACAAGTCAACCGATCGGGTGATCCGTTACAAATAATAAACAGAAAACGGCGGAGTTTCACCCGGTCATATGAACCGGTCGGTTGAGTTCTTGGGGTGACCGGTTGGATCTTGTCGCCATCGGGTGAAGGGGTCGGTTGGGTGCCCGTGTCTCAGCTCCTCAGCATCAGCTACAGATGAACCGATCGGGTGAAAGTCACCCGATCGGTTGTAATTTGGCTTGAAAAGACAGAGAATCGGCCCCGTTGAACCGGCCTGTGAACCGGTCGGGTGACATCCACTTGAGCTCCAGCCGAGACTGGGTGGTGCACGCGTGCATCACCCGATCGGTTGACTTAGTCCAACCGATCGGGTGAGGGGATAAAATGATGCCATCATCTTCGTTTGACCCCATGGGTCACGCGTGACTCCTCCCGTTGCTCCGGGGACTTAAGATATCGTCGTTAAACGTCCCCTACGCGGACAATCTCCTGCAAACATGGAGAAACAAAGAAAAGTGAAAGAAAAAGAGAAACCACGAGAAAACGAATAAAAGACGGCGGAAAATACGGAGAAACACGAAAGAAAACATGCGTGAATATATGAAATATATACGCACGTCAAAATCCCCCAAGCTGAACTCTTCCTCGTCCTTGAGGAAGACGAGTGAGAGTAGGAGCTCGGAGGGGAAAAATAGAGAGAAAGAGAGAAAAAGAGAAAACAAAAATCCTAGATCGCCCGTCAGAGCCAGCAAAATCAAACACAACACACTAAGCAAGCAAACACAAAAATCACATCACTAAACCAAGGAATACGAGTCCAGACAAGTGTCGTGGGCCCACGCGGTGAAGCGCGTGTGAGTGCGGTCGTGTGCTAGCAAATGGTGTCGCTTTCTACAATGTGCTATAAGCTCATATATACAAATCCAGGAAATGACCCAAATATCGATTCGAATTGAATAAAGCGGTGAATATATAGTTCAAGCATGCATGAGAATAGAGAGAGAATTGAAACATATCATGCGTCAGGGACTCCACAACTAGGGTTAAGGAAATCACCACACTACAGCCTAGATAATAGCTAAAAAGTTCCTAAGCCAAGTGTTTTCGAAACCGATGGGGGTTGAGATGATGTTGAGTAGATCACTCGGTGCAAATTCTCGCCTTCCCTTTATTCACGGCAATATTCACATGTGAATTTTTTTTGGGTTTTGGGTATTTGTATTTTTTTTTGGATTTTTGGCTACACAAAAATTTTTTTTATTTTTATTCATTCATTTCTTTCTTTTTGGGTTTTTCTTTTCTTTTCTCCTTTTTTTGGATTTTTGGATATTGGGGTATATACATGTGTACTCTCCCAAGTGTGAGAACGGTACACGACGAGGGGATTTGCACCAAGTAAAACAAAAAAGAAATCGGAATCTAAACACTTGGGCAAAGGAAACTTTTCTCGCTAATTAGAGCATGGGCTAAGTGGGTTATCCTAGTCCTTAATTGTGGAATCCCGACACATGCGAAATGAAGCATGTGATATATATAAATAGCATGCAGAAGCAAACAGTAGAAATAAGTACCGCATATTCAAATCGAAGCGTGATAATCTAGGGGTCATTCCTGGACAGGTATATAAAACACAATCATAAAGTAGAAGCACACCCAACTCTAGACACGACACACGACTCACATAAAAGCTAAGTGGACCCGCGATGCATGAAATGCAAGAGGACTCGACTTCCTAAGGTTAGTGAGTGTGATTATCGATGCTATGCTAGGTGTGTGTGATTTTGTGGCAATTCATCATAGGGTTCATCTCTAGGAGAAAGAGATAAAAAGAAGAGAAGAGAAAAAAGAAAAAAAAAATAAAAACACGATGAAAGCGACACAAAAACGAAAAAGAAAGACTCAAATGGCGCACACAGTGCGACTCCCCCAAGCTGAAGCTTGCATTGCCCTCAATGCAATAAGAGTGAGTACGGGAGGGCAATGAAGATGGGGGGTACGCACCGACACAAAAAGAAATGAGAACGAGGAAAACACAGAGATGAAACTGAAAATAAAGAAAAAACAAAATCAAACCACACGACACGAAAATAGAAATAAACCCACACGACACGACACTCAAAAGGGGAAAGACAAGCACACACACAAAAATAAGAAAAAATAGAACACGACAACACACCGAAATAGACGTCCCCCAAGCTAGACATGACAGTGCTAGCAAATAAAATGTGATCGTGAAATGCAGAAATATGCAAGGGGGAAGTCGAAAACAAACAAAGTGAAATTAAGAAAAATAAAAAGGAAGTGATGCGACTCGTGAATGGGTCCTCCCCCAGGCAGAGACGAAGCAGGGCCCCACAAAGACAGATGGGCACGAACATAGGGGGACAAAAGTGGGCTGGAAAAATCAAGCTGTGGCACCACCTTCTGGGGGTGGTGATGGGGGCCTGTGCTGGGGACCAGGAGTCGTGGGAGGTAGGATGCTAAGCTCGGAGGCATCGGGTGGGTCTTCACAGATGTGGCGGATGAAGCTTAGAAGGAATGGGAGGTCTCGGTCGACGGACTCCTGGGTTACCCGACCGCCCTGTCCAGCTAGGAGGATCATGGCCGTGAATCGGTCGGCCACATCGTCGTCTTGGAATTGCATCCCGTATTCAGGATCGTCAACGTAAGGCGGGGGAGCGGTGCGTGGGGTGGTAGATGGATTGGAGGTGGTGGGTGGTGAGGGGGGTTGTGCGCGATGAGTACGACGGGTGGGCCTAGGGTTGGAAGAGCTGGCGTCGGAGGTCTTAGCACGGCGGGGAGGCATTGTGCGAGAGTCGTGTGTGTGCGTGAGTATGCAAAATACAATGAATCAACACAAACACGAAACACGACCAACGAGCAAATGGAATATTTGGGGTAAAATTAAAATTGAGCTAAGGAGTGAGTTTACCCAAATGAGATAAAGATCGTTGCTCGTAGACGCCCCGATGCTACTCGATAGGAGCACGCTGTGAAGCCGCGGCGATTTCTTTAGCAAGATTCAAAATTGGGGAAAACGGGTGAAGGTTAGGGTTTTGTGTGTGGGTGGAATCGAGGAGAATGGAGAGAAATCGATGGTGGGATGGATAGGGAGATGGGGGGAGGTCGATTGGGGTTGATTTTGGGGAAGATCGAGGTCTGGCGCAAGAGGAGGAGGCGAAACGTCGGTTGGGGATTCGAAAATGGCAAGGGCGGAATGAACGGGCGGCGACGGATATTTATAGAAATTTAAGTCGACCCGGTCGGGTGAGTTATCACCCGATCGGGTGACCGTTGGTCGAAAATTTGATGCTGAAGAAGCGCTACAGGCGACCCGATCGGTTGAGAACTCAACCGATCGGTACGTCGCTCCACTGATTTTCCCGAGAATTCAGAGTTTTTCACCCGGTCTCTCATCTTGCCACCCGGTCGGTTGATGAATTCTGAAATTTTTCCGAGAGTTTCCCCTAGGTCACTCGGTCAGCTCACCCGGTCTCATCATTTTCCACCCGGTCGGTTCATTTGGTGACAGATGCGGCCTTAAGCTGATACATCCCAACCGATCGGGTGATATCTCACCCGATCGGTTGAGGCCTTATTTTTTGCAAAAACCCAAAAATCGCCTAAGTTTCACGACGGGAGTTCTTCCGGCTGGATTAAATAACAAAAATAGATAAAAATATAGTTAAGAAAAAGTCCTAAAAAGCGAAGCAAAAGTTTAGAACATGGGTTGCCTCCCATGAAGCGCTTTTGTTTAACGTCGTTAGCTCGACGCCCGTTAATGATTTTCATGGTGCGCGGTATGGGTGATGCCCAAAATCCGGCATCTCTTCAGCTCCAGAGGTTGTGGCTATCGGTGTAGTCGGCGGCTGTAAAAAGATTTGCTCGACTACCCTCCCTTTGTTGACAGGATCCGGGGGCTTCTCCCTCAAATTGGCGTCCACCGCCATCTTTTTCAGGATCCGGACCTCATCGCCAGTGAGGTCCATGGGTTCTTTTCCTTTTCTCCTCATGGGAGGAGACTTAGGGAATCCGGGAGGGATCACATGTTGCGCGACCGCCTCATTATCCACTTCATTCTTAGGGGAGCCAACTTGCTCTCCAAGGTCCCCCAAGCTATCGGGGGGATTCCTCGAGAGCACTTCCCAAGCACTCGTTTCAACAGCTCTTTCTTCTTCATTCTCCAACACATTGATACTAGGATCGTCCGGGGGGTTTGGATGTTTCATTGACAAGCCCAAGTCAAATTCGACTCTTTCTTGGCCCACATTCAGGGAAAGCTTCCCGTTCTTTACGTCTATCAACACTCCGGCGGTTGCCATAAAGGGTCGTCCAAGAATAATTGGGGTATGCTTGTCTTCCGACATGTCCATCACCATAAAATCGACTGGTACATGCACCCCTTTCACATCGACTGGGAGGTCGTCCACTACTCCCACCGGATACTTGACCGAACGGTCAGCAAGTTGTAATTTCATGCCGGTGGGCTCTAAGTCTCCCATCCCTATTCTCTTGTACAACGATAGGGGCATTAAACTAACGCTCGCACCAAGATCGACGAGCGCCCTATGGATTTGCACTTCCCCGATAGAGCAAGGGATGGAGAAACTTCGTGGATCCTTGAGCTTGGGCGGATTTGCACGTTGAATGAGTGCGATGCACTCCGCCGTTAACACGACCTTTTCTTTTCTAGATCCCCGTGTCACCAAGTCTGTCAAGAATTTAGCATAGGAGGGGATCGTCTCTATGGCCTCGAGGAAGGGGATTTGTAAACTCATATCTTTCACCATGGCAAAGAATTTTCCATACTTCTCATCGATTTTTACCTTGGCAAGCCGTTGTGGGAAAGGCACAACGGGCTTGAATACTTTCAAATTCCCTTCTTCTTTCTTCTTCTCTTCTTCGGGGGTTCCCTCCGGAGCCACAAATTTTGGCGACGGGGCACCGTCGTCATTAACCTTCTCAATTGGCCGCTCAACGGCCAGTGGTGCTTCCGGTTCTTTGGGTGGCGCTCTAGTAGGAATTTGTGTCCCGCTCCTCAAGACGATGGCGGACACGTTCTCATGCTCATGTGTGAGCGCCAAGGTCCGATTTACCCCCCTAGGGTTCACCACAGGTTGTGGCGGTAATAAATTTTGAGGTCTTTGCAGGTTCGCCACTTGCAACCCCAGCTGGGTCACCTGATCAGTGAGCACTCTTTGTCCCATCTCCAGCTTCAGATTGATTTTCTCCTGGTTGGCTATGTATTGAGTCAAGAGGGATTCAACCGGAGAAATGGCCCTCTGTTGGCCGTATTGCTGCTGGGCGGGCTGCTGATTCCTAGGGGCATATTGTTGATATTGTGGTGGAGGTTGTTGCTGATATTGCTGCTGCTGGAACTGCTGCTGGGGCCTAGCCGGCTGATATGTTTGTTGCTGCGGCTGCTGAGGCGGCGAGGGCTGGAATGGTGCCTGGTAACCAAAGTTAGGGTGGTTACGGTTGTTTGGAGAGTATGCCGGGTTGGAATTGGTTCTTGGTGGATACGGCGCATTTCCCGTGGGGTTGTAAAATAGTGCGCTCGCCTCATCCAGCGGCGGTGAAATGTCACCACCGTCGAAGTCTCCAGGGACTTCAGCTTCCACCGCTGCGACGTGTTGTGCACCGGCACCACCGGCTCCTACCATTAGTGCGGAGATCTGGGTTGAAAGCAAGTCGAACTTGCTTGAAAGTTTGTCGACGTCCTCGACTCTGTGTATACCCCCAGACCTGGGTGTGGCTCTCTCGTCACACCACCGCTCATTGTTGGATGCCATATTTTCCAAAATATGTCCGGCATCTTCCTCGCTCCTTGACATGAAGGAACCCCCAGCCGCGGCGTCCATAGAAGATTTTAGGTCATCCCTCAACCCATTGTAGAACAGATTAATAACCTGCCACTTCGGAAGCTCATGGTGAGGGCATCTTCTCTGCATCTCCTTGTATCTCGTCCAAGCTTCATGCAAGGACTCGTGGCTGGCCTGGGAGAAGGAGGAGATCTCACTCCTCAACTTCATGGTCTTCCCCGGAGGAAAGAACTTCGTCAGAAAAGCGTTGGAGAGCTTCTCCCAGGTATTGAAAGTGTTGGGTCCTTCCCCCTAAGCCATTGCTTGGCTTTGTCTCGCAACGAGAAGGGGAACAGCTTCAGACGGATCGCCTCAGTTGTGACACCGTTAATCCGAAAGGTGTCACATTTCTCCAAGAAGGAGTCTAGATGCTCGATCGAGCTCTCCATGGGTGCACCCGAAAACTGATCCTGCTGGATCCATGTCACCAAAGATGGCTTTAGCTCGAAGCTTTGGGCCGTAATAGCTGGAGGACGGATGGCGGAAGTGGACTCGATGGATGGCATCGAGTACTCCAACAGGGACTTGCGAGGCGGGGTGTTCTCCTCCATAGCTTCAGGATCCTCTCTTATTCGCTTCTCAGCAGCCAAACGCCTAAGGGTGGTGTTAATCTCTGGATCAACGGGGTTCAAGTCGTCAAGACTTCTTGAACTCCTGCGCATGGAAAACAACAAACACCCGTGAAGCGACAAGTGGGAAAGAAACAGATAAGATAAGAAATAAAAATAAAAAAATAAAAATAAGAAAATAAAAAGAAAAAGGAAGAATGCGAAAATTATCGCGAGGTAGGGATAAGAGCTAGACACTAGGGTTCAAGAGATCCTAAAATAACAAGCACGTTGCCTCCCCGGAAACGGCGCCATAAACTTGACGTGCCCCCGGTTTGCGAGCCACAAATGGCCGGGGGACCCGCGTGAGGGTTTAGATATTTGTAACCGCAAGCGCACGGTGTTGTAGTGTGGCTTGGGGGTCGAACACAGGGAGGCTAGGATGTGCTTGTGTCAAGGAGGACCGAAATCACCCCGTGGGCGAGCTAGCCCGGATTGGTTGATGGGTTGTCACGATAAAGGAATGCAAGGTATGAACAATAAGAAAATAAACCCGGGACTTTGGTTTCCACTCCAACGAGCGACTCTCGCCGATACGGCCTACGGGTAGGATGGCGATCGGAATTAGGGTCTAATGGTGAGACGTTGCCTCTGAAAGTGGTACCGACATCCCATGGGCCCGATATTCCGGTCGGTGCCCAGGATGATACACCGGACTTCCCGGGTTCGATCAGTGGGCACTCCCGTGTCCATTAACACTGATCGATTCCGGGAGAACTAAGCTCGCAACGATAACTCCCAACGTCTCATCCTGTCGCTCCCGCATGCTAGGATTCGGCGTCTACGCTAAGGGCGTGAGCTATGGCTAGGGAATCAACCGCCAAGTTTATTCCCCCTTGGCCCAACGGTCAAAGGCGGTCTTTTTCCCGCCGATGACAATAAAACACCACGCGTAACCGTTAGATTCCTAATCCCTATCGATTTCCTAACCCTATGGATGCATCGGGAAGAGCCCCCCGAAGGGGTTTCCGCCAAAATCCCAGATTTTGGGAACTACTCACAAATATTCATTAAAAAACGATCTAAACGAAAATGAACCGTTAAAATCATATTCAGACGATAGGAATGCGAAGGTAGTAGAGCAATTAAGATAATACTAAAGTTTAAGAAAGATCCGAAAACTTACAATAGAAAAGTAATTACAGCCGTCACAAATAGGAGAAAACAGTAAAAACTAACAGCCCCCCCGTTTCTGGAACCCTAGGGGTCCTATTTATAGGATCTCGTATCACCCGATCGGTTGACAAGTCAATCGATCGGGTGATCCGTTACAAATAATAAACAGAAAACGGCGGAGTTTCACCCGGTCATATGAACCGGTCGGTTGAGTTCTTGGGGTGACCGGTTGGATCTTGGCGCCATCGGGTGAAGGGGTCGGTTGGGTGCCCGTGTCTCGGCTCCTCAGCATCAGCTACAGATGAACCGATTGGGTGAAAGTCACCCGATCGGTTGTAATTTGGCTTGAAAAGACAGAGAATCGGCCCCGTTGAACCGGCCTGTGAACCGGTCGGGTGACATCCACTTGAGCTCCAGCCGAGACCGGGTGGTGTACGCGTGCATCACCCGATCGGTTGACTTAGTCCAACCGATCGGGTGAGGGGATAAAATGATGCCATCATCTTCGTTTGACCCCCATGGGTCACGCGTGACTCCTCCCGTTGCTCCAGGGACTTGAGATATAGTCGTTAAACGTCCCCTACGCGGACAATCTCCTGCAAACATGGAGAAACAAAGAAAAGTGAAAGAAAAAGAGAAAACACGAGAAAACGAATAAAAGACGATGGAAAATACGGAGAAACACGAAAGAAAACGTGCGTGAATATATGAAATATATACGCACGTCAACAAGTACTAGAGGGGGGGTGAATTGTACTTTAAAATAATCAAGCGGATAATTCATAATTATCGTGCAAACTCAACCAACAATGCGGAAATGAAAATAGACAACAATAAAAGACAAGCACAAACAAATAATGTAACGGGTTTGGATCCACCCAAGTCTCCCCGACTTGTTCCCGGTGTTCCTACGTTCTAAACACCCGGATCTCCTCCGGCTACTTGAGTTAGAAACCACTAACCCAAGTTTTGCACTATGAAATTCTTGTAGAAAAACCTCTACAAGATCAAATCATACACAAATGAAAATTTGACTCCCACAAACCGGGATCACACACTTCTCTCACAACCGAGAGAAAAACTTGCAATAACAAATTAAATAAAATATGAAATGCTTACCAACAAAATCCTATGCCTTGAGTAAAACTTACGATTTTAGGGCAAAAAGGATTTTGAGGAAGAAGAAATCACCAAACCCTAGCTCCACCAAGATGAACAACAATATGTGGCTAGGGAGAAGTTTGAGACTTGAATTCAAGCTCCTAGCTTGAGTGGCTCACAATCAATGAGAATCTCTCTTGAGGAATAAGAGTGAGGGAGAGATTCTTGTGAAGAGAGGGAGCTTGGAAATAGGAATTAAATGCTCTTCTCTTTGAACTCTAAAACTCAATAATGGCAGCCTTGAATGCTATGAAGAAGCATCTCAAGATTATATAGGATAGAGAGGAGAGAGAGGAAAAATTCGTGCATTTAATGCTCCAACGGATCTATTTCTGAAGCAGTCTAATCGGTCTAAGAAGGATCACTGACCGATTAGTTTATCAACTAGTCAGTCTGTGATTCTTCTTGGACCGACTAAGAGGTTGACAGCCAATAATGAAAGTTCAGGAAGTATAGAACTTGTCGGTCTAAGAAGACTTGCCAACCGACTAGTTTGACAACTAGTCGGTCGGTGAGTGTTCTTTGACCGACTAAGAGTTGAAATACAATAGGCTGAATTCAAAGAGAGCTAGTCGGTCTAAGAACAAATTCCAACCGACTAGTTTCACAACTAGTCAGTCGATGAATATTCTTGGACTGACTAACTGTAAACAGTAGCTCAGGCTGAAAAATGAAGTCTTAACTAGTTGGTCTAAGAAGGATTCCAAACCGACTAGTTTGACAACTAGTCGATCGGTGAACCTTCTTGGACCGACTAATTGGTCAACAGTGAAGATGCTGAATTTAGCAAGGAGATCTAGTCGGTTGGTTATTCTTCTTGAACCAACTAAGATGCACAAGAAGCCGCGAAATGAAGCGAGCATCTTCGGGAAAGTTTGTATGGGCTTCTAAGATAATCCTAGCTCTAAGATATGAGCGTTATGAAGTTTATAATGTAAGACCTACTCAAGGCTTAACATTCTACGAAAAGAAGCTAGACGACTATAGATTAAACTTGACGAACCGTCTTTAAAGCTTCAATCCGATTCTCTTGACTTCAATAATGCGCCTAGAGCTTCAACAAAGCTTCAGGCACACGATCACGTGCTTTGAGAAGTCTTGAGACGTCGCTTTTGATGTACATAGAATTTTGGCGACGATCTCCGTAACTGCGCTAACAAAGAGTTAGTTCACGATATTTATGTTTGTTCATCATCAAAACCAAATCCGGGGAATCAATACTCAACATTCTCCCCCTTTTTGGTGATGACAAACCAACATAAATAATAATCAATAATAATGATTCAAATGAAATTTACTTACTCCCCCTGTATTGATGACACGTTAATTCCATATTAAATAATAATCATACGCATCAAGCAGACGAGGAAAGTATAAAATATGATCCAATTATTGAAATATAGGGTTTGAAATCCATTTTTATATCTTAACTCCCCCTGAATCTAACATATCAAATTAGATTCACGGTAAATTGCTTTTAAATTATCATTTAGCATATCGTCATTATTAATTCTATCCCTCTTTGGCATTAGCAAAAAGAGTGAGAGGAGAACAACGACAACAACAATGGCTAAAAAATAAAAGCATGTGAGTCGTAGAATACGACCACGGTCCAAATGACACCAAAGTAAAATCGCGGAGAAAATCAAAGCGTGCCAACGAGACCATAGTCGATAATCGAAAAAAGAAATCATCAAAACTCAAATCAATTTCACATATTGAGTTATGGAACATACTCTCCAATATCAATATTCTTAGTGAATTTAGTGCATGGAAAACAATTCTATGTTTTCATAGAAATAATTTCTATTTAATCCATATAATCGTCGAGCGACGAAATCAACATCAGAGACAAAAAGAATATAATGTGCACACAGAAGTAAATGGCAACACGATGTATATAAATATATATAACATGATACATCAAAAAGTATACATCTGCCAACACAAATATAAACGATCCTCAGATTGGAGCACATCATACAACATATGTCTCAACAGACATCAAAAAGGAACATACAACAAAAAGTATCACCAAAATATCCAAAGATACATCAAAATTCATAATCACCCAACTATCCTACCCCACTCTCTCACAACAAATATATCATCTAAATGCACATGGGAGAGTCCTCCAACGTAAGCTCAGGAGGCGGAGGGAGGATCAGCAGCAGCAACAGGCTCTGTAGAAGGGGTGGTGGTCACTGGGTCGACTGGAGTGTCCACCGAAGGGAGAGTGGAAACAGGAGTGGTCTCGGAAGCACCAGCAGAAGTATCCACCGAAGGAATGGAGGCAGCAGGTGTGCTCTCGGGAGCACAAGCAGAAGTAGCAGCAGCAGACATACCCTTTGGGGCACGAACAGGAGACGTACCCTCTGGGGCATGAATTCTAATCGGTGCGGGCAAGAGTATAAGTCGATGCAGAATGCCAAAAGACACAGCTGCCCCTGACGCATTTAGTCGGTCTATGTACAAGTGCTGACCGACTAGAATGCAATCTAGTCGGTCGGCCAATGAGCTTGGACCGACTAAGTGCAAATAGCAGCCAAAGTCAAAATAGGGCAAGATCTAGTCGGACTAAGTTCATTCACTGACCGATTAGAACTGAATCTAGTCGGTCGATGACTGAACTTGGACCGACTAAGAGAGTCCAAAAGTTTGAAAACCAGAAATTTTGAGTTCTCTCCTAAGCGCAATTGGACGAAACATCGAAATACTCTCATACATCATTAATCTACCCCATAAAACATCGAAAAATATAAATACGACGTTCATGAACAATTCTAACATAAATTCCAAAAATCCAACCATAAATCCAAAAATCCGAACACATCTAGCATGAGCATATATAAAGAAAATTATTGTCCTGCAAGATTATTGAAAATATGAATCCTAAATCTCGGATTCACCCATAATCCCCAATTCTCGACGTAACCGCACAAAGGAGTCTTTCTTGAGCGGTTTCGTGAAAATATCGGTGATTTGCTTTTGGGTTTCAACGTACACTAAAATGATGTCCTTTTTAGCAACATGATCATCTAGGAAATGGTGACGGACATCTATGTGTTTAGAATGGGAATGGTGTACCGGATTCTTAGAGAGACATATTGCACTTTGGTTGTCCACGATGATAGGGCAAGTATCACAGTTTATACCAAAGTATTTAAGTGTGTGTCTCATCCAAAGAACCTGAGCACACGCAGCACCGGCGGTAATATATTCCGCCTCGGTGGTTGAAAGTAATACGGAATTCTGCTTCTTGGAAAACCAAGAGACAAGAGAATTTCCTATAAAATGGCAAGTGCCACTAGTACTTTTCCTGTCGGATTTGCATCCAGCATAATCTGCGTCACTATATGAGATTAACTCATATGTGCTAGACTTTGGATAATATAATCCGTAGTCGAGTGTGTAACTTAAATAACTGAAAATATGTTTTACCTATACTAAGTGAGATTCCTTAGGTTGAGATTGATAACAAGCACATACACATACTGCAAACATAATATCAGGCCGACTGGCAGTAAGATATAATAAACTACCTATCATACCTCGATATAGACGAATGTCTACATCTTTGCCGCCCGTATCTTTATCAAGATGTGCAGTAGTGCTCATTGGAGTCTTCTTGCTAGAAGCATTCTCCATTCCAAATCGCTTTAGCAACTCCACAGTGTACTTGGTTTCATGGATGAAGATTGCATCGTTCATTTGGCGAATTTGGAGACCTAAGAAATATTTGAGCTCACCCATGTGGCTCATCTCAAATTGGTCCTTCATGACATTAGAAAACTCTTCGCAAAGAGTGAAGTTAGTAGCACCGAAAATGATATCATCAACATAAATTTGAACTAAAATAATATCATGAATCGCATACGTAACAAATAATGTAGAATCAACTTCACCCATTTTAAAACCCAAATCCAAAAGAAAGTTCTTTAAACGGTCATAGCAAGCTCGAGGAGCTTGTCTCAAACCATAAAGTGCTTTCTTAAGTTTGAAAACATGATTTGGAAATTTTTCATTTATAAAACCCGGAGGTTAAGAAACATAAACTTCCTCAACGACATCTCCATTCAAAAATGCACTTTTTACATCCATTTGAAAGAGTTTAAAATCTTTATGGCATGCAAAAGATAACAACAACCTAATAGATTCTAATCTAGCTACCGGAGCAAAGGATTCTTCGAAATCTATACCTTCCTCTTGCCGGTAGCCTTGAGCTACTAACCGAGCTTTGTTCCGGATGACGTTTTGGTTCTCGTCGGTCTTGTTCTTGAAAATCCACTTCGTTCCTATTACGGTGTGGTTCTTCGAAGGCAATGGAACAAGTTCCCAAACCTCATTCCTCTCAAATTGAATGAGTTCCTCCTCCATGGCTAAGATCCAAGCACTATCTTCACACGCTTCGTTAATATGCTTTGGCTCAATTGAGGAGGCAAAGGCACAATGAGTGAAGTAGTTGACTTGAGATCTCGTCTTGACACTATCAAGTATGTTGCCAATGACTTGCTCATGGGGATGGTCACGAACTGTATGAAGCCGTTTGGGAATTCCCTGATCACTAGGAACACTCTCAAAAGTATCATCAGTAGGGTTAGTATCAATAGAATCAATAGACTTAGAATTACCAATAAAATCACAGAAAACATCCATAGAGTTGTCATCATTAGTAAATCTAGTAGGGACAAAATTTTCATTAAATGAAACATGAAGAGATTACTCGATCGTTGAGGTTCTTTTGTTGTATATCCAGTAGGCTTTGCTACGGGAGGAATATCCAACAAATATCTCCTCATCGGATCTTGGATCAAATTTGTCCAAGCTACCATACGTGTTTTTAATAAAATATTTTGCGCCAAACACTCGAAAATGTTTAACTTGAGGAAATCTACCAAACAACAATTCATAACAAGTTTGTTTGGTGCCAGGCCTCAAGAGTATTCTATTAAACACGTAGCAAGCGGTATGTATCGATTCCGCCCAAAATTGATGGCCAAGTTGGCTATCATCAAGCATAGTGCGAGCACATTCCACTAGCGTCCTATTCTTTCTCTCAACAACACCATTTTGAGGGGGTGCGCGAGGGAAAGAAAAGGTGTGAGTAATACCAACTTCATCATACAAGTTTGAGAAAGACTCATTCTTAAATTCCACTCCATGATCACTGCGAATAGTGACAATGGTGGTTCCAATGAGATTTTGTACTTTCTTAACAAATATTGTGAAGTTTTCAAAAGCATCATTTTTATTACTTAAAGAAAATACCCAAGTAAATCTAGAAAAGTCATCAACGATGACAAGTCCATATCGAGCATTCCCTAATGAGGTAACTCTAGTTGGCCCAAGAAGATCTAGATGTAAAAGCTCTAGAGGCCGCTTAGATGAAATGCTTTTCTTAGGTTTGAATGACGATTTTGGAAGCTTGCCTTGTTGACACAAGTAACAAAAGCTTTTCTTTTGAAAGACAAGCTTAGGAAATCCTTTTATAGAATTTAACTTGGAAAGTTTGAAAAGTGTTCCAAAGTTCACATGACCAAAACGTCGATGCCATAAGTGTTGTTCACTTGTGTTGGCAATGAGACATTGTTCATGTGATTTTGGAAGATCTAATATATAAATATCCTTATGGTGTGTGCCAGAGAATAACACATTATTAGTATCTTTACTCAAAATATGACACATTCCTTTCGCAAAGCTAACTTTGTAACCTTTGTCACAAAGTGGGCTTATTGAAATAAGATTGTGATTTAAACCTTTAACAAGGTATACATCACTTATTAGGGGTTTAGATGGGTTACCAACTTTACCAACACCAATGATGGTTCCGCTCTCGTTGCCTCCAAAGATTACACGGTTCCCATTCGCAATAGGCACCACTTCGGAGAGCAATTGAGCTTCACCCGTCATGTGTTTTGAACACCCGCTATCGAGTATCCACCCATCGTTGGAGCTAAATTTGGATTTGTTGCTCAGTTTATTTTTCTTGAGTACCTAAAGATAGAAATAACATTCCATGGTACCCAAGGTCATTGGGTCCTAAAAGATTAGACCTTTGGAAGCCAAGTCCAATTGTACTTAGACTTCCCAACATAATCATCATTGTGCACGACATTCATAAAATAGGAATTCATGTATGCTTGTTTTTCATGCTTGTTAGTGTTCTTCGGGCCCCAAATAGTGAATATTTTGGGAGCCCTATTCCTATTGGGAGCATGCATACGGTGTTGATGTCTACGTGATGCATGTGGCCTATGAGGAGGTGGCCTAGGAAATGCATGTCGTGGATAAGAATACGGCACACCACCTTTGTTAGGCCATCCCCCACTTGGACGATTTGGAAATGCATGGCGTGGATGAAATGGTGGTGGCGACATATGATATGATGCATGATGGTAATCATTCATATAATAGTGTGGATGAACATATGCATGTGGGGGAACACGTGTGTGAGGGTGTCTCACTTGGTGTGCACGTGCTCGTGGACGTGAAGCATAAAAATCATCATACGTGTGAACCGGTGGAGTAGGATGTGTATTCCTACGTGGCATAGTTTTGGTGTACATAAATGCATGACCCTTCTTTGGAGGTCCACCCAAAGTGGGTTTCTTTCCAAACGAGGGTGTGTACCTAGTGGAAGCACCATTGGTAGATGAACTACCCATGGGGTGTTTACTCCCACTAGTTGAGGCTTCGGAAGATGGCCTAACAAAGGTGGTGGACGATTTGGATGGATTTCCCATCTTATACCCCAAGCCAATGCGATGATTAGCCGTAAGTAAGTCATTTTAGATATTATCCAAATGGTCCTTACCTTTATTGAATTTATTAATTCGGCCTAATGTGGACTCATACTTCTCGGTGAGAGAAAGAATACAAGCATTCAAAGTGGACACTTGAGTAGTGAGTTCACAAACACGAGACTTGAGATTCTCATTCTCAATACTCAAAGTTGAGTTTCGAGAAATCCAATCCGTTATCTCGTGTTCCTCCAAATCCTCAATATGAACATGCTCAAGTTGAGATTTGAGATTTACAATCTCATTTCTCAAACCTTCAACAACGGTGTCGTTGTTGATGGTGATAGGCTTAGGTGAGGTTTGGAGACTAGTTAACTCATATTTAGTCTTAGTATATCTATTTACTAGTTTAGAATACTTAGACCAAATTTGCTCGTTAGCTAATCTAAGGTCATCCATTGTTACCTCATCGCCTTCATCCTCGCATTCATCGGAGGAGGACTCTTGATCATGTTCCTCTCTAGCCATGAAGCACATGTGTGCTTGCTCCACTTGCTCATCATCCGACTCTCCACTTGAGGAGTCCACGTCGGAGTCGGTGAATGTCCCGACAAGTCCTTTCTTGTACCCTTTCTTGTACGTTCGAGACTTGTCGAACTTTGGCGCCTTCCACTTCTCCTTTTGTTTGTTTTGAGGACAATCCGCTTTCATGTGTCCTGGCTTGTTACATTTAAAACACAAAGGAGCGGATGCGTTAGTAGAACTAAATTTAGATTTGTTCTTGAAGTTACCTTTCCGGAAGAATCAGTTGAACTTCTTTGCCATGAGGGCAATGGATTCCAAGTCCAACTCGTCTTCTGAGTCTTCATCATCGGTAGATGTAGATGGAGCGGCCTTGAACGCAATCACCTTTTTCTTTGGCTCGTCTTGCTTCAAGTACGACTTCATCTTGTCTTGCATCTTTATTTTACTGTCCTTGCGTACCTCATAAGAAATCAAGGTACCCATTAGTTGAACGACAGTATATTTATTCATATCATTACCTTCCTCGATGGCGAAGGTACGCTTTTTCCAACAAGAAGGAAGTCCGTCAATGATCTTTGAGACTTTCTCCTTTTGGGTGTAAGTCTTTCCAAGAGCCTCCAACTCATTGGTAATGTCAACGAAGCGATCATAGTACTCCTTCATCTTCTCACCCTGTTGCATATGAAATAATTCGTAATCTTTATTTACAACAGTGAGTTTGGAGTCTCTTACCCTACTCATTCCTTCATGCAAGATGAGGAGTGAGTTCCAGATTTGATATGCACTCTTACATGTGCATATCTCGTTGAAGTCTTCTGTCTCCAACACACATTGCAAGGCATTCATTGCCTTGGCATTGTTTATCTACGCGGCGACCTCCGCGGTAGTCCACTTAGTGAAGTCTGGTTCGGTAGGCTCGGCATACTCTGTCAACGTAGCTCTCCATAGTGAAGTGCTCCGGAGGAACATTTCCATCCGACATTTCCAGTACCCATAATTGGTACCGTTGAATAAAGGAGGCCTAGTTGAGAAGTGTCCTTCCATCACCGAAGAAGCTCCTTCACGGTTCCTGAAGGTGCTGTAGTCTGAAGGTGGACGAATGGTTTTATTGTCGTTGGAAGACATAGCTATGAACTTGGCTCTGATACCAAATGTAATGCCCTGATAGCTACTGCACAAGTACTAGAGGAGGGTGAATAGTACTTTAAAATAATCAAGAGGATAATTCCTAATTTTCGTGCAAACTCAACCAACAATGCGAAAATGAAAATAGACAACAATAAAAGACAAGCGCAAACAAATGATGTAACGTGTTCGAATCAACCCAAGTCTCCCCGACTTGTTCCCGGTGATCCTACGTCCCAAACACCCGGATCCCCTCCGGCTACTTGAGTTAGAAACCACTAACCCAAGTTTTGCACTATGAAATTCTTGTAGAAAAACCCCTACAAGATCAAATCATACACAAATAAAAATGTGACTCCCACAAACCGGGATCACACACTTCTCTCACAACCGAGAGAAAAACTTGCAATAGCAAAGTAAATGAAATATGAAATGCTTACCAACAAAATCATATGCCTTGAGTAAAACTTACGATTTTAGGGCAAGGAGGATTTTGAGGAAGAAGAAGTCACCAAACTCTAGCTCCACCAAGATGAACAACAATAGGTGGCTAGGGAGAAGCTGGAGACTTGAATTCAAGCTCCTAGCTTGAGTGGCTCACAATCAATGAGAATCTCTCTTGAGGAATAAGAGTGAGGGAGAGATTCTTATGAAGAGAGGGAGCTTGGAAATAGGAATTAAATGCTCTTCTCTTTGATCTCTAAAACTCAATAATGGAAACCTTGAATACTATGAAGAAGCATCTCAAGATTATATAGGATAGAGAGGAGAGAAAGGAAAAATTCGTGCATTTAATGCTCCAACGGATCTATTTCTGAAGCAGTCTACTCGGTCTAAGAAGGATCACTGACCGACTAAGAGGTTGACAGCCAATAAAGAAAGTTCAGGAAGTATCGAACTAGTCGGTCTAAGAAGACTTGCCAACCGACTAGTTTGACAACTAGTCGGTCGGTGAGTGTTCTTTGACCGACTAAGAGTTGAAATACAATAGGCTAAATTCAAAGAGAGCTAGTCGGTCTAAGAACAAATTCCAACCGACTAGTTTCACAACTAGTCGGTCGATGAATGTTCATGGACCGACTAACTGTAAACAGTAG
Source organism: Scilla litardierei (assembly GCA_030789695.1). Taxonomy (NCBI): domain Eukaryota; kingdom Viridiplantae; phylum Streptophyta; class Magnoliopsida; order Asparagales; family Asparagaceae; genus Scilla; species Scilla litardierei. The sequence continues at coordinate 491,201,390 of CM061142.1, read as the reverse complement.
CTCAGGCTGAAAATGAAGTCTTAACTAGTCGGTCGAAGAAGGATTCCAAACCGACTAGTTTGATAACTAGTCGATCGGTGAACCTTCTTGGACCGACTAATTGGTCAACAGTGAAGATGCTGAATTTAGCAAGGAGATTTAGTCGGTTGGTTCTTCTTTTTGAACCAACTAAGATGCACAAGAAGCCGCGAAATGAAGCGAGAAGCTTCGGAAAAATTTTTATGGGCTTCTAAGATACTCTTAGCTCTAAGATATGAGCGTTATGAAGTTTATAATGTAAGACCTACTCAAGGCTTAACATTCTACGAAAAGAAGCTAGAAGACTATAAATTAAACTTGACGAACTGTCTTCAAAGCTTCAATCCGATTCTATTGACTTCAATAATGCTCCTAGAGCTTCAACGAAGCTTCAGGCACATGATCACGTGCTTTGAGAAGTCTTGAGACGTCACTTTTGATGTACATATAATTCTGGCGACGATCTCTGTAACTGCGCTCATAAAGAGTTAGTTCACGATATTTATGTTTTTTCATCATCAAAACCAAATCCAGGGAATCAATACTCAACAAAACATGATCTCTAAAAATTTCTAACAATCAAAAGCTGAAATATTATGGAGCAAAACTGAAAATTTAATGAGAAAAACTTTGCGAACCTACTTGGATTTGAGAATAAAAATACATCAAAAATTTACTTAATTAAAATAGTATAACGGGTTGGGATCGTTGTAGACTCGTGCAAAAATTAATTTGCAATGTACAATTGCATTGATCTGGCTTATAAACCCAAACCTTACTTTGCATGCACAGGTGTATATACACATGCATAAATTGAAGGGATCGGCCTATAGTCCTGGGCACGAAATAAAATATCTCCAATTTATTCTTGCAACATTGTACAGATTCTCCAGTTTATTTTGGCCACAATCAAGAGTTATATACATTAGACAATGTAAACATTATACATTCATCACAATATATCAAAAGGTAACTAAAAAGTATACATTCACCACATTCATCAAATTGTACATTCATCACATTACATCAAATGCTATACATTTCCTCCCCGTACTACACCCTCTGGAATTCGAAGGTGGATGGTGTGGAAGCTTATGATGGTCGCCACATCCCACGTAGGTGAGATCTGTTATGACAACCTTTTCACTTTGATTATACAACACTCACCCATCCCGATCCAGATTCCTGACAACCTCCGTCGGGCTGAAGGCCACGCGTCCCTAGACACGAATGCCCTCACGAGGATGTTCATGATTACGACACATGGAGCTGAGGGGTACACATGGATTTATGGGCTAAAGCATACTGAGTATACCATCTTGCCCAACTCCATTTGCTCCCGTGTAGACACAGCCACAGATTGGCTCTTTGCCTCCGATTTTGCTCACGAGCAGCTCCTGGCTACCACGGGAATGGAGATCCCCCATCATCACTCGCCCGAACACCTCCCCTCATACTTTGAGGAGGGTGGCCCTTCTGGAACCCACCAGCATCATTGCCCTTACCGGAGAACTTCAAAGCACGTTTTGGTCATGTGGAGTGAGTCCTTGAGACCAGGCTCTAGTTTTATATTAGAGTTACGACCCCGATTTCCCCCATCCTCCACTTGAGGGTGGATATGCGTGATCCCTCCCCACCCCATTTCATTGCCCCAAAGGATTCACTTAGACACATTGGGGGCAATGTGTGATTCTAGCTTAGGGGAGACGCTTCACTAGTTTCGCCCATAGCTTGGGGGAGTTTTTTACATCGGATGGTGGGAGCTTTTGCTTGTGTTGTTTCTGCCATTTAATGATTATGTTTGGTGTCGTCGGTGTCATTGTTTTGCATTTCTACTGATGATGATGATTGATGATGTCGTTGTTCTATCGTTTTGTTGCTATTGATGATATTGGCGTTTGATGTCCGTACCTTTGACCTCCTTGTCATTATTTTGGCCAAGTGACCACTCTGCCCATCCACCTTTTTCTTTATTCCGATTTTTCTCTTTCTTTCCATCCTCCACTGCCACTTTTTTGCTCTAGTTTTTCGATTTTTGTATAGTTTGACGATAGGATCCCGTGAGGAGAACCACTCTCCTGCATTAGCTTTGTATATTCTTAGTTAGGTTCACTTCTTTCATACACGTTGGAAACCTTTCGGTGGTATGATTTCCACACTACCACCCTCACGATTTCATTTTAAACCCTCATCTATGAGCTAGAGCTAGTTCCCGTTTCACTTCATATAGGATAGATTAATTGCATATTCAACCCTTTGATCATACAAGCCAAGGTCTCTCTGAATGCATATTGTAGACTTGGACTCGATAAAGTTTGGCTTGGAATATGGATTAAGTCCTCTGCAATTATGGTGTGTTGGCATGTTAATAAAAAACAACAATATAAACTAAATGCACCATTCCCCCTACTTCGTCAAGTAGCTGGGTCTCCGTTCGTCAAGAAGCACTGGGATTCGTGCTTAAAGATGAAGTTTTTGGGGAGTGTATATGAATAATATGTTTTAGGCAATTCAAGAGAGTAGGCCCGATAGGTCTGTTTTGGCCCAATGCCCTAGACTCGTCTGAGTTGGGAATCATTGGCCGAAATTTTGCTACCTGATTTGCATAAGACCTATATGAAAATACATGTACATTTCTATGTAAAATGTCTGCCACCATAGTTTAGGATGAGCAACCTTGACATTTCCAACTCAGTATAGACTTAGACACTACCATATGCCCTCGTGACTTTTGCCTTCATGAGTGTGGGATTTAGGGTTGAATTCCACTAGCATAAGCCTAACAAAAGGTCTTAATCAGACCTTCCTTTACATGGATGTGTGTGTTAAACATGACGCCGTGACGAGAGTAGTCTTCTAATCCCCTAACACGATTAGGTAGATATTTTGTGTGCGCTAGAAACGACCCCTAACCATGTTATATACATGATTTATGCACGTGAATGGTTTGAGAAGGTGATCCTCAAACTCTCTTGGCAGATTTCTCCCCATTTTTTATTTCTAGTCTTGCTCTGTGATGAGCAAGAGTTTGGCTTGGGTGAATTTGTTATGCGTATTTTATACACCTTTTTCTGCCCATTTTCCCCAGTGTTTTCCCACTTTATTTCACACCATCAACTTTATTTTAGTTGCTTTTTACCAACTTTTGCCACTTTGATGCTTGGGGTTGGGTTTCACCATGTTTTAGGTATTTGTGACCAAAACGATGCATTTTATGCAATATTGAGGCCGAAAGAGGGAAGCTGAGGTGAGGAAAGAGGTAGGGTCGAGCTTGGAAGCCAAGAGGAGGAGGCGGAGGCATGACACGGCCGTGCTGATGCATGCACGACCTTGTCAATGCACCAGCTGAAGGGAGAAATGTTGAGTATTCGTGTTTCATACCAATGTTATTTTGATGATGACCATAACATTATATTGTTGTTAATGACTCTCTTGTTTTAGTCTCATAGTTAACAATTCAAGAATATCATTTTTTGAGACTAAACACTTGGTGCAAGGATGGACATCGAGAGGAGAAATGACATAGCTTGGACTCAAGGGGTGCCAAAGCTTGGAGATGATGGAGAGCATCAAGGTTGTAGCCATAGACTCTAAGGTAAGCAATGTAATCCATGTAATATTTCATTTATTGCTTTTCACCTTTTTAAGTCTAAGTTTAATGTAATGCCTTGATAGATGGATTAACTCATTCATGCATATACATTTTCCATCTTAGTGAGCCTTATGATTATCATAGAAATCATCCCAATAGGTTATCCATGCCTTAAACTCAAACTGGTGTTTTTGGCTTTCCAACAGTCGCCTGATGAAGGTTTTACATGCGACTGGGTGATTCTAGGCACCTGTCGAGGCTTCTATAGTCGACTGTACTGCACTGCTCAAGTCAACCTTTTATTTACTCTTACTTGAGCTTATGGAGCAGTAGACTGAAGGTCAATTTACAGTCTCCTGTCTTCCAACAATCACCTGTGAATTGTTCGACAGTCGACTATGCGCTACTTTCATTTTCTGGACTATGCGCAACCTTCATCCCAATTTGCAAGTCAGTCGACTGTTGCAGTTTTTACAGTCACCTGTCTATTTTACAGTTGCATGTACTCTGGCCATCAGTCGTTTGTATGCATACTATGCATAAGTTGTTCACTCTGTTTTATTTCCATCCCCTGCAGCAGTCGCCTGCTGAAGGATTTACATTCACCTGTCTGGTAAACAGTCGACTGTGTAGTCTTCTACAGTCGCCTGTCTTGGCTCAGATTATAGCCGTTGGAATTTATTTAGCCATTAGTCAGTCGACTATTAAATGATCATCAGTCGACTGTTAATGACGTTTCAGACCAGATTCTAACCGTTATAGCTTTTTGTTTTTGGCTTCATCCTTGGGTTTTGAGAGTTCATATAGGGTTCCTGTATATATGAGAGGGCTGAGTTCATTAGAACTTCTTGGATCTATTGCAAATTTTTAGAAATTGATTAAGCCACTCTCAAACTTTCTCATTTCCCTCTTAGAGCTCTAAATCTCCTTCATGCATTGGATATCCTCTTCACTTGGAGATCCTCTAAACCTCATCACTTGGAGATCCTCTTCCATGCCTTGCATTCATTAGTGAGTAAGTTCATCTCAAGGCAAATGTAAGAGTATTTGTTTTACTTTGTTATTTCATTGAAACCCTAGCTTTCTGTGTGAGAGATAGTTACTCACTGCGTGAGAATATAACTTTCTGTGTGAGGGTTGGTTAAGATCTCTCTGTGGGAGAGTTTGAGTCTCTCTGTGTGAGAGCATAAGTCTTTCTGTGTGAAAGCAAGGATTTCTCTGTGAGAGAATCCAAATCCTCTGTGTGAGGTATCTCAGTGTGAGATTGTATTCACTTCTCTGTGTGAGAATTATAGTGGATATTGGTGTGGCTAGATATACCCAAGTTTGGGAAACCATGGTAATTTCTCGTATTTGTGTTTGGATTTTTGTGGTGCTTAAATTCCTCTTGCATTTATAATTCCGCAGTTGCAAGTTTAATTTTTAACTACGTAATTTGTGTCATTACATTATTCACACCCCTCTAGTGTGTTGTTGTTAGTATTAGAAGGGTAAGGCGATCCTTAAAATTGGTATCAGAGCGAGGTTATAACATAATGCAACGATGGCATTCAACGCTACATCCACGTCTCATGAAGAAGGTTACTCTACCGTTCGACCCCCGATCTTCAACGGAACCAACTACCCAAGTTAGAAGATCAGGATGATGATATACATGGAGGGTTAGGACCTACGGGACATCACAGAGTTACTATTTGAGAAGCCTACTTCACCCGCGGCTTCAAGGACAAAGGCGTAGAAGGACTCGATCAAATTCAATGCAAGGGCTAATTCAATGCAAGGGCTATGAATGCTTTCCTTTGCGCCCTCACTGCAAATGAGTTCAACCGCATCTCCATGTGCAAAACGGCCAACGAAATTTGGCATACTTTGGAGATATTTCATGAAGGGACTTTAATGTTAAAGAAATATAAACAAACTGTATTTAGATCTAAATATGAAATATTTAAGATGCAGGAAGGAGAAAGCATTTTGGAAATGTTCACAAGGTTCACAGACATCGTGAATGCTTTGGAAGGACTTAAGACAGTGATTTCCCAAGGGGATCGTGTAGAGAAGATCCTTGACTCACTTACATCTCAATGGTAGTCAAAGGCAGATGGGATTTTGGAGTCAAATGACATGTCCAAATACACCGTTGAGGAGTGCATTGGGAATCTCATGGCATACGAAGTGAAGCCTCAACACAAGAATGAGCTTCAACCAACCAAGCCCGAGAAGAAAAAGGGGTTTGCATTCTATGCCAAGGAGGAGCCAATCAAATGGAGAAAGAAATTCCATCGAGAAGCTCCTGTTGGAATTTCATAATTCCATATTTCTATTCCCATAAGGTTTTTATATGACAAACACATTCAGTGCTACTAACACTATCAATGCAGATACAAATACATACGGAGTTCCACACATTCAGAATTCTTCAGGCATATTCAAATGGATATATCATAGTTCATGAAGATGGAAAGGCAAAGGCACCTACATCCACGACTTGGATATATAATCACTTGATAAGGATCCCATGCAAAGAAGCTTCTCAGATTCAATTGCAGAAGCAGTCTTATCTACGGCTTTATGTAATCAATGTAAAATTTACTTTATTAGAGTCACAAAGCCTTGTGATAATATGTCTTAGTCACCTAGGTTCCATTACTCAGAGATCTACTCTTCCCAATTTCGAAAATTCGTAATTCTGAAATTTGGCAACCAATTCCCCAATTTTGGTCGACCAATTTTAAACCTTCGAATTTGACTATGGGATTTCATGAGCAAACTCCCCGAACCATGTAGATTCTGGATCTGTCTTCCACCGGTCAAAATTCCCTCTCTAAATTTTGGTCGACCAATTTTCCATTTTGGTCGACCAATTTCAAAACTAGCCGTCTGAATCCCAAATTTTCAGGGACGGTTTATGACTGTTTCCCAACGTCATTTACACTCTCCAACCGTTCCAAAACACTATAAATAGAGGGGTAGCCCCTCTCTTTCATTACACACACTTTCCTCTTCTTTAATTCTATCTTTGTTGAAATCAAGCCTATGATTTTCTTAAGTATTCAGCCATTAGTTGTTCTTTTCTTATTTGTAAGAAGAAATCATTAGATTTCTTTCTTCGTTTAAGAATGGAAGAACTTGGATTTCAACACTTTTTGGGAAAGTTGTTCTCTTCTTATTTGTAAGAAGAAATCATTAGATTTCTCTCTTCGTTTAAGAACGGAAGAACTTCAATTGTTTTTCACCATTATATATCTTGAAACATTGAAGTTCCTATATTAAACACCGTCCTTTTGAATTCATATTTCATATTCATTACAAGGCTATAAGGTGTTTATTTTCTTTTTTATTACAAAGGTAAATCTCTGTTTTAGAGATTGTACAAAGTTTGGGACACAGGGAGTGTCGCCATTTTTGTATGTTTGTACTTGCGGGGCAAGTGATTATAGTGTATTGAAAATCTCTACTTGGAGTAGAGGACTGGACTAAGATCAACAGGATCTGAACCAGGATACATCTCTGTGTTTGCGATTGATTTATTTTCAGTACTTGTCATTTTATTTCTGTGCCATCTTTGCAAATATCAGTAACGTTTTATTTGCAACATTTTTATTATATACACTATTAAACCCCCTCTAGTGTATTGATCCATACATGCTAAAATTACATTTGGTATCAGAGCAAGGTTAAGATGGCAGAACCAAGCATGAACGATGTTCCACACAACTACGACACAAATCAACATCCTGAAGGGCACTCTCAAGTTCGTCCTCCTCTATTTGATGGCTCTAACTACTCATAATGGAAAATACGAATGGAGATTCATCTCTAAAGTATGCATTATGAGATATGGGACATCGTAGAGACATGATACACTAAGCCAATAACTCCTGTTGATGAATGGACCGCTAACGACAAAGTTGCAAAGACCAACAACTCAAAAGCCATGAATGCTTTATTCTGTGCCATAGATAAACATGAGTTTAATCGGGTATCTCAGGCCAAAAGTGCAAAGGAGATTTGCCACATACTCGAGGTAACTCATGAAGGAACCAATAAAGTAAAGGAAACTATGATTGCCTCTTTGGTTCATAAATATGAGTTGTTCAAGATGCAAGACAAAGAGACGATTGGAGAAATGAACACCAGGTTCACTAATATTATTAGTTCACTAATATTATTAATTTTCTTCATGCTCTTGGAAAAGTTTATTCTTCTCTTGATCAGTATGCAAGATTCTTAAGGTACTCTCTCCAGAATGGCGTCCAAAGATCACTGCTATTGAGGAAGCCAATGATCTTTCTATATTATCCATGGAATATCTTATTGGTAACCTAATGGCCCATGAAGTTACATTACAAGATGCAAAAGAAGAATCAGATCAAAAGAAGAAAGTACCCACCTTCAACACAACATCAGAAAATGAAGATTCAGATGATGATATGGCATTCTTTGCCAAGAACTTCAGAAAATTCTTTCAAAAAGATAAGTATAATAATAATTTCAAATCTAAGAATACTGATCCTTCTCTCTGCTTTAATTGTAATAGGCCTGGACATATGAAGAAAGATTGTCCACTTCTCAAGGCTAAATTCAAATCTTCCAACAACAATGATCAATCCAGAAGAGAAATGAAGTTTGACAAAATGAAGAAAGCAGTTGCAACAACTTGGGATGATTCTTCAGATGATGAAGATGATGATCATAATGAAAGTGCTAACATGTGCTTTATGGCACAAGATGATGAAGATGAGATAAGTTCTTTTAATAATGAAGAATTACTAGATGCATTGAAAGATCTCTATTCTCATTTCAAAAAATTAAATGGTCAACATAAATCTTTGAAATAGAATAATGATGATCGCTATCTTAAATATCAAGAATTATCATCTTCTAAAAGCACTACATAAGTTCTATACATATTGAGAATACATCTTCTCAAGTTCTGGATCTTAGTAAAGATAATGATCTTCACAAAACTAAGAATCTAGAATTGCATACACAAATATCCGAAATGGATAAAAGTATCTGATCACTAAAGATGAAATACGACGAGATGTCATCCAATGTTAATAAATTTAACAAAGGAAAGACAAATCTCGATGATTTGCTAAAAATTCATTATCCAGCAAATCATAGACAATGATTGGGATATTCTCATAAGGATGCACCCAAGTCTTGTAACACTTCTTCCTCTTGTGGAAAAACAATTTTTGTTAAACCACAAAAGAAGAATCACCCATTCATCTGCACGAAGAAAGTAAATATTCCTACTTCTTCTTCACAAAGAAATGTTACTAACATTTCAAAATCATCTCCTAGGAAACCTACTACAATTAGTATATGGATTCCTAAGGATTCATGCTTAAAAGATAGAAATAATTATATTTCTTATTATATACATTCTATTGTTCATTCTAGTGATTATGTTAGAAAGCCAAATTCCACTTGGGTTTGACTTCCAAAAATCTAATCCAAGGACCCTCAAACAAAGGGTACTAATGCTTAATATTTTATCTTTCAGTACCTAGAAAAGAAAGATGGATTTTGGATAGTGGATGTTTAAAACATATGATGGAAAATGACAACTTGCTTTCAACCGTTAAATATAAAGATGGAGGCACAGTTACCTTTGGTGACAACAACAAAGGCAAAATCATAGGCACTGGAACAGTTGGAAATACAAATCAGCCTATCATTGACAATGTTCTCCTAGTTGACGGTTTGAAACACAATTTGCTTTCCATTAGTCAGTTATGTGATAAAAATTACAAAATAGTATTTGAACAAAATGATTGCATCATTTATGACTCTGATATGTCATCTATTTTATTCCGTGGTAAGCATAAGAATAACATTTATATCTATGCATGTCTGTTATCATTCATAAACATTGTTTAATGATTATCTCGGATGATACACTTTTATGGCATAAACGTTTCGGACACACTAATTTCAAAAATCTAGCACATATTTCAAAACACATGTTAGTAAATGGAATGCCAAATATTTCTTTCAAACACAAACATTTTTGTGATGCTTGTCAGCAAGGAAAAATGCACAAATCTTCTTTTAAATCAAAGGACGTTATCTCAACAAAGAGACTGTTAGAATTCCTACACTTGGATTTATTTGGTCCTTCAAGAGTAGCTTCTTTGAATAGAAGTAGATATGCATTTGCCATTGTTGATGATTATTCAAGATACACTTGGGTTATATTCTTACAAAACAAGAATGATGCGTTTGAAGAATTTTCAATATTTTGTAAAAAGATACAAAAGATCAAATCCTCTAACATTGTCACTATTCATAGTGATCATGGAGGAGAATTTGAAAATGAATCTTTTACCAAGTTTTGTAATGAAAATGGCATTACTCACAATTTTTCTTTTCCTCGTGCTCCTCCTCAAAATGGAGTAGTAGAAAGGAAAAATAGAACTTTACAAGAATATGCGAGAACAATGCTTTGTGATAGTAAATTACGAAAATATTTTTGGGCTGAAGCTGTCACAACTGCTTGTTACATTATGAATAAAGTTCTTATAAGACCATTGCTTAATAAAACTTGTTTTGAATTATTCTTTAATCGCATTCCTCGTGTATCATATTTTAAGGTGTTTGGATGTAAATGTCTAATTCTTAATACTAAAGATGCACTTGATAAATTTGATTCAAAATCTGATGAAGGTATTTTTGTTGGATACTCAACAAGTAGCAAAGCCTACAGAGTATATAACAAAAGAACTTCAACAATTAAAGAATCACTACATGTCATCTTTGATGAGAATCCCTCATCAAATTCTCCCATCATTGATGATGAAGAGAATATATTACCATTATCTAATTCTTTAGATAATATTAAACTTGATGAAATTGATGCTACTAACCCCTCTGTTGAGTCTATTTCAGATAATACAGATCTTCCTAAGGCATTTGCACATGTTCCAAATCATCCATCAGAATTAATCATTGGAGATATTACAAATGGAATAAAAACTCGTCGTCAAATAGAACAAATGGCGCATTGTGCTTTCCTATCAACCATTGAACCAAAGAACATCAAAGATGCATGTGAAGATAGTTCATGGATTATTGCTATGCAGGAAGAACTCAATCAATTTCAACAGAATGATGTTTGGGAATTAGTTCCCAGACCATCAGATCATTCAATTATTGTTACCAAGTGGGTATTCAAAAATAAATTGGATGAAACTGGTCAGGTAATTAGAAACAAGGCACGATTGGTTGCACAAGGTTATAATCAAGAAGAAGGTATTGATTATGATGAAATATATGCACCAGTTGCACGTCTTGAGTCTATTAGAATGTTATTATCATTTGCATGTTTTAAAATTTTTAAGTTATTGCAAATGGATGTCAAAAGTGCTTTTTAAATGGTTTTCTCAAAGAAGAAGTTTATGTTGAACAACGTCCTGGTTTTATTCATGAAAATTTAGAAAATCATGTTTTCAAATTGAAGAAAGCTTTATATGGTCTCAAACAAGCACCTCGTGCTTGGTATGAAAGACTTAAAAGCTATCTTTTAAGTTCTGGTTATTCAATTGGTAAAATAGATTCCACTTTATTTACTAAGAACATTAAATCTGACATATTCATTATTCAAATATACGTTGATGATATTATTTTTGGTTCTACTAATGAATCTCTTTGTCAAGATTTTTCTAAGATTATGCAGAAAGAATTTGAGATGAGTCACATGGATGAACTCAATTACTTCCTTGGTATTCAAATCAAACAAATGAAGGAAGGAATCTTCATTCACCAAAGCAAGTATTCTAAAGAACTCATCAAAGGTTTTGGTTTAGAAAGTTATGCAGAAAAACGTACTCCAATGAGTACATCTACTTCTCTCGACAAAGATTTAAATGGTAAGAGTGTTGATCAACATCTTTACAGAGGTATGATTGGCTCTTTACTTTATTTAACTGCTAGTAGACCAGACATTATGTTTTCAGTATGTTTATGTGCACGTTTTCACGCAGATCCTATGATTTCACATTTAACTGCCGTAAAAAGGATTATTAGATATGTTAAGCATACTTCTGATTTTGGTTTATTTTACCCTAAGTCAAGCACATTTGATTTATTATCATATAGTGATGCAGACTTTGCTGGTTGCAAATCAGTCCGTAAAAGTACCGGTGGTACATGCCACTTTTTAGGCATGCTTTAGTTTCTTGGTTTAGCAAAAAGCAAAAATCGGTTTCATTATCTACAACCGAGGAAGAATATATTGTCGCCGGTTTAGCATATGCTCAAATTTTGTAGATGAAACAAACTATTTCAGACTACGGTATTTATTGCTCCACATGTCTTATTATGTGTGATAATACTGGTGCTATTAATCTTTCTAAAAATCATGTGCATCATTCTCATACAAAACATATTGATGTACATCTTCATTTTCTAGATGATCAAGTTCAGAAAGAAGATATTGTTCTTAAATTTATAGCTACTGAACATCAGACTACTGATTTTTGACTAAACCTTTAAAAGAAGAGACTTTTATTAAGCTTCGAAGAAATTTGGGAATAATTAGTTAATCGGACTTATGACACAATCTTATTTTTATTTTTAGAATTTTTCTCAAATTTTTTCAAAATTTTTTGGCTGTTTTTGAAATTGGTCGACCAATTCACCAATATTGGTCACCAATTGTCGATTTTTTAATTTTTTCGGTAACTGCTTTGTCTTCCCGCTTATTTTCGTTAACCGTTCCCTCCATTTTTCATTCCCAATCTGAACTCATCCTTTCGTTTTTCAAATTTGCGTTGGTTCAGTTTTCCAAACTGACGATTGACAAATTTCAGTTTCCAAAACTTCCCCTAACTGAATTTTTTCTCCCTATTTAATTCTTCTCATACATAGGGAACTTAATCCCCAAAATATCTCCCAAGGGCATCCTCTCTCTTTTCCCGAAGCGCCATTTCCCCCAAAATTTGCCGATTAGCACGGCTCCACCCCGCAATCTCGCCAGCGACACCCCATTATCGTCCACCCCTCTCCGATTTTTCCATCAAACTCATCGATCGGCCCTCCTCCGTCCACAAATCACATGGATCCCCGCTATCTCGATTTCGTCGTGACGGCTTCTCCCGTTCGATTTCATTCTCCGGCGGCCACCCAGCAGTGTCGCCTCCTGGAGAATCTTCCCTTTCATCCGGAACGCCACGTCGATTTCAGCGACCACGGTTTCTCGAGGATCTTCGGCCCTCTTCACTCCGCCGGCCTAGTCGCTCTTTGGTCGACTGCCATATGTTCACTTTGGATATCTCATATGTATTCACTTTGGGACTATGTTCCTATATGCCCCAGGTGTCTACTTAGATGATACCTCCAACCTCTATTTTATAATTTCTTATTGTTCTGCAGGACAACTTCGACCTATCCTATTTTTTAACAAAAACAAATTATGAAATCCTGCCATTGCCATAAATTTTTTTAAAAAAACCAAATAGTTCATATACATGCATGCTTTAGTCCAAGCCAACATGATATTTTTTCCTCAAACAGCAGTTTCGCACTTTTTGGTTCTCCTTGCCAAAGGATGTTCCATCCACTAGCATGTCTCCCTTTATATTTATCCAAGATATACTCCACTATTTTTTAAAGAAACTAGGAACATGTTATACTCTATTGCTACACATCTAACAGTATCTACATTGGGCAATTCGCACTCCTGCCGCCAGCCATGTCTCTTGTGTCATCATTTACAATTATTTTTGTGCCACTAATATTTGATCACTGTTTTTCACAAATCCAATCCCATACATGGCTCTATATATTATACCCTTCGCACTTCGGCCTGCACTCCATGTTTTTTTACAGGCCTGCCTATTTATTATTTTCCATGGCACGTCCTCTTATTTTTAAGGCTATATACTCCTTTTTGGCCGCCATTTTAATTTTTCTCTAATATTTTCTCGCTTATTTTTTCACTAACTGTTATTTCCCTCTTTTTGAGAATTCCAAAGTGGGAGAATATATTTCATTTACTCAGGGGGAGTATTCACAAATTCCACATATTCAGTGGGAGTATATTATACATATGTTCAAAAATAAAGATATCTATTACATGTTTGTCATTATCAAAAAAGGGAAGAATGTTGGAATTTCATAATTCCATATTTCTATTCCCATATGTTTTTAATATGACAAACACATTCAATGCTACTAACTCTATCAATGCAGATACAAATACATACAGAGTTCCACACATTCAGATATCTTCAGGCATATTCAAACGGATATATAATAGTTCATGAAGCTTGGAAAGGCAAAGGCACATACATCCACGACTTGGATATATAATCACTTGATAAGGATCCCCTGCAAAGAAGCTTCTCAGATTCAGTTGCAGATGCAGTCTTATCTACGGCTTTATGTAATCAATGTAAAATTTACTTTATTAGAGTCACAAAGCCTTGTGATAATATGTCTTAGTCACCTAGGTTCCATTACTCAGAGATCTACTCTTCCCAATTTCGAAAATTCATAATTCTGAAAATTGGCAATCAATTCCCAAATTTTGGTCGACCAATTTTAAACCTTCGAATTTAACTATGGGATTTCATAAGCAAACTCCCCTAGCCATGTAGATTCTGGATCTATCTTCCAACAGTCAAAATTCACTCTCTAAATTTTGGTCGACCAAATTTCCATTTTGGTCGACCAATTTCAAAACTAGCCGTTTGAAGCCCAAATTTTCAGGGACGGTTTATGACTGTTTCCCAACGTCATTTACACTCTTCAACCGTCCCAAAACACTATAAATAGAGAGGTAGACCCTCTCTTTCATTACACACACTTTCCTCTTCTTTAATTCTATCTTTGTTGAAATCAAGGCTCTGATTTTCTTAAGTATTCAGTCATTAGTCGTTCTTTTCATATTTGTAAGAAGAAATCATTAGATTTCTTTCTTCATTTAAGAACGGAAGAACTTGGATTTCAACACTTTTTGGGAAAGTTGTTCTTTTCTTATTTGTAAGAAGAAATCATTAGATTTCTCTCTTCGTTTAAGAACGGAAGAACTTCAATTGTGTTTCACCATTATATATCTTGAAACATTGAAGTTCCTATTTTAAACACCTTCCTTTTGAATTCATATTTCATATTCATTACAAGGCTATAAGGTGTTTATTTTCTTTTTTATTACAAAGGTAAATCTCTGTTTTAGAGATTATACACAGTTTGGGACACTGGGAGTGTCGCCATTTTTGTATGTTTGTACTTGCGGGGCAAGTGATTATAGTGGATTGAAAATCTCTACTGGGAGTAGAGGACTGGACTAGGATCAAGAGGATCCGAACCAGGATACTTCTCTGTGTTTGCGATTGATTTATTTTCAGTACTTGTCATTTTATTTCGGTGCCATCTTTGGAAATATCAGTAACGTTTTATTTGCAACATTCTTATTATATACACTATTCACCCCTCTAGTGTATTGATCCATATATGCTAAAATTACATCTCCTAGTGAAGAAGATGAAGAATATGAGGCTAGTGGAGATGAAATCGGGGAGCTTGCCATGCAACTAAGAGCCTTCCTCAAAGGCTTGCAAGGTAAATCTTCTTCAAAGTTTGCCTCTAATTATAACAATCCGGTGTGTTTCAATTGTGTAAGAAAAGGTCATCTCTCCACCGAATTCCATTCTAAACCCAATAAAGCCCTTCCAAACCCAACAAAGAGACTTACAAGGGTAAAGGAAAGCATCATTGGAAAGGCAAGTCCAAGTTCAAGAACCAAAAGAAGGGGCTTGTCGGGATATTTGATGACTCAAGTGAGGATAATTCAAGTGACGAATAAGTGGATGACAAGGAGAAAGCTCACGTGTGCTTTGCGGCATTTGATGTCTCTTTGCCAATCTCCTCTAGCTCAAGTGAAAGAGAAGTAGAGGTGTGGCTCAACCCCAATTAGGAAATGTGCTTCATGGCAAACGGGGAAGAGTCGTCGTCAATCTCTAGCGAGGAAGAAGATGATGTGGAAATCGAGGAGGAAACGATATTATACGAGGATCTCGAATATCGCTTCGACGTGGTCTCCAAAGGAGCTAGTAACTGCATCAATTCTTACAATAAATTAAGAGCAAGATACAAGGATGCTAAGAGTAGATTGCATGAACTAGAATCCTCTAGTGTAAATAATAATGATATGCATATTTGTGATACTAGTGAGAGAGACACACTTCTCTCTCAAGTTAAAGAATTGAGCATGTCAAATGAAAATTTAGTTGCTCAAAACCTTAGCTTAGAAACTCGCATTCAACAACTTACGTTGAAATGCGAAGATGAATCCCGAAATATCAAAAGCTTTGTTTACTCTAGGGAGTCACTCCACGGTTTGCTTGAAAAACAACATCCATCAAACCATAGAGGTGGTTTGGGGTATATTCAAAATGTGGTACCCAAACCCACCTCTACTTCCTCTTATGGTCAAAATACAAGAAATATTACAAAGCACCTAAGAAGAATCATCATGCCTTCTTGTATAACAATAACACCAACAAGAAGCATGTAAATCACTAGGAGATAAGGAAGAATGAAAATCCTTCATTCTTTGCTAAGAAGCAAAATCCTCATTCTATGCATGCTAAGGAAATATTTTCTACACCTAAGCATGCCACATCCACCCTTCTTGCATAGGCTAAACCCTTATCTAGAAAATCCCAAAGTCTTTGGATCCCTACTAAGGTTAGTGTTCAAGAGAGGGATAGCTATATCAACTCTTTGGTTAGGGATGTGATTGCCTCATATGATTACATTAGGAAATCAAACTCCTCTTGGGTTTGGTTCCCTAATGTTTAGGTTCCTCATACATATACATATTGCATGGGTATTATGCTTAAATGTTTATTTTTAGCATACCGATTGTTTGTGTGTGTTTCATGATTTTGAAAATGTTTTCAAATTTATTTTTCTTGAAAATAGGGACCTTGGGGAATACATTGTTATACATGCAACTTTTTAATCATGTGTATGACAATTGGGGAGTTATTATATCTAATATGTTTAAAATATTTTAAAACATATTTTAACTCTCATTTCGGGCTGTTCTTGATGTCATTGTTTACAATTGGTTATTATTGGTCTCAAATTCAACCCTTGGATATTTCCAACATGTTTCATGTTATATTTTGTTTTGGAAATGTCATTGTGTATCAATGAAGCTTGATTTTTCCATATCTATTGCTTTGATACACTTTAGGCCCATGGCTTAAAATATAATTAACAATTGATAAAAAAGATTATCTTTAAAGATATTTTATCTCTTTATTTAAAATTGGTATTAGATCTAGAAGTAAAAAATTTGACCATTTCTATGATATAGGGGGAGCATGGGATAGTGATTGATACCCACTAAATTTAACAATTTGGTATCATACATTTCTTCAACTCTTGCATATTGTCACAACTTTAATTAGAATGACAAGGGCGATATATTTGATGTCCACCTTTTTGACAATGATAAGGGGAAGAGATATATGCATTATGTAAATCTTGTATTTCATACATATGCATGTGGAGAGAGATATATATCTATGGGGAGAGATATGTGGAATTATGTAAACCATTCATGTGTGCATGTTATATACGTATTGCAATTGGTTTATGTAATCCATTTCTATTATATGTCACCATGGTTTCTCATTATTTCATTTGGTATAATGAGTATTTACAATTGTGTATCTCATTTTACGGTGCATATAAGTAGGGGAAGCTCATTAGCAATGTGCCTTATTTTCTTTATGTTTATATAATGTGTGTCATCATCAAAAAGGAGGAGATTGTTAAGTATTGGTGTTTCATACCAATGTTATTTTGAATATGATCACAACATTATGTTATTGCTAATGACTCTCTTGTTTTAGTCTCATAGTTAACATTTCAAGAATATAATTTTTGGAGACTAAACACTTGGTTCAGGGATGGACATCGAGAGGAGAAATAACATAGCTTAGACTCAAGGGGTGCCAAAGCTTGAAGATGATTGAGAGCATCAAGGTTGTAGCCATAGACTCTAAGGGAAGCAATGCAATCCATGTAATATTTCATTTATTGCTTTTCTCATTTTTGAGTCTAGGTTTAATGGATTAACTCATTCTTGCATATGCATTTTCCATCTTAGTGAGCCTTAGGATTATCATAAAAATCATCCCAATAGGTTCTCCATGCCGTAAACTCAAACTGGTATTTTTGGCTTTTCAACATCAGCCTGATGAAGATTTTACAGGCGACTGGGTGATTCCAAGAACCTGTCGAGTCTTCTACAGTCGAATGTAGTGCACTGCTCAAGTCAACCTTTTATTGACTCTTACTTGAGCTTATTGAGCAGTCGACTGAAAGTCAATTTACAGTCGCATGTCTTCCACCAGTCGCATGTGAATTGTTTGATAGACGACTGTGTGCAACTTGCATTTTCTGGGCTTCATCACAATTTGCAAGTCAGTCGACTCTTGCAGTTTTTACAGTCGCATGTCTATTTTACAGGTGCCTGTGTTAGATACAACGTGAGTTGGATTCAACGATCGATGACTTCATATTTGATGATAACAAACACGTGTGAACGTTCTAATGTGTGTGTTAAGTGTTTTCAGGAGTGGTACGCTTGTAAATCTTCAAAGCGATGACTAAGTCAATTGATGGAGGAATTGCTATTCATATAGTAAATTGGAAGATGGAGAAATTGCTATTCTTGGACTTGGTCAAAGAGATGGTAACTATAGCTACAAATATTGGAATAAGTCAAATTGGAGAGGATCTTATTCAAATCAATTTAAGATTGATTCATATCCCCATTTCCATTCAAATCCTATTCCAGTATGAAGAGATATGGAGTATCTCTTTCAAATCTCCTTTTTTGATTGATTCAAATCAATTAAAGATCCTATCCAATCTCCTATCCTATTTGAATCCAAATCCTAATCCAATTAGTATTGCAATGAGATCAAATAGAATCCCACCAAATCTCTTACTCATATCTCCATTAGGATTTCTCCTTAGCCACAAATTCTCAATGCCCTCTCCTATATAAACCAAGCTACCAAAGGGGATGAAAAGTTACAGCCATAACAAAGAAGGAGGAGGAGAATTGCAGCTACACCAAGATAGAGGACAATTGCGACCAACCTAAAACTCCAAGCATCCAATGTTAAAACCCTAATTTCCTAGCACCTCTATTGCCGCAACATACATGTCCCATACAAACAACTCCTAGCCCCAACAATCAAAGATCCAAACCTCATGGCCAGCTAGTCCTAAACTCCTACCATCTCCCAAGGCCAAAGGTCCTCCTTCACCTTGCACAAGAGATCAAAGTTGCTCCCATAGCCAAATCCATCACCTTGCGCAAGACACCAAAGAAGCCAACCATCCACCTTGTGCAAGTCATTCACCAAGCAACCTCCCCATTGCTGCAAGTTTCCATTGAGGAGCAGAGACCCCTTGCCACAAGTTCCATCCCAAGCCAAGGTGCTGCAAGTTGCTACATAGCCAAATCCTCACCATTGTGCAAAGCTCAAGCCTTCATCATCTTACACCATTGTAAAAGAAGAATAGGATCATCATTGGTGCTAGTCACGCAACAAAAGAGCAGCTGCAACATCTCCAAAGAGCATACAAACACCTCTGGCCGTAAGTTGAATACTCAAGAGGAGAGCTACGCATGCACTGCGAGGGACTGCTTGCGCACTGCTGCACCCAGCCTCATGCATTGCACACGCACTGCAGTAGCAGCCTCACGAACTATCCATGCACTAAATCCTCAACAATGGATTCTTCCATCCATATTGCCTAGAGCAGCAAGAAGATCACATGGTTACAACTTTCAGAGAGATGCACCGCATCTTGAGTTACTGAGGAGATGAGACGAGACATCTACATCTTGCTAGACAAAACCTAGCCCGTGCCGATTGACAGAGACGACTACGCCTACACACTGAGATTCTCTATACTCTTTACTATTATTTGTGTGTAGTAGTAACGATCTCTGTATGTGAAACTTTACTACTTTTGTGTTCTTTTAAGACTTGTTTAGTCGTGGGACTAGACAGGAGGGTCTTGACGAGCGGGGTTTGTCAATATAGAGCATTTACTAGGCTGATAGTGTTTTGCAAGCGGGGAGTGTGGTACATACTAGGTGGGTAGCCGGGAGTCGAGACTCATTGTAGTAGTACATAAGAAACATATTAATGCTAGTATTTGCTTGGGAGCTAGAGCAGGTCGTGGGACGACCGAACCAGAGTATATCTGTGCGTACTCTGTGATTACATACTTTTTACGCTGCCTGTGATTATAAACTGCGTGTGATTTCTCGTGGGTTGCTCGAGAATTTTTATTAGCCTATTCACCCCCTAGGCTTAGTTCCAGATCCAACAAGTGGTGTCAAAGCATGTTAGAGTATCTAGGCTAGATTGACAATGAATACTTTTGATTCTGCATTTACTGAAGGCCAATCTATATCACGTCTCCCTAAATTTACTGGTATAGATTATGCTTACTGGAAGACTAGAATGAAAATCTACCTAGACTCTGTTGATTATAATGTATGGAATATTGTTGAAAAAGGATATAGTCCTCATATGCTTAAAATTGGAGATACTGAAATGTTGAAACCTGAAGATAAATGGGATGACAATGATAAAAAAACATTTTTCTTTGAATAACAAAGCAATGAATGCGCTTATTTGCTCTTTGGATAAAGCTGAATTCAATTGTATCTCACAATGTTTAACTGGGCAGGAAATTTGACATACACTGGAGGTGATGCACGAGGGAACATCACAAGTAAAGGAATCCAGACTTGCGTTGTGGAGTACAGAATATGAGAGCTTTCGCATGTTTCCATCAGAATCCATTAAGGACATGTTTGCGAGGTTTACAGACATTGTATACAAATCCACCTCCCTCGGTAAGCCATACTCTAGCCTTGAACATGTGAGAAAAATCTTAAGAGCATTGCCAAGCTCGTTCAGGCCTAAATTCACCACTATCCAATTAGCGAAAGATCTATCACAGGTGAGAGTGGAGGACTTGATAGGCAATCTAATGTCCAACGAGCTTGAGCTGCAGAATATTGAAGAAAGAGAGAAACCCGAGGCAAAGGAAAAATCTCCAAAACAACTATCTCTTTAAACTAGCGAGGATGACGAAGATGATGAGAAGCATGCAGTTATGGTAAGAGGGTTCAGCAGGTACATCAAAACAAAGCAAGGAAGAGCTGAAATGGTGCAAAGGTTCAAGCGCTTTAATAAATATAATCCTGCTAGAAATATTTCTGAACAGAAAACTGCTGATAATGTTGATTGTTTTAAATGCAGGAGAAGAGGGCACTTTGCGAGAGATTACCCACAAGAGACGGCTAATGTTGTAAACAAGAAAGAAAAAGCCGTGGTGCAAACGTGGGACATGGATAGTGAGGATGAGAATGAGGAGCATGAAATTGGAATCAATCTTGCTTTGATGGGAATACACGACGAGGTAACATCTTATACTAGAGCTGAACTTCTTAAGAAAATGCAAGAGCAAATTGATGAGCTAGATTCTAGTGTAGAAAGCTATAGAAATGCATGTTTTGAATTGCAAAAAAAAATTGTGACATGTTGGAAGAAACTAAAAATCTGAAAGAAGAGCTTACTGCATGTAAATCCCATATTACCATGTTAAATGAAAAATCTAGCTCACCTGAAAAAATTGATTGTCTTTCTTGTCCCTCTTTGATGAATGATATTAACATGCTAAAGCAAGATTTAATTAAGCTGAAAACTGAAAAAGACTATGTGATTAGACAGCTTAATGATAAATTCTGCATGGTTAATAATGATTTTAAAAGAAAAGTGATTGAGTTTGAAAAGAAAGAAGAGGAAAACAAGAAAACTTTCAATAGTAAATGTACTTTGCTTGTGAATGAGAATGCATTATTAAAATCCAAAGTCTTTAGTCTTGAATCGTCTATTAAGAAATTTTCTATAGGAAAACAATCTCTAGATATCATTCTTAGAAATCAATTATATGGCAATAATAGACGAGGACTTGGATTTGGTTTGAAAAATGTTGAAAAGCCAAAATTTAAGAAAATTCACAATGTGCCTACTATTATAAAAAAATATGCGTGCAAAGTGCTTTACTTGTGATATTGTTGGTCATACATCTTATAATTGTAAGTTTAGGAGCACCAAAATAAAGTTTAAACAAATGTGGGTTCCTAAATCTTTGGTGACTAATATGAGTGGACCTTGTAGGATTCCTAGGGCACACATAGCATCTACCGTGTAGGTACGATGGAGATTTGGCGAGGAGCTTTGAACTGAACTTTTTCATTATTTAAACTTCTTAGCCAAACGACGACACGAATGTATATCTTTTTCCTTCTTTGAAATTAATGCATACCTTCACAGATTTTGCATGCTTGAAATATTTTTATTTGAGTGCTAGCTTGCTTGAATTTAGTTTACTTGATTCATTTTATATAAAAATAAAAAACAAAATGAAAAACAAAATTGTGCTTAATGAAAATCTTTTCCATTGGTATCATTCAAGTAGTATTATTGAATGCCATTCATATCCGTGTAGAAATCATTGCATTAATGTTCTAGCTAAATGCGCATGTTAGAATTCCTAAGTAGCCATGACATGCTTAATGAATTCAATAACGTGATTTATACACCTACACCTTCACTTCCACGAGTATTGAATATTGTTGCACAATTGGAGAATCTTTTATGAAATGTTAGAAAGTGAATGTAGGTTGAAAATAACTGATAAATCTAAGGGATATGATATGTATTTGCTATGGATAAAAATTGAGCAAAAATAATTGAATATGAAACAAGAAAAATGAAAAAGAATGAATATTGCTCCGAATGTAAAATGGATACAATTCAAGGCAAGTATACTACCCATAAGTATCCAACATATGTTATATGGGTAATCTTTAACGTTGGTGTATTTTACTCGTCAAGCAATGCCACCCCCACATCTAAGAGTCCTTATAGGCTATATTTTTTGGGGAGTGGTATCTTCAACTCATTTTTAATGAGGTGGGGAAAATCAATCCTAGTGATTTCATTGGAAAATGTGGATTGGTTTCAGTTGACTTCTATAGGAATTTCTCCCTTTGTGCTTCAATTATTTAATCATCACACTTACACGATGGTGTAGAAGTCTTTGTTACACTTTTTATTGAAATTGAAGTGCTTACTCTAAAGAAAAATGACATGTAAGTGATAGTTGTGACATGAACTGGGTGTAGAAAATATTGAAGATTTGTGTTGCATTAATGCTTATATTTTTGTTACATTAATGCTTATATTTGCATATCTGAATATTTTTAAGGGGGAGCATCAAAATAGTGGGAGCAAGCATGCCATGCTTATTTGTATCACATTATCATGCCATGCTTGTATGCTTGTATATAAAGTGTTATACTGTTGTAAACATCCTCCCATTATCACACTTCACACACATATGTCACGATGTATTATTTGGAACGTTAGTGCAAATCATATAAAAGTTTGTCATCATCAAAAGGGGGAGATTGTTGGATACAATGTGAGTTGGATTCAACGATCGATGACTTCGTGTTTGATGATAACAAATGTGTGTGAACATTCTACTGTGTGTGTTATTATTTTCAGGAGTGGCACGCTTGTAAATCTTCAAAGCGATGACTAAGTCAATTGATGGAGAAATTGCTATTCATATAGCAAATTGGAAGATGGAGAAATTGATATTCATATAGCAACTTGGACTTGGTCAAAGAGATGGTGACTATAGCTACAAATATTGGACCAAGTCAACTTGGAGAGGATCTTATTCAAATCAATTTAAGATTGATTCATATCCACATTGCCATTCAAATCATATTCCTGTATGAAGAGATACGGAGTATCTCTTTCAAATCTCATTTTTGATTGATTCAAATCAATTAAAGATTCTATCAAATCTCCTATACTATTTGAATCCAAATCCTAATCCAATTAGTATTGCAATGAGATCAAATAGAATCCCTCAAATCTCCTACTCCTATCTCCATTCGGATTTCTCCTTAGCCACAAATTCTACATACCCTCTCCTATATAAACCAAGCTACCAAAGGGGATGAACAGTTGCGTCCATAACAAAGGAGGAGGAGTAGAAGTGCGGCTACACCAATAGAGTGAAAAATCACGGCCAACCTAAAACTCCAAGCATCCAATGTTAAAACCCTAATTTCATAGCACCTCTATTGCCGCAACATACTAGTCACATACGAACAACTTCAAACCACAACTATCAAAGAGCCAAACCTCATGGCCATCTAGTACTAAACGCATATCATCTCCCAAGGCCAAAGGTCCTCCTTCACCTTGCGAAAGAGATCAAAGTTGCTCCCATGACCAAATCCATCACCTTGCGCAAGACACCAAAGAAGCCAACCATCCACCTTGGGCAAGTCATTCACCAAGCAACCTCCCCATTGCCACAAGTTTCCATTGAGGAGGAGAGACCCCTTGCCGCAAGTTCCATCCCAAGCCAAGGTGCCGCAAGTTGCTCCATAGCCAAATCCTTCACCCTTGCATAAAGCTCAAGCCGTCATCATCTTACACCATTGCAAGAGAAGAAGAGGATCATCATTGGGGCTAGTCACGCAACAAGAGAGCAGCTGTAACATCTCCAAAGAGCATACAAACACCTCCGGCTGCAAATTGAAGACTCAAGAGGAGAGCTGCACATGCACTGCGAGGGACTACATGCACACAGCTACACCTAGCCTCCTGCACTGCCCACGCACTGTAGCAGCAGCCTCAAGCACTGTCCACGCACTACAGCCGTAACAAGGGATTCTTACATCCACATTGCCTAGAGCAGCAAGGAGATCACATGGTTGCAACTTTCATATAGACGCACCACATCTTGTGTTACTGAGGAGATGAGACGAGACATTTACATCTTGCCAGACGAAAGCTGGCCCGTACCGATTGACCGAGATGACTACGGCAACACACAGATTCTATAAATACTTTTACTATTATTTGTGTGCATCAGTAACAATCTCTGTAGGGGAAACTTTGCCGCTTTTGTGTTCTTTTAGGACTTGTTTAGTTGGGGGACTAGACAGGAGGGTCTTGACAAGTGGGGCTTGTCAAGATAGAGCATTTACTAGGTTGATCGTGTTTTGCACTCAGGGAGTGCGGTACGTACTAGGTGGGTAGCCCCCGGTAGCCGGGGGCTCGAGACTCATTGTAGTAGTACATAAGAAACATATTAATGCTAGTATTTGCTTGGGAGATGGAGTAGGTCGTGGGACGACCGAACCAGGGTATATCTGTGCGTACTCTGTGATTGCATACTTTTCGCACTGCCTGTGATTATAAACTGCGTGTGATTTCTTGTGGGTTGCACAAGAATTTTTATTAGCCTATTCCCTGCCCCTAGGCTTAGATCCAGATCCAACAGCATGTACTCAGGCCATCAGTCATCTATATGCATACTGTGCGTAAGTTGCATCTCTCCGTTTTATTTACATCCCCTACAGTAGTCGCTCGCTGATGGATTTACTGGCTGTAACGACCGGTGTTTGTAATAAATATTTTATATGAATGATATTGAATTTTCCTCCTTGTATGTTTTCTCGATTGAATCCTCACATTTTAGCTTATTAACACCGTAATTTTAGAGTTAGAACGATCCTAGAAGCCATAGAATCTTTCCCGAAGCTTCGTGCTTCGTTTCGGCACTTCTGGTGCATCTTAGTTGGTTCACAAAGGAGAACCAACCGACTAGAATGAGATCTAGTCGGTCAGCAATCCTTCATGGACCGACTAGTTCAACGTATTAAAAATAGATGATTTACTGTTTGTCGTTAGTCGGTCTAAGAACGATTTCCGACCGACTAGGTTGCAAACTAGTCGGTCAGCTGTTGTTCTTCAACCGACTAATTCTTATACAGTCTTTTCTACAGTAGTTACTGTATATTTTTAGTCGGTTAAGAGTTGCTCTTCAACCGACTAGTTCTAATTCTCTTCTTGTACCTTTTGGTTGCATTTTAGTCGGTCAACGTAGGTCGACCGACCGACTAGTTCTTAAACTAGTCAGTCACCAGTTGTGCTTTGACAGACTAATTTAGTTGACCTATACCAAAACCTATTCTCGGTTTGCCATTTAGTCGGTCTACGTTAGACGACCGACCGACTAGTTCTTAAACTAGTCGGTCAACCACTCTTCTTTGACCGACTAGTTGACCCCGAAACCCTAGATCTATTTTTAGCCCCCATTTTATTTTTATTTAATCCGTCGATTCTATCATTCTTCATTCATTCTTTCTGAGCCAAGATCATTCACAAATCATCCCTAAACTTCCCCAAATCATTTCTTTCATCCTTGGCGGTTCTTGCTCGCCGTATCTCGCGCCGATTACCGATCTAGGTCGCCGAGATCCCGTTTTCGGCCATAGTTTCCCGGGATCGTTCTTCGCCACCAAAATCAAGATCCGTTTTGGTGTCTTCCATCTGCTACTCTACGGTTAGTAATCCTAATCTCGTAACCTCTATTAACCCACACCGTAAACTAGAAACCCTAAATTAAAAATGGATTATTAGACATAGGATTTCAATGCAAAACGATTTAGAACTTCCGTCTAATTTTTATTTTGCCATAAACAGCGAATTCATCTACAGTAGGACATTGTTCTCGTTACTCACGTCGATCAACAATTCGGTACCAGGCAAGTGAAACTTGCCAGCCCCTCTTTAGGCCATGTTTTTAGGCCAATTCTTGTACTAGCGTGAAAGAGACTAGATCGTGAAATGATAGCGATCTAGGCGCAACCTTGTGATCTATCTTGACAACGAAGCTAGATCTGACACCTTGCCATATCATTCATGCATAGATATCTGCCATGTATAAATTCCTTAACTGTACGCATTTGAATTGTTAACTGCCATGCATTGTATCTTACATGTCATCCTAGTTAAACTTGCATCGTAGCACAGGCTACACTACATGTACCAAATCCGTGTTTCCGTGTTACCGGCTAGGCACCCGTTATGCGGGCTTCCCTACGCCATCCGTGTTAAAAACACTTCCTGGCTCGTGATCCAGAAGCGAGCATTCCGTGTTCGGGGGTAATGCCCTGGCTCGACACACGTGGAGGTGTAGGGATAAACGATCACTTGAGCGTAAGAGTTGGCCCGTACAGCCACTCTAGCCAAAGGGCGGAATCTCTGTGCATGACGTGATTACAATTCCAGTACTTGCCTTTGCTTGTTTACTTGCCATGCCATGTCATTTGTCATTTTATCCATGTCATACTTTACTTTAGAACTGCTAGGTTGCTTTACTTTTTATAGTTTCCTTGCACAAGTCTTTTTAGACTTGCTGACATGTGCCCCTTCTCTTTAGGTGACGCATGTTAGTTGCTGTGCCAGAGACAGTTGCGGAGGGTGACGAGTTCAGGGAGTTCGTGCCTGAACCTGTTGGTGACGTGGAGTACGAGGACACCGGTGATCAATCTTAGATATCTTCCGTACTTTTCTTTTATTAGCTTTGGTTGTCGGTGAGTAGCACCGCTTTGTTAGTTTCTTTTGGCCATGCTCAGGCCTTTTGCTTTTGACTCTTTTGTTGCCTGGTGGCATTTCTGGTTGTGGGACTTTTTGTTGGACTATGAGTTGGAATAATGTTATATTATTGTCTCTCTTTTCCTATTATTGTTATTGTTGTTCTGAGTCACATTACAGGGACCTGCTACTTCATTTTATTTGATGCTTATCAGACTTGCGGCTTTGCAGCTTCAAGTTCGTGCGGACCTTCTCACGCTTCGCCTCCATGTTTTTGGGAAGCGGGGCGTGACAGGTTTCTTTGGTGGCCCATGCAGGTCCTATTTTCTGTAACTGTGACTTAATCGGAATAACAATAAGAATTATAGAAAGTTCAATAAACAAAAATTCAACACCGTGCCTTAGGCTAAGAGTCTGATTTGTTTCGATTCCCGTGTCAATAGATGGCTGGGAGACGGAATACCCGTGGTGGTGGTGGTGTGCCCCCTCGCGACCAGGAGCCGGACCGGGATGAGGATGATGCATCAGATGATGCAGGTGCAGCAAGGAATTCTACAGACTGTCCGTAATGTTCCGCCTGCTCATGCAGCACCGGCTGTCCAGGCTGCCCCTCGCTTCGAGCCCAGAGCGAAGCAATTTCGGGAGCTGGGTCCCGCTTACTTCGATGGGACCGAGGGACCCCTGGCTGCAGATGAGTGGACCAGTAACATGGAAGACAATCTGAAGATGTCGAAGGTCGACCCGACTGGATGGGTTGATCTAGCAAAGCGACAGCTGAAGGACAACTCGCGAAACTGGTGGGATGTCGAGGAGGAGTTGTTGGAGGAGCCTATTACTTGGGCTACCTTCAAGTCCAGGTTTGATGAGGAATATTTTCCTAAGGCCGCCAGGAGGGATATGGCTCAGCGCTTCATTGACTTGAAGCATGGGAATTTGACGGTGGATCAGTACCACCAGGAATTCACAAGGCTGAGTCGTTTTGCACCGAAGATGGTGCATGATGCTGAGGAGAGAGCCCAGAGGTTTCTACAGGGGCTTTCGTTGGATCTGCAGAGCTATGTCACTTCTTCTGATGCGGAGACTTACCAGAAGGTTCTGATTGCGGCCAAGAGACATGAGAGGATTGTGAATCAGAAGAGGGGACAGTTTTCTGGCACTGGGAAGAGGCCTATGGAGCAGGCCAGAGCAGTGGTGAGACCGGGGCACGAGCCCAACCAGCCTGTGCAGTTCAAGAGGCCCGGAGGACCTCCTACCTTGAAGACTTGCACTTTTTGTGGCAAGACTGGGCATATCAAGGATCAGTGCCAGAAGATGCTGGGGCAATGTTTGGTTTGTGGCGATCCTGCGCATACCATGAAGGACTGTCCAAAGTCGAAGCATCTGTGGAGGGCACCAGTTGCAGCTCAGCCGTTGCAGCAGAGTGCACCTGTTCCTGCTGGACGTGGAGCGCCTCTCGTTCCGCAGAGGCAGGCTTTTCAGCAGGCTATCCAGCCGAGACGACAGGCGTTTCTGATGACTGCTGCTGAGACCGAGACGCTGGATGAGGTTATTGCAGGTAACTTTCTATCTAGCTGTTTCTTTCTTAGTTAGTTTGGTTGTTATTATGTTAGTTGTTTGCATATGTTTGATTGCTAGAATAGAATTTGATTGTTAGACTGTCTGTTAGGTGTGATCTTAGTCTGCGCTTTTCCTGCACGAGTTCTCTTTGACTCTGGTGCAACCATGTGCATCATTTCTCGGAGCTTCGTGGAGAGGCATTCCTTGTCGACTTCCTCTCTTCCCCAGAGTTGGAACATCGTCACAGGGAATGGTGTGATTTCGGTGCATCGTGGGTGCAATTCTTGCCTGTTGGTGGTCTGTGGACACGAGCTGTATGCTGACTTTATTGTCCACGACATCATCAATTACGATGCAGTGCTTGGGATGGATTGGCTTGCGAGCTTCTATGCTACGATCGACTGTCGGAGGAAGAAGGTGGTGTTCGAGATTCCCGGACATCCTGTGTTTGAGTTCAGCCGTGGTAGCAGTTCGCTTGGTCCGGTCAGGTTTCGGGCCAAGCTGGTGGAGGCTGTGGCTATGCTGATGGAGCAGGATAGGCCTGCTGTAGTGCGTGATTTTGATGACGTCTTCCCCGAGGAGATGTATGGTCTGCCGCCCGATCGAGCTCTGGAATTTTCTATTGATCTGATTCCGGGGGCGCAGCCCATTTCAAAGGCACCGTATCGTATGGCTCCGACGGAATTGGAGGAGTTTCGGAAGCAGCTGGACGAGCTTTTGCGGAAGGGTTACATAAATCCCAGTTTGTCTCCGTGGGGAGCACCGGTCCTGCTGGTGAAGAAGAAGGACGGTTCGCGTCGCATGTGCGTGGATTATCGAGGGCTGAATGTGGTGACTGTGAAGAATAAGTACCCATTGCCACGGATTGATGATATTTTTGATCAGCTGGGAGGATCGAGAGTATTTTCCAATTTGGACCTGAGGAGTGGATATCACCAGCTGAAGGTGAGGAAGGAGGACATTCCGAAGACGGCGTTCAGGACGAAGTATGGTCACTACGAGTTCGTGGTTATGCCTTTTGGTGTGACCAACACGCCCGCAGTATTTATGAACCTGATGAACTTGATCTTCTATGACTATCTAGATAAGTTTGTCGTTATCTTCATTGACGACATTCTGATCTATTCTAAGTCAGAGGAAGAGCATGCGTCGCACTTGAGGACGGTATTGGAAATTCTGAGGAGGCATCGGTTGTATGCCAAGTATTCGAAGTGCGAGTTCTGGCTGGATAGAGTGGCTTTTCTGGGGCATGTGGTGACTGGTGATGGGATTTCGGTGGATCCTAAGAAGATTCGGGATATCAGAGAATGGCCTGTTCCGCAGTCAGCGTCTGAGATCCGGAGTTTCCTTGGACTTGCAGGTTATTACCGGCGATTCATCAAGGATTTCTCCCGTATTGCCAAGCCGATGACCAGGTTGACGCGGAAGGATGTATCTTTTGATTGGTCCGTTGGATGTGAGGAAGCTTTTGGTGTTCTGAAGGAGCGGTTGACGTCTGCCCCTGTTCTTACGGTGCCCGACCGGAGTGGAGGATTCGAGATCTTTTGCGATGCTTCTGGCAAAGGTCTTGGGTGTGTGTTGCATCAACATGGGCACGTGGTTGCGTATGCTTCTTGTCAGCTTAAGGCTCATGAGAAGAATTACCCGACGCACGATTTGGAGTTGGCTACTGTCGTGTTTGCGCTGAAAATTTGGAGGCACTTCCTGCTGAGTGAGAAAGCGAAGATTTTCACCGATCACAAAAGCTTGAAGTACATTTTCATGCAGAAGGAGCTCAACATGCGACAGTGTCGGTGGTTGGAGCTCATGGCGGACTATGAGATCGAGTTGCAGTATCACCCGGGAAAAGTGAATGCGGTCCCTGATGCGTTGAGTAGGCTCACGGTGGTGATGTTGTTAACTTCGCAGTGGAGATTGCAGCAGGACTTTTGCGAGTCTGGAGTTAAGGTGGTTCTGCCTGGAGAGACTTCTTCATTGATGTGTATGCAGATACAGTCGACGATCGTGGATCGGATCAAGGCCGGGCAGAGTGGTGATCCGAAGTTGGTAAAGATTCGAGAGATGGTGGAAGCGGGTCTGCGGATTTATTTCGTGATTCACGAGGATGGCTCGCTGAGGTTTGGAGCCAGGTTATGTGTGCCTGTGGGAGATATCAGAGAGGAGCTGTTGGTGGAGGCACACAGTTTGCCGTATTCTGTGCATCCTGGTGGGACCAAGATGTACAAGGATTTTCTTTTGAATTTCTGGTGGCATGGGATGAAGAGGAGCGTGGCACGGAGTGTTGCCAAGTGCTTGGTTTGCCAGCAGGTTAAAGCGGAGCATCAGCGTACGGCAAGGTTGCTACAACCGCTTCCGATTCTGGAGTGGAAGTGGCAACACATCACTATGGACTTCGTGACTGGACTACCTCGGAGTCCGAAGCAGAATGACGCGATTTGGGTGATCGTAGACCGATTGACCAAATCCACACACTTTATTCCGTTCTGAGTAGGACAGTCCACTGAGGCGCTGGCGAGGAGATATATGGAGGTAAACTCTTTTACTTTCCATTTTCATTTCCTTTCCCTGGAATAGTTAGTGATGTAACGTGTTCGTGCAGGAGATCGTTCGACTGCACGGAGTCCCTATGAGTATCGTGTCGGACAGAGACACGAGATTCACGTCTCAATTCTGGCAGAGTCTGCAGAAGAGTTTGGGTACGAGTCTGAGTTTCAGCACGGCGTACCATCCGCAGACGGATGGCCAGTCCAAGAGGACGATTCAGATCTTGGAGGACATGCTGAGGGCGTGTATGTTGGATTTTAAGGGTTCGTGGGAGGACCATCTACACCTGGTGGAGTTCTCTTATAACAACAGCTTCCAGGCGAGTATTGGCATGGCACCATTCGTTGCGCTATACGGAAGGAAATGTCGATCGCCACTGAGTTGGGATGACGTTGGAGATCGGGAGCTGTTGGGACCTGAGATGATCGTGGAGGCTGTGGATGTTGTCAGAAATATTCGGGAGCGGCTGAGGATTGCTCAGGACCGTTTTAAGCATTGGGCTGATGCGAAACGGCGTCCGTTGGAGTTTCAGCCTGGTGACCACGTGATTCTGAAGATTTCCCCGAATCGAGGAGTGATTCACTTTGGGAAGCGCAGGAAGCTGAGCCCGAGATACATTGGACCGTTTGACGTCCTGGAGATGGTTGGCGAGGTAGCCTACCGCTTAGCCTTGCCGCCATCTTTGGTTAGAGTTCACGACGTCTTCCATGTGTCGCAGCTTCGTCGTTATGTTAGCGATCCGTCTCACGCTGTGGATTTCTCAGAGATCACCGTTCGCCCTGATCTGACGTATGACCAGCTACCAGTTCAGATTTTGGACAGGCGTCAGAAGTCACTTCGGAACAAAACCGTAAATCTTGTGAGGGTGATGTGGCGACACGGCTCGCCAGGAGAGTCTACTTGGGAGAGGGAAGATGAGATGCGTGAGCGCTACCCACTTTTGTTCCCTGACACGTGAGTGTTAGGAAATTCCGAGGGCGGAATTTTTCTTAAGGTGGGGAGGATGTAACGACCGGTGTTTGTAATAAATATTTTATATGAATGATATTGAATTTTCCTCCTTGTATGTTTTCTCGATTGAATCCTCACATTTTAGCTTATTAACGCTGTAATTTTAGAGTTAGAACGATCCTAGAAGCTATAGAATCTTTCCCGAAGCTTCGCACTTTGTTTCGGCACTTCTGGTGCATCTTAGTTGGTTCACGAAGGAGAACCAACCGACTAGAATGAGATCTAGTCGGTCGGCAATCCTTCATGGACCGACTAGTTCAACGTATTAAAAATAACTGAGTTACTATTTGTCGTTAATCGGTCTAAGAACGATTTCCGACCGACTAGGTTGCAAACTAGTCGGTCAGCTGTTGTTCTTCAACCGACTAATTCTTGTACAGTCTTTTCTACAGTAGTTACTGTATATTTTTAGTCGGTTAAGAGTTGCTCTTCAACCGACTAGTTCTAATTATCTTCTTGTACCTTTTGGTTGCATTTTAGTCGGTCAACGTTGGTCGACCGACCGACTAGTTCTTAAACTAGTCGGTCACCAGTTGTGCTTTGACCGACTAATTTAGTTGACCTATACCAAAACCTATTCTCGGTTTGCCATTTAGTCAGTTTACGTTAGACGACCGACCGACTAGTTCTTAAACTAGTCGGTCAACCACTCTTCTTTGACCGACTAGTTGACCCCGAAACCCTAGATCTATTTTTAGCCCCCATTTTATTTTTATTTAATCCGTCGATTCTATCATTCTTCATTCATTCTTTCTGAGCCAAGATCATTCACAAATCATCCTTAAACTTCCCCAAATCATTTCTTTCATCCTTGGAGGTTCTTGCTCGCCGTATCTCGCGCCGATTACCGATCTAGGTCGCCGAGATCCCATTTTCGGCCATAGTTTCCCGGGATCATTCTTCGCCACCAAAATCAAGATCCGTTTTGGTGTCTTCCATCTGCTACTCTACAGTTAGTAATCCTAAATCTCATAACCTCTATTAACCCACACCGTAAACTAGAAACCCTAAATTAAAAATGGATTATTAGACATAGGATTTCAATGCAAAACGATTTAGAACTTCCGTCTAATCTTTATTTTGCCATAAACAGCAAATTCATCTACCGTAGGACATCGTTCTCGTTACTCACGTCGATCAACAATTCGGTACCAGGCAAGTGAAACTTGCCAACCCCTCTTTAGGTCATGTTTTTAGGCCAATTCGTGTACTAGCGTGAAAGAGACTAGATCGTGAAATGATAGCGATCTAGGCGCAACCTTGTGATCTAGCTTGACAACGAAGCTAGATCTGATACCTTGCCATATCATTCATGCATAGATATCTGCCATGTTTAAATTCTTTAACTCTACGTATTTGAATTGTTAACTGCAATGCATTGCATCTTACATGTCATCCTAGTTGAACTTGCATCGTAGAACACGCTACACTACATGTACCAAATCCATGTTTCCGTGTTACCGGCTAGGCACCCGTTACGCGGGCATAACCCTATGACATCCGTGTTAAAAACACTTCCTGGCTCGTGATCCAGAAGCGAGCATTCTGTGTTCGGGGGTAATGCCCTGGCTCGACACACGTGGAGGGGTAGGGATAAACGATCACTTGAGCGTAAGAGTTGGCCCGTACAGCCACTCTAGCCAAAGGGCGGAATCTCTCTGCACGACGTGATTACAATTCCAGTACTTGCCTTTGCTTGTTTACTTGCCATGCCATGTCATTTGTCATTTTATCCATGTCATACTTTACTTTAGAACTGCTAGGTTGCTTTACTTTTTATAGTTTCCTTGCACAAGTCTTTTTAGACTTGCTGACATGTGCACATTCTCTTTGGGTGACGCATGTTAGTTGATGTGCCAGAGACAGTTGCGGAGGGTGACGAGTTCGGGGAGTTCGTGCCCGAACCTGTTGGTGACGTGGAGTACGAGGACACCGGTGATCAATCTTAGAGATCTTCTGTACTTTTCTTTTATTAGCTGTGGTTGTCGGTGAGTAGCACCGCTTTGTTAGTTTCTTTTGGCCATGCTCAGGTATTTTGCTTTTGACTCTTTTGTTGCCTGGTGGCATTTCTGGTTGTGGGACTTTTTGTTGGACTATGAGTTGGAATAATGTTATATTATTGTCTCTCTTTTCCTATTATTGTTATTGTTGTTCTGAGTCACATTACAGGGACCTGCTACTTCGTTTTATTTGACGCTTATCGGACTTGCAGCTTTGCAGCTTCTAGTCCATGCGGACCTTCTCACGCTTCGCCTCCATGTTTTTGGGAAGCGGGGTGTGACACTGGCGCATGTCTTGTAAACAGTCAACTATGTAGTCTTCTACAGTCGTCAGTCTTGGCTCATATTATAGCCGTTGGGACTTATTTAGCCGTTGGTCAGTTGACTGTCAAATGATCATCAGTCGACTGTCGATGACGTTTCAGCCCAGACACTAGCCGTTACAGCTTTTTGTTTTTTGCTTCATCCTTGGGTT
Source organism: Scilla litardierei (assembly GCA_030789695.1). Classification (NCBI taxonomy): domain Eukaryota; kingdom Viridiplantae; phylum Streptophyta; class Magnoliopsida; order Asparagales; family Asparagaceae; genus Scilla; species Scilla litardierei. The sequence goes on along the minus strand of CM061142.1, from coordinate 491,166,653 downwards.
TTGAGAGTTCGTATAGTGTTCCTATATATATGAGAGGGCTGAGTTCATTAGAACTTCTTGGATCTATTGCAAATCTTTAGAGATTGATTAAGACACTCTCAAACTCTCGCATTTTCCTCTAAGCTCTAAATCTTCATCATGCATTGAAGTCAAGCTCAAGAGAAATCATCCAAGTGCATTTCCAGCTAATCTCATCACTTGGAGATCCTCTTCTATGCCTTGTATTTATTAATGGGTAAGTTCATCTCAAGGCATATGTAAGTGTATTTGTTTTACTTTGTTATTTCATTGAAACCTTAGCTTTCTGTGTGAGAGCTAGTTACTCTGTGTGTGTGAGTAAAACCTTCTATGTGAGGGTTGGTTGAGATCTCTCTATGGGAGAGTTTGAGTCTCTCTGTGTGAGAGCATAAGTCTTTATGTGTGAAAGCAAGGATTTCTCTGTATGAGAATCCAAATCATCTGTGTGAGGTATCTCTGTATGAGATTGTTTTCACTTCTTTGTGTGAGAATTATAGTGGATATTGGTGTGGCTGGATGTACCCAAGTTTGAAGAACCAGGGTAATTTCTCGTGTTTGCGTTTGGATTTTTGTGGTGTTTAAATTCCTCTTGCATGTATAATTCCTCATTTGCAAGTTTAATTTTTAAATACGCAATTTGTGCCATTACACTATTCACCCCATAGTGTGTTGTTGTTAGTATTGCAAGGGGTAAGACGATCCTTATAAGACATTGCAGTTCAGCAGTACGGCCGTGCTACATGGCCGTCCTGTAATTATTTCAGTGCAGAGACTGACATGACGGCCGTGTAACACGGTCGTGCCATTTTGGGGACCGGGAACAGCTGAAGTCACAGAGCTGGCTGACACGACCGTGTCGATTAGTGGCATTCCATGCGGATCGATGGCGGCACATAGTTAACCTAGGTCATTAGGCTTGACACAGTCGTACCGCTTTTCGATACAGTCTATGCAAGGTATTCTATAAATGGAATGTCGTATACGACCAAAAAAGATTTTTAATATTCTGCACTCTTTTGTGCATTTTCGAGGGTTTTTCTGGAGCTCTTTTCTGGTTAATATCTGGGGGCTATTTGTAGGACTCTCTTCAATCTTTGCTTTAATTAATTGCTTGCTTTTAATCTCTATTTTGCTTATTATGATTATTATTGCATTGATTTCATCAACTGTCATCATGATTAGTGAGTAGTCCCTTAAGCTAATGCTATGTAGGGACCTATTGTGTGGATTGAGCATGATGGATCGTCGCAAATATTGATCCAAATAATATTATAGTTTAGGAATACGATTAGATGATGATCCTAATTCAACTCATCCCGTTATGGATCTACACAATCCTAACCACCACCAACCCATTGGGGTTTTGATTTGATGCCCCTAATGGTGGGGTTGACTATATAGTGCCCGGTGCCAATGACCCATCGGACACACTTACTTGAACCACCTATATCGTAGCAATCGACGACTCATCGGGGCTACGACAGGGATCCAACCTATTCTCCAGGTCCTCTCTCACGATTAGACGTCGATAGGATAAGGATTGAGACTTAGTCGTCATCGATGACTATAATCCTTGGGTCGATAAGTTGGACCCATTTAGCTCAAGCTCCTCTTAGGAAATTTCTCTTTGCCCTCTGTCACACCAATCTCACGCCTATAAAAAACTCATCACCAATCCCTGATTCAAACCTTTGCCTCCATGCGATCGACACCCACTGCATATGACCCATACGCTTGTGGTATTTAAAGCCATAACAACATACTAATGTGATGTCGAATGTGGTGCAATATCTCTAAATTAGGGTGTAAATAATGGTATAAAAATCTAGTCTGATTGCATGACTCATGCCTAAGAATACAACATGTGATTTGGGTGCTCTGTTCATTTGGAATAGTGATTAATTTGGACCAACCTTTATCATGGTACACCCTCAGGTCAGCATCAACACAAGTCATAACCTTTTCCAACGATTGCATGGTCCAGACTAAAAACATTGAGTCTTTTCGTTCTCACAGTTTCAACATAAGCAACAATTGTGTGTCATTTAGAAATAATATTCTCCGTTCAAAATTTTTCATACATCTGTGTGGACAACGGTCATAACAGGATACCCTCGTCGCTCACATATCCTTGCCACCGTGAGTTACCCCAACCCAAATGTGTCATGTACATTTAAATTGCAATGATTTTAATGCACATCATTTCAACATGTATTCTCTTCTTTTTGTTCAATTCATCACAATTTATATTCTCATTATCAGGACATACATATTCTTTTCATGCAATGAAAATAATACCATGAACATGTCATTACCTCATGCATCCAAAATTTTAAATAAATTAGATTTCCACATCAATACTTATAGAAAACTTAAGCATAAATACAGCGTGTCGCAGTAATTGTTAAATGGCAAACAAATATCGTAATTGTTAAATGGCAAACATATATCGTAATTGTTAAATGGCAAACATATATCTAAATATAACAGAATTAGCAACAAAATGGGTAAAAAAAATACTGTAGAAAACTAAACATATACTTGCAGTAGAGGAAAGAATACAAGACATGGGGAAGGGGATCATAGTCGATCATTGGAGAGGGGCTTGGCCATCAGGGTTCGGCCCTAATAGTAGTACATGTGTGGTCTACAAAAGCTTTGGCTTTACCATAGAAAAGTCTAGTCAGCAGCTGGGTTCCACTGGCCGCAGAGGGGGGGTTCTCGACTAGATGTTCTGCTGCATATTTTCAAGCTGCACAGCGGAGGGGGAGAAGTTAGTCTGCAAGACCAATGGGCTTGGGGCAAGGTTAGGGTTTTGTACAACATAATTTCATTAGGGTTTTTGATTTTGAAAATAAAAGCCATGACCAAAACGTATATAAACAATGGGTTTTCTAAAAAATTCAATCTTGTAACACATCCATGTTTAATCCATATTAGATCATGTTGGCCTTGTTAGCCCACTAAATAGGTAACACTTTTAACTTTGATGATGGCAAACAAGTTAAGTGGTATTAATATTTTCATTAAGTGACTTCAGGGCCAATTGTGTAAAAGAAATTATTTGTGCAAAACAGAAATAATGAGTGGACAATTGTGCAAAAGGAAATTCAAAAAGAGTCCTACATCATAAACAATTATTCATGCACCATGAAGATGAAGATTTGATTAGTCAAAGATTGAAGATTTGATTGGATTCAAAACGGGGTTTATCAAATGAAGAGTCCTATCATCAGTAGGATTTGACTAAGTCAAAGATTTAATATTTGATTGGATTTTAAAGAGGAAATCTAATTCAAAAGAAGTTATATCTTAAGATGAACCCTATCTTTAATAGGATTGAATAGTCTCCTATTTAAACACACATTCATGCACCATGAAGATGTGATTGAAGATTAGCTTGAAGATTAGATTGATGATTTGAAAATTGAATTGAAGGATAATGATTCTAATTGAAGAGAAACTCCTATCTCTGTAAAATTAGATGACCCCTCCCTTAGAGAAGGATCTCCAAGCATCCCAAAGAGCCAAAACAACTCAAGAGATCATCTTCTCCATTGCTGGCTAAATTTCTCTACTCCAAGCTTCATATAGATCATCAATTTCACATGAAGAAGAAGAAGCTCTACAGATGTCGCTGAAAAGTGAATAACTTTTGAACCAGAGCTTCGATCGACGAACCATTTGCGTGTGGATGACCACAACTTTATGCTATACGCAACAGTCCTATTTATCTTCTGATTGGCATGTAAGAACGTTCCAGATTCAACAGTTTGTGTAGAACACTCCCAGTAGATTTCAGAATTGCGCAATGAACTGCAGAAGCCTATAACTTTTGATCAAGCCGTTTGCGCACATGTGTCCATAATCTCACGAAATACATCACGGTGATATCTTTCTAGTTTTTAATGCAGTATTAAATCAGTTTGAATCTGTTTTTTTAGATTGTATTGTGAATAGCTTTACTCAAAATCTATCTTCGTGCTTAGACTTTTGAACATTATCTTGTACGGTGTGATCACTACCCGAAAGTATGATCAGAATTGTTTTCTATTTTGATAAAAAAGAGGGTGAAATCCTTGAAGGTTATGGTGTTGGAGCCTAGGCGGTGAGCCACTCCGTTAAATACACATGTGCTTGCATCTCTGATATGTGATTATGTGTTTTGCATTATTCTGTTGTGCTTATATTTTTAATTTTTTCCATACACCTTATTCAGCCCACGTTAGCGTGTTTTTCAATTGGTATCAGAGCGGGATTCGTTTTAGACTCACAGTCTAGTTGAATCTCGATAATGAACATGGCACGTAGTCCAGACACATCACACACTATCACAGATAATTTACAATTATCAATGAAATTTTTGAAACTTTGATTTCACCTTTTGCAGGTATTGTGAATGCATTGAAGACAGATGGTGATGAGAAGATCGATGCTCTTACGTGAAAGTTCAGAAATTTTTGATGAATAATAAAAAAAATTGGCAATGTCTGGGGCAAAGAAGATAAAGAAGAGGACACCATACCATGATGTTTTTGGTGCAACAAGAAAGGACACTTGAAAGTTGATTGTTCTCTTCTCTAGAAAAAAAAGAAAAATAGGAAAGGATGGCTAAAAGAAAGTGATTCTAGCTACCTGGGGAGAAAGCGATGCTGAAGAACTTTCTTCTGATGATGACGGGAATGAAAACAATGTGACTTGCTTTATGGCTGGAAACGAAAAGGTAAAAATTGGTTCCCTTGTTAATAATTTTGATGATGAAATGAATATTAGTGATGATATGTTTTCTAGTATGGAGGAAGCTTATGAATTCCATGTAGAACTTCTTCAAGAAATGGGTCCTAAATTTCTTAAGCTAAAAATGGTTCGTGATTCATTAAAATAGGAACTAGGTAGCATCATATGTGAGAGAGACGAGATTTTTATTAAGTAGAAAGAACAAAAAATATAATAAACAACATTAACAAAACCCAATTAGGGACAAAGACCTTAGAGCTAGAAACTGCTAATAAATAATTGGCTATGTTAGAGCGTGACAAGTTTAATCTATCTAAAGACTTGAAGGAGAAAATTAGCATTCTTAGCTCTAAAGCTTCCAAAATAAAATTTTTGAACCCAAAAGTTGTTAGCTATGAAAAAAATGGAAGTGATTGAAAAAGAATAATCTAATTACAAAAAGGAAAAAACATAGCTAATGATTTAGAGACTATAGAAAAAGAGAAAAGGTGTGAGGCTAGGATTAGTGAGCTTAAAAATGAAAATCAAAATCTTAGCACGACCTTAAAGAAATTCCCTAGTAGCCAAGAGAGTTTTAATAAGATGATAAATGGGCCTAATGATCAATCTAGCAAACATGGTCTAGGATTTCAAAAGAAGCAACCTAAGAAAAAAGATAGGCAGACCATTGAAAAGAGTTTTGCAAGAGACATATGCTTTCAATATTGCATGCATGAAAATCACATGTCATCTACTAATAAGCACTCTAATGTTACATGATTTTATTGCAACAAGAAAGGACATGTCATCCATGATTGCTTAGCTCGCATTTATCCTTAAAAATTTATGTGGATTCCTAAAATTCTTATTAAGCAAAGCAAATCAGATTCTAACTCTTTCGGATCCACTAAGTGGATACCAAAGGTGCATGTTTCTCTACAGGTGCATCATTGAGGTCCGGGTGATAGCATACATTGCGTTGGCGAAAATGGCATTAATCTGAACGAATAAAGGTAAAGAAAGTTATGATTATTTTCGACATATTTGTTGCATGTGAATTTTTATGAGCATATGTTGATGGATGACGTCATAGATTATTTCATTATTTGCATGAACATATGTTTAACTTTGACATAGTTGGAATTTTGATGAGTATTTGGTATGAAATTTGTTATAAATCTTAGAAACAGTAAATGTGATTTTGATGATGATATTTTAAGTTAATGAAAAATCCCCATACTCAAAATGTTCATAATTAATTGTTTATTTTTAGCATGCCTAATTGTTTAAATTTTTTTGGTTGATATAGTCATGTAACTTATGGAAAATTGTTGGATAATGTTGGCTCTAAAGGATTAAACTCTTTTTGATTGTCTTTTTACTTATAAATATATGATTTTCTTTGGAACAATTAATTAGTAGGAGTCGAATATGTAGATGCCTTCATGTGTCACCATTCTGAGACAACCCTGTAGAAAAAGAAAAGAAAGAATATTAGGAAAAGTTGGCCTATAAAAAAAGGAAAAAGAATGTGAAAATATGAAAATAGTTTTGATACCGACGGCTCGTAACCAGATTTCGGGGGTTTGTTGAGCAATGCGTATGAAATACGGCAGATGAAGTAACCACTTAGCGCATCTCAACTCCAAAGGACCCGAAATTTAATATCATGGTATTCTATGTTGGTTGTCTCCCTACATCATGCTTGATAGCTTTTCTAAAGAAATGAATATAGAAAAAGTTATTTAAAACAATTTACGAATTTGAATTTTTGGTGCCATAAGCATAAACCAATTATTCAAGTTAGTTATTTGATGATATCTTGTATTTATATTGAAGCAATGACAGTATGCTTTCGATGATTCATGAGGTTGTACACATTTTAAGTACGCGGGGAATAAACATTGATATGAAATTGTCCTTATCAATTTCGTGTTTCTTTGATATACTAATCTCGTTTCATGTCAGTTCCTTAACTAATGTCAATGCAGTTGGTGATATGATATTGATCATGTTCATTCCTTACGATTAATGCCAAAAGGGGAATAGAAGTTAAAACATTGGTGCATAAATCTAGAGGGAGCACGGGAGTATGAGATAATACTTATTGCATGATGACAAAAAGGGGAGAGAAATAAATATTGAGATGCATAAGATGCACACTTTGAGGGGGGAGACTGTCACAACTCTTCATGAGAGCACATAGAGTGGGGGAGCTTTGAATGTTTCATGATCATGTGCACCATATGAATTGCTCTTTAACATTTTATCTCAATTTTTCTAGGCTTCTTTGTCATCGTCAAAAATGGGGGAGATTGTTAGCCTAGTTAGCCTACTAACTAGGTCATACTTTTAATTTTGATGATGGCAAATAAGTTATGTGGTACTAATGTTTTCATTAAGTGATTTCAGGACCAATTGTGCAAAAGAAATTGTTTGTGCAAAAAAGAAATAATGGGTGGACAGTTGTGCAAAAAGAAATTCAAAAAGAGTCCTAAATCATAAACAATTAGCCATGCACTATGAAGATGAAGATTTGATGAGTCAAAGATTGAAGCTTTGATTGGATTCAATGGGGTTTTATCAAATGAGGAGTCATATCTTCGGTAAAATTTGATTAAGTCAAAGGATGAACATTTGATTGGATTTTAAAGAGGAAATCTAATTCAAAAAAGTTTTATTTTAAGATGAATCCTATCTTCATTAGGATTGAACACTCTCCTATTTAAACACCCATTCATGCAACATGAAAATTTGATTGAAGATTAGATTGAAGATTTGGAGATTGAATTGAAGGATAAGGATTCTAATTGAAGAGAAACTCCTATCTCTATAAAAGTAGAAGACCCCTCCCTTGGAGAAGGATCCCCAAGCATCCCAAAGAGCAAAAAACTCCAGAGATCATCCCCTCCATTTCTGGCCAAATTTCTCTCCTACAAGCTTCATAGAATCATCAATTTCACAAGAAGAAGAAGAAGCTCTACAGGCGTCACTTAAAAGTGAATAACTTTTGATCCATAGTTTCGATCGACAAACCATTTGCACGTGGATGACCATAACTTCATGCTCTATGCAACTGTGATATTTATCTTCTGATCAGCCAGTAAAAACTATTCCATATTCGGTAGTTTGTGCAGAACAGTCACTGTAGATTTTAGAATTGCGCAGTGAACTTCAGAAGCCTATAGCTTTTGATCCAGACATTGGATTGACAAGTCGTTTGTGCCCATGTGACCATGATCGCACAAACTACATCACGGTGATATCTATTTGGTTTTCTACTGCATTATTAAATTAGTTTGAATCTGTTTTTGTGAGATTGTGTTGTGAATAGATTTACTAAAAAGCTATCTTTGTGCTTAATCGTTAGAACATTATCTTGTATGGTGTGATCACTACCCGAAAGTGTGATCAGAGTTGTTTTCTCTTTTAATAATAAAATAGGGTGAAATCATCAAAGGTTTTGGGGTCGGAGTAGAGGCGGGGAGCCACTCCGTTAAATATACGTGTGATTGCATCTCTAATCTATGATTGTGTGATTGGTATTATTCCCCAGTGCTTATATTTTTAATTTGTGACATACACCCTATTCACCCAATCTGGGGTGTTTTTCAGATCCCATTTTCAAAAGTGAAATATATGGATTAAAACGAAAATTTTAATGGGAATGACTTTAGGAACCTTCAATATAAATTTTATAAAGTTCTAACAATAGATATTGAAGTAAAAACTAAAAATTTAATAAAGAAAACAATAGGAACCAAAACATGGTCCCTAAAAATTTCTAACAATCAAAAGCTGAAAAATTATGGAGCAAAACTAAAAATTTAATGAGAATAACTTTTGGAACCTACTTGGATTTGAGAATAAAACTACATCAAAAATATACTTAATAAAAATGGTATGACGGGTTGGGATCGTTGTAGACTCGTGCAAAAATTAATTTGTAATGTACAATTGCATCTATCTGGCTTATAAACCTAAACCTTTCTTTGCATGCTCATATGTATATACACAGGCATAAATTGAACTGCTCGGCAAATAATCCTGGGCACAAAATAAAATATCTCCAATTTATTCTTGCAACATTGTACCGATTCTCCAGTTTATTTTGGCCACAGTCAAGCATTATATACATTCATCACAATATATCAAAGGGTAACAAAAAGTATACATTCACCACATTCATCAAATTGTAGATTCATCACATTACATCAAATGTTATACTTTTATCCAAAAATGTTTAATACATTCATAAAACATTATACATTCATCATGTAATACAAAAGAAGTTACCAAAAATGATAAGTGTTCATTTGTAGCCACATTATTTCTACAAAATATTATGCTTAGTAGACTTTGTAAGGTCCCTGGCTATGAGGAAAACACTAGAAGGGGGGTTGAATAGTGTTTATAAAAATTAAAATGATAATTATAACAAATTAAATTCCTAACCAACAATTAATGCGGAATGTAAATAAACCCTAAAATCAAACAATGCAAACACACTGATGTTTCATGGGTTCGGATTACCCAACTCAACTCTCGACTTTTTTCCTGTAATCATACGTTCCTTCCACCCGGATACCATCTGATACTCAAGTTAGAACCCTAACTTGAGGTTTTCTTTAAACCAACATGTAGCAACCCTACAAGTAAAATTGAAGTACACTCGATGTCCTTGACTCCAACAACTTGGGAGCAAGCAAACCACTCTCACAAACCGAGAGTTAATCTAATAGCGAATGTTAAGAAATATTGAAATGACAATACTTACATTCACATATGCCTTGATGTAGAATTTGAAGGACCAAGTGTGTTGTGTTGATGTCTCTCTTGGAAGAGAGGAAAGCTCTTTCTCTTGTCACCACCAGTTACCTAGAAGATATCTATTTGATTCTAGGTTGGAGAGCAAGCAATTGAAAGATAGGAATTCTAGGGCCTTTTGATTGAGAGATTGAGAAGCTTGAAGATGAAAGCTTAGGGTTTCAATAAATGAGTGAGTCAAGTGAGTAACTTCTTAATGGAACAGTAGAGGCTGCCTTAATAGGTTTCTCAAAACCCTCAAACTAAATCCCCAAAGACCTCTTTGAAATCTGTAGAGAAAAAGACAACGGATAGAATTTACACAGTCGACAGTCGACTGTTGAACAAAACACAGTCGACTGCTGCACTGTGTTAGATGGTAGGTGAGAATTCAAATTGTAACTTACCACGAGGACAGTCGACTGATGCAGGGAAGACAGTCGATTGTAAATCCAACAAGCGACTGTAAATCTTTCTACATGCGACTGGCCGCAATATGGGTAAGCTGAGAAAATCTCAGAAAATTGTTGGAAGACAAGACAGATGATGTGGAATACACAGGCGATTGTGAAACCAACATTAGTCGACTGTCACAAACCCTGACATTTTCCAGAGAGCAGAGTCTGCAGAGAAGTTTAAGGACAGACGTCAGTTGAAGCATTGACAGTTGACTGTTACATGGACAGGCGACTGTAAATACAACATCAGTCGACTGGCACTAAAACTTGAAATATTCCAAAGAGCAGATTCTACAGAGTAATCATGAACAGGCGACTTTTGAAGCATTTACAGTCGACTATGCCTTGGACAGGCGACTGTAAATACAACATCAGTCGAATGGCCAGATGAAAAGGAAAATGATCTTTGGGCTGAAGATAGACATGCGACTGATTAACGAATCACAGTCGACTGTCTATTGGACAGACGCCGGTAAAATGTACAGCAGTCGGCTGAAAGAGCTAAAGTTTAGAAAGCCCAAAAATCAGTTGATTAAGTATGTGCATAACAGGCGACTGTGGAACAAATCACATTCGATTGTTTTTAGACAGGTGACTGTAAATCGTTCAACAGTCGCCTGTTGAAATCGTAACATGCACATCCTTGAGAAATATGAATTGGAGTCTAAGGAAAAGTGATCTAATGATTTCCTAGGACTGAAATGAAGATGTGTGTGTTCTCCAACATAGTTCTACTTCTAAGCTACATACTAGAAGAGAAAAAGAAGATTACATTATGTAGAACTCTCTCTTCTATCCGAAGTATGAGCTTGAGGTCTTCTAGGAGCTTCAAGCTCCATCTTTGATCATCCAGTCCACTTTTCTTGCTTTCATTGATCTTTGAGTGACATCCATTGCTACTTGATCTTCAAGATATGCTTAGGCAATGGATTAACTACAAATAGGGGATCAATCACAACTATTTATGTTTGCTCATCATTAACACCAAGTAGGGAGAAGTCCAATACTCAACATTCTCTCCCTTTTTGATGATGACAAACAAACATAAACAAAAAGATAAATAATTGTGCTTAAAGAATACTTACTCCCCCTACATAGATGCCAATCAAGTTAGTCAATGAATATAAAGGCATCTATAGATCAAATGAAGCAAGTATGTAAAATATGAATGAATGAAATGATTTTCTTGAGATCGTGGATTTTATAGTCCAACTTCACTATATCTTACTCCCCTGAATCTAAGGCAACTTCAATCTTAGATTCAAGTTTAGAATTAGAAGTTACTAAGCACATATATTATGATATGTTTATTTTTCTCCCCCTATGGCATTATCCAAAATGTGGGAGTAGAATAAAAACAACAATAGTGCTAAATAAGTACTAAAACAATCATGAGAGTCTAAAGATATACATACCAAAACCCCATAAAACACAAGAAATCTAAGTTGACTAAAGGAATGAGAATACAATATCAACATTACAAGCCAAATGAGAAAAATGTCTCACATCACAGCATATATATTGTATAGCATACAAAGAGACAATTTTACAATTTACACGCATATTTAAAAAATGAGACAAAGTGTGAAGCAACATATGAAGTAAAAGCATTTTCATATATATAATCACAAGATACATGAGTACAAAATACATCTACAACTCGATGTACATCAACAAAAAGTGATCAACATACAAACATCATCCATACATGAGAACACAAAAATGAATCAAAGTACAAACTGACACTCAAACTCACTATCCTAGCAAAAACAATCTAGGCCTAAGGGTGAGTGCTCTCAGTGGAGTGTCAATCTATATCAGCAACAGAGGAGGTAGCCAACACAATCTGGAACTCATGTGCCTCTGGATCAACCATAGAATCCTCGGGAGGGGGAGTAGCAGCAGCAACAGATGAGACATCATAAGGAGCCAGAGAAGCAATCGGCTCAGGCGCAGTAACACCAGGATGCTCTAAAATCTCAGCGACGACAGGTGGCGGAGGCTGAGGAGGCTGAGGAGGTACAAAAGATATGAGATGATCAGGGAAGGGAATTCCATGATGCTGGAACATAAGATGAAATAACTCATATAAACCAGAAACCTTCTCGTCCAACATGTCACAAGAGGGTGCAGCTGAGGAAGATGGTTGATCAGATGGAGGAATGGTGGATGACGATGGAGCTGAAGTAGATTGCCTCTTCTTGGATGCCGACTACGGAGTCAAAGAGGACTTTGACTTCGCAGAGGCATCAAGCAGAGGACCAAGGGACATAGGCTCATAAGAAGTCAAATCAATCCCAAAATGACGGAAGACTAAGGTGAGGAGACTTCCATAAGGGATGTGAGAGGATGTAGTAGTGAACTTGACCTTGTTCATCCGATCAAGGAGGACTTTAGCCCAGTTCACTGACATACCCGAGAAAATAGCATACATGCATCGGAGGATCTCCTGAGAGGGCTGATCGGAAGAGCCATATTTCAACAAGATGTTGGACTTCACCACTTGGTGAACAGCCCAACCTCTATCCGTGAACATGGAGGCCCTGACTCCAGAAGAAAGGTCAGAAGGGATCATAGTGAACATGTCCTGAAGGACAGATTGATCAAGATCACCAACATCGGAGAGGGAGATGTCAGCAGGAAGGGAGCCAGTGGAGGGAATCCTAAGAATGGTTCCATGGAGAGTAAGACCAAGACGAATACGGGTCAACTGAACAATTGTGTCTATCTCCCCCGTGTCAACATACTCACCGCAAATGCAGTTGGCATAAAATAATTTGACCATGAAGGGATATTGTAACGACTGCTTTTCATGTATCTGGATTTAATATAATATAATATATGTTTTGGTGGATTTTCTCCTCTTGTGTGGTTTTTGTCTCCGTAGATTTCATTTTCGATCGATTCGTCGCATTTTCTCGCTTCTTCCTTAGGATTGTCGATTTCGAAGTATGTCACTCGTGACGGACTTCATAACGGTCGTATCTAACTGTTAGATCAAGCCTAGGAGTCTTAGGAATCGATCCCGGGCCCCGCGCTCCGTGTCGGTACTTTTCTGTGCTCATTAGCCGGTGTAAGAAGGGCCACCGACCGACTAGATGACGATCCAGTCGGTCGGCAATCCTTCTTGGACCGACTAGTTAGCTTTCTAAATTTCTCAGGAGTTACTGTTTATCGTTAGTCGGTCTAAGAACGTTGGTTGACCGACTAGGTTGCAAACTAGTCGGTCAGCAATGCTTCTTGAACCGACTAACTCATCAAATTATTTTTGTATCAGTTACTGTTTACTCTTAGTCGGTCTAAGAACGTTCATCGACCGACTAGATGCCAAACTAGTCGGTCAGTACTTGTTCATGGACCGACTAACTCTAGAATCCTATTTTCGTTCAGGAGTTACTATTTACACTTAGTCGGTCTGCGTTGGTCGACCGACCGACTAGTTGCCAAACTAGTCGGTCAGTGGTTGCTCTTTGACCGACTAACCAGTGTTAAAACCCTAATTTCTGGGCAGCCGCCAGCCTAGCCTATTTAAACCCAACCCATTCGACTTCTTCTTCTCCAACACGACCCAAAACCCTAAAAACTTCCCCCTTCAGCCCCCATCTTCCTCCAAGCTCCATTTCTCCATTCCAAGCCCTAGAATCATCATCCAAACCATCCATTCACTCCATCTACCCCTCATCTTCCCCAAATCTCCATCAAAACCCATCAAAATCCCCAAATCCCCCAAAACCCTAGTTTTCCCAAACTTCTCCAATCTCTTCCAGATCTGATCCTAGGGTTCCCCGGAGTGTTCCTTCCGTCTCCTCTCGGTAAGAAATCGTTCTACCGTTGTTTTCATAACTTATTGATAATTTTGGTGAAACCCTAATTAATTTCATGTTGTTTGCTGATTGTCCCCCCCCCAAAACAGCGATTTCCCCCGTAGATAGCATCCGTGTGACGAAGTGATCGTCAATCCCCGGTGCTAGGCAAGTGAAACTTGCCACTTAGGGTTTAGGCCATGTTTTAGGCCATTTTCTTATAGTAGGCGTAAAAGAGGCTAGGCGACGAAATGATACTCGCCTAGGCGCAAATTGAGGAACTAGCTTGACAACGAAGCTAGTTCCGACATTTAGCATGTTGCACGATAACCATGTCATGTTTACTTTCCATTAACGGTGTGCAAATTAAATGTCATGTCATTGCATTCTTTAAGTGTTTATGTGATTGCGTAGCTTTGCTACAAATGCTTGTGTTCCTGGCTTGTGTTCCAGAAGCGGGCCATGTGTTGGTTGATAGCCAATGCCCGAATTGCGTGTTTCCGGCTAGGTGCACCCCTACGCCAAATGTTTAAGAATGCGAGCTCAATGTGCGGGGCAACCCCAGGCTCACTAGCTGAGTTCATTGTGCGGGGACCCTGGCTCCATTACGTGTGGGTATAGGGGGTGAGGGTTAAGCGGCCATTCAACTGGGAGTCTGTTTGATCAACAACTGCAGTTGTAAGGCGTAAACTCTTTGGGGTGGGGTAGTGTTTGGGGCCGATCGGACTGACATGCTAGCCATTCAGCGAAGGGCGCAAACATCTACAAACAACCGTGAAATGTGAATCGTGTTTAGTGCCGATCGGTCTGAATGTTTACCATTCAGCGAAGGGCGTAAACACCAACAATGTGAATTGATTGAGATTGATAGTAGCGTGGCTACTCTTGTCTTGTCTTGTCTTGTCTTGTCTTGTCTTGTCCCGATGATTGTTCTCTTGTACAAACTGTCTTGCCATGTTTTAAATTGTGCACTCATGTTATAACTGCCATGCCATGCATCATACTAAACTGCTAGGTTGCTAGTTGCCTTACTTTCAGTTTCCTTGCCCAAGTCTTTTTGGACTTGCTGACATGTGCCCCTTTTCTCTTTTGGGTGACACATGTTAGAGCCCGAGCCTGAGTTACTAGTTGAGGACGAGGTGTTTGCTGACGCCGAGCCCGTGCTTGTGTTTGACGGGGAGTACGTGGACACTGGGGACCAGTCCTAGTGTCTTCGTTGTGTTTTACTTTTGTTAGACAGTTGTTTTGTTATCGGTGCGTGGCACCTATACCTTGTTTTGTTGTTGTCATTTCTTTTGTTGGCTTTGTTCTGGGCCTTTAGACTCTTTTCTTTTAGCCTGGTGGCTTTTCTGGATGTTGAACTTATTTTGATGTTGGACAATTTGTGAGATGTGGAATTTTATTTCAGTCTCTCCTTGCGTTATTATTGTTATTCTGTTGTAGTTACAGGGACCTGTTTACGTATTGTGGACGCTTATCGGGTTTGGGGCTTCACAGCTCCACTCCCGTGCGGACCTTTTCACGTCTCGCCTCTATTTCAGGGAAGCGGGTCGTGACAGGTTTTAGTGGTGGCCCATGCAGGTCCTTCTGTAACTGCGATTTTTGGAATAACGATAATAATATTAGAGTGTCCAATAAATTAAGTTCGACGTCCGAGTCATAAGCTATGAGTCTAATCTGATTCGTTTTCTGTGTCACTAGATGGCAGGAAGACGTTTCACCCGTGGTGGTGGTAGTGGTGCGCTCCCTCATGATGAGGAGCCTGAGCGGGAACCCACCAGCGGTGAGATGATGCGGATGATGATCCAGATGATGCAAGTGCAGCAGGGCGTGCTTTTGCAAGTTCAGAATGCTCCACCTGCTCGAGCTGCCCGGGCTCTTCCGGATGCCCCTCGCTCTGAGCCAGGAGCGAAGCAATTTCGGGAGCTGGGTCCCGCATATTTTGATGGTTCTGAGGGTCCTCTGGCTGCCGATGAGTGGATTCGGAACGTCGAGGACAATCTGAAGATGGCCAAGATCACCCCGGCTGGATGGGTTGATTTGGCGAAGAGGCAGCTCAAGGATAATGCCAGGAATTGGTGGGATGCGGAAGAGAAGTTGTTGGTGGAGCCGATAGCTTGGGCTACCTTCAAAGCCAGATTTGAGGGTGAGTTCTTCCCGAAGGCTGCCAAGGAGGAGATGCTGCAGCGTTTTATCGATCTGAAGCAGGGGAACTCGTCGGTGGACTTGTATCACCAAGAGTTCATGAGGCTGAGTCGGTTTGCACCAAAGATGGTGCAGGACGCTGAGGAGAGAGCTCAGAGGTTTCTGCAGGGGCTTGCTTCAGAGCTCCAGAGCTTTGTGACCTCTTCTGACCGGGAATCTTATCAGAAGGTTCTGGTCGCTGCCAAGAGGCAGGAGCTGCTCGTGAACCAAAGGAGGGGGTCTGTTATTGGTGCTGGGAAGAGGCCTGTGGAACAGGCGAGAGCTGTGGTTAGACCTGGATTCAGGCCTAATCAGTCCGCTCAGTTTAAGAGGCCAGGAGGGCCTATTCTGAAGACTTGCCATTTCTGCGGCAAGCCTGGCCACATCAAGGATCAGTGTCGAAAGTTTTTGGGCCAGTGCCTGGTTTGCGGTTATGCTTCTCATATCGCGAAGGATTGTCGGCATGCGGGTCCACTGCGGAGGGCTCCTGTTGCAGCTCAGCCGTTGCAGCAGCGAGCGTCTGTTCCTGCTGGGCGTGGAGCGGCTCTTGTTCCGTAGGGGCAGGCTTTTCGGCAGGCTGTTCCGCCGAGGAGGCAGGCTTTTCTGATGACCGCTGCGGAGAGCGAGGCTGTGGATGAGGTTATCGCAGGTAATCCTCATTCTAGCTATTACTTTCCTATTTGGTCTTGATTGCTAGATTATGTTGTTTGCTTGAACTTGCTTGTTTGCTAGACTAGGGTTTGATTGTTAATTGTTTGTTAGGTGTGATTTTGGTTTGCACATTTCCTGCACGAGTTCTCTTTGACTCTGGTGCATCGATGTGCATTATTTCTCGGAGCTTCGTGGAGAGACATTCCTTGTCGACGTCCCCTCTCCCCAAGAGTTGGAATATCGTTACAGGGAATGGTGTGGTCTCGGTGCATCGTGGTTGCAATTCTTGCTCGTTGGTGGTCTGTGGACATGAGCTTTTCGCTGATTTCATTGTCCACGACATCATCAACTATGATGCAGTTCTTGGGATGGATTGGCTGGCGAGCTTCTACGCTACGATTGACTGCAGGAGGAAGAAGGTGGTGTTCGAGATTCCCGGAAATCCAGTATTTGAGTTCAGTCGTGGTAGCAGTTCGCTTGGTCCTGTCAGATTTCAGGCCAGGCCGGTGGAGGCTGTGGCTATGCAGATGGAGCTGGAGTGGCCAGCTGTGGTGCGAGATTTTGGCGACGTCTTCCCCGAGGAGATGTCTGGTTTGCCGCCTGATCGAGCTTTGGAATTTTCTATCGATCTTGTTCCAGGTGCGCAGCCGATTTCGAAGGCGCTGTATCGTATGGCACCTGCTGAGTTGGAAGAGTTGCGAAAGCAGTTGGATGCGCTTTTGCAGAAGGGTTATATTAATCCTAGCGTGTCTCCGTGGGGAGCACCGGTGTTGTTGGTTAAGAAGAAGGATGGTTCGCGTCGCATGTGCGTGGACTATCGGGAGTTGAATGCGGTGACCATTAAGAATAAATACCCGTTGCCTCGCATCGATGATATTTTCGATCAGCTTGGAGGTTCGAGGGTGTTTTCTAAATTGGATTTGAGGAGTGGTTACCATCAGTTGAAGGTTCAGAAGGGAGATGTTCCGAAGACAGCGTTCAGGACGAAGTATGGACACTATGAGTTCGTGGTTATGCCTTTCGGCGTAACTAACGCGCCCGCAGTTTTCATGAATCTGATGAACCTGATTTTCTACGACTTTTTGGATAAGTTTGTCGTTATCTTTATTGACGACATTCTGATCTATTCGAAGTCGGAGGAAGAGCATGCCTCGCACTTAAGGACGGTGTTGGAGATTTTGAGGAAGCATCGGTTGTATGCTAAGTTTTTGAAGTGCGAGTTTTGGCTGGATCGAGTTGCTTTTCTCAGGCATGTGGTGACTGGAGATGGTATTTCTGTGGATCCCGAGAAGATTCGGGCCATCAGGGAGTGGCCTGTTCCGTCGTCGGCGTCTGAGATTCGGAGTTTCCTTGGACTTGCTGGTTATTATCGGCGATTCATTAAGGACTTTTCTCGTATTGCTGAGCCAATGACCAGGTTGACGCGGAAGGATGTTGCTTATGTTTGGTCGGGTGATTGTGAGGGTGCTTTTGGTATTCTGAAGGAGAGGTTGACGAGTGCCCCTATTCTTGTTGTGCCTGATCGCAGCGGTGGATTTGAGATCTTTTGCGATGCTTCTGGCAAGGGTCTCGGTTGCGTGTTGCATCAGCACGGGCACGTTGTGGCGTATGCGTCTCGTCAGCTTAAGGTTCATGAGAAGAATTACCCGACGCATGATTTGGAGTTGGCTGCCGTGGTGTTTGCTCTTAAGATTTGGAGGCACTTCCTGCTGAGTGAGAAAGTGAAGATTTTCACCGATCACAAAAGCTTGAAGTATATTTTCACTCAGAAGGAGCTCAACATGCGACAGCGTCGATGGTTGGAGCTTATGGCGGATTATGATATTGATTTGCAGTTTCACCCTGGCAAGGTGAATGTGGTTCCGGATGCTTTGAGTATGCTTCCAGCGGTGATGATTTTGACCTCGCAGTGGAGATTGCAGCAGGATTTTTGTGAGTCTGGCGTGGAGATTGTTCTTCCTGGAGAGGCTTCGTCGTTGATGTACATGCAGGTGCAGTCGACGATCGTGGATCGGATTAAGGCTGGCCAGGCTGAGGATCCGAAGCTGTTGAGGATTCGGGAGATGGTGGAAGCCGGTCTGCGGACTGACTTTTTGATTCATGAGGATGGCTCGCTGAGGTTTGGAGCCAGGTTGTGTGTGCCTGCTGGGGATATCAGAGAGGAGCTGATGGTGGAGGCACACAGTTCGCCGTATTCTGTGCATCCTGGTGGCACCAAGATGTACCAGGATCTTCGTCTGAATTATTGGTGGCATGGTATGAAGAGGAGCGTGGCTCGGAGTGTAGCCAAGTGCTTGGTTTGCCAGCAAGTGAAGGCGGAGCATCAGCGTTCGACCGGGTTGCTACAACCGCTTCCGATTCCGGAGTGGAAGTGGCAGCACATCACTATGGATTTCGTGACTGGACTACCTCGGAGTCCGAAGCAGAATGACGCGATTTGGGTGATCGTAGATCGATTGACCAAATCTGCGCACTTTATTCCGTTCCGAGTAGGACAGTCCTCTGAGGCGCTAGCGAGGAGATATATGGAGGTAAAATTCTTTTACTCTCCGTTTTTATTTCCTTTTCCTAGTTTAGATAGTGATGTAACGTGAATAGTGCAGGAGGTTGTGCGACTTCACGGAGTCCCCGTGAGTATCGTGTCTGACAGAGACACGAGGTTCACATCTCAGTTCTGGCAGAGTTTGCAGAAGAGTTTGGGTACGCGTCTGAGTTTCAGCACGGCGTACCATCCGCAGACGGATGGCCAGTCCGAGAGGACAATTCAGATTTTGGAAGACATGCTGAGGGCGTGCATGTTGGATTTCAAGGGTTCGTGGGAGGACCATCTACATTTGGTGGAGTTTTCCTACAACAACAGCTTCCAGGCGAGTATTGGCATGGCGCCTTTCGCCGCTCTTTATGGGAGGAAATATCGATCGCCATTGAGTTGGGATGACGTTGGTGATCGGGAGTTGTTGGGGCCTGAGATGATCGTGGAGGCCGTGGATATCGTCAGGAATATTCGGGAGAGGTTGAGAATTGCTCAGGACCGTTTTAAGCATTGGGCGGATGCTAAACGTCGTCCTTTGGAGTTTCAGCCGGGCGACCATGTGTTCTTGAAGATTTCCCCGAATCGTGGTGTGATACGTTTTGGGAAGCGTGGGAAGTTGAGCCCGCGATACATTGGACCATTTGACATTTTGGAAAGGGTTGGCGAGGTAGCTTATCGCTTGGCCTTGCCGCCATCTTTGGAAGGAGTTCACAATGTTTTCCATGTGTCGCAGCTTCGTGGATACATTAGCGATCCGACTCATGCGGTGGATTTTTCAGAGATTACCGTTCGCCCCGATATGACGTATGACCAGCATCCAGTGCAGATTCTGGACAGGCGTCAGAAATCGCTTCGGAACAAGATTGTCAATCTTGTGAGGGTGATGTGGCGACACGGTTCACCTGGAGAGTCTACATGGGAGAATGAGGATGAGATGCGAGAGCGTTTCCCACTTTTGTTTCCGGACTCGTGAGTTTTTGGAAATTCCGAGGACGGAATTTTTCTTAAGTTGGGGAGGATGTAACGACTGCTTTTCATGTATCTGGATTTAATATAATATAATGTATGTTTTGGTGGATTTTCTCCTCTTGTGTGGTTTTTGTCTCCGTAGATTTCATTTTCGATCGATTCGTCGCATTTTCTCGCTTCTTCCTTAGGATTGTCGATTTCGAAGTATGTCACTCGTGACGGACTTCATAACGGTCGTATCTAACTGTTAGATCAAGCCTAGGAGTCTTAGGAATCGATCCCGGGGCCCCGCGCTCCGTGTCGGTACTTTTCTGTGCTCATTAGCCGGTGTAAGAAGGGCCACCGACCGACTAGATGACGATCCAGTCGGTCGGCAATCCTTCTTGGACCGACTAGTTAGCTTTCTAAATTTCTCAGGAGTTACTGTTTATCGTTAGTCGGTCTAAGAACGTTGGTTGACCGACTAGGTTGCAAACTAGTCGGTCAGCAATGCTTCTTGAACCGACTAACTCATCAAATTATTTTTGTATCAGTTACTGTTTACTCTTAGTCGGTCTAAGAACGTTCATCGACCGACTAGATGCCAAACTAGTCGGTCAGTACTTGTTCATGGACCGACTAACTCTAGAATCCTATTTTCGTTCAGGAGTTACTGTTTACACTTAGTCGGTCTGCGTTGGTCGACCGACCGACTAGTTGCCAAACTAGTCGGTCAGTGGTTGCTCTTTGACCGACTAACCAGTGTTAAAACCCTAATTTCTGGGCAGCCGCCAGCCTAGCCTATTTAAACCCAACCCATTCGACTTCTTCTTCTCCAACACGACCCAAAACCCTAAAAACTTCCCCCTTCAGCCCCCATCTTCCTCCAAGCTCCATTTCTCCATTCCAAGCCCTAGAATCATCATCCAAACCATCCATTCACTCCATCTACCCCTCATCTTCCCCAAATCTCCATCAAAACCCATCAAAATCCCCAAATCCCCCAAAACCCTAGTTTTCCCAAACTTCTCCAATCTCTTCCAGATCTGATCCTAGGGTTCCCCGGAGTGTTCCTTCCGTCTCCTCTCGGTAAGAAATCGTTCTACCGTTGTTTTCATAACTTATTGATAATTTTGGTGAAACCCTAATTAATTTCATGTTGTTTGCTGATTGTCCCCCCCCCCCAAAACAGCGATTTCCCCCGTAGATAGCATCCGTGTGACGAAGTGATCGTCAATCCCCGGTGCTAGGCAAGTGAAACTTGCCACTTAGGGTTTAGGCCATGTTTTAGGCCATTTTCTTATAGTAGGCGTAAAAGAGGCTAGGCGACGAAATGATACTCGCCTAGGCGCAAATTGAGGAACTAGCTTGACAACGAAGCTAGTTCCGACATTTAGCATGTTGCACGATAACCATGTCATGTTTACTTTCCATTAACGGTGTGCAAATTAAATGTCATGTCATTGCATTCTTTAAGTGTTTATGTGATTGCGTAGCTTTGCTACAAATGCTTGTGTTCCTGGCTCGTGTTCCAGAAGCGGGCCATGTGTTGGTTGATAGCCAATGCCCGAATTGCGTGTTTCCGGCTAGGTGCACCCCTACGCCAAATGTTTAAGAATGCGAGCTCAATGTGCGGGGCAACCCCAGGCTCACTAGCTGAGTTCATTGTGCGGGGACCCTGGCTCCATTACGTGTGGGTATAGGGGGTGAGGGTTAAGCGGCCATTCAACTGGGAGTCTGTTTGATCAACAACTGCAGTTGTAAGGCGTAAACTCTTTGGGGTGGGGTAGTGTTTGGGGCCGATCGGACCGACATGCTAGCCATTCAGCAAAGGGCGCAAACATCTACAAACAACCGTGAAATGTGAATCGTGTTTAGTGCCGATCGGTCTGAATGTTTACCATTCAGCGAAGGGCGTAAACACCAACAATGTGAATTGATTGAGATTGATAGTAGCGTGGCTACTCTTGTCTTGTCTTGTCTTGTCTTGTCTTGTCTTGTCTTGTCCCGATGATTGTTCTCTTGTACAAACTGTCTTGCCAGGTTTTAAATTGTGCACTCATGTTATAACTGCCATTCCATGCATCATACTAAACTGCTAGGTTGCTAGTTGCCTTACTTTCAGTTTCCTTGCCCAAGTCTTTTTGGACTTGCTGACATGTGCCCCTTTTCTCTTTTGGGTGACACATGTTAGAGCCCGAGCCTGAGTTACTAGTTGAGGACGAGGTGTTTGCTGACGCCGAGCCCGTGCTTGTGTTTGACGGGGAGTACGTGGACACTGGGGACCAGTCCTAGTGTCTTCGTTGTGTTTTACTTTTGTTAGACAGTTGTTTTGTTATCGGTGCGTGGCACCTATACCTTGTTTTGTTGTTGTCATTTCTTTTGTTGGCTTTGTTCTGGGCCTTTAGACTCTTTTCTTTTAGCCTGGTGGCTTTTCTGGATGTTGAACTTATTTTGATGTTGGACAATTTGTGAGATGTGGAATTTTATTTCAGTCTCTCCTTGCGTTATTATTGTTATTCTGTTGTGGTTACAGGGACCTGTTTACGTATTGTGGACGCTTATCGGGTTTGGGGCTTCACAGCTCCACTCCCGTGCGGACCTTTTCACGTCTCGCCTCCATTTCAGGGAAGCGGGTCGTGACAGATATGCACGTGGGGAGTCAACATGAGAGTATCGAAAGAGATCACCCAAATGGGTCGACGAGAGAATCTCTAAGAGTCTCTCAGTAGTGAAAGCCCGAAATACAATAAATCGCTCACGAAGGAGCTTGATCCCTAGCAGGCATGGAACTTTACCAGATAAGCATCGTCTTGGCAAATGGGAACTAGAAGATCAACATGAGGAGTCACAGGAGGATTTTGGGCCTGGGTAGAAGCGGGAATAGACTCAGGGATAGACTCGGGATGGGTGTCAGCAGCCACCTGAGTAGGTTTAGCCTCAGAGATAGGCTCATTGATACTAACACCAATGGTCTTCCGCGGATGCTTCAGGAGAGGCTCGGTGTAGGCTTCTTCTTCGGAGGAAGAAGAAGGTGAATATGAATCCGAAACGTCGGAGGGAGGATTAGGGTGCTTGGTGCGGGCTTTGTGGGGTATCTTGGATTTGGCAATAGAAGGCTTAGGGTTCCTAGGGCGTCTAGGAGCAATTGCCTTCCCTTTGGTCTTGGCAGCCATTGCATGAATCAAACGATACAAAGGAACGCACGAACGAATCGACAAAAGAAAACGATACCAAAACTTAGAAGATCGATGGAGAAGGAGACAATCGACCTAGCAATCAAACGATTGGAAGAGTGATCGACGAGAGGAGCTTCGAATCGAAGAAGAAATTAACGACAACAATGGAATTCAAAGGAGGAAGACGAGGGAAGTTGCGCCGGATGAGAGAGAAATTATTTGAAATGAATCAACGGCCCTCGAAGTTATAAGAAGGGGTCCAAAGATTCTGGGCAATTGGATCTAAAAATCGACGGCTCAGATCAAGTTAACGAACCGCAACAGCAGTTGACAGTCGACTGATGAACAATAGTCAGTCAACTGTTAGAAAAGATAGAAATAAGCTTGGGTGGACAAATAGACGACTGTTGAGTAATTCACCGTCGCCTGTTTGATGGACAGTCGACTGTAACTTACACATCAGTCATCTAACAGAGAATCAAAAATGTGATGATAAAAACAGAGACCTGTGAAGATTTAGACATGCGCCTGATGACCATATTGCAGTCGCCTGTCACAGAGACAGTCGACTGCAAAATCGGCATTAGTTGCATGTGCGAAAATTGTAGTCTGCTGTATGAAAATATAGAGTTGGGCAATCGACTGTCGAAGGAATGACAGTCGTCTGTTCTGGTCCAAAAATTCTCAGTGAGGTTAAAATCCAGAGGATTGAGACAACTCACCCTAGGACATATACTCTAATAGAAATCTAATCAAGAAATCAATATCAAAATATTATAGATTAACGTACAAACCTCGAAAATCAATCCAAACGATCGAAATCTTCAAAATCTCAAATACATCTCTTAAAATAAATATATGTGAAACATATAATTTATCAAAACAAGAGAAGTAAAAATGATGTTATGAGTTCAATCATGATATAACATTAAAGTATGAACTCTTACAATTCAGATTCACCCATAATCCCTAACTCTCCATGCAAGCTCACAAATGAATCTTCTTTAAGAGGTTTAATGAAGATGTCGGCTATTTTTTTTGGATTTCAATATACTCTAAGATGATGTCTTTCTTATCTACATGATCATTAATAAAATGGTATCTCACATCTATGTGTTTGGTACCGGAGTGATGTACCGGATTCTTGGTAAGACAAATAGGACTTTGGTTATCAACTATGATAGGGCAAGTATCACAATTGACACATAGTCCTTAAGAGTGTGTATCATCCAATAACTTGTGCACATGCAAGACCCGCGGCGATATATTCTGCTTCACTCATAGACAATGATACCGAGTTCTGTTTCTTGGAAAACCAAGAAACTAGGGAATTTCCTAGAAAATGTCAAGTGCCACTAGTACTCTTCACATCGGATTTGCATCCGACAAAGCCGGTATCACTATGTGAGTTTAACTCATATGTGCTAGACTTAGGGTAAAGTAACCCATAATCTAGTGAATGATTGAGGTAACGAAAAATTCGTTTAACTGCAATCAAGTGTGACTCTTTAGGTCTAGCTTGATATCTAGTATAAAGACATACGGAAAACATTATATTGGGCATACTAGCGGTTAAGTAAAGTAAGCTACCAATCATACCTCGATATAGACGAATGTCTACATCTTTCCCATTCTCATCCTTGTGTAGATGGGTTGTTGTACTTATGTGAGTTCTTTTGCTTGCAGACGATTCCATCCCGAATTGCTTGATAAGCTCCCCGGTGTACTTTGTTTGATGTTTGAAAGTCACATCCTTCTTTTGCCAAATTTGTAGTCCGAGGAAGTAGTTGAGCTCACCCATATGGCTCATTTCGAATTCATCCTTCATAGACTTAGAAAATTCTTGGCAAAGATTAAAGTTAGTATAACCAAATATTATATCGTCTACATAAACTTGAATTAAAAGGATGTCATTTTCATAATCTTTAATGAAAAGAGTTGAATCAACTTCACCCATTTTAAAACCTAAATCCAAAAGAAAGGTTTTGAGTCGATCATACCAAGCTCTAGGAGCTTGTCTCAACCCATATAAAGCTTACTAAGT
The DNA here is from genome assembly GCA_030789695.1 of Scilla litardierei. Lineage (NCBI taxonomy): Eukaryota > Viridiplantae > Streptophyta > Magnoliopsida > Asparagales > Asparagaceae > Scilla > Scilla litardierei. Next base: position 491,141,313 of record CM061142.1, on the reverse strand, counting down.
TTGAAAACATGGTTTGGAAATTTTTCATTAATGAAACCAGGTGGTAGAGAAACTCAAACTTCTTCATTCACAATACCATTTAAAACTGCACTTTTAACTTCCATTTGAAATAACTTAAAATTTTTATGAGATGCAAAAGATAAAAGCAATCTAATAGCTTCTAATCTAGTTACACAGACAAAAGATTCTTCGAAATCAATACCTTCTTCTTGCCGATAGCCTTGAGCTACTAACCTTGCTTTATTCCTTATGATGACCTCGTTCTCATCAATCTTGTTCTTGAAAATCCACTTGGTCCCAATCACTTGGTGACCACTTGGAAGAGGAACGAGCTCCCAAACTTCATTTCTCTCAAATTGCATGAGTTCTTCTTCCATCACAACTATCCAAGAGCTATCTTCATACGCTTCTTGGATATTCTTTGGCTCAATGGTAGAGACAAATGCGCAGTGAGAGAATTTATCATGTGAGGGTTTGCACGTGTCCGTGGATGTGGAGTATAAAAAGTGTCATGAGTGTCCACTTTTGAAGTAGGAGATTTCCTATGTGGATGAAGGTTGGTGTACATATACGCATGGCCTCTCTTTTGGTTTCCACCCTTAGTGGGTTTCTTGCCAAACGGAAGAGATTATAAAGTGGTGGCCTTCTTGGTTGGTTTGCTACCAATAGTATTTTTGACACCACTTGTGGATGCACCAGAGGATGGCCTCACAAAATCTTTAATAACACCACTATAGGAGGTGCGAGCATTGGATGCATTCGCTTCCATATAACCAAGTCCAACACGATGTGTGGCCGGGAATTAGTTTGCGAGCAATTCATCCAATTTTCCTTTCCCTTTGTTAAATCTCTTAACTCGGGAGGCCATGAGCTCATATTTCTCCTTAAGAGACGAAATATTGGAATCCAAGGTGGACACCCGTGTTTTGAGCTCGTGCACTTGGGTTTTAAGAGATTCATTCTATATACCCAATTGTGTGTTTTGTGAAGCTAGATCACTATTATCCTTAGGATACGTTTGATCTAGTTGAGATTTGAGGGAATTCACCTCCTTTCTCACTATGTCATTTTGAGAAACGAAAGAGGCTTTCTCAAGTGTTAGTGTATGGACAATGGTGTCATTGTTGATAATGCATTGTATGGATGGTTTGCTAACATTTAATTTCTTTAAACTAGTATATCTAATCATATGAGATTATACTTAGAAAATAGTTCTTCGTTAGCAATACGAAGTTCATCCATTGTTACCTCGGGTTCATCGATGTCGCTATCACTCTCATCAGAGAGTGGATCTTCTCGGGCCATAAAATACATATGGGCACTCTCACCCTTCTCATCCTCGGATTCACTTGAAGAATCTCCGCTTGAATCATCAAATGTACCGATAAGTCCTTTGTTCTTATCCTTATTGTATTTGTCGGACTTGTGGTACTTTGGAGCTTTCCACTTCTGTTTGTTTCGGAGCATTGGGCAATCCTTCTTGATGTGCCCTGGCTTGTTACACTTAAAACAAAGAAATGAAGTGTTGTTAGTGGAATCAAATTTATTCTTGGAGGGAAATTTACCTTTGCGAAATAAGCGTTGGAACTTCTTTGCCATTTGAGCCATTTCCTCCAAGTCCATCTCGTTCTCTGATTCTTCACTATCGAATGATGAAGAATAGCATTGAATGCTAATGCTTTCCTCTTGGCCTCTGTTGGGTTCATCATCGCTCGAACATGCAATAGGTTCTCCCGTCTTACTTCGTAGGACATGAGAGTACTGATGAGATTTACCACGGTGTAGTTCTTCATGTCGTTGACCTCCTCAATGGCGATAGCTCTTCTTTCCCATTTGGAGGTCATTTCCATTATAATAATTCTCACCTTCCCTTGTTGGATGTAGACTTTCCCAAGAGCTTCGAGTTCATTGGTGATGTCGGTGAAATGTTTGTACATCGTTACTATGATCTCATTATCATGCATATGAAACATATCGAAATTTTGTGCAGCAAAATATATTTTGGACAATTTTACCTTATTCGTTACCTCGTGGGTAACACCTGATGGTTCCAAATTTGATATGCACTTTTACATGTTTATATCTTGTTGAACTCATCCGGATCCAACTTACAATGAAGAGCGTTTATTGCCTTGGCATTGTTCACTTTGGCGGGCTTCTCGGAGGGCGTCCATTTGTAAAAATCCTCTTCGGATGGTTCGACATATTCCTTGTGGAGGGTTCTCCAAAGAGAAGCACTCCTCAGAAAAGTCTCCATCCGGCATTTTCAATAGCCAAAATTCGTGCCATTGAAACTCAGAGGATGAACCGTTGATTGTCCTTCGAAGACAGTGGATGCACTATCACAGTCGTGATTGTTATACGAAGTCGGTGGAGGAATGTTGTTGTTGTTGGATGCCATAGCTATAAGCCAGCGCTGTGATACCAATTGTAATGTCCATGGCTATGAGGAAAACACTAAAGGGGGGTTGAATAGTATTTATACAATTTAAAATGATAATTACACAAAATTAAATTCTGACCCAACAATTAATGTGGAATGTAAATAAACCCTAAAATGAAATAATGCAAACACAATGATGTTTCAAAAGTTCGGATTACCCAAGTCAACTCCCGACTTGTTCCCGGTAATCCTACATCCCTTCCACCCGGATACCACCGGTTACTCAAGTTAGAACACTAACTTGAGGTTTCCTTTAAACCCACTTGTAGCAACTCTACAAGTGAAATCGAAATACACTCGATGTCCTTGACTCCCACAACTTGGGAGCAAGCAAACCACTCTCACAAATCGAGAGTTAATCTAATAATGAAAGTTATGAAATATTGAAATGACAACACTTACAATCACATATGCCTTAAAGTAGAACTAGAAGGAGCAAGTGTTTTGTGTTGATGTCTCTCTTGGAAGAGAGAAAAGCCCTTTCTCTTGTCACCACCAATTTCATAGAAGATATCTCTTTGATTCTAGGTTGGAGAGCAAGAGATTGAAAGATAGGAATTCTAAGGCTTTTTGATTGAGAGCTTGAGAAGCTTCAAGATGACAGCTTTGGGTTTCAATAGATGAGTTAGTCAAGTGAGTAACCTCTTATTGGAACAATAAAGTCTACCTTTATAGGTTTCTCAAAACCCTCAAACTAAATCCCCAAAAACCCCGTTGAAATCCGTGGAGAAAAAGCCAACGGATAGAATTTACACAGTCGACCGTCGACTGTTGAACAAAACACAGTCGACCGCTGCATAGTGTTAGAAGGTAGGTGAGAATTCAAACGATAAATTATCACGTGGACAGTCGACTGCTGAAGAGAAGACAAACGACTGTAAATCCAACAGGCAACTATAAATCCTTCTACAGGCGACTGGCCGCAATATGGGTAAGCTGAGAAAATCTCAGAAAATTCTGGGAAGACAGGACATGTGACTGATGTGGAATACACAGGTGCATGTGCCATGGGCAAGCGACTGTGAAACCAACATCAGTCGACTGTTACAAACCTTGACATTTTTCAGAGAGCAGAGTCTGCAGAGAAGTTTAAGGACAGACAACAGTTGAAGCATTGACAGTCGACTGTTCCATGGACATGTGACTGAAATACAAAATCAGTCGACTGGCACTAAAACTTGAAATATTCCAAAGAGCAGATTCTGCAGAGTTATCATGGACAAGCAACTGTTGAAGCATTTACAGTCGACTGTGCCTTGGATAGGTGACTGTAAATACAACATCAGTCGAATGGCCAGATGAAAAAAAATGATCTTTGGGCTGAAGATAGACATGCGACTGATTAACAAATCACAGTCGACTGTCAATGGGACAGGCGCCTGTAAAATGTACAACAGTCGCCTGAAAGAGTTAAAGTTTAGAAAGCCCAAAAATCAATTGATTAAGTATGTGCATAACAGGCGACTGTTGAACAAATCACAACTAACTGTTTTTAGACAGGCGACTGTAAATCGTTCAGGAGTCGCCTGTTGAAATCACAACATGCACATCCTTGAGAAATATGAATTGGAGTTTAAGGAAAAGTGATCTAATTATTTCCTAGGACTGAAATTAAGATGTGTGTGTGCTCCAACATAGTTCGACTTCTAAGCTACATACTAGAAGAGAAAAAAGAAGATTACATTATGTAGAACTCTCTCTTCTATCCGAAGTATGAGCTTGAAGTCTTCTAGGAGCTTCAATCACCATCTTTAATCATCCAATCCAGTTTTCTTGCTTTCATTGATCTTTGAGTGACATTCATTGCTAATTGATCTGCATAATATGCTTAGGCAATGGATTAACTGTAAATAGGGGATTAGTCACAAGTATTTATGTTTGCTCTTCATTAACACCAAGTAGGGAGAAGTCAAATACACAACAGACTTAGTTGGTTAGATCAATTGTCTCTCTTCTAACCATATTAGTTTCAGGAACTTCCTAACCATGCACACATAGTTGGTTGTGTCCTTGCCAATTCTCTACAACGTATGGTATATGATGTCCCATCACAAGTAAACCTACAAGGAGTGATTACCTATCATAAATCCAATTGCATTGTAATGTCTAAAAGGAAAAGCATGCAACACTACTCTGAGATGTAAAAAGGTAAGTGATGAGTGTTTATTTTATATGTTTCTCAAATATTTTTCCTCACATTTCACACCACTCTGCCATGCTTTTCATGTTGTTTCTTTCACTTTTTAGTTTCTTTTTACCCTTGGGCTTCATGTATGTGTTTTAGGTCAAAATGTGGAGTTCTGGTACCCAAGAGTAAGGGCATAGACTTTGGGAGCGATCAGACAAGTGACGGGGTTCGAAGCAATGATATGGAGATGAAGTATTTCATATCCCATATGACCATTCATGTTGCCACAAATGGTCGTGTTGCATATCACAGCCCAAAGGCCAAAAAGATGACCCCACACGACCGTTTGAAACTGTCGTGTAGGCCGATTTATTGGAGAGCTGAAGGCATGCTGACGTGGTCAAGTGGCCATCCACATGATCGCGTCAGTCAAAAGAGGAAAAGAAGGCAGTGGTAAGCTCTAAAGCTCTGTGGTGACGCATTCGTATGGCCATCCACATGACCGTGCACACCATCTAAAGAGAGTTTGAAGCCGTCATCTGAGTTTTGGCAACATGGCTTCGTTGACTCTCGACACAGTCGGGTCGGGTCGGGTTTCCAGCCTACCCACTAGGGTTCTAGGGACGTTATAAAAGCTTGGGAGCACCGTCAGAGCCGGGGGACGTCTAGACTCATTTTCTCTCCAGTTTTTCATCTTTTTCTAAGTTTCATGAGTATGAGTAGGTGTAGATTAGTTTTATTCGTGTTTCCCCTCTTTGGATCACTTGTATTTTGGGGATTTTGTATTGCAACTTCTTGGAAGCTAAGTATTTCTCTTTATTCTGTATTTTATAATTTCTCTATGTTCTTCTCATTTATTCTCTTTGATTATATCTGTGTTTCATTAATGTTTAGAGAGCAGATTTGAATTTAGGGTTTAATTAATATTTTTTGTGGGATGAATATGGGTTGATTGAGTTGTTTGGATATTGAACCATCAAATTAGGCTTATTCTTAGGAAGTTTATAATCAACATAGATTGATTTTCCAAAATTGGTCGCTAACGAGAGTTAGGATTAATCTAGGGTTTCCAATCCCTATGTCGATGCATGCTAATTATGTCACCAACGGAAGTTGGACGTAATTTAAAGCCATCCTAGTAGTGATCGAAATTCCGACCATGAGAGTGGTGAGAATAACATTTGGGGAATATTTTCGAGCATCATGCACTCGTCATGTGGGGATGGCCAATGTGAGTTGGCTTTACCATACAAGGGATAGTCCTTTCATGGCATCACAGAAGATGGGGCAGGGGATAACACGAGGGTCGAGCCTATCATTGCATCATGTGAGTGGAGGGTAGGTGACTCCCTCAGGTTATACAACCTCACCCTTTAGACAATTCAATAGCTAGGCGATGATTCCATCTTCATGTTCATCCCGCATTAGAGAGAGATACCTAACACTAGAGTCTTTTCCTTTTTTTTATTATCCCCCTTCCATAAAATCTCCATGTAGCAACCATAGCCTAGGATTGTCTAGTATTTAGTTACACAACCTCACTGCGGACGACTTGTTAGCGCTATGATGACACCGTGCGCTTGCGGTTACAAATATTAAAGCTTTAAAAAGTTTTTGGCACCGTTGCCAGGAGGTTTCCTTGATTGATATTAGTTTAATCTTAGGTTCGTTAGTCTAAGTGCATATAAAAATAATAAATGTAAACAAAGAAAACTTTTTCCCAGCCCCACCTTTTACTATTCTATTTTTATATTACTAATGATCCACTCTTTGTTCTTTCTTATTTTTTGTGTAACCAGGTACAAATAGAGTACAATGATGATGCCCAAAGATGATGATCTTCCACTCTTTGCTGACCAGATAGACTTGTTGAAACAGTAGATCAATGGGTTCATGGTAGAGGCATACACCCCTACCCTCCACTTTTAGTTCCACGGCCTTAGAAATCAGATTGGAGATCTTGATGGAGCAATACATTGAAGCTCAAGGGCAGAAGAACAACTACTTCCAAAACTCTCGCCAACAGCTGATCGACACCACCAAATTAATCAAGAGCTAGCAGGCACAGTTTACTCAACTGATCAGCCAGATGTGCCACCAAGTGAGCATCATTGCCACATCCCAATGCCCTTCTTAAACACAGTCAGATCAGAATTTTAGGGCTCTGATCATGGAGGATGAAATAAAATATGAAGAGCAAATGAAGGAGCCCACAACCATGCCAGTGGAGGGTAATCCAACTGAACCGAATATTTTACATTTTATTATGTATTGTTTCTTCCATGCAGGAGTCGTCGATGACAATGTATATGGCTGGGATGGAGACACTATATGCTTTAATTTTGATGACGATGAGGACAAGCAGTGCGAGTGTGAGGATAAGGTTACTGATATTCAGGAACCCAAGCCTTTCTTACATCTTGAGTCATCACCCCAGCCAGAAGCATACCAGGACGATGAGTTGACTGCAGGGCATGAGCCAATCATTGAGGAGGATGTGCATGTGGATATACACACGACGATCGTTTCCAGAGAACCACATCTATGTCCACCTCTATGTTTACTGCAGCAGCCACTCTCCATCACTTCTGAGGCAGAGCGTCTATTTGGGCTTACATGCATCATAAGGGGAGACTTCCTAAAACTCCAAATCTCCCTTTTTGAATCTCAAATTTCATTTCTGTTGAGAGAGAGATTGGAAGAAGTGTAAACTAATCTCAAAATTAGGAGTAGCCATGGCATAAGCCATGGCTCTCTATATATTCATTCACTTTAGAAGTCCAAGGGACTCCCCACTAAGTTAGTGAGGAGTAAATGGTGAGATGATGAGGGGAGGGAGGCCAAAGGCCTCCCTCAACTCATAACACTCCCCCTCATCTCTCCATTACCTTGGTTTAAGCATATGAATACTTCAGGATTCAGTATGCTAATGGGGTGGATTCTTCTGGATCCAAAGCCACTGTGGTTGCCTCGTTAAAACCTTAGCTGTGGAAAACCCAGTGGGAAAAACCAGCAGCTTAAGGGAAAAGAGTACAACTATCGAGGGACTACCCCTTATCTGTACAAGCTTCAGGCTTACAGATTTCCTATGTATCTATACATCATCTCCTATTTGTCTATACATCCATCATGTTCTGAAAGAAAATACAGTCATCACTCATCTATACAAGTTTCACTCATCTAGCGGCTACTGGAAAATAGTGGCGCTCTGGAGTGGAATGCTCTTCGAAGTTGGTAGATGACTCCACTAAAGTATTTCTTTGAATCAGTCTTCAGTGTGTCTGCAAGGTGCTGCTGGACCTGACTGAGCATTTTCAATAATTGTTTCTTGGATGATGAGCTTCTCAGAAGATGTAGACTTTGGAGGATGATGTGTAGGTATTTAGGACGTGGCCCGCCTTTTGTGTCTAAGTCATCGTGATGATCTTTAAACCTGCATATGCGATATATATTCCTTGACCCTTGGAAGTTGCGCAGAAGCAGCATATCCTTGGTCTAGTGGTGCTCTCCAGGACAACACTGTATCTGGTTAACAGCTTTACTGCAGATGCTCTATCAAAGACACGTGCAGTTGGCCATATAAAGAAGTGTAACAAGTACACTAGACATAGGCTCTTCAGGACCTAGGATGTCCTCCCCCTCTTCCAGCAACTTTAAAGGTGTCATAAATAAGCATCTATTTTTAATAGGTTGTAAATGGACATCATTCTTCATAAACTCCAGGTGTATGAAGGATATTAAGGGGTTCCACCACAAAGGTGTTAAATATGTAAGCCGAGACAATACCTTGGTATACCTAGGTTTTTCATTTCCAAGGTATGCTTAAAACTATCTGATATCTCAATGGTCTCTGCAGGAGATTCTATTAGCTTTAGGTTGACCACATGTATGGCGAATTCACAAATCCTGTCAACGATCTTTCGAAAAAGATACACTGGCAGAATATTTCTTAATATCAACTAATGATCTTTGTAGCCTTTATGGAGAAGACGTTTCTACGTCTCTCTTTCATCTCTGGGGGTAGAGTATACCCTTATGGGAGTTTTATATAGATCTCTATATCTATATTGCTGTATATGTATGCAGTCACAACGTCCATGAGCTGCATTTATTGGCTTTTTCAGAGAAGTTTTATACAGGTTTTACACATTCAGGTGTATGGACTACTGGTTCCAAGAATTTGCTTTTCAAGAGTGAGTCCAGCTCTACTCTTATTGCCTCGTCCCACTTTGGCCAATCTATGCGTTCATGCTATAGAAAAGTGGGTTGACGTCATCGTTGTATTCAGCGACGTGAACGGCAATAGCGAAAGCAAAACCGTCGTCGACGACTGTGCTATTTCTGTCCAGAACCTCTCCAGTACGTACGTAATATAATGATTTTTCTCCTGTTGTTTCCTCTGCAGGGAAAATTAGGAGGGGAGAGGTTGCTGATCTGAGCTCAGCATCCTGTGGATGGATCATTTTAATATATCCAGGAATCTTCCTCTTTCGAGGAACTTTTTATATTTTTAACCTGGCAGGCGTCCTCTTTTCAATTGAGGTACAGCCAATTCTGGCGTGTTGGTAGCAGGGACGTGTGAACGAACAATCTTCTGGTTGTCTGTAAATTTATCCGGCAATTGATGTAGTATGAATGTGAAGGATCTTATGGATCTCATCTTCACACAGAAAAAGTATGCGGATCATAACGAGATTAGGACTTTTGTGTCCCATGATATGGTCTCAGAAGCTTCATGCTTCTTTAGACTGCGTGCCTATTTCAATGAGACTTTGCTCATCAAATTCACATTTATCAAGACTCGGTGGTAAACCATAAGCAAGCGACATCAGCAATAAGATATGGCCACAAGCGGGCCATATCGTGATAAGCGATGTGGAATGCAGTGTGTTGGTCCCCAAACATCAACATGCAACTGGGATTTAACAATGGACGTGAAATCCATTGGAGTCTCTTTACCAGAGACTCTGATAACCCATTCTGAGTATGAATATGCTACATGATGTTCAATTTCAAAGCCAGTTGCTTGGCAGAAGTCTTCAAAGATATTTGTAGTGAATTCACCCATATTATAAGCTTTCAGAAAGCTATGTTGCGAGTGAATATAAAGGCACACATAAGACCATCTAGTAGATGCATCAATCAGTACAATGAAGTACCGAAAATAGGCCTCTTGCGGGGTGAATAGGCCCGCAAAGGTCACCATTTATTCTCTCAATGAAGCCAGGAGACTCTCATCCCACTTTCAGGAGGGAAGGTCTCTCTAAAAGTATGCCCTTTCGACAAAGGAAACTCAATCTTTTGAAGAATCTTCAGGTTCTCCAATGGATTCATTTGATGATGCATCCATCATCGCTGATCCAGGATGACCAAGTCCATTTTGCCAGAGTTAAAAACTATGGTAATGAAAGGCACTTCTGGTGCTCAGTCAAGTTGGCTTTCTATACGAAGAATATCTGTAATTATACGGGCCCGATGGGGGTCCAATGAAATCGTAAGTAGATGGGCTTCTGGCCATCCTCTTTATGAGTTACATATTGATATTCAATATATATTATCCACAGTTTTCAAGTTATATTCGTTTAAACGAAATATCCTTGAAACTTGGAAAATTCCTATTTGTTTAAGTGGAGAAGTTTGCATCTTATAGTCTCGTTGTATGTGGGAGCAATATTAAGGCTACAGCAGTGCAACGAGGTACTGTCCACAATATTAAATACTTCATCTATAAGCAAAACGAAATTTTATTTAAGTAAATTTAAAATGACATTCAAATAAAATTCGTACAAAAGCAAACTAAAGATGAAGCTACATGTAATATTAAATGCATAAATAAAGATAGGGCTCAATCGAGCAGGTCGTCATTCTCGAAGTCTTTTGCAGAGAAATTCGTTGGCGGCTGAATTGCCGCCAAGTTTGTTTCAGGTAGAGACTTCTGGCTCGCCTGATACAGTTCCTTCCTGGTGGTGGCGAGCAGTGCGACAGTTTCTGGACCAATGTCTAGTCATGCCACATCTATGGCATTTATCCTCCCAGTTCTTCTTAGGAATTGACACTTGGTCAGTGTTCTTACGCTTCCATGTGAAGTTTCTCATTTCTATACTGTTGTTGGTCTGGGTTGCTTCTCCTCTTGCTGGCTTCATTATAGCATTCCCTTTGTTCTTTCAAGCCTTATTCTTGTTTTTCCACTTCTGGGGAGAAACATGGTGGGCCTCAGGGATAGGGGCAGTACCAACTGGTCGTAAATTATGAGTAGTAAGCAGTAAATCTCTATTCTGCTCTGCCCTAAGGAGGCAAGAGATCAAATCAGAGAATTTCGTGAAGTTGCGTTCACGATACTGCTGCATGAGGATTGTATCTTTCTCGTGAAACGAAGTAAATGTCTTTTCCAACATGCGTTGCTCTGTCACTTCTTCACCGCACAACTTCAGGCGTGAGGTGATATTATGAAGTGCAGAGTTATACTCAGAGACGGACTTATAGTCCTGAAGTCTGAGGTTTTCCCACTCATAACTGGCATGTTGTAATATTACATCAATTTGATGTTTATATCGTGCCTCTAGCCCTGTCCACAGCTCCATTGGGTCCTCTACCGTTAGGTATTCGGCCTTTAAGGTCCGATCTATATGTTTCCTAATGTAGATAATGGCTTTTGCCTTATCCACATCTGAGACAGTGGTAGGAGTGCTGCTAGATGATTGGGCCGCTTCTGAGGCCTTACTAGCAGAAGCATCGGCCGCTGTTGGGGCCGACGAAGGAGCTAAAATTGAGCCAAGGAGGGCCATCGAACGCAAGTGGAACTTCAGGTCCACTCGCCAACTCAGGTAATTCTTTCCTGCAGCATCAAGAACTTCGAAATCGATGCTTGCCAATTTTGCCATTTATCTATGCAATTTAAAACAAGCATGAATTAATGAAGATGTAAATTCACGCATAAAAAATAAAATAAGTAAAATGTGGGGATCGGCCAGATACCCAAAGCAATACAAAGTCCAAAGTCCGAATATACAGTCCATAAAGAAAAGAAAAATACAATTTGGAAACCCAGAATGGGTCCCTATATTTTCCAAATATCGCCTCAGTCTTCATTTGTCGGTACACCGGTGTTTGTCATAAATACATTTAATCCTCACTTACAAATTCTCTCAAAAGAAAATAAAAGTGCAAGGAATATAAAAGATATCAAACTGGCCGATCCCAAAAAACACATTTTAACTTATATAAACATCCACGCAGTTTATAATATGCTACAGGCACAAAAGAAACAACCAGCATATAACTCAGGCATATATAATATGGAAAAAGAGACTATAAAATATAATGATCTCTCGGACCACGGGGAGACGTCATACACCGTTAGGTTAGATGACTAACAGCAGAGGGTCGCAGGATCCTTAAGATAATTATATTTTGAAAAATCCTAATAATCCATAAATAATTAATAATGCAAGAGTGATGTTTAACATAATTTTAGCAATATGGCAAACTGGGCGACATGCCCATAACATGAAATTAAAATTAATAAGCAATTTTATTAAATAGGGCGCTAGAACAATAAGTCAAATTAAATTATTAATATTTGGGCTTCAGGCCCATTTGTAAAATTTTAGTTAACATATTAATTGGGCTAACTGGGCTTCTGGCCCAATTTTGGTAGCCAAAATTAATTGTTAATCTAAATGGGGCTGCTGGCACATAAAACTTATTTTCATTTATAAATTGGGCTTCAGGCCCAAAAAAACAACCCATCTAATAAATTAGTAAGATTTGGGCTGCTGGCCCATAGATTGTAATGATCAAAAATTTGAGTTAAGGGATTATTAGCATAAGTTATAAATCAAATTTTTTAGTATATCTGTTAGGGGATCTGAAGAGTCCCCAAAACCCAAAATCCAAATAGAGCATCCTTTAGGCTGCGCAGCAATAGACTACTCCCCCGCCGACTGGGGGGGGGGAAGATTATGGAGGCATTGACACATCATTTGGCAACTTGCCTACGACTCTTGTGCGTATCAATATGCATGCAGATTTTTTAGTTGTCCATGATGAAGAGATGAATACAGAGAAAGCATAAATGGCATTGCGTGCTGATTTTTCATGATCAACAGAACAAGGTTAGACATCTAATGAATGAGAATAACCTACAGCCAGAATATCCAACCAGAGATATGGTATATTTTCATTTACCAGGACTTAATCATTTAGCAGGACTTAACCTTCTTAGTAATTATAATAACGGAAACCCTTTTTTGGCCCCATAGTATTCTGTTATATACTCTAGCATATGTCATGAAAGTATTAATCTTAATTCTAGTCATTGTGATGTTCTGAAGAGTTCCAAGCTAATACATGATTATCAGCACATGGATGCATATCCTATAATGCTAATTTCTTTATAGCAATCCAAAAGGTGATGCAAGTGGTACTCATGCCTTGCCGATTTAACTTTCCAGTGCATGATCCATGATATGCCCATGGATGGAAACCGTAAAATTTGTCCATGACAAAGACCAGAGCTTTATTTTTATTGATTCTCCATGTTTAATTTATTTACATGATGTGCTCACTATGCTATTATCTGTGGAACGCCATAGGTCCCTCTTGCGGGGGCAGTTGTAAGGGTTTTTGGGTTGTTTTTTTTATTTTTTTTATTTTTGATGATTATCAAAATGGTGCAGATTAATACAAGCCTATAGAATTGTCTATGTAAAATCTTCGCTTACTACATTATGTAGGTATCTACGATATCGAGAAGAAATTACCTCTAGATCAAAGATCTAGGGAAGATCGTGTAAATAAAAATCCGTAGATAGTTCCGCTCCCGATACGCTCCAAAGAAAAATCTCTGCAAAGCTTTACCGCAACGGTTCGCCGCAACAATAGATTCCTTCGCGTGTAGGGTCTACTTTTTGAGGGGAGACGGGATGAAAAGCTCAAAGAATTATAGAGCAATCGAGCTGATAACGTGTTGAGAGAGAGATTGGAAGAAGTGTAAACTAATCTCAAAATTAGGAGTAGCCATGGCTATCTATATATTCATTCACTTTAGAAGTCCAAGGGACTCCCCACTAAGTTAGTGAGGAGTAAATGATGAGATGATGAGGGGAGGGAGGCTAAAGGCCTCCCTCAACTCATAACAATTTAAAAATCATATAGATTCATGTATTTTTGACACAACGTATCTCCCACATGACACATGTGAAAATTTTATAGAGGTCTGCTGGGTTCTGTTACCACCTGGAGAGCAGATGAAAGAAACAAACGTGGATTTAATTGCATCCCCTTCAGGGAGTAGCGAAATATCCCCAGGGAGTAGTTGTTGCCTTCTTTTAGATTTACATTTCCTTTCGACGACTACCTATGGGATAGTTTTATTTTGAAGAAGAGTTTTTCACAACAGACTGACATTACTTGTCTCTAGCAGAATTCAGGTAGTTGTCCTTATGGGATGCTAGGAGGAGAATTGTTGGAGCCCGATGAAGTTCGTTGAGTGTAGCTTTTAGCTGAGCCATGAATGGAGCAGATAAAACAACTGCCTACTCCGCTTCAGATTCGAGATCCACCGTTTGAAATAGGTGTACTCAATCCAGTAGTGTAGAAAATTTTATATGTTTTCTAGGGTAGTTCTTTCAATAAACTCTCCTTCTCTCTATAGCGAGATAAGCGTATTAGGTTTTAATCTATCTTAGGATTAGCAGGTTTCTTTTGAACACGTTGCTCACCCCTCACTCGATACACACCAAGATCACAAAAACCCAAAATCCAAAGCTTGAATCCAAAAATCTGATCTTAAATTTTTGTTGGATTTTTGTGTTTCATGGGCAGCTAACATGACCGTTTGGGATTATCCAAACGATCATGTGGGAGAGGAGCCATGAAACCCACAGGAAAACAGCTGGAGGTGACTTTGGAGATGCGATTAACACTGCCATATGGGGCCAACACATGGTCATGTGGCAGCTTAGGGGAGATCTATGGGGCCCTTTTAACCAGTTCTACACGGTTGTATGGATCCCCAAGATAACCGCATCCAAAAAAACCCAGAAAATAAGCCACTGGATCATTTTTTCCTCTGTGGTCATGCGGCCGTGTAACCCAAGTCCCAACCACCCCAGTTTTTAGCCCAAAGAGCGACATGGCCGTTTCACGCGGTCATGTCGCCACCCCTATATAAACCCAATACCCCCTACACGGTCGAGTCCACTTCATTTCGCTCAGAACATTTCGAATTTCACTTTTCAATTCTAAACCTCCCCGATATTTCCATCCCAAGAATCCTCATCACATCTGTAACGACCAGTTTTGTCGTCACTATTATCTGTTTTCATCTAGTGTATTATCTTTCCCGTATCCGTAGTCAGACGTTCCGTATCCGTAGTTAGGCGTGACTATCCCCGTGCACGTGCTTACTCTTTCATGTTAATTATTTCTATTATTATTTTATGACGCCTAGTTAATTTATTATTATTATTATTATTGTTATTAATATTATTATTAAGTATCTCTTGTTAAATAATGATAAACTTTCAAAATTTTGAATTTGAATTTCAAATCTTTTTAGTCAATGAAACCTTCCTATTAAAAATCCATTTAAACCTATTGAGTAGCCCTAATTTCCCTCGATTACATCCATTAATACACACACACACACACACACAAAAGAGGACAAAGAAAATAGACTACCCTAAACCTAGGACCCCACCCCCTTCACGTTTTGTCCCACACACACGTTACCCTATCACTAACATATTTTTTTGACACCTAGGCTAGCATACGCATCCTGACATTTGCAAATCCCACCCAAGGAATTATCAGCAGCTCTAATATATTAAACCCTAGGCAACTTCCTTGAAACTGACCCCTACAAATATTTACCCAAGCCTACACAAAATGTGACCCAGCCTACATCCTTGACCCAAACAAAATAATAATAAAGGAAGCCATCACCCTATCCTCCTATTAATAAAACCCTATGACTAAAATTTCCCTACAGCCTCCATCACACAGTAGGTATTATAAATATAAAGAACCCTAGACCCTAACCCAAAAGCCCCACGTGCTGTACACAAACCCCACACACAAGTTTCTTTATAAAAGAACCTAGGGTCTTTTTTTCAAACCTATAACACACCAGCCCTCACTTATTTATAATTTAAACCCTAGGTTATATTCTTTTCTCCCTACCCAAACCGCAGCCGCCCCCGACTTCCTCTTCTCCTCCCACCTCAACGCTCACGGCAACGACCCCAGGCTGAACTCCTCTCCTCCTCCTCCTCTTTCCTCCCCTGCGTCGGCCTACAAACATCCTCCTCATCCGCAAACACCACCCGCCTCCTTCTCCTCTCCCCAGATCCGCAAGCCCCCACGTCGGCCCCTTCCTCTTCTCCTCCTCCTTCTCTGAGCTCACCCCCTACTCACAGAATAGCCAGGCCGAGATCAGAATAGCCCAGGCCGAGCTCCTCCCATCCAGCAGCCCCGACGTGAGCTTCCACGACGCTGACGGCTCCATCCACGCATGCAACAGGCTGCAGACCCCCTCCTTCACGCAAACAGCCACAGAGCACTCGCGCACAGGTCGTGTGTGCATTGACAGCCCCGGATCTGACGCAAACTCTCCACCCGACACTCGACGCTCGCTATTTTGTAGTTTCACGCGTCACCACTGCCCGTTGTCGTCATCTGATCCCTCGCTGCACTTCCGGATATTAGATCTACCCCTATAACTCTTAACCCACACCGTAAAATAGAAAACTTAATAAAACCGGGTGATTAGACGTCGCAGGAGTTCTTTTGTAAATCTGTCCTGAACAAGAAACGCTTTTTCTGATTTCATGTTCTGCCAAAACAACAAACCAAACCCTCTATAGCGTAGTACTCGTCGATATGATTCCAACGACACCAAGAACGTCGAAAACAGGCAAGTATTTGATTTTATATGAATTTCAGAAGTTTTGACACTTTTACGCCATCTGTATGTATTGCTGTATAACTCAAAAACTAGGCGTGAAATGACGTACAAAATTGACATCGTAATGACTAGGATGAAATTTGGGATCCAACGGTATATCATACGATATATCCCCATTTTAAACAATAAGAGAAAGAAATCATTTCTGTAGCAAGTTGAACAAACATGACATATTCGTCATTATTTAAAATTACGGTAACGGTCGTTCGACCCGTTTCTGCTTTGTATAACTGTCACCATAAAACTATAATATTGTTAACAGTAAAGTTCAGTGAGTCCTGACATACTTAACCATATGGACATCGTGAAATCGTGTGCCTCGAAGGCGGTATCGTGATATCGTGATGTCGTGTGAGTCGACTAGGCCGGCTCGTGTTCCGACAAACTTTTGGGTGGGGTTAGGGTTGAGCGGCCACTGGGCGTATGAAAGGTACTCTCCTCAAGAGCACCACCCGCACGCGGTGGGTTAGCGTCAATCACGGTAAGCCCCCGTGAGAGGAACGACCTTCTCATCACGACCTAAAGGCGAGAACCCTAGATTAGATGTGAATCCTTGACATGGACATTGCAACGCTAACTTGGTCATCTCGAAATTGAAATGCTATTGAACTCAGAGAAATCTTAACCTTAATCTTGCAACCGTCTAGAACTGCATGCTAGGATTGTTCGTTTCCGTTTCTATGAATTGTTAAATGTTAAATTGCTGCAGGCACTTTTCTTAAATTATTAATGCTTCTAAAATTCATATATCTGTCATATATTTTGCCTTGGGATGCTAACTTTTTTTGCAGACCCCTAGCTGACATACATTCATGTTTGTGGATGTATGTCATGTTCAGAGCTTGAGTACCAGGAGGACCAGTACGAGATGCCAGAGTTGGAGAGTCAGGAGTTCGCACCTGACGATGTGCCTCTTCCAGCAGAGGACGAGTGGACCCCCGACACTTTACTGCTTTCCTAGTTTCCTTTTTCAGTCGTTGTAGTTACTTTCGTGTACGTTCCACTTTCTTGTTGCTACTTTTAGCCCAGCTGTGGCTTGTTTAATTTCATGTACGAACTCTTATCTCTGGATGTGGCTTACTTCTGGATGTGTTTCTGATTGTTCTGATTAACAGTTGCAAGAACCTCATCTTTGTTTTTATCACAGACGCTTATTGAACTCGAGCTTCACCGCTCCAGTTCAAGCGGACCGCGTAACGCTCTCGCTTCCGGTGTCTTTTGGGAAGCGGGGCGTTACAACATCTCTAATTCCTTCTCCCATCTATCCCTCACATGCCACTTACCTCTCCGCTACCTTCCTTCATCGTCGCCCATTCCCCCATAAACCCCTAGATATTTGAAGGAGTATATGGCAAAAATTCTAATAGAAAGGGCGCATTGCAAATGAATTGCGAGCTTAAGGCATCGATCACATCCAGAACATCGCAACGCAGCAGAGATCCTCGCTAATTTTAGGTAATCTCGTTCCTCCAACTAATTTTTTTGATTTATTCCAAGATTTTGCAAACTCTTGTTGCATGCTCAAGATTTTGGTTTGAGAATTGCTGGTTACATTTGCTGGGTTTCTACACACTATTTTTGCATTTACACCAACTCGCACTCATATTGAAACGCCCATTACCACCACTGCCCACGAATGAAACGCCCATTACAACCACTCCCCGCTATCATGTCTGAGGGCCACAAATCCACGATTATCAGACACGCCATCCACATCTGCACAACCACTGCCACCAGCCATTCCTCTACTCATGGTTAATTCCATGGGGATTATATTTACAACTGAAACCCAATGAGATTGCTTTCTAACCTTATCTCATCGGCTCATTCTCCCCATGATGTTCACGAGCATCAAAGCTCTCGAAACCATACGGGCAGCCAAAGGGAGTCCAAATGCTATTTTTCAACATAAAGTGGAATGAATTTCTAGCCTGTGAAACCCTCACCTATTGGAGACTCACTCTTGAGTTTCTTAGCACTCTTAGAACCACAGGCTCAAACTTAAATTTCAGTGGCATGAACACCGATTATACTATTTCCTTCGATGCCCTGATCATCTCTTTCATTGGCCTGCCACCATCGTAGACAACTCTCTTAGCCCTACTAGCTCTCTTCCTGAAGCCTTCAATGCCTCCCAATTATGGGAGCTGATCAATAGGATGGGAGCCTTCCCTCGCACCATGACGAAGGCCTCATCAATCATACACCCATGTTTATACCTCGCCCATCGCATTCTCATGAACACATTATTTTGTATGGAAGAGTCAGGCACAGTTTCACGTCATGAACTCTTATTCTTATGGGCTATGACACAACCCCGTGTTGTGCAAGCCAGTGGCACCATTAACCTACGTCGATTATTCCATGTCAGATCATGTCTAGCCCATAGGCTCATGTCTATCGCCACATTCAATGCTGGAAAGACTTGTTGTGGTGGCTTTATTACAGTGATAGCTTTCCACCCTCTTATCTCCCTCGAGATCCATGATGCCACAGCCCCAGTTGCTGGTCCAACTTCTCTTGACCACTCAATCCTCACAAACATGCACTTTATCCTATCCAACCTGAGAGGCCAGTACTTATGGCTACATGGACCGGTACACACTCCTTATACTATCCTGGATTAATGCAGCTATGCAGTGGTCATTTAACACTGACCCTATTTTACATCCTGTTGCATAGCCCGAGCCCCAGCCCCAGTCTCAACCCATCCATATAGATCCATCCACTTCCACTGGACGTACCACTCACCATGAGCGCACCCTGGAGCATAAAGGTACACACCCTCCATCTCCTCCCCCTCCACCAAGTGGTGCTGGTTTTGGACCCTCTGTCACTTCTCCTCCTTTTGACATTCCTACACGTCTACAGATTTTGGAGGATAGTGTTCAGGACATGAGGTCCACCATGGATGTCACAAGATCCATACTCTACATCTTGCATCCCATGGTCCATGATATATATGGCTGGATCTTAGACCATCACATCATCGACAACTCCAAACCGATCCCACTTCCATGACCGCAGCACCACCTGAGGATGGCGCTACTTGACCCTCCCCACCGTTCACCCTTATCCACATCGCATGTGCCCTAGTTTTCTACTTTCCCATCACATATATGGCACGACACCATTCTAGCTTGGGAGAGGCCTCCTCGCAACCTTTTGCACCTCCTTCCCCCTCACATATTTCCTCCTTTCTTCACATATATTTTACATTGATGGCAATGCTTACTTCCAGCTTGGGGAGGAGCACTTCATTCATCTACTTTGTTTTTGTTTCATTTTCCTCATTTTTTTTCCTTTTCGTGTGTATATATGTTCTTCTCAAAAATACACATCACCTTGCTTCCATTTGTATATATGTGTTTTTATGTCGAGAATTTCACGATGTCGAGCTTTTTATATGCATGGATTTTTGAGCGAAGGATTTTCATGTTTTCATGCATTTTAATCAGTTTCTCAACATCAACCATGTTATATGCCTTAGGATCAATTTTCATTTTAAGATCTCATGTAATATGCCGATTATGGTTATGCTCATAATCTCTAGGATAAAAGTACTCGAAACAAGCCTATGTTATATTTTGTTTTGGGAATCCATCTAATGCATGAATCTTGAAAGTCTTAGTTGAGTATGATGACTTGCAATCTAATAGGATTTGGATAACAACATGTCTTTTCAGTATTGATGAGTGGAGTTGTTAGCATTGTCCATGGAAAAAAAATGAGAAATAAAGAAGAATAAATATTCACCGTTCTTCCAGCTACATCATGTAGCCTGATCATCATGCCTCAAGAAGCATTGGGGATTTGTGCCGAAAGATTTAGCTTGGGAGAGTGCATAGGAATATAGATTTCTAGTTAGCTTGAGCTAGTAGTTTCGAGGGGTCCTTCTTGGCCGAATGCCTTAAGGTCATCTAACATGTGAGTCAACGCTCCTTATATGAACAAACTAGGATCCAAAAAAGAAAGAAAAGAAAAGAAAAAGAAAAAACAGAGATCATTAGTAAATATAGAAATAATAGCATGGACAATTCTATCAACCCCACTAATCAAGAAATGAAAGCATGTTGTCAGGGCCATCTCCTAGAAATATTTTCATGAAATCATATGATGTTAATTTTTCTCTCAATCACTACACAACTTTGATCCCCCTTCCACTAGCCTAGCACGAGATAGAGGAAATATCCTAGGATTTAAGCATAATCGTGATCTTGCATATTATGTGTTGATTTCTGCTGAAAACTGTCCGAGGTTATATCTTGATTGGTGGAGAGGAATTGATATGTTTAAATTTCCAAAATCTGAATTCTTCACTCACCCATGTATATAGTGAATGGTTTTGATGGACTCTTAGGGCATAAAATCTATGCCCATCATACATCGGACGGACGATAGAAGCATAAAATGCAGTGGAATAAAATACATTAAATTATTTAATGTCAGTCCTAAGAGTTTCATGAACCCTAGCCAGGAAAATCTACTGTCTTTGTGGTGGGTCTAACCAACCCCAAAGAAAGATCTAAACTACTGCAACATATATGAAAGCATAGTAAAATAAAACATACCCGGAACTTTGTTTCCGCAGAATACGAAGCGTCTTTTTCAGCAACCTTTCTTTGACCTCCGAAGCAATGCCCCGCATTGGGGCTGAGTCGTTTCTCCCGAGCAGAACTACATCTCGAGCTGAACCACATCCCGAGGTGAGTCAACACCGTGCCTCCGAGCCAACCACTTGCTGAAGAAAGTTTCACTTGAGGAGGACCCGCATCAAAGACTTTGGATCCGATCCAAACCTCCTCGTCATCTTGCTAGGACTCAAACGGAGGAAAAGAAGAATTTTAGGAGTAGGGAATAAATTTTAAGTCTTACTCGAGCGTGCTTAGAACTTTTTGGAGCTACTCAAAGTGGAGAATTGGTGCAGGTTTTCAAGGTGGGTTAGCCCCTATTTGTATAGGGAGTCGGCCCCCCTTCCTCATTTCACGAGCAATGTGGGACTAAAGGTAATGGAGCAAAAAACAATTTCAAGTTTGCCTTCTACAAAGGCCAAACTTTAGCGAAGTATTCCTCCCTCACCATTGAGCTCGCAAGTGATATCATATATCCAATCGAAGAGCACTGAACGGTAAACACATAGAAATAAACGAGGCTCAATTCTGACGTCGTTTGACCCCCTCAAATGTCGTCTCAAAGTTGGCCCACAATTGCAGAAAGCTGAATCTGGACAGATTTGAGTCCAGATTAATTCTTACTTTGAGCAATTGTTTCTCCCTCACCAGTGATCCCCCGAAGGCATACTATATGTCGTCTCGAAGGTCTTTACATGATGAATGTATAGAAAAAAAGTTGTGTGCAATTCTGAGGTCTTCGACCCCTTAAATGCTTCTCAAAGTTGACCCCTTTTGAAAAACCGAATCGGGAAATTTCCAGCTGTTTTTGACAATGGTAAACCCTAGCTAAGTGGGCCCTCTCATTTCCTAATGGGTTGCACCAGACCTAAGCTTGTGCAGCCGGTCCGGGACATTCTTGGACCCATGATTTGTCGAATGGATCAGGTCTATGTGTTTGTGCATACCACATCATATGCAATCTAAAATATGTGTGCAAAAATTTTGTAATGCCCTACCAGCTACTGCACAAGTACTAGAGGGGGGGTGAATAGTACTTTAAAATAGTAAGGAGTATAATTCCAAATTAAATTGCAAACAACTACCAAATCAATTTGCGGAAGCTTAAATTGAATGACAACAACAAAATTAACAATGCAAACAAATGATGTTAATGGGTTCGGATCCACCCAAGTCTCCCCGACTTGTTCCCGGTGATCCTATGTCCCAACCACCTGGATCCCCTCCAGATACTTGAGTTAGAAACCCTAACTCAAGATTTCCACTATGAAATACTTGTGAAAATCCTCCACAAGTCAAATCATACAAAATGTAATTTGTGACTCCCACTACCCGGGATCACAACCACACTCTCACAACCGAGAGTGAAACTTACAAATCAAATATGAAATGAAATAAGAAAACTTCTTACCGAACAAAATACCTATGCCTTGAGTATTGCTTACGAATTAGGGCAAGGATGATTTTGGGGAAGAAGTGGCACCAAACCCTAGCTCCAAGATGTAGATCAGTGATGGAGAGCTTTGGGGATGTTGGTGATCTAGAATCAAGCACTTGGCTTAGAAGGCTTCACACTCAATGAATCTCTCTTTGGAAGTAAGAGTGAGGAGAGATTATTGAATGGAAAGAATGAGCTTTGAATGAGCTTGGAATGATTTCTCTTGATCTCTAAACTTGCAATAATATCAGCCTTGGCAGCAATGAATGCAGCCCAACAAGTATATATAGGATGGAGGAGAGAGAGAGAGAAAAACGTTTCAATTAAAGCTCCAACGGCTCTTTTCTGAACCCAACTAGTCGGTCAAAGAACAACCACCGACCGACTAGTTCATCAACTAGTCGGTCGGTCAATTAACGTAAACCGACTAATGAGTAAACAGAGAAAAGATCAAAGTACAGACTAAGGAACTAGTCGGTCTAAGAAGAGTAGCTGACCGACTAGTTTCACAACTAGTCGGTCGGTTACTCAACGTGGACCGACTAACAGATAAAACTGAAGTCTGAGAAGAATTAGACTTAGTCGGTCCAAGAAAAAATGTTGACCGACTAATTCACCAACTAGTCGGTCACCAAATGAACATAGACCGACTAACAATAAACAGTAAGTATGGTGAAAAATTTGGCATGTACAGTAAACTAAACTAGTCGGTCCAAGAAGGAAAGTTGACCGACTAATTCACCAACTAGTCGGTCAATCAATAAGCACAAACCGACTAAAGATAAACAGTAGCTCAAGCTCAAATATGCATGTTCAGGGAAAGCTCAACTAGTCGGTCACAGAAGCATCACTGACCGACTAGTTCACATACTAGTCGGTCGGTGAGTCAACTTAGACCGACTAACTGTAAACAGTAAAGAGCTAAGAATTAACTGACTGAAACTAGTCGGTCTAAGAAGCTTGGTTGACCGACTAGATCACCATCTAGTCGGTCAGTTCTTCTTCTTGAACCAACTAACATGCACAAGAAGTCCCGAATCGAAGCGCGATGCTTCGGGAAGAATTGTATGGACTTCTACAAAGATCCTAGAGCTAAGATATGAGCGTTATGAAGAATTAAAACGTAAGACCTACTCAAGGCTTAACATTCTACGAAAGAAGCTTAAAGACTATAAATTAAACTTGACGATACCGTCTTCAATAGCTTCAATCGAATCTTCATGACTTCTAAAAAGGTCCATAAGCTTCAACGAAGCTTTAGGCATACGATCGCGTGCTTTGAGAAGTCTTGAGACGTCGTAATTGATATTCATGTGAATTTGGCGACGATCTCCATAACTGCGCTCACAAAGTGTTAGTTCATATTATATTTATGTGTGTTCATCATCCAAAACCAAATCCGGGGAGTCCAATATCCAACATTCTCCCCCTTTTTGGTGATGACAAACCAACATAAATAATAATCAATAATAATAATTCAAATGAAATTTACTTACTCCCCCTGCATTGATGACACGTTAATTCCAATTTAAACAAAAATAATTCGCATCAAGCAGACGAGTGAAGTATATTAAATGATAATCGATTATTGAATTATTGAAATACCAAACGTAGGTTATTGAAATATCGGATTTGAAAATCCATTTATATATCTTAACTCCCCCTGAATCTAACACATCAAGTTAGATTCTTGGAGAAATGCTTTAAATTTTCATTTGGCACATCGTTATTATTATATCTCTCCCCCTTTGGCATAAGCAAAAAGAGTGGGAGGATAACAACGACAACAACAATGGCCTCAAATTAAAAAGCACGGGAGTCGTAGAATACGACGAAGGTTTAAGTGACACCAAAGAGAAAAATACGAATAGAATCAAGGCGTGTCAAAGATACCAAAGTCGAAAAAGCGTAAAACGAAATCATCAAAACTTAAATCAATTTAACGGATTGAGTTATGGAATATACTATCCAATATCAACATTTCTTGGTTAATTTAGTGCATGGAAAACAATTCTATGTTTTCATAGAAGAAATTTCTATTAAACCAAGTGAATATCGTCGATCGACGAAATCAAACATTAGAGACATAAAGATTATACATTGCACAATATAATGAAATGTCAACTGCGATGTATTTATATATATATAATATGAAGCAGAGTACATCACCGATATACAAAACATCGATCGACTGATCGGGGCACAAAAATACATCATCACATGACAAAATATCGGAGTGTCAACAAAAAAATACATCATCATCAAACATATCAAAATACATCATCACAGATATCAAAAAGACATCAAAATGATCCAAAATACATAGCCACCCACACTATCCTACCCAACATCTCTCACAACTAGATATATCATCCAATGAGTATCAGGAGAGGCCTAGGAGAAACTCAAGAGGCAGCGGGAGGACCAGAAGCAACTGCAGGCTCAGCAGGAGCAGAAGAGGTGACTGGATCAGCAGGAACGTCCGGAAGATCAGCAGGAGAGACGACTGAAGTGGCAATCTCTGAAGCATCAACCGTAGTGGCCTCGGGAGCACCAGTCGGAGTATCCACCACAGGAGTGGTGGCAACAGGTGTGCTCTCGGGGGCACCAGAAGAAGAAGCAGCAACAGCATCACCGGAAGTGGTAGCACCAGCAGCAGCAGTACCAGCAGAAGTGCCCTCGGGGGCACGAGTCGAAGCACGACAAAGCTCCTCAACGTCCTCCTCAGGCATCTCATCTAACTCCTCATCCTCAGACATGGAAGGAGGAAGCTCAACACCCATAAGACGAGCCATACGGCAGACTACCTCCTCGGTACGAGCCAAGCGGGACTCGTGACGACGAAGTATCCGTACGACATCATCCAGGGTGGCAGAGGGAGCAGCAGAGGCACTGGCAGAGGCAGGGACAGGCGCTGAAGGTGTCGTCCTCTGAACGTGACGAAGCGCCGCAAGAGATTTCTTGACGGTCGTCGCGTTCAGGGGAGGACCAAGGTGACGCTCATCGTCACGAGGCAACGTGACACGAAAATGACGAAATACGAGGGTCAATAAGCAAGGAAATGGGATATGAGCCGATTTATTGGACTTGCGAATACACTCGAAAGAATCAATCTTATCGAGTATAATGCGAGCCCAATTAATCCAGCTCCCCATGAAGATAGCATAGATAAGCTTCAGAAAGGGCTAGGACGGGAGAGATGAGGAGCCGTACTTGGGAAGCAAGCACGACTTCAGAATCAGATTTAGGACCCATGCATTTGGCTTGAACGATTTAGAAGGCACGCCAATCATGGCAGGAGGGATCTGATGGAAAATCTCTGAAAGGATGGTCTGATCAAGAGAAGAAATATCGTCAACCGAGATATCAGAGGGAAGAAGGCCAGACGAAGAGATACCCAAAATCTCTCCTAAGATTTCCGCAGTGAGGACTATAGGAGTCCCCAAAACGATCGTCTCAACAGAGTGGGTCTGATCGTACTGACCCCGGATCCTATTCGCATAGAAAAGCTTCACTAATCTAGGGTAGGGGTGAGGATTCGCCTTCGGGTCAAATCGAAGGTAATCGAGGAGACCCGACGACGAGAGAAGATCAGCTAACCCTATAAAGTCGCTAAACTGGACGAAATGCTCCAGAAGCAGAGGGCAATGTTCGATACGGTTGTACGCCGCGAGACACATAGGGTCGTCGCGACACAACGAAATATCGACACCGCCCACCGGCATCGGACCCTTTCCCTTAGGCTTACGGGTAGACGCACGAGTGTGTGTGCTAGACTCAGGATGGATAGGAGGAGTGGGTTCCCTATGAGTCTCGGTCTCGGGGTTATACTCCGTATCGGAATCGGTAGGAGTATGGAACGAAGAATGAGAGGCAAGAATTTTGGCCTTGGGCTTAGGCTTGGGCTTGGGTTGACCTCTAGGCTTGGCGGTCGTCGTCCTCTTCTTCTTGAGAGGAGGCGAAGATGACGAAGGTTAGGTGGTCTTGGCACAGCGTTTCGGAGGGGTTGGATGCTCGGGGTCCGAAGGGTTTTGGTCTACGGTCATCGGCGAGGGGCTAGATGGAGTGATCGGGATACGTGTTCTTGCCATAGTCGAAGCAAGACACGGCACAAGAAGATCAAAAGAAGAAGCCCTAGCCGAAAAAGACTTAAACCCTAAGAACCCTAGAAACCGAGCTAACCCTAGCTCTAGGAATGGAAATCTAACCCTAGAAGGAGAAGAAATCACCTAGAAGGAGGGGCCGACGGTGGAGATCGACGGAGATGGCCGGAAAACGGCCGGAGATCGATCGGAAGTCGAAAGGTCTTGAGAGGGATCGGGGTTTCGAGCTGGAGGAGAAACACTTTGGACCGATTAGAATGAGAACAGACCGACTAAACTGAGTTTAAGTCGGTCGAGATCGCAAATGACCAAACAGTCCCTGGCACAACTAGTCGGTCACAGTTCAAGCACTGACCGACTAGATCACGATCTAGTCGGTCGGTCAATGAGCTTGAACCGACTAGTTGCAAACAGTGGCTGAAACCAAGATTTACTGACAAGATTTAGTCAGTCTGCGTTCATTTACTGACCGACTAGATCTAAATCTAGTCGGTCGGTCACTGAACATGAACCGACTAAAGAGTTGAAATGAAGAGGAGACTCAAAGAGCATGAGTTAGTCGGTCTAAGTTCTTCTACTAACTGACTAGATGAACATCTAGTCGGTTGGTGGTTGAACTGAAACCGACTAAGAGAGTCCAAAAAGTGATAATCAAGTTCTCTCTTCAATACGCTTGGACGATATATCACAAAACTCTCAATAATCATCTAAACTACCCCATTAAACATCAAAAGCTTAAATACGACATTCAAAACATGAATTTGAGCAAAAATTCAAAATATCACATAAATTCCCGAAAAATCCAATAAGTCTAGCATGAACGAAATATTTCGAAATATAATAGCATGCAAGAATATTGAATGAAACATGAATCTTATATCTCGGATTCACCCATAATCCCCAATTCTCGACGCAACCGCACAAAGGAGTCCTCCTTTAGGGGTTTCGTGAAAATATCGGCGATTTTCTTTTGGGTTTCAACGTACACTAAAATGATGTCCTTTTTAGCAACATGATCATCTAAAAAATGGTGTCGGACATCTATGTGTTTCGAACGGGAATGGTGTACCGGGTTCTTGGAAAGACATATTGCACTTTGGTTGTCAACCATGATAGGGCAAGTATCACAATTAATGCCAAAGTCTTTAAGTGTGTGTCTCATCCAAAGAACTTGAGCACACGCGGCACCGGCGGCAATATATTCCGCCACGGTGGTTGAAAGTGACACGGAATTTTGCTTCTGGGAAAACCAAGAGACAAGAGAATTTCCTATAAAATGGCAAGTGCCACTAGTACTTTTCCTGTCGGATTTGCATCCCGCATAATCGGCATCACTATATGAGATTAACTCATACGTGCTAGATTTTGGATAAAGTAATCCAAAATCAAGTGTATAACTTAGATAACGGAAAATACGTTTTACCGTTACTAAGTGAGACACCTTAGGTTGAGACTGATAACGAGCACATACGCATACGGCAAACATAATATCGGGCCTACTTGCGGTAAGATAAAGTAAACTACCTATCATACCTCGATATAGACGAATGTCTACATCCTTACCGCCCGTATCCTTGTCAAGATGCGTAGTCGTGCTCATTGGAGTCTTTTTCCCGGAAGCACTCTCCATTCCAAATCGCTTAAGCAACTCCACCGTATACTTCGTTTGGTGGATGAAGATTGCATCGTCCATTTGGCGAATTTGGAGACCTAAGAAATACTTGAGCTCACCCATGTGGCTCATCTCAAATTGTTCCTTCATAACATTAGAAAACTCTTCGCAAAGAGCAAAGTTAGTAGCACCGAAAATGATATCATCAACATATATTTGAACTAAAATTATATCATTATTCGCATGCTTAACAAAAAGTGTAGAATCGGCTTCTCCCATTTTAAAATTCAAATCCAAAAGAAAATTCTTTAGGCGATCAGACCAAGCTCGAGGAGCTTGTCTCAAACCGTAAAGTGCTTTCTTTAGTTTAAAAACATGATTTGGAAATTTTTCATTTATGAAGCCCGGAGGTTGAGAAACGTAAACTTCCTCAACGACATCTCCGTTTAAAAATGCACTTTTAACATCCATTTGAAATAATTTAAAATCCTTATGGCATGCAAAAGACAATAATAATCTAATTGATTCTAATCTAGCTACCGGAGCGAAGGATTCTTCGAAATCAATACCTTCCTCTTGTCGATAGCCTTGAGTAACTAACCGAGCTTTGTTCCGGACGACGACTTGGTTTTCGTCGGTTTTGTTCTTGAAGATCCACTTTGTCCCTATGACGGTGTGGTTCTTCGATGGCAATGGAACAAGCTCCCAAACTTCATTCCTCTCGAATTGAATGAGCTCCTCCTCCATGGCTAAGATCCAAGCGCTATCTTCGCATGCTTCATTAACATTCTTTGGCTCTATCGAGGAGGCAAAGGCACAATGAGCGAAGTAGTTCACTTGCGATCTCGTCTTGACACTATCATAGATATTGCCAATGACTTGCTCATGAGGATGGTCACGAACGGTATGAAGCCGTTTGGGAATACCTTGGTCACTAGGAACATTCTCAACAACTTCATTAGTTGGGTTAGTCTCAATAGAATCAATAGAATTATTAGACTTAGAATTATCAAACGAATCACATAAAACATCCAAAGAATCATTATCATTTGAAATTCTAGTTGGAACAAATCCTTCATTAAAAGAGACATGAAGCGACTCCTCGATCGTTGAGGTTCGTTTGTTGAATATCCGGTAGGCTTTGCTACGCGAAGAATATCCAACAAAAATCCCCTCATCGGATCTTGGATCGAATTTGTCCAAACTACCATACGTGTTCTTAATAAAACATTTCGAACCAAAAACACGAAAATGTTTAACTTGAGGCAACCTACCAAACAACAATTCATAACAAGTTTGTTTAGTGCCGGGCCTCAAAAGTATTCTATTAAACACATAGCAAGCGGTGTGTACCGCTTCCGCCCAAAATTGATGGCCAAGTTGGCTATCATCAAGCATAGTGCGAGCACACTCCACTAGCGTCCTATTCTTTCTCTCAACTACACCATTTTGAGGAGGTGCATGAGGGAAAGAGAAGGTGTGAGTAATACCAACTTCATCACAAAATGTCTCAAAAGACTCATTCTCAAATTCACCTCCATGATCACTACGAATAGTGACAATGGTGGTTCCTAAGAGATTTTGTACTTTCTTAAAAAAAATTGTGAAGTTTTCAAAAGCTTCATTTTTATTACATAATGAAAATACCCATGTAAATCTCGAATAGTCATCTACGATGACAAGTCCATATCTTGCATTTCCTAAGGAAGCAACTCTAGTTGGCCCAAATAAGTCTAGATGTAATAGCTCTAGTGGCCGTTTAGTAGAAATGCTTTTCTTAGGTTTAAATGAAGATTTAGGAAGCTTGCCACGTTGACAACAATCACAAAAACTTTTCTTTTCAAAAACAAGCTTCGGAAAACCTTTAATGGAATTTTATTTTGAAAGCTTATAAAGTGTTCCAAAGTTCACATGTCCAAAGCGTCGATGCCATAAGTGTTGTTCACTTGTGTTGGCAACGAGACATTGTTCATAAGACTTAGGAAGATCCAAAATATAAATATATTTATGACGAGTGCCGGAAAATAATAATTTATCATTATCTTTTCTTAAAATATGACACAATCCTTTCGCAAAGCTAACTTTGTAACCTTTGTCACAAAGTTGGCTTATTGAAATAAGATTATGATTTAAACCATTAACAAGATAAACATCACTAATTAAGGGTTTAGATGGGTTACCCACTTTACCAACACCTATGATGGTTCCGCTCTCGTTGCCTCCAAATACGACGCGGTTTCCATTTGCTATGGGAACCACTCCGGAGAGCAAACTAGCGTCACCCGTCATGTGTTTTGAACACCCGCTATCGAGTATCCAATTTCCCTTGGAGCTAAATTTAAATTTGTTGCTCCTTTTCTTTTTCTTTTCCTTGAGTACCTAAAGATAAAGAATTACATATCATGGTACCCAAGGTCATTGGGTCCAAAAGATTATACCTTTGGAAGCCAAGTCCAATTGGACTTAGACTTCCCCACATAATTTCTACTATGCACAACATCCGAAAAATAAGCATTCATATACATTTGTTTTTCGTCCATGCTTGTGTCCTTTGGGCTCCAAATTGTGAAAATCTTGGGAGCCCTCATCCTATTGGGTGCATGCATTCGACGTTGATTTCTACGTGATGCATGTTGTGGATAGGCATAAGGAACATGATGGAATGGTGCACGATGAGAATTATTCATATGATGTTGTGGGTGAACATATGCATGTGGGGGAACACGTGCGTGAGGGTGTCTCACATGGTGTGCACGTGCTCGAGAATGTGTTGCATAAAAATCATCATATGTGTGAGACGGTGGAGTAGGACGTGTGTTCCTACGTGGCATGGTATTGGTGTACATATAAGCATGCCCCTTCTTTGGAGGTCCACCCAAAGTGGGTTTCTTTCCGAAAGAGGGTGTGAACGAGGTGGAAGCACCATTGGTAGATGAACTACCAATAGAGTGTTTGCTACCACTCGTAGAGTCACCGGAAGTTGGCCTAACAAAAGTAGTGGCCGATTTGGATGGACATCCCATCGTATACCCCAAACCAATGTGGTGATTGGCCGGAAGTAAGTCACTTAGGATTTTATCCAAATGGTCCTTACCCTTATTGAATCTATTGATTCGGCCTAATGTGTTCTCATATTTCTCTTTGAGAGAACGCATAGAAGTATCCAAGTTGGATACTTGCGATGTGAGCACATAAACACGAGATTTAAGATTCTCGTTCTCAATACTCAAAGTCGAGTTTTGAGAAGTTAAATCCGCAATCCTATGTTCTTCCGGATCATCAATGCTAACATGTTCAAGTTTAGATTTGAGATTAATAATCTCATTTCTCAACTCTTCAACAACGGTGTCGTTGTTGGTGATGATAGTCTTAGGCGAGGTTTGAATGCTAGCTAGGTCATCTTTTACCTTAGTATATCTATTTACTAATTTAGTGTATTTTGACCATAATTGAGAGTTAGCATTCCTAAGATCATCCATAGTTACCTCATCGTTGCCTTCGTCATCACTATCATCGGAAGAGGAGGATCCTTGATCATGCTCCTCTCTTGCCATGAAGCACATGTGCGCTTGCTCCACTTGCTCATCGTCCGACTCTCCGCTTGAAGAATCCTCGGAGTCGGTGAATGTTGCTCCGACGAGTCCCTTCTTGTACCCCTTTTTGTACTTCTTGGACTTATCGAATTTTGGCGCCTTCCACTTCTCCTTTTGTTTGTTGAGAGGACACTCCGCTTTCATGTGTCCTGGCTTATTGCACTTGAAACACAAAGGAGAGGAAGAGGCGTTAGAAGAACCAAATTTAGCTTTGTTCTTATAGTTACCTTTTCGGAAGAAACGGTTGAACTTCTTGGCCATGAGTGTCATGGACTCCAAGTCCAACTCGTTTTCCGAGTCTTCATCATCGGTTGATGTGGATGTGGATAGAGCGGCCTTGAAAGCAATAGCCTTCTTCTTTGGCTCGTCTTGCTTTAGATAGGACTTCATCTTTTCCAGCAATTTGAGCTTGCTATCCTTGCGTACCTCGTATGACATTAAAGTACCCATTAGTTGAACTACGGTGTACTTATTCATGTCATTACCTTCCTCGATGGCGAAGGTACGTTTCTCCCAAGAAGAAGGAAGTCCTTCGATAAGCTTCGAACACTTCTCCTTTTGGGTGTAGGATTTGCCGAGAGGCTCTAACTCGTTTATGATGTCGACGAAGCGAGCGTAATACTCCTTCATCTTCTCGCCATGTTGCATATGAAACATTTCGTAATCTTTGTTTACAACTACGAGTTTAGAGTCTCTTACCCTACTCGTCCCTTCATGAAGAATGAGGAGGGAGTTCCAAATTTGATATGCACTCTTACATGTGCATATCTTATTGAAATCCTCGGGCTCCAATGCGCATTGCAAGGCGTTCATTGCCTTGGCATTGCTCACCTCCGCGGCGATCTCCGCGGTAGTCCATTTCTCAAAGTCTTCTTCTACGGGCTCGATGTATTCCTTCATTGTAGTCCTCCATAGAGACGCACTCCGGAGGAAGGTTTCCATCCGGCATTTCCAATACCCGTAGTTGGTACCGTTGAAGAATGGAGGCCTCGTAGAGGAATGTCCTTCCATCACCGAAGATGCTCCTTCTCGGTTCCTGAAGGTGTCATAGTTGGAAGGTGGACGCACGGTCTTGTTGTCGTTGGCAGACATAGCTAAGTATCTGGCTCTGATACCAAATGTAATGCCCTACCAGCTAATGCACAAGTACTAGAGGGGGGTGAATAGTACTTTAAAATAGTAAGGAGTATAATTCCAAATTAAATTGCAAACAACTACCAAATCAATTTGCGGAAGCTTAAATTGAATGACAACAACAAAATTAACAATGCAAACAAATGATGTTAATGGGTTCGGATCCACCCAAGTCTCCCCGACTTGTTCCCGGTGATCCTACGTCCCAACCACCCGGATCCCCTCCGGATACTTGAGTTAGAAACCCTAACTCAAGATTTCCACTATGAAATACTTGTGAAAATCCTCCACAAGTCAAATCATACAAAATGTAATTTGTGACTCCCACAACCCGGGATCACAACCACACTCTCACAACCGAGAGTGAAACTTACAAATCAAATATGAAATGAAATAAGAAAACTTCTTACCGAACAAAATACCTATGCCGTGAGTATTGCTTACGAATTAGGGCAAGGATGATTTTGGGGAAGAAGTGGCACCAAACCCTAGCTCCAAGATGTAGATCAGCGATGGAGAGCTTTGGGGATGTTGGTGACCTAGAATCAAGCACTTGGCTTGGAAGGCTTCACACTCAATGAATCTCTCTTTGGAAGTAAGAGTGAGGAGAGATTATTGAATGGAAAGAATGAGCTTTGAATGAGCTTGGAATGATTTCTCTTGATCTCTAAACTTGCAATAATATCAGCCTTGGCAGCAATGAATGCAGCCCAACAAGTATATATAGGATAGAGGAGAGAGAGAGAGAGAGAGAGAGAGAGAAACGTTTCAATTAAAGCTTCAACGGCTCTTTTCTGAACCCAACTAGTCGGTCAATGAACAACCACCGACCGACTAGTTCATCAACTAGTCGGTCGGTCAATTAACGTAAACCGACTAATGAGTAAACAGAGAAAAGATCAAAGTACAGACTAAGGAACTAGTCGGTCTAAGAAGAGTAGCTGACCGACTAGTTTCACAACTAGTCGGTCGGTTACTCAACGTGGACCGACTAACAGATAAAACTGAAGTCTGAGAAGAATTAGACTTAGTCGGTCCAAGAACAAATGTTGACCGACTAATTCACCAACTAGTCGGTCACCAAATAAACATAGACCGACTAACAATAAACAGTAAGTGTCACGCCCCGCTTCCCAAAAACGTGGAGGCGAAGCATGAGAAGGTCCGCTCAGACTTGAAGCTACAAAGCTGCAAGTCCGATAAGCGTCAATCAAATTTAAACTGCAGGTCCTTGCAACGCGAAACGAAACAAAGATAATAATAACGAAAGAGACAAAAGAAACATATCAGAATATCCATAATAATAAATCCCAACATCGCAGAAAAGCCACCAGGCTAAAAGAAAGAGAGTCTAAAAGAGGCCCAGCATGGCCAACAAAAGTACAAAATACAGAAACAAAGTAATGGTGCAAGCACCGACATCTAACAGCAACCTAAAGCAAAAGCGACGCCAAGAGTCTCTAAAACTGGTCACCGGTGTCCACGAACTCCTCGACGAACGTAGGCACAGTGTCAACAAACACCACGTCCTCAGCAACTGTCTCTGGCTCAGGGTCTAACATGTGACACCCAAAGAGAAAGGGGCACATGTCAGCAAGTCTGGAAGACTTGTGCAAGGAAACTGAAAGTAGGTGAAAGTAAAGCAACCTAGCAGTTCTAGCATGATGCGATGACATGACAGTTGAAGTAATGAGTGCAACAAGTGAAGTAAAGTAAAGTAAAGTACAAGCATGGCATGGCATTCACAAGACAAGTACAAGACAAGGAAAGTAAGCACCTCGTGCACAGAGATTCCGTCTTTTGGCTAGAGTGGCTGCGCGGGCCAACTCCTAAGCTCAAGTGAACGTTTATCCCTACCCCTCCACGTGTGTCGAGCCAGGGCCTTACCCCCGAACTTGGAATGCTCGCTTCTGGACCACGAGCCAGGAAGTGTGTAAACAAGTATGGCGTAGGGGTGCACCTAGCCGGACAAGTAGTACGAGGACAAGTATTGTAGCGTGTGCTACGATGCAACAATCAATGCATGGATGACATGGCATGACAAGTAGTAAAGCGTACAAGTAAGAAAAGTAAACGTGACAGTTTAGCATGCATGAATGACAAGTTTAAGGGTTGGATCTAGCTTCGTTGTCAAGCTAGATCATTTAGGTGACGGATCTAGTTTCGTTGTCAAACTAGATCAAGTAGGCGTCTAGCCAGCTATCATTTCACTGACTAGTCTCTTTTACGCTAAAAGCAAGGAAGTGGCCTAAAAACATGGCCCTACACAAGAGTTGGCAAGTTTCACTTGCCTGTAACTATCACGTCAAGAAAACACCGTCCAACGAGTCCAAAGTCACGATTCCTACGTGCACAAGTCCACCGGCTTACATCCGTTTTATTAATCTTGATTAGTGAATTCTAAAACATTTAAAATACTTTAAAATACTGATTTTTAGTCTTGCTTAGCATGCAATTGGGTTGGGGGTCCTAGGGTGCAAAACGTTACCTCAACACGACGCGAAAACTACACCGGCGTCGGGTAGCGACACCGGGGGTTGGAATAAAAGATCGCGCTCCAAGTCCAGATTCCAATTAGATTCCTCGCTGGAAATTTCAGAGCAAATAACTCGGGCGACGATTCCAGATTCCAAAGCTAGCACGTGCGACGACGGGCTACGACGTGCGACGACGTCGTACGCGGCAAGTCGTCGAAGAGAACGCACCAAAGTGGGGCCCACAGTAGTCCTAGGGACCTTTGGGGAACCCACAATACCTCTGGAGAACTTGGGGGGCCCACTGAGGCAAGTGGTGCGACGGATGCGGGGTTGCGACGAGTGGCTCTCGGTCGTACAGCCTCGGTGCGGGGAGATCTCTCGGTCAGACACGCTGGGGCGGCGCTGTGCAGCGTTGGGGGTGTGCAGCAGCTCGGGTGCGGGCGTTTCCTTCGGTCAGACCGATGGGAGCGATCGGTCGTGCGCTTGGAGAGCGAGGCGGTCGATGTTGCGACGTTGCAACACTTGCAACGTCGATCGGTGCGGAGCAGCGGGTCGGTCGTGCGGGGTGCGGAGCGGGGCGACAAGCGGGGGTCGGTGCGGAGCGCTGTGCGGAGCGGGGCCTCGGTCTGACCGAGGGCCTCTCTCGGTCGGAGCGGGGAACGGGCGTGGGCGGCTGCAGCAGCGTGCGGACGGCGATGGATGCGGGGGCGGCTATCGGTCGGAGCGAGCGGATTGGCTTGGTTTTCTCGGTCAGGTCGGGGGCTGAACGTCGCAACGTTGCGAGGAATCGTCGCAACGTCCAATTTCAAGTTTGGAAGAGGCTAGGGCTAATTTCTTGCGAAAATAGGTCTTGCTAGGGGTTGCTTATATAGTATAGATGGGTTGACTTGGTCTAGGGCTAAATCTAATAGGATTAGAAGTTCAAAAAGATTTAAAATTTGAAATCCAACTACTCCAACTCATCCAAGGGTTTGACCTGGTCCAAATGAGCTGGAAATTGGCTCAAAAATTCTTTAAAACGTTTAAAACTTAACTAAATTTTATTTGGCCGAAAATAATTTATAAATTAATTATTAAAAATAATATAAAACTTGTAATAATTATAAAAGTGGTCAAATAAACTCCAAAAATTATAAAATAAATATCGTGGTGATCGTGGTGACGAATGTGAGCTAACTAAGAAGACGGATCTCAAATTAGATGTCGGACGACGAAACTAAAAATAGAAACGTCTCCCGTCAAGAGTGAGAATCGTCACGTCTCATCGAGTAAGTGTAAATTGTGGAAAAACGACTCGAGAAGTGTCGTTCCAAGATAGTGCCACTATTTAATACTCTCAGAGACGTTCACAACGGCATATCACACAAAAGTGTTCTCAACCAAACAAAGTCTAAAACAAACACGTGCACGGCCAAAAGCACGTGCACGAACAACGTACCACGAAAAGTGGTCGTTACATCCTCCCCACCTTAGAATAAAGTCCATCCTCGGACTTTCTAATATATCTAGTCGCTCTAATAACTACCCCAATCAAGTCACATTATTTCTCAAACCAAGTATAGTCATTACAAGTGCTTATACACGCACTAGGTAGTCAAACATTAACACTACCAACACGTCTATATATATATACATTCACGCACGTTATACACTTATACTCATTATAGTCAGCCAATTTCATACATATATTTCAATCATATATATAAGCATACATCCCTTATATAACTTCTACTTACCTAAACACAAAGCAATATTTCAGATACTCATATAAGGATAGTGTCACACTTAGAAAATACAATCATTGCTCTACCTATAGATAGCTACCTATGCACAACATCAAGGGTATACTACCCTCTAATATTCATCCAATACCAAACATCTCATCACATATAGTCACACCATACCATTATTAAATCAAATCCACTATATCTAATATACATTCACCACTACTATAATTCCACCATATATAGTCATACAAATGCATTCCAATATTTCACCATACATTCACATTACGTACGGTCCTATAACTGTATTTACGACACGCCACATATATCATAGTCATCAAGCTTATAACTAAGCACATACCTACCCGTGCATGGTGCACACCCATACACGCTAGCATTTCATTTACGCATACCAATCATACCATTATATTACTAGCACACATACACACCTAGTTTTAGCTAGTACACATACGTTCACACGAGCAAGTCCTTAGTAATTAGCTATACCACAAGACCAACACCTATAACTATATACTGGTGTAGCGACCCACAATCATGTGCGTAACACAACCAGGCACAAACACTCCTATCACTATACATGCATCAAACATCGCTATATTCAAACTACAAACATACATTCAATGTACTTAGAGTATACCCACTCAAGCTTGAGTGAGACTCAGTACACACATCAGAATATTCTATATACGTAACACGGCATTCATACATATACCAATACCACTCCATTATATATATATATGCATCTACCAATACAACCATATACATTCCATAAATCATTCACACTTAATATTTAGTCAGATAACACCCACATAATTCAAACTAATTATATACCATAATAATAACATTACCGACATCAGCACCCACATATTTATAATACCCTCTCTAGTACAAACATTTACTGTATTGTCATACATAAATAATGTATATATCCACACCATAGCCTGCTACCTATAATTAGTATACTAATACACCTATACATACATAATTAAGATGTGCAATAGTCGTGTATACCTCACGGTATGCACGCATGCAACATCCCGCAAGAGCAAGCAATACCAATCAAAATTATACTCCTACTTCCATATGTATATCACCTATATACTCAGGCATCAAAACATAACTACTTACGTCTAAACACAATACATACCCACATACGAGCACATACTCATATGTGCTAACATATAGATCACATAATAGGCCTACCCTCTTAACCATACATACTCTTATTATTATCACTACTAACATACACATAGCTTTACCAATCATTTATTTCAACCATTGTAAGTATCTCTAACTACATTCACAACTTAGATATTTCAACGCTAACTCTAATACACACCGGCATCCCTAGTATAGTATAGCTATCCACAAAAAATCTATAACTCCTAACCCACGACAACTTCATAATATCACGAATAACTCCGAGTATATATATATATCACTCAATAGGCAACATCAATATACTATGGGAATTCTCATTCAAGCCCACGTACACAACTTAGGTACGTGCACTACGACTACCTCACAAGGTCCCAGGGCCTACTAACAATTAAGGGTTGACACAGACATTGACGGACACTAAAGCCTAAGCAATAGAGGGAGGTCGAGGTCGAGGGCGTGACGAGGGAAGGATCGATAGGCACGAGTTCAGATAGGACGAATACAAGGAGATAGCTTGGTTAGACGAAACATAGACTCAATGGTGATGTTTAGGTCGTGGGAAATGGAGATGTAGTGATGCTTAAATAGGATACAGAAGAGATAACAGGGCGAATATCACAAGCTAAAATACGTGGAGTTTGAAAACTGTCGTACTTCAAAGTTAAAATCATCATCTGTAAAGAAATATTTGGAGGTCGATAAAACGAGTTGTTCAAAATAAGTTTGAGTCGAATATTCATGATAAGGGGAAATGTTTTATTGGCTTATCGCAAATCATCAAGAGAAGGAAGTAAAATCATTTACACGAATATTAAGGACATGGTTTAGAAAATTTTATACGTCAGCAATTTAATATAATGTTGTCAAAAAAGTTTTGGAAAGTCGAAGAATGAAATCAAGTAACGGAAAAATTTAAACTCAGGTTAAATGCTTTCAAAACTCTTTGGGCTATGGAAAATTGAGAATAATCAATTTTGAAACTACTTTTTAGAGAACCAGGGTTTGCCAGAAATGAGAAACTAATTTACATAAGGTTCTTAATATACGAACACAACAAGTCTGGTACGGATATAAAAATAATTGAAAGTATGTATGGTGCACGGAAAAATAATATTAACGACTTAGTATAAGAATTTATAAAGATCGAATAGCAAGTCTTTAAAATCAAATCATGGAGGGTCTAAGTCAGAAAGTGGTTATGAAAATAGTAATTTTTGCAAAAATCTGAAGTAGCGAAAACGACGAGCAAAACCAACTTGCTGAAGCTGAAATTCCATGTGTCTTGAAAGTATATTAAAGTAAACGCGACGTTTCATTCGTATTACAAATCGTATTGGGAAAAATAAAAGTACGGTTCTATATAAAATTAATATATGAAGGGCAACGCAATTTCATAAGAACGAAAAATTTAGGCTGAAAAAATATTATAACTAGTGTTCAAAAATTCCGACAAAAGTTTTAAAAAAATTTAAATCAATGAAGGAGTATGAAGTATAAGTATATTAAAATTTTGAACAAAATTAAACTTAGGGAAAGAGGAAATCGAAAAATACTTTCAGAAGATTCAGGATTTGTAATGGAGATGTTCGAAGAGTGACGACGATCGTCATGAGGCGATCTCGTGAATCGAGGCAAGGAAATTTGGTCAGGTGATCAGAACATACATACGCCTAGGATATGATTCTGAAGGATCTACGGGGAAACTCCTACGGTCGACCAACTAAAGATTTGGAACTAGGCACTAAGACCTTCTAAGGGGCTGGACGGTAATGAAATGCGTTCAGCTTGGTCCGAAATCGATGAACCCAAGGGAACGAAAAAAGGAAATTTTAGAGGTCTAATATGGTCAGGGGTAAACAAGGACCACTAAGGTAACTCCTACGACGATTAAATCAATTGCTAAAAGGGAGTCTAACTACAATCAGGGCCCCTAATTAGCAAGCACAGACGTCTAACTAAGCCTTCTTATCACCTAGTGTCCTAAGAAAACAACTAAACTCAGGGCTTATTACTCGGATGTTGCAATTTATTTAATGGACATTCTGTTATTATCGTTGTTCCGTTAATTCGCAATTGCAAGACCGGACCTGCATGGGCCACCAACAAAACCTGTCACGCCCCGCTTCCCAAAAACGTGGAGGCGAAGCGTGAGAAGGTCCGCTCAGACTTGAAGCTACAAAGCTGCAAGTCCGATAAGCGTCAATCAAATTTAAACTACAGGTCCTTGCAACGCGAAACGAAACAAAGATAATAATAACGAAAGAGACAAAAGAAACATCTCAGAATATCCATAATAATAAATCCCAACATCGCAGAAAAGCCACCAGGCTAAAAGAAAGAGAGTCTAAAAGAGGCCCAGCATGGCCAACAAAAGTACAAAATACAGAAACAAAGTAATGGTGCAAGCACCGACATCTAACAGCAACCTAAAGCAAAAGCGACGCCAAGAGTCTCTAAAACTGGTCACCGGTGTCCACGAACTCCTCGACGAACGTAGGCATAGTGTCAGCAAACACCACGTCCTCAGCAACTGTCTCTGGCTCAGGGTCTAACATGTGACACCCAAAGAGAAAGGGGCACATGTCAGCAAGTCTGGAAGACTTGTGCAAGGAAACTGAAAGTAGGTGAAAGTAAAGCAACCTAGCAGTTCTAGCATGATGCGATGACATGACAGTTGAAGTAATGAGTGCAACAAGTGAAGTAAAGTAAAGTAAAGTACGAGCATGGCATGGCATTCACAAGACAAGTACAAGACAAGGAAAGTAAGCACCTCGTGCACAGAGATTCCGTCTTTTGGCTAGAGTGGCTGCGCGGGCCAACTCCTAAGCTCAAGTGAACGTTTATCCCTACCCCTCCACGTGTGTCGAGCCAGGGCCTTACCCCCGAACTTGGAATGCTCGCTTCTGGACCACGAGCCAGGAAGTGTGTAAACAAGTATGGCGTAGGGGTGCACCTAGCCGGACAAGTAGTACGAGGACAAGTATTGTAGCGTGTGCTACGATGCAACAATCAATGCATGGATGACATGGCATGACAAGTAGTAAAGCGTACAAGTAAGAAAAGTAAACGTGACAGTTTAGCATGCATGAATGACAAGTTTAAGGGTTGGATCTAGCTTCGTTGTCAAGCTAGATCATTTAGGTGACGGATCTAGTTTCGTTGTCAAACTAGATCAAGTAGGCGTCTAGCCAGCTATCATTTCACTGACTAGTCTCTTTTACGCTAAAAGCAAGGAAGTGGCCTAAAAACATGGCCCTACACAAGAGTTGGCAAGTTTCACTTGCCTGTAACTATCACGTCAAGAAAACACCGTCCAACGAGTCCAAAGTCACGATTCCTACGTGCACAAGTCCACCGGCCTACATCCGTTTTATTAATCTTGATTAGTGAATTCTAAAACATTTAAAATACTTTAAAATACTGATTTTTAGTCTTGCTTAGCATGCAATTGGGTTGGGGGTCCTAGGGGTGCAAAACGTTACCTCAACACGACGCGAAAGCTACACCGGCGTCGGGTAGCGACACCGGGGGTTGGAATAAAAGATCGCGCTCCAAGTCCAGATTCCAATTAGATTCCTCGCTGGAAATTTCAGAGCAAATAACTCGGGCGACGATTCCAGATTCCAAAGCTAGCACGTGCGACGACGGGCTACGACGTGCGACGACGTCGTACGCGGCAAGTCGTCGAAGAGAACGCACCAAAGTGGGGCCCACAGTAGTCCTAGGGACCTTTGGGGAACCCACAATACCTCTGGAGAACTTGGGGGGCCCACTGAGGCAAGTGGTGCGACGGATGCGGGGTTGCGACGAGTGGCTCTCGTTCGTACAGCCTCGGTGCGGGGAGATCTCTCGGTCAGACACGCTGGGGCGGCGCTGTGCAGCGTTGGGGGTGTGCAGCAGCTCGGGTGCGGGCGTTTCCTTCGGTCAGACCGATGGGAGCGGTCGGTCGTGCGCTTGTAGAGCGGGGCGGGTGATGTTGCGACGTTGCAACACTTGCAACGTCGATCGGTGCGGAGCAGCGGGTCGGTCGTGCGGGGTGCGGAGCGGGGCGACAAGCGGGGGTCGGTGCGGAGCGCTGTGCGGAGCGGGGCCTCGGTCTGACCGAGGGCCTCTCTCGGTCGGAGCGGGGAACGGGCGTGGGCGGCTGCTGCAGCGTGCGGACGGCGATGGATGCGGGGGCGGCTATCGGTCGGAGCGGGCGGATTGGCTTGGTTTTCTCGGTCAGGTCGGGGGCTGAACGTCGCAAAGTTGCGACGAATCGTCGCAACGTCCAATTTCAAGTTTGGAAGATGCTAGGGCTAATTTCTTGCGAAAATAGGTCTTGCTAGGGGTTGCTTATATAGTATAGATGGGTTGACTTGGTCTAGGGCTAAATCTAATAGGATTAGAAGTTCAAAAAGATTTAAAATTTGAAATCCAACTACTCCAACTCATCCAAGGGTTTGACCTAGTCCAAATGAGCTGGAAATTGGCTCAAAAATTCTTTAAAACATTTAAAACTTAACTAAATTTTATTTGGCCGAAAATAATTTATAAATTAATTATTAAAAATAATATAAAACTTTTAAAAATTATAAAAGTGGTCAAATAAACTCCAAAAATTATAAAATAAATATCGTGGTGATCGTGGTGACGAATGTGAGCTAACTAAGAAGACGGATCTCAAATTAGACGTCGGACGACAAAACTAAAAATAGAAACGTCTCCCTTCAAGAGTGAGAATCGTCACGTCTCATCGAGTAAGTGTAAATTGTGGAAAAACGACTCGAGAAGTATCGTTCCAAGATAGTGCCACTATTTAATACTCTCAGAGACGTTCACAACGGCATATCACACAAAAGTGTTCTCAACCAAACAAAGTCTAAAACAAACACGTGCACGGCCAAAAGCACGTGCACGAACAACGTACCACGAAAAGTGGTCGTTACAGTAAGTATGGTGAAAAATTTGGCATGTACAGTAAACTAAACTAGTCGGTCCAAGAAGGAAAGTTGACCGACTAATTCACCAACTAGTCGGTCGATCAATAAGCACAGACCGACTAAAGTTAAACAGTAGCTCAAGCTCAAATATGCATGTTCAGGGAAAGCTCAACTAGTCGGTCACAGAAGCATCACTGACCGACTAGTTCACATACTAGTCGGTCGGTGAGTCAACTTAGACCGACTAACTGTAAACAGTAAAGAGCTAAGAATTAACTGACTGAAACTAGTCGGTCCAAGAAGCTTGGCTGACCGACTAGATCACCATCTAGTCGGTCAGTTCTTCTTCTTGAACCAACTAACATGCATAAGAAGTCCCGAATCGAAGCGCGATGCTTCGGGAAGAATTGTATGGACTTCTACAAAGATCCTAGAGCTAAGATATGAGCGTTATGAAGAATTAAAACGTAAGACCTACTCAAGGCTTAACATTCTACGAAAGAAGCTTAAAGACTATAAATTAAACTTGACGATACCGTCTTCAATAGCTTCAATCGAATCTTCATGACTTCTAAAAAGGTCCATAAGCTTCAACGAAGCTTTAGGCATACGATCACGTGCTTTGAGAAGTCTTGAGACGTCGTAATTGATATTCATGTGAATTTAGCGACGATCTCCATAACTGCGCTCACAAAGTGTTAGTTCATATTATATTTATGTTTGTTCATCATCCAAAACCAAATCCGGGGAGTCCAATATCCAACAAATTTTGTGCCATATCTAATTTTTTTGCATCATATGTAATAATCCCACATCATTAATATCTTTTAGGCTATATCGCAAACCTTTTGTGACATAATTATCTCCCATAGATCCGATGTATGATTTTAAACTTTATTATCACATACCCTTTGTGACACTTATTATTCATGTGCCACCGAGAGCACTCCTCCTTAATTTCTTCCTATTACTAAGACGCAAATCCTACTCGGCGTTAGACCCTACAGACGGACCCTACTGCAAGTTGGGGCTCGAAACCACTAGGCGACAGTGACCACGAGCAACAGGTGACGTCCATGTTTCGGCATCATAATTACGTGATTGACCCATTGACTATAGTGTTGTCGGGATCACTCTGAATGTGTTCGTGATGAATACCGCAGTTTTAATCCCTTTGTCAAAACTACACCGCTTACCCAAGCCAAGGGTATGGTCAACTGTCAACCCAAATAGCTCGAAACCGGTTAGTCTCCATCGATCTTTAGTCAAAAAAAGTTGGACTTCTTCCAACATACTCTGGCCAGCGTTTTTACTAAAAACCGAACTAACACATGCGACACTAACTCCCCATAAATAGGAGAGATGAATTCTCTCTTGGTCAATACTCTCCTCACACGCTTCAAGAGTCACCCAACCAAAGACTTTTAAACAGGCCTTTTCTCGAAGCTAGATCAGAGATCTAAGTGACACCGTTCATGTATAAGTTCGTACAATGACTTCAAGTTTAAGGACCAACTTGCCTATCATCACTAATAGTTATCACTGACAGATTAGTTATGTTAACCATGTCATAACTCTCATTGAGTCGTTCAGTGAACTCATTCTC
The DNA here is from genome assembly GCA_030789695.1 of Scilla litardierei. Lineage (NCBI taxonomy): Eukaryota > Viridiplantae > Streptophyta > Magnoliopsida > Asparagales > Asparagaceae > Scilla > Scilla litardierei. Next base: position 491,096,352 of record CM061142.1, on the reverse strand, counting down.
CAATGAGCTCACGTGTCTCGTTTCCGACTTTGCCAAGTCGAACGACAATGAAATCATCATCACCACTCCATGGTGAAGATATAGACACAATGGTCTATCCGATGTATCGATATCCTTTTCTCGAAACATCTACAAGCACGAACGGTTTTAGACTTATGCTACAAATGGTCAAACAATTATCCATGATCGAGATCCTCATCTCGATACTTGTTTGACCTCGCATCAAGTCTTAGAAATTTACATATGTTCTAATGTATACTACATTATTATTAAATTAAGTAAATTCTTACCAAACAGCTTCCTGTTATTTCAAATAAGACGTTTGTACATATACACAGAGGTAAATTACATCGAGCGCATACACATCTCTCAACATCTCCCACTTGCACTCAGGCCCATTTATCCCAGTATCTCATACTGCAGTTACACATAAGGTTCTTTAGACTTCATGTGGTAGGGCCTTCGTAAGTGAATCTGTTAAACCGTCTTTAGTATAGACTTAAGGAGTTTCTATGTTCTTGCTAGACCACACATTGAATCTCATCCAAATAATTTATTGGTCTTTTGGAATCCATAACAAATTTCTTAACTGGGTCTCATCCAGATCATCATTCACACTTGAGACGGTATCCTTTACGTTCCTTACAAGAATGTATGATATATAATCAATTTTTGATAAACTTTAAAACTCTTTGACCACTTTGTCAACCCATATAATCCGGCACCTTGATGCCTCGCATGCCTTTTTAATCGATCCCACTGGCCTTGAAAACTCTCTGGCTAATTCATATAAGTTCGTTCTTCTAAATCATATTTAGAAAACATAATTTACATGCATACTCCAGTTTTCATTTTCATCATGAGCATTGACATCGAGTTTGATTCGAATAGATCTGTACACATCTTTTGGCGAGATAGTATTATCAAAATCCATTTATTGGAGTTCTAATGATAATATTCTCAATCAGCATAACTTTTACTTCACTATTTTCCATCTACACTAATCTTCTGTTTTGAAGATTCACTTGCAGCCGAATGAAACACTTCCCTTGTGCATGTTCTTATATGGTACATACCTTATTTACATTCAAGGACCCTTTTCAGATTGCATCAAGTCATTTCTCAGAGTCACTACTCTGAATGGCATCTAGGAAGTTTTTTAGGCCATCATCAATTATGATGTTTTACTCGACTCTTTCGTCTCACAAAACCTTACCAAAAACCGAGGCATTATTATCTCGGGCTTAACATAGAAGGAGGATTGTAACTCATATTCACTTGCCATGTATCAGACCATGTCTGACAGAGTGCGATTCATGCTCTCTAACACACCAATGTATTAAGAGACTTGACCGGATAGAAAATCTTATTTTCTTATAATTACGCAAGAATTACATAGCTAAGTATTCCCCTCTTCAATCTGATCGAAGCAGTTCAAATACTTCTGTCACCGTGTTCTCTATTTTATAAGAATTGTGTTTCATCAAGAACACGTGTTGTAATAATATAAGAATGTCATATCTAGGCTAATTTAGAATTGGGTCCGGATACATTCGTATGTACGAGACCACCAGTTCTCCAACTCGTTCTCCCATTGTCTTACAGAAGGAGTTTTGGCCATCATACCCTTAAGATTAGACTCACAAATGTCTTTCGACTCATAATACGATAGGTCAAGAGCGCTCTCTTTATGTGACTTGTCAAGTCTGTTATCTTTGGTACGGAATAGTCTATTTTGCCATAGATAAGTTTTCTATAATTTGCGGATTCATGTATTAACACCTAATAGAATATCAATATACAAATTACTCACACCGAAACATTGCTTTAGAAGAAATGAGACAACATTAACCAAAATGTATTAGATGTCCTCTATGGTCCAAGAAACAACACTTGCTCCTTTTTCCCACACGTATGACACTCTATTCCTTTTGTATAACAATTATCATAAAACTGTGACATCAAATATGTCACATTTTCAGCTACTCCTACTTTTGCCTTTTCTTATGATAGATAAAACTTTCTTTCTCAATGAATTTTCCATAGTGCATTCTCTTTTCTAAAATCACATTTAGACGTTATATGTTTCAACAAAAATATTAGCTATGCAAGAATCTCATGTATCCAAATGCTTGAGCTTTACAACCTTGAGTGTGCTCAACAAGTTGTTCGTCTCAAGATCCAGTTGCGATACAGAATCTTGCACCACTCATGCACTCATCTTCGAGCCAAACAGTTTACACGAAGTTCCACACCTTGCGGATTGAATTGTATTGGGTCTAGGGCTTCAAGGAAGTCATTGTCCTTAAGCCAATGTTAAGAAGGACACTTCAATGTCAGTGAGAACATAGTTTAGCCTATCAAATTGAATTTGATTGATATTCCTTTAATTAATCTTCTTGACCATTTAGCATATTCTCTTAGGATATTATGATTTGGATTCCATCGATAAACATAGAACTACCGTAGTTTAGCATATGTTCAATTTTAAATATAGATAGAATGGTTTTTGTTTAATTATATCCTCCCACTATTTTAGTGATCATTTTAAGCCATAATAATGAACGATTTTAATAATTAAATTAAAATTAGTGGGAAAGGGACTTAACCACCCTGAGCTTCACAACCATGAGTGTGCTCAACAAATTGCTTAAGTCTGCGATTAGTAGACGACTCTTCATCAATCACATCATATGTGATTCTCTTATCATTTTTTATCCCTAACCACTTATGATCGTGAGTGTGCTCATCCAAATCATAATGACTGGTCTAGTCGGACCCTTGTGTTCGTGTCTAGCCTAACTTACGTCAGTGCTCGGTGTATTCATGACGCGACGGTTTGGGTTAATTCTAAACTACATCACATGTATTAAGAAGTTGGTTTCCATAAGATAGGCATGCCATAGCTTGAGTGTGCTCAACAACTATAGCACGGAACCTATAGCTGCCAACCTCTAAAATAAGGAGGGCTACGACTAATCTTGATGAAGGTTTTAAACGTATTTGACTAGATGTAATCGATGGTTTCACATAATAATAATTTGCATCCTTGTGATCCAGTGTAACACAAACATGGATTTGGCTTGGCCATGATCACTATCCCCAGTCGAGCTAGGGTGATCCACAACACTAGTCACAAGAAATGCTAGACCAGTTCATGATCCTTTAAGGATACGAATTTGTATATGTGTAACATCGATTTAATATGGCTTCATTAAAACTAGTTAATTCTATCAACTAGTTGAATCCTAAATTCGAAATTATTAGGATTGGTTAATAACTTTTATTAAAGTCCTTATCAACTATAAGGAGTTATCGTGCTATCATAATCATGTATTAGGGATTTAAAAAAATTCAAGTTGCAACAGTTTAAACCATAGCCTTTTTCAAAATTATTATTAGAACAATAAAAAAATAATTCTTTGAAAGGGCTACCCTAATCAAGTATTAGTAGTTTAATTGTTGCAACAATTTTTAAATCATAGCATGTCCTTCTAAAATTATCTTATAATTTTTAGAAAGCTTTTAATGGCTTACCTAATAGGCTTTCTTGCGTTATCGTATAATGAACAAGAAATGCAAAACCATTACAATTACTAAAAAGTTTTACATAAAAATTGTAGCATGAACACTTGTAACTTAAAATCATCTCATAATTAAGTTGCAACGATTATTAATAATTATCTCATAATTATTAGCATAGAAACATTCAACTTAAAGATTTATCTCATAAATTAACGTTGTAACATTTTTAATAATTATAACATAATTATTAATTCTAAATAATCATATTATTATCATGTTTCAAATAAACATCTCATTCTATCATATCATTTGCAGAAATTAGATCAATGTAGACCTAGGCTCTGATACCAGTGAAGGGTTTTGATGGACCCTTAAAATCTACATTCGTCCTACGTCGGACGGATAATAGAAGAATAAAAAGCAGCGGAATAAAATATATTAAACTATTTAAAGTCAGCTATAAGAGTTTCGTAAACGCTAGCCAGGAAAATCTGCTATCTTTGGGGCGAGTCTGACCAACCCAAAAGAAAGATCTAAACTACTGCAACATATTTGAAAGCATAGTAAAAGAAAACATACCCAGAACTTCGTTTCCGCAGAATACGAAGCATCATTTTCAGCAACCTTTCTTTGACCTCTGAAGCGATGCCCCGCATTGGGGTTGAGCTGCTTCTCCCGAGCCGAACCGCGTCCTGAGCTGAACCGCATCCCGAGGCGAGCCAACACAGTGCCTCCGAGGGAACCACTTGCTGAAGAAATTTTCATTTGAGCAGGACCCGCGTCAAAGACTTTGAATCCGATCCAAACCTCCTCCTCATCTTGCTAGGACTCGAACAGAAGAACGGAAGAATTTTAGGAGGGAATAAATTTTAAGTCTTACTTCGAGCGTGCTCAAAACTTTTTGGAGCTACTCAAAGTGGAGGCTTGGTGCAGGTTTTAAGGGGGGTTAGCCCCTATTTATATACAGAGCCGTCCCCCTTCCTCGTCCCACGAGCAAAGTGGGACTAAAGTTAATGGAAGAAAAAAATTTCAAGTTTGGCTTCCACGAAGGCCAAACTTGAGCGAATTATTCCTCCCTCACCGTTTAGCTTCACAAGTGTTATCATATATAAAATCAAAGAGAGCTTCGAAAGTGATATCATATATCAAATCAAAGAGCACCGAATGGTGAATACATAGAAACAAACGAGGCTCAATTCCGATGTTGTTTGACCCCTCAAATTTCCTCTCAAAGTTGGCCCAAAACTGCAGAAAGCTGAATCTAGACAGATTTAAGTCCAGAATCATTCTTTATTTGAGCAATTGTTTCTCCCTCACCAGTGATCCCCCGAAAGCATACAATATGTCGTTTCGAAGGGCTCTACATGGTGAATGCATATATAAAAAACTTTGGGCAATTTCGAGGTCATTTGACCCCTTAAATGCGTCGTCAAAGTTGACACATTTCCAAAAAAATCAATCTGGAAATTTCCAGTCATTTTTTACTATGGTAAACCTAGCTAAGTGGTCCCACATTCCCTAATGGGTTGCACTAGACCCAAGCTTGTGCAACCGGTCCGGGACATTCCTGGACACTCGTTTTGTCGAATGGATCCTTTCTATATGTTTCTGCATATCGCATTATATGTGATCTAAATATGTTTGCAAACCTTTTGTGACATATTTTATTTATTTGCATCATACGCAATAATCCCACATCATTAATTTCTTTTAGGCTATATCGCAAATCTTTTGCGACATAATTAATTTTCATACATCTGATGTATGATTTTAAACTTTATTATCACAAACCCTTTGTGACACTAATTATTCCTGTGCAACCGAGTGCACTCCTCCTTAATTCTTCCTATTACTAAGACAAAAATCATACTTGGTGTGAGACCCTATAGACTGATCCTACTATAGGTTGGGGCTCGAAACCCCTAGACGACATTGACCACGAGCAGCAAGTGTCATCCTTGTTTCAGCATCATAATTATATGATTGACACATTGACTAAAGTGTCGCCAGGGTCACTCTAACTGTGTCCGTGATGAATTCCGCAGTTTTAAACCCTTCTTCAAAACTATGCCGCTTAACCAAGCCGAGGGTATGTTCAACTGTTAACCTCAATAGCTCGGAACCGGTTAGTCCCATCAATCTTAACTAAAAAATGTTGGACTTCTTCCAACGTACTCTAGCCAGAGTTTTTAGTAAAACCCAAACTAATACGTGCAACCCTGACTCCCCATAAACGGGAGAGACAAATCCTCTCTTGTTCATTTCTATCCTCGCATGCTTCAAGTGACACCCAACCAAATACCTTTCAACGGGCATTGCCTCGAAGCTAGATCGGAGATCTAAGTGACACCGTTCACGTACAGGTTCGTACAATGACATTAAGTATAAGGATCAACTTGCTTATCATCGGTGATAGTTTTCATTGATAGATTAGTTATGATAACCATGTGATAAATCTTATGGAGTCGTTCAGTGAACTCATTCTCCAATGAGCACATGTGTCTCGTCTCTTAATTTGCCAATTCGAACGACCATTAGATCATCATCAACACTCCATGGTAAAGACAAAGACACAATGGTCTATCTGATGTATCGATATCCTTTTCTCGAAACATCTACGACCATGAACGGTTTTAGACTTATGCTACAAACAGTCAAACAATTCTCCATAATCGAGATCCTTATCTCAATACTTGTTTGAACTTGCATCAAGTCTCAGGACTTTACCTAAGTTCTAATGTATTTTACATTACTGTTAACTTAAGTAAATTCTTACCAAACAACTTACTGCTATTTCGAACAAGACGTTTGTACTTATACACAGAGATAAATTGCCTGGAGGGCATACACATCTCTCAACATATAGATGATCGATGTTTTGAAATTCTCGGTATCATTTGTGTGCTTGCTTACATTCCTCCAATCTCTACTCTCTCTTTGTCTTCTTCGAGGATAAGGAGGAGTTTAGCTTGGGGGATTTTGATGAGTGTTAATTTTATATGTTTCTCACATATTTTTCCATTGCATTTCACACCAGTCCGCCATGCTTTTCAGGTCGTTTTTTCAATTTTTAGTATCTTTTTACTCTTGGGCTTCCTATGTTTGTTTCAAGTCAAAACGTGGAGTTCTGTACCCAATAACAAGGGCATTGAATTTGGATCTATTAGAGAAGCGACGGGGTTCAAATCAACGAAGGAAAAATGAAGGATTTCATATCCCACACGACCGTTCGTGTTGCTACAAACGGCCGTGTGGCATATCACTGCCCAAATACCAAAAATTTGACCCCACATGACCATTTGAAATGGTCGTGTATGCCGATTTATTGGAGAGCTGAAGGCAGGCTGACATGGCTGTGTGGCCATCCACATGATGGCGTCGGTCAAAAGAAGAAAATAAGGCAACGACAAGCTATGAAGCTATGCAATGACACGATTGTGTGGCCATCCACAAGACCGCATTAATTCACACCATCTAAAGAGAGTTTGAAGCCGTAATCTGAGTTTTGACAACAAGACCATGTCGATTCTCGACACGCTCAGGTTGGGTCGAGTTTCTAGCCTGTGCGCTAGGGTTTTAGGGATGTTATAAAAGCTTGGGAGCACCGTCAGAGGATGGCGCCGACGTTTGGACTCGTGTTCTCTCCAGTTTTTCTTCTCTTTGTTAGTTTTAGGAGTAGAAGTATGTTTATATTAGTTTTATTCGTGTTTCCCCTCTTTGGAGCACTTGTATTTTGTGGATTTTGTATCGAAACTTCTTGGAAGCTAAGTATTTCCCGTTGTTTCAATTTTTATAATTTTTCTATGTTCTTCTCATTGATTCTATGTGATTATTTCTGTGTTTCAATAATGTTTAGAGAGTAGATTTTAATCCTGGGCTTAGTTGATCTTTGTTGTGGGATGAATATGGGTTGATTGAGTTGTTTGGCTATTGAACAATCAAATTTGGTGTATGATTGGGAAGTTTATTATCAACATACATTGGTTTCCAAAAATTGGTCGATAAAGAGAGTTAGGATAAATCTGGAGTTTCCAACCCCTCTGTCGATGCATACTAATTATGTCACCAACAGAAGTTGTGCGTAATTTAGAGCCATCCTTGCATTGATCGAAATTTTGACCACGAGAGTCACGAGAACGAAGGTTGGGAAATATTGTCAAGCATCAAGCACTCGTTGTGTGGGGATGGCCATTGTGAGTTGGCTTTGCTATACGAGGGATAGTCCTGTCATAGCATAATGGAAGTAGGGGACATGTGATAACACGAGATTCAAGCCTATCATAGCATCACAAGAGTGGTGGGTAGGTGACTCCCTCAGGTTAGACAACCTCATCCTATGCATGATTCAATAGCTAGGCAATGATTCCATCTTCATGTTCATCCTGCATTAGAGAGCTAGAGCCTTTCTCTGTTTTATTCGCATCCTTCCATAACGTCTCCACGTAGCTAACCATAGCATATGATTGGCTATTATTCAGTAACACAACCTTCCTACGAACAACCCGTTAGCGCCACAACGACGCAGTGCGCTTGCGGTTACAAATATTAAAGCCCCAATAGTAAGATAATAATGCATAGAATTGTGGATCATTACACATGAGTAACATAAAGGAATAACATGACACATACATGCCATTATCATCCAACAATAAAATAGAAGAATATTAACCAGATATGTCAATGCTATGTTAGGCTCTTTGAATCATGATTCATCATGCACTAGCACATATTTGGAAAGATGAGACTTTAACTTACAGTGGAGATCAATTCTCACATTAACCCAATTCTATTGGCCCATCCCTAGTAGACCTATTATGGCTCTATAACTATAGTTAACATATCCTTTGATGATTACCATATGTTGAATGCATGGCCTAATCCTAATTGAATATTATCAAACATAAAGATCAACTATCGACGATGATTGCCTAATGACCATATCCTTTTCCTTACTCTATTATGGCAAAATGGGTGGAGAGAGTAGTGACTTATGAGATTCTATAGGAAGTACATACTCCAATAGACTAGGATAACAATATGTTGAGGTTTCAACCATCCTTTTGGTTTTTTTGGTGCACTCTTCACATTACATCACAATTAGAAAGATAAGTAGTGATCTGGCTTGAAATTTCTTTCAATTTCTACGTTATTGGAAACTTACTAACTTCTTTTGCCTTCTTGAATTACTCCAGAATGTGATTGATCTGGTACCCAATAGCAAGGGCAAATATCGAAGAGATAAAGGTTGGCCGACAAAAATAGCATGGTCAATGCAAATATTGAAGAGATAAAGGCATCCTATAATTCTTTTGTTTCAAAAAGTCTATTGCAATTTGCTAATAAATTCTTCGATATTTGTCGTCTGAACAATTGATTTTGTGTTTAGGGAAATGCATGCATAATGGCATTCATCAAGGACATCTATCTATTTGTCATAATCATACAACACATTATGCATCTCTGGAAGAAGCCATGTAACCGTTCCAATGCACATGCGTAAGCGTCCTCCTAATCAACCTCCATATACACAAATGTAACTTAATGTCACATTCAGTCGATGTCACACAAACAATCTCTAATAACATAAGCCAACATCTGTTTGTCTTATATATTGTGATTCTCACTGATCACTATAAGACTTACTGATTACAGTAAAATAGTAAAAAGTACTGATCACTGTAAAACTTGGAGAGTAAAACAGTAAAACTTGGAGAGTAAAACAGTAAAACTTGGAGAGTAAAAAGGACATCACTATTTCTCACTTGAAATAAATTTACATACTTTAAGGTAAACACCAAAAAAACTCAATACAACTTTTACCTCTCAGGGGTAACTTCCCTCTCTGGGGTAATTTTCTCACTAGAGAAATTCCTCACTTTTACCTCTCTGGGTTTCCTCCACACTCTTTCTCTCGAAGATGAGATTGTGTTTTGGGATGATATAAACTCGTCCGATGGAAGTTCTATTTATAGCCTTCACAATCCATCCCAAAACGTCATGAGTGACGTTTATGCATATGTTAGGTAGGTGGGAATGGAAGAAAAAACTTGCTGCTCATTTGCCAGCTAGAATACGTGTGGCCCATGTGGGCTTTAACCAACAATTCTCCCCCTCCAGCTGCCTCCAAAAAAATTGTTATTGTCACTTAACAACCATACCAACTTTGTCTCTGTATAGCTCTAGTTTCTCCCGTATCACCACCTTCGTGAACATATCTGCTGGATTTTCCCTCGTGTGGATCTTCACTAGTCTCAACAGCTATTGATCCATCACCTCGTATATCCAATGGTAGCGAATGGTAATATGCTTTGTCCGAGCATGATACAACGAATTCTTGCTCAGATCTAAAGCACTTTGACTATCACAATGTACCTTGTACATTTTCTACTTGATCCCTAATTCTTGGAGAAATCGCTTTAACCACGACATTTCCTTACCAGCTTCTGTAATTGCAAGATACTCTGCCTCTGTTGTGGATAGCACAATGCACTTCTGCAATCTTGACTGCCAGGACACAGCTCCCCCTGCAAAAGTGCAGACAAAACCTGATGTAGATTTTCTACTATCAAGATCTTCGGCCATATATGAATCTGTGTAGCACTCCAAGATTAGATCAGCTTCTCCATAGCAGAGACATGCCTTTGAAGTACCCTTCAGGTATCGTAGAATCCACTTGACCGCCTCCCAATGTTCCTTTCCTGGATTAGAAAGGAATCGGCTTACCATTCCCACTACATGGGCAATATCAGGATGTGTACACACCATTGCATACATCAGACTCCCAACTACTGAAGAATAAGGTACTGATGACATCTCCTCTGTCTCTTTCTTGGATGAAGGGCTTGACCTCCTACTCAACTTGAAGTGGTTGGCCAATGGAATGCTAACTGGTTTGGCATGATCCATTTTGAATCTCTTGATCACGCATTCAACATACTTCTCCTGAGATAGCCATAGGTTGTTATGTTTCCTATCTCGGTCTATCTGCATTCCCATAATTTGTTGAGCCTGACCTAAGTCTTTCATATCAAAAGACTTAGAGAGTTCCTTCTTCAGCTGGACGATTTTTGTTGCATCTTGTCTAACGATCAGCATATTGTCGACATATAAAAGTAATACTACGAAGGTACCATCTGGAAACTGTTTTGTATAAACACACTGGTCTGCAACTGCCCTTTTGTAGCATTAACTCATCATGAATGAGTCAAACTTCATGTACCACTATCGTAGTGCTTCCTTGAGGCCATACAGACTCTTCTTCAGCTTGCATATGAGGTTTTCTTTGCCTGAAACCTCGAAATCTTCTGGCTGCTCCATGTAGATTTCTTCATGTAGATCACCATGAAGAAACGTCGTCTTGACATCCATCTGCTCAAGCTATAAATTTAACCTGGCTACCAATCCGAGGATGATGTGGATTGAAGCCATCTTCACAACAGGTGAAAAGATCTCGTCAAAGTCAATACCTTTCTTCTGAAGGAATCCTTTGACCACCAGCTGAGCTTTGTGTTTCAACATCTTTCCGTTGCAATCTTTCTTGAGCTTGAACACCCATTTGTTCTTCAGCGCCCTCTTTCCTTGTGGAAGCTTGACCAACTCATAAGTTTAATTCTTCTACAGAGATTCCATCTCATCCTGCATAGCTTGCAGCCAATTTTCTTTGTTCTTGTGAGATACTGCTTCTTGAAAACTCTCTGGCTCCCCCTCTTCAGAAAGTAGAAGATACTTAGCTTCTGAATATCTGGTTGATGGAATTCGGCCTCGTTTAGATCTTCGTGCTTGTGAGTTGTTGACTTCAGGAGGTGTACCGTCATCCGCCTGCGGTGATGGTGGTGCAATAGCTGGTGGAGAGGGTTGTGGCTCCCCCTACTCAACATCTGCATCTTCTTCCACCTCCTGTTCTGTATCTGGTATTTCTTCATGTACCTCTTTGTATGGCATTGGTGCAGGGTTTGAAGCAATGTCTTCAGCACTTGAACTTGCATTTGATGACACCATGAGCTTTTCAATGTCTTCCAAGGTCTGATTTTCTTAGAGCAGCACATCTCTACTCCGAATAACCTTCTTCGTCTTTGGGTCACTCAACATGTACCCAAATTCTTCATCTCCATAATCGATGAAGATACAAGGAATGGTCCTTGCATCAAGCTTCTGCCTTGCTCCTTGGATACATGTGCAAAGGCTAAGCAACCGAATACTCACAAGAGGGAGTATGAGGGATTCTTACCAGACCACACCTTCTCTGGAATCGCAAAATCCAAAGGTACTGATGGTGATCTGTTAATGAGATAGCTGGAGGCACGAACAGCTTCCCCCCAGAATGGCTTTGGTAGCTTAGCCATGCTGAGCATGCTTCTGACCTTCTCCATGATCATCTGGTTTATCCTTTCAGCAATATCGTTGTGTTGTGGAGTGTAAGGAACCGACTTCTCATGTCTAATGCCTTGTCTTCTGTAGTAGACATCGAATGCTCTGGAAGTGTATTCGCATCCATTGTCTGTGCGGAGGCACTTTAACTTCTTTCTTGTCTTACGTTCGACCACGATGCGGAACAGCTTGAAGAAGTCAAGTACTTGGTCTTTCGTCCTCAAGAAGTAGACCCACACCTTCCAAGAAGCATCATCAATCAAGGTCAAAAAATACCTATTGCCACCCAGCGAATCAACCTCCAAGGGACCGCACACATCAGAGCGTACCAGACTGAGTAACTCTGATCTCCTTGTTGAAGAAGAACTGCAGGAGACTCTATGTTGCTTGCCAACTAAGCAATGCTGACAAGGATCTAGTCCAGCATCCTTAGTGATTGAGATCAGCTCCTTCTTTGTCAAGAGAGATAACCCTCTCTCACTCATGTGACCAAGTCATTGGTGCCACAGATTTTGAGTAGCCTCACATTCCACCACGTTAAGGTTGTCGGTACATATTTTCATATGATTTTTGTATAACGTACCACAAAATATGCCCCTTTGCAGTAATCATGGCACCTTTCATCATTCTCCATGTGTCGTTGCTAAAGTGGTTGTCGAAGTCCTATTTGTCAAAGGCTGTCCCAAAGAGCAAGTTTAGTCGGAGGTCTGGCACATGTCAAACATCCTTCAGCGTTTTTGTGCAGCCGACGTTTGTCTGAATCTGAACATCGCCAATTCATACGATCTTGCAGGAACTTGTATTCCCCATCTTCACGATATCTAAGTCTCCTGCTTTGTAGTTGGTGAAGAAGTCTCTTTGAGGAGTGGCGTGGAAGGATGTCGTTATATCAACCACCCAATTGATGTCCTGGTTGGAAATGTGAAGGCATGTCTCTTTTTGGACATAGCAAATGGCCACTTCTCTGGTACAAGTGACTAATGCTTCTCCATCCTTGGTCTTCTGTTGAGAACCATTTTGACCTTGTTCTCGTAACAGCTTCTGGCAGTTCTTCTTCGTGTGGCCCTCCATGCCACAATGGTAACACATGTAGGCAGGCCTCCTCCTGGCTGTGGACCTACCACGGCTCTTGCTCTTGCCTTTGCCCCAGCTTCGACCACCTTCTTGTTGTCTTCCTCGAGTCTCTGTCATGAGGGCATGCGTTTGGTCGGTACTTGCTTCTTTTCTCTTGGCCTCCTCGTTGAAGAGAGCATCCTTAACCATAGACATAGTAAGTTTGCCATTTGGGGCCGACTTGCTGAGAGAGACCACCAACGTCTCCCAGTTGTCTGGAAGAGAACTGCGAAGGAGAAGAGCTTGCTCTTCATCCACAAGCCGTAACTCCACTGTAGATAGCAGATTCACCAGGATCTGGAACTCGCTCGTATGCTTGGCAACGGAAGTTCCACTCCGTAGCTTCAAATTTACTAATTGCCTCATTAACAAGGCTTTGTTTCGAGCGGTCTTGGCTTGGTACATGTCCTCTAGCATTTTCCACAGGGCATATGCGTCCGTCTCCTGCGCAACATGGTGGAAGACGCTGTGATCGATCCATTGTCGGATTTGACGGATCATCTTTCGATTCATCTTCTTCCATTCAGCTTCTTTGGTAGATTCTGGCTTTACTCCTTTGACATCTAATGGGTCAAATAAATCTTTACAACTGAGGAGATCCTCCATTCGAGGTCTCCACAGTGTGTAATTTATTACCGTCAGCTTGACCATATCTCCCAATGAGGATGATTCTTCCATTGACATTTTGAAGAGGAAAAAATATAATGGTAAAAAAAATTCCCCTCCCCAAAAAAAATTTCACTTTTTTTCTCTCTCTCATAGATCACCTAGGCTCTGATACCACTTGTTGTGATTCTCACTGATAACTATAATACTTATTGATTACAGTAAAACAGTAAAAAGTACTGATCACGGTAAAACAGTAAAAATTGGAGAGTAAAAAGGACATCACTACTTCTCATTGGAAATAACTTTACACACTCTAAGGTAAATACCAAAAAAACTCAATACAACTTTTACCTCTCTGGGGTAACTTCCATCTCTGGGGTAATTTTCTCTCACTGGAGAAATCCCTCACTTTTACCTCTCTGGGTTTCCTCCTCACTCTTTCTCTTGAAGATGAGATTGTGCTTTGGGACGATATAAACTCATCTGATGGAAGTTCTATTTATAGGATTCACAATCCATCCCAAAACGTCATAAGTGATGTTTATGTTGGTAGCAACGATCTGTGAACTTTGTGTTTGATGATAACAAACGTGTGTGAATGTTTTAACGTGTGCGTTAAGTGTTTCAGGAACAGCGAACGTGTGAGTAATTCACGGAAGGACTTGATCAATGTGCAAAGGGGAAAAGGAGAGAGCCTAGCTTGGGTTAACTCATATCTATTGGAGTAAAACCCTAATCCATTTTACCGTAACCTAACCCAAGTGGGCGTCCAAAAAATCATGTTCAATAAAAAAAATAACCCTCGACCTGTTATCAATATACTAAGGGCTGCCGAATTCCTCTCTTTAAAAAACCCCACAGGGTTTTGTTTTTCATAGTTTTTTTTGAAGCTCTGTGTTTTTTTGGGCCGGCCAATAAAAACCCCATCAAAATTAGTAGATAGCGGCAACCCTTCATATATCAATTCCCAAGAGCAGCCGAAACCCTCTCTCATCTTGAAAATATCAAAAATTAGCCAAGGCCGCATGTTCCCTTTTGTAAACCCTAATGCCGAAATTTGCAAACAGCAGGGTCAGCCGCAACATTAAAAAGGAGCAGCAAGGGCACATTTTTTAAGGGTTCTTTTTTTTCTGAAGAGTGCCTCGGCCAATAATCAAAAGAGGGTGTGTGATTGAAGGGCGCAGCCGCACAAATTGGGGAGATAGCTTGCGCACGTTTTTTTTTGTACGGGAACAATTTTAGTGCAAGGCCGGCCAAAGCTTTGAGGAATTATTTTTTGAGAAAGCTGAAATTGTTGACTCCCTACCACTCACCAATGACAAAGCAAACAAGGTGAGTTTCGTTTCTTTTAAATAATTTAACACTTGTTTTGATTGTGCAGTCACACAGTGAAAGCACCTTGTGCAAGCTGATGTAATCCACATTACAAGCACTTGCCATTATCAATGCCCGAGTACGGACAAAGGCAAACATAAGTGCCATAGAGAGAAATTAATTTTGAAGGGAGCCGCACTGTGTCTTCAAAACAAATCAAGAGATCCTGCCTGCCGAATTATTTGAAGTGCTCATGTGCTTGAGCCGTAAACTTTGATTACCCATCATCCTGCCGCACACATCAAAAGGGATTCAGAGCCAGCCAATAATTTGCAACCTCTAATAGCCTCTTGTTCTTTTATATGATCTCATAGTCTTTGGTTTTTTATTTTGCAGGCAACTAAAGTGCATCAAGCCTAGGCCGAAATCTTTGAGGAGCCACTTATATTTGGACGCATAAACAAAGGAGGGGATCAAGATTATTTGAAGGAGCTCTCAACAACAAGTGCCGCAACTTGAGTTGCACGAGAGACGAGAGACGTGACATCTACATCTACGTCAGACGAGATCTGACACGCGCTGAACGACAGAGACGACACACCATTACTAAGCATTTCTAAAACTCTATTTATTTATCTTTGTATTGGTGTAGCGACCTCTAGGAGAAACTTTACCTTTTGTGTTACTTTTTGGGGACCTGACGACTTTGGGAGTTGTCACGGAGGGAGAGCATCTGACTAGATTGAGAGTGTAGAGCACGTGGTGTGCGTACGAGCTAGGTGAGAGTAGATTTGGGATCTTGACTTATTGTAGATGTACAGGATTACACATCTATCTAGTATTTTCTTTCGGGGGCGGGAGTAGGTCATGGGGACGACCGAACCAGGGTATATCTTTGCGTACTCTGGGATTGCTATTTTATTGCCATGTCTGTACTTATAACTGCATCGGATTTCTCATGGGTTGCACGAGAATTTTTATTAGCCTATTCACCCCCCTCCCCTCTAGGCTAGGATCCAGATCCAACAAGTGGTATCAGAGCAGGTTTAGAGGATCTAGTCTAGATTTTTTAATAACCATGAATATATCTGATTGTGCATTTGCTGAAGGTCAGTCTATAGCCCGTCCCCCTAAGTTTAACGGTGTAGACTTTGCACATTGGAAGGCTAGGATGAAAATCTATTTAGTGTCTGTTGATTATGATGTGTGGCATATTGTTGAAAATGGTTATAGTCTACCCACTATTAAAATTGAAGACACTTTTATGATTAAGCTTAAAGACAAGTGGGATTTAGCTGATAAGAAACTTTATACTCTTAATGGTATAGCTATGAATGCGCTTATATGCTCTTTTGATAAATCTGAGTTTAATCGTATCTCACATTGTCTAACTGCGCAGGAAATCTGGCATACTCTGGAGGTGACACACGAGGGAACATCGCAAGTAAAGGAATCCAGACTTGCGTTGCTGAGCACTGAATATGAGAGCTTCCGCATGCTACCAACAGAATCTGTGAAAGAGATGTTTGCGAGGTTCACTGATATCGTCTTTAAATCCCGTTCCCTCGGTAAGCCATACTCTAGCCATGGACATGTACGAAAGATCTTAAGGGGGCTACCAAGCTTGTTCAGGCCTTAAGTCACCACTATTCAAGAAGCTAAGGACTTGTCAACAATGAAAGTGGAGGACTTGATAGGCAACCTAATGTCACACGATCTTGAGTTGTAGAGTATAGAAGCTAGAGAGAAACCTGAAGAGAAGACCAAAGCTTCCACACCATTAGCACTTCAAGCTAACGACGACGATCTTGATAAAGAGCAAGCCCTAATGGTCAGAAACTTCAGGAGATACTTTCAGACTGATCAAGGAATAGCTGAGATGGGAAAAAGGTTCATTTGTTCTAATAATTCTAATTTTGGTAGAAATTCCTATGATCAGAAAGCTATTAATAGAAGTGAATGTTTTAAATGCAGGAAGAAAGGGCACCACATAAAAGATTGCCCATAACAACATACAGCTCAAGTTGCAAAAGGAAAAACGAAAGTGCTGACGTGGGACATGGATAGTGAAGCTGAGGAGGAGGATGAGGAACATGAAGCCCACTCCTGCATGGCATTGATGGCCAAACACAATGATGTAGAATCTCCCACTAAAGCTGAACTTTTAGAAATCTGTAAAGGAATGCAACATAGAATTGATGAGCTAGAAGCTGATGTGGAATGTTATAGGAATGATAATTTTGATATGCAACAAACTGAGTATGACATGTCTATAGAAATGAAAAATATTAAACAAGAGCTTGTTGCATGCAAATCTACCATTACTATGTTAGAAAAAGAGAAAGCTATCTTGTCTGAAAAAACTGATTGTCTTTCATGTCCCTCTTTATTAAAAGATATTAGCATGTATAAGTTAGATAAGATAAAGCTTGAAGTTGAAAATGAATTGCTCTCTGAAAAGATTAACATGCTAAATCTTGAACTCAAAGAAAAAATAAGGGATTTTGTAAAGAAAGAAGAGGAAAACAAGCAAGCTTTCATTAGTAAATGCACTTTGCTTGTGGATGAAAACGATACCTTGAAATCCAAAGTCACCACCCTAGAATTGTCATTAAAGAGTTTTTCCATTGGAAAACAAAATTTGTACATTATTCTTGGAAATCAATTTTATGGCAATAATAGGCGAGGACTAGGATATGGTTCTAAAAATGTTGAAAAATCAAATTATAGAAAAGTTCACATTGAAACAACAAAAGTTGGAAATTGTCATGCAAAGTGCTTTACATGTGGATGCGTTGGTCATACTTCATATCATTGCAAATATAGGAACAAAAATATTAAGTTCAAACAAATATGGATTCCTAAATCTTTGATGACTAACGTGAGTGGACCTTGTTGGATTCCAAGGTCACACACGACATCTCTTTTGTAAGTGGATGGAAATTTGTCAAGGACCGATAAATTGAATGTCTCATTACTTTTTAGCTCCTTAGTCAAACGGTGACGCGAAGGTATATTTTTTTCTCTTTGAACTTAATGCATACCTTCATAGCTTTTTGTGTGCGTGACTTTTCTTTGTTTGTGTGCTAGTAGTTGCATTGCTATGTGTGCATGATTTTTGTTTGTTTGTGTGATTGCATCTCATGTTTGCTTTAGTACTTCATGCATTTAAAAAAAATTGGTGCTTAAATGTGTATCTTTTCTCTTTGATTCATTATTGAAATATGCACAAATGATTTTCATATCTATGTAGACATTGGTGTATTATTACTTCTGCCACATGCGCATGTTCATCTTTCTAAATATTCATGGCATGTTCAATGACTGAGAATAACTTGATTTCTACACCACCTATTTCACTTCCACATGTATTATTATTGTTGCACATTTGGAGATATCGTTTATGAAGTATAGAAAGTGGATGTAGGAGGAAAACTTAACTGAAAATCTAAGGGATATGATATACCTTGCCATGGATAAAAATTGAGCAAAAGAAATTGATGTTATAATTATTTTTAAAAAAATGTGAAAATAAAGAAGGTTAATTGCTCCGTATGAAAAATCGATACAATCCTTGGAAACGGCATTACCCACGAGTATCCAACATAAGCTGTATGGGTAAACTTTGGTGTATTTACTCGTCAAGCAATATCACCCCCGCATCTAAGAGTCCTTGTAGGCTATGTTTTTGGGGTGTGATACCTTGAACTCATTTTTAATGAGGTGGGAAAAATCAATCCTATGTGATAGAATGTTATTTGGAAAATGTGGATTGGTTTTGGTTGACTTTATTAAATGATTCTCCCTCATGTGCTTCAATTTTAATCATCACACTTTACACGTTGGTGTCGAAATCTTAGTTGTTTAATTTCATTGGATTTTGACATGATAATTCTATGATTGTATGCATGCAATTGTTGGTAATGGTTAATAATACTCAGCTTTTGCATGGTATATATTTTTGACTTCGTGCTTCGACTTTTGATCATAACAAAGGAGGAGAAAAATTGGGAAAGATTTGATCTTAATGCTCGTGAAAATATGATTGTTTGATTAAGGGGGAGCATTAATGAATATTGGGAAAGCACAAAAATAGGGGGAGCATGCTTATTGCTAAACTTTACACATTATTGTTCGCACATCATTTCATCCTATTGCATGTCACCCACTATCGCCACACTCTCACACACACTATTTGAAACTTTATTGTGCAAATCTTATACTTGGTTTGTCATCATCAAAAGGGGGAGATTGTTGGTAGCAACGATCTGTGAACTTCGTGTTTGATGATAACAAATGTGTGTGAATGTTTTAACGTGTGCGTTAAGTGTTTCAGGAACGACGAACGTGTGAGTAATTCACGGAAGGACTTGATCAATGTGCAAAGGGGAAAAGGAGAGAACCTAGCTTGGTGTAGGATCCTATCATAACAACGACGTTAGGATCGAATAATAAAGTAGAGACTTACGTTTGCGTACGCGGCACCGTAATCTCTGAACTTTGCCCTCGGATTCGCCACAACGGTCGATACTTCGTCACGGAGGATCGAAGCAGAGTTTCACCGTCTAAATCTCTTTTTAGAAGAGGATTTTAATGGAAGGGAGAAGAAGAACATAAGATGCCTTTTGCAAACTTATGGCATGGAAAGTGTGGTTTGAATGCCTTACCCTTGGGTCCTATTTATAGGCTTTAGGGGTAGTTATTGTAGAAAATAACTAAATATAAGCTTATTAGCCTATATTAGCACATTCATTTATCCTCTTCTTCATTCACTTATCAAGTGCATTTATGCACTTATAAAGTGACTTTTTTCACTTATTGAGTGGCTTTTTCCACTTATCGAGTGGTCCTTTTCACACGAGAAAAGGTTCCCTTCGTGCACGCTTTCGTGCACGCGACATTTGAGGTCCGTATACCCTCATACATCCCCTCATGGGTGTATTTATTTCGTTCATATCCAACATCTCCCACTCACACTTGAGGGGATTGTAAGGAAACATATTTCCTTTAACTCTTCTGTTTATCATACCGAGAAATAGGCCGTGTGACCGTCATGCGCATAGAGTCCACTGTTGTGCACTTGTTAGAGATACACAACACCCCTCGAGGTGCAAAGTTGAGTAGATCAACGCATGCTTTACCCTAGATTATTTCTTCACATTTCTTATACTTTATATTCAACAATTGAATCCCATCTGGATTACAATTGGCTGGCCAGCTTTGAATCTCTAAAGTCCAAATGTGAATATGAAATTAATCTTCCTCTTCTTGCGATCCTTTTGATCTTGACTTGACTTGCTTTTCTAACATGCCCCGCCGGACCGAATTGACCATAGTCCATAAGCAACATGCTAAGATAGCAATCACCCAGTCAAATCTAAAGGAACCAATTAGAGTCCATAAGGGTAACGAGTTAAGACCCATGTGGTCTTTGGGTCTCACATAATAGTAAACACAATTACTATTCTAACCCAATGGTCAAAATGCATACATAGTATGAATACGTATTACAACATCACTCCTTTCCAAGGGAGCGTATGTCTTAATGATGTTGTAAGGATGATGATCAGACACCACAATGTCTGATTTTGAGTCCCTTTTACTACTCAAATAAACTTCTGGACCCACATCCCGTATAAGACAGATAGGATTTAAGAATCCTATTAGATCTTTTGTAAGCATCCATATGATGCAGATCTTTCATACGACCATTTTGTTTAAGTCATGACTCTAAATCATCCGTCTGATGATTTTGACTTTAAACAGGTCTCATCTTTATTTTATCCGTCTGATATAATAAAGGCGGTTGCTCATGTGAGAGAGCCAACCTCAATCTGTCCGACATACTAAAAAATCAGCTGAGATTTAAAATGTACACAAACATTTTCAAGAAAGTCATATGCAATATTGAAAAGAACTTATTCTTTTATTAAATTTGATCCTTTATAGACATGGGAATTTACTTTGGTACAACTCAGCTCTTACGCAATCCTTGAGATAATAAGTGTTTGTAAAACACATCTCTGGGGATCGCCTTCGTAAGCAGATCCGCTATCATCTCATGTGTAGATATGTACCTTATGTCTACCTTCTTGGTCTTGTCATAGTCTTTTGCAAATTTATAGCGGATATCAATGTGTTTGGTCTTACAATGGAATTTTGGATCTTTGACATATGCTATAGATGCTTGACTGTCACTGTGTATAGGAATAGCACCTGAGTCACTTGCATCAATTAGCCTGTCTAAGAATTTCCTAAGCCAAACAGCCTCTTGGACTGCCATGCTAAATGCTACAAACTCAGCTTCCATGGTTGAAAGTGCGATGCAGGATTGTTTCTTGCTACTCCAGGATATTGCACCAGATCCGAGTAGAAAAACATATCCTGAGGTCGATCGTCGCTCATCGAGATCACCCGCCCAATCAGCATCAGTGTAGCCTTCGAGCCTCAAGGCATCTCCTTGATAGCATAAAGCATAGTCTGCAGTTCCCTTAAGATACCGCATTATCCTCTTAACCGCTTTCCAGGGTACTTGCCCTGGGTTGGATTGGTAACGACTTACCATTCCAACGGCAAAACAAATGTCCGGTCTTATACACATCATAGCGTACATAAGACTACCAACTGTACTGGAATATGGAACTTTTTCCATAATTTCCTTTTCCTTTTGGTTCTTTAGACATGATTTCAGACATAAATTATGGCATTTGCTTATAGGAGTATCAATTGACTTGCAGTCCTGCATATTAAAACGTTCTAGAACCTTCTTTATATAAGTCTCCTGTGAAAGAGAAAGAAGTTTCTTCGAACGATTCCTTGAAATCTTAACTCCAAGGATATATGCGGCTTCTCCCATGTCTTTCATCTCAAAAACTGATGAAAGACAAGCCTTGATATCCATCACAAAGCTCTTGTCATTTCCGGCTATTAAAATGTCATCTACATATAGAGACATAATAACGTACTTGCTCTTAATCCTCTTGATATATACGCAGTTGCCTTCATCAAGCATGGAAAAACCATTTAATAAGACAACTTCTTGAAATCGTATATACCATTGCCTCGAGGATTGTTTAAGACCATATATGGACTTACGAAGTTTACTAACCTTATGTTCGTTTCCTTCTTTTACAAACCCTGTTGGTTGTTCCATATAGATTTCCTCGTCCAATTCTCCATTGAGAAAGGCCGTCTTTACATCCATCTGATGTAATTCGAGGTCTAAGCAAGCTACCATAGCCAGAATCAGGCGAATCGAGGTAAAACGAATAACAGGTGAGAAGGTCTCTTCGTAGTCTATCCCTTCCTGTTGCGTAAAACCTTTCGCGACAAGGCGAGCTTTATATCTGTCTATAGAGCCATCAGCCTTATGCTTGATCTTGAGAACCCATTTGTTCCCAATAGCTCTACGTCCTCTGGGTAAGTCAACTAAGTCCCAGACTTGGTTAACTTTCATGGATTCCAACTCTTCCTTCATCGCTTCCATCCATTTGTCTTTCGCAGGGCATGATACGGCCTGTTTGAAAGTAGCAGGCTCGTCATTATCTTGTAGTAAAGTCATAAAGGTTTGCGGAAATTCATCCTCAAATCTTAGAGGAGCCAACCTTGTACGACTACTACGTCGTATTTGAGATTCTTCAAGTCCTTGTTGACTCGAATTTAGATCAATTCTAATATCACTCCCACTTGGAATGTCATTAGAAATGCTCCCACTTGGATCATTATTCCCGTATGGAATAGGATTTGCGTCATTCGTATAATCCATTGGTGAAGTTTGAAACGTATTTTCGTCTTCACCAAGAATTCTCCCACTCGAATGAGGTAATCCTTCTTGATCATTAATCTCAAATAGAGATAAGTCCTGACTTATCTCACCCTGTCTTGGAAACTCGTTTTCCAAGAAAGTGACATCCCTCGACTCAAATTCAATTAGACCTCCATTGTCTTCCTGACCAATGAAAACATAACCTTTGGAGTTTTCTGCGTATCGTATAAAGATACATTTCCTTCCCCGTGGCCCAAGTTTGCCATACTTATGGGAGGAAATATGTGCGTAGGATGCAAATCCCCAAGGTTTTAAAATGTTTAAGTCAGTAGACCTTTGGTTCCACAACTCATAAGGAGTGGAGCTAACTGATTTCGAGGGTACGCGGTTCAAGATGAAAGCGGCCGTCAATAATGCATAACCCCAAAAGGTGATTGGCAAGTTAGCTTGCGCCATCATTGAACGGACCATTTCCATTAAAGTCATATTCCTCCTTTCAGCAACACCATTTTGTTGAGGAGTATAAGGCATAGTTACCTGATGTACTATGCCCTTTTCATCACAAAGTTCCTTAAAACTTGTTGATTGATATTCACCGCCCCTATCGGTTCGCAAGACCTTAATCTTGCGATCTAATTGATTCTCCACTAAACTCATATAGTTTTTAAAACAGGTTAATGCTTCACTTTTGTGGGAGATCAAATAGATATGTCCGAATCGGGTGAAATCATCAATAAAAGTGATGAAATAGGACTTCCCGTGTCTTGTCTTGACATTCATCGGACCACATATGTCCGAATGGATGAGCTGTAATGGAACCTCGGCCCTTGTGCCGGTTCCAAACGGCTTGCGACAAGATTTCCCCACAAGGCAATGTTCGCAAGTCGACATTTCGACCTTTGAAACATTTGATAGAAGGCCACTTTTGGCAAGTCTATCCGTTCGTGTTGGTCCAATATGACCAAGCCTTGTGTGCCAACAAATTATATCAGACTCATAAGTCGAAGAATTTGTAACAAGGAAATTTTCATTACAAAATGAAGAGTCATACATTGTATTTAATACAATAAATCCATTGAATACATACCCAGTGCCAATTAAGGAATTATTACAAAACAAGTCCACTTTACAATTATGAAAAAATCAGCTATACCCAAGACCCATTAACATGACCACAGATATTATATTCCTTCGAATATCTGGAGCGAAGAGAACATCATGTAGTAGGAGAGTGCGGCCGTTGTCCAAGACTAGCTTGCAAGTCCCAACGCCTTTCACTTCAACACGTGTGTTGTTTCCTACATAGATCCACTTCGTTCCTTGGGGTATCCGGTGATACTCCACGAAGGACCGTCTGTCCCTTGCTATGTGGTCGGTGGCACCTGAATCAATTATCCAAAATGGATTAGATTCTACAAGAAATATTGAACTAGAAACACATATGTAACTAGTATTACAAGTTACCTCGTCTCTTCCACTCGTACACGAACGAGCATAGTGACCGAGCTTGTTGCACTTGAAGCACTTGATCTTCTTCAAGTCTTTCTTCTTGTGCCATTTCTTTTGTCCACCCTTATATTTAGGTTTCTTGGTAGACTCAGGTTGCTTATCACGTTCGTTAGTAAACTTCGAACGATCTTTCCGTTTCTTTCCCCCGTGTGAGGAACTAGCAACCATGTGCACTTCTGCACTTGGCTTGGCGGCCGCAAGCCGCTCTTCCTCTAACTCGAGGTGCTTAGAAACGTCGCTGAAGTTCTTGATGCTCTCATTGTGAGTGAGATGCATCTTCATTTGGTCCCACCCATTTGGTAGGGAATGTATGACTGCTTGGATTTGTTGCTCATCAGTGAGCACATGACCTGCATCCTTTAACTCTGAGATAAGATTCGCCATATGTCGTAGATGTTTCCCCATGGAATGATCTGGACGTTTCTTGTATGAATCAAATCTTATAGTTAAGGCGCGGAGTTTAGACACCGATGTGCCACCAAACTTCTCCTCAAGCTTGGACCATATGTCCATGGCTAAGTCATGTTCTCGGAAATTGCGCATTATGTCATCGGCCATACTGCTCAATAACGTAATGCGGGCTATCTTGTTCTTCCGAGACCAAGCATCAAAAGCTTCCTTGTCTCGTCTGTGTTGGGCCGTAGTGCCCAACTCGGGTTCAATCATTACGTTCTTTAGAGTTTCGAGCACTTCTTGCTCCTCTAGAACGTATTGTATCTTGATGGACCATAGTTTGTAATTATCGCCGTTGAGTTTTTCACCTCTGTTTAACTCAGCGACGATATTATTTGAAGCGGAAGACATTTTACTTTTAAAATGCTGCAAAAGACACAAAAAACCGAAGGTTCGATCAAAAATCATTGTATAAAATTCTTATACACATAGTCATCATACATTTTTATGATTCATTAGTCTCGGCCAGCGGACCGACCAGGGAAATGGCTAGGTCATGGTTCACTACCCCTAGACAGAGCTGAGGTGTCCCACAAACTAGTCCAAAAGACCACTGGTCGAATCATGATCCATTGAGATACTGAATCAATCGAATGTGAAATTTCAGACTAGTTTAATATCACTCCCACTTGGAAAAAAACCCACTTGGAATGATATTATTATATTTGATAAGTTACTTTCGAAAAATATTGAAGATGTTGCTCTAGAATCGGAAAGGTCTCTACGATTCCAATCACCATCTAGAACAACTTTCAATATTTCCCCCTCACTTATCAAATGATAGTACTCTTATAGTACTTCGCAGCGGAAAAGCGTTTTTGAAAACGTATTTTTTCAAAAAAAATATTTTGCAAACGTATTTTGAAAACGTATTTTTCAAATGCAAAAAAAGATATATTTCAACTTAGTACCCTTATGATACTAGCGAAAT
This sequence comes from Scilla litardierei, assembly GCA_030789695.1. Classification (NCBI taxonomy): domain Eukaryota; kingdom Viridiplantae; phylum Streptophyta; class Magnoliopsida; order Asparagales; family Asparagaceae; genus Scilla; species Scilla litardierei. Next base: position 491,070,766 of record CM061142.1, on the reverse strand, counting down.
AAACGGTAATCCCTGGCCATTGCCGGGATGAGCCATCGCCGTGCCAAGGCCGGATCCCCCCTTTGGGGATTTTTCTGCAAGTCATCGTCGCCGGCTCCCATATGGATCCATGCGCTCTCCCCCTGTAGGAGAATATTGCCGTAGACGACTGCCGTCGGCCCCGTATGGACCGGCCATCGGCCCCATATGGACCGATCATGTATGTCACATTCATGCAAGCTCTCCCCCCCAGCAAATACAGGGTCAACCGAGGCTCGACCGGGGCTCGGCACTGGCCGAGGCCGGCCAATGCCGGCCAAAAGTTCCACACTGGTCGGCCAGGGCCTCTGCCCTGGCCCCCCGGCCAGGGCCTCTGCCCTGGCCGAGGCCGGCCAGGGCCGGCCAATGCCTGGCCCTGGCCTCTGCCAGGGCCGGCAGGGCCCTGGCCCCTGACCAGGGCCGGCCATGCCCTGGCCTAAGGCCAGGGCGCCGGCCCTGGCCTCTGCCATGGCCGGCCTGGCCCTGGCAGAGGCCAGGGCGCTGGCCCTGGCCTCAGCCAGGGCCGGCCGGGCCCTGGCCTCAGCCAGGGCCGGCCGGGCCCTGGCTGGGCCCTGGCTCCCAGCCAGGGCCGGCCGGGCCCTGGCTGGGCCCTGGCTCCCAGCCAGGGCCGGCCGGGCCCTGGCCTGGCCGCTGCCAGGGCCCCCTGGCCCTGGCCGGCCAGAGCCGGCCAGGCCCTGGCCGGGGCCGGCCATGGCCCTTTGGCCTTGGCCGGCCACCCCCTTGTATGGGGTTGGCCGCTCACCCCCGCCGGAGGGATGGTCGTGGTGGTTATTGGCCGTAGACAACCCCCTCCGCATGGGGAGGGGGGTGTATTGCCTTCATAGCCCATTTGTCCATGGTGATCATGCACCAAATTTCATCTTCTCCGATGAGAATAACCACCACCTTCTTCTCCGATGAAACACCCGTTCGTCGAGAAAGTAGTTATCCTTCAATGGCCATGTGCCAAAATGAAAAAAATAACATACTTCAAAGTTCGTAAACTACACGCTCCACATGAAGAGAGCACCCATTCCCTTTTGAATGGAGACTCGGCATCCATGAAGAGTGCGAGTTTGGCGATATGAACGGTCGGTTCTTCCCGTCACGGAGAGTTCATGCCATATCCGTAATGACAGAAGACCCGAACGTGAAAAGAACAACCGCTGCGTTCTCTCCGTCACGAAGCGTTCCTACCATATCCATAATGGTAGGATACCCATTCGTGAAAAAGACAACGCCTCGTTCATCGGTTCGACGGGGCGACGGTTTGACCGGGGCGAACCCATATGGCTCCGATACCAATGTAGGATCCTGTCAAAACAACGACGTTAGGATCGAATAATAAAGTAGAGACTTACGTTTGTGTACGCGGCACCGTAATCTCTGAACTTTGCCCTCGGATTCGCCACAACGGTCGATACTTCGTCACGGAGGATCTAAGCAGAGTTTCACCGTCTAAATATCTATTTAGAAGAGGATTTTAATGGAAGGGAGAAGAAGAACATAAGATGCCTTATGCAAACTTATGGCATGGAAAGTGTGGTTTGAATGCCTTACCCTTGGGTCCTATTTATGGGCTTTAGGGGTAGTTATTGTAGGAAATAACTAAATATAAGCTTATTAGCGTATATTAGCACATTTATTTATCATCTTCTTCATTCACTTATCAAGTGCCTTTATGCACTTATAAAGTGACTTTTTCCACTTATCGAGTGTCTTTTTCCACTTATCGAATGGTCCTTTTCACACGAGAAAAGGTTCCCTTCGTGCACGCTTTCGTGCACGCGACATCTGAGGTCCGTATACCCTCATACATCCCCTCATGGGTGTATTTATGTCGTCCATATCCAACACTTGGGTTAACTCATATCTATTGGAGTAAAACCCTAATCCATTTTGCCGTAACCTAACCCAAGTGGGCGTCCAAAAAATCCTGTTCAATAAAAAAAATAACCCTCGGCCTGTTATCAATATACTAAGGGCTGCCGAATTCCTCTCTTTAAAACCCCCCACAGGGTTTTGTTTGTCAAAGTTTTTTTTGAAGCCCTGTGTTTTTTTTTTCGAGCCGGCCTATAAAAACCCCATCAAAATTAGTAGATAGCCGCAACCCTTCATATATCAATTCCCAAGAGCCGCCGAAACCCTCTCTCATCCTGAAAATATCCAAAATTAGCCAAGGCCGCATGTTCCCTTTTGTAAACCCTAATGCCGAAATTTGCAAACAGCAGGGTCAGCCGCAACATTAAAAAGGAGCAGCAAGGACACATTTTTTAAGGGTTCTTTTTTTCTGAAGAGTGCCTCGGCCAATAATCAAAAGAGGGTGTGTGATTGAAGGGCGCAGCCGCACAAATTGGGGAGATAGCTTGCGCACGTTTTTTTGTACAGGAACAATTGTAGTGCAAGGCCGGCCAAAGCTTTGAGGAATTATTTTTTGAGGAAGCCGAAATTGTTGACTCCCTACCACTCACCAATGACAAAGCAAACAAGGTGAGTTTCGTTTCTTTTAAATAATTTAACACTTGTTTTGATTGTGCAGGCACACAGTGAAAGCACCTTGTGCAAGCTGATGTAATCCACATTACAAGCACTTGCCATCATCAATGCCCGAGTACGGACAAAGGCAAACATAAGTGCCATAGAGAGAAATTAATTTTGAAGGGAGCCGCACTGTGTCTTCAAAACAAATCAAGAGATCCTTCCTGCCGAATTATTTGAAGTGCCCATGTGCTTGAGCCGCAAACTTTGATTACCCATCATCCTGCCGCACACATCAAAAGGGATTCAGAGCCAGCCAATAATTTGCAACCTCTAATAGCCTCTTGTTCTTTTATATGATCTCATAGTCTTTGGTTTTTTATTTTGCAGGCAACTAAAGTGCATCAAGCCTAGGCCGAAATCTTTGAGGAGCCACTTATATTTGGACGCATAAACAAAGGAGGGGATCAAGATTATTTGAAGGAGCTCTCAACAACAAGTGCCGCAACTTGAGTTGCACGATAGACGAGAGACGTGACATCTACATCTACGTCAGACGAGATCTGACACGCGCTGAACGACAGAGACGACACACCATTACTGAGCATTTCTAAAACTCTATTTACTTATCTTTGTATTGGTGTAGCGACCTCTAGGGGAAACTTTACCTTTTGTGTTACTTTTTGGGGACCTGACGACTTTGGGAGTTGTCACGGAGGGAGAGCATCTGACTAGATTGAGAGTGTAGAGCACGTGGTGTGCGTACGAGCTAGGTGAGAGTAGATTTGGGATCTTGACTCATTGTAGCTGTACAAGATTACACATCTATCTAGTATTTGCTTTCGGGTGCTGGAGTAGGTCGTGGGGACAACCGAACCAGGGTATATCTGTGCGTACTCTGTGATTGCTATTTTATTGTCATGTCTGTACTTATAACTGCGTGGGATTTCTCGTGGGTTGCACGAGAATTTTTATTGGACTATTCACACACACACACACACACTCACATCACATACCCCCCCCCCCCCCCCCCCCCCCCCCCCCCCCCCTCTTCTAGGTTAGGATCCAGATCCAACAGTTTATGCATAAGTTAGGTAGGTGGGAATGGAAGAAAAAACTTGCTGCTCATTTGGCAGCTGGAATAAGTGCAGCCCATGTGGGCTTAGCCCAACATTATATGTGCAACTCATAACCAAAACATCTGAAAATAAACATAATAGCTCAACTGATGTCGGATGGGTAAAAAAAACAAGTTCCTCAGGCATGAGTTCATCTCATCCAAAGAATGCACATGAAAATAGTTATTCTCTATCAAGTTCTTCATCAATTGTTGCGTCCGAGATCTTCCAATGTTTACGATGACTCTATGCTCAGGTCATGCATTATATGTGGTTTTCACGATGCATAGCAATGTTCATCCCTATTTTTAACATGTTCAAAATTTCTTCTGGCCACACTTGAGCTATCAACATATCTGTCAACAATTCAGTTTCATGCCCTTGTACTCTTCTTGCAAACGAGTGTCCCTCCAGATTCTTTGATGATGATGATGATTGTGTGTTCCATAACACAACCGTTATTTGCCATTCATCCATGGTTGGCAACTTTATACCTTTCAAGCTGAGTAGACAGCCAGACTGTTTAGTTCAGTGAGAAGCCCGACTATTCCCCTTGTGTTTTTTGGATGCTTCATGATAACGTCCACTTCATCCACTTCATTCACATTCTGTGAATCTCTAACCTCACAATAACAATCTTGTTTACATTTTCAACATGTTGGACCAGTCAGATATGGTATTGGTTGTGAAAGCAAGTGTAGTCTATTATAATCGCTCCTCCTACGCTCCTGTGATCCTGCTGACGAATGGAATAATACAGTCTGTCAAATCCTTAAAAATTGTTGAAATACATGTGTGCAGTTCTGTGACCTCTATTTTATTCGGGACATTTTAGCCGAACTAAAAGAAAGATGCCCGACGAGTAGCAGCAACGCCAATCATGACTAGGTTTTTTGGGGGAAAAAAAATTGAAATGCGTGGTTTAACCTTAACCTTGGGGATTTCTTCAATCAGAAAGGCTACTTAAACTAGGAACATGTGTCCACTTCTCTTCTCCTTTACGTTATCTTCCCATGCTGGATTCCGTGTCATTTCCAAACACTTCAGCCAAAGCATTGTGATTATGACTCATAATCACAAATTAAGCCTTCATTTAAATAGTATATTAACCCAGGAAATGTGGCCAATTAAGCATTGGGCTGGCCCAATGAACTTTACTCGTACGACTGGGCCGAGAGCCCAGGGACCGAGAGGAGCCGCCCTCTTCGGCCCAGCCGCTTCAAGACCAGCAAGTGAGAGGGAGGCTCACCTAATTTGAAACACCCGACGCGACTATTAATCCGCACCGAGCACGGTGACCTCTATCAATAGAGGCATTCATGTCCATTTATTAGGCCCTCCAAAAAGACAGGAGCCCCGGGTCAAACATAATAAAACGCCTTCAATACTCGGACACCCACCTCGAGAAATGCTCTCAAGGAGACCATCGTCTATAAATAACTCCTTCAACGAGGAGGGACGGGACGAATCTCGAATATCTGACTCTAATGTACTCCTACACTCTCAGGTACTCCTACACTTTCAATCTGCTTCCACCAAACACATTTCTTCCTCCATATAGCTCCGGTCCGAAAACTAGATAACGTCCTCCCAACAGGTCGGAATCAGATCCAATGATCATTCTTTTGTCACGATCTGACTTTAGCATCGGAGGGGATGTGGTCGGAACCTAGATCCGACCCCCTGACAAGCTTTCTGTCTTGCAGATAGCTGAAGAGATTCTTCGGCCAAAGCTCTGTTCAGCATCCATTGCTCGGTAACGAGCATTCTTTCCTCAGAGTCTCCTTGGTCAACGTCCCAGGAGTCGCCCTTGCTTACCACATCAGCTGTGCCATTCCGACTTCCATTCATCAATACATGTGTTAAGAAAACACCTTGAAGCATCTGGCACCGTCTGTGGGAATCGAGTTAATATCCACGTCGTTAACCGCACCGAACATGACTCGTTCCACCACCAAGGGGCCCAAGAGGCACGTCACTGTTTCACCCGTCCCCAGAGTCGTCAACACCATCTTTGGCGGACACGCGTCGGGTGAGCGAACCTCCCCAGATCCGAGACCACATGCTTGGAAGGTGATGATTGCGAGCATAAGCCAAAAGAGACCAGGAAATGCCACCACACCTATCTGCTTCTCAGACGAAGATCTGATAGGGTTCGAACAACTGCATGAAGACACCGTGGTCAACAGCACCATCATCGACACAGTCGAAGTTCGGCGGCTTCTTGTCGACTTGGGAAGCTCGTGCAACATCATGTTCCTGTCGACCTTGGAGAAGACAAGATTATGAATGGACGACCTGGAGGCATGCTCCGGCCCGATTGTCGGATTCACGGGGCATGCTGTCCTGATTAAGGGGATGATCGGCCTGTCGGTAACGCTTGGGGACCCTCCTCAGTCCGTTACTGTAATGACAAAGTTCATAGTGGTGAAGATCGGATCGGCTTACAACGGGATCATCGGTCAACCTCTCCTCAACTTGGCTGGGGCCGTGGTCTCAACGCTCCATCAAATGATCAAGTTCCAAACCCCAAGAGGTGACGAAAAGGTGAAAGGCAAACAGGCTCAGTTGAGATCCTGCTACCATCTCTCCACCAGGACGTAGGGGGTCGGACAACCCGACCCGATGGATCTCCTCGACCAGAGGGGGCCCTGACAAACAATGGCATGTTTCGACCGAGGAGTCGGAGCATATCCCCGTCTCAGCCAGGGAGGGGAGGACTGTGCCCATCGGGTCGAAGCTCGATCCCTTCATGAGGGAAGATCTGATCGAGTGCATAAGGGGCAACCTAGATGTCTTCGCCTGGTCATCGGACGTCATGCCGGGCGTGGACCCCCCATGTGATCACTCACAAATTGCACATGGAACCAAACTTCAAGTCAATCAAGCAAATGAAGAGGAACATTGTGAAGGGTTTTGATGGACCCTTAGGGCGTTATTCTATGCTCATCCTATGTCAGACGGACAATAGAGGCAGAAAACGTGCAGCGAAAATACATCGTTAAACTATTTAACGAACAACCCTAAGGATTCAAGATCCTAGCCAGGACATCTGCTATCTTGAGGTGGATCTGACCACCCCAAGATAGATCTAAACAACTGCAATATGATTAAATGAAAGATTTTAAAGTACATACCCGAAATTTTGCTTGCACTGGAAAAGTGTTCCAAACCGCCTTCTGCTCCCCAAGCTAGCCGCCTCTACGCTCCTGAATCGATCCACCCGAAGCGAGCCGACACCGCACCTCTGGGTCAACCACTTGTCGACGAAGATTTCACTTGAGTGCGATCCAACGTCGTAGACTTCAGATCGAATCCAAATCCTTGTCGTCGTTTTTCTATAAAGTGAGGGAAGGAAACGGAAGAAGAGATGGGAGAATAATTTTAGTCTTGAACTGAGCGTGCTCAAAACCTTTTGGAGCTACTCAATTTCAGAGACTTCGTGCAAGTTTTTAAAGAGAGTGTTGGCCCCTATTTATATAGGGGCCGCCCCTCCCCTTTTCATCATATCCGATGTGGGACTATTTTAAAATAGGAGAATTAATTAAGTTGGTTTGCCTTTTATAAAGGCTAAACTTTAATTAATTAATTCTCCCTTGTCGTTAAGCTTTGTAATTGATACAACCTTTCAATTCGAAGAGCACTGAACGGTGAACGCATAGAAATGAACGACGACAAATTCTGACTTCGTTTGACCCCTCAAACAGTTGCTCAAAGTCGAGCAAAAAGACACAATTCAGCTGAATTTCGTAGCCGTCGCAACCCTCCTAGGGTTTCTGGACTGTGGGCCCGCAGGTGGGGCCCACTGGTCAGTTGGGCATGCCTAGTCAGATCAGGGCATAGCCCATGCCATGCCCACCTTGCAGGCTGGCTAAGACACGCCCGCCCGCTCTGCGAGCTGGCTCGCTTGCAGAGCGGTCGGGCTCACTCCCGCACGATGGGCGGGCTCAAGCCATAGCCCTCCAAGCAGGCTCTAGCCTAAGCCTGCCACTTTGGTAGGCTTGGGCTTGCCCTACCCAGTTGGGCAGGCTAGCCCAGCCCACATGGGCTGGGCTAGCCCAGTCCGACTGGGTCAGGTCTAGCTAGAACTGGGCAAAAGCCCAGTTCTGGCCTTTTGAGCCATAACTTGAGTTCTACAACTTCGTTTCAGTCGATTCCAGATTCGTTGGAAAGCATGGTTCAAATGGAACCATCCCAAAGAGCCATCTATCCATTTCTATGTGTTATATGTTTCAAAATATAAGAGCATCATTACCCTTTAGTTAAAGTTTAACCATTTAATATCTCTTTATTGGGTCGGTCAGTGGACCCATTCTCTAATGAGCACATGTGACTTGTCTCCTACTTCGCCAGGTCGAATGACTATGAGATCATCATTACCCTTTAGGGTAAGACAAAGTTACAATGGTCTGTCTGATGTGTCGATATCCTGTTCTCGACACATCTATGACCATGAACGTTTTAAGACTTAAGTTCCTATCGGTCATTCACTTCTCATAATCGAGATCTACATCTAGATATGTAATGACCTTACTTAAAGTCTAAGGAAATTATCCAAGTATATAATTCATTGAATTTATACTATGGTAATTGGTACCATTTATATATTGAACAAGAAGTTTCTTAGGATAAATTGCCTCAAGGGCATATGTCTTTCTACATCCCCCACTTGCACTTAGGCTATTTATCTCGGTATCTCATATCGCTATAGCATATCAGTCACTACGGACATTCATATGTCAAACCTAAAAGGGATCTGCGAAAACGTATCTATTATGCAGTTTTATGGAGTCTTATTATTAATACACCATTTGATCACACATGGGTGATCCTTCGAAACCGTCTTCGGATCTCATCCAACGATTTCCGTTCTTGTTTAGATAATGATTAGCATCCACAACTTGATGTAATGTTTATCATTCCTACAAGTCAATCATATTATAATCCAATTATTCTTGTGTCAATTATATCCAGAACATTAATGACACCCAGCTTTCTATATCTTTGACATAATCAAAACTCTTTTGATTTGATATCACATATAGATGGTTTTATAAGTTGGAACTTTTACTTAGTCACAAAACTGAACTAAGTAATATGCTCGCTCCCAATGACTTTGAGGACTGTCTGGTTAAATACTTCAATTTAAATTTCTAAATCTTATTTAGAATATTTATTAAGTATAACCAGCCCATTTGTGCTGAATTAATTTTAAAGTGGAAAGTACCAGTGTTAGGTTGATTTGACGAATAAGTCATATCAAGATCCGTCTATAGGAGTCTTGATGATAACTTACTCAATCAAAACTTCCTACACTGTTATTTCCTTTAACTGCATTAATATTCTTACTTGAAGTATTAAATGCAGTCCAACAGGAACTATTCTCATTGTGCGCATAATTAAGATCACATCTTATTTATACGCTCCTGGGCCTATACTCGTTACTTAGGATTAGTTAAATATGCCGACATCTCAAATTAATCTCACTAACTCAGAAGCATCCACGAAAGCTCAGGAAAAATATTCACCAACTCAAATGCCATACATAGCAAATTAAATAGCCATTCACAACAAATCATAGTACCAACCAGAGCATATATTGCCAAGATATCAACGATTTCATCCAGAATGAAAAAACTTGTCCATCACAGAAACTTTGAGTGAAATCACTCAATCATTGTTTTCAGACAAAACATCGATATATTTATTCAAAATAAAAAAGTATCGTCTGCTTCTCGATATATTCTGAAGTCCCTAGATGGCCCCAGCAGTAACGATTACTCTGATACCGACCGTGTTGGGAACTTCTTACATCCTTTGCTTCAAACACCTGTAGACAGTATACAGATGTCTTAGTTATTATACTGGTATATCATACCATGTACCAAAGCTTTATGGAAATTTATATGCTCTTAAATAAGATTTGTTCCTTAAGTAGAGGAATCACCATGCCCCTTCTTTTCTAAATGGTAGAACTTGCAGTTTATCTTCCAATGACCCATCTTCTGGCAGTGGAAGCATTCAGATTTCGACGGCGCCCCTTTGTTCTTCTTTCCCTTCTTTTCTTTTACAGGTTGAGGGGCCTGCCTCTTCTTTCCCTTGCTCTTAGGCTGGTAAGAAGGGACAGATCCGACAACCAACGTTGTTGTTGGCTTCTGCTTGAACTCCTGGAACTGCCGGAGTATGTTCAGGAGACCAGGAAGATCCACTTCAGTGCTGTTCATTATAAAACTCGTAATTAACGGGTTGAAGTCAGGAGTCAAAGATCTAAGGATTATGTCCACGATCATTTTGTTTTCGAGGACAAATCCTAGTTGGGCTGTATCCTCTATATAGCCGATCATCTTGATAACATGATCTTGCACAAGGCCCGTCGTCATCTTGGCTCCCCAAAGGTTGCAGATGGCCTCAAACCTGGTAGCTCTAGACCGCTTGACATACAATTCCCCTGCGTTCAAAAGTATGCTCTGAACATCCATATCATCGTGCTTCTTTTGCAGGTCATTGGCCATAGAGGCCAGAGTAAGGCACATGGCCTTCTCTGCATCCCTTTGGTACTGCTTGTATGCTTCCCTTTCCTTGTTGGTGGCATCCTCATCGGGCCTTTCCAAAGCGTCCTCCGTCAGTATGTAGCAAATCCTAGCTAGCGAGAGAACCAGCTTTATGTTCCTCAGCCAGTCTTTGTAGTTCGTCCCATCTAGCACGTTCTTCTAAATTATGATTTTAATCCAGACTCCATACTGCATTATTAAGAGAAATTGAATTAGCGTATGTTCTTGTATAGTTTAAGAGGGTTTTTATTAAACTATATTCTCCCACTATTTTTAAAGAATTTTAAGCCGTAATAATAAACAATTTATTATAATTAAAAATTTGTGGGAGAGGGATCCAACCACCCTGAGTCTCACAACCTTGAGTGTGCTCAACAAGTTATTTGACTCTGCAATCGGTAGATGAACTCTTCATAAGTCATATCATATATGACTCCCTATCATTTTACCCCTAGCCACTTACGATCATGAGTGTGCTCATCCAAATCATAATGGCTAGCCTAGTCAGACCCTTGTTTTCGTGTCTAGCTTAACTTGCACCGGCGCTCAGTGTATTCACGACAGGACGGTTTGGGTCAAGGCTAGACTACATCATATGTAATAAGAAGTTGGTTCTATAAGGTTGCCTTGTCACAGCTTGAGTGTGCTCAAAAAACTGTAACATGGATCATATAGTTGCTAAACTCTAAAACAAGGAGGGCTACATTTTATCTTGAAAAAGTTTATTAACGTACTAGACTTAGGTATAGTTGAGGGTGTCATATAATCATGATTCGCGTCATTGCGGTCCAGCGGACACGGCCAGGGAATTGACTAAGCCAGGATCACTTACCTCCAGTCTAGCTCGGGTGATCCAACAAACTTAGCCAAGCACGTTGACCTGATTATGGTCCATTGAATGAAACTTATCATTTATATATGTGTGCCATCAACGAAAAGCTTTTATTAGAACTAGTTAATCCTATCAACTAGTGGAATCCTTAATATTCAAAATTTATTAGGATTCGTTAATAACTTTTATTAAGTCCTTATCAACTATAAGGTTTCATTTGTTTTAACGTGCTATCCTAATCGTTATTAGGATTTAATAAATACAAATTACAACACTTTAAAGTGTAGCCTTTAATGAAAATTATTATTATTACGATTAAAATAATAATCGTCGTCAAAAGGAGCTACCCTAATCAGGAATTAGGTATTTAAAAGTTGTAACAGTTTATTAAATAGCATGTTATAAAAAATTCATCGCATAAATTTTAAAGGAGTTTTAATGGCTAACCTAAAAGGGTTTCTTGAATTATCAAATAATTAGGAAGAATGTGGAATGGCCATTAAAAACATAATCTAACTTTATAACATAACATTAGCACGCAATAATCAACTTAAATATCACATAAAAAAGTTTCTAACTATTTAATAATTATCAAATAATTATTAAACATGCACAACATTTTAAAATTTATCCTATAAATAATAATATGCAATTTAAAATTTAACACTTAAATCATAAGAATGATTTTAAAAAACATAAAATTTTTATCTTATAAAAATTAACAGTTTCATATAAATTATCAGATAATTTTTATTTCAAAACCTTTGTTTTAAAATCATCATTTAAACTCATGCTACTAAAAAATTTATCACATAAAACAATTTTTAAAGCATATCAAATTAAAGGGGTTTCATTTTTAACAATATCTCATAAAGTTAAAAACGTATGTATCTTAAAAAGCATACAATCATTTTTTTAAAAATATTGGAGTCCTTAAATCACATGCAGACCTAATGCTCTAATATCACTGAAGGGGTTTGATGGACCCTTAGGGCGTTATTCTATGCATGTCCTACGTCGGACAGACGATAGAGGCAGAAAACATGCAGCAGAAAAAACATCGTTAAAATATTTAACGAACAACTCTAAGGATTCAAGACCCAAGCCAGGACATCTGCTATCTTGAGGTGGATCTGACCACCCCAAGATAGATCTAAACAACTGCAATATGATTAAATGAAAGCTTTTAAAGTACATACCCGGAACTTTTCTTGCACCGGCAAAGTGTTCCGAACCGCCTTTTGCTCCCCAAGCCAGCCGCCTCTGCGCTCCCGAACCGATCCACCCGAAGCGAGCCGACATCGCGCCTCTGGGCCAACCACTTGTCGAAGAAGATTTCACTTGAATGCGATCCAACGTCTTAGCCTTCGGATCGAATCCAAATCCTTCTCGTCGTTTTGCTAGAACGCGAGCGAAGGAAATGGAAGAAGAGATGGAGAATAATTTTAGTCTTGAAATGAGCGTGCTCAAAACCATTTGGAGCTACTCAATTTCAGAGACATGGTGGAAGTTTTTTAGGAGAGTGTGGCCCCTATTTATATAGGCAGCCGCCCCTCCCCTTTTCATCATATCCGATGTGGGACTATTATAAAATATGAGAATTGATTAAGTTGGTTTGCCTTTCATAAAGGCTAAACTTTAACTAATTAATTCTCCATCACCATTGAGCTTCGTAATTGATACAACCTATCAATTCGAAGAGCACTAAACGGTGAACGCAAAGAAAGGAATGGCGAAGAATTCCGACTTCATTTGACCCCTCAAACAATTGCTCAAAGTCGAGCAAAAAGTCATAATTCGGCTGAATTTCGTAGCCGTCGCAACTCTCCTAGGGTTTTTGGACTATGGGCCCCACAGGCGGGGCCCACCGGCTAGCTAGGTATGCCTTTTAGGTGTGCCCAGTCAGATCTGGGTGCAGCCCGTGCCAGGCGTGTGGGCTGACCCGCCCACTCCTATGTAGGCGGGTCTGACTCGCCCGCCAGGCGGGCTGGTGATGTGTCCATATTTTACATGTTTTTACCGCATCATTTCATGTCATTTCCGCCTCCAAACTCCATATTTTCACATATTATCACACTTCTAATGCCATATTCGAGTTTTGAATAGCTTTTTGGATTTTCAGGAGATTTGGAGCAAATCTGAGCTATTTAGGGACATGGACACATCCGGTATGTCAAAGATGCTATTGTCAAGGCTCCATGAGAGTTCGTCGAGGAATGGAAGAAGATTGGAGGAGAGGAGGAGAAGCGAACAAGAAAATGGCAATGTTGAGATCTGTTTCCCAGGTGACTCGACTGAGTAGCATCAGCTACTCGGTCGAGCTGACATGCTGAAATTGCACAGGAAACAACTCTGACCAACTCGACCGAGCAGACATCTGACTCGACCTGAGTCGTACTAAACAAATGAAGATTTCATGCTTCCCTCCAAGGCATCCCTGCTCGACTGAGAAGCAATGCAGCTCGACCGAGCAGCTCACCTACTCGACCCGTGTCAAAAAGAAATAGAGCGACATTTTGGAGGAATTTCGGATCTACTGTAGCTCGACCGAGTAGGGGGCTACTCGACCAAGTAGCATGTATCCACCAGATGCAGATGAAGCAGCAAGGGGTGGCTGTAGCTAACTCGACTGAGTAGTCTCCTCTACTTGACCGAGTAGTCGACGCGACCAGCCTAGTTTGTGGGCCCAAGTGCCCAGATTTTCTGAGATTTTTTTGGGATCTTTCCCCCAAGTTTTTAAGGACGTTTTTAGCTTTATTTTCAGAGAGGACCTTTAGAGAAACCCTTAGTTTAGTTTTAATTAGGTTTTTGAGAACTCATGTCGTCGCTATTTTGTATGAAGCAAAGCTTGGATTTTTACTATTGTTTGGCGCAAGGAATCTTGTCTTTGTAATTCTCTTTGGATTATTATTGCTTCTCGACACGTTGGTAACGATTGTCTACACTTTCAATTGCTTTTTCATGTTTTCCATTGCCATGATGAATTCTATTGCATCTATTGAATATTTTATTGTTATTTCTATGATGCGTGAGTAGTTCTATCTAGGGCTAATGGATTAGCACATGGATTTTAGGATTGAGATGCAAAGTTAGGATTTTTAGGTTGTGTTGGAAGAAAAGGGAAGTACTTTGGTTGATCTTGCAAAGTTTGTAGGAGAACTCGTACTGAGATCGTGCCCACGGTCGGTGGAATCGATTGACTTAAGGAGTATCCTATAGGCTTAATTAGGGAGTTAGTAGATTCAATTGGGACTCGTGACCATGCCCGGCTCGTGTCTCGATGCGATCCACCGAAGAACAATATCACTAATTCACGGCTACCGCCATTGCGTCAATAATAGCCACAAAAATATATCGAAGCTCTAACCCACAAGAGTGGCATGAGCTGAGGTCATTTCGTCCACGAGAGTGGCATGAATATTGTCGATTCTTAATGCACGTGTCGTGTGTGCATATGGGTTAATGCGATACGATAGATTCATGGTGCTTGGAATCATGAATTCCACATCTTGGATGCGAAAATCCCTAAAAAAACCAATACAACGTAAGAGTCCTAACCAAGCATCGACGTCCGATGATCCTAGTGGTGAGTCCTATAGCCCTAGTCTTTATTAATCGTTCACAATCCAAACAAACAACCTTTCAAAACCAATTGCTAGCTATATTCTGAGATTTGAAAATAACCCAAGACAATAACTTTCATACCTTCCCTGTAGGATCAATATCTTTTATACTATTACTTGACACCGTACACTTGTGTAAAGTGCCGGGGATTCGCATTTGGGATACATTTAGTACTTGGCGTTCGTGCCATTGCTAGGTGAGTTCTAGGTGTTAGTTCACGGGCGATCAAGTTTTTGGCACCGTTGCCGGGGAAGGTAACCGTGTTACTTGGATTATTTTTCTAATGAAGAATTTGTTAGAAAATCTTATCATCTCTTTTCTTTCCATACTTTTTATTCTTTTATTATTTGCTACTGGCGGTATTTTTCTGAGTTCTTGTTGTGCATGAACACTCGCCTTGGGAGTCTTTACATGGAATTATTATTTGACCCCGAGATTGAAAAGACCGCAAGAAGGATCAAAGCATAGAAAAGGAGTCAGACTCATATAGATACAATGTCAGAGGGAAATACTTCTCCTCCACGCAAGGGGTCCATCCTGGACTATATTAAGCCGAATTTTACTGGAGCTTCTTCCATCTTGAGACCGCAGCTAGCGGTAGGTAGTTTTGAGCTGAATTCTGTGTTAATAAATCTCATGCAGCAGGACCCCTTACATGGGCATCCTCATGAAAACCCAACCCACCATATCGACATGTTTTTGCCAAAGTGTGACACGTTCCATGCAAAGGACGTGAACGAAGATGCTATCAAGCTTAGTCTATTCATATTCACTCTGAGGGACAAGGCTTCCTATTGGTTACGAGCGCATCCTTCTAATACATTCGCAACTTGGGAACAGCTGGCCACCGCCTTTGTGAATAAGTTCTATCCACCGTCTAAAATGGTGAGGATTCGAGGAGCGATATCAAACTTTAAACAGCTTCCTCGGGAGCCATTGTACGAGGCTTGGGAGAGATTTAAAGACTTACAATATCAATGTCCACACCATGGAGTCATGGAGTGGGTGTTGGATATGGAAGACGTTTGTACACCCTTGTGGGGGATGTACGAGGGAATACGGACCTCGAACGTCGCGCACACGAAGTCGTGTGCAAAGGGAATCTGTTCCCTTGCGGAGAGGATCTCTGGATGAGTGAGAAAGTCGCATTATATATGCATAAGTGCATGCGACATATGGCTAATAAAGGGGGAATATCGTAAGCTTATGGTGTACCATGCATATGGTACAACTTAAGCTTATAATGTGCCATGTATCATGGTACACCTTAATTAAGTTGTTCCAAAGGAACAACTTACCCTAAAATAACTACCTTGGGGGCTATAAATAAGACCCAAGGGTAAGCCATTTCTTACCCTTTTTGCATGGCATTCTTGCATGCATTTTCATCCTAGCGAAGCTCTGCCGAAATGCTTCCTCTCTTTCTTTATCCAAGTTCTTAATCTAAAGTAGAGATTTAGATTGTGGATTAGTAGCCTTACTCCGTTCGTGAGAAGACTCGATCCGTCGTGGCGAATCCGAAGGCGAAGTTCGTAGACTACCGTGCCGCATACGCAAGCGTAAGTCTAAACTTCATATTATCGATCCTAACTCTGTTTTGGCAGGATCCAACATTGGTATCAGAGCCATATGGGTTCGCCCCGGTCAAAACCACCGCCCCGTCGAAACTATGAACGAGTCGTTGTCTTTTTCACGAATGGGTCTCCTACTATTACGGATATAGTAGGAACGCTTCGTGACGGAGAGAACGCAGCGGTTGTTCTTTTCACGTTAGGGTCTCCTATCATTACGGATATGGTAGGAACTCTCCGTGACGGGAAGAACCGACCGTTCACGTAGTATGTTATTTTTTCATTTTTGGCACACGGCCATTAGGAAATAACTAATTTCTCGACGAACGGGTGCTTCATCGACGAACGGGTGCTTCATCGAGGAAGATGATGGTAGTTATTTCCATCGGGTAAGAGGAAATTTGGTGCATGTGCACCATGGCCAAATTGGCTATGAAGGCTATGCACCCCCCCTCCACTTGCGGAGGGGGTTGGCTACGGCCAATAACCACCGGCGACCACCCCATCAAGGGGGAGGAGTGTGTGCGGCAACCCCATTCAAAGGGGGTGGCCGGCCATGGCCAAAGGGGCCATGGCCGGCCAATGCCAAATGGCCTTGGCCATGACCGGCCATGGCCAAGCCATGGCCGGCCATGGCCAGGCCGGCAGTGGCCGGCCAAGGCCAGGCCGGCAATGACCGGCCGTGGCCAAGGCCTGCCAGCCTGGCCGGCCCTGGCAGTGGCCAGGGCCGGCCCCTGGCCTCGGCCAGCCTGCCTGCCTGCCTGCCGGCCCTGGCAGAGGCCAGGGCCGACTGGCCTGCCCTGGCCTCGGCCAGGGCAGAGGCCCTGGCCGAGGGGGCCAAGGCCCCTGACCGGCCAGGGCAGAGGCCCTGGCCGGCCCTTGGCCAAGCCCCGGCCAGGGCAGAGGCCCTGGCCGGGAAGAAGTTGCAATTCAAAAAAATTGGTCGACCAATTTAGTGTTTTTGGTCGACCAATCCGACAGAAGGTCTGGGTCGATTGCAAACTTGCCAAATGATCCATACGGGGTAACAAAAGGCCTTGGTCAAACTCGAATGTGTCGATTAGTCCATACGGGGCTAACCACAGTGCCGACTAGTTCATACGGGACTAACGTTTTAATGAAGTTTTTTTGGGCTCTACTCCTTGAAGACTAGCCATAGTGCTCTACTTCATGCGAGATTAGCCAAGTCATTGTGCTCTACTCTACGGAGATTAGCCAATGTACTTATGACGTTGTGCTCTACTCTACGGAGATTAGCCAATGTATTTTGAATTTTTTGAAAAATACGTTTTTCAAAAACGCTTTTCCGCTGCAAAGTACTATAAGAGTACTAACATTTGATAAAGTGAGGGAGAAATATTGAAAGTTACTCTAGATGGTGATTGGAAACATAGTGACCTTTCCGACTCTAGAGTAACATCTTCAATATTTTTCGAAAGTAACTTATCAAATTATGAATATCATTCCAAGTGGGAGTTGATTTTAGAACTATCCATATGGGATATTCTATTATCATTTCAAGTGGGAATTATATCTGAAAAATACGTTTTCAAACTCGTTTTCCGCTGCTAGTACTATAAGAGTACTATTGTTTGATAAGTGATGGGGGAATATTGAAGGTTGTTCTAGATGGTGATTGGAATCGAAGAGACCTTTTCGATTCTAGAACAACATCTTCAATATTTTTCGAAAGTAACTTATCAAATATAATATAATTCCAAGTGGGATTTGAATTTTTAGAACTATCCAAATGGGATATTCTATTATCATTTCAAGTGGGAGTTATATTTTAAGAATTTTTATGCAATGTTTTGATCAAACCTTCGGTTTTGTGTCTTTTGCAGCATTTTAAAAGTAAAATGTCTTACGCTTCAAAGAATATCGTCGCTGAGTTAAACAAAGGTGAAAAACTCAACGACGATAATTACAAACTTTGGTCCATCATGATACAATACGTTTTAGAGGAGCAAGAAGTGCTCGAAACTCTAAAGAACGTAATGATTGAACCTGAGTTGGGCACTACGGCCCAACACAGACGAGACAAGGAAGCTTTTGATGCTTGGTCTCGGAAGAACAAGATAGCGCGCATTACGTTATTAAGCAGTATGGCTGATGACATAATGCGCATCTTCCGAGAACATGACCTAGCCATGGACATATGGTCAAAGCTAGAGGAGAAGTTCGGTGGCACATCGGTGTCCAAACTTCGCTCCTTAACAATAAGGTTCGATTCATATAAGAAACGTCCAGATCATTCCATGGGGAAACATCTGCGACATATGGCGAACCTTATCTCGGAGTTAAAGGATGCAGGTCATGTGCTCACAGATGAGCAACAAATCCAAGCAGTCAAACGTTCCCTACCAAATGGGTGGGATCAGATGAAGATGCATCTCACTCATAATGAGAGCATCAAGACCTTCAACGATGTTTCCAAGCACCTCGAATTAGAGGAAGAGCGGCTTGCGGCTGCCAAGCCAAGTGCAGAAGTGCACATGGTTGCTAGTTCCTCACACGGGGGAAAGAAACGTAAAAATCGTTCGAAGTCTTCTAATGAACGTAATAAGCAACCTGAGTCTGCCAAGGAACCCAAACATAAGGGTGGGCACAAGAAATGGCACAAGAAGAAAGACTTGAAAAGGATCAAGTGCTTCAAGTGCAACAAGCTCGGTCACTATGCTCGTTCGTGTACGAGTGGAAGTGACGAGGTAACTTGTAATACTAGTTACATATGTGTTTCTAGTTCACTATTTCTTGTGGAATCTAATCCATTTTGGGATAATTGATTCAGGTGCCACCGACCACATAGCAAAGGACAAACGGTCCTTCGTGGAGTATCACCGGATACCCCAAGGAATGAAGTGGATCAATGTAGGAAACAACACACGTGTTGTAGAGAAAGGCATTGGGAATTGCAAGCTAGACTTGGACAACGGCCACACTCTTCTACTTTATGATGTTCTCTTCATTCCATATATTCAAAGGAATATTAATACTGTGGTCAATTTAATGGGTCTTGGTTATTGTTGGTTCCTTCATGATTGTAATATGGACCTATTTTGTAATAATTCCTTTATTGGTACTGGGTTTGTATTTCAAAGGATTTATTGTAATAAGTACAATGTATTTCCTCATGTAATGAAAATTTCCTTGTGACAAATTCTTTGACTAATGAGTCTAATATAATTTGTTGGCACGCAAGGCTTGGTCATATTGGACCAATGCGTATGGATAGACTTTCCAAACGTGGCCTTCCATCCAATGTTTCAAAGGTTGAAATGTCGACCTGCGAACATTGCCTTGTGAGGAAATCTTGTCGCAAGCCGTTTGGAATCGGCACAAAGGCCGAGGTTCCATTACAGCTTATCCATTCGGACATATGTGGTCCGATGAATGTCAAGACAAGACGCGGGAAGTCCTATTTCATCACTTTTATTGATGATTTCACCCGATTCGGTCATATCTATTTGATATCCCACAAAAGTGAAAGCACTGCTTTAAAAACTATATGAGTTTAGTGGAGAATCAATTAGATCGCAAGATTGAGGTCATGCAAACCGATAGGGGCGGTGAATATCAATCAACAAGTTTAAAGGAACTTTGTGATGAAAAAGGCATAGTACATCAAGTAACTATGCCTTATACTCCTCAACAAATTGGTGTTGCAGAAAGGAGGTATAGGACTTTAATGAAATATGGTCCGTTCAATGATGGAGCAAGCTAACTTGCCAATCACCTTTTGGGGTGATGCATTATTGACGGCCGCTTTCATTTTGAACCACGTACCCTCGAAATCAGTTAGCTCCACTCCTTATGAGTTGTGGAACCAAAGGTCTCCTGACTTAAACATTTTGAAACCTTGGGGTTGTGCATTCTACGCACATATTTCCTCCCATAAGTATGGCAAAATTGGGCCAATGGGAAGGAAACGTATCTTTATACGATACGCAGAAAACTCCAAAGGTTATATGTTTGTTAGTCAGGAAGACAATGGTGGGCTAATTGAGTTTGAGTCGAGGGATGTCACTTTCTTGGAAAACGAGTTTCCAAGACAGGGCGAGATAAGTCAGGACTTATCTTTATTTGAGATTTATGATCAAGAAGGATTACCTCATTCGAGTGGGAGAATTCTTGGTGAAAACGAAAATACGTTTCAAATCTTCACCAATGGATTATACGAATGACGATTATCCTATTCCATACGGGAATAATGATCCAAGTGGGAGCAATTCTAACAACATTCCAAGTGGGAGTGATATTAGAATTGATCTAACTTCAAGTCAACAAGGACTTGAAGAAATCTCAAATACAACGTAGTAGTCGTACAAGGTTGGCTCCTCTAAGATTTGAGGATGAATTTCCGTAAACCTTTATGACTTTACTACAAGATGATGACGAGCCTGCTACTTTCAAACAGGCCGCATCATGCCCTGCGAAAGACAAATGGATGGAAGCGATGAAGGAGGAATTGAAATCCATGAAAGTTAACCAAGTCTGGGACTTAGTTAACTTACCCAGAGGACATAGAGCAATTGGGAACAAATGGGTTCTCAAGATCAAGCATAAGGCTGATGGCTCTATTGACAGATATAAAGCTCGCCTTGTCGCGAAAGGTTTTACGCAACAGGAAGGGATAAACTACGAAGAGACCTTCTCACCTGTTGTGCGTTTTACCTTGATTCGCATGATTCTGGCAATGGTAGCTTGCTTATACCTCGAATTACATCAGATGGATGTAAAGACTGCCTTTCTCAATGGAGAATTGGACGAGGAGATCTATATGGAACAACCAACAGTGTTTGTAAAAGAAGGAAACGAACATAAGGTTTGTAAACTTCGTAAATCCATATATGGTCTTAAATAATCCTCGAGGCAATGGTATATACGATTTCAAGAAGTTGTCTTATCAAATGGATTTTCCATACTTGATGAAGATAACTACGTATATATCAAGAGGATTAAAAGCAAGCATGTTATTATGTCTCTATATGTAGATAACATTTTAATAGCCGGAAATGACAAGGGCTTTGTGATGAGTATCGAGGCTTGGCTTTCATCAGTATTTGAGATGAAAGGCATAGGAAAAGCCGCATATATCCTTGGAGTTAAGATTTCAAGGAATCATTCGAAGAAACTTCTTTCTCTTTCACAGGAGACTTATATAAAGAAGGTTCTAGAACGATTTAATATGCAGGACTGCAAGTCCATTGATATTCATATAAGCATATGCGATAATTTATATCTGGAATCGTGTCCAAAGAACCAAAAGGAAAAGGAAATTATGGAAAAAGTTCCATATTCCAGTGCAGTTGATAGTCTTATGTACGCTATGGTGTGTACGAGACCGGACATCTGTTTTGCCGTTGGAAATGGTAAGCTGTTACCAATCCAACCCAGGGCAAGAACACTGGAAAGCGGTTAAGAGGATAATGCAGTATCTTAAAGGAACTGCAGATTTGCAAAAGACTATGATAAAACCAAGAAGGTAGACATAAGGTACATATCTACGCATGAGATGATAGAGGATCAGCTTACGAAAGCGATCCCCCAGAAATGTGTTTTATAAACACTTATCATCCCAAGGATTGCGTACGAGCTGAGTTGTACCAATATATATTCCCATGTCTAAGAAAGATCAAATTTAATAAAAGAATAAGTTCTTTTTCAAACATTGCATATGAATTTCTTAAAGAAATGTTTGTGTACATTTTTGAAATCTCAGCTGAATTGTGTGTATGTCGGACAGATAAAGGTTGGCTCTCTCACATGAGCAACCGCCTTATCTTATCAGATGGATAAGATAGAGATGAGACTAGTTTAAAGTCAAAATCATTATACGAATGATTTAGAGTCATGACTTAAACAAGATAGTCGAATGAAAGATCTGCATCATATGGATGCTTACAAAAGATCTGAGATCTGTATCACAAGGATATTTGAAAGAGATCTCGTAGGATTTTTTAAATCCTATCTGTCTTATGCAGGATGAGAGTCCGTGAATATTTCACGAGTAGCAAAGGGACTCAAAAAGATAGGCACTGTGGTGTCTGATCTTTTCATCCGTACAACATCATTAAGACATACTCTCCCTGGGAAAGGAGTGATGTTATAATACGTGTTCATACCACGTATGCATTTCGACCACTGAGTTAGTAGCAATAGTGTTTGCTATTATGTGAGACTCAAAGGCCATACTGGTCTTAACTCTTACCCTCAAGGACTCCAATTGGTTCCTTTAGATTTGACGAGATGATCGCTATCTTAGCGTGTTACTTATGGGCTATGATAATTCGGCTCGGCGGGGCACGTTAGAAAAGCGAATCAAGTCAAGATCAGAAGGTTCGCAAGAAGAGGAAGATTGATTTCATATTCACATTTGGACTTTAATGATTCAAAGCTGGCCAGCCAATTGTGATCCAGATGGGATTCAATTGTTGAATATAAAGTATAAGAAATGTGAAGAAATAATCTAGGGTAAAGCATGCGTTGAACTACTCAACTTTGCACCTTCGAGGTCGTTGTGTATCTCTAACAAGTGCACAACAACAGACTCTACGCGCATGACGGTCGCACGGTCTATTTCTCGGTATGATAGATGAAAGAACTAAGGGAAAGACGTTCTCTTACAATCCCCTCAAGTGTGAGTGGGAGATGTTGGATATGGAAGACGTTTGTACACCCTTGTGGGGGATGTACGAGGGAATACGGACCTCGAACGTCGCGCACACGAAGTCGTGTGCAAAGGGAATCTGTTCCCTTGCGGAGAGGATCTCTGGATGAGTGGGAAAGTCGCATTATATATGCATAAGTGCATGCGACATATGGCTAATAAAGGGGGAATATCTTAAGCTTATGTTGTACCATGCATATGGTACAACTTAAGCTTATAATGTGCCATGTATCATGGTACACCTTAATTAAGTTGTTCCAAAGGAACAACTTACCCTAAAATAACTACCTTGGGGGCTATAAATAAGACCCAAGGGTAAGCCATTTCTTACCCTTTTTGCATGGCATTCTTGCATGCATTTTCATCCTAGCGAAGCTCTGCCGAAATGCTTCCTCTCTTTCTTTATCCAAGTTCTTAATCTAAAGTAGAGATTTAGATTGTGGATTAGTAGCCTTACTCCGTTCGTGAGAAGACTCGATCCGTCGTGGCGAATCCGAAGGCGAAGTTCGTAGACTACCGTACCGCATACGCAAGCGTAAGTCTAAACTTCATATTATCGATCCTAACTCTGTTTTGGCAGGATCCAACAGTGGGACCTTGTTCAAAGCTTCTACGATGGTCTTCAGCCAAGCACGAAAATGATTATTGATGCCTCCGCTCAAGGAGCTCTCTTGTATAAGCCATCTGATGAAGCTTTATCTCTACTGGAACAAATGGCCGCATCAGCAATAGGGCGACGAACGCTCATCTACTAGAGCCCCTGAGGTAAAAATCGCTACCTATCTTGATAGCGCTATTGAAACTGTAATGACCACTTTTCGTTGTACGTTGTTCATGCACGTGCTTTTGACCGTGCACGTATTAATTTTAGACTTAGATTGTTTGTGAACACTTGGGTGTGATATGCTGTTGTGAACGTCTCCGAGAGTATTAAATTGTGGCACTAATTTGGAACGACATTTCTCGAGTCGTTTTCCCACAATTTAATCTTATTCAATGAGACGTTGTGATTTTCACTTTTGACAGGAGACGTTTCTATTTTTAGTTTCGTCGTCCGACGTCGAAATTGAAATCCGTCTTCTTAGTTGGCTTCCTTTCATCATCACGATCACCCCGATATTTATTTTATAATTTTTGGAGTTTATTTGACCACTTTTATATTTTTAGCAAGGTTTAAAATATTTTTAAAAGCTCGGTTTTAAATTAATTTCTGTCAAATAAAATTTATTTGAGTTTAAAACATTTTAAATAATTTTTGAGCCGAATTCCAGCTCATTTGGGCCGCACCCTAGCCTTATGTGAGTTGAAGATGGTGAGATTTGAATTTTAAATTATTTTAAACTCCTAATCCCATTAGGATTAGCCCTAGACCTAGTCAACCCTTCTACACTATATAAACAACCTTTAGGAAGACCTATTTTCGCAAGAAAATAACCCTAGCCGCTTCCAAAACCCAAATTTGACGTTGCGACGAATCGTCGCAACGTTGCGACGAACTTTCCCCGCACCGACCGATGAAACAGGCCCAAATTCCCCACTTCGACCGATGCTTCCGCCCGCACCCGCATCCACTCGCACCCGCTGCAACCCCTCCCGCTCCGTTCGCTCGCACCAACCGAGAGAAGCTCTCGGTCTGACCGAGAGCTTGGCCGCATCCCCGCTCCGCATCGACCCCGCACCGAGCCCCGCTCTGTTGCTCCGCTCCGCACCGTGCCTGACCGAAGCCCCCGCCCGCACCCGCAACGTTGCAACACTTGCAACGTTGCAACGCTCTGTCGCCCGCACCGACCGGCCCGCTCTACCGCACCGACCGATGGATTTCTCCGCACCCGCCACTGCGACCGACCCCAAGCGCTGCACAGCCCCGCCGCATGTGTCCAACCGATGGATTCCCCCTCACCGAGCGTGTCCGACCGAGACACATTCATCACAACCCCGCATCCGTCGCACCACTTGCCACCGTGGGCCCCCCAAGTTCTCCAGAGGTATTGTGGGTCCCCCATTGACCACTAGGACTACTGTGGGCCCCACCTAGGTGCTTTTTCTCCGACGATTTGCCGTGTACGACGTTGCGACATGTCGTAGCCCGTCGTCGCACGTGCTAGCTTTGGAATCCGGACTCGTCGCTCCGGTTGATGCTCTGAACTTTCCAGCGAGGAATCTATATTGGAATCAGGACTTGGAGCGCGTTCTCTTATTCCCACCCCTGGCGTCGCTACCCGACGCCAGTGTAGCTTTCGCGTCGTGTTGAGGTAACGCTTTGCACCCTTAGGACCCCCAACCTATTGCCTGTTAATCAAGACTAAAATTGATGTTTTTAAAGTGTTTTAAATGTTTTAAATTCACTAATCAAGATTAATAATATGGACTTTAGGCTGGTGGACTTGTGCACGTAGGTTATTTGTGGCTTGGACTCTTGGACGGTGTTTCTCAGACGTTGTACTTGCAGGCAAGTGAAACTTGCCAACTCTTGTGTAGGGCCATGTTTTTAGGCCACTTCCTTGTTTTTAGCGTAAAAGAGACTAGTCAGTGAAATGATAGCTGGCTAGATGCCTACTTGATCTAGTTTGACAACGAAACTAGATCTGTCACCTCAATTGATCTAGCTTGACAACGAAGCTAGATCCAACTCGTTAACTTGTTGATCATGCATACTAAAATGTCATGTTTACTTTCCTTACCTGTACGCTTTACTACTTGCCATGCCATGTCATACATGCATTGAATGTTGCATTCGTAGCACACGCTACATACTTGTACTTGCTTGTCCCGGGCTAGGTGCACCCCTATGCCGTCCTAAAATACACTTCCTGGCTCGTGATCCAGAAGCGAGCATTCCCGTTCGGGGGTAAGGCCATGGCTCGATACACGTGGGTGGGGTAAGAGTTAAGCGGCCATTCAGCTGGGAGTCTGCCTGATCAGCAACTGCAGCTGTAAGGCGTAAACTCTGGGTTTGGGGCGGAGTTAAGCGGCCACTCCGTGTGAAAGAAAGCCATTTCAGCTGTAAGGCGTAAACTCTGCACATGACATGAAAACGTGACTAGAGAAATCCTTGTAAATGTTAATAGTTGCCACTCATGCCATGCTAGTTTACTTGTTGTTTTTCTTTACCTGCTGCACACATACTTTAACTGCCATGTCATTACATCATGCTAGAACTACTAGGTTGCTTTACCTACTTTCAGTTTCCTTGCACAAGTCTCTTGTAGACTTACTGACATGTGCCCCTTGCTCTTTTGGGTGTCACATGTTAGACCTTGAGCCAGAGACCGTTGCTGAGTACGTGATGTTTTGCTGACGCTGAGCCTGAGTCCATGATTGCCCAGGAGGAGTTTTGTGGACACCGGTGACCATTCTTTGAGTCTTTGCTGAGCTTCCTTTTGTTTTAGGCCAACTGCTAGTTGTCGATGCGTGGCACCTATACTTTGTACTTTGTACTTTTGTTGGCCATGTTTGGGCCTTTAGACTCTTTTTCTTTTTAGCCTGGTGGCTTTTTTTGTGATGTTGAAAATTATTTTATGGATATTCTGAGATATCTCTTTTGTCTCATTTCATTATTATTATCTTTGTTTCGTTCGCGTCGTAAGGACCTGCAGTATTAAAGTTAATTAACGCTTATCGGACTTGCAGCTTGCAGCTTCAAGTCTGAGCGGACCTTCTCACGCTTCGCCTCCATATTTTTGGGAAGCGGGGCGTGACAGGTTTTGTTGGTGGCCCATGCAGTTCCAGTCTTGCAATTGCGAATTAACGAAACAACGATAATAACGGAATGTCCATTAAATAAATTGCAACATCCGAGTCATAAGCCCTGAGTCTAGTCGTTTTCCTATGTCACTAGGTGATAAGAAGACTTGGTTAGACATCTGTGCTTACTAGTTAGAGGCCTCTGATTGTTAGTTAGACTCCCTGTCAGCAATTGATTTAATCGTCGTAGGAGTTACCTTGGTGGTTCTTGCCTAACTCTGACCATAGTAGACTTCTAGATTTCCTTCAGTCGTTCGCTTGGGTTCATCGATTTCGGACCAAGCTGAATGCATTTCATTACCGTCTAGCTCCTTAGAAGGTCTTAGCGCTTAGTTCTTAATCTTTAGTTGGTCGACCGTAGGAGTTTCCCCGTAGATTCTCCTGATTCATATCATAGGCGTATGTATGTTTTGATCATCCGACCAATTTCCTTGTCTCGATTCACGAGATCGCCTCATGACGATCGTCGTCAATTCTCGAACCTCTCCATTACAAACCTTGAATCTTCTGAAAGTATTTTTCGATTTCCTCTTTCCCTAAGTTTAAATTGCTCAATTTTTTTAATATATGTATCTTATATTTCATACTCCTTCGTTGACTTGAATTCTTAAAACTTTTGTCGAAATTTTGAATACTAGCTTATGATATTTTCCCTGCCTACACTTTTGTACCTATGGAAATACACTTTCTTTTCTATATTAATTTTATTCTGAACCGTACTTTTATTTGTCCAATTCGATTTATAATTTCCTTTCTTACTATGCCATTCAAACGACACATCGCGCTTCCTTTTAATATACTTTTCAAGTCACCTGGGATTTTAGCTTTCAGCCAGTCGATGTTATGCTCATCGTTTTCCTTGTTTCAGATTTTTGTAAAATTACTATTTCATATCCACTTCCTGATTTAGACCCTCCATGATTTGATTTTAAAGCTTTGCTATCAATTTTGATAATTCTTCTACTAAGTCATCTTTCCGCTCACCATACATACTTTTAGAAAAATTTCTAGACTAAATTGAATTTCAATTTATTTTTTTTATATCCGTGCCAGGCTCGTTGTGCTCGTATGCTAAAAGCTTTGTGTAAACCAGTTTTATTTTTGGCACAACCTGGTTTCTCTAAAAGTAGTTCCAATATTGATCAATTTCCTTTCCCAGGCTTAAAGACTTTGAAAGCCTTAAAAACGAGCTTCAATTCTTCAGTTACTTTAATTTCATTCTTTAAAATTTCCAAAAATTTTGCCAAAATTATATTAAATTACTGCCGTATAATATTTTCTAAAAACTACGTCCTTAATGTTCGTGTGAATGATTTACTTCATTTTCTTAATGATTTTTGATAAGTCAATAAAACATTTTTTTCTTATTATGAATATTCGACTCAAACTTATTTTGAACAACTCGTTTTATTGACCTCCAAATATCTTTATACGGACGAGGATTCCAACATTTGAAGTACAACAGTTTTCAATTTCGCGTATTTTAGCTTATGTTACTTCATTTCTCAATCCTATGTAAGTATCACTACATCTCCCTTCCCTCTACCTAAACATTCACCAGTGAATCACTGTTTCACCTAACCAAGCTGTCTCCTTGTATTCGTCCTATCTGAACTCGTGCTTATCGATCCTTCTCTCGTCACGCTTCCGACCTCTAATCTTCCTTTATTGCTTAGGCTTAGTGCTCGTCATTGTCTGTGTCAACTCTAAGTTGTTAGTAGGCCCTTGGACCTTGTGATGTAGTCGTAGTGCACGTACCTAAGTTGTGTACGTGGGTTGAATGAGTATAACCCCATAGTATATTAATGCTTGCCTATTGTGTGATATATATATATATACACACACACACACTCGGAGTTATTCGTGATATTATGAGGTTGTTTGTGTGTTAGTATTTATAGCTTTGTGTGTGGTTAGCTATACCATACTAGAGATGCATGTGTATATAAGAGTTAGTGATGGAATATATAATGGAGTGTATGTAGTTAGAGATACTTGTAATGATTGAAATAAAATGATTGGTAAAGCTATGTGTATGCTAGGTGTGATAATAATAAGTGTACGTATAGTTAAGTGAGTAGGCTTATTGAGTGACCCATATATTAGTACGTGTGAGTATGTGCTCGTAGGTAGATATGTATTGTGCTTGGACGTAAGTAGTTATGTTTCGTTGCATGAGTATATAGGTGGTATATATATGGTAGTAGGGTTATAACTTTGATTGGTACTGCTTGCTTTTACGGGATGTGGCATGCGTGCATACCGTAAGGTAGACACGACTATTGCACATCTTAAGTATGTATGGATGTGTTAGTAAACTAATTATAGGTAGTAGACTATGGTGTGAATATATATGTTACATGTGTGTGACTATACGATGAATGCGTATGCATGTATTAGGGAGTGTATTATAATTATACGTGTGCTGATGTCTGTATTATTATTATTATGGTATATAGAGTAATTGAACTATGTGAGTATTACCTGACTAAATATTAAGTGTGATTGACTTATGGTATGTATATGGTTGTATTGGTAGACATATATATATATTGGAGTGGTATTGGTATAGGTATAAATGCAGTGTTACGTATGTAGAATATTCTGATATGTGTATTGAGTCTCACTCAAGCTTGAGTGGGTATACTCTAAGTATATTGAATGTATGTTGGTAGTTTGAATATAGCAATGTTTGGTGTATGTATAGTGATAGAAGTGTTTGTGCCTGGTTGTGTTACACACATGATTGTGGGTCGCTACACCAGTATATAGTTATAGGTGTTGGTCTTGAGGTATAGCTATTTACTAAGGACTTGCCTGTATGAACGTTTGTGTGCTAGCTAAACTAGGTGTGTAGATGTATTGGATATATGATGGTATGATTGGTGTATGTAAATGAAATGTTAGCGTGTATGGGTGTGCACCATGCACGGGTAAGCATGTGCTTAGTTATAGGTATTGATGACTATGGTATATGTGGCGTGTCGTAAATACAGTTATAGGACCGTATGTGATGTGAATATATGGTGAACTATTTGCATGTATTTGAATGACTATATATTATGAAACTATAGTAGTGGAGAATGTATATTAGATATAGTGAAACTTGATTAATAATGTTATGGTGTGACTACATGAGTTGATGTGTTTGGTTGGATGTGCACTAGGAAATATTAGGGAGTAGTATACCCATGTTGGTTTTGTGCATAGGTAGTTATCTATACGTAGAGCAATGATTGTATTTGCTAAGTGTGAGACCATCCTTATATGAGTATCTGAAATATTGTTTTGTGATTAGGTAAGTAGTAGTTATATAAAGGGTGTATGCTTATATATACGAATGAAATACGTGTATGATTTTGACTGACAATAATAGGTATAAATGTATGACATACATGAATATATATATATATATATATATATATATATATATATATATATATATACACACACACACACACACATGTTGGTAGTGTTAATGTTTGACTATCTAGTGCATATATAAGCACTTGTAATGACTATACCTGGTTTGAATTATAATGTGACATGATTGGGGTAGTTACTAGAGCGACTAGATATATTAGAAAGTCAGAGGACGGACTTTATTCTAAGGTGTGGAGGATGTAACGACCACTTTTCGTTGTATGTTGTTCGTGCACGTGCATTTGACCGTGCACGTATTAATTTTAGACTTTGGTTGTTTGTGAACACTTGGGTGTGATATGCCGTTGTGAACGTCTCTGAGAGTATTAAATTGTGGCACTAATTTGGAACAAAATTTCTTGAGTCGTTTTCCCACAATTTAATCTTATTCAATGAGACGTTGTGATTTTCACTTTTGACGGGAGACGTTTCTATTTTTAGTTTCGTCGTCCGACGTCAAAATTGAGATCCGTCTTCTTAGTTGGCTTCCTTTCATCATCACGATCACCCCGATATTTATTTTATAATTTTTGGAGTTTATTTGACCACTTTTATATTTTTAGCAAGGTTTAAAATATTTTTAAAAGCTCGGTTTTAAATTAATTTCGGCCAAATAAAATTTATTTGAGTTTAAAACGTTTTAAATAATTTTTTAGCCTAATTCCAGCTCATTTGGACCGCACCCTAGCCTTGGGTGAGTTGGAGATGGTGAGATTTGAATTTTAAATTATTTTAAACTCCTAATCCCATTAGGATTAGCCCTAGTCCTAGTCAACCCTTCTACACTATATAAACAACCTTTAGGAAGACCTATTTTCGCAAGAAAATAACCCTAGCCGCTTCCAAAACCCAAATTTGACGTTGCGACGAATCGTCGCAACGTTGCGACGAACTTTCCCCGCACCGATCGATGAAACATGCCCAAATTCCCCGCTCCGACCGATGCATCCGCTCGCACCCGCATCCGCTCGCACCCGCTGCAACCCCGCCCGCTCCGTTCGCTCGCACCGACCGAGAGAAGCTCTCGGTCTGACCGAGAGCTTGGCTGCATCCCCGCTCCGCATCGACCCCGCACCGAGCCCCGCTCTGTCGCTTCGCTCCGCACCATGCCCGACCGAAGCCCCCGCCCGCACCCGCAACGTTGCAACACTTGCAACGTTGCAACGCTCTGTCGCCCGCACCGACCGGCCCGCTCTACCGCACCGACCGATGGATTTCTCCGCACCCGCCACTGCGACCGACCCCAAGCGCTGCACAGCCCCGCCGCATGTGTCCAACCGATGGATTCCCCCGCACCGAGCGTGTCCGACCGAGAGCCATTCGTCGCAACCCCGCATCCGTCGCACCACTTGACACCGTGGGCCCCCCAAGTTCTCCAGAGGTATTGTGGGTCCCCCATTGGCCACTAGGACTACTGTGGGCCCCACCTAGGTGCTTTCTCTCCGACGATTTGCCGTGTACAACGTTGCGACACATCGTAGCCCGTCGTCGCACGTGCTAGCTTTGGAATCCGGACTCGTCGCTCCGGTTGATGCTCTGAACTTTCCAGCGAGGAATCTATATTGGAATCAGGACTTGGAGCGCGTTCTCTTATTCCCACCCCTGGCGTCGCTACCCGACGCCAGTGTAGCTTTCGCGTCGTGTTGAGATAACGCTTTGCACCCTTAGGACCCCCAACCTATTGCCTGTTAATCAAGACTAAAATTGATGTTTTTAAAGTGTTTTAAATGTTTTAAATTCACTAATCAAGATTAATAATATGGACTTTAGGCCGGTGGACTTGTGCACGTAGGTTATTTGTGGCTTGGACTCTTGGACGGTGTTTCTCAGACGTTGTACTTGCAGGCAAGTGAAACTTGCCAACTCTTGTGTAGGGCCATGTTTTTAGGCCACTTCCTTGTTTTTAGCGTAAAAGAGACTAGTCAGTGAAATGATAGCTGGCTAGACGCCTACTTGATCTAGTTTGACAACGAAACTAGATCAGTCACCTCTATTGATCTAGCTTGACAACGAAGCTAGATCCAACTCTTTAGCTTGTTGATCATGCATACTAAAATTTCATGTTTACTTTCCTTACCTGTACGCTTTACTACTTGCCATGCCATGTCATACATGCATTGAATGTTGCATTCGTAGCACACGCTACATACTTGTACTTGCTTGTCCCGGGCTAGGTGCACCCCTATGCCGTCCTGAAATACACTTCCTGGCTCGTGATCCAGAAGCGAGCATTCCCGTTCGGGGGTAAGGCCCTGGCTCGATACACGTGGGTGGGGTAAGAGTTAAGTGGCCATTCAGCTGGGAGTTTGCCTGATCAGCAACTGCTGCTGTAAGGCGTAAACTCTGGGTTTGGTGCGGAGTTAAGCGGCCACCCAGTGTGAAAGAAAGCCATTTCAGCTGTAAGGCGTAAACTCTGCACATGACATGAAAACGTGACTAGAGAAATCCTTGTAAATGTTAATAGTTGCCACTCATGCCATGCTAGTTTACTTGTTGTTTTTCTTTACCTGCTGCACACATACTTTAACTGCCATGTCATTGCATCATGCTAGAACTGCTAGGTTGCTTTACCTACTTTCAGTTTCCTTGCACAAGTCTCTTGTAGACTTGCTGACATGTGCCCCTTGCTCTTTTGGGTGTCACATGTTAGACCTTGAGCCAGAGACCGTTGCTGAGTACGTGATGTTTTGCTGACGCTGCGCCTGAGTCCATGATGGCCCAGGAGGAGTTTTGTGGACACCGGTGACCATTCTTTGAGTCTTTGCTGAGCTTCCTTTTGTTTTAGGCCAACTGTTAGTTGTCGGTGCGTGGCACCTATACTTTGTACTTTTGTTGGCCATGTTTGGGCCTTTAGACTCTTTTTCTTTTTAGCCTGGTGGCTTTTTCTGTGATGTTGAAAATTATTTTATGGATATTCTGAGATATCTCTTTTGTCTCATTTCATTATTATTATCTTTGTTTCGTTCGCGTTGCAAGGACCTGCAGTATTAAAGTTAATTGACGCTTATCGGACTTGCAGCTTGCAGCTTCAAGTCTGAGCGGACCTTCTCACGCTTCGCCTCCATATTTTTGGGAAGCGGGGCGTGACAGAAACTCTTTGTAAACAGGTAGCGCGATTGGGGTAAGCTTCCTACAAAGAGAACAACTCGTCAAAAATGCAGGGCTGGCTGTCAGCCTGTAGCCCCTTCGATGCTTAAGTCAGTATGTGACTTATGTGGAGAATATCGGACACACATGGCGATCTCAGAGGCAGATCGGTGCTCATGGTGGACTAGTGTGGAAGGCACGAATATGTGGAGGATATTCGACCTTGGATATAAGTAGATGTGTTGGAGGTTTTAACTGACCAACCCCCTCTATGGAGGCAGGAGGGGGGTATTTATTGGGTTGAGAGGCGGTTGCTCGCCATCCTGTCAGCTGTCAAATCAACCTAGCTGGCACTCGAGTGCTGAAGCGATAGGTTCGCAAGCTATGTCGGAGATATTTTTCGCATTAATGGTGTTTGGCGGTGTCAGGTGCACTTTTGCCAGGCTGTCAGAGTCGTAAACATTAGGCGCGCTTTCGGCAGGCTGCCAGGCGGCGAAGCAGCCAGGTGTGCTTTTGTCAGACTTTGTCTGTAGTGGAGCTGGCAGTGATGTTTGGGGCGGGTCGCCTCCCTCCTTGGGCATACTCCTTCTAGGCAGAGAGGTAGACGAGCTGCATCTAGGGCAAGCCGATGAAGATCCTACGCGACCAGGCGAAGGGCTCTTCTCTTCTGTTTGGTTGACGAGTTTGCGCTCTGCTCTGAGCCTCGGCGAGCTCTTCTTAGCCTTGGGCGAACTGGTCCTCATTGATGAGGATTGTTGATGGGTTATTCGAGTGTGCCTTTATCAACTAGGCCGGCCTTTAGGGCGTAACAATTTTCCATATCATTTGGTGCGGACGATCTTCGGCCAGAGGAGACACTGAATATTGAGTAGACACGTTAACAACTTTTTAGAGAATCTCTTCGTACCTTTTGTTTGGTAGCAAGCTTCGTAAGCCTGGGTGACATAACGGGGGCGCAATTCTCGTAAGCTTGCCCCGAAGTTTGAGTGTGGTGAAGTAGCCCACCCCTGTTTGGGTGGAGGCATAGTCCAGAAACCTACCTCGGACCCATGGGTGACCTGTCAGGGGAGGATGACATTCGCCGAGGATGGCCTTCAATAGTGGATGCCCTCTCGGGGACGCAGCTCCGAAGCCTACCCTGGATCTCTGACAGGGAAGGGTCAAGTTATGCAGCATGTATTGAGTATTGGACTTCTCCCTACTTGGTGTTAATGATGAGAAAACATAAATAATTGTGACTAATCCCCTATTTGCAGTTAATCCATTGCCTAAGCATATCATGAAGATCAATTAGCAATGGATGTCACTCAAAGATCAATGAAAGCAAGAAAAGTTGATTGGATGATCAAAAATGGTGATTGAAGCTTCTTGACGACTTCACACTCATAGTTTGGATAGAAGAGAGTGTTCTTCATAATGTAATCTTCTTTTTCTCTTCTAGTATGTAGCTTAGAAGTAGAACTATGAAGGAGCACACACACATCTTCATTTTAGTCATAGAAAATCATTAGATCTTTTTCCTTTGACTCCAATTCATATTTTCTCAAGAATGTGCATAGTGTGATCTCAACAGTCGACTGCTGAACGATTTCCAGTCGCCTGTCTAAAAATAGTCGACTGTGTTTTGTTCTACAGTCGCATGTTATGCATACTTAATCAGTTGATTTTTGGGCTTCTAAGCTTTAACTCTTTCAGGCGACTGTTGTACATTTTACAGGCGCCTGTCCAAGAGACAGTCGATTGTGATTTGTAAATTAGTCGCATGTCTATCTTCAGCCCAAGATCATTCACAGTTTGATCTAGACAGCCGACTGATATTGTATTTACAGCCGCCTGTCCATGGACCAATCTACTGTAAATACTTCAAAAGTCGCCTGTCCATGAGTCTTCTGCAGGACTTGCTCCCTGGAATAATTTGTATTCTAGTGCTAGTCAACTGATGTTGTATTTACAGTCGACTGTCCAATGGCACAGTTGACTGTCAATGCTTCAACAGTCGTCTGTCTTTTAGCTTCTCTGCAGACTCAACTCTCTGGAAAATGTCAGGGTTTGTGACAGTCATCTGTAGAAGGAATTACAATCGACTGTTGGATTTACAGTGGACTGTCTTCTCTTCATCAGTCGCCTATCCTGTATTCTCGGACATTTCTGAGAATTTTTCAACTTACCCAAATTACGACCAGTCGCCTGTAGAAGGATTTACAGTCGCATGTTGGATTTACAGTCGACTGTCTTCTCTTCATCAGTCGACTGTCCACGTGGTAAGTTACTGTTTTAATTCTCACCTACCCTCTGACACAGTGCAACAATCGACCGTGTTTTGTTCAATAGTCGATTGTCGCCTGTGAAAATTCTATCCGTTGGCTGTTTCTCAACGGATTTCAAAGTGGATTTTAGGGATTTTGTTTGAGGTCTTTGGAAAAACTATAAAAGCAGCCTCTACTGTTACATTGAGAGGTTACTCACTTACTCATTCATTCAAGCTTTCATTCATCCAAGATCAAAGCTCTGAAAATCATAAAGCCCTATAATTCTTATCTTTCAATCTCTTGCTCTCTAACCTAGAACCAAAGATGAATCTTCTAGCATTTGGTGCAGTCAAAAGAAAGGGCTTTTCTCTCTTCCAAGAGAGTCATTTAACACACAACACACTCTCCTTCAAGTTCTACTTCATGGCATATGTGATTGTAAGTGTTGCTTATTTCATATTTCATAACTTTCATTATTTGATTTACTCTCGGATTGTGAGAGTAGGTTGCTTGCCCCCAAGATGTGGGAGTCAAGGACATCGAGTGTA
Organism: Scilla litardierei; assembly: GCA_030789695.1. Lineage (NCBI taxonomy): Eukaryota > Viridiplantae > Streptophyta > Magnoliopsida > Asparagales > Asparagaceae > Scilla > Scilla litardierei. Next base: position 491,034,853 of record CM061142.1, on the reverse strand, counting down.
TTTTAATTTCACTTGTAGTGTTGCTACAAGTGGGTTTATAAAGAAACCTTAAGTTAGGTTTCTAACTTGAGTATCCGGCTGTATCCGGTGGAAGGGACGTAGGATTACCGGAAACAAGTCGGGAAGTGACTTGGGTAATCCGAACCCTTGAAACATCCTTGCGTTTGTATTGTTTCATTTTAGGGTTTATTTTCATTCCGCATTAATTGTTGGTTAGGAATTTAATTTGGTGTAATTATGATTTTAAATTGCATAAACACTATTCAACCCTGCCTTCTAGTGTTTTTCTCAAAGCCAAGGACCTACAGCATGTCCCAAGCCCTTGGCAATTTCGGTGGTGCAGCTCAAAAGCCTACCCCGGATCTTTGCTACGAGGTAGCTCGCTCTTTGCGATTAGGTCGACCCAGATCTAGGGCTCCTTCTCACAAGAAAAGTTTGAAGATGATGTGAGTCGAAACTTAACGGTATGTGAGAGAGAGGGAAGACATGTTTGGGTGGGGGCACAGTCCGAAAACCTGCCCTGGACCCATGGTCGACATGTCGGGTGAGGATGACCTTCGCCGAGGACAACCTTCACCCGAGGACGCCCTTTCGGGGGTGCAGCTCCTAAGCCCGTCCTGGGTCTCTGAGAGGGAAGGGTCGAGTAACACAGCCTGTCACAAGCCCTTGGCGACCTATCAGGGGCGCAGCTCGGAAGCCTACCCTAGATCTTTGCTGCGAGATAGCTCACTCCCTTCTCCTGTTTGGGTAGCGAGGCCTGACCTGCTATTGATAGTCAGGCCGCGACCTACACTGGAGGCTTCGAGAGGATGAGTCGGGGCCGTAGCCCTTCCAGCACCCCTGGGGGGTCCTATGCCCCTGGCGCCTTTCAGGGGCACAGCACGTGGCCTGTCCCGGATCTTTAGTAGGGAAGGGTCGAGGTGCGTAGCCCGCCCTAAGCCCTTGGATACCTTTCGGGGGCACAGCTCGGAAACATGCCATGGGACCATGACGACCCATCGGGGACGCGGTCCGTAGACCGGCCCCTAATCGGATAGCATATTGAAAATCTTGAAGAGGTCGTGAGTCAAAACGTAGCGACATAGGTCAGAGATAGAATAAAACATGGGGCGCATAGTCGACTCGATCTCGACCTGTGATTTCTCTCTCACAAGAGAAAACTCGAAGAGCAAGTAAGTCGAAACATATCGACTTAGGTCGGAGATAGAATAAAACCTGGATGCTTAGTCGACCCAATTTCGACCTGTGATTTCTCGCACACAAGAGAAAACTCGAAGAGCGTGTAAGTCGAAACATATCGACATAGGCCAGAGATAGAATAAAACCTGGGGTGCATAGTCGACCCGATCTCTACCTGTGATTTCTCGCACACAAGAGAAAACTCGAAGAGCATCTAAGTCGAAACATATCGACATAGGTCGGAGATAGAATAAAACCTGGGGTGCATAGTCTACCCAATCTCGACATGTGATGTCTCGCATACAAGAGAAAACTCGAAGAGCGTGTAAGTCGAAACATATCAACATAGGTAGGAGATAGAATAAAACTTGGGACGCATAGTCAACCCGATCTCGACCTGTGATTTCTCGCACACAAGAGAAAACTCGAAGAGCGTCTAAGTTGAAACATATCGACATAGTTCGGAGATAGAATAAAATTTGGGGCGCATAGTCGACCCGATCTCGACCTGTGATTTCTCGCACGGAATAAAAACTCGAAGGGCGTGTAAGTCAAAACATATCGACATAAGTCGGAGATAGAATAAAACCAGGGGAGCATAGTCGACCCGATCTCGACCTGTGATTTCTCGCACACAAGAGAAAACTCGAAGACCCATGGGCGAACTGTCGGGGGAGGATGGCCTTCATCGAGGACAACCTTCACCTGAGGATGCCCTTTCGGGGGCGCAGCTCCGAAGCCCGCCCTGGGTCTCTGATAGGGAATGGTCAAGTTACGTAGCCTATCCCAAGTCCTTGGAAACCTTTTGGGCGTGTAGCTCAGGAGCCTGCCCCTGATCTTTGCTACGAGGTAGCTCGCTCTCTTCTCCGGTTTGGGTAGCAAGGCCCGACCGCGACCTGCCTCGGAGGGCTTCGAGAGGGTGAGTTGGGGCCGTAGCCCTTCCAGCACCCATGGGGGGTCCTATGCCCCAGGTGCCTTTCGGGGGCACATCACGTGGCCTGCCCCGGATCTTTGGTAAGGAAGGGTCGGGGTGCGTAGCCCGTCCCATGCCCTTAGAGAACTTTCGGGCGCGCGGCTCAGAAACTGGCCCCGGATCCTTGCTTGCAGAAAGGCAGCTCGCTCATTGCGATTAGGTCGACCCTGATATGGGGCTGGTTCTCACAAGAAAAGTTTGAAGAGGACGTGAGTCAAAACTTAACGGTAGGTGAGAGAGAATGAATACATGTATTTTTGCGTTGCAGGTCGTCTTGCGAGAGCTTGAGCACCAGGGCGCATAGGCGGCCTACTCGGAGGAGCTTCGATTTAGGGTTGGAGCTTTATGGAAGTGATTGCTGAATAGCAGCTTCTTCATTGAGCCGCCTATGTGAGCGGCCTCGATGTCCGCATCGAGACGTCTTTGTTGGGCCACTATCTCTTCGTTGGACTCCTTTTGCCGGAGGGCTGCCTTTTCTCCGATCTGGGTGTGAAGGCTGCGCCTCACGCTCTGGGGATAAGGGGGGCGGTGGATGCCCCGGCCCCACCCACACCCCAATCATTCGTCGTTTTTGTAAAGGATTTAAAGCCTTTTAGGATAGCATGGGCCGAGGCATGACTAGCCTCTGACGTCCCCTCGAGAGGTACATCTGTCGGGGGAGTACCTCCGAGAGGGCGTGGCTTGTCTCCCATGGGATATTTGTCATGGTTAGGAAAGGGTTGAAGTGTATGGGATTAGACATGAGTGTGGCCCTAAGTTACCACAGACGGTGCAAATTGTTGCAGGTCATATCCGCACACAATGAGATTTATATTAAAGTGGGGAATCAAAGGCACAATGATTACATGAATTTGGGTTGCGAAACGGCCAGGTGTGCTTTTGTCAGACTTTGTCTGTAATGGAGCTGGCAGTGATATGTTTGGGGCGGGTCGCCTCCGGCCTCCTTGGTCAGACTGCTTCTGGGTGGAGAGGTAGGCGAGCTGCCTCTGGGGAAAGCCGATGTAGATCGTATGCGACCAGCCGGAGGCCTCTTCTCTTCGATTTGGTTGAGGAGTTTGCCGCTCTGCTCTGAGCCTTGGTGAGCTCTTCTTAGCCTTGGCAAACTGGTTCTCATTGATGAGGATTGTTGATGGGTTATTCGAGTGGGCCTTTATCAACTAGGCCGGCCTTTAGGGCGTAACAGTTGTTATTAGTTGTGGATCATACGTTAGGAATGAAAGAATCGGCATTAGTTTTGATTGTTGATTTATGGTCTTGGTCTTGTAAGTTGTTTGTCAATTTGGCAAGACATCTCCAACACTATCACCCAAAAAGGATGTACCTTGCCATGTAGGATGTAGTTTCAGCCATTAATTTGACTACTACAGTGAGCCCTTGAACCATGGAAATCAAGACCCAAGGAAACAATATGCAGGTGTTGAGTTACTTTAAGTAGGGTTTTTATGTTAATGAGAGAGACATAGGGACCTGAGCCTTTCTTCCTGTAATTTTTTTTAAAAAAGTTCTATACAGTGAGATGCCCCCAATCCCAGTAGAACACTTGAGGCATGCAGAACAGTACTTTTTGTTTGGACTGGATTGTATTTACCTGGTGCAAGATCAAAATGCTCATCCTGTCCTGCTCCTGCTAACATACAAAGCCCAAATGAACTCTGCAGCAGACAGTACTTTTAAATATTAAGAAATGTTGCTTAAGGGGACAGCACATATAATCACACTACATTGCTTCAAGAATAGTAGCCACTTTTTATATTATTGTTCTTCATCTCCCCATGCAATCTCTGTCTGAGTTTCTCCCGGCAAGGGCCAGGTAAAAAACCAAGAAACAGGAGAGCCCCAGAAATGAGTTTGGTCCTTTCTAGATGGCACAGTTTTGACTCCCCAAGCTGCGCTGTCTTTTCATGCACTCTAACATCCCCCCCAAAGCCTTGCAATTCGCCAAAGCAATCGCATGTGTCGACCAACTAAAGCCACTCCCATGGCTCAAGGAAGAAAAGATTAGATGGAATCAATCCTCCCATTGACTCCAATAGTTTGCAACTTGTTTGAAGTTTGAACCAAAGCGAACAAGAAACGGAGGTTGGGGTCTCAAGGCATGCATGCACATTGTTGGTAAATTCCCAGTTGAATATATCCTAGAAGCAAGAGTATATGTATGTAGTAAAATGGCAGCTAGCTAGCAGAGGACTTGGCAGCTTGTCCATCCCCTTCATGGTAGATGCTAGAGGATATAGCATGGATCTTGGAGATCTAAGTGGTTGGTGGGAAACAATTTATAAGCTACTATTTTAATTTATGGAGATATAATAGTAAATTTTGAATCAGTTCTCTTACGGCCCAGATCTTCTAAAATCTAGTAATTTGGCTTTGTATGGGTTTAAACAAATGGAGCTAAATCGCAACATTCTAATTCATCGCAATCCACTTGATACCTACAATTAAAGGAATGGAAAAAGTCATAAAACGTGCAATGCCGTCTTCTTAACTTGTGGAAGAGAGATTTGCAAGTTAGATTGATGATGAGATACGGAAAGAATATCAGAATAAAAAAGAAATAGCATCCTACACTTGCCACCATATGTAAAGCTTGATGCAAGGAGGTCGAGAGGTTTCACTAATCCCGTCATTATGCAGTTAATAGAACCACAAACATAGAATTAAAACCAAATCAAGCTATGTTTCCAGAGGCTGATCATAACATTTTGAGGGATACCACATTAGAGAGATATTGACAACTGAACATACTTGACAATGAGGGATATCAAAATAATGTACATATTAAGAAAAATATTGTACACTTCGCAGTACAGCCTACCAAGCACGCGTATAAAAATACTCAGCTCGCATACCAAGCAAGCTGTCACAGGGAGATACCAGGGAGCAGGAAGCATCCCTGCATCTTCTCTTGCCTTGGCCTCAAGCTTGGTATTCAAACTATCAGGATAATTAGCAAAGTATTCAATTAGTCCAGTGGTCCCATATGCAATTCCCCCACACGGAGCTCCGCTGTGGCCAGCAAAATTAGCTCAGTTAACTGCTACTAAAATTCTAATTAAGAAAGATAATTGGCATGATTAGTTAGGGATGTGATGCTATGTATGAATGTAAGCCCGCTTGATCAGGAATAATATGTGGCCTGGGGATCACCATGCAATCTCCTTAATTATTATAATTATTATCACCAACAACTTCTCCAGCTCTTCTCAGCAAATATAATCAATAAATCAACTAACTAACTAATTAATAGAAGTTAATTAATTAGTTAATTACTAGAGGGACAGAGTTGTAACTTGCAAGTGCTTCCTGCATTTGTTTATCACAATTCTAGATGTCTAGGCTCCTCTATTTAAGCCTTTATCCAGTTCTCTAAAGCTCTGCACCAAATACTTTAAGCCCTCAACTCCCCCTCTCTTTCTATCATCTCCCATGTGCAACCATATCTCACATTCATGATCTCCTCCTCTCCTCTCTCTCTCTCTCTCTCTCTCTCTCTCTCTCTCTCTCTCTCTCTCTCTCTCTCTCTCTCTAATCTCCCTATAAAATCTAAACATTAGCAACATTTGACTTGCTTCCACCTATAAATATGGAGATTTATGTTGCCATTTGCGGTGTGAGCATCCTCGTCATATGGCTAATGCAATGGGTTTACAGATGGATGAATCCAAAATGCAATGGCAAGCTCCCTCCTGGTTCATTGGGCTTGCCTCTTCTCGGCGAGACCCTTCAGTTCTTCAAGCCCAATACTTCGTACGATGTGCCCCCATTTGTCAAAGAGAGAGTAAACAGGTTCATATATCGATTATTATCACCTACAATGCGATCAAAGTGCACCGTCAATTAACCGTTCTTCTTCTTGTTTATCATGTTCAAGGTACGGGCCGATATTCAAAACAAGCTTGGTTGGCAGGCCGATCGTGGTGTCCACCGACCCCGAGCTGAACAATTTCGTGTTCCAGCAAGAAGGGAGGCTGTTCCAGAGCTGGTACCCAGACACATTCACGCAGATCTTCGGCCGGGACAACGTGGGATCGCTACACGGGTTCTTGTACAAGTACCTCAAGAGCCTGGTGCTCAAGCTCTTCGGCCCCGAGAGCCTCAAAGAAAGGCTGATTCACGACGTGGAGAAGTCTATACGCACGAGCCTGCATTCGTGGTCGGAGTTGCCCAGCGTCGAGCTAAAAGACGCCATGGCAACCGTATGCTCAACTTGAACCACCCTCTACTATCTCAACATTTGGTGTAGTTTACTCAACTCTCTGCAATTCAATCTTGTACAGATGATATTCGACCTCACCGCCAAGAAGCTGATCAGTTATGATCCTTCAAAATCCTCGGAGCACCTAAAAGATAGCTTTGTGGCATTCATGGAGGGCCTCATCTCATTTCCGGTCAACATCCCGGGAACTGCTTACAACAAATGTTTACAGGTCTGTCTCTAAGAAAATATCCAAGTTAAGTATATATTTGTTGAGATCTCTAATTTCACTTCATTCAATAATTTTGTTTACCTGTAACTTTCTCAAGGGACGGAATAAGGCGATGAGAGTGCTGAAAGATATGCTGGCTGAGAGACGGAATTCGCCGAACAGAGAATGCAATGATTTCTACGACTTTGTTATTGAAGAGCTAAAGAAGGAAAAAACAGTTATGACGGAGTCGATTGCTCTGGATTTGATGTTTGTGCTTCTCTTTGCGAGCTATGAGACGACTTCTCTAGCGCTGACATTGTCCGTCAAACTTATAACGGACCATCCTCAAGTCCTGGAGGAATTAACGGTCGGTAATATTTTTTGTTGAACCCTAATGCATGCTTCTGGTATAGCTCGAGAATTATCTTAAGCGAATTAGCCCCTAGCCCCCGTATTTTTCAGGCGGAGCATGAGGCCATAATTAGAAACCGAGAGAACCCAGACTCTGAAATTACTTGGCTGGAGTTTAAATCAATGACATTTACAATGCAGGTGAATAAAATCATCAATACTTCACATGTATATATATGTGACATGCATTCTTCGTGAGCTTCTTGATATTATTGTAATAAAAATGGGGTTTATTTGAGCTAATGAGTAGCGGCTACCATACTAATATTTGGACATCAAATTTTTTGTTTTATTGAATGTGGGACTATTGTGTAGGTTATCACTGAAACGGCGAGGTTAGCAAACATCGTACCGGGCATTTTCAGGAAAGCAATGAAAGATATCCGTGTAAACGGTATATATGTTCACTACAATACTTTTTTTGTGCAACATGCTATTTTTACTAGCTTAATCTTGTTCAACTTTTGGTGTCGAAGGTTATACAATTCCGGCTGGCTGGGGGGTGATGGTGTGCCCTCCAGCTGTTCACTTGAACCCTGAGATATACGAAGATCCGCTTAGTTTCAACCCATGGAGGTGGAAGGTTAGTAGTCGACATCAGTCTCAGAATCTCATATCATGAATATTGTTCACTCAAATCTACAGAAAAGAACATGTTAATGATGCCAATGCTGACCAAATCATCGAAACTAAAAGAAGACTTGAGATGCAAATCATTATTCAACTACTCTTGATTCCTTTCCTCCTCAAGCAACACATACTGCCAGTTGTTTTTGTTGCTGCTTTAAACAACGACAAGTGCTAATTATTATGCTAGAGGTCAACGTGCAACATCAATAAAAATATGGCAATGTGTCCGAGATCGTGTTAACAACCCCGGAACCAATTCTGGATCTAGTCTATGTGCTCGTCGCATAGACGCATTCTGAAGTAACGAAAGTGTTGACATGGTGCCCAGGGTAGGTCAGAACTAAGCGCGGCGTCAAAGAATTTCATGGCCTTCGGCGGAGGCATAAGGTTCTGCGTCGGGACAGAGTTCACCAAGCTTCAAATGGCTGCCTTCCTGCATTGTTTGGTCACGAAGTACAGGTATCGAAACAAGTCATGCCTAAGCTCACATCTCTAATGTTATTTGCTTTATATCCAACATCTCTTTAATTCTCAATTTGATAGGTGGGAGCCCATCAAGGGAGGTAACATAGTCCGCACTCCTGGCTTAGGATTCCCAGATGGCTACCATGTCAAGATCTTCCCTAAAGAATGAAACTGCTTTGCGAGAGCGTTTGCTTGGTCTCAATGTAATTAACCGCGTATTAGATGCATGCGTGACTTCGTCAGATATACGCTAGCTATACGATGGAGCCTAGGCAAATGAACCTCTTCTCTGATAAGGATCTGTTTTGCCCTCTAATCACTTGTCATAGTCATCTGTCTGAAGGGAAATGGAAAAAAGAAGGGAAAAAATGTCTTGCTATTCTCTTGTAATGTTGTTCTAGAAAAAGGGAGTCACATACATGGTTTTCTACACTTGTTTGTCTTAATCATACCTATGATGTGTGTGTGCATGTACAGTTATCAACATAAATAAAATATATATGTATAGTAAAAGTCGTTTTTGTTGGAATATGGAGAAGAAGTGTAGACTAATGGTTGAGACCATAGCCAAATATATATTGATAATAGAATGATCTCAAGAGACACCCACTTAATAGTGGGTGTAATGGTGGATGTAAATGGGGTAAGACCAAAGGTCTCTCCCATTCATAACACTCCCCCTCATCCATCCATTCTTAGCTTATGAATTCTTCAGGATCCAATATGCTAATATGAGGTGGATACTGTTGGATACAGAGTTATCGTGTTTTTCCTCGTTAAAATCTTAGCTGTGGAAAACCCAGTGGAAAAAACCCAACTTAAGGAAAAAGAGTACAATACACAAGTGACTTCCCTTGATCCGTACAAGCTTCAAGCTTGTATGTCTTTCAGCTGTCGCATCCTAATACAAGCTTTCTAAAAGTATATCTAGGCAATCCTTAGTAAACAGATCAGCTAAATTATTACAAGACTGAATCTGTTGTACTTCAATCTACTTCTTCTCATGTAGCTCGTGCATCCAGAAGAAATTGGGAGAGATGTGCTTCGTCCTGTTGTCCTTGATGTAACCAGCTTGTAGTTGAGATATACAAGCTGTATTATCTTCAAATAATATGGTTTGATCAAGGTCGTCCGTCTTCAGGTCGGTCGTCACTAGTATGTGATGAATGACTGAACGAAGCCAGACACATTCTCTGCTAGCTTCATGGATTGTCAGGAGCTCTGAGAAGTTGGATGAGACTGATGTGGTGGTCTGCTTCAAAGATTTCCAGGAGATGGTCGTACCACAGAAAATGAACACTAGTCTGTGATTTCTCGGTATGTGGATCAGACCTGTAACCTGTATCTGTATAACCAATCAAAGTGAAAAATCCACATTTCGGGATGTATAATCACAGGTCAACTGATCATTGGAGGTAACGCAGAAGCTGCTTTACTCTGTTTCAGTTTCGCTGCGGGCGCAGAAATTGTATCTGGCTAGTAGGAAGACTGTGAACGCTATGCGTGCAGTTTGCCAGATATAGTAGTGCTCCAAAGGCACTAAGTTAAGGTACTTCAGGACCTAATATTTCCCCTCCCCTCTTCCAGCGACCGGAAGGGGTCTTATAGTACATCCAAAGATCCAACAACCATTGGTGTACTTAGATGATGGCATTTATCCATATGGAAATTTTTAAATAATTTCCTTGTGTATGTGGATTAGTGTAATAGGATTCCTCCGCTGAGGTTTTATATCTGTAAGCCAAGACTATATTTAGTCTTACCTAGGTCTTTCAATTCAAACATTAGTTTGAGGCTTGCAGATATATCATCAATCTCTGCAGGAGATCCGATGAGGTTTTAAGTCGTCTACTTAGACGGTTATTAATACGAATCATGTTCTCGTGGTTTTAATGAAAATACATGGGTAGACTTCCTTATTGGTGAAACCTTGTTGAACAAGGAAATCACTCAGTTTGTTATTCCACATTTTTTCCGATTGCTTAAGACCATATAATGATCTTTGCAGCTTAACAGAATAGACTTCCTGAGGCCTATATTTTATTTCTGTTGTTATTTTGAAACCATCTTGAAGTTTCATATAGATATCGTTATCTATATTGCCATGTAGATATGCAGTCACAACATCCATGAGCTGCATTTCTAGACCTTCCATTTAAGCTTATTATGAATCGGTAATGTGATCGTATCCATAACCAGGGAAAGTATATTCATAATCTATCTCCGGCCATTAGCAAGATTCCTGAGCTACAAGCCGTGCTTTGTAGCGTACGATCTGATTATTCTTATTTTTTTCTCACGAATACCCACTTGTATCCCACAGGTTTTACACCTCTTAGTGTTTGGACTACTAGTCCAAAGACTTTGAGTTTCAAGAGTGAGTTCAGCTCTACTCATATTGCTTCGTTCCACTTTGGCCAATCATCTCTGTGTTTGTATTTAGCTAGAGATAGTGGATCGATATCATTGTCGCCATTAGCGACGTGAATAGCAATATCGAACGCGATGTCGTCGTCGCCGATAGTGCTTTTTCTGTCCAGTACCTCCCCTGTATGTACGAATTTTAATGATATTTCTCATATATTGACCTCTCTGGGGGACTGAAGGAGGGGAGAGGCTACTGGTCTGAGTTCAGCATCCTGTGGTTGGATATTATTTATTTCTCCAGGTATATTCCTCTTACGATGGAATTTATCCTTGGAGCCATGCGGTCGTCCTCTTTTTATTTGAGGTACGGCCGATTCTGCTACCGGTGGATTGCACCCATCTTTGGGGATGTCAATCCTAGCTGGCATATTGGCAGCAGGGACGTGTGATCTGATAATCTTCTGGTTATCAGTAAATTTGTCCGGTAGTAAAAGTATTATGAATGTAAAGGATCTTCAGGATCTCATCTTCACATAGATTAGTACGCGGATCATATTGAGATAAAGACTTAGTGTCCCAAGAAATGGTCTCAGAAGCTTCAGGCTTTTGTTTTGTGAGCCTAGTATGGAAAATAATTTTATTAAGATGCATCTATCAGTACCATAAAGTACCGAAAATGGAGAACTTGATGGATGAATTGGCCCACAAATGTCTCCTTGTATTTTCTCCAAGAAGCTAGGAGATTTAAAACCCCACTGTCAGGTAGGACGGTCTCCTGATTAGTTTTATCCCTATAACAGGGGGGGCAAGGAAAATCACCCTTTTGAAGAATCTTCATGTTCCACAATTTATATCCACGAGAGTGGGTTATGATGCAATACATCATTACCGATCCTGGGTGACTTAGTCTATAATTGCCAGAGACTGAATTCTGGTGATGTTGAACATTGCTAGTGCTCTATCAGATTAGCTTTTATAGGTTGGATGTATGTTTGATAAAGGCTCGACGGGAGTCCTTAAAAACGTTCTAGGATGGTTTCAATACCATCCTTATGACGAATAACATAGAATTATTCAACACTATTGAAATCATCAGTTTCTAAATAATATCCGTTTAAACGGAGTCCTTGAAACTTAATAGATTTCTGTTTGATTATGGAGAAAATAAAATATCTTTTATTATAATTTGTGTTTGGTGTGGGAGCAATAAAATTGCTTCACCTGATCCTTCGATTATTTTATTTAGTCCCGAAATTGTAGTGACGGGACCATTATAATTAATGATGCTTTAAAATAGCATCTATCACGAAGGATCGTGTGCATGGAGGCACAATCCACTAGGCTTTAACACTTTATCTCTAGAAAAGAATGTAAAAACTTATTTGACAAGTAAAACTACATTCGATTCATAATTAAGATAAGGAAGGACATAATAGAAGATACAGTTAAAACATTAATGATAAAAGCTGAAAAGATGACTAAATTTGCTTTAGTCAAGGAGGTCGTCATTCTCGAAGTCATCGGTGTTGAACCAAGTTGAAGGCTGTATGTCCACTAGATTTGTTTCTGCAGAAGGCTTTGGGTTTGCCATATACAATTCTTGGAGGTGGCGTGGAGTACGACAAACCCTGGACCAATGTCCAATCATGCCACACCTGTGGCATTTGTCTTCCTAGTTTTTCTTGGGAGCAGACGTCTGGTTAGAGGTATTCCTCTTCCACGTATTCTTTTTCTTCCCCTCATTATTATTGTTCTGGGGAGGAGCTCTGGTCTGCTTCTTCGTAGCTTTCCCCTTATTGAATTTTCCTCGGTGCTTGTTCTTCATCTTCTGGGAAGAAACTGTGTGAGCTTCAGGAAGAGGAGCAGAGCCAGCAGGGCGTAGATTATGAGTGGCCATTAGTAAGTCTCTGTTCTGCTCCGCTATGAGAAGGCAGGAGTGCAGGTCAGAGTACTTAGTGAACTTGCGTTCACGATACTGTTGCATGATGATTGCACCCTTCTCATGGAAGGATGTGTAAGTCTTTTCCAACATGCGTTCTTCTTTCACTTGTTCACCACACAACTTCAGACGTGAGGTGATATTATGAAGTGCTAGCAACAGACTTGAAGTCCTGTAGACGGAGATTTTCCCACTCATAACGTGCACATGGGAGGATCACATCTTTCTGATGCTTATACATATCCTCCAGTGCAGTCCACAACTCTAGTGGGTCTTCTACAGTGAGATACTCGGCCTTCAAAGTCCGATTAATATGTTGCCTGGTATAGATTATGACTTTCGCCTTATCTACATCAGAGACTTTTGGTATAAAAGCTGCCTCATTAGTACATGTTGCCATTGGCACAGGAGTAGAGATTGTGGCCATTAGGCCCTGTGCACGCAAGTGGAACTTCAGGTCCACATGCCAGCTCAGATAATTTTTTTCCAGTCGCTTCGAGAACTTCAAAGTCGACGCTCGCTATTTTTGCCATTTTATCTATGCATTTAAAATGACATGAACTAATAAAACATATATTAAAAATTCATGTAAAGTTAATAAATTAGTTGCATGGATCGGCCAGTCACCTTATATTAAAGTCAAAAGTCCAAAATTATACAGTCCAGGAAGTACAAAAGACTAAAATGAAAAAGTACAACTTGGAAACCCATTGGGTCCCTGAAACTTTGTAATTTGGCCTACGTCTTCAAGGAAAGAAACTCCGGTCTTGGCTTTATACAAATATATCATCACTACAATCTCTCTCAAAAAAGAAAAGAAAATACAAGGAATATAAAATGGTGACAAAATGGCCGATCCAAAACCACAACGTAATTTATTAAACATCCACGTAATTTAATAAATTATGCAACAAACACAGGCATAAATAATTGTGTAACATCACATGCATATCAAATTTCATTTAATCAACATCGCACGCAATATATTGGAGAAATATAAAATATTTAATACTTGGGCCACGAGGAGACATATCATACACCGTTAGGTTAGATAACTAATGGCAGAGCGATCTCATGACCTTTCATAATTATTAAATAAAAAAATTTATTTAATCCAAATTATGCAGATATTGATGTTATTGATATTATATGAACCAAAAATAAATAGCATCCCAAAAAGAATATATTAATGCAACACATCAATTATCCAGATTTTTCAGAATTTCCAGTAATTTTCTAGTATTTTCTGATATTTTTCTAGATATAATTAAATATTTCTGAGTTAAATTTATATTTAAAACAGAAAAATAATATAACCCAATTTTTTAAATAAAATCCCTTAGGCTCGCTGCGGGCTTCAGGCCCAACAACCAATTTAAAATCTCTATTTTTACTTATAATAAATGGGTTAATGGGCTATTAGCCCATATGTTTAGTGTTGCAAAAATAATATTCCTAACCTTAATCCTAGGGTTTAGGATTAGATTCAGCCCCCAAAATGAGTTATTCATACTCAATATCCTCACCTTGGTTTTTCCTGATTTTTCTGGATTTTTCCAGAATTTATTCGGATTTTTCAGGGTTTAATAGGGTGTTTTATGAATTTAAAATTAAATGGCCTGCAGGCCAGAGGCCTGCGGTCTGGCTGCGGGCTGCAGGCCCGTTTGCTAAAAATACCCAGTTTTTATTTATCAAATATGGTAATTACTGGGCTTCAGGCCCATCAGGGAAGGCACATGACTCTTCTCCCCTTACCCTAGGGTTATGGGATTAAGGAGAGAGGGTGGGAAGGGGCAGCCGACATCATCAGATCAAGCCAAGGGGTTGCGCGCAAGAAGACCCCCCCACTCCGACTGGGAGGTGGGCGACCAATCGAAACCACCTCCGACCGGGGGGGCAGTCCGGTGGGTCATCCGAACGGGGGGACACCCTATCGACGATTTGAAACCCCCGGCGTACGGCATAGAGAAAGCCATCCACAAAGGGGGGTGCTGGCCGTCGCCGAAGGGAGGCCCCTCCCAACAGGGAGGCGGCGCTCCGACGTCCAAAAGAAGGGGGTGAATCAAGTGGCCCCCGTCGGGGAGGTCAGGCGATTTCAAAAATATCGGTAGGTACGTCGCGATCACTGGAGGATGAAAGAATAAATGGAAAGGTTTTAATTACTTTGTGTTATGTAGTGGGAGTGGCCACCAATACATAAATGGGAGTGGCCATTTTTGAATGGTAGAGGCCATTTATCAACTTCATGACGAAAGAATAAATGGGAGTGGCCAAATGCATTTAATTGTAATGGTCTCAGGGTCTTCTGGAGTCCGCCGGATGGGAAGGCCGAACGATGAAAATGGCTCAGGCGATTTCGAAGGGTGGCCGGCAATTCGAAAACCCCAACGGTGAGAAAGGGCCCGATGGTTCGAAAAGTGGCCGACGATCCAAGGCTTCGAAAACCCCTTCTCCGACTAGAGGGTGGCCAGCGCTCCGGCGGTTCGAAAAGCTCCCATATCCGATGGGGTCCGGTAGTTCGAACCCCCTCCACTGGGGTCGGTCAGGTGGTTCGATGCCGGTGTAGAGCGGCGGCCCCCTGCAGGGGGGCCTAGAGCAGTTGTTTTTTTAAATTTAATTAATTAAAAACAGTAAATCTGTGTGTGTATATATATATTGTTTGATTGAAAAAATAGATATCACATATGTAACAACATGCGCATGTAAATATTTTTGATCTAGGGGTTTCTCAAAATTTACCTCTAGATCATACCCTCCGGATCTAGCGAAGTTTGGAGAAGGAAGCCCTATTCGCGTCCTCGCAGTTCGTCCGTCGACTGGGATTCGGCTCAGCTTCAGAGCGTGCTGATAACGTGTTGGAATATGGAGAAGAAGTGTAGACTAATGGTATAGCCAAATATATATTGATAATAGAAGGATTCCAAGAGACACCCACTTAGCAGTGGGTGTAATGGTGGATGTAAATGGGGGGAGACCAAAGGTCTCTCCCATTCATAACAGTTTTCAAGTTATTGATGTGTAATTTGTTAACCATTCGAGGTTAGAAGGGAAAATAAGAGAAGTTTTGCTTTCCTTTTATAGACCTACAATATGTTCGCAAGGTGAAGAAGTAATAGAATGAATAAAATTCATAACTTCTAATTTCTTCCTATTGGGGGCCTAAAATTTTGCTAATGCATCCTTAACATTATTATTGACTGCCTTAGATATGTGATCACTCCATGTCACAGTAAAGAACCTTCACTTAGCCCGGTCATTTGGAGTAGGAAAAGATTCACGTAATTGGTGAGACGAACACAACGTCTAATCCTAATTGTGTTAGGAACCTCGATCCAACCCTTCGGTTATTTGAATAGGATTAGGAAGAGAGAAAAATTAAGAAATAATAAAAGGATCGAGAATTATAATCCTTATTGTTTGAATTTGGTCATGTTGCAACATGCTATTTACATATCACAGCTCCGGCCCAGTGAAGCCCACAGCTCCGGCCCAACAACCCAGAGGCACCCACGCCAGGCCGACCGTCTTCTCATTTAAGATGACAGCTCAGCTGGCCGTTGGACTCCTTCATTTAAAACGTCCACTCGTAACAGAACATCCAAATGACTGAGCATTAGCTCGTCATCAATGGCGACAACTCAAGCAACAAAGGGCCTTAAAGGCTCGGACGTTACCCTCTAACGTCCTACCTAAAAATGGCCTCTTGGACAACTTTTAAGGGAGCCATTCTCAAACTAAGACAATTTCTTTTTCCTACAATCTCCTCTCAGGTACTTCTAAAGCAGGATTTGATCCACCTAAACTCTACATTTTCTCCATAGCTTGGCACGGTAACTATCGGGTGGTTTTATAACAGAATGGACATAGTTATCACGAGTCGCATTGAGTCACCATCTGACTTAAGCATCGAAGGTCGGATCCCATATCCGACCCTCTCTAACAAGCTATTCGTGTTGCAGGAAGCAAAATGTTGCCCGAAAATAGTTCGGACCTGGTTGTCATAGATCGGACCAAAGCCCCAATAGCTTGTACTTGGCAGAGATAGCTTGGACTTGGTTGCCATAGCTCGGACCAAAGCCCTAATAGCTCGTACTTGGCAGAGATAGCTTGGACTTGGCTCCAACATCTTGGATCAAGGCAGGTTCATCCCAAGATTAGCTTGCCCAGTACTCAGTCTGCGGTCGTCTTCATCCCCTGCCAAGCCACTACAACCATAACGGATTGACCATCGACCAACGTCATCCCCCACCAAGTCACTACAACGTCGGCCCCAGCAAGGTCAACCATCATCCATTGACGGATCGAGGCATGTTCGGCCCAGGGTTAGCTTGCCTAAGGCCCAGCCAGTCGTCAGTCTGTTGTAATCGAGTTGACATCCACGTCTTCAACCAAATTCACGATAACTCGGCCCACCAGTTAAGGGGCTGAAAGGCCAACTACTATAGGGGCGGTAGATGCTATGCCACACTCTATGAATCCAAGAGCTTCCACTCATGGAATGCCCGAGTCGTAATTTATGACTTTGGAGCAGTTCCATGCGTTCTCACAGAATGTAAGCATCAATATTCGAGTGTTGACTATCGTGATAAACGATTGACGGGTTTACAGCCCTAACCAATCACGAGCCCACCAGTCATCTCAACTACAGCCAGTCTCAAGGGCCTGCAGCCCTCATTCGATGGAGTTAAGGACCACTGCCCTACTCCGGTTGATGATTGACACACACACCCACACACACCCACACACCCACACACACACACACACACACACACACACACACACACACACACACACACACACACACACACACACACACAGAGAGAGAGAGAGAGAGAGAGAGAGAGAGAGAGAGAGAGAGAGAGAGAGAGAGAGAGGCATCATGCATGGGCAAAGCATAGCCTTCACTGTGGGTCTCATGTGGGTCTCACGTGGGCCTTAAGAGGAAAGCTTGGAGAGACAACCTCCGCCATCCGAGCTCTCCCAACAACTCGGATTAGGAACAAACCTACTTGAAAAAAATCACCTCAGAACCACTCCCGACCAAATTCAAGATGCCCGACCTAGACAAATATGATAGCTCAGGTGATCCTCGTAAACATGTCCAAAACTATAAAGGAGTGATAGAGATACAGGGGGCTGACGACTCTTTGCTCTGTCGAGCTTTCCAAACAACCCTACAGAAGGTCGCAAATGAGGGGTACAATGGACCTCCCAATCGGTCTATTGGGTCATTCAAGAGCTTGGTCCAAGCCTTCTGTCAACAATTCATGGGAGGGAGAAATAGAAAGCAGAGCTCGGACCACCTATTCACCTTGGTGCAGAGAGGGGGAGATGTTAAGAAGCTTCCTTAAGGCTTCAACTTAGAGATGCTGAACATCGAGAGCTGCAATGACGAGGTTGTTGGATCATGGAGATAGTAAGCTAAACACTAGAGGGGAGGTGATTAGTGTTTCTTAATTTCAATGCATAATAAAAATTAATCCATCTAGAAATAGCCTAAATCTCTTGAGAGAATTACCTCCTCAAGTACTTAATCAACACATAGTAATACTTGGAAGAATGAGAGTTAGTGCAGAACGAAAATTGAATAATAAATGCAAGTAATAAAGAAGAAAACGAGAAAATCAACAATCACAAACACCAAAGGAGTTATCCTGGTTCACCCACCCTGGGCTACTCCAGTCCCCAACCTCCTTTTTGGGATTTTCCACTAAACTACTCTCTACCAAGAGAGCAAATGCCTCACAATAGAGGGCTTTCAACAATTACAAACACCTTGCTTCACGTGCTAGAACTTTCAATACAACAAATCAACACAACCTCTTTTTCAAAGAGGACATCGCACACCTAAGGCTTTTACTGCACAACCCAATCAACACAATCAACTTACCACCACTTCTAAATGTTTTACAAACCTTTCTTGTTGAATGAAGTTCTCACAAATTCCTATAGCCAATAGATGAAGCTTTTTGTGTGTTGAAGTGGCTATGGAAATACTTTTGATCTCAAATAAAATGAAGGTTAAAACTTTAAGGAGATCAAAGAAACTTGATTAGAATCTCAGAAATTCAAGATGAAGCTTGGGAAGATTCTTAATCAAATGCCCAAAGTGCTTAAAAGCTTAAAAGGTAATTTTAGTGCTTTGGAAATATTTGAGAGCTTGAAGAAGATTTTTAAAGCTTATGAATCTCATAATAATATGCAATATTAGTGCCAAAATTATCCAGCAAAGTTCCCTTAAATAGGACTAGAAAAACCGTTGAAAAATCCTCCTGAAAATGCTCTTACAACATCTCTTTAAAAAGCCCAGCGAAAATCGTGGAGCTGTGCCTCTAGAGTAGAATAGTTGACTATTACTATAAAAGTAATCGGTAATCGTTACTATTGTAATCGACTACTTCGACTACAGTAGTCAGCTATTTTCAGCAACAGAGTGAAACACTTGTTTTCCTTCAAAAAGTAGTCGGCTGCAATACAAATTGTAGTCGGCTATTCTGCTGATACATGAAAAAGTTTGTTCAACTGCCAAGAAAATTATTTTAAACATTTTCAAAATAATTTCAAAACAATTTAAGATAAATTATGAAGTTTAAAATCATGTGTGTGTGTGTGTGTGTGCAAGCTTCAACTATTAACTTTGACATTCTATAACAAGAAATTTGAAAAAAGACATAACTCACACACTCTTTGGAGTTTGGTGTCATCAATAGACTTCATTTTCTTATCTTGAATTCTTGCACTCCTTTCTTAGCTTGAGCTTATGAGCTTTAGTGTGAGTTCAAGTCCAACTGACTCCTTATCGAGCTTTGATTCAATATCTTCATCAATTTGAACCTTGGATTGACCATTGTTGACTTTCAACACTACACTCACAAAACATCTCAAAATATGATTAGTAACACGAATTATTTGCTTAATCATCAAAACCAACTTTGGTTGTTGCAATAACCAACAATCTCCCCCTTTGATGATGGCAAACAATTTGATAAAATTATGAAATTACAAAATTTTAGACACTTACTCTCCAACACAAATGCATGATTTCTATGTAGAGTTACTCCTCCTGAATTAGTGCAAGTTAGAGATAAGTAACTACAAAGCATATGTGTCATAATGTTAATCAAAGTGTCACAAATATGTCATACACATATAAAAATAAACCATACCCCATTTTTCCCTTGATATAGAATGACATAGAGAGTCACACTTACGTAATTCTCTCCCTTTTGACATGATCAAAAAGCGAAAAAGAGTGTGAGCAATAACGAATATAGAAATGTGACATAAGCAATAAAATACATTTTAATATAATATCATCGCAAGAATAAATGCAATCAACTAAGCTCCTTCTCGCTAAAAATCCCAAGATCTCTTCTCAATTTTACAAATGAGTCAATCTTGAGAGCTTTAGTGAGAATGTCAGCAACTTGATGATCAGTTGAAATATATTTCAAACTCGATATCTTTGTTTATGCAATGATCATCAATAAACCTATGCCTAATATCAATGTGTTTAGTCATAAGGTGCAAAATAGAATTTTAGTAAGATTAATTGCACTCTTGGTATCACAATAAATCACACTAGTATGACACTTAACACCATAGTCAGCAATGGCTTGTTTCATCCAAAAAACTTGAGCACAAAGAAACTCAGCAATAATGTATTCTGCCTCAAAGTAGAAAGAGAAAGAGAATTTTTATTTTTGCTTAACCATGAAACTAGGGAATGTCCGAGGAAGTGACATGTTCCACTAGTGCTTTTTCTAGTTGTATTGCAGCCAGCATAATCAGAATCACTAGAAGAAATTGAATCTAATGTGCTAGTTTTTGGATAAAATAGTCCAAAATCTGATGTGGTCTTAAGATACCTAAAAATGTATTCTACTGCCCTAATATGTGATTCCCTAGGGTCTACCTAGAATCTAGCACATAGGCATACACTAAATATAATGTCTGATCGACTAAGTATAGATCCAATCATATCTCAATATGTCATTTGATCAACTTTCTTACAATTTTCATGCTTGTCCAATGAGATTGAAGTAGCCATTGGTGTGTCCTTCCCCAAAGAATTTTCCATTCCAAACCTTTTGAGTAGTCCTTGGCGTATTTTGTTTAGTGGATAAATGTTCCCTCCTCCAATTGCTTTATTTGCAAACCTAAAAAAAGTGAGATGTGGCTCATTTCAAACTCTTCCTGCATAAGTTTTGTAAATTCTTGGCTTAACACTTTGTTAGTAGAACCAAAAATAATATCATCCACATATATTTGAATCAAAATAATATTATTATCAATTCTTTTAATAAATAATGGTGTATCTAATTTACCAATATTATAACCCGAATCAATTAAGAATTGTATTAATATTTCATACCAAACTCTTGGAGCTTGTTTCAATTCATACAAAGCCGTTTTATGTTTATAAACATAGTTATCATGTTTATCATGAACAAACCCCAGTGGTTGCTCAACATATACATCTTTCTTAATATATCCATTAAGGAAGGCACTCTTCACATCAATTTGAAATAAAGTAAAGTTCATATGGCGTGCAAATGTTAACAACATCCTAATAGATTCAAGTCTAGCTAGGGTGCAAAATTTTTTCGAAATCAATACCTTCTTCTTGGCAATAGCCTTAAGCTACAAGTCTTGTTGGATCTGGATCTAAACCTAGAGGGGGTTGAATAGGCTTATAAAAATTCTCGCGCAACCCACGAGAAATCACACGCAGTTATAATCACATGCAAGGTAAACAATAAGCAATCGCAGATACACATCAGATTTACCCTGGTTCAGTCACATCGATGACCTATGTCCATCCCCGAAAGCAAATACTTATTAGAAATGTTTACTAGTACAGCCTGTAGATAGAGCACCTACTCTACACTTACCTGGCTCTCAGTACCTACACTCACCAGAGTGCTCAACAAATCTAATCCTAGCAAAAGCTCTCTCTTGGCTAGTCCCAACTAGCCAAGTCCCTCTTGTCTAGCACCTACCAGACAAGACCCCAAAAGTATCACAAATACGCTAAAGTTTCTCCTACAGAGATCGTTACTACTACACACAAATAACAGTAAATGAGTTTAAAGAATCTCAGTGTGTAGGCGTAGTCATCTCTGTCAATCGGTATGGGCCAGCTCTCGTCTGGCAAGATGTAGATGTCTCTCGGTAACTCAGGTTACGGCTTGTGTACTCCCAATGATGTTGTGGCTTTGGCTCTAGGAGTATTGCGGCATTGGCCCCTTTTTTCTGTGGTTGCGGTAATGAATGTGGCTGCAGCACTTGATGGCAAGATGAACCATGGGCTTGTGCAATTGGATGTTGTAGGCATGTACCTTGGTTGGCCCCTCAAAGGATGCGGCTTGCTTGAGTAGTTTCGTGCGGCAATGAAGGTACGGCTGGGAGTGCTGCTACAACAATTTTGATGAAGCAACAAAATTCCGGCTATTATTGGTCAAACATTGCGGCTGCACCCATGGCAAAGAATTCTAAATTTTCGGTTGCCTAGAACGTGAAACAATTCGGCCTGAATTAATACTCCTGCAACAACAAGAGGTTAAAGAAATAGAATAAACAAAACTTTACTTTTGTTTGATACCTGGGTGCGTGTGTAGCTGCCTCTTCAATTTGTTTGGACCAATCAGATTTTTGCAACCCACTTCTTTATGATCGGTAGGCTTTGCTCCCCCTCAGAAAATTACTGCTTGCTCTTCAAATTTTCGGCTGTCGCATGGTTGAGGGCCTAGGTTGCACATGATTTGATTGGCCAACAGTTTCTTCACATGGGCAACAAATTTGGCAGTGAAGACTTGAAAAAAAAAATTGCGGCTACAACACCCTTGGCAATAGGTTGATTTGTGGTCTCTCTCTCTCTCTCTCTCTCTCTCTCTCTCTCTCTCTCTCTCTCAATTTGCACAGGCAGAAATAATTTTGGAGATTGTTGCCTTTATATTTCAATCCCCTACATTTTCTTTCCTCTGCACACAATCAATAAAGAATTCAGCACTTTAATAAAAACAGAAACAATACTTACCTTTATTCACGTGGATGCACAGGCCTCTCCAATCAATTCTTTTTTTTGTCTTTGATCACCCCCTCCTTTTGTGGTAGCATGAAATTCTTGGAGTTGTGAGTCTTTGGGATTTTTCAAAGCACAAGAAGAGAACAATTCGGCAGCCTCTTTGATTGACATGAGAGAGAGGTTGGTCTGCTGATATTGGGAATTTTGATTTGATTGGGAGGAAGAGAATTCAGCAAGCTCCCCTATTAATTTTTGTTTGGTGTTTTTGTGAGAAAAAGATGCAGCCTCTCATCTCTTTGAGGTTTTGTATTGGTTGGCCTGGATTGATGCTTGCGGCCTTTTTGGAGAAGATGAAGCTAGGAGTTTCTTGTTGTATCCACAAGAAAAAAAATGAGAGTCTTTTTCCTTGGGTAATATTATATAGCGACATCATCTTTCCTTCTGGTGATGGGAGACTTATATATAGAGAGATAGGGTATTGCGGCATGGAGGAGTTCCCTAGGGTTGCTGCTACATGAGATTTTCAAGGAGACTTCGACAATAAGAGAATATAGGGAGATAATCCTTAGAGATATGGGTTGCCAACCAATTTGAGATTTGAATGGGATACTAATTGGGATTTTGGGAGGATTTGATGAGGTGTTTGAAGAGGAATTGGATAGTAGCATATCTTTCTAATTGGTTTAATCAAATCCTTCTTGGAGTCAAATTGGCTCCATCTCTCTCCATATTGACCAAGTCCAATTGCCCTGTAAATAGCACTTCCGCTCTCCCTTCCAAATTGCTATATGATTAGCAATTTCTCCATCTCGTTGACTAAGCCATTGTTTGAGTATTTACGTCCTCGCCACTCCTGCAAACACTTAACACACACATCAAATAATTCACACACGTTTGTTATCATCAAACAAGATCATTGTATCCAACAATCTCCCCCTTTTGATGATGACAAACTAATATAAGATTTGCAATAGCGATTCGATTGATATCATCGTGACATGTGTGTGTGAAGTGTGATGAAAGATGTATGCAAACAATTGTGACAATGATACAAGCATACAAGCGTGCAAATTGATATGCAAACACAAGCATGTTCCCCCTAGAACATATATTCACCCATTCATTATGATATTCAATAAGCACATCATTGTCACATATTTCACAAATCTTTTCCAAATATTTCTCCCCCTTTTGTTATCATCAAAAGTGTATTTTTGAAGTCAAAAACATACCACATGCAAAAAAATAGAGTATTATAGATTACAACCAACACTTGCATGTAGACTCATAACGTAAGCAATTCAAGTTCAATGAAAAAAATGATACTAAGACTTCTACACCATTGTGTAAGTGTGATAATATAGACATTGAATTACAAAGGGATATTCAATTAAGAACATCCACCAAAACCAATCCACATTTTCCATTTAACATGAATATCACTAGGATTGATTTTTCCCACCTCATTATAAATGAGTTCAAGTTATCAAACCCCAAAACATAGCCTATAAGGACTCTTAGATATGGGGTTGGCATTGCTTGACGAATAAAATACACCAACGCTAAAGATTACCCCTAAAGCATATGTTGGATACTCGTTGTAGTGTACTTGCCATGAATTGTACCCATTTTTCATACAGAGCAATATTTGTAATTATTTTTTTCATTTCAATACTATTGTGCTCAATTTTTATTCATGGCATTATACATCATATCCCTTAGATAATTCAGCTATTATCAACCTACATTCACATTCCAATGTTCATAGAAAGAATATCCAAATGTGCAACAAGTTCAATATTCGTAGAAGAAAGCATGTAGGTGTAGAAATCAAATTATTCATTTCAAGAAACATGTCATGGCTACTAAATAGGGTCTAACATGCGCATGTAGCTATAATGATAATACAATGATTTCTACAAGGATATGAATGAGCAAACAATATTATCACTTATAAAGATTCATAAGGAGGTATTCATTAAGCACCAATTATTATTGTTATTATTTTATAAAAATGCACTAAAGAAAACTAGAATCAAGCAAACATGCACACAAACAAGGAATAAATCAAGCATGCAGAAATAAAACAAAAAGATGCTATGATGGTATGCATTAGGAACAAAGAATAAAAACCATACATTCGCGTCGTTATTTGACTTAGGAGCTAAAATTATGAAACTTTCAATTCATCACTCCTCGTCAAATCTCCATCTCACCTACATGAAAGGTGTTATGTGTAACCTTGGAATCCAACAAGGTCCACTAGTGTTAGTCATCAAAGTTTTAGGAATCCACACTTGTTTGAACTTTATGTTTGTGTTCCTAAACTTACAATAATAGGATGTATGACCAGCACTATCACAAGTAAAGCACTTTTAATGCATATTTTTTGCAATAGAAGGCACATTGTGGAATTTCTTAAAAAAAGCTTTTTAGAAGTTTTAGAACCGAATCAAAGTCCTCGTCTATTATTTCCATATAATTGATTCTCTAAAATAGTATCCAACGATTGTTTTCCTATAAAGAATTTCTTAATGGACAATTCAAGACTCGAGACTTTGGATTTTAAAAACGCATTTTCGTCCATAAGCAAAGTACATTTACTTAAAAAGCTTTCTTGTTTTCCTCTTCCTTCTTTTCAAACTCAATCATTTTTCTTTTAAAATCATTATTCAACAAGCTGAATTTATCATTAAGCTCTCTAATCACATAATCTTTTTCAGTTTCGAGCTTAATTAAATCTTGTTTAAGCATGCCAATATCATTCAATAAGGAGGGACAAGAAAGACAAGTAGCTTTTTGTAACGGCCTGTTTCAATCGTACCTTCTTCGTGCACGTGCTTTTGATCGTGCACGTGTTTATTTTAGAATTTATTTGTTTTTGAACGTTTTTGTGTGATATGTCGTCGTGATCGTCTCTGAAAGTATTAGTTTGAGGAACAACTTGGGAACGGCATATCTCGAGTCGTTCTTCCGCGATACTAACTTATTTGACGTGACGTCGCGACTTTCTGTTTTGATGCGAGACGTTACGAATTTTAGTTTCGTCTCTCGACATCAAAATGAAGATCCGTCTTCTCCACTATCTTTCTTTAGTCATCTAGAACACCCCATAATTATTTTATAATTTTTGGACTTAATTTGACCTATTTTCTATTTTTTTGAAAGCTTTAAATAATTTTAAAACCTATTTTTATAAAAGTTTTAATTACAATAAAATTACTATATTATAATAACGTATTAAAGAATTTTTTGGCAAATTTTCAGAATTTTTGGCCGCCCCAATTTCGTGTGAGGGAGAGTAGAGTAATTTTTAAGTAAATTAATTATTTTAAATTATTTTAATAATATTTTTCCGAACCCAAACCCTAACCCTAGCTCTAACCTATTTAAGTTAGCCCTAGGCAAAGTATTTTCGTCATTGCTCAAAACCCTAGCCGCCGTTTCATCTTCTAAAGCTTCGTCGCAACGTTGCGACGATCGCAACGTTTACGACCGACGGCCGCCCCCGCAAATCTCAGCGCACGACCGGAGCTGCTCCCCGCATCGCCGCTTGCAACGCTCCGCTGCATCGCCCCCGCTGTCGCCCGCTCTGACCGAGAGCACCGCTCGGTCAGACCGAGCGCCCGCTCCGCACAGCCGCTTGGCCCGCTCCGCTGCACCCCGCTAGCGCTTGACCGAAGCCGCTCCCCGCTCCGACCGAGAGGCCGCCCCGCACCCGCTCTCCGCTCCGCCTCGTTGCAAGTTGCAACGCTACAACTTGGCCCGCCCGCTGCGACCGATGGGATCAGTCGGTCTGACCGACGGATTCCTCCGCACCCGCCGCTGCAACCGAGCCCCCGCATCGCCAGTGCACGACCGAGAGCTTCTCTCGGTCTGACCGAGAGGAACCCCCGCACCGACCAAGTCCGACCGACCCAACTTCGTCGCAACATCATTTCTCCCACACCAACTTCTGTGGTGGGCCCCCCAAGTGCTCCTGAGGTGTTGTGGGCCCCCTTGGACCCCTAGCACTGCTGTGGGCCCCACTTGGACGTGCCACTTCGCGGATTTGCCGTCTACGACGTTGCGACACGTCGTAGGCCTTCGTCGCAAGTTCGAACTTTTGGAGAGACGTGCGAGGACCAGATCTGAAGCCGAGGAGTTCTCCGATCAGACCCGACATCCAATCTACAACAAACTCCGGTTCAGGTTGGTTCCCCGAAACTCGTAGAAACCCCCACAGTAGCTGACTGAACCCTAAACTAAAAACCGTCAACTTGAACTAAATTTACTTTCCAGCTCCTGTAAAACGTTGTACGAACATAGAAAATCGACGAACGGACTAATTTGACTGTGCACATAGGATAGATCGTCGATTAGGCTGAAACATCAAAAAAAAGTGACTTTTGACGAATAGGATAGTCCCGAAAACCTAGAAACGAACCTTAATAGGATTTGATGAAATTGAGACCTGACATCGTCGCCGTGGCGATATTTTCAGACGGACTTCTGCGGACGAGACGCTTGGACGAGACGCTTGGACGAGACGCTTCGAGAGGACGACACACTCGCCATTTCAGGCAAGTGCACCCACTTGCGTTTTTGACCGTGCCTTGGTCTTAGATTGCTAGAACTGTTAGACTGTGACTGTATAGAACCGGACGTGAAATGATAGCGTCCGGGACGCTCCTGACGGCTCAGACTTGACGACGAAGTCTGAGCCTGACAACGACAACTTTGATGCTGTAGGGCTATCATGTGTGTGCGTGTGTGTGGACACCCTAGAATAACTCTCCCGTACACTGGTCGTGTCTTGTCACTGTTATCCACACTGGTCGTGTCTTGTCACCGTGCTACAAAAAGCCTTCGGGCGTTTCAGATGCTCTCCTTGCGGGAGTGATCTCCGTGCTACAAAAAGCCTTCGGGCGTTTCAGATGCTCTCCTTGCGGGAGTGATCTCCGTGCTACAAAAAGCCTTCGGGCGTTTCAGATGCTCTCCTTGCGGGAGTGATCTCCATGTTACAAAAAGCCTGCGGGCATTTCAGATGCTTCCCGAGCGGAAGTGATCTCTGTGATACAAAAAGCCTACGGGCGTTTCAGGTGCTTTCCTTGCGAAAGTGATCTCTGTGCTTCCTGTCCTGAGTTCTGGGGTTTTGGGGTAGGGTTGAGCGTGCGCACGGTGAGAGGGTCTGATCCCCCTCAAACCGTAAGGCGTGAACCCTTCGTGTCGTGTCATGTCGTGCCGTGTCGTGTCGTGTCCTACTTGTCTTGTCCGTCTTCGTCTTGTCCTGACACCTTTAGGCTAGTCCCGTAGTCGGTAGCACACGCTACGACTACTGCCTGCTACGCTTTACTTTCCTGCTACGTACTTCTTTTGCTACCTTGTTGTAACCTCAGCATGCTAATCAACCAGTAAAACATTGTTTAATAGTTCAGTACACTTGCAGTTTGGTCTAACCCTTTTTGTAGACCTGACCTGACGTACAGTTCCTTCTTTTGGTGCTGTACGTCAGGTGTTCAGCCAGAGATCGTGGACGAGGCAGACTCGCTGGAGTACGTGGAGCCGAGGACGTCGTCATCAGAGTACGTACCTGACAAGGACCAGACCTTGAGGTCTTTTAGTCGCCACTTTCAGAGGTTACTACTTTCAGTTTTCTTTTAGATAGTCGGTTGCCATGCTTAGGCTTCTTTTAGACTTTGTACCAGTTGGATATTATTTCTCCATGTAAATGAATGCAAATTTCCTTTTCCGTACTTTTGTTGTTTCGAACTATAATAATGCAAGAACCTGAAATTCTTTTAAAATGGTACATCTACAGACGCTTATTGGGTCCGAGCTTCTAAAGCTCTGGCCTAAGCGGGCCTCGTCACGTTTCGCTTCCGTCCATTTTGGGAAGCGGGGCGTGACAGGTTTTAGTGGTGGCCCATGCAGGTCTTGCAAAAGTTCGGAACAATAAAAGTACCGCATTCATTTGATATCCACGTACAAGTCTGAATTAGTTTCCCAGTCTTAGATAGTAGGAAGACTTAGGTAGACATCTCAGGTTGATAGTCGGACGCCTTGGTTAAGATTTAGTCGTCCTCGTCCTAGACTATCTTAGCATCCCCATTTGATTCTGATTAGATATCTAGAGTCCTTCTTTTAGTTAGTCGCTCGCCCAGCTCCATCGACTTCGGGCCCAGCAGAACGTAACCTTGTTTCTCTTAGGAACTTTCCCTTTAGATCCTGATTATAGTCTAGCTCATTAGGAAATCTTAAAGCTGAGTTATCTTAATCTTTAGACGACCCGATGATTAGAACCCTTGTCCTCCAGCATCGCTCTGATCCTTGCAAATTTTGTGCTATCGACCATAGAGTCCCATCGTGGCTCTTCACGATTCATATCTTAAGCGTAATCTTCATGCGATCATTTTTCCTTTCTCTCGACTCTCGTGATCGTTTCCTAACGATCATCACCAATCCTTCGAATCCCTTCCCTAACCAATTCTACATTCTCTAAAATTATTTTCGACTTTCCTTATTAAGTTTTCGCTCCAGATTGATTTCTTTGAAAACCCCTATATTATATATTTAAAATTTGCTGTTTTGGATCGAGTTAAAACTTTTAATTGACTTGGAGCTTTCTGGGACGTAAAAATTTTAAGTCAATATCTCGCACTCGTTTTAAATCATTATTCCTCAAATTCAGTTTTATTTGCCTTGTTTCTAAAATATATATATTACTTTTATAAACTACACAATTTATTTCTACTATCTTGTACTTATTTTCGAATTTTTCCCTTTCCCAAAACCTGCTTCCTTTAAAAGTATTTACGAAATTCATTATTAAAATCTCCGCCCAATTTGACTTCTTTGAAAACTTTTTATTTAAAATTTCTTACTTTCGGTTGATTTAAAATTCTTTCGCGAATTTTGAAACCTTTCGGTCGTAAAAGTTTTAAGTTACGACCTCGTACTTATTTTCGAATCAGTATCCATCGAATTTTAGTTTAAAACTTTGTTATTATTTCGGGAATTCAATATATCATTTTTTTCTACCTACGAAATTATTTTAACCATTTACGTACGTACTTTAGAATATTTTTCTAAAACAAAGGGGGATTTTAAATTTCTTACATATAAACATCTCTATGTTCATCGTGCTCTTACTTCAAGAATTTTTGTTTAAGTTCATTTTCATTTACAAAACAATCGCTACCTCATCCCACTTTTATTTCCTTATTTCTTGTTTTCGAAACCCATTATTAAATTCTTCGCTATGTTTGACTTCCTTGAAAACCCTTTATTATATATATCTAAAATTTATTGCTTTTCGATTAAAAGTTCCTTCTTAGATTTTGAAATCTCCTTGGTCGTCAATTTTCAAGTTACTATCTGGAAATTATTTCAAATCGGTATCTTTCATATTTTCATTTTTAAAAACCGTGTTAACATTTTGATAATTCAATTTATATTTTTCTGGGCTACAAGATCTATTTCTAAATCACTTACCATGCATACTTTTTAAAATATTTTTCCTAAACTAGGGGGAACTTCAATTATTTTATTACTATTATATCTGTTCTATGTTTCTCGTGACCACATTTCAAAACCTTTGTGTAAACTTATTTTTTTTCATTTTCAAAACAATCGTTTTACACCCAACCAACTACCTCCTTATCTTGCCTTATTTGACCTCTATCCTTCCGATCTTATTTCGTTCCGCTTTTGATTTAGTTTTTTTTCCTTCTTTTATCTAGACATTAGACCTTGTAGTTATCCATGCTATCTCCAGTTTAGGAGTAGGCCCTCTGGTAGGTGATGTCGTTGCAGTGCCTGAGTATAGGTAGAGTGTGTAGACCTGTATGAGTGTGTCATCTTTAGGATCCTGATGTTTGTCTCCTGTGTCTTGAATGTGTACTCAGTGTTAACCATGGTATGCTGGAAGTTGTCTGAATGACGGTATTCATACTTATATGAATGGTGTCATCGCATGCAGATCCTTAGACTGAGTTTTAATTTTAATGAATGGTTTATCTTGGTTGTATGAGAATCATATCAAAACTTTGTTTTCTTTAAACCAAACCTTTAAAGTTTTTTTTTTTTTAAAACTAGCTCACAAGATCACAAATCACTTAACCTCCCTCATCCATTACCGCAGCGCCACACGTTTTTCCAAATGTTTTAAAATATTTCTTTGGCCTTGAAGTCTCTCTTTCTCTTCTCTTCCTTCTTCCTTAAACAAAGATTTTCATGTTTATGATTGTTATATTGGGCCTAGCTATTATTGTTGTAGGATTTTGTTTGCGTGTAGGCTCAGGGAGTGAGATGAGTTTTATTCTGGCAATGATTAATTGATTTTGGGAACACGAGGATGATGGATTAGAATATTTTTTTGGATGAAAAGAATGAACTGTCTCAGACTTATTTATAAAACCGAAGTGTGGTGGACTCAATGAGAATTCTGTTTGAATGAGATTAAAATGCGAGGAGATGATGACTTATCAGACTTGAGGCTTAGACGGGTAGTAGATAGGAGTAACTGCCGAGAATAGTATGAGTTAGGGTGATCATGAGATTGAGTAGAGCTTATATTAGCATTGAGACGGATTGATGAATTGACGGGAGAAGACTTTGAGAATAACGCGACGTGTGGAGATAAATGGATGATTAGGCAGTTGGACTTAATGTTGGTTAGGATTAGTTATAGTGAGCAGGATGAGGGGTAATTCTGACAGATCAAAATTATTTGGTGGATAATTTATGGGGAGATATGACGAGAATGTACTGAAGACACGACGATTGCTGATTGGTGAAGGTATTATAGGATAGACAAATGTTTTTGTCTTGGATTGATGGATGACAAGAATCTCACTTCTTGGAGATTTATTGATGTTGAGAAAAGATTTAGAAATTTAAAAGATATTATTGAGAAGATGATTATTATTTTTGTGAGGACTTGGAGTTGGGAATTTGAGCAGTAGTGATGGGTCTATAGTTAAGTATTAGGAAGAGAGTTTAGTCGTGGCTTTGCCCAGTGAAAAGATGGGATATGATGGATTATCGAGGAACGTTGTTCGAAGTTACAGGATTAGGAATCTTTATGAGCAGATATGATAGTTGCGGGTATAAGGTTATATGGGAAATATTATTACTAGTGTGAGTGATTCCGAGGGCGGAATCATTTCTAAGGTGGGTAGAATGTAACGGCCTGTTTCAATCGTACCTTCTTCGTGCACGTGCTTTTGATCGTGCACGTGTTTATTTTAGACTTTATTTGTTTTTGAACGTTTTTGTGTGATATGTCGTCGTGATCGTCTCTGAAAGTATTAGTTTGAGGAACAACTTGGGAACGGCATATCTCGAGTCGTTCTTCCGCGATACTAACTTATTTGACGTGACGTCGCGACTTTCTGTTTTGATGCGAGACGTTACGAATTTTAGTTTCATCTCTCGACATCAAAATGAAGATCCGTCTTCTCCACTATCTTTCTTTAGTCATCTAGAACACCCCATAATTATTTTATAATTTTTGGACTTAATTTGACCTATTTTCTATTTTTTTGAAAGCTTTAAATAATTTTAAAACCTATTTTTATAAACGTTTTAATTACAATAAAATTACTATATTATAATAACGTATTAAAGAATTTTCTGGCAAATTTTCAGAATTTTTGGCCACCCCAATTTCGTGTGAGGGAGAGGAGAGTAATTTTTAAGTAAATTAATTATTTTAAATTATTTTAATAATATTTTTCCGAACCCAAACCCTAACCCTAGCTCTAACCTATTTAAGTTAGCCCTAGGCAAAGTATTTTCGTCATTGCTCAAAACCCTAGCCGCCGTTTCATCTTCTAAAGCTTCGTCGCAACGTTGCGACGATCGCAACGTGCACGACCGACGGCCGCCCCCGCAAATCTCAGCGCACGACCGGAGCTGCTCCCCGCATCGCCGCTTGCAACGCTCCGCTGCATCGCCCCCGCTGTCGCCCGCTCCGACCGAGAGCACCGCTCGGTCAGACCGAGCGCCCGCTCCGCACAGCCGCTTGGCCCGCTCCGCTGCACCCCGCTAGCGCTTGACCGAAGCCGCTCCCCGCTCCGACCGAGAGGCCGCCCCGCACCCGCTCTCCGCTCCGCCTCGTTGCAAGTTGCAACGCTGCAACTTGGCCCGCCCGCTGCGACCGATGGGATCAGTCGGTCTGACCGACGGATTCCTCCGCACCCGCCGCTGCAACCGAGCCCCCGCATCGCCAGTGCACGACCGAGAGCTTCTCTCGGTCTGACCGAGAGGAACCCCCGCACCGACCAAGTCCGACCGATCCAACTTCGTCGCAACATCATTTCTCCCACACCAACTTCTGTGGTGGGCCCCCCAAGTGCTCCTGAGGTGTTGTGGGCCCCCTTGGACCCCTAGCACTGCTGTGGGCCCCACTTGGACGTGCCACTTCGCGGATTTGCCGTCTACGACGTTGCGACACGTCGTAGGCCTTCGTCGCAAGTTCGAACTTTTGGAGAGACGTGCGAGGACCAGATCTGAAGCCGAGGAGTTCTCCGATCAGACCCGACATCCAATCTACAGCAAACTCCGGTTCATGTTGGTTCCCCGAAACTCGTAGAAACCCCCACAGTAGCTGACTGAACCCTAAACTAAAAACCGTCAACTTGAACTAAATTTACTTTCCAGCTCCTGTAAAATGTTGTACGAACATAGAAAATCGACGAACGGACTAATTTGACTGTGCACATAGGATAGATCGTCGATTAGGCTGAAACATCAAAAAAAAGTGACTTTTGACGAATAGGATAGTCCCGAAAACCTAGAAACGAACCCTAATAGGATTTGATGAAATTGAGACCTGACATCGTCGCCGTGGCGATATTTTCAGACGGACTTCTGCGGACGAGACGCTTGGACGAGACGCTTGGACGAGACGCTTCGAGAGGACGACACACTCGCCATTTCAGGCAAGTGCACCCACTTGCGTTTTTGACCGTGCCTTGGTCTTAGATTGCTAGAACTGTTAGACTGTGACTGTATAGAACCGGACGTGAAATGATAGCGTCCGGGACGCTCCTGACGGCTCAGACTTGACGACGAAGTCTGAGCCTGACAACGACAACTTTGATGCTGTAGGGCTATCATGTGTGTGCGTGTGTGTGGACACCCTAGAATAACTCTCCCGTACACTGGTCGTGTCTTGTCACTGTTATCCACACTGGTCGTGTCTTGTCACCGTGCTACAAAAAGCCTTCGGGCGTTTCAGATGCTCTCCTTGCGGGAGTGATCTCCGTGCTACAAAAAGCCTTCGGGCGTTTCAGATGCTCTCCTTGCGGGAGTGATCTCCGTGCTACAAAAAGCCTTCGGGCGTTTCAGATGCTTCCCGAGCGGAAGTGATCTCTGTGATACAAAAAGCCTACGGGCGTTTCAGGTGCTTTCCTTGCGAAAGTGATCTCTGTGCTTCCTGTCCTGAGTTCTGGGGTTTTGGGGTAGGGTTGAGCGTGCGCACGGTGAGAGGGTCTGATCCCCCTCAAACCGTAAGGCGTGAACCCTTCGTGTCGTGTCATGTCGTGCCGTGTCGTGTCGTGTCCTACTTGTCTTGTCCGTCTTCGTCTTGTCCTGACACCTTTAGGCTAGTCCCGTAGTCGGTAGCACACGCTACGACTACTGCCTGCTACGCTTTACTTTCCTGCTACGTACTTCTTTTGCTACCTTGTTGTAACCTCAGCATGCTAATCAACCAGTAAAACATTGTTTAATAGTTCAGTACACTTGCAGTTTGGTCTAACCCTTTTTGTAGACCTGACCTGACGTACAGTTCCTTCTTTTGGTGCTGTACGTCAGGTGTTCAGCCAGAGATCGTGGACGAGGCAGACTCGCTGGAGTACGTGGAGCCGAGGACGTCGTCATCAGAGTACGTACCTGACAAGGACCAGACCTTGAGGTCTTTTAGTCGCCACTTTCAGAGGTTACTACTTTCAGTTTTCTTTTAGATAGTCGGTTGCCATGCTTAGGCTTCTTTTAGACTTTGTACCAGTTGGATATTATTTCTCCATGTAAATGAATGCAAATTTCCTTTTCCGTACTTTTGTTGTTTCGAACTATAATAATGCAAGAACCTGAAATTCTTTTAAAATGGTACATCTACAGACGCTTATTGGGTCCGAGCTTCTAAAGCTCTGGCCTAAGCGGGCCTCGTCACGTTTCGCTTCCGTCCATTTTGGGAAGCGTGGCGTGACACTTTTTCATGCAACCTAAATTTTTCATTCTCTAACAAAGCAATGGTAGAATTACAAGCAAGAAGTTTTTCTTTTAAATCATTTGTTTCATGAAACATGTCACAGTTTTCTTGTTGTAATTCACCATTAGACTTCTTATAACCTTTTAAAGCAGATTCAAGGTTCTCAATAACATCTTGCCTATCATCACTAATACATCGTTGCCTATCTAGTTCAAATTGCATTTCTTTACACAAATTTCTAATATCAATTCTATTAGTGCAAGATGTTACCTCATCCAATTCTCCCATCAAGCAGAGAGAGTTGAAAGCTACAACCTCCTAATCCGCATCCTCAGCTTCGATGTCCATGACCCATATTAGCATTTTGGCTTTTTCTTTTTCTTTTGCAACTTGCACAGTCTCTTGTTTGCAATGCTTCATATAATGTCCCCTCCTGTTGCAATTGAAACATATAACATGGTCAGTAGCAGTCTGCTCAGAAGATTTTTTTAGTAGAATTAAAATTATTAGAACGATTAAACCCGGTTTGCATTTCTGCTCTTCCGTGAGGAGTTCTGATGAATTTCCTGAAATTGCTAGTGGCTTTGGAGCTTTCTCCTTCTCCTCTAGATTCTCTCTAGCTTCAACGTTCTACAACTCAAGCTCGTGGGACATTAAATTACCTATCAAGTCCTCCACCTTCATCTGAGATAGAACTTTTGCTTCTTGGATGGCGGTGACTTTAGGCCTGAATGAGCTTGGCAGCGCCCTTAAGATTTTCCTTACATGTTCAAGGCTAGAGTATGGCTTACCGAGGGAGCTTGATTTATATACGATGTCTGTGAATCTTGTGAACATCTCCTTGACAGACTCAGATGGCAGCATGCGGAAACTCTCATATTCTATACTCAGCAGCGCAAGTCTGAATTCCTTCACTTGCGACGTTCCTTCATGTGTCACCTCCAGCGTATGCCATATTTCCTATGCAGTTAGACAATGTGAGATACGATTAAATTCAGATTTATCTAATGAACAAATGAGCGCATTCATGGCTTTATTATTCAAGGAAAATCATTTTTATCATTGTCATCCCATTTATCTTCAGGTTTCAACATTTTAGTATCTTGGATTTTAATCATAGGTGGACTATAGCCTTTTTCAACAATATTCCATATATTATAATCAACAGCAGCTAAGTAGATTTCAATTCTAGTTTTTCAATAAGCATAATCTACTCCATTAAATCTAAGGGGTCGTGATATGGACTGACCATCAGCAAAAGCATAATCCCTAGAGTCAGACATGGTCAATCCTAGGCTAGATCCTATAACCTGCTCTGATACCACTTGTTGGATCTGGATCTAAGCCTAGAGGGGGTGAATAGGCTTATAAAAATTTTCATGCAACCCACGAGAAATCACACGCAGTTATAATCACATGCAGGGTAAAAAATAAGCAATCACAGATACACAGCAGATTTACCCTGGTTCGATCGCACCCACGACCTACGTCCAGGCCCGAAAGCAAATACTATATTAGAAATGTTACCTAGTACAGTCTGTAGCTAGATCACCCACTCTACACTTACCTGGCCCTCGGTATCTGCACTCACCAGAGTGCTCAACAAATCTAATCCTAGCAAAAGCTCTCTCTTGGCTAGTCCCAACTAGCCAAGTCCCTCTTGTCTAGCACCTACCAGACTAGACCCCATAAGTATCACAAATACGGTAAAGTTTTTCCCACAGAGATAGTTACTACTACACACAAATAATAGTAAATGAGTTTAGAGAATCTCAGTGTGTAGACGTAGTCGTCTCTGACAATCGGCACGGGCCAGCTCTCCTCTGGCAAGATGTAGATGTCTCTCGGCAACTCAGGTTGTGGCTTGTGTACTCCCAACGATGTTGTGGCTTTGGCTCTAGGAGTATTATGGCATTGGCCCCTCTCTTCTGTGGTTGCGGCAATGAATGTGGCTGTAGCACTTGATGGCAAGATGAACCATGGGCTTGTGTAATAGGATGATGTAGGTCTGCACCTTGGTTGTCCCCTCAAAGGATGTGGCTTGCTTGAGTAGTTTCGTGCGGTAATGAAGGTGCGGCTGGGAGTGCTGCTACAACAATTTTGATGAAGCAACAAAATTTCAGTTGTTATTAGTCAAACATTACGGCTGCACCCATGGCAAAGAATTCTAAGATTTTCGGTTGCTTGGAACTTGAAACAATTCGGCCTGAATTAATACTCATGCAACAACAAGAGTTTAAAGAAATAGAATAAAAAAAACTTTGATTTTGTTTGATACCTGGGGGTGTGTGTGTAGCTGCATCTTCAATTTGTTTGGACCAAATTAGATTTTTGCAACCTACTTCTTTATGATCGGCAGACTTTGCTCCCCCTCAGAAAATTGCGGCTTGCTCTTCAAATTTTCGACTGTCACATGGTTGAGGGCCTATGTTGCATATGATTCGATTGTCCCACAGTTTCTTCACATGGGCAATAAATTTGGCAGTGAAGACTTAAAAAAATTACGGCTACAACACCATTGGCAATAGGTTGATTTGTGTTCTCTCTCTCTCTCTCTCTCTCTCTCTCACAATTTGCACAGGCCGAAATAATTTTGGAGATTGTTGCCTTTATATTTCAATCCCCTACATTTGCTTTCCTCTGCACACAATCAATAAAGAATTCAGCACTTTAATAAAAACAGAAACTATACTTACCTTTATTCACGTGGATGCACAGGCCTCTCCAATCAATCCTTTTTTGTCTTTGATCACCGCCTCCTTTTGTGGCAGCATGCAATTCTTGGAGTTGTGAGTCTTTGAGATTTTTCAAAGCACAAGAAGAGAACAATTCGGCAGCCTCTTTGATTGACAGGAGAGAGAGGTTGGTCTGCTAATCTTAGGAATTTTGATTTGATTGGGAGGAAGAGAATTCGGCAAGCTCCCCTATTAATTTTTGTTTGGTGTTTTCGTGAGAAAAAGATGCGGCCTCTCAGCTCTTTGAGGTGTTGTATTGGTTGGCCTGGATTGATGCTTGTGGCCTTTTTGGAGAAGATGAAGCTAGGAGTTTCTTGTCGTATCCGCAAGAAAAAAATGAGAGTCTTTTACCTTGGGGTAATATTATATAACCGACATCATCTTTCCTTCTGTTAATGGGAGACTTATATAGAGAGAGATAGGATATTGCGGCATGGAGGAGTTCCCTAGGGTTGCTGCTACATGAGATTTTTAAGGAGATTTTGGCAATAGGAGAATATAGGGAGAGAATCCTTAGAGATATGGGTTACCAACCAATTTGAGATTTGAATGGGATACTAATTGGGATTTTAGGTGGATTTGATTAGGTGTTTGAAGAGGAATTGGATAGTGGCATATCTTTCTAATTGATTTGATCAAATCCTCCTTGGAGTCAAATTGGCTCCATCTCTCTCCATGCTGACCAAGGCCAATTGCCATGTAAATAGCACTTCCTCTCTCTCCCAAATTGCTATATGATTAGCAATTTCTCCATCTCGTTGACTAAGCCATCGTTTGAGTATTTACGTCCTCGCCACTCCTACAAACACTTAACACACACATCAAATAATTCACACACGTTTATAATCATCAAACAAGATCGGTGTATCCAACAAATCTTGCCTTGTTCCTTACCACATTGCTGTCCTCGTCCATTTTGTTCTGGAACACCCATTTGGTTCCAATGACATGGTGGTCCTTGGGCCTAAGAACTAGCTCTCATACTTTGTTTCTCATTTATTATTCTTGTTTTTCTTCTTCAATAGAATAGACATCCCGAAGTCTATTCTAGCATTTAAAGAAATGTGGAATTTATCTTTATCAAGATATCCATAGAGGTGTGCCGTCCCAACATCCAATAGCAGCATATCCAAAATTTCATTTGCTAAATCGTAAGGTCTTCGCAGTGTATAACTTAGGGAATCTAATGCATCATATGAGTCATGCTCAATTTAATTTGTTTATTCTCCAGTTTCAGCGAAAATATCCTTGAGCTATAGGTTATATCTTATAGCATATGATTTTGTACTTATTTATTCTTATTTTTGCAATACTTATTTTGCCCATAAGTTTGACATCTTTTGGTGTCTGGACTTCGGGAAAATTGTCGTGTTTCATAAGCGAGTCCAGCTCATCTTTTATTGCTTAGTTACA
This sequence comes from Scilla litardierei, assembly GCA_030789695.1. Classification (NCBI taxonomy): domain Eukaryota; kingdom Viridiplantae; phylum Streptophyta; class Magnoliopsida; order Asparagales; family Asparagaceae; genus Scilla; species Scilla litardierei. The sequence continues at coordinate 490,996,106 of CM061142.1, read as the reverse complement.
TATTTGGCCAATCTCTACATTTGCACTTTAGCAACGGAGTATGTAACGATATTATATAAGTATCATTGCTTTTGCGATGTATGTAGCAATATGATACGTGAATATATTGTCGACAATTGTATTCTTTATGTCCAACACCTCCCCAATATGTACAACATTTACTTTCATTTCAGTTTTTCCTGGCATTTCCTCTGTAGTGGATTTCGGGAAGGGCGAGGGTATGGACATGAGCTCATTATCATGTGCTAGTATTGTCTCCAGGTCTCCAGGAGTTTTTCTTTTTCTTCGATTTTTGTCCTTGGAGCCTGGTGGTCTACCTCTTTTTGTTGAGGAACAGCCACTTCTGCTGCTTGTGGATTGCATCCATTCTCGAGGTGTCAATCCTAGCTGGAGTATTTGCAGCAGGGATGTATGATCTGACAATCTTCTGGTTGTCAGTAAATGAGTCTGATAACTGTTTATTTGTAGGATCTTTAGGATCTCATCTTCACATTTCTTTGTTACTGGATCATAATGGGTTAATGATTCTGTATCCCACAATATTATTTGTGTAGCCCCAGATTTTTCAATATCTGGAGAAATTTGTCTCATCAAATTCACAGTCTTCAAGATGTGCCTTGAATGTGTCTCCCGTTTGGGGTTCTAGGTATCTAATTATTGAGTGTGAGTCAATCCCTTCATAGAGACCTAGATGACGTTGAGGACCCATTTTTGTCCTCTACGGTGGTGCTATGGAGATATAAAATGTGCAACCGAAAATTCTCAAGTGAGATATGTTCGGTGGTATTCCATATGCAAGTTGCATTAGACAAAGACTCTAACCTCCAGAGGGTCTTATTCTTATTTTTATTAACAATGCAGCATGCAATATTGTATGTACCCATGCATTCACCAGCAACTAGGATTTCCTAAGTAATGGACATGCAATCCATTGGAGTCTTTTTATTAATGTCTCTTTCAACCCATTTTGGGTATGAACATATGACACATGATGTTCAATTTGTATCCCAGTTGCTTGGCAATATTCTTGAAATGACCGGGAGGTAAATTCCCCAGCATTAACCAGACGTATTTACTTTATTTGGTTGTCTAGAAAATGCGCCCGCAAAATTATTATTTGTGTGAATGGCTTTGGAAAAGCCACGTTGCGGGTCGATAGTAGACACACATACGAATATTTTGAGGATGCATTTATCAGTACCATAAAGTACCGAAATGGCCCACTATGGGTGGTGGATTTGTCCACATATATCTCCTTGTATTCTTTCGAGGAAGCATGTAGATTCTTTGTCAACTTTTAGTAGAGATTGCCTTGTGATTAGTTTTTCCTTAAGGGATGCAAGGGATTTCTTCCTTTTGAAGAATCTTCTGGTTCTTCATGTCATGCCCATAGGATGGGGATAAGATGCGGTGAATCAAAATTGATCCAGGGTGGCCAAATCTGTCTTGCCAAAGTAAAAGCTTGGCTGGTATCGAGCACTTCAGGTGCTCCGTCAAATTTGCTTCCTCTCTCCGAACTTTGTATGATGTAGGCCTGATGAAAAGGCTCTCAAAACGTTCAAGCATAGATTCACTCCTTTTTCTTGAGACGTTACAAACATATATTTTTTTCATTTACATTTACAGGACGGGTGTCCTTGAAACTTAATAAGTTCCTATTTGAATTCGGAGAGAATAATGCATCCTTTATTTTTATTTCTGTGTCATTTAGGTGCAACAGTTTTGCGTTCCCAGAACCTTCAATTATGTTTAATGGCCCTGATATTTATTGGGCTTTCATATGCTATGAAAATATCATTTGTATTGAATGATCATATGTGTTTATTGTCTACTAAGCATTCATGAGAGCAGTTCATCTATTAAAAGATGAATCATATAAGCACATTTGATTTCAGAAAAACATTTTCACCTTTATTCATTCTTCACGTAAACATTCAGAAAGGTCTTATAACATTGTTTTTTCTATAAAGATAAAAGATGACTAATCGAACAAGTCGTCTTTTCGAAGTCATCAGCAGTGAATTGGGCTAGGGCATTGGTTGTCAGTAGATTTGTTTCAAATGTCTGCTTTAATCTTTCTTTGTACAAATCTTGTAGGTGCCGCGGAGTTCTGTACACTCTAGACCAGTGTCAGTTCATGCTACAGCTATGGCACTATTCATCCCATTGCCTTTTAGGTGGGGGTGCATTATTTCTGTTGTCATTTCTGCGCCAAGTGAACTTCTGTCTCCCTTCATTTCTTTGATGGTGGACTTGTCCTCTGGCCTTTTTATTTGGTCCCCCTCTCTGTGATTTTCCTTTTCGTTTATTATCTTTCTTCTTTTCAGAAGAAGATGTGTTGTGAGCTTCAGGTAGGGGCAGTACCAGGGAGTGCATGTTATGAGTGGCAAGGAGAAGCTTTCTATTTTGTTCAGCCATGAGTAAACATGACAGCAGCTTAGAATACTTGGTGAACTTTTGTTCACGGTATCGCTGCATTAGTATCACATCTTTTTCATGGAAAGATGTGTACGTCTTTTTCAGCATGCGATCTTCTGAGCCTTTTTCACCTTACAAGTTCAGGCATGAGATGATACTAAAAAAAGCTGAGTTGTACCCAGCTATGGACTTAAAGTCATGCAGTCTCAGGTTCTCCCACTCATAACGTGCCCTTGGGAGTATAACATCTTTCTGATGTTTATATCTTTTCTCAAGGGCAGTCCACATCTCTAGTGGATCCTCGACCGTAAGGTATTCAGCCTTTAAGGTCTTATCCACATGGCGACAAATATAATTGATGGCTTGCACCTTTTCAATGTCTGTCACCTTTTCATCTTTTGTAACAGCAGAAACAAGAGATTTAGCTCGCATGTGAAATTTAACATCAAGCTGCCATCTCAAATAATTTCTTCCTGATGCATCCAACACATCGAAATCAACGCTTGCGCTTTTTGCCATTTTATCTAGAAGATCACAAATTTGCATGAATTAATAATACTGAAAACATTTTCATGCGGAAGCAATTTTTAAATGAATAAGCTAATTACGTGAGTCGGCCTGTCCCACATAAAATAATAATGTCCCAAAGTCCATATTACAATACATTTTACACAAATGAAAGCAAAAAATTACAACTTTGGAAACCTCTTGGATCCCATTTTAAATTCTTCAGCTTCATCAAGAGTGGCCTCCGCCTCCATGGAAAGTAATCACCAGTCTTGGACATTACATATATTTCCTCACTAAAATTTATCTCAAAAGAAAAATAAAAGAGCAGGAACAGTAAAATGTGGGACTAAACAGCCAATCCAAAACCACAATTAGCCATCCCTGCAAACTTTTTGCTCATTAAATATGTTCATACCACATCACAGGCATCACAGATTCAAAATAGGATAAACACATCAAATATAATACTTAAAAATCATTCAAACCACGGGGCGATGTCATATATCGTTAGGTTAGGTAACTAATGGCAGAGCAGTCGCAGGATCTTTATAATTATTAAGTTAATGCCGCACAAGAGGGGCTTATTCAAATAAAGATATGCAAGAAATTATCCTATATTAATTATCATATATTAAGATATGCAAGAAATTAGTTGTGCAAGAGGGGCTTATTCAAATAAATTTGAATGATACCGAATTTATTTATTCATTGTAAAACAAGTAAGTTTTCCTTTTATACCCCCAAATGATCCCCATAAACCCCCAATTTCTCCCATAAAAGTCCCCATATAATCCCCCTATTAATCCATATTTTCTTCAATTTTTAGGCCCATAAGTATCCCCCTTAAACCCCTCCTTTTATATTACTTTTTCACACCCTTTCCTCTTTTTTTAAAGATGAAACAAGGCTTGCAGGCCTGAAGCCCGCAGTGGGCTACGGGCTTCAGGCCCGCATCCACTTTGTGTTCTTTTTTTTTTCAGTTTTCCAAGGCTGCGGGCCTGAAAGCTCGCAGCAAGGGCTGCGGGCTTCAGGCCCGCAGTGGCTTTTTTCTTTCGTCTTGTGGGCCGGAGCCCACAAGTTGCTGTGGGCTTCGGCCCACAGTGATTTCATTGGTTTTTTTATTTTTTTACTTTACTTGTGGGCCGAAGCTCGCAAGACGTTGTGGGCTTCGGCCCACAGCTGAGGAATTTTTTTGTTAATTTTGGCTTGGGCATTCGGCCCAAGCTTCTTGTGTGGGAGGGGGCGGTGGCTAGGGTTTGTCGCCCACCTACACATTTAGGGTTTGGGGGCGGCAGGGGGGACTGTCACGCCCCGCTTCCCAAAACTACTGAGGCGAAGCTTGACTAAGGTCCGCTTGGGCCGGAGCTGTGAGGCTCGGACCCAATAAGCGTCTGTAGGGGTACCATTTAAAAAATTACAGGTTCTTGCATTTATATATAATTCAGAACAATAGAAAGCACAGAATGAAAGTTGCATTCATTAATATAAGGAGATAATATCCAGCGAGTACAAAAGTCTAAACAGAGAAGCGTAAGCATGGAAACAAACTGCAGAAAAGGAAACTAATGGTGCGAATCACCCAACCTAGGCAGAAAGTAAAGTGGTGCTACGCACCTAACTAAAAGTAGTAACCTCTGTAAGACAGCAACGGAAAAGACCTCTAAGCACTACTACAAAATGGACCTTTAACAGCGCTTAAATAAGGTCTTTAATAGCGCTTTACAAGCGCTGTCTATCTCGCCGCTGCTAAAGGGGGGGCTGGTTTTAATAGCGCTTTACAAGCGCTGTTAAAGGGGTGCCTTTAACAGCGCTTGTTTGTGCAAGCGCTGTTAAAGGGGGGGCCTTTAACAGCGCTTGTTTGTGCAAGCGCTGTTAAAGGGGGGGCCTTTAACAGCGCTTGTACTAAAGAAGCGCTGTTAAAGAGGGGCCTTTAACAGCGCTTGTTTGTGCAAGCGCTGTTAAAGGGGGGCCTTTAACAGCGCTTGTACTAAAGAAGCGCTGTTAAAGGGTGGCCTTTAACAGCGCTTGTTTGTGCAAGCGCTGTTAAAGGGGGGCCTTTAACAGCGCTTGTACTAAAGAAGCGCTGTTAAAGGGGGGCCTTTAACAGCGCTTGTTTGTGCAAGCGCTGTTAAAGGGTGGCCTTTAACAGCGCTTGTTTGTGCAAGCGCTGTTAAAGGGGGGCCTTTCACAGCGATTGTACTAAACAAGCGCTGTTAAAAGTCCCAGATAGACAGCGCTTGTTTCAATTCATTTTATTGTTTCTCCCTACGTTTTATATTTAAATAGATCCATTTAATGTTCAAAATGCTTAAATAAACCAACAATAACATTAGCTTGGACAAACTGCGATTTCCTTTCATTTTTCAATTTATGAAAACTAGTTTGATTAGCTTTTCAACAATATAATTGCCAGAAAGGTTGCATGCAAGAAATGATGCATATATCTACCACGAATACATCTACAGTCATCTGAAATTGTTGTTATAGCATAAAAATGAGGAATTAATCCTCAAAACATATATGGACATTTTATTTACACATACATCTCCGAAAATTTGTAAAATTCACCCCATCTCGGAAACATTCTTTCTAATCTAAAAACTGCATTCTGTGTGATATAACAAGAACATTATCATAGCTAGAAATCAAGAGTCGACTCCGACCCCATCAAGCCACATGACCACCTAGTCGATCGTCGGCTGGCGCCTTGGATCAGAACCGATGCACCTGCATGCGATCTCAAGATCTGGAGCTTCCACGACACTCGCAGGCCTGAACTTGCTGATGTAGTAACTGAGAGGCGGCCCCGAGTACTCCACAGATTGCACTTGAAGAGAACACATGAACAGTGCACCCTGAGTCCTTGACAGACTCCACCCACTTCACATATTTTTGTCTTGTCACGATGTCTGAGTTCCTGCGAAGAGGAAAGCATACATTGACTTGCTTAGGATTATAGTTTAAACCAGAAGTTAAATAGAATTAAGTATGAAGGTGGCGCTTGATACCGACCATATGACTTTGGCTGTGTGAAGCCTGTTCATATTGGTATCTGTGTGAAGCCTGTCAGAGTTCATATTCAAAAACAAAAATGACAGCAACCAAGCCCAATCAAGTAATCACATGCATAGATTGACTTTGACTGACAGTAAGCTTGGCCAATACTTACGACAACCAAAAAAAGAATGATCTTCCTCCATTAACAGCAGCATCAGCTAGTTGCCCACATTTTATTGCCTGCAGATATCGTTGCATATCTTCCTCCATCTCTGAGTGTCTTCATAATGTATAGAGATGCACCAAAGTATCTATATCTCTGCGTGTTAAGACAAGCAGACTCACTCACCCACACAAGTTACTTGTTTGAGTGTACAGAAAGAGGTTACAATATAACAAGCGCATGATGGGTATGTTCACACATAGTTTGTTTCAATCCTTCACATTTTTATCAACATATTGTTAGAACTTGGCCAGCAGATGGGTAATGCAAGAATTAGCTCATTATCATACAATTCTAAGCGGCATGATTCATGTTCAAAACAAAATAACATGCTCAAAACAGGATGTTCTTACAATCGATTTTTTTAGTACCCATTTTCCGCTCAAAATAGATACAAGGACATCTTTTGAGCTGCTGCATCTACCATGCTCATCGGTTGAAACAATTATATGGGTCACGTCTCTCTTCCACTTCCTGCTTACAGATATAAGTGTCAAACTCACAAACTTCTTCAGGAGTTTCTGTATAATGGTCAAAAAAAGAAATGGGTAAGTAGGAATCGAAGGAGAAAGACAAAGCCTAAGACTAGCAAACCAGCAAACCACCAAAAAATGAAGATTAAAGATAAACTCCCTCAAAAAAATATTTATAGAACTTTCTTTAACTTCAAAAGGAACAAATAAGTCGGTGATAACCTCTTCTAGTGGGGAGAGATCAGATCCACATAACAACCCATTCATTGCAAGCACTAAATGAAGTCATCCAAATATCACGGAATTGTTGTTCGAAAATAGGGCTATCTACCAGAAAATTATGATTGCTAGGAAGAAAAAATGGAATGAAAATTAGCAAGACTAAAGGCGTAAGGAATGTTAATCAGTATCAGTCGATCATCAAATAAAAAGCAGTCTTACATTAGAGATGATGAAGTGTTGATCTTCTCTTCGGTATCCCGGTTAGGTAAATTGAATGAAGCATGCAGGATATGGCTGTCATGCTCACTACCATCCGTGTAATTCAATTTTTGTCTCTTTGATAACCCAATATTATCTGCATCTCGTTGAGAAGATGGTCTAAAACTACTTACATGCTTTGATTTTTCAGAAGATGGTCTCTCACAAGGATCTGCACAAGGAAGTAGTAAACCTCTTTTCCCGTCAATCTCCGTTTCCATGTTTTTCTTTTGTGAAGTGTCCATGGACAATCTTTTGCTTCCCTGCAACAGATGAAAGAGTTAGCACAAATACGATGCTTGTATTAGCTTTGCTCTGTGTGTGCATGAGTACAAGCGCACATGTTTGTGTTTTGGCATGTGTTTCTACCATGTGGAACATATCGAGAAGTTATTATTGCTCGTCTCATATGTAATAAATGTAGCAGACAACAAGGCTTGCATATCCTAGCTAATTCTTTGCAAAGAAAAACCAATGCGATGCATTGTGAGGTTAGGGATAAGAATTAAATTTTGTGAGCATTTCTAATAAAGTTGGTGCACTGGCTATGATGATAAATCCAGGATTTGAACCTGGAACCTCTTTACAATCTCTTTGTAGAGTGCCCTGTAGTTTTAATTTAGCAACTTCTCTACGTTCTACTCTGAAATGTAGGTGCATTTTGATAAGTTCCATTTCTTATTGCCAAGTAAAACATATTGTGCATCTGTATATGCATATATAATGAGATTCAGTAAGATTATAGCTATTCTAAGGGTCATTGGAGTTAAATATATGTTTATGTTTTTGTTTACAATAAAATAAATATACGGGGATATTTCCTTGGTGCCCGTTGTGGGTAGCAGGTTTCTGAATCATTTGATTAACCACATGGATGAATATCTCGTTGCCCAGATTCAAGAAAAGCTTTATTTCCCAAATTCTTTGCATGATTCTTGCTTCCAACAGTTACTAGTTCACCATTTCATCCACAATCACTGGGCTTCTGTGTATAGATATTATTTACCTGCCTTCCCTCTGGCTCTTCGCTTACCGATCGCTCCTGTAATGCTTCTTTGGTATTGGTGGTGGATGAAACATAACTTTCCTTTCGTGGTATGTTTGCTTCTGCAAGTAGTGCAGCAAAGTAACATATATGACATGGAGCGCCCTATATGCAAGCTAACAATAACCTATTTTACCTGCTATACCAAATTGAGAACCTTGTAAATCCTCATTAGCACCATTGCCGTCTGAGAGTGCAATCTCCTTTGGTGGCACCTTCAGACCTAGAAAGGTCATTGCCAAAATACTAAAAAAGCAAGAAAGAAAACAAAACAACACATAGAAGTTCATAACTATCAGAACACTTCACCCAACCAAAAATTGTTGTGTTAAAACACAAAGAAATCAGTGTCCATCCGTGTTTGTTACTTCAATTTGTATAAATATCTGTTCATCTAAACATGTATAACATGAAGTTCTTTCCCATTTCACAAAAGCTGATGGTTCACAATTAGTTTCACTATCTGGTTCTCTTGCATGTAAGTAACAACCGACAGCATACATTTGTATGAGTTAAAAATGCATCTACACAATTAGGTCTTGTGTCTTGAAATATGCATGATTGATGCCGGATATAAACAATGACGAAGATATGAAGTTCACAATCGATTTGGGAATCATGATGTCAAGCTATCGCAACATGTTATGGCAAACTTTGACATGAACTTCTATTTGGGAATCATGATGCAAGATGCGCAGATCTTCCAAATCCAAAACCTAAATAAACCCAAAACAAACTTTCTCAAAACCAACGTTCGAAGTCTCAATTTTGGTCACGGTATCCGCCGACAAATTATAATATCGGTTGTATCGGAAATCTTGGGTGGAATACACATCAAAAGCCTCGAAATTTGTGTATCGACTACCTTAGCTCAAAACAGTTATTAGTTACACAGATTCTCTTCGAAGAGTGTTTCATATAGATCATTTCTATTAACACACTATTTTCTCTTGTATTAACCGAATTGATCATTGGCTAATATTTTGGAGCTTAATTTTGATTGTGAAATGAAATTTTTTACACCATTATATGAAATAAAATAGAATTTTAAATTTTAGTTATTACAACCTTTGAAGTTATGATATGAATATTCTGATGCTCTCAATGGGCAAAGAGACTCTTCGTGTGTGCTCGTGCACATTCACAATGTTATGGTGCCTAACATATTCATGTTTCAATCAGGGTGTCTGTATTTAGTTTTCTACACAGCGAAAGTATGAGTTAGTTTTGCAAAATTAAACACAACACAGTACTTTCACCCACCAAGATCATCTACAATCTTCTACAAAGCATCCAAATTCTAAAATTAGCGAAGGACATTCATAATTAGATTGTAATTTGCTTAATCCATAAATCGTTGCTTATTGTTTCTCTACATTTTCTGAAGAGATATTAGCTAAGCAAAAAAGCCAACCACTGAAGAGCAAATGGACTTACGATTGGCCGGTGCCGCTGACCCCCATGATCACAATTGCTAATCCTGCAAATTTGTATTTTTTTTACTTTTTAGATTACAGAATTCTACAAATTGATCGATCCCACAAATTTGAATTATAGAATTAAGTTGATCTAAATCATTTGAAAATGAACATAATCAGCTCATAGGAAAACTATTAATCAGATTAAAAATCGACCCAATTCAGCTAAAATGAAATCAAACAAAACAACTAAAAAGCGGTCAAAATTTTAATGCAAATTAGGTTTTTTGGGGAGTACCTTGATCGCTGAGGACGGCAGCCTGGATCAACAAGGCCCACATAATATCAACAAAATTTTATATCAGTGGCCTGATCTATATCCAGCATAAAATTGGTCAAAAAGAAGCCTAGCTGAGTAAGCTATATACGAAATAAGAGCTTGCTATAGACCTGTGGGCTAGGTGGCGTGAATCTACCTTGTTCATCGCACTGTTTAAGCTGATGAAAAGGGGCAACCTTCCAAATCCTCCAACAAGAGAAACAGCCTTAGTTGAAGAAAATGAAATAAGAATTTCAGCTAGATAGACGAATTAACAGCACATGCTCATCATCTCATTTAAATCCATTCACTAACAAACTGGTTATTGTCCAAAATCAATCTATTATTCTACATATTAATATCACCCATGCCAAGTAAGGTTATGTACTTGTGAAGTAGTAACCATTCGCTGTTTATGCCCCTTGGTTAAATCAGCAAAGGTAGAATTTTTCTGGAAAAATCAACTTGGACTGCCTAAGGATAGTAGGAAGAGACTATATTCCTAAGGATAGTAGGAAGAGACTATATTCTTAAAGTATCTTGGTGTACCAATTGATGTCGAGGGTATGGATCAGGATCAGCTTACTTAAGAGTGGTGATGGAAGAAAGAGCCTTCAAGCACGAACTCCTAAAAAAATGCAACCAAGACTGATGAAAAGCCTATCATTGAAGTCATCCTCTGTATATTAGATCTAGTTCAGACTGTTTTTGTAGAAACTTTCAGCACTAAATGTAATTACATGTGAAAAAGCTTGCTCTATTTGGATGTTCTTAAAACCACATAATCTCATATATCCACCAAATATATGTTGAAGATACAGCAGAAAGATGACAAGGAACATTTTGTAACTAACAGTGGGTAAATGCCACTCGATAGCTAATAAAAAATAATGAAAGCCAGCAGGAAATTCACATACCGAATCTTCGTCACAAATTGCATTGTCTCGTCTACATTACCATTGTCGATGCAGGAAACAACTTGTCCAAGAGGGTATATACTCCCCCTCCTAGCAAGAGTGCTCCACTGCAAAATCAAGAATGATTGCATGTATTATCTGCATGCCCTCTCCGTTATCTGAAAGCAGGAAAGGAAAGAAAAAAAACCACGGACCATAGAAAAATAACATCTGGAAAATTTGCAGAGCTGGTCCAATTACTAGAACGACCATGTAGCTAGAATTTTGATCTAACCAGAAAGGAAAATCAACATGATTATGATCTGATAACCAGAACAAACATGCATCTGAAAGATCTGAATGGTGGGTCCAATACCATTCGGCAGAAATGTCCAGGCTGATATTCTTTCCTCGATCTGAAAATATTATATCAGAATTTCTTGGTGAAGCAAGTACTGATTTCAGTTCACGGACAACGATCTGAAAATATTATATCAGAATTTGATAATCATTATAAGGTTAAAATCATGTATCATGCCACTCATCCACATAGGAATATCGATAAACTGACCTTTGTCAAAAGCTTTGTATCATCAACTACTGAAAGGATGAAGCTGAGTAGCTGACAACATAGAAATGCAAACTCAGAAGGATATCATACAGAAAAATACCGATCGAGTCATAATGGTGATCCCCTACCCCCCCAATCTTCTTTCTCTCCTGAAATTAAACAATAAAAATTTAATGAATAGATGGCAAGAAGATCCAAGCAGATAAAATGATATGCACGTTCATTTGGCATAAAACGAAACAAGGCAAGCATTATGGTAGTAGATTAGCAGAACAATCAAAATGCCAAGCATATTGCACATTCCTTACAGTAATGGTATTTCCATGTCCAATGACTTATGTTCACTTTAGCCATATATTAGTTGTCCAAATTAAAAAAATAAGAACTAAAAAGAAAAAAATCACAAAAAATTTAACCAAAAGGAGATATAGCGCAAGAGGTGATATCAAAAAATCACAAAAAATCACAAAAGAGGTGATAAACATTCGAATCAGCATAGATCAAGTTGTTATAAATGCCTTCAACATCAACCATTTCAATTTAAATTCTTTTGTGATTTTTTAAATTTTTATGTAAAAAGAGAGGGATCATTACTAGCAAATTTTTTTGAAGAATATTTGAAGAGAAGGAAAATGAATAATTTTGAGTCCAAGGTGGAGAGTGTTGCATATAGACTCAGAATTGCATGCAAATTCTTGCACATAATATTTTAGTTGACACTCCAACAAAAAAAAGAAAAAAGGACTCTTTCAAAGTTCACACATAATGTTTTAGGAATTTCACATGACAATTTGGCAAATAGATGCATGCGATGCCACTGATTGGAAGTGATCGCACCCCGGCGTACACGTCCCGATGCGACGGTTGTAGTTTTACCGCAAGCGCACGGTATAGCGACGAGCGGGTATCGAACACAGGGAGGACGAATGACCGTGCTTGCTCCTAATCAACCTGGCTATTTAGAGGGATAATTGCCTTGGGCGATCCTGTCACAATCGTCAGACAAAAGTGCGAAATATCAAATCAAATAGAGAACGCCTAGGGAATGGGGAATCCCCACTACTCACCGTATTTCACAAATGTGGTTTGCCGGTATCGAAATCGCTAGGATGAGAATTTGGATGAACTAGTTGCAACTAAATGTGGAACCAAGCTCACGCTCTCGCGCTGTTGCCGGTCTATAGCTATCCTAGGTTTAGGTCCAATCTCTTGCAAACCCTAGCCTAGGGAAGCTAGCATTAGGATCAACATCATCGTCCAATTGCGCACCGAGCCCAATCTCTTGCAAACTCGGTCCACAATCTAGATTAGGATAGTTCCTACCCGTCCAATCTCTTGCAAACGGGTATCGGCACGGAATTGCAACCGGAGATCCTAGCATCGGTCCAATCTCTTGCAAACCGATACTTCGAAAATCCGACTCCAACCCAATTCGGATTTCTAGGGCTTCCTATCGAATTGGGATCCAATCTCTTGCAAATCCCAATTGATGTGAATACCTAGCTATCCGTAGTAATTCGATCCCAATCTAATCCCTAATAACAATCCTAGCTCAATTTTTACCAATTCAACACAAATACGAAATTGGGCTTGTAGGGTTCATCCCCACGCCCCAAGACGTGGAGACTACTCACTAATCATAGCAATAGCACAACAATTAGCAATGAAATAGACAATGGAATTCATCACAACAATGATATAAACAATAAAAATAGAGTTTTTGGGGAAGAGAAGTGCAAACCAATGTAGATCTTCAATCAACCCAACAAAAATCCAAGTTTTTCTCTTCTCCAATCACAATTAATAAAACTAAAAAGTAGACTCAAAAAGCTGCAAAAAATCTGAGAGGTGGCTCTCAAAACTAGGGTAAAAACAGAGCTTAAATAGCCCCAAAAATCGTCTAAAAATCCTGACCAAAATGCCCCTGCACAGCCTGTTTTCCGCAAATTTCGCTACAGGCTGTGCATCGCACTCGGCCGAGTGACAAATGTCGCTCGGCCGAGTGAAAACCCTGTCAATTTTCCAGTAAGTCGGGGGCTTCAGTGGTCTTCAGTTCGGGGGCGGCTCGGCCGAGTGAGTTGTCGTCACTCGGCCGATGGCTTCACTTCACTCGGGCGGACGGGATTTGCCACTCGGCCGAGTGGGTCTTCTGAAGCTCAGATGGCCGAAAAACAGTAACTTCGATCTTTTTGAGGGCCTTCGTCTGGGCGCCACTCGGGCGGACGTGGTATCGTCACTCGGCCGATGTGGTCTCCGTCGCTCGGCCGAGTACACATGGAAATCGTGTCTGAACGGGTCGGCCGAGCAGTGTCTCGCTGGTCGGCCGAGTGGCTCCTCCACTCGGCCGAGTGGGACACAAAAAATGCCCAAACTGGTCGTTTTGGCCTCCTCGTCGCTCCGGCGACGTCCATTCTTCTTCCGCTCCTCTCCAATAGCAAAATACCCCTCGGGGAGGTCGTCGGTGGCCGTCTATCGTGAGCGCATCTCATGATCACTCCAAATCGCGCCAAATCGCCTGAAATGCGACAAAAACAACAAAGCGTGAAAAGCATCGCAATATCGTCGATATATCGTGAAAAACATGATTTGGGCGATCTAAATGGCATGCAAACATGCGGAAAAAGGTGTAAAATAAGGAGTGATCAGGAAGCTTACGGAGTGATATCTAATGGATTAACCTACAACACACTATTATTGATCGTTTATTTTGTTTGAGGGAAAAAATAACACAAAATTGACATTGAAAAGAAAGATGAACGTCAATATATTCCCCTTTAAAATGCAAGACAAAAGGCAATCTTGTAATGTTTCAGTTGAAAAAAATGGATAGAAAATCACACAGTTGATAGCATAAATCATCAAAATAATCACAAGATAAATTCTCAAAAAAATTGAAATGATGATCAAATTATTATTATTCATATTGAAAAGCGTGAACAAAGTATACAATTAAATCTCCATAATAACAAGCAAAGACATAAAATTTAAGGTAAAAGCACCTGATGTATTTAAGGTAAAAGGAATACCATCTGACTCAAATACGCAAAGCATTGGGAAAAAATAACAAATTCATGCATGACTGCATGAAAACTTAAATTAAATAACAATAATATAATTTTATTACAACCTAATGTCAAATAAGAAGGTTACTCAAGCCGAATACAATGATAACAAATCTAAGACATTAAGCATGTACAATTTTAAATAAAAGAAAAAAATTTACAAAATCTATAACTGATCTCTAAACACTAGTATTACGTCGTCCTTTTCTTATGGGATCACTTCTACAAGATCACTATCTATATCTGATCAAAAAGAAGCATCCATCAGCTAGGTAATGCATGGGTAAGTTCCCCAATCTAGTAAAAATAAATTTTATTTTAAGCATTAAGTAATAAAATATAATAAATCCAATGATTTTTACATATGATAAATAAACTTGATGTCAATAACATTAAAATAGAAACAATATAGCTATAATGTTAAGACTTAACGGTTATGCTAATCTAACGTCAAGCTCGGAGTCCAATGATACCATATGCATCTTGGGTGTTTCGTCCGCCTTGAAACACCGATAATAAAAATCATAATCAACTTCCCACACGACTACACATTCATCTCAATATAGAGGTCAAATTTTATTGCATTCATTTCTAGATAACCGTAAACATGAGTTCACTAGTACACGTCATAAATTTTCATGCCTCTATTTTTGAGTAAAGGTAAACATGAACTCACTTGGGTGATCCTTGTCACTCCTGACCCCTTTGAGACTCAGCTACCTGAATCCCATGGTGTCATGTCATTACACTAAATTGTCATAATTATACCAAATATCGCAAAACGTAATTTTGCATTTCCAATGACATGTTCAATTTCACATTCCCAAACACAATAAAGTTAATATCACATTTCCAAACACACGTTCTTTAATCCGAAGGCCAAAAACTAATTTCAAGAATTTATAGGGCAATGCTAATTTCTGCAATTATAAAGTAGAAATCTAAGCATCTTGGTTTTTTCAGAACGAGGAACCGAATGCAAATCTAAAAGGAAATTCATATGCAAACTCAAGCAATGAATAAAGAGGAAGAAAAAGGATAGCCTTGTACCATCACAGTTAAATTTGTTCACTAGGAGCGGCAACTGATTTCTCAATCTCTGGGCCCAAGCAGTTGCCGCAAAGAGCCTGCAACAAACTTCACCCTCAAGAGGGAAGAGGGTCACGCAAAGAGGGAAGATGGAAGAGGGAATAGGGCTTGGGGTTGCTCTAGGGCTTCTCGCACGAAGCAGCGACGGCGGGAATTTTCAACGAAGTAGCGATCAACGAACCGCGATAGGTTTTCGCGATCAGCGATCAACGAAGCAGCGGCGGCGGGAAGTTTCTCGCGCGATCAACGAGCAGCGGCGGGGTTGCTCTAGGGCTTCTGGTGCTTGGGTTGGGCGAGTGAATTTTCGGGTAGAAATTAAGCAAACAGGGCTTCAGAGCGAAATTAAGCGCGATTACAAAAGGGGGAGCGAAATTGCGAACCGCTGAGCGTAAATGTATAATACCTTTCACATCGTTTGTTTCAACCAAGCGCTGTTAAAGGGAGGCCTTTAACAGCGCTTACAGATACAAGCGCTGTTAAAGGGTGGCCTTTAACAGCGCTTGTTTATGAAAGCGCTGTTAAAGGCCCCCTTTAACAGCGCTTGTTTGTACAAGCGCTGTTAAAGGGGGGCCTTTAACAGCGCTTGCACAAACAAGCGCTGTCTATTGTCTGACATTTAACAGCGCTTCTTTCTACAAGCGCTGTGTATTATCTGTGCCTCTAATACACAGCGCTTGCAGAAAGAAGCGCTGTCTATTATCCGACCTTTAACAGCGCTTGTAGAAAGAAGCGATGTCTATTCTCCGACCTTTAACAGCGCTTGCAAAAAGAAGCGCTGTCTATTATATGTGCCGCTAATTAACAGCACTTATAATTGGCAAGCGCTATTAAAGGTGTGCTATTAAAGGTCCTTTTTGTAGTAGTGAAGTCTAGTCCTCGTCAGGAAGGTACTCCGGGTCGACGTCCTCTGGCTCCAAGTACTCAGGTATGGCTAGCTCGTCCACGCACTCTGGCTCAAGACCTGACGTACAGCACCCAAGAGAACAGGAAATGTACATCAGGTAAAGTCTACAAGGAGCGGATAGACTTTACTACAAGTGTAATGTAATTAAGAGCAACATTTTACTGGTTGATTAACATGCTGGGGTTATGACATGTCAGTTATACTATGCAGAAAGTAAAGCGGTGCAGGAAAAGTAAACGTGACAGGCAGTAGTCGTAGCATGTGCTACAAACTACGGGACTAAGCTAGACGGGACAGGACAAGACAAGACAAGACATGTGTGACTCGAAGGGTTCACGCCTTACGGTTTGAGGGCGGCCAGACCCTCTCCCCGTGCGACCGCTCAACCCTACCCCAAACCCAAGTGCTCAAGATAGACCACTCGCTCTAGTTTGACGAGTGCCTCTATCCCCACTGTCTGTAGCGTATCCCACACTCCCTTGGTGGGCGACAAACATTCCGTAGGTGAAACTGTAACATAGGTCCACTTGCTCTAGCTTGACGAGTGCCTCTATCCCCATTGTCCGTAGCGTATCACTCACTCCTTTGTGAGCGACGAATGTTCCAGAAGTGAAACCGTAACAGAGATCACTCCCTCTAGCTTGGGGAGCATATGAAATGCCCGAAGGCTTTTGTAACAAGACACGACATGACAAGTATAAGGAGTTGTTCTTCTAGGGGGTCCACACGCACGCACACACAGGAAAACCCTAAGGTGTCAGTTGTTGTTGTTGTTGTGCTTAGACTTTGTTGTCAAGTCTAAGCTGTCAAGGGGGGTCCTGGAGGCTATCATTTCACGTCCGGTTCTCTTTAAATGTACTTTAACTTTCTAAGAAGTAGATGGCCTAAACGTGGCCGAAAGTACATAAGTGTAAATACTTGCCTACGGCGGCGAGAGCGTCGTCTGTCCGGAGCGTCTCGTCGAAGTGGTACATCAGCGAGGGTCCGTCTGAAATGGGTCAATGGCGGTGTCAGGAGATGTTTTTCATCATTCCTATTAGAGTTCATTTCTAGGTTCAACGGGGCTATCCTAGCAGTCAAAGTCACGTTTTTGTTTTGGTTCAACCTAATCAAAGATCTATCCTATGTGCACAGATATTCAGTCCTTCATCGATGTCTAATATTTTGCAACAGTTTAAAGGAGCAGAAATGAAATTTAGTTATTTTTGACGATTTTTAGATTAGGTTTTCGATTTGCTACAGTGGGGGTTCTTACTATGCGTTAGAGGACTAACCTTTTGATGTTAATCGAAAAGCGGATGTCGGGTCTGAACGGCGATGGATCGGCATCGTCTGTAATGTCTCGGCCATGGGTAGCACAGCAAGACACTTCTAGACAGTGAGGTAATGGCACAAACAGTGAGCAATCAGCGATCTCTCTCCTGTTGCGGGTAGCGCAACGGATCTTCACAACGGCGGAAACGTCGGGGAAAAACACGTGAGTTCGGTGATGCACGTGAACTCCTAGGATCCAAGAGGGCTACCGGGGGTTGAAGGGGATCAGTGAGGGTTGCTCGGTCCGGTGGGTGGTCGATGGTGTCAGCGCACGGCAGTGGACGGCCGTGAGAAGCCGAAGTAGACAGATTCACGTAATGGTCGTTGTCGCGCATCTCAGCGGAAAAACAGCGATCAAAAGAGTCAAAGGAAACTTGAAGTAGCTAAATGGGTTCAAAAGGGATCCAATGGTGGTGGAGTGGTCACCGGAAGTGGTCGGAGATAGCCGTGCGCCGGCATTGAACGGCATAGCACAGATCTGTCAAAACCTGCCGTTAGGGCTTGGTTTCAAGGGGATTTCGAGGAGTTAGAGATAAGGGAAGAGGAAAAGGGAGTTGCAGATGATAGATGGGTTCGATAGGAGTCCAACAGTGGTAGGTGTTGAATATTGGACTCCCCGGATTTGGTTTTGGATGATGAGCAAACATAAATAATTCATGAACTAACATTTTGTGAGCGCAGTATTGGAGATCATCGCCAAATTCATGTAAACAATCAAAGCGACATCTCAACACTTCCCAAAGCTCATATTCATGCCTAAAGCTTCGTTGAAGCTCTTGCGACGCTTTGGAAGTTATGAAGATTCAATCGAAGCTCTCAAAGACCATTCTTTAAGGTTTTATTTATAGTCTTTTAGTTTCGATTGATAGATTGTTAAGCCTTGAGTATATCTTACGTCTCTATCTTCATTACGCTCATTTCTTAGCTCTAGGATCCTTGCACAAGTTCATTCTAACTTCCTCGAAGCATCGCGCTTCGTTTCGGACTTTATTGTGCATGTTAGTTGGTACAAGAACAAGTACTGACCGACTAGATGGTGATCTAGTCGGTCGGCAACTGTTCTTGGACCGACTAGTTTGATTCCTTAATTTCATGGACTTTACTGTTTACAGTTAGTCGGTCTACGTTGACTCACCGATCGACTAGTTTGTGAACTAGTCGGTCAGTGATGCTTCTTTGACCGACTAGTTATGACTTACTGTTCACACTAAATTTCTCCTAAGCTACTGTTTACCGTTAGTCGGTCTAAGAACGTTTGGTGACCGACTAGTTGACAATCTAGTCGGTCAACTTTTGTTCTTGGACCGACTAAGTCAACTTGCATTCAGACTAGTTCATTTTGCCTCTTAGTCGGTCTACGTTCACTGACTGACCGACTAGTTGTGAAACTAGTCGGTCAGAAAGTCTTCTTGGACCGACTAGATTTCTAGGTCTGAATTTCTATCTCTTCTCAGATCCTCTCTTAGTCGGTCCACGTTGCTTGGCTGACCGACTAGTTAATGAACTAGTCGGTCAGTGATTGTTCTTTGACCGACTAATTCTCCCAGATTTCTATCCGTTGGAGAATGACCTAACTTGTGTTTTTGGGTTCCTATAAATACGAACCTAGGTCATTTCTATCTAGGTTAGAGCTTCCATTCAGAGATTCATTGAGATCAAAAGAGATAGCTATTCTCCCTCAAATCTAAAGCTCTCTTCCTCACAAGAAACCCATTCTCTCTCATTTCTAGATCTAGAGAGAAGCTTGTTCTTGGTGAGCTCTTCAAGCTATTGCTTGATCCTAGTCTCCAAATCTTTCCTAGGCACCCATTGCTGGTCATTTCCTTGGTGCTAAGACTTGGTGACTTCATCTTCCTCAAATCCTTCATTTCACCTATTGGGTAAGAAAAACTCAAGGTATAGGATTTTGTGGTAAGATTGTTTATTTCATTTAAACTCTTTAATATTGCTAATTGGTTCTCTCGGTTGTGAGAGAAGATTGTGATCCCGGGTTGTGGGATTCACTTTGCCATTGCATGTATGATTTGATCTTGTGAAGGTTTTTCACAAGATATTCATAGTGGAAATCTTGAGTTAGGGTTTCTAACTCAAGTATCCGGAGGGGATCCGGGTGGTTGGGACGTAGGATCACCGGGAACAAGTCGGGGAGACTTGGGTGGATCCGAACCCATTAACATCGTTTGTTAGCATTGTTAATTTTGTGTTGTCATTCAATTTAAGCTTCCGCAAATTGATTTGGTAGTTGTTTGCACTTTAATTTGGAATTATACTCCTTATTATTTTAAAGTACTATTCACCCCCCCCCCCCCCTCTAGTACTTGTGCAGTTGCTTGTAGGGCATTACATTTGGTATCAGAGCCAGATACTTAGCTATGTCTGCCAACGACAACAAGACCGTGCGTCCACCTTCCAACTATGACACCTTCAGGAACCGTGAAGGAGCATCTTCGGTGATGGAGGGAAATTCCTCTACGAGGCCTCCATTCTTCAACGGTACCAACTACGGGTACTGGAAATGTCGGATGGAAACCTTCCTCCGAAGTGCATCCTTATGGAGGACTACAATGAAGGAGTACATCGAGCCCGAAGAAGAAGACTTTGAGAAATGGACAACCGCGGAGATCGCCGCGGAGGTAAGCAATGCCAAGGCAATGAACGCCTTGCAATGCGCGTTGGAGCCCGAGGACTTCAATAATATATGCACATGTAAGAGTGCATATCAAATTTGGAACTCCCTCCTCATACTACATGAAGGGACAAGTCGGGTAAGAGACTCTAAACTCGTAGTCGTAAACAAAGATTACGAAATGTTTCATATGCAACAGGGCGAGAAGATGAAAGAATATTACGCTCGCTTCGTTGACATAATAAACGAGTTAGAGGCCCTCGGCAAGTCCTACACTCAAAAGGAGAAGTGCTCAAAGATTATCGAAGGACTTCCTTCTTCTTGGGAGAAACGTACCTTCGCCATCGAGGAAGGTAATGACATGAATAAGTACACCGTAGTTCAACTAATGGGTACTTTAATGTCGTACGAGGTACGCAAGGATAGCAAGCTCAAATTGCAAGAAAAGATGAAGTCGTACCTAAAGCAAGACGAGCCAAAGAAGAAGGCTATTGCTTTCAAAGCCGCTCCATCCACATCCACATCAACCGATGATGAAGACTCGGAAAACGAGTTGGACTTGGAGTCCATGGCACTCATGGCCAAGAAGTTCAACCGTTTCTTCCGAAAAGGTAACTTCAAGAACAAAGCTAAATTTGGTTCTTCTAACGCCTCTTCCTCTCCTTTGTGTTTTAAGTGCAATAAGCCGGGACACATGAAAGCGGAGTGTCCCCTCAATAAGCAAAAGGAGAAGTGGAAGGCGCCAAAGTATGACAAGTCCAAGAAGTACACGAAAGGAAACAAGAAGGGACTTGTCGGAGCTACCTTCACCGACTCCGATGATTCATCAAGCGGTGAGTCGGACGATGAGCACGTGGAGCAAGCACACATGTGCTTCATGACAAGAGAGGAGCACGATCAAGGATCCTCCTCTTCCGATGATAGTGATGACGAAAGCGATGAGGTAACGATGGATGATCTTAGAAATGCTAACTCTCAACTTTGGTCAAAATACACTAAGTTAGTAAATAGATATACTAAGGTAAAATATGACTTAGCTAGCATTCAAACATCGCCTAAGAATATCATCACCAACAACGACACCGTTGTTGAAGAGTTAAGAAATGAGATTGTGAATCTCAAATCTAAATTTGAACATGTTAGCATTGAGGATGCGGAAGAACATGAGATAGCGGATTTATCGTCTCAAAACTCGACTTTGAGTATTAAGAACGAGAATCTTAAATCTCGTGTTTATGTGCTCACATCGCAAATATCCACTTTGGATATTTCTTTGCGTTCTCTCAAAGAGAAATATGAGGACACATTGGGCCGAATCAACAAATTCAACAAGGGTAAGGGCCATTTGGATAATATCCTAAAAGATTTACTTCCGGCCAAACACCACATTGGCTTGGGGTATATGATGGGAAATTCATCCAAGTCGGTCACTACTTTTGTTAGGCCAACTTCCGAAGCCTCAACGAGTGGGAGCAAACACTCTATTGGTAGTTCATCTACCAATGGTGCTTCCACCTCGTCCACACCCTCTTTCGGAAAGAAACCCACTTTGGGTGGACCTCCAAAGAAGGGGCATGCCTACATGTACACCAATACCATGCCACGTAGGAATACACGTCCTACTACACCGTCTCACACATATGATGATTTTTATGCAACACATTCCCGGGCACGTGCACACCAAGTGAGACACCCTCACGCACGTGTTCCCACACATGCATATGTACACCAACCTCATCATATGAATAATTCTCGTCGTGCACCATTCCATCATGTCCCGTATGCCTATCCACAACATGCATCACGTAGAAATCAACGTCGCATGCATGCACCCAACAGGATGATGGCTCCCAAAATTTTCACTATTTGGAGCCCAAAGGACACAAGCATGGACGAAAAACAAATGTATATGAATGCTTATTTTTCGGATGTTGTGCATAGTAAGAATTATGTGGGGAAGTCTAAGTCCAATTGGACTTGGCTTCCAAAGGTCTAATCCCTTGGACCCAATGACCTTGGGTACCATGATATGAAATTTTCTATCTTTAGGTACTCAAGGAAAAGAAAAAGAAAAGGAGCAACAAATTTAAATTTAGCTCCAAAGGGAATTGGATACTCGATAGCGGGTGCTCCAAACACATGACGGGTGACGCTCGATTGCTCTCCGGAGTGGTTCCCATTGCGAATGGAAACCGCGTCGTATTTGGAGGCAACGAGAGCGGAACCATCATAGGTGTTGGTAAAGTCGGTAACCCCTCTAAACCATTAATTAGTGATGTTTATCTTGTTAGTGGTTTAAATCACAATCTTATTTCAATAAGCCAACTTTGTGACAAAGGTTACAAAGTTAGTTTTGCGAAAGGATTGTGTCATATTTTAAGAAAAGATAATGATAAATTATTATTTTCCGGAACTCGTCATAAAGACATTTATATTTTGGATCTTCCTAAGTCATATGAACAATGTCTCGTTGCCAACACAAGTGAACAACACTTATGGCATCGACGCTTTGGACATGTGAACTTTGGAACACTTTATAAGCTTTCGAAATTAAATTCTATTAAAGATTTTCCGAAGCTTGTTTTTGAAAAGAAAAGTTTTTGTGATTGTTGTCAACGTGGCAAGCTTCCTAAATCTTCATTTAAACCTAAGAAAAGCATCTCTACTAAACGGCCACTAGAGCTATTACATCTAGACTTATTTGGGCCAACTAGAGTAGCTTCCTTAGGAAATGCAAGGTATGGACTTGTCATCGTAGATGACTATTCAAGATTTACTTGGGTATTTTCATTGTGTAATAAAAATGAAGCTTTTGAAAACTTCACAATTTTTGTTAAGAAGGTACAAAATCTCTTAGGAACCACCATTGTCACTATTCGTAGTGATCATGGAGGTGAATTTGAGAATGAGTCTTTTGAGACATTTTGTGATGAAGTTGGTATTACTCACACCTTCTCTTTCCCTCGTGCACCTCCTCAAAATGGTGTAGTTGAGAGAAAGAATAGGACACTAGTGGAGTGTTCTCGCACTATGCTTGATGATAGCCATCTTGGTCATCAATTTTGGGCGGAAGCGGTACACACCGCTTGCTATGTGTTTAATAGACTACTTTTGAGGCCCGGCACTAAACAAACTTGTTATGAATTGTTGTTTGGTAGGTTGCCTCAAGTTAAACATTTTCGTGTTTTTGGTTCGAAATGTTTTATTAAGAACACATATGGTAGTTTGGACAAATTCGATCCAAGATCCGATGAGGGGATTTTTGTTGGATATTCTACGCGTAGCAAAGCCTACCGGATATTCAACAAACGAACCTCAACGATCGAGGAGTCGCTTCATGTCTCATTTAATGAAGGATTTGTTCCAACTAGAATTTCAAATGATAATGATTCTTTGGATGTTTTATGTGATTCGTTTGATAATTCTAAGTCTAATGATTCTATTGAGACTAACCCAACTAATGAAGTTGTTGAGAATGTTCCTAGTGATCAAGGTATTCCCAAACGGCTTCATACCGTTCGTGACCATCCTCATGAGCAAGTCATTGGCAATATCTATGATAGTGTCAAGACGAGATCGCAAGTGAACTACTTCGCTCATTGTGCTTTTGCCTCCTCGATAGAGCCAAAGAATATTAATGAAGCATGCGAAGATAGCGCTTGGATCTTAGCCATGGAGGAGGAGCTCATTCAATTCGAGAGAAATGAAGTTTGGGAGCTTGTTCCTTTGCCATCGAAGAACCACACCGTCATAGGAACAAAGTGGATCTTCAAGAACAAAACCGACGAAAACCAAGTCGTCGTCCGAAACAAAGCTCGGTTAGTAGCTCAAGGCTATCGACAAGAGGAAGGTATCGATTTCGAAGAATCCTTCGCTCCGGTAGCTAGATTAGAATCAATTAGATTACTTTTGTCTTTTGCATGCCATAAGAATTTTAAATTATTTCAAATGGATGTTAAAAGTGCATTTTTAAACGGAGATGTCGTTGAGGAAGTTTACGTTTCTCAACCTCCGGGCTTCATAAATGAAAAATTTCCAAATCACGTTTTTAAACTAAAGAAAGCTCTTTATGGTTTGAGACAAGCTCCTCGAGCTTGGTATGATCGCCTAAAGAATTTTCTTTTGGATTTGAATTTTAAAATGGGCGAAGCCGATTCTACACTTTTTATTAAGCATGCGAATAATGATATATTATTAGTTCAAATTTATGTTGATGATATCATTTTCGGTGCTACTAACTTCGCTCTTTGCGAAGAGTTTTCTAATGTTATGAAGGAACAATTTGAGATGAGCCACATGGGCGAACTCAAATATTTCTTAGGTCTCCAAATTCGCCAATTGAACGATGCAATCTTCATCCACCAAACGAAGTACACGGTGGAGTTGCTAAAGCGATTTGGAATGGAGAATGCCTCCGGGAAAAAGACTCCAATGAGCACGACTACGCATCTTGACAAGGATACGGGCGGAAAAGATGTAGACATTCGTCTATATCGAGGTATGATAGGTAGTTTACTTTATCTTACCGCAAGTAGGCCCGATATTATGTTTGCCGTATGCATATGTGCTCGTTATCAGTCTCAACCTAAGGATTCTCACTTAGTAGCGGTTAAACGTATTTTTCGCTATCTAAGTTACACTTTAGATTTTGGATTACTTTATCCGAAATCTAGCACATATGAGTTAGTCTCATATAGTGACGCTGATTATGCGGGATGCAAATCCGACAGGAAAAGTACTAGTGGCACTTGCCATTTTCTAGGAAATTCTCTTGTCTCTTGGTTTTCCAAGAAGCAAAATTCGGTATCACTTTCAACCACCGAGGCGGAATACATTGCCGCCGGTGCCGCTTGTGCCCAGGTTCTTTGGATGAGACACACATTGAAGGATTTTGGTATTCATTGTGATACTAGCCCTATCATGGTGGATAACCAAAGTGCTATCTGTCTTTCAAAGAATCTGGTGCACCATTCCCGATCGAAACACATAGATGTCCGACACCATTTCTTAGATGATCATGTTGCTAAAAAGGACATCATATTAGTGTACGTTGAAACCCAAAAGCAAATCGCCGATATTTTCACGAAACCCCTAAAGGAGGACTCCTTTGTGCGGTTGCGTCGAGAATTGGGGATTATGGGTGAATCCGAGATATAGGATTCATATTTCATTCAAATATCTTGCATGCTACTATATTTCGCGATATTGAATTTTTGGGAATTTTATGTGATTTGTTCGAATTTATTGCTCGAATTCGTATTTCAATGTCGTATTTAAGATTTCGACGTTTTATGGGGTAATTTAGATGACTAATGAGAGAGTTATGATGTTTCATCCAAGTGGTTTGTGAAGAGAAATCAATTATCAATTTTTGGACTCTTCTAGTCGGTCTAAGTTCATTTGTCAACCGACTAGATGCTCATCTAGTCGGTCAGCAAATGAACTCAGACCGACTAGATCAAGCCTATATCTAACTCCTATCATTTTCTTTCGTTAGTCGGTCACAGTACACTTACCGACCGACTAGATTTAAAACTAGTCGGTCAGTGAATATACTGCGACCGACTAATTCTTGCCCTAGAAATTCATCTGTGCCTCTGTTTCGACTTAGTCGGTTCAAGCTCATTGACCGACCGACTAGATCATAATCTAGTCGGTCAGTGCTTGAACTGTGACCGACTAAGTGGGTTAGGGCATTTGTGTATTTTCACTTCCAGACCGACTTATACTCTTATTTCATTCGACTAAAATTTCATTTAGTCGGTCTTCTCTCCAGCTCCAGCCCGATATCCCCCAAAACCCGATCGAGCCCCTTCAAATTCTCGTCGACTCCGGCCATATCTCCGGCCATCCCCGCCGTCCGCCGCCGTCGCCTCCTCCTCCTAGGTATCTTCCCCCTCCTCCTAGGTCGATTTCTTGCCCTAGGGTGCGATTTCATCTTCTAGGTATTCTAGGGTTTCGGAATTTTTCATCTTAGGGTTTGTGAGTTAGGGCTTGTGCTTCTAGGGTTGTGTGCTTAGGGTTGTTGATCCTCCGTGATTACTTGCTCGTACTCGTCGTGCCACGACCATGGCTAAGACGAGGATTCCCATCGCCTCTTCCGGGGCTTCACCTATGACCGTAGAACAACCTACCGCTAGGAATCCACCTAAGCCTAAGCGTCGTGCCAAGTCAACCCAAGCCTCTCCATCGTCGCCTCCTCCTAAGAAGCCTAGGACTGCCACAGCTAAACCCCGCAAATCTAAGACCAAGAAGCCTATTCTTCAGTCTCCGGCTACTCCTCCCGATTCCGACTCTGAATTTATTCCTGAGGATGAGCCTTCTAGGGATCCTACTCCTCCTCCGAAGACCCGTAAGGCTAAGGGTAAAGCTCCTATGCCAGTCGGCGGTGTAGACATATCGTTGTGCCGCGATGACCCTCAGTGTCTCGCAGCGTACAACCGTATAGAGCACTGTCCACTGTTGTTAGAGCATTACGTTCAGTTTTCTGATTTTCTCGGCCTTGCTGATCTTCTCTCTTATAGTGGCCTCCTAGATTATCTTCAATACGACCCCAAGGCCAATCCCAAACCATATCCTCGCCTCGTGAAATTGTTCTATGCCAATCGTATTCGAGGCCAGTACGATGCCAGCCACTCCATTGAGACTACTGTCTTGGGAACTCCTATAGTTCTCACGGCAGAAATCTTGGGGGAGATTCTTGGTTGCTCGTCGTGTGGTCCTTCCTTCGGACATTTCCGTCGACGATATCTCCTCCTTGGATCAGTCTGTTCTTTCTGAGATTTTCCAGGTTATCCCCTCCGCATTCATTGGTGTCCCTTCGAAATCTTTTAAGCCGAATGCGTGGGTCCTTAACCTGATTTTGAAGTCTTGTCTTCTCCCCAAATATGGATCCTCTTCACTTCCCTCCCAGCCATTTTTGAAGCTCATTTACGCTCTTTTCTTGGGGTGCGAGATTAATTGGGCTCGCGTGATACTCGATAAGATGGACTCTTTCGAGTGTATCCGCAAGACCAATAAATCTGCGCACATTCCATACCCTTGTCTGTTGACTCTTGTGTTCCGTCATTTCCGAGTCCCTCTCCCTCCTGACGATGAGCGTCCCTTGGGTACTCCTCTGAACGCGACGGCCGTGAAGAAATCTCTAGCGGCGCTTCGTCACGTACAGAGGTCTACCACATCTGCTTCTCAGGCGACTCCCTCTGCTGCTGGTGCCCCCTCTCGTCCTGCTACTTTGGATGATGTCGTACGGATACTTCGTCGGCACGAGTCTCGCTTGGCTCGTACCGAGGAGGTAGTTTGCCGTATGGCTCGTACGATGGGTATTGATCTTCCTCCGTCCATGTCTGAGGGCGAGGAGATGGACGATGAGGAGCTTGACGAGCTTGTCACCTCCTTGGCTCATGGCGATGCTGCTGCTGCTGCTACCACTTCTGCTCCTGGTGTTGGCACCTCTACCGGTGCTCCAGAGACTTCTGAGCCTGCTCATGTATCTCCTGCTGCTGTTGACACTGCCACTGCTGCTGCTTCTGTCGAGACCCATGCTGCTGTTGAGATTCCCGTTGATGAGCCTGTTGCTGAGATCTCCACTCCTGCGCCGACGATTCCATCTGTTGAGACACCTCTACTCACTGCAGAGCCTGAGTCCACTCCGTCGACTGGACCCACGGACACTGCAGATCCTGCCACCTCCTCGTGATCGCTTGTTTCGAGGACTCTCCACTACGCTTTGGATGATATATCTTAGTGAGCGTATTTTGGGTTAGGATGGGGTTTGAGAGATATTTTGATGTATTTTTTTTGCGCTTTCTGGATGTCGGAGTTGGATATTATGAAATGATGTTGTTTTGATGTATTTTGATACACTTTGCTGATGTTGATGATGATGCTGTATTTTTTTTTATGTTTATATAGATGATGTGTCTCGCTTCATATGATGTACCTCATGTATTCGATGTGATACCTTTTTGATATACTCATGATGTCTCTATATATATATATATGTTCTTCTTCATTCACTTTGTCTTTTATTCGTTGAATGCATTTGAAATGTGATTTCATCGCTCGACGATTAAAAACTTGGTTAAATAGATTATATTTCTATACTTATATAGAATTGTTTTCCATGCACAAAATTAACCAAGAATATTGAATATTGGAGAGTATGTTTCTTTATTCAAGAAATGAATAAACATTTGGTATTTTTGATGATTTTGATTATCGTTGATTTTTATTGATAATGGAAAATTTGGCACACCTTGTTTTGATTTCCACACTTTTCCCTTGGTGTCAAGTTGGTGCATTGTCTTTGTCTACGACTCCCGGTGTTGGATTTTACATTTCCTAATTGTTGTCGTTGTATGCCCCCCCCCCCCCATTTTTGGGATAATGCCAAAGGGGGAGAGATAATGATAATAAATAGCGCAAATGAAAATTTAACTCAATTTCCAAGAATCTAGTTTGATATGTTAGATTCAGGGGGAGTTAAGATATATATAAGGATTTTCAAAATCCGATATTTCAAAAATCGATTCTCATTATATATCTTACTCGTCTGATTGATGCAATTTATATATATTCATTTTGGAATTAACGTGTCATCAATGCAGGGGGAGTAAGTATTTTACATCTGAATTATTATTTTTGATTATTATTTATGTGGGTTTGTCATCACCAAAAAGGGGGAGAATGTTGAATATTGGACTCCCCGGATTTGGTTTTGGATGATGAGCAAACATAAATAATTCATGAACTAACATTTTGTGAGCGCAGTATTGGAGATCGTCGCCAAATTCATGTAAACAATCAAAGCAACATCTCAACACTTCCCAAAGCTCATATTCATGCCTAAAGCTTCGTTGAAGCTCTTGCGACGCTTTGGAAGTTATGAAGATTCAATCGAAGCTCTCAAAGACCATTCTTTAAGGTTTTATTTATAGTCTTTTAGTTTGATTGATAGATTGTTAAGTCTTGAGTATATCTTACGTCTCTATCTTCATTACGCTCATTTCTTAGCTCTAGGATCCTTGCACAAGTTCATTCTAACTTCCTCGAAGCATCGCGCTTCGTTTCGGACTTTATTGTGCATGTTAGTTGGTACAAGAACAAGTACTGACCGACTAGATGGTGATCTAGTCGGTCGGCAACTGTTCTTGGACCGACTAGTTTGATTCCTTAATTTCATGGACTTTACTGTTTACAGTTAGTCGGTCTACGTTGACTCACCGACCGACTAGTTTGTGAACTAGTCGGTCAGTGATGCTTCTTTGACCGACTAGTTGTGACTTACTGTTCACACTAAATTTCTCCTAAGCTACTGTTTACCGTTAGTCGGTCTAAGAACGTTTGGTGACCGACTAGTTGACAATCTAGTCGGTCAACTTTTGTTCTTGGACCGACTAAGTCAACTTGCATTCAGACTAGTTCATTTTGCCTCTTAGTCGGTCTACGTTCACTGACTGACCGACTAGTTGTGAAACTAGTCGGTCAGAAAGTCTTCTTGGACCGACTAGATTTCTAGGTCTGAATTTCTATCTCTTCTCAGATCCTCTCTTAGTCGGTCCACGTTGCTTGGCTGACCGAATAGTTGATGAACTAGTCGGTCAGTGATTGTTCTTTGACCGACTAATTCTCCCAGATTTCTATCCGTTGGAGAATGACCTAACTTGTGTTTTTGGGTTCCTATAAATACGAACCTAGGTCATTTCTATCTAGGTTAGAGCTTCCATTCAGAGATTCATTGAGATCAAAAGAGATAGCTATTCTCCCTCAAATCTAAAGCTCTCTTCCTCACAAGAAACCCATTCTCTCTCATTTCTAGATCTAGAGAGAAGCTTGTTCTTGGTGAGCTCTTCAAGCTATTGCTTGATCCTAGTCTCCAAATCTTTCCTAGGCACCCATTGCTGGTCATTTCCTTGGTGCTAGGACTTGGTGACTTCATCTTCCTCAAATCCTTCATTTCACCTATTGGGTAAGAAAAACTCAAGGTATAGGATTTTGTGGTAAGATTGTTTATTTCATTTAAACTCTTTAATATTGCTAATTGGTTCTCTCGGTTGTGAGAGAAGATTGTGATCCCGGGTTGTGGGATTCACTTTGCCATTGCATGTATGATTTGATCTTGTGAAGGTTTTTCACAAGATATTCATAGTGGAAATCTTGAGTTAGGGTTTCTAACTCAAGTATCCGGAGGGGATCCAGGTGGTTGGGACGTAGGATCACCGGGAACAAGTCAGGGAGACATGGGTGGATCCGAACCCATTAACATCGTTTGTTAGCATTTTTAATTTTGTGTTGTCATTCAATTTAAGCTTCCGCAAATTGATTTGGTAGTTGTTTGCACTTTAATTTGGAATTATACTCCTTATTATTTTAAAGTACTATTCACCCCCCCTAGTACTTGTGCAGTAGCTTGTAGGGCATTACAGTAGGGTGGTTGTTGGCGGTGGCCGGAAGTGGCCGTGCGACGGGTTTGAAGTGGCAGCGCGCAAGCTGTCAAAAACAGCCGCTAGGGCTGAGTTCCAAGGGGTTTTCGAGGAGATAGATATGTGGAAAAAGAGTAAGGGGAATTGCAGATGATAGGGGGGTTTGATAGGAGTCAAGTGGGGGTGGTGGTCGTCACCGGCAACGACGGATGGCCGGCAGTCGTGTCCTTTTCTGTCGATGTGTGCGGCTGTCAACAGCCATGCAGCCAGGGCTGTTTCGTGCAGGTTTTTGAGAGCTTTGGAGAGCGGGAGAGGGAGGAGGAAGAGGTGGAGGAGCTGGTGGTCAGAGAGGGGAGGTCTGACGGCCAGAGGGTGGCGCAAAACTCAGAGAAGAAAGCCGGCTATGGGTTCATTGCGTGAGAGATAGGGTTTCGGCCTGTTGAGTTTTTGAAGATGGAAATGTTGCTAAAATTTGTTTTAAGTGGGGGTATAATTAAGGGGTGACTAGGAGAGAGGGTGAGTGAGGGGATGTACAAAATGGGGAAATGTTGGGTGGGGGAAGTGGCAGAATCATATTTGCATGATACGTACAAACCCCATTAAGATTTGATTAGCAACTGCATTTGGATTTGATTTAGGCTTAAATGGGCTTGATTTTGATTAGCGATTTGGGTGTGCTAGGGGTGTCAGAAAATTACGAAAAAAATATCGGGACGACCGTGCTGAAGAGAGGCTTAGGGGTACGATGGTCAATCATGCGTTTGGTCCACGAAAAATGAACTAAAAAATAAAAAGATCCGGTGTCGAAGTCTAAAGATACGACGATCTTGCAATCAAACCTGATTTATGGGAGAGCGACCCGTGAAATGATGTTCACTAAAAATCCCACAAATAACTACTCTTCCATATGGTAACAATGACATAGCACATCGCATAGTCCGTAACCAAGAAGAAGCCAAATAAAATACGTGTACGAAAAACGTACGTACACGCAGAAATACGAACGGTCGGAAAGCAGCCGTTACATTCTACTCACCTTAGAAATGATTCCGCCCTCGTAATCACTTATACTAATAGTAATAATATCTATATACACTTATACCTACAACTCCCATACCCCACATAATGGTCGCTAAGCCTATAACTTTTAATCAGTGTTCCTCAACAATCCATCATAACTCGTCTCTCCACTAGCTAATGCTACAACTAGAATCACACCCTAGCACCTGACTATAGATCCACATCACTGTCTACAAATCAACAATCATCATGTCCCCCAATACATTCTCCATCATATCGACTCATAAATTTCATCCATAATCAATGAACCAAAAACTACATCTATCCTTACCCCTATCATCTAATCTCCTAATCCTATTAAATCCATCTTCATAACATTCCGTTCGTCTCTACGCGTCGTGTTATTTCCAATGTCTTCTCACGTCAACTTAATAACCAAGTCTTGATGCTTTTAAATGCTCTACTCATTCTCATGATCACTCTAAATCATACTATCTCATCCTAGCTACTCCAATCTATCACTCGTCCAAGTTTCAGATCGATAAGTACTCATCTCCCTATGCATAATTTCATCCAATCAGAGTTCTACATTGAGTCCGCCACACATTGGTATCATTAATAAGTCTTGGACACCTCATTCTTTTCATCCGAAAGAAATCTAATCTAATACCCTTGTGTTCCAAAATCAACCAATCACCGCTACAACATATCTCATCTCACTCTATGCCTACCCGCAAACATAATCCCATAACAATAATAACTAATACTAACAATATCGTAACAAGAAAAATAACACTCCCGAAGAGGGAAAGAGAAGATAAGAATGTTTAAAAACGTGTGGGAAAAAACATGTGGAGTTGCGGTATTGGTTGGGGAAGATAGGGCGGTTGTGATCTTTGTGGGCTAGGTTTAAAACTTTAAAGATTTAATTTAAAAGAAAACAAAATTTTTGATACAATCACATGCAGCCAAAGATAAAATATACTATAATACGTAAGACTAAGTCTAAGGAATTTCCTGCAATGATGCTATCCACACATATATAAATACCATCATTAAGACAACCTCATACATATAATACGAACCACACTGAGTATACATACAAGACACAAGTGACAATCATTAATATCCTAAAGGTAGCACACTCGAACAGGTACACACGCCCTACCTATATACATGCACTATGACGACATCAAAAACCAATGGCCCACTACTAAACTAGAGTTGTCTCAGGCAACGACGAGCACTAATGTCTAAACAATAGGAAGGAAGCCGGAACCAAAAGCGAAACGGAACAAGATCGAAAAGAACGAGTTTGGATAAAGCGAGAGTAAGGAGATAGCTGGTTGGATGGAACAAAATATTGCTCAAAATAATTAAAGAGATGGAAGAAGGATTACGTGTAAAATATGGTATCATATATATTTATACTTATAAAAATATGCAGAAATAGCGAGCAGATGGTAAAATATTGCAACTCGGAAAAAGAGTTAGATGAATAAATAAAGAGTAGGGTGAGGTAGTAATTTTTTTTTGCAAATGAAAATAAGTTCATACGAGGATTTTGAAATGTAAGCACGATGAACATAGAACTGATATGTATAAAAATTGAAGTTCTCTTTAGTTTAGAAAGTATTCTAAAAGTACATACGGTAAGTGGTTAAAATAAATTTCGTAGTTTAGAAAAGTGATATATTGAATTTTCAAAATGGTAACAAAGTTTTAAAACTGAAATACGAAAGATACCGATTCGAAAATAAGTATGAGATAGTAACTTAAAAATTACGACCAAGAAGGTTTCAAAATCAGTGAAAGAATTTTAACTCAACGGAAAGACAGAAATTTAAATATTTAATAAGGGTTTTCAAAGAAGTTAAACTGAGCGAAGAATTTAATAATGAATTTCGAAAATACTTTTAAAGGTAGCAGGATTTGCAATGGAGAGATTCAAAGAATTATCGATAATTGTCATGAAGCGATCACGTGAATCAAGGGCAAGGAAATGATCGCATGATGAATACGCCTAAGATATGATTCATGAAAGCTACGATGGGACTCTACGGTCGATAACACAGAAGTGTAATGATTGGAAAGATGCTAGAAATACGAGATTCCTAATTATTAGGCCATCTAAAGATCAGGGGAAACTCAACACTAGACTTCCTAATGAATTAGACTGTAATAGAGAGATCTCAGGGAAGGGCCCTAAGAGAATCAAGATTACGCTCAGCTGGGCCAGAAGTCGATGGACACGAGCGAACGACTAACAGAAGGACTCTAGAAATCTAACATGATCAGAGCCGGGTGAGAGGCTACTAGGGTATCCTAAGATGAGTATGACTAAATCTTAACCAATGCGCCTGACTATCAAACCTAGAGGTCTATCTAAGCCGTCCTACCATCTAAGACAAGGAAAACCTAATTTAGACTTGTACATGGATATTAAATGAATGCGGTACTCTTATTGTTCCGAACTTTTTGTATGACCTGCATGGGCCACCACTAAAACCTGTCACGCTCCGCTTCCCAAAACTACGGAGGCGAAGTGTAACTAAGGTCCGCTTGGGCCGGAGCTGTGAGGCTCGGACCCAATAAGCGTCTGGAGAGGTACCATTTAAAAAATTACAGGTTGTTGCATTTATATATAATTTGGAACAACAGAAAGCACAGAAAGAAAGTTGCATTCATTAATATAAGGAGATAATATCCAGCGAGTACAAAGGTCTAAAAAGAGAAGCCTAAGCATGACAACAAACTGCAGAAAATGAAACTAATGGTGCGAATCACCCAACCTAGGCAGAAAGTAAAGTGGTGCTACGCACCCAACTAAAAGTAGTAACCTCTATAAGACAGCGGTGGAAAAGACCTATAAACCTAGTCCTTGTCAGGAAGGTACTCTGGGTCGACATCCTCTGGCTCCAAGTACTCAGGTATGTCCGGCTCATCCATGCACTCTGGCTCAACACCTGACGTACAGCACCCAAGAGAAAAGGAACAGTTCGTCAGGTAAAGTCTACAAGGAGGGGTTAGACTTTACTGCAAGTGTAATGTAATTAAGAGCAATATTTTACTGGTTGATTAACATGCTGGGGTTATGACATGTCAGTTATACTATGCAGAAAGTAAAGCGGTGCAGGAAAAGTAAGCGTGACAGGCAGTAGTCGTAGCGTGTGCTACCGACTACGGGACTAAGCTAGACGGGACGGGACAAGACAAGACAAGACATGTGTGACTCGAAAATTTAAGCCTTACTGTTTGAGGGCGGCCAGACCCTCTCCCCATGCGGCCGCTCAACCCTACCCCAAACACAAGTGCTCAAGATAGGACCACTCGCTCTAGCTTGACGAGTGCCTTTATCCCCACGGTCTGTAGCGTATCCCCAACTCCCTTGTTGGGCGACGAACATTATGTAGGTGAAACTGTAACATAGGTCCACTCGCTCTAGCTTGACGAGTGCCTCTAACCCCACGGTCCGTAGCATATCACTCACTCCCTTGGTGAGCGACGAACATTCCGTACGTGAAACCGTAACAGAGATCACTCCTCTAGCTTGGGGAGCATCTGAAATGCCCGAAGGCTTTTGTAACAGGACATGACATGACAAGTATAAGGAGTTATTCTTCTAGGGGGTCCACACGCACGCACACACAGGAAAACCCTAAGGTGTCGGTTGTTGTTGTTGTTGTGCTTAGACTTAGTCTAAGCTGTCAAGGGGGGTCCCGGAGGCTATCGTTTCACGTCCAGTTCTCTTTAAATATACTTTAACTTTCTAAGAAGTAGATGGCCTAAACGTGGCCTAAAGTACACAAGTGTAAACACTTGCCTGCGGTGACGAGAGCGTCGTCTGTCCGGAGCGTCCCGTCGAAGTGGTGCATCAGCGAGGATCCGTCTGAAACGGGTCAACAGCGATGTCAGGACACATTTTTCATCATTCCTATTAGAGTTCATTTCAAGGTTTAACGGTGCTATCCTAGCAGTCAAAGTCACGTTTTTGTTTTGGTTCAGCCTAATCGACGATCTATCCTATGTGCACAGATATGCAGTCCTTCATCGATGTCTAATATTTTGCAACATTTTAAAGGAGCAGAAATGAAATTTAGTTATTGTTGACGATCTTAGATTAGGTTTTCAATTTACTACAGTGTGTGTTCTTACTACGTGTTAGAGGACTAACCTTTTGACGTTGATCGAAAAGCGGATGTCGGGTCTGAAAGGCGATGGATCGGTATCATCTGTAACGTCTTGGAAGCAGGTAGCATAGCAAGACACCTTTGGACAGCGAGTTAGTGTCACAAACAGAGAGCAAGCAGCGATCTCTCTCCCGTTACGGGTAGCGCAACGGATCTTCACGACGGCGGCAACGTCGGGGAAAAACACGTGAGTTCGGTGACGCGCGTGAACTCCTAGGATCCAAGGGGGCTGCTGGGGGTTGAAGGGGATCAGTGGGGGTTGCTCGGCCCGATGGGTGGCCGATGGCGTCAGCGCACGGTGGTGGGCGGCCGTGAGAAGCCGAAGTGGACAGATTCGTGCAACGATCGTTGTCGCACGTATCAGCAGAAAAACAGCAATAAAAAGAGTCAAAGGGAACTTGAAGTAGCTAAATGGGTTCAAGAGCCAAGAAATATGAGCCAAGAACCAGCGAGCAAATCTGTGTTGCGTTGCAATTCAAAGCCAAGAAATATGAGCCTCTACCGAAAATCCTTTGCTAGAGACGCAATGCCGTATCAATTCAAAGCCAAGGCACCATCTTGCTAGGAGCGAGGAGATCGCAACTTGAGTTGCAAAGAGAGAGGAGACTACGACATCTATGTCAGACGATTTCTGGCCTGTGATTATTGACGAAGACATCGGTGCTACACAATCTGAGCTTTCTAAACTCTATACTTTATTATTTTGTGTAGCAATTGTGATAGAACTTTGTAGGGAAAAATTTTACCATCTTTGGGGATTTTGGGACTTCTCTAGTGAGGGACTAGACAAGTGGGACCCAGCTAGTTTGGGACTAGCTGGTAGAAAACGTTACTAGGATTAATAGTGAGAGAAAACACAATGTGTGGGGTACTGAGAACTTGTCTGGTGTAGAGACATAGAGAGAGGTTCGTGTATGCTCTAACTTGGGGTTTTGTACCTATTGCACTATTCGATACTAGTATCTACTTTGGGGGCTGGATGTAGGTCGAAGGGTCGACCGAATCAGGTAAAATCTGTGTGTGCATCTGTGTTGCTATTTTATTTACCCTGCTGCTACTATAACTGAGTATGTTTTTTCGTGGGTTGCACGAAATATTTTTTAAGCCTATTCACCCCCTTCTAGGCTAGGATCCAGATCCAACAAGTGGTATCAGAGCCAGTTTAGTAGATCTAGCCTAGATTGATCAAGTTTAACTCTATGGATAGTGCTTTTGCTGAGGATCAGTCTGTTTCATGTCCCCCTATGTTTAATGGAGATGATTATGCTTATTGGAAAAATCGAATGAAAATCTACCTTATTTCTGTTGATTATAAAGCTTGGCAAATAATTGAAAAAGGATATAAACTGCCTGTTATTAAAGTAGATGGTGTTGAGATTGAAAAACCAAATGACAAATGGGATGATAATGATTAGAAATCTTATTCTTTAAATGCTAAATCTATGAACGCTCTCATTTGTGCACTTGATAAATCTGAATATAATAGAATCTCACATTTTTTAACTGTGCAGGAAATATGGCATACTTTGGAGGTGACGCATGAGGGAACGTCGCAGGTGAAGGAGTCCAGACTTGCACTTCTGAGCACAGAGTACGAGGGATTTCGCATGCAACCATCAGAGACCATATCAGATATGTTTGCGAGATTCACCAACATTGTCTACAAGTCTAGCTCGCTCGGTAAGCCATATTCTAGTCTTGAACAGGTGAGGAAATTATTAAGAGCACTGCCATGCTCTTTCAGACCTAAAGTCATTACCATCCAAGAAGCGAAGGATCTATCACAGATGAGGGTGGAGGACTTAATAGGTAATCTAATGTCCCATGAGCTTGAATTGCAAAATATTGATGAAAGAGAGAAACCTGAGGAAAAGGAAAAAGCTACAAAGCCACTTGCTCTGAAAGCTAGCGAAAGTGAAGAAGATGATGAGGACATAGCACTAATAGTCAGAAATTTCAGAAAGTATGTCCAGACCAAGCAATGAAGAACAGAAATGGCACCCAGGTTTAATCGCTCTAAATTTTTTCAGTCTTCTAAGAAAACTTATGATCAGAATGCTTCTAATAGAATGACTTGTTTTAAATGCAAGAAAAGAGGACATCGAATGAGGGATTGCCCACATGAGACAGCTCAGGTCGCTAAAGAAAAAGGAAAATCTAAGGTGCTAACTTAGGATATGGATAGCGAAGCTGAGAATGAGGAGGATGATCATGAAGCCCACTCATGCATGGCATTAATGGGAATACACGATGAGGTAATTTCTGGTAGTAAAGCTGAACTCCTTACTCTTTGTAAAGAAATGCAAGATAAAATAATAGAGCTTGAATCCACTATAGATGATTATCAAAATGAGAACTTTGAAATGCAACAATCTGAATATGATATGTCTAAGGAGATTGAAAAACTGAAAATTGAAATTGTTGCTCGTGACTCTACTGACATATTGAAAAAGGAAAACTCAAGCTTTAATGATGAAGCACCTTGTCTTTCTTGCCCTTCATTAATGAACAATATTAGCATGCTAAAACAAGACCTATTGAAGCTTGAACTTGAAAAAGATTATGAAATAAGAGAGCTTAAGGATAAATTTTGCATGCTTGATAACGATCTTAAGAGAGAAAAATTGAGCTTGAAAAGAAGGAAAAGGAAAACAAGTTGGCTTTTATAAGTAAATGTACTTTGCTTGTGGATGAGAATAAACTATTAAAATCCAAAATTTCTCATCTTGAATTGTCCATTAAAAATTCTCTATATGAAAACAATTGTTGGATAATATTTTTGAGAATCAATTATTGGCAATAGTAGAAAAGGACTTGGATTTGGCTTGAAAACGTTGAAAAGCCAAAATTCAAGAAATTCCACAACGTGCCTTCAATTGTGAAAAACATGAATGCAAAGTGCTTTACTTCTGATAGTGTAGGCCACACATCATACTATTATAAATTTAGGAACACAAATATCAAATTTAAACAAGTGTGTGTTTCTAAAATAATATTGGCTAATACAAGTGGACCTTGTTGGGTTTCAAGGTCACACCTAACACCTTTCATGTAGGTGTGTTGGAAATTTGGCGAGGAGCAATAAACTCAATGTCTCATTCTTTTAGCTCCTTCGTCAAATAGCGACGAGAAGGTATAATTTTTATCCCTCTTTGCATTTCATTGCATACCTTCATAGAGTGTTTTGTGTGCTTGATTTATTTTTGTTGTGTGCTTGTTTGCATTATTTTAATGTTTTTTATTTCTAAAAAACAGCAAAAAATTGAGCTTAAGTGTATACCTTTTATGTTTATCATAAGTGGTATTGAATGATTGTTCAAATCTATCCCTTGTAGAAGTTAATTCATTATTGTTGTAGCCACATGAACATGTTGTTATCTTTTTAGTAGTCATGACATGTCTCATAATTTCAAATTTG
Organism: Scilla litardierei; assembly: GCA_030789695.1. Taxonomy (NCBI): domain Eukaryota; kingdom Viridiplantae; phylum Streptophyta; class Magnoliopsida; order Asparagales; family Asparagaceae; genus Scilla; species Scilla litardierei. The sequence goes on along the minus strand of CM061142.1, from coordinate 490,956,709 downwards.
ACTTCTACACCTACACTTGCACTTTCACGAAAATAGATTTTTAGTGCTTCTGGATATTCTTTTGAAGAATATTGGAAAGTGAACGTAGAAATGATTAAAAATTCTGAATTTTCTTAGGGATATGATGTGTTTAGCCATGAATAAAAATTGAGCACAAAAGAATTGAATAAAAAATTTATATATATATATTTGCCCCGTATGAAAAATGGATACACTTCATGGCTAAAACACAACCCACGAGTATTCAACTTATGCTATATGGGTAATCATTAGTGTTAGTGTAAATAACTCGTCAAGAAATGCCACCCCACATTTAAAAGTCCTTTTAGTCCATGTTTTGGGGTTTGGTAACTTGAACTCATCTTTGATGAGGTGGAAAAAATCAATCCTATGTATATTCATGAAAATTGGAAAATGTGGATTGATTTGGTGGATTTTCTGAAATTGAATCTCCCCGTGTACTTTAGTGTCTATATCTTTATACTTACACAAAAGTGGGAAGTCGTGTTATGAAATTCTATGAGCTTGAATTGTCTATTTTTTAGAAAACTCATGCAAATTGCACGCTACATTTAATAATGGTTTATTTTTGCATTGAATATTTTTGTGACTTCATTAATCCACTTTTGGTGATTACAAAGGGGGATAAAGAAAAGAATGATTTGACAGATTTGATGTCGGTATTATTTGTTGAAGGGGGAGCATGAAAAATAATGTTCAGGGGGAGCTTAAGAGAAGGGGGAGCATGCTTTTATATTTGTTATAATGTTGTGCATGCTATGTTGTAATACTTGAATATCTCATTCCATGATTCATATTGCATTACACCCTTCAACACACTTCACACACCCATACTTATTGCTCAAATCTTTTATGGGTTTGTCATCACCAAAAGGGGGAGATTGTTGGAAGCAACGATCCAGGATCTTGGTTTGATGATGACAAACATGTCGTTATAGTTAATATGTGTGCTAAATGTGTTTCACGAATGGAAAAGTCGTTATTCTAAGCGTTGGAGGAATTGCTATCCACATAGCTAATGGACTTGGTCAAAGAGCTATACACAAAGCAATTTGACTTTGTCAATATGGAGGGAGATGGAATCTATTTGGGATTTGGTCAAATCAATTAGAGATTTATTCCAATCATACTTTTTCCCTATTCCAATCTCATACCTAATTTGAATTGCAAATCAAATCCCATATTGATTGAGCCAAATCCCTAAGCGGTTGGCACAACCCTATCCCTTGCCATATTTCAAAACCCTAGCTATTCCTATTTAAAAACCCCTTCATCTATTCTCAAATTTGTTGAGGTGCGACAAACCAAAATTAAAAAGGAAGCAGCTGAAATTATCATAGGGTCATCAAGAAGACAGCCGCACCAACCAGCTCTGCATGCTTCAAAGGCCAAGCAAAAAGGGGGAAATTGATTTCAGCCGAAACTTTCACAAGTGCACACAACCCAAGGGAGAAACTAATCTCAATATATTGCTTTGATTTCCTTTTGTTGCAGGCACTTCCAAAGAGCACATGCGCATGCAAGTTTGAGGCTGAAGTTTTTTTTTGTAGATGAGCAAAATTCATATGGAACAATCAAAAGGATTAAAGGTGATCTCTTTTTATTAATACCTTCAAGAGTATTACCTGTGCTTTTGATATGCAGGTGCAATAAATAGGAACCAGTTGCATTTTTGTTTGGGCAAGCCGAAATTTCAAAGACAACCTGCGACAGTGAAAGGGGGGACAAACTAATCTTCAGCAACAAGAAGCTTAGATGATTAAGAGAGAAAATTTCCAGGGAAGAACAAACGAAAACCTTTAATATCTCAACTTGTTTATTCTTTGTGCTCTCCTTTTAAAAACTAGTTGATTGTCTTTTTTTACAGGATTATTTGATATGCAACAAGAGTTCTGTGCAGCAACAAAAGTCAAGAACAAGTCGGCCATTTTGTTTCCCAAGCAAAGACATGATGTGTTCCTTCTAAAAGATTTGTTTTAATTATTTTTGCTAGAAAGGAACACAGTTCGGCCATTTGTGAAGCGAAAGAAAGATTTGTTTTAATTATTTTTTTAAGAGATTAACCTGTGTTCCTTTTTATTTGAAGGGAGGCAAAGCACACATCCGGTCGGTCAAAAGAGAGGCAACGTAAATCTGTGTTGCGTTGCAATTCAAAGCCAAGAAATATGAGCATCTGCCGAAAATCCTTTGCTAGAGCTGCAATGTCGTATCAATTCAAAGCCAAGGCACCATCTTGCTAGGAGCAAGGAGATCACAATTTGAGTTGCGAAGAGAGAGGAGACTATGACATCTACGTCAGACGATTTCTGGCCCGTGCTTATTTACGAAGACATTGCTGCTGCACGATCTGAGCTTTCTAAACTCTATACTTTATTATTTTGTGTAGCAATTGTGATAAAACTTCGTAGGGAAAACTTTTACCATCTTTGGGGATTTTGGGACTTGTCTAGTGAGGGACTAGACAAGTTGGACCCAGCTAGTTTGGGACTAGCTGGTAGAAAGCGTTACTAGGATTAATAGTGAGAGAAAACACAGTGTGTGGGGTACTGAGAACTTGTCTGGTGTAGAGACGTAGAGAGAGGTTCTTGCGTGCTCTAACTTGGGGTTTTGTACCTATTGCGCTATTCAATACTAGTATCTGCTTTGGGGCTGGATGTAGGTCGAAGGGTCGACCGAACCAGGGTAAATCTGTGTGTGCATCTGTGTTGCTATTTTTTTACCCTGCTACTGCTATAACTGCGTGTGTTTTTTCGTGGGTTGCACGAAATATTTTTTAAGCCTATTCACTCCCCCCTAGGCTAGGATCCAGATCCAACACACATTGTATCCAACACTTTAAGGGTCTCTACAAATGCCATATACTACTAATTGGTGATATATAATAGTAGCATCAATTAGAGCCAGCATATCACATATTAAACTCTAACCATGATAGTGGTGTGAGTGTAGATTGAGAATAATTGTTGATCGTAATGTACGTGTCACGTGCAAGGCCATCCACGATGGTGGGGTTAAGTACGGGATACGTTAGATAAGTGGTATAACGATAGTTGGCTACAAATTCCACATTCAAGATGCGACAATCTCGCCATATATAACCAATCCAACCAAGAAATTATAACTTAGCATTGACGCCCGACGTTCCTAGTGGTGACTTCTAAAGCCCTAGTTTCCATTATATTGATATTACTTATGAGATACAAACTATGATAACCCTTTCTATACACCCATAGCCGACAAGATCATACAACTCTGAGATAAAACCCAAGACCTTAACCAATCGCCTCCATGTGGGTTCGACAACCTTTCTATATTACAAAGCCTCGACACCGTGCACTTGCAGACTTGAACATCGTGTTGATAACGTATTATGAAGCGTCATGTAACGACTTGCTCCCAGGGGCCATTACCTATTTGATTACATTTGTAGGTCTGCGGATCAACAGTGAAAACAATATAGTCACGATACAGAGATGTACAATAATACTCAAACCAGCATACATTTTATTATTACAATTCATACAGAAAGAACATCACACAACAATACTCTCACACTAAATACATGAAAGGAAATACTGAAAGGAAATACATATGAAAGTAGGTCACACAAATAATTCTAAGTCTAAAAGTCGGCAGTCTCAAGGTCGAAACTCTGGATCTGTGAACTCAAGAGTACCTACGTCAACATGTGTGTCGTCTGACGGTGCCATAAAGATGGAACCGTAGGTAAGTCACAATAATTCTAGCTATAGAATAGAGTAGTGCAAAAGTATGGAACATGCTATGGTAAACAATTAAAGGTGATCATGCATGTGGAATAAGTAAGATAAGAGCAGACATGCATGCAAGTGCGATAAGCGACGTAAAAGGTGATTGTGCAAGTACAATGAGTAACGTACAAGAGTAACCATAGTGATAGCAAAAGTAAGACTAGCAAGCATGAACTGTAACAATAGTAAACATGCAAAGTACTGAACGAGACGTACAATCAAGAGGTTATTGTGGTGCTAGCAATAATTAACTAAACTATGTGACTAAAGTAGGAGAGTATGATATGCAACCATGGGTCACCTCGTTTACCGCGGGGAGCAAATCACAGGCATCAACTACAACATACTTTTGAGAAATAACGAGAAGAGACGAGACGAGAGAGGTGACTCCGGTTATAGCTCCCACACTTTCTCTACAATGAGTTACCCCAAACCACAGTGTCATGTGTATCAAATACATGTTTCTTACAGGATGTTCCATAAGATATTCCACGAGATATTCCATAAGATATTCCATAAGATATTCCGTTTAACAATTCATTAGCATTCAGGGATTCATAGATGTCATGCAGCAAGTGATGTGACGATTTAAACGTGAGCAAGCATGCACCAAGTATATCCAAAGTACATGCATAGTTTTCAAGTGAGAAGCATCAGAACATGGTAGGCAAGGGTGAATGAGTGTTATCTTGGTGAATATGAGTTTACATACGACGATAGGTTCGAAGTAACTCATTTAAACGTATTTATAATCAATGGTGCAAACTGATAATAATTGGAATTCTAACATTGATCCATGCATACATGGCCAGTCAGGTTTGGCTAAGCATGTCACTATCCCTGCAAGCATGGTGATCTAAACTTTAGCGCAAACGATCCTAGACACCGAGTGGTACCAATTAAGAATAGCAATTATCACATCCGCTCCATTGATTATATTAACAAACAGTAGAGTAGTACTCTATTTACTATGATAGTTAAACCAGGATCATTGATTGACTTTATTATTGAAACCCATAAAGTTAGGGATTGAGGATAAAGACAAGTCCAACAATTATGAAGTTGATCCCATGCTTCGAGCATGTGATATTTCCATTAGTACACAGTTTACCCAAGTAGATGCTTGTGTGCTACAACTATCAAAGTTGAAAGTTGACAAGGTCGTATTCTTAAGTCAAATTCATTCTGTAGTTGATTAATTCTCAACTTAATTAGGTCTCTAATCATTAGTTCAAGTCAATAGCCATTCTGAGACTATATATGGGGTCCTAAGTTCATACGAGTACACTATCTAAATCTCTAAAGTTAGAATTAGAGTGACTTTCGGGTTTAAGGATCGTCTGATAAGCCGAGGCTGGAGTTAGGCTTCTAAGGGAGCTGGTGCAAGAGAATCGGCACCTGCAATCACAAGAAATTGTTGGTTATAGGCCGTACCAATTTCTATTTATTTATCTCGACCGTTTTTATTTTATAATAGCTTGAAAAGGTGTTAAAAAGCGTTCTAAAATTTTAGATAGGCTAGATATGCGAAATATAATTTTACTCAAGAAGGGAATATTTTTCTGAAGCTTCTGGTATTTTTAATAATTTTTAAAAGCTCAAAAACGATTTTAAGAATTTAAAATGGATTTAAAAACTAATTTCAAATAGTTATAGTAAACGTTCAATAATTTCTTCAGAATGAAATACGTATCAGAATACTTCAATTAAGCTGTCAAAACGAGCATCTCGTTATATAGTACAACATATAATTTTTTCAGATATCAGTTTACATAAAAAATTTAAGATATGAATTATTAAGTGAAAATATTGTAATCAGATTTTAGCTTTAGAAATATACTGAGGAAAATATACTCGCTTAGTGGTGATGAAACTAGCGTCAACGCGTTCGGTACGTCACGTTCGATTTTCCGGAACGTGTCTGGTATTCTTATGAGGCCTATACGATTTATTATGAATTTTAAATCAGAAACCCATATTATATAAATCCAAATACGTGTTTATATACGACTTATACGTATTTTCGTATAAAAATACGTATCATATCTTAACCTTCTTCTCTCCTTCGTTACGTAGTGAGGGGAGGGGGGGCGTGCATTTGCGGTGACGGCAGCGGCGTAGTCGGAGGGGGACGCGGTCAGCGGCGACGGAAGAGGGCGGAACTGACGGCGACGAGCGGTGGCGACGGTGACCAAGGAAGTGGCAGCGTGGAGTCGAAGGAGAGATTACAGCTGGGGGGGTTCGTGGCGGCTGTCGGAGCATCGCCAGGGTGCTTCGGGCGGCGACGGAAGCGGGGCTGAGAGCGACGAGGTCGATGGACACGGTGGTACAGCGGAGGGGCTACGGTCGTGAGCGACGGTTAGTAGTACGGCGAGGGACAACGGCAGCGTCTCTTGAGGGGGTCGTCGATGGGGGGTGCGTGCTGTGCGCACGTGGAGCAGACGGTGAGCTCGGGGGTGTTGGGCAAGGCAGTGGTGGTGGCGTAGCTCGTGAAGGCGGAGCTGTGGCTGTGGGGGCATCGGTGGTTGGAGCGACGTTGAGCGGCAGTGGGGCAGTGAGGAGCCTTGGCGGAGCATCGTCGTTGGAAGGGTGATGGTGAAGGCGGGATTGACGTTGGAAGGGAAGTGGGTGAGGGCAAAAGCTTGGGCAGCGAAAGTCAGGTGGTTGGGATGATGTTGATGGGGGTTGGGCTTCGGTGATCGTTGGGACTCCTGGGGGCGACGACGGTGCTGTAGATGGGCAGGCGAGAGCGAAGGAAGCGGCGGGAAAGGCAGCGACGATGAAGGAAGTGGAGCACTGACGGAGGGGGCGACCAAGGTGGGGGCATGGGTGAGGGAGAGGATGAAGCAGCGAAAGAGGGAGAGAGTGTGTGTGAGTGAACGGGCTGAGAGAGGGAGAGATTGATTTTTAAACAAAATATTTTTAATAATTATGAGTGTTGCGGTTCTGATCCGCCAACAATGAGATTTATTTGTTACTGGGAATCACGGGTACAATGGTTACTAGTTTTTGGCTAACGGCGAGGTTTGCACGGCTCAGAACTCGCTTCAAATGTGAAGGGTTCAAGGTTGCCCGGAGGTCGTCGAGGGTCGTCGTCTCCCGGTAGCTGAGGCAAGCTTCCTATGAGAATAGCAATTCATCAGAAAGGCGGGGCTGGCTGTCAGCCCGTAGCCTCTCTGATACTTATGTCAGCAAGTGACGTGAAATGTATGCGTCGGGCACGCTTGGCGACTTAAGACAGATTGGCAAAGCGTGGTGAGCTTATTAGGAAGGCACAGATATATGGAAGATATCCGACCTTTAATATGGGAATGAGTAAGAGGTTTAAACTAACCAACCCCCTCTATAGAGGCAGGAGGGGGTATTTATAGGGCTGAGAAGTAGTTGCTCGCCATCCTATCAACCGTCGAATCAACCAAACTGGTACTCGAGTGGTGAAGTGATAGGTTGGCGAGATATGTCAGAGATATTTTCTGCATTAATGGTGTCAGATGGTGTCAGGTGCATTAATGAGATGTGAGGGGCGGCCATCCGTTCTTGCCCTTAACCTCTGGCATTAACGGAGGGGAGGTGAGCCCACGTCACCCTGTCAAAGATATTTATGCACGGCTGCCTTTGGGGGCGAGCCAAGCTCGGTGACCAAGCTCGGCTCCTCCGGACAGTGCTTCTTGTTGGAGGGTAGTTGAGCTTATCCTCGACACGGCGAGCTTGACGGTCGAACGGACGAGCTTCTCTGGTTGACCTTGGAGGTGAGCTAGTTATGGGGAGAGGCGAGCTTCCCTGGATGGAGGCGATCTTCCGCTCAGGCTAGTGCCCATTACGGAGGGGTCGTGAGGTGTTTGCTTGGGCCCCTAGTGCATACAGACCTCAATTTCATGGGCCGACCTTAAGTTCGTAACAATTGCCCCCGTCATTCAAGCTCGACGCGGCAAACCCGGCTTCAGCTTAGATGACGAATCGTACTCCCACTGGATGAAGGCTGGTCAGCAGCATTCAATGAGACCTGACTGCCAAATTCCAAAAGTCATGATGGTGATCCGGAGACGAGGAGATTTCGAGGCGTCCGTTCGCTGAAAATATGACGTGTGGCTGAGGTGATTGGGGGAGAATTCGAGGCGCCAGGACAAACCCGCTTCGGATCTCGCCGCGTGGCCCATGTCCAATGGTTGTGATCACCTGCCTCCTCCTGTAAGTAGAGATGGAGATGGAGTGGGAGAGTGTTTTACCTGAAATTTCGAAACGTCAGCTTCCCCCCTTTCATCGCCAAGAGCAACTGCCGTCGACCGCCGTCGTCCGTTCGTTTGCCAGAGCTCCGTTTGTCTGTTCTGCTTTAGGTACACTCTCGATCCCATCAATGCCTTTGTCTGCTTCTTCTGCGGCTTCTTCCTCTTCAAATGTACATGTCGAACAGTAACTCGGTGAGGTTTACAGGGGTAACTCCACCGAGTCAGAACCGGTGGCGTCGAAGATGACGTCGATGTCCTGGCTGGGACAGTGGGAGGGAAACACAGCAGTTGAACAGGCCATGGCTTCATCGTCGGTTATGAGGAGGGACCCTAAGAAAGTGAAGGCACCCAAGTCGACCGCCAAGGATGCCAAGGCCGCCACGGTCACAGGCGATGGCAGAGCCACGGCCGCGGTCCCTGCAGGAATACTAGCCCCGATGTCTCTGCTGCTGCCCTCCACGATCCCTGAGATATGTGCCAAGTATATCTGGCCCTCCTACACAGTCTGCCTCCCCGAGATCAGCGAGCGGGTTTGCTTCCCTAGGGACTATGAGGTCGGCGTGGACTACCCGACCTTCGCCTTGGGGCTCTGCTTCCCGCTCCATCCCTTCCTTCTTCTCGCCCTCCATTTCCTCAAACTCCCTCTCTTTCAGTTGATGCCAAACTCCATCAGCGCGATAGTCTGTAATGCCCTGCTAAGCTACTGCACAAGTACTAGAGGGGGGTGAATAGTACTTTAAAATAATTAAGAGGCTAATTCCTAATTACCTTGCAAACTCTACCAATAAATGCGGAAATGCGAAATAGTAAACAATCGACAACAAAGAAACAAGTGCAAACAAAAGATATTATTGGGTTCGGATCCACCCAAGTCTCCCCGACTTGTTCCCGGTGATCCTACGTCCCAAACACCCGGATCCCCTCCGGATACTCGAGTTAGAAACCCTAACTCAAGATTTCCACTATGAAATACTTGTGAAAAACCTTCACAAGTCAAATCATACACAAAGTAATTTGTGACTCCCACAACCCGGGATCACAATCACAACTCTCACAACCGAGAGTGAAACACTTACAATATAAAAGTAAATGAAATAGAACTTCTTACCGACAAAATACCTATGCCTTGAGTATACTTACGAATTAGGGCAAAGATGATTTTGAGGAAGAAGAAGGCACCAAACCCTAGCTCCAAGATGTAGATCAGCGATGGAGAGCTATGGGGTAGTTGGTGACCTAGGATCAAGCACTTGGCTTGGAAGGCTCACAATCAATGAATCTCTCTTTTGAAATAAGAGTGAGGAGAGATTCAAGATTGGAAATGAATGAGCTTTAAATGAGTTGGAATGATTTCTCTTTGATCTCTAAACTTGTCTTAATATCAGCCTTTTGTGCAATGAATGCAGCTCATTAAGTATATATAGGTTAGAGGAGAGAGAGAGAGAAACGTTTCAATTAAAGCTCCAACGGCTCTATTCTGAACCAAACTAGTCGGTCAAAGAACAACCACCGACCGACTAGTTCATCAACTAGTCGGTCGGTCAATTAACATGAACCGATTAACTGGTGAACAGGGAATAGATCAAGTTCAGACTGACTAGAACTAGTCGGTCAAAGAAGAGTTGCTGACCGACTAGTTTCACAACTAATCGGTCGGTGACTCAACTGAGACCGACTAAGAGATAAAACAATAGTCTGAACAAAAAATAGATTTAGTCGGTCCAAGAACAAATGTTGACCAACTAGTTCATCAACTAGTCGGTCGCCAAATGAACATAGACCGACTAACGATAAACAGTAGCTCAGGTGAAAATTTTCATGTACAGTAGAAGCTCAACTAGTCGGTCAAAGAAGCATCACTGACCGACTAGTTCACAAACTAGTCGGTCGGTGAGTCAACGTAGACCGACTAACTGTAAATAGTAAAGAGCAAAGAATTGACTAACTGAAACTAGTCGGTCCAAGAAGCTTTGCCGACCGACTAGATCACCATCTAGTCGGTCGGTTCTTCTTCTTGAACCAACTAACATGCACAAGAAGTCACGAATCGAAGCGCGAAGCTTCGGAAAAGTTCGTATGGACTTCTACTAAGATCCTAGAGCTAAGATATGAGCGTTATGAAGATTTAACCCGTAACACCTACTCAAGGTTTAACATTCTACGAAAGAAGCTTAAAGATTATAAATAAAACTTGACGATACCGTCTTCAAAAGCTTCAATCGAATCTTCATGACTTCTAGAAAGGTCCATAAGCTTCAACGAAGCTTTAGGCATATGATCACGTGCTTTGAGAAGTCTCGCGACGTCGCTTTAGAAGTTCATATGAATTTGGCGACGATCTCCATAACTGCGCTCACAAATTGTTAGTTCACATATATTTATGTTTGTTCATCATCCAAAACCAAATCTGGGGAGTCCAATAACCAACATAGTCGACTTTCTCGTCCTTTGCTCTGCCCACGGGATAAGTCCGACGCTGCCGCTCTTCCACTACTTCTTCGAGGCAAAGAGGAAGGAGGAATACTACTATATCTGTACGAAGAGGGGCAGACTTCTCGTCCTAGAGATGCCGGGCAAAGTGAGGGACTTGAAGGAGAGATTTTCCTGTGTCTCGACTCCGGCAGACTTGGCTTTGAGGTCAAACTGGGGGACTCTGAATCCCTCAGTGAATGCCGAAGTGGTCGTAGAGGGGAGCGACCTGGAGAACGCCAAAATTCTAGGGAAGATCCCAAGGGATAGCAGGGTCTTCAAAGACCTTGTTGTGGACGAGATGATCACCCATCACATCTGGTTTGAAGGTACTCCGAGTTTTGCGAACAACTTCTGAAATACTCACCCTGATCTGGTTTCTTTTTGCAGGCATGTCCATGAGCATATCCATAGAGGAGGTGATGAAGATGGAGAGGGAGGCGTCGTCGAAGCAGCCGCCGAGTAAGAGCAATGGCTAGCAGCCTGCCTCAAGGAGCTCGGCATAGTCCGGGCAGAAGCAGAGTCTGGAGGCGGCCGCTACCGCTCGGGCCGAGAAAGGGAGCGGATCAAGAAATCAAGGAAGGAGCCAATAGCCAGAGCTCCTACTTCTCGCTTGAGCGAGGCGGCAGCGGGTGGACTGGTTTACCTCGACCCGAAGGAGCCCGTGGTCAGTCCGGTGGCTGTTGAGTACCAAGGCCTACCGATCGGCGCCCCTGTCGTCGTCCTAATTAGTTCAGTCGCCCCACTGAGGCCCCAGATGGTGCCGACCACTACAAGCCATCCTGTAGTCGTGACCTAGCTCTATGGGTGCCCGTCGTACGGGCTGGGGAAGCCGGGTCATTCGAGCTGTGAGGCCGCACTGGCCACCTTCAAGTCGACGAAGTAAGCGGTTCTCACCATTCCACCGGAGACGATCGTCATGCCGGGCTATTCGGTGGGGGCCAATGAGTCCATCTTCGATGAGGCCAGTGTGGCTACCTGCCTGGCGGAGAATAGCGTGCTACCGAGGGACCGAGAGTCCCTGTTGAATGTTGGTGATGAATGCCTCTGTGACACGGCCATCTAGCAAAGCATGCAGGTTCATCACCCATCGCCTAAGATGCTGGACTTCTTCTTTTTCCGATACGCTTATGATTTTTGATCCTCTTTGTAGGCGGTCGTCGCTCTGGTGTCTCTCCAACGACACACGTTAGAGGCAAACCGGCTCGAGGCGGCACTTGGGAGGAAGGCGGCCACCCTCAAAGACGTCGAGGCGAAGCTGAAGGACGCCATCGAGAGGCTGGCAAAGGTCGGGGGGATTATAAGACCCAGAAGGACGAGATCGATGATCATCCCGAAACTAACACCTAGAACTCACCTAGCAATGGCACGAACGCCAAGTGCTAAATGTATCCCAAATGTGAATCCCCAGCACTTTACACAAGCGTACGGTGTCAAGTAATTGTATAAAAGATATCGATCCCATAGGGAAGGTATGATTGTAATTGTCTTGGGTTATTTTTAAATCTCAGAATGTAGGTAGCAGTTGGTTTCGAAAGATTGATTGTTTAGGATTGTGAACAATTAATAAAGACTAGAGCTTTAGGACTCACCACTAGGATCATCGGATGTCGATGCTTGGTTAAGACTCTTACGTTGCATTGGTTTTATAGGGATTGTCGCATCTAAGATGTGGAATTCATGGTTCTAGGCACCATGAATCTAACGTATCGTATTAACTCATAGGCGCACACGACACGTGCATTAAGAATCGACAATATTCACACCACTCTCGTAGACGGAATGATCTTAGCTCATGCCACTCTCGTGGGTTAGAGCTTCGATGTATTTTGGTGGCTCTCATTGACGTAATGGCGGTAGCCGTCAATTAGTAATATAGTTCACCGGTGGATCACATCAAGAACCGAGCCAGGCATGGTCACGAGTCCCAATTGAATCCACTAACTCCCTAATTAAGCCTATAGGATACTCCTTAAGCAAATCGATTCCACTGACCGTGGGCAAGATCTCAGTACGAGTTCTCCTACAAACTTTGCAAGATCAAGCAAAATACTTCCCTTTTATTCCAACACAACCTAAAAATCCTAATTTTGCATCTCAACCCTAAAATCCATGGGCTAATCACACGCATCATAGAAATAACAACAAAATATTCAATAGATGCAATAGAATTCATCACGGCAATAGAAAACATCAAAAAGAAATAGAAAGTGTAGAGAATTGTTACCAACGCGTCGAGAAGCAATAGCAATCCAAAGAGAATTAAGAAGACAAGATTCCTTGCGCGAAACAATAATAAAATTCCAAGATTTGCTTCATACAAAATAGCGACGTCAAAAATTCTCAAAAACCTAATTAAAACTAAACTAAGAGTCTCTAAAGTTCCTCCTCGAAAATAAAGCTTAAAACATCCTTAAATACATAGAGGGAAGATTCCAAAAAATCTCAGAAAATCTGGGCACTTGGGCCCAAAAACTAGGCTGGTCGCGTCGGCTACTCGACCGAGTAGAGGAGCCTGCTCGGTCGAGTCAGCTACAGGCTCCCTTTGATGTTGCTTCTGTGTCTGGCAGATACGGGCTACTCGGTCGAGTAGCCCCCTACTCGGTCGAGCTACAATAGATCCGAAATTCCTCCAAAACATTGCTCTGTTTCTTTTTGACTCGGGTCAAGCAGGTGAGCTGCTCGGTCGACTTGCTTTGCTGCTCGGTCGAACTGGGATGCCTTGGAGAGAAGCTCAGAATCTTCATCTGTTTGGTGCGACTCGGGTCGAGTCGGATGTTTGCTCGGTCGAGTAGGTCTGAGCTGTTTCCTGTGCGATTTCAGCGTATCAGCTTGGTCGAGTAGCTGATGTTACTCGGTCGAGTCACCTGGGAAACTAACCTCAACTTTGTCATCTCTCGTTCTTTTCTCCTCCTCTCCTCCGATCTTCTTCCATTCCTCGGCAAACTCTCATGAAGCCTTGCCAATGATGTCTCGGACATGCCGGATGTGTCCATGTCCCAAAATAGCTCCAATTCGCTCCAAAACTCCTGAAAATCCAAAAGGTTATACAAAACTCGAATATGGCATTAGAAGAGCAATAATGTATCAAAAAATGGATTTTGGAGGCGAATATGACATGAAATGATGCGGTAAAAACATGTAAAATATGGACACATCAAAATCCCCCAAGCTTACCTTTTACCGTCCTCAAGGAAGACGAATACGAGGCTCACCAGGCGATAAAAACAAAAAAAATTGAAAAAGAATGGAAGATGGAGGGGAGTGCTAGAGTATTCGGTCAGATCTCAAGCTATAGCGACATATCACAATGCTTCAAAAATAGATCACATGCTAATAAGAATTTCATATCTCCGCTAAACATATTGCTTGCCAGCATTTAAGAACAAAGGAAGAGATTCTCTAAATTCATGCAATCTATTCATATCCACATCATGCAATTCATAGAGTTAAGTATAAACATGTTGGCGACACACTTTTCAATCAATAGAGATAAATGAAGCATATAAGGTTCACACCAAGCATGCAACAGAGAATAGAATAAGGACCATGGCATTCATATATTCATCTCAAATCTTGAAAAATCTCCATAGCTAATATATTTCGTGAAGTATGAGCATTATCAAATATCCCAAATGTGCACAACTCCACTCTAATGGCGTACTCACTCGTATAATCAAATGGATTCACCCCCCCCCCCCCCAAGCTCAGCTTGAGGCATCGCATCTAAGGAATAATAAAGGAATTTTGTGGCTTTTTCCCAAGTATTTGTGTAGCTTCAAATAGTAAGATATAGGAAATATGTTTTCTCCTTTTTTCTCCTTTTTTTTATTTTTTTTGAAGGAGCAATAGGATATACATATGTTTTGGCTCCTTTTTGGATTTTTGGGCTTTTTGAAGATATCTTTTTCTTTTGGGATTTTTAGGAATAGGTGTGGTATATGTAGCTGCAGAGGGGGTGAGCCCAAGTGACATGTAGAGAATAATAAGATATGTGGAAAAGGAAATGATATAATCACTCGGTTCACTCATAAGATATGCACAATGGTTCAATAAGATAATACTCTAACTAAACTCATAAGCAAGCACGGATATTTTCATTTATTTCAACGAATAATGAAGTCATGCGGTAAGGCACACAATAATAGCAGGCATGCAACAGAAGGTGAAAAAGATAACAAAGCAGATGCTTCAAATATTCTAAAGATGCATGAATCTCGGTGCATATCCAACATGAGCATACTAAATACTACTGCATACATTCAGTTTCAATTCAATTCATGCATTCATATAGAGAGATCGTCAACAAAACATATATGCAAGCATGTGAATAGTAAGAAATGAAATACTCCAAGTAGCATGGCAAAAGTAGTAAGCATCGTGATAGCTACTAAAGCTAAGAGAGATATCATCATATGGAATATCTAGCAAAAGGGGAAAAGAGAGGCAGGGGAAATAAAATAACAGCAAGCATGCAAGCATACCAAACATGAAAAATATGATGCTAAAAAAATGAATCGGTGGAAAAGTGGTGGAAAATAAAAATAAAAAGGGTGTAAAATGAAAGAAATGGAAATGAAATGAAAATAAAAGCGATAGCGCTCATCCCCCAAGCTAAACACGGCAGTGTCCTCACTGCTGAGAACACGTTGGTAAGTAGGGAAAATGAGGCTAGGGTGGGCGGGTGATAAATAAAAGAAAATAAAAAACAAAACTATGCAAATGTAAATGAAAAAGTGCATATGCATGACCTAATGCCTAAGATGTAAAAATATGAACAAGCAGGCAGATGATGCAAATGATGTCATGATACAGGTGCAAATGCAAAATGATGGAATATATATGGTGCAAAAAGGTCATCCCCCAAGCTATGCCAGGCCAGGGCCCCGAAGAGACAGATGTGCACAAAAAGGATAGGGGTGACATGAGCAAAAATAGTGTGAAGATCAAGAAGCGGTATCACCCTCCGGAGGTGATGATGGGTCCAACTGTTGGGGACCAGAAATGGGAACAACCGGCACAGAATGTGAAGGCTCGACTGGTGTATCGGCCGGTGAAGAAACAGAAGGACGACAGGCTCATACAAGAGTGCATCAGCTGGAGTGTCGACAGGTGTAAGAACGTGTATGTCGACAGGAGAAGTCTCCAACTACGATGCAACCGGCTCAAGGGTAGAAGTGATAGGCCCTGCAGAACCCTGAGAGTGGGACATAGTAAGCGGTGCAGGAGGGGCTGAATGGACAGGGTCTGGCCTGGGAGAAGGGGCTAGTGCAAGTATGACAGTAGGTGCACGCCGATGCCTAAGAATGTCAAGAATGGCTGTGAGGTCCCGCTCCACGGACTGCTGAAAAGTGGAGAGCTAGGCTGAGAGGGTGTCTGCAGCATGCCTCAGGGTGACAACCTTGGTCTCCATCGCAAAAAGACGTGCATCCGTGGTGCGGGGGCTAAGGGATGGGCATGAACTGCTAGAGACCACCCTCGTAGTGTGCCCACGGGCAAGTGATACCTGGGGAATGAACTGAAAGTTAGGGGAGGGAGGTCTAGCAGGGATCTCAGAGGAAGAGGATGTGCATGGAGTGGATCCGAGATCCGGTGCAGAAACAGAAGCAGCAACAGCATCAGCATCAGAAATAGGAGACGTCGTGGCAACAGAGGTGGTGACAGACACCACGATGCTCTCAGAGAAAACTGCTGATGCTGGTGTAGAAGAAGTGCCCGATAGAGAAACTGTGTAACCTAAAGTGGTAGGAAGGGAAGTGAGGAGGTCCACAGGTGTGGAACGAGTGCTGGCAGAGACGTGCTCCAAAATAGGTGAATCGGTAGGCTCAAGAGTGAAAGAACGGTCTGGCTATGAAAGGGTGGAAGAAGTGAAATCGGTAGCAGCAGAGTCAACAGTGCCCTCAGGTCCGAGCACGACAGAGATAGAGGTATCGACATCCAAGGTAGGGGTGTGGACAGTCCTCGGTGTCTCTACGATGGTGGTGGTGGTGGTGGGAGCACTAACAGAAATGGGAACAGAAGTGCTCCCAGGTGGGGGTGGATGTGCAGGTTGGGTTGGCTGGGCTGCCACGAGGGCAGCAATGTCAGGCTCCTCCTCGTCAGAACTGAGCACCCAGTCGTCGATGTCGTCGACGACCGGTGCTCTAGGAGGTCGAGGACGTGGATGTGGGGAATGGGAAAAATGTGGGGAGTGATCCAGTCAAGCATGACTGGGGTGATATGGGTGAGGGTGGGGAAGGGTAGGTAGAGGTACTTCGTGTGGTAGGCGCCTAGAAGGTAAATCCGGTGACGCACACCGTGCGGCCTAATGATGGACATGCGGGTGAGCACATCCATCGTCAAGCGTGTAGACTCGGTGGGAGTCACTAGACGTGCAGGGAGCTCTAGGTCGAGCATCTGGGCAAAAATGGTGAAAAATCCGCCGCAACAGATATCAGTGGCGGTGTGGGCAGTCTGGAGAAGGCAATGACATAGCCAGTGTGCTGTGTCGAAGAGTAGGAAGGGTGGAGGGTACCGTCAGGGTGGAAGCGCAGAAGTCGAGTCATCCCAAAGAGATGGGAAAGCTCAGGTAGGGAGAGTGTCCCGACCTCTGGCCTAGAAAAGAGAGCGGTGGCGAGGTGGCGCTGGGCGTAGCAGAGACAGGGGTGGACGATACAAGAGGATTTCACCATGCTAGGGCGATATCCTCACAGACCCATGATGCGATGCCAAAACTGCTCGGCATCGAACGCGGTGGGCTCGAAGTCTAGGGAGAAAGCGAGTGTGCAGTCAGGGATGGCGGGAAAGTGGAAGTGGGCGCGGATCATAGTGTGCGTGACCACTACGTCGTGGTCAAGCAGCCAGAAGCTAATACCATCACCCGCTGATGACAATTAGAGGTCAATGCCTCAAGTGAGAGGCGTGTGTAGGTGCAGGTGTGGATGGCTAGGAGGTAGTCAAAACTAATGACCTAGTAAAGCCTATGGACACCCTGATGAGTCCAAGGCACTGGAGGGTGGAGATGTGAGAAAAGCGGGTGGGGATGATGGTGCGATGGGACATGGCTAGGAAACACTTGTGGTGAGCGTCGTCCCTGAAGATAATACCGTACGTCCTCAGGGTGGGTGGTGGGGGAACTGGATGGGGTGGAGGAGCGGTGGTGGGGATGTGAGGAGTGGTAGGGTGGGTGGTGTGTTGTGCCTCTATGGCTAGAGGCACGGGTGTGGTGGATCGTGACAAGTCAGACGAGGACGATGAATCGTCCAAGTACGATAGGGGTGAGGGTGAAGGTGAACGACGTGGGCGTCGTAAAGGCCGGGAAGAGGAGAGACCAATGGTAGCCTTCCTCTTCCCCGACTGAGGCTTCCTCGGCCGAAGGCGAGGAGGCATCATGCAAATGGTGCGGACAGGTAGCTACGGTATATAAAAATGAAAATTAAAGGAGTATACTGATATCTGAGCGTAGCTGCAAAAGCGAGAGTGGAACGCGCACATGCGAAGCCTCGAAGCCAAGCTATCCCCTAAGCTGATCCAAACGAAGCTCCTCGGATTCTCGTCAAAGCTCCAAGCATACCTGCAATAAGATATTAATATAAGAGTAGGCATTTGCAAAAATAATCCGGTTTGAAGATCAAAAATTGGAAAAATTAGGATAGGGGATAGGTCAGATATGGAGGAGATGGGGAAGAGAAATGGAAATAGGGGGGCTGCTCGGCCCGAGCACAGGGAGTGCTCGGGTGGAAGCTCAGGCAGTGGCTTTGGGGCCCAGCTCCGGCGAGTTACCGGAGCAGTGGGGGCGGCTGCGGGGTTTTTTTAGGGGGGGAGAGAAAGAGGGGCGGGGGTGCTGAGGGGAAGGGATGGTGAGGGGATGAGTTGTGTCACCGACGCTGGGTGGCACCGGCGGCACTGCTTTAGCTAGTTGCCGGAGCGAGGGCGGTGGAGGGGGGTATTGGGGAAAGGGAGAGAGGGGGAGATAGGAAGAGAGAGGGGGAAGAAGGGGGGATGGTGGCACCGTCGGCGCTGGGCAGTACCGGCGGTGCTGCTCCGGTCGATGGCCGGAGCAATGGGACGGGGGGTTGTTTAGGGCGGATTTTGTGAGAGATAGAGATAGAGAGAGATAGAGAGAGAGAGAGAGAGAGAGAGAGAGAGAGAGATATATATATATATATATATATATATATATATATATATATATATATATATGGGGAGATTGGTGGATGGAGAGAGGGAGAGGGGGTGTCAGGCCGAGTCGTCGGCGATGGTGGCGCTCGAGCGGGGTGGGGTGGCGATGGCTGCAGAGGTACGGTCAAGTAGGTTAGGGTTTGGGGGGAGAGCTCGTGGATTTGGGGGATTAATTCAAATAGGATTAGGGTTCCGCCTGAGTCGAATTCGAATTAGTAGGCCGAGTTGAGTTTGTATTAGGTGTGGGGCCCGGCTGAATAAGTCGCTGCTCGGGCCGAGCAGTTGTCGGGCCGAGCAGCTGTAGCTGCTCGGTCGAGTAGAAAAGAATAAAAATATAAGGATATAAGTTCAGAAATTTTGCCCTAGTGCTCGACCGAGCTGCTTACTCAGCCCGGTCGAGCTGAATTAAAACAGAATGATGTTTTCAGCTTTCTTTTGCTATCCCTGCAGCTCGGCCGAGTAGGGTAGCTACTCGGCTGAGTCCATTAAGCTTTCCAGAGCGCCCTATTATCACTTTTTGGACTCTCCCTGTAGCTCGACCGATTAAGGTAGCTACTCGGTTGAGTAGAATTAGAAAGAGTGTGCTCTTTTTCGACCTTTTGGGCTCTGTCTGTAGCTCGACCGAGTAGGGTGCTACTTGGTCGAGTCGCAATTAATTTCCAGAGCCACTTTTTGCATTCATCTCTAGCTTTCTACAGCTCGTACTGTAGCTTGACCGAGTAGGATGCTACTCGACCGACTCGCAATTAACTTCCAGAGCCTGTTTTTGCTTGTTTTCTCCAATTCCATGCATCTCGGCCGAGTAGGGTAGCTACTCGGCCGAGTTGCCTGTAAATTTTTTCCCAAGCTTGTTTCCCTCTAAGGTGCTCTTTTCCTTCTCCTTATTTTTATCGTTTGTTGCGCTCTCCTCGTTGTTCAACCTGTAGAAGGGGGAACTCATCAATTTTTTTTTTGTTTTTGTATTTTCTTGGAATTAAAAGCGTATTTATTTTGTTATTGAATAAGAAAAGAAAAACAAAAAGAAAGCAAAAACTAAGGGAATGAAAATCGGGTTGCCTCCCGATAAGCGCTTGTTTTAAGTCGTAAGCTCGACTCCCTCAAGATTTTCAATGAATGGTGGTGCATTCCTCGAGGAAGTAGGTTTCCTCTTATCCAATCGGTTCTCCCACTACATATGGCTTTATTCTTTGGCCATTCACCTTGAATTTGGAGTTCTTCCCCTCAAGTTCTATGGCACCCCCCTGGTGACATACTTATTATCTTGAAGGGGCCAGACCACCTTGATTTTAGCTTCCCAGTGAAGAGTCGTAGTCTTGAGTTGTAGAGGAGCACTTGGTCACCTACTTCGTAGCACCTCACCGTGATATTCTTATCATGATAGACCTTGGTCTTTTCCTTGTACATCCTTGCGTTCTCATAGGTGTGTCGCCGAATTTCGTCGAGCTCGTTGACACTCAAGAATCGTTGCGTGGCGGCGCTCTTGTAATCAAAGTTCAACTTCTTTATCGACCAATGTGCTCTATGTTCCAATTCCACCGGTAGGTGGCATGCTTTTCCGTATATTAACCTGTAAGGGGTTGTTCCGATAGGGTTCTTGAAAGCGGTGCAGTACGCTGAAAGAGCGTCACTCAACTGTTGGGATCAATCATTCCTCGTTGCACTTACCGTCTTCTTTAGGATTCTCTTGATCTCTCTAATGGAAATTTCAACTCGGCTACTCATTTGTGGATGATATGGAAGACCGACCTTGTGATGCACCCCGTATTTCTTAAGCATTGTCTTGAACTTCTTTTCAATGAAGTGACTCCCCCCATCGCTTATAAATGTTTTCGGGACTCTAAAGCGAGGAAAGATCATATGCTTGATGAACTTGGCCACTACACTTGCGTCATTCGTTGGGGTGGCTATGGCTTCAACCCAGTTTGAGACGTAATCAACTGCAACTAGGATGTACTTGTTGTCGTTACTTGTTGGAAAGGGTCCCATGAAATCAACACCCCAACAGTCGAACAATTCTATCTCCAAGATGCCTTGTATGGGCGTTTCATTTTTCTTTGTGCTATGTCCCGTTCTTTGGCACATGTTGCATGCTCTGATGTATTCGTTTGTGTCTCTAAAGATGGTGGGCCAATAGAAGCTACTTTGAAGAATTTTCGTAGTTGTTTTACTGACTGCTGCATGTCCCCCGCAAGGTTGGTCATGGCAATGTGACATAATGGAAGTGGCATCCTCTTTCGAAATGCATCGTCTGATGATCCCATCGGTAGGTACGGATCATCCCAAAAGTAGTTTCTGGCATCATGTAAGAACTTCCTTCTCTGATAGGTTGCCATCCTATGAGGGATTAAGTCGCTCACCAAATAGTTGACTATGTCGGTGTACCAAGGTGCTTCGGAGGAGGATACCACGAATAATTTCTCGCCGGTGTAAGAGTCATCAATCGGTATGTCGTCGTCTCCGTACCTATGAATCAACCGCGATAGATGGTCTGCCACTACATTTTCTGCCCCCTTCTTGTCCTTGATCTTTATGTCAAACTCTTGGAAGAGAAGAATACATTGTATCAAGCGCGGCTTTGCGTCCTTCTTGCTTAACAAGTATTTCAGCGCTGCATGATCCGTATGGATTATTACATTGGATCCCAGAAGGTAAGATCTAAACTTTTCAATGGAGTACACCACTGCTAGTAATTCCTTCTCTGTAATGGGGTAGTTCTTCTGAGCATCGTCCAGGGTCTTACTAGCATAGTGTATTGCATGAAGCTTTCCCTCTTTCCTTTGGCCTAGAACAACTCCCACCGCTTGATCACTAGCATCACACATCAACTCAAAAGGCAGGTTCCAATCTGGCGGTTGTATGATAGGCACAGAAATGAGAGCTTCTTTCAACTTGTTAAAAGCTAGCTAGCAAGCGTAAGAAAACACAAAAGGAGCATCCTTCACAAGGAGCTCCGTAAGAGGGTGAACAATGCTAGAGAAATCCTTTATAAAGTGATGGTAAAATCCTGCAAGACCTAGAAAACCACGGATACCCTTAAGATTAGTGGGAGGCAGCAAGTCCTTGATGACCTCAATCTTGGCCTTGTCAACTCCGATCCCCTTAGAGGAGATGACGTGGCCAAGAACTACTCCCTCTGTTACCATGAAATGGCGCTTTTCCTAATTTAAAGTCAAATTATTATCTTGGCATCGTTCTAATACTTTAGACAAATTGGCTAAATAAGCATCAAAGTCGGTGCCATAAACGGAAAAGTCATCCATAAAAACTTCCATTATTTCTTCAATGAAGTCCGAGAAAATGGACGTCATGCATTGATTCGGGGTTAATAATGCATATTTAACACCTCATTTAGCTCCATTTTGTGCATATATGATACATATTTGGTCTCTAATATAATCGTATTTAGAATACCATCAATCATTAGAGAAATCACTTGATTTAAGCACAAAACAACAATATATTGAGTATTTCTGCCCTTTTAGTATTTTTCGTGTGAAGATCTCGATCTCACCATTCCAACGACTATTTATTTGTATTTTTCTGAGATCTGTGCTAATTACTATGAATTTTTGAATGCAGAATACTATTAAAAATACTGAAATATGCCAGAAATACGATTGGAAATATGAAATACGGCCGCTGCAACGTATAGCCGATTCACCATACGGGACACGTGGCATCAATCCACGCCACCCCGCCTAATCCATCGGCTGCCGCAACGGGGCGACGCGGCTCATTAAGCTCCGTCGGATCGAGATCCAACGGCCACGAACGACGCTTGCAGGCACATAAGCGGAGGCAAATAGGGACGTGTGGCGCGATCTCATCGAACACCCGCTCGAATGGACGAACGAGATGGAATCCGATCTGGATTCGTAAGATGAGTGGATGCGGGTGAAGAAACGAAGCGAAACCCGACCCACATGCCACGTGGCACGACCATAAAAGATCCTGCAAGCATCCAATGGTCCAGATGTGCTCTGGCTATTGAATTGGGTTTAAAGTGCTAATGGGTATGGATTTGAACCCGTTAATCCTATAAAACCCGCAATGCTATTATATAAGCGTATTTTAGGGTTTTTGGTGGTATTCTGGCGTATTTGGGGCTCTAGGAGCCGTATTTGGCCGTGAAATTTGGAGGCCCTGTAGACAGAGGCCAGAGCTATCATCTGAAGGAGTTTGGGGTTCAATTGTAGAGATTTGGTGATAAAATTCTGAACTTTACTCTTGTATTTTGCGTATTTAGCACGTATTTTGAGTATTGGTGATGTATTTGTCTATGAATATTGATTCTCTTCTCTCCATGCATGGCTAATACTCTCATGTGCTGGTTGTGATGTAGTTAGACCTCTGTAATCTTTGATTTTTAATATCTTTTTTCCCTCATTTGCATGTTATATCGCGTATTGTGCTAGTTTCTACATGTATTATTCAAGTATTATCGTTGTTGGTGTACTTGTATCGAATATGATCCTTGCGGACTTATTCGTGGTGTGATCCTTGCAGACATTGTCGTGACCCTTGTGGGCACATAAGCCTATTTTCCTCTTGAAACTAGTATTTTATTCGATACTTAAGGCACTTTTCGATGTTCGTTTATCGTTATATTTTCCGATGTTCTCATGCCCTTGCGGAGTGAAACGTTGAGTTATAAAAAAGATATTAATTATCATTGATTGCCTAGACCCGAACAAAATCACGACCAACACATACTCTCCACATTGATACCCCAATATCGCCTTCCCCGTAGTTATCGTAGGATTTCTTTTTCGTATTTAAAACCCTTACATGATTATTTTGCCTTCGAAAGGTGGTTGTTTCTCGTCATATTAGTACTCTTTATAAACTGAAATTTATGGTTTTACAGGTCAGTTGTCCCCTGGATACGATACCTGGACTCACCAGGATTATTACTTGTTCGATCTCCTACACTTGGGAGTAGAGCTCACACATTTTGAGACGAGTCAAGTTTTTGGCGTCGTTGGCGAGGATAACAGTATTTGTGAACCATAATTTCAGTTTACTCAGAGGAATATTCAGTGAGATCCTTCCACCTTATAGTTTAGAATTTTTTTTATTTTATTATCTTTGTTTTCTTTGAAAAAAAATTAAAAAAAAGATATATATGGATGGTGATGCAAACTTTCTAAACTTTATTTCTGATTTGACCCGAATCCTACCAGTCTTCCATGGTACGGAAGAGGAGAATCCATATTTACACATGCAAGAGTTTGAAAAGATATTCCACCAATTGTTTCATGGGAAAAAGCCTGAGCACATTGAGAGACTATGTATTAAATATTTCCCGTGTTCTTTAAGAGACAATGCTATATCTTGGTTTACTACTTTGCCTAATGACTCATTATTTACTTGGTTATCATTTCAGGCTGACTTCCTTAAGAGATTCTTGCCTCCTTTCGTGTGGCAAGCACAGAGGTAACAAGCTACGAAACAACAGATTGTGAACTTTAGCCAAGCTGATGGGAGGCCTACCATCAGGCTTTGAAGAGGTTCAACGATTTAATGCTTGTGTGCCCACCCCATAGCTTCCACGATGATCATCTCCTACAGATATTCTACACATGATTACTGCCTCCTACGCGGGATTTCGTTCAGAGGAGTTGCAATGGAGAATTCTTTTCATATACGACAGAGGATGCATGGTGGTACTTGCAGGACCTTGCAGTGCATGAGAGAACCACGCCATCTGAAGATCAATCACCTAGAAATGAGGATGATGTCCAGAGCAATCCTTTCGTGGACATGTTTCAGCAGGTCCAGGAACAGCCTGAAGAGTTACATTGGAGATATTACCGATGCGACCTTATGGAGCACCAAGAGAAAACATATGAGATGGAGCATCAGAACTACTTGGATGAGCATAAGGAGATGTGTAATGGGGTGCATGTGGACTATAAGGGTGACACGATGCATTTCCATTTTGACGACGAGGAAGATGGGGTGGAGACAAGTGATGGCGAGAGTAAGAGGAAGATGGGATGGAGACAAGTGATGGCGAGAGTAAAATCGTTGAACCTGAACCATGTCTTCCTTCAGATTCATCTCCCCCACTTGAGGAGTACAAGTACATTGGATGGACTGCTACATGTTATCAATGTGATGAAGAGGAAGATATGAGCGAGGGAGAGAGCTTACAGACTACATTGGAGCCCGAGCCAAACATCATCACAGATGTGTTTCAGCAGCCACTTCCACCTCCTCCTGAAGCAGAGTACCAAATCAAGTATAGCGATCCTTTTCAGTGAAGTTCTCATAAACCCATACACTCTATTTCTGAATCTCAAATTTTAATTCCAAATCAGTAGAATCAGATGGTCGTCAATTAGCTTTAAAATCTTTTATCGTTTATGGCAACCCATTATGACAAGCTTTCATGGAAAATCAATTTTGTCCATCTTTATTTGACACAACGTATCTCATGCAGGAAAAACATACACACATGGAGGAGATATGCTAGGTTGTGTCGACGCTTGACCATACGGAAGCAAGTGGAGGAAGAATACTCGCCGATGAGCGCAAGGAGCAGATAGAACAACTTTCTCCACCATTAAAGATACATGATCTGCCAATTGACCACGGTGTGTTCTTTCCATTAGTATAGATTTTATATGCTTTTTAGGATGCTTGTTTTTGAATAAACTCGTACCCTTTTCAACATTGAGGACAATGTCCATCTTTAGTTGGGGGGAGTGTATGAGACCTTAGGATTTTTTTAAAAAACAAGGCAAAAGAAAAGAATAAATCACCAATTCTCATCATTTAAAACTCCTTCACATACCACAAATGCGGATGATTATGCGTTAATTGAATTCTAAAAATTGTTTATGGCTTGAATTAATTTTTTTCTCTTCATGGAATTACTCATTAATATGCTATTCATGAAAACTTTCAATTGCCATGATTAATATCTCGAAATAGTTTGCATTTATTTCATGCATGCTTTTATGATGCAAAAGCTTAAGTATACACGATTTATTAGAACAACCTTCAAGTTGAAGAGGAATTAGGCCTTTGTTGTCACGACCCGCTTCCCTAAAATGGAGGCAAGTCGTGAGAAGTCCGCTCAGACTTGGAGCTGTGAGGCTCCAGTCTGTAAAGCGTCTGGAATAACCATGTATAGGTCCTTGCAAATGCGAAGAAGAACAAAGATAATAATAAAGAAAAGAGACAGTTAAAATTTATTCCAATCTCAGAACGTCCACAATAAATTTCAACATTGTAGAAAAGCCACCAGGCTAAAAAAGAAGAGTCTAGAAGGAAAGTACAAGAGTCTGAAAAGAGGCCTAAGGCATGGCCGACATAATACATAATATCAACAAGAAAAGAGAGGTGCTACGCACCGACAGCCTAACAACGGCTAAGCAGGAAACAACAACAGCGAGAAGGAGCTCTAGGACTGGTCTCCAATTCCTCGAACTCAACACCTGCAACCTGTTCGTCCTCAACGACCAACTCTGGCTCACAATATAACATGTGACACCCAAAAGAGAAAAGGGGCACATGTCAGCAAGTCTACTAGAGACTTGTGCAAGGAAACTAAAAGAATGAAACAACCTAGCAGTTCTAAAAGTATGCGATGACATGGCAGTTTAAGATATGAATGCAACAAGTAGTAAAGGGCGTCAAGTATGATATGGCAACAGGTTATACATGGCAACAAGTTGTACATGGCAAGGGAAATCATTTACATGGATTTTTACAAGTCAAGTAAACATGTCGTGCTCAGAGTTTACGCCTTACAGCTGAAGTGGCTGTACAGGCACACTTCTACGCTAAGTGGTCGCTTAACCCTACCCATCCACGTGTAATCGGGCATTGGCTTTTGACCAACACATGTGGCCCGCTTCTGGATCACGAGCCATGAAATACATTTAGCATAAGGTTGTGCCTGCAATGCAGGTGCCTAGACTCAACAAGTCGGGCATTGGCTTTTGACCCACACATGTATCCCGCTTCTGGATCACGAGCCAGGAAGTGTATTTGGCATAGGGTTGTGTCTGCAACGCAGGTGCCTAGCCTTGACAAGGAAGTACGTAGCATGTGCTACGAATGCAACATTCAAGCATGGATGACATGGCATGGCAAGTTATAATTTAAGAGCGTACAGATAAGGAATTTAAACGTGACAGGCAGAGCACAAGTAAAGAGCATGCAGTTATGAAAATTAAACGTGACAGGCAGAAATGCATGAATGACATGGCATGGTGTCAAATCTAGCTTTGTTGTCAAGCTAGATCTTAAAATTACGTCTAGGCGAGTATCATTTCGTCGCCTAGTCTCTTTTACGCCTAAAAAAAAGAAATGGCCTAAAGCACGGCCTAAACAAAGAACTGGCAAGTTTCACTTGCCTGCAATCAACCGTTCTGCAAATATCGTCCAACCAGTCCAGTCTACCTATGTGCTCAGATCCACCAGCCTACAGTCCCAAATTAAATTATCTTTATTAGTGAATTACCAGACAATAAAATTACTGATTTTTATCTTGTTTAACATGGATGGGTTGAGGGTCCTAAGTGTTCAGAAATTTACCCTCACACGACGCGAGAGCTACACTGGCGTCGGGTAGCGACGCCAGGGGTTGGAATAAATAAAACGCGCTCCAAATCCAGATTCCAATTAAGATTCCATGCTCGCCAATTCTCGGGCAGCGACCAGATCAGTGAGCAAGATTCCAATCAATGGGTAAGCGGTCGGTAGACGTTTTTACGACTTCCGGAAAGTCGTATCAACGTACCGAGGCGAACGGTTCGACGTACTCAAATTCTACGACGTTGAGCATCGTAGGAGATGTTCGTGACGTCGGAAAACACCCCTAGACGAAGTAGGGCCTGTCGGAAGACCCCAACAGCGAGAGGAAACGATGAAAACTCAGCGACACGACTATACGTCGATAAACACGCAAAACAGCGAGTGTTCTCGCTGTTTCAGAGCAAATGGGCCTGAGGGCTGATGTCAACGGTGCAGGGGGGTCAGAGGGGGCCTCACGGCAGAGGGAAGAGGCGGCCGGCGGTGGCGGCGGCCGGCGGCGGCGGCGGCCGCTGCTGCGATTAGCAGCGACTGCAGGGGCTTTTGCAACATCTACGGTGATCAGCGGGGCTTCCACGGCGGCCTGAGGGGAGGAGATGGTCGGGAGAAGGGAGAGGGAGGTCCGGCAATGGCTTAGGGGTCGGAGAAATGAAGAAGCGGCGCTTGGGAGATGGCTGCGTGCGAAAATAAAACGAATGGCGGCGTTTGTTCGATGCTGTGAAAACTATTAGATGACCTAGGTGCTTTAGAGATTAGGTATGGCTGATATCACATGGGGAGAGGCTGGAACGTGGGGGCCTAGGCTATAGGGCTAGTTAGGGTTTATTTTGAATAAGAAATTGTTATAATAATATATAAAAGCCCAAGTTCTCACCCTCTCTCTCTCTCTCTCTCCCTGGGTTTAATTGCGGCCAAGGGCTAAGAAGTGGGCTAGGCTAAGTCAACATGGCTAATATAAGTTTTAATAATTATTGGAGATAGATGCCAAGGGATATTTAAGGTTAAACCGATATTAAACTGGGAGAAAAGTGAAAGTATGTCAAACGGTGCCTGAAAATTGTAAGATAAATACTGGGGTGACCGGGACGACGAGAGAAAGAAGACAGAGAAGACGGATCACAATTTCGACGACGAGAAACGAAATTAAAAATAGAAAGGTCTCACGACAAAAGTGAAAATCATGACGTCTCGTCAAATAAGGTCAAATCGTGGGGGAACGACCCGTGAAATGACGTTCTAAATTAATTCCACAATTTAATATTCTTCGAGAGGGTCACAACGGCATATCACACTATAGGGTTCAGATACAGACAAAGTCTAAAATAAATATGTGCACGAACAAGACTACATGCACGTAAAGCGTATAAAG
This sequence comes from Scilla litardierei, assembly GCA_030789695.1. Taxonomy (NCBI): domain Eukaryota; kingdom Viridiplantae; phylum Streptophyta; class Magnoliopsida; order Asparagales; family Asparagaceae; genus Scilla; species Scilla litardierei. The sequence goes on along the minus strand of CM061142.1, from coordinate 490,928,147 downwards.
GATACGGGATCCAAAGGCGACAGTAATTCCAAGTTGGGCACACGTCAGGGGGGTCGGCTTGCTAAGGATGCAACCAAGGTGCTACGGCCCTATCGACTCAACGACACGACTCACACACAAGGCAATAAAACCAGTCAGGTACCCGAAATTTCTATACGCACAGCCGTATTACGATTAGTGAATACCGACCGTTACATTCGTTACTAATGCATATATTCATATTTATGGGTGTTGAGTTGCTTACGAAAAAAATACAGAAAAGGGTGAAAAAGAAAAAATGCATCGTTCCCTTGAGTTCATTAATTAGCCATGTCTTCGTGCCTCAGGAAGCATTGGAGATTCCCGTCGAAAGATGGATGAATGGGGAATGCATCCAAAAAAGAGAGGGAGAAAATAAAACTTGGATGATTCGAGTTATTAAGTTCAAGGGGCTCTTCTAAGCCTAATGCCTGAAGGTCGTCTGGCCTAGGACTCATTAACTGAAAGCACTTACACAGATCACTCTAAGTCATCAAAAAAAGAAGAAAAAGAAAAAGAAAGAAGAAAAGGTGAATAAACTAAGCAACTTCAATACCCATGATTTGAACGATCTTTTTGAGATGCCAATTCCTGGGAAATAAGAAAACTAGCATATAACGATGTGTTATACATTCGCTTACGTAAATCAATGCTCGCATGTTATTTATTCAAATCAAATTAGAGAAAATATCATGTGATTGATCTTATTCATGGATTGCGTAAATTGATGGTCAAAATCATGTTGGAAAGCGTATTATTGAGCCAGCCATAAGCGATTGATAGAATTTATTATTTGTACTAATCATCCATCTTAATCGCTCTTTTTGCTAGGGACTAGCAAATCGCTAATTGGGGGTGTGATTCAGGGTAAATATTACATATTTAACACCTCATTTAGCCCCATTTTGTGCATATATGATACATATTTGGTCTCTAATATAATCATATTTAGAATACCATCAATCATTGGAGAAATCACTTGATTTAAGCACAAAACAGCAATATATTGATTATTTCTGCCCTTTTAGTATTTTTGTGCGAAGATCTCGATCTCACAATTCCAACGACTATTTATTTGTATTTTCCTGAGATCTGTGCTAATTACTATGAATTCCTGAATGCAGAATACTATTAAAAATACTGAAATACACCCGAAATACGGTCGAAAATACGAAATACGGCCGCTGCAGCGTACGCACACTTCACCATACATGGCATGTGGCATCAATCAACGCCACCTTGCCTAATCCATCGGCTGCCGCAGCGGGGCTACGCGGCTCGCTAAGCACCGTCAGATCGAGATCCAACGGCCATGAACGACGCTTGCAGGCACATAAGCGGAGGCGAATAGGGATGCGTGGTGCAATCTTATCGAATGCCTGCTCGAATGGATGGACGAGATGGAACCCGATCTGGATTCGTAAGATGAGTGGATGCGGGCGAAGAAACGAAGCGAAACCAGACTCATGCCACGTGGCGCGACCACAAAAGATCCCGCAAGCATCCAACGGTCCAGATTTTCTCCGGCAATCGAATTGGGTTTAAAGTGCTAATGGGTATGGCTTTGAACCCGTTAAGCCTCTAAAACCCGCAATGCTATTATATAAGCGTATTTTAGGGTTTTGGGGGTATTCTGGCGTATTTGGGGCTCTAGGAGCCGTATTTGGCTGTGAAATTTGAAGGCCCTGGAGACAGAGGCTAGAGCTATCATCTGAAGGAGTTTGGGGTTCAATTGTAGAGATTTGGTGATAAAATTCTAAACTTTACTTTTGTATTTTGCGTATTTAGCACGTATTTTGAGTATTGATGATGTATTTGTCTATGAATATTGATTCTCTTCTCTCCATGCGTGGCTAATACTCTCATCTTCTGGTTGTGATGTAGTTAGACATCTGTAATCTTTGATTTTATTATCTTTTTGCCCTAATTTGCATGTTATATCGCGTATTTTGCTAGTTTCTACATGTATTATTCAAGTATTATCGTTGTTGGTGTACTTGGATCGAATATGATCTTTGCGGACTTATTCGTGGTTTGATCCTTGCGGACATTGTCGTGACCCTTGCGGGCACATAAGCTTATTTTCCTCATGAAACTAGTATTTTATTCGATACTTAAGGCACTTTTCGATGTTCGTTTACCGTTATATTTTCCGACGTTCTCATACCCTTGCAGGGTGAAACGTTGAGTTATAGAAAAGATATTAGTAATCATTGATTGCATAGATCCTAACGAATCACGACCAACACATACTCTCAATATTGATACCCAATATCGCCTTCCCCGTAGTTATAGTAGGATTTCTTTTTCGTATGTAAAACCCTTACACGATTATTTCGCCTTCGAAAGGTGGTTGTTTCTCGTCATATTAGTACTCTTTATAAACTGAAATTCGTGGTTTTGCAGGTCACTTGTCCCATGGATACGATACCTGAACTCACCAGGATTATTACTTGTTCGATCTCCTACACTTGGGAGTAGAGCTCACACATTTTAAGACGAGTCAAGTTTTTGGCGTCGCTCACGAGGATAATGGTATTTATGAACCATAATTTCTGTTTATTCAGAGGAATATTCGGTGAGATCCTTCCACCTTATAGTTTTATTTTTTTATCTTTGTTGTCTTTGAAAAAAAATCAAAAAAAAGATATATATGGATGGTGATGCATACTTTCTAAACTTTATTTCTGATTTGACCCGAATCCTACCAGTCTTCCATGGTACAGAAGAGGAGAATACATATTTACATGTGCAATAGTTTGAAAAGATATGCCACCAATTGTTTCATGGGAAAAAGCTTGAGCACATTGAGAGACTATGTATTAAATATTTCCCGTATTCTTTAAGAGACAATGCTATATATTGGTTTAATACTTTGCATAATGACTCATTATTTACTTGGTTATCATTTCAGGCTGACTTCCTTAAGAGATTCTTGCCTCCTTTCATGTGGAAAGCACAGAGGCAACAAGCTACGAAACAACAGATTATGAACTCTAACCAAGCTGATGGGGAGGCCTACCATCAGGCTTTGAAGAGGTTCAACGATTTAATGCTTGTGTGCCCACCCTATAGCTTCCACGATGATCATCTCCTGCAGATCTTCTACACATGATTACTGCCTCCTACGCGGGATTTCGTTCAGAGGAGCTGCATTGGAAAATTCTTTTCATATACGACAGAGGATGCATGGTGGTACTTGCAGGACCTTGCAGTGCATGAGAGAACCACGCCATCTGAAGATCAATCACCTAGAAATGAGGATGATGTCCAGAGCATTTCTTTCGTGAACACGTTTCAGTAGGTACAGGGACAGCCAGAAGAGTTACGTTGGAGATATTACCATACGACCTTATGGAGCACCAAGAGAAAACATATTAGATGGAGCATCAGAACTACTTGGATGAGCATGAGGAGATGTGTAATGGGGTGCATGTGGACTATAAGGATGACACGATGCATTTCCATTTTGACGATGAGGAAGATGGGGTGGAGGCAAGTGATGGCGAGAGTAAAATCATTGAACCTGAACCATGTCTTCCTTCAGATTCATCTCCCCCACTTGAGGAGTACAAGTACATTAGATGGACTGCTACATGTTATCAATGCGATGAAGAGAAAGATATGAGCGAGGGAGAGAGCTTACAGATTACATTGGAGCTCGAGCCATACATCATCACAGATGTGTTTCAGCAGCCACTTCCACCTCCTCCTGAAGTAGAGTACCAAATCAAGTATAGCGATCCTTTTAAGGGAAGTTCTCATGAACCCATACACTCTAGTTCTGAATCTCAAATTTTAATTCCAAATCTTTTAGATTCAGATGGCCGTCAATTAGCTTTAAAATCTTTTATCGTTTATGACGACCCATTATGACAAGCTTTCATGGAAAATTAATTTCGTCCTTCTTTATTTGACACAAAGTATCTCATGCAGGAAAAACATACACACATGGAGGAGATATGATGGATTGTGTCGGCACTTGACCATAAGGAAGCGAGTGGAGAAAGAATACTCGCCGATGAGCGTAAGGAGCAGATAGAATAAATTTCTCCACCTTTAAAGATCCATGATCCGCCATTTGACCATGGTGTGTTCTTCCCATTAGTATAGATGTTATATGCTTTTTAGGATGCTTGTTTTTGAATAAACTCGTACCCTTTTCAATATTGAGGACAATGTCCATCTTTAGTTGGGGGGGAGTGTAGGAGACCTTAGGATTTTTTTTTAAAACAAGGCGAAAGAAAAGAATAAATCACCAATTCTCATCATTTAAAACTCCTTCACATACCACAAATGCAGATGATTATGCGTTAATTGAATTCTAAAAATTGTTTATGGCTTGAATTAATGTTTTTCTCTTCATGGAATTACTCATTAATATGCTATTCATGAAAACTTTCAATTGCCATGATTAATATCTCGAAATAGTTTGAATTTATTTCATGCATGCTATTCTGATGCAAAAGCTTAAGTATACACGATTTATTAGAACAGTCTTCAGTTTGAAGAGGAATTTGGCCTTTGTTACTAATGTTTATGTTCATATTTATGGGTGTTGAGTTGCTTACGAAAAAATGCAGAAAAAGTGAAAAAGAATAAAATGCATCGTTCCCTTGAGTTCATTAATTAGCCGAGTCTTCGTGCCTTTGGAAGCATTGGAGATTCGCGTAGAAAGATGGATGAATGGGGAGAGCATCCAAAAAAGAGGGAGAAAATAAAACTTGGATGATTCGAGTTATTAAGTTCGAGGGGCTCTTCAAAGCCTAATGCCGGAAGGTCGTCTGGCCTAGGAATCATTAACTGAAAGGTCGTTACACGGATCATTCTAAGTCGTCAAAAAAAGAAAGAAAAAGAAAGAAGAAAGAAGAAAAGGTGAATAAACTAAGCAACTTCAATACCCATGATTTGAACGATCTTTTTGAGATGCCAATTCCTGGGAAATAAGAAAACTAGCATATAACGACGTGCTATACATTCGCTTGCGCAAATCGATGCTCGCATGTTATTTATTCAAATTAAATTAGAGAAAATATCATGTGATTGATCTTATTCATGGATTGTGTATATTGATGGTCAAAATCATGTTGGAAAGCTATTATTGAGCCATGCCATAAGCGATTGATAGAATTTATTATTTTTACTAATCATCCGACTTAATCTCTCTTTTTGCTATGGACTAGCAAATCGCTAGTTGGGGGTGTGATTCGGGGTAAATATTGCATAGTTAAAACCTAATTTAGCTCCATTTTGTGCATATATGACACATATTTGGTCTCTAATATAATCGTATTTAAAATACCATCATTCATTAGAGAAATCACTTGATTTAAGCACAAAACAGCAATATATTGAGTATTTCTGTCCTTTTAGTATTTTTCGTGCGAAGATCTCGATCTCACAATTCCAACGACTATTTATTTGTATTTTCCTGAGATCTTTGCTAATTACTATGAATTCCTGAATGCAGAATACTATTAAAAATACTGAAATATGCCAGAAATACGGTCGAAAATACGAAATACGGCCGCTGCAGCGTACGCACGCTTCACCATACAGGACATGTGGCATCAATCCACGCCACCCCGCCTTGTCCATCGACTGTCGCAGCGGGGCGACGTGGCTCGCTAAGCACCGTCGGATCGAGATCCAACTGCCACGAACGACGCTTGCAGGTACATAAGCGAAGGCAAATAGGGATGCGTGGTGCAATCTCGTCGAACGCCCGCTCGAATGGACAGACGAGATGGAATCCGATCTGGATTCGTAAGATGAGTGGATGCGGGCGAAGAAACGAAGCAAAACCCGACCCGCATGATATGTGGCACGACCACAAAAGATCCCGCAAGCATCCAACGGTCCAGATTTTCTCCGGCTATCGAATTGGATTTAAAGTGCTAATGGGTATGGCTGTGAACCCGTTAAGGCTCTAAAACCCGTAATGCTATTATATAAGCGTATTTTAGGGTTTTTGGTGTATTCTGGCGTATTTGGGGCTCTAGGAGCCGTATTTGGCCGTGAAATTTGGAGGCCCTGGAGACAGAGGCTAGAGCTATCATCTGAAGGAGTTTGGGGTTCAATTGTAGAGATATGGTGATAAAATTCTAAACTTTACTTTTGTATTTTGCGTATTTAGCACGTATTTTGAGTATTGATGATGTATTTGTCTATGAATATTGATTCTCTTCTCTCCATGCGTGGCTAATACTCTCATCTTCTGGTTGTGATGTAGTTAGACATCTGTAATCTTTGATTTTATTATCTTTTTGCCCTAATTTGCATGTTATATCGCGTATTTTGCTAGTTTCTACATGTATTATTCAAGTATTATCGTTGTTGGTGTACTTGGATCGAATATGATCTTTGCGGACTTATTCGTGGTTTGATCCTTGCGGACATTGTCGTGACCCTTGCGGGCACATAAGCTTATTTTCCTCATGAAACTAGTATTTTATTCGATACTTAAGGCACTTTTCGATGTTCGTTTACCGTTATATTTTCCGACGTTCTCATACCCTTGCAGGGTGAAACGTTGAGTTATAGAAAAGATATTAGTAATCATTGATTGCATAGATCCTAACGAATCACGACCAACACATACTCTCAATATTGATACCCAATATCGCCTTCCCCGTAGTTATCGTAGGGTTTCTTTTTCGTATGTAAAACCCTTACACGATTATTTCGCCTTCGAAAGGTGGTTGTTTCTCGTCATATTAGTACTCTTTATAAACTGAAATTCATGGTTTTACAGGTCACTTGTCCCATGGATATAATACCTGGACTCACCAGGATTATTACTTGTTCGATCTCCTACACTTGGGAGTAGAGCTCACACATTTTAAGACGAGTCAAGTTTTTGGCGTCGTTCGCGAGGATAATGGTATTTGTGAACCATAATTTCTGTTTATTCAGAGGAATATTCGGTGAGATCCTTCCACCTTATAGTTTAGAATTTTTTTTATTTTATTATCTTTGTTGTCTTTGAACAAAATTAAAAAAAGATATATATGGATGGTGATGCATACTTTCTAAACTTTATTTCTGATTTGACCCGAATCCTACCAGTCTTCCATGGTACAGAAGAGGAGAATCCATATTTACATGTGCAATAGTTTGAAAAGATATGCCACCAATTGTTTCATGGGAAAAAGCTTGAGCACATTGAGAGACTATGTATTAAATATTTCCCGTATTCTTTAAGAGACAATGCTATATATTGGTTTATACTTTGCCTAATGACTCGTTATTTACTTGGTTATCATTTCAGGCTGACTTCCTTAAGAGATTCTTGCCTCCTTTCATGTGGCAATCACAGAGACAACAAGCTACGAAACAACAGATTATGAACTTTAACCAAGCTGATGGGGAGGCCTACCATCAGGATTTGAAGAGGTTCAACGATTTAATGCTTGTGTGCCCACCCCATAGCTTCCACGATGATCATCTCCTGCAGATCTTCTACAGATGATTACTGCCTCCTACGCGGGATTTCGTTCAGAGGAGCTGCAATGGAGAATTCTTTTCATATATGACAGAGGATGCATGGTGGTACTTGCAGGACCTTGCAGTGCATGAGAGAACCACACCATCTGAAGATCAGTCACCTAGAAATGAGGATGATGTCCAGAGCATTCCTTTCGGGGACACGTTTCAGCAGGTCCAGGGATAGCCTGAAGAGTTACATTGGAGATATTATCGACGCGACCTTATGGAGCACCAAGAGAAAACATATGAGATGGAGCATAAGAACTACTTGGATGAGCATGAGGAGATGTGTAATTGGGTGCATGTGGACTATAAGGGTGACACGATGCATTTCCATTTTGACGATGAGGAAGATGGGGTGGAGACAAGTGATGGCGAGAGTAAAATCGTTGAACCTGAACCATGTCTTCCTTCAGATTCATCTCCCCCACTTGAGGAGTACAAGTACATTGGATGGACTGCTACATGTTATCAATGCGATGAAGAGGAAGATATGAGCGAGGGAGAGAGCTTACAGACTACAATGGAGCTCGGGCCATACATCATCACAGATGTGTTTCAGCAGCCACTTCCACCTCCTCCTGAAGCAGAGTACCAAATCAAGTATAGCGATCCTTTTAAGGGAAGTTCTCATAAACCCATACACTCTAGTTCTGAATCTCAAATTTTAATTCCAAATCTTTTAGATTCAGATGGTCGTCAATTAGCTTTAAAATCTTTTATCGTTTATGACGACCCATTATAACAAGCTTTCATGGAAAATTAATCTCGTCCTTCTTTATTTGACACAACGTATCTTATGCAGGAAAAACATACACACATGGAGGAGATATGATGGATTGTGCCGGCACTTGACCATAAGGAAGCGAGTAGAGAAAGAATACTCGCCGATGAGCGCAAGGAGCAGATAGAACAATTTTCTCCACCTTTAAAGATCCATGATCCGCCATTTGACCACGGTGTGTTCTTCCCATTAGTATAGATGTTATATGCTTTTTAGGATGCTTGTTTTTGAATAAACTCGTACCCTTTTCAATATTGAGGACAATGTCCATCTTTAGTTGGGGGGAGTGTTAGAGACCTTCTGATTTTTTTTAAAACAAGGCGAAAGAAAAGAATAAATCACCAATTCTCATCATTTAAAACTCCTTCACATGCCACAAATTCAGATGATTATGTGTTAATTGAATTCTAAAAATTGTTTATGGCTTGAATTAATTTTTTTCTCTTCATGGAATTACTCATTAATATGCTATTCATGAAAACTTTCAATTGCCATGATTAATATCTCGAAATAGTTTGAATTTATTTCATGCATGCTATTCTGATGCAAAAGCTTAAGTATACACGATTTATTAGAATAGTCCTCAGTTTGAAGAGGAATTTGGCCTTTGTTACTAATGTTTATGTTCATATTTATGGGTGTTGAGTTGCTTACGAAAAAAATGCAGAAAAAGGTGAAAAAGAATAAAATGCATCGTTCCCTTGAGTTCATTAATTAGCAGTGTCTTCGTGCCTCTGGAAGCATTGGAGATTCACGTAGAAAGATGGATGAATGGAGAGTGCATCCAAAAAAGAGGGAGAAAATAAAACTTGGATGATTCGAGTTATTAAGTTCGAGGGGCTCTTCAAAGCCTAATGCCGGAAGGTCGTCTGGCCTATGAATCATTAACTGAAAGGTCGTTACACGGATCATTCTAAGTCGTCAAAAAAGGAAGATGTGGCATCAGTCCACGCCACCCCGCCTAGTCCATCGGCTGCCGCAGCGGGGCGACGCGGCTCGCTAAGCACCGTCGGATCGAGATCCAACGGCCACGAACGACGCTTGCAGGTACATAAGCGAAGGCAAATAGGGATGCGTGGTGCAATCTCGTCGAACGCCCGCTCGAATGGACAGACGAGATGGAATCTGATCTCGATTCGTAAGATGAGTGGATGCGGGTGAAGAAACGAAGCAAAACCCGACCCGCATGATATGTGGCGCGACTATAAAAGATCCTGCAAGCATCCAACGGTCCAGATTTGCTCCGGCTATCGAATTGGTTTAAAGTGCTAATGGGTGCAGATTTGAACCCATTAAGCCTCTAAAACCCGTAATGCTATTATATAAGCGTATTTTAGGGTTTTGGGGGGTATTCTGGCGTATTTGGGGCTCTAGAAGCCGTATTTGGCCGTGAAATTTGGAGGCCCTGGAGACAGGGGCCAGAGCTATCATCTTAAGGAGTTTGAGGTTCAATTATAGAGATTTGGTGACAAAATTCTTAACTTTACTATTGTATCTTGTGTATTTAGCATGTATTTTAAGTATTGATGATGTATTTGTCTATGAATATTGATTCTCTTCTCTCCATGCGTGGCTAATACTATCATGTGCTGGTTGTGATGTAGTTAAACCTTTGTAATCTTTGATTTTAATATCTTTTTGCCCTAATTTGCATGTTATATCGCGTATTTTGCTAGTTTCTACATGTATTATTCAAGTATTATCGTTGTTGGTGTACTTGGATCGAATATGATCTTTGCGGACTTATTCGTGGTGTGATCCTTGCGGACATTGCCGTGACCATTGCGGGCACATAAGCTTATTTTCCTCATGAAACTAGTATTTTATTCGATACTTAAGGCACTTTTCGATGTTCGTTTATCGTTATATTTTCCGACGTTCTCATACCCTTACTGTTGAGTATTGGACTTCTCCCTACTTGGTGTTAATGATGAGCAAACATAAATACTTGTGACTAATCCACTATTTGCAGTTAATCCATTGTCTAAGCATATCATGAAGATCAATTAGCAATACATGATACTCAAATATCATTGAAAGCAGAGGAAGTGGATTAGATGATCATAGATGGTGATTGAAGCTCCTAGAAGACGTCAAGCTCATGCGTTGGAAAGAAGAGAGAGTTCTTCAAATGTAATTTTCTTGTTTCTCTTCTAGTATGTAGCTTAGAAGTAGAACTTTGTTGGAGCACACACACATCTTCATTTCAGTCTTAGGAAATCATTAGATCAACTTTCCTTAGACTCCAATTCATTTCTATCTAGATTGTGCATGTCATGATTTCAACAGTCGACTGCTGAACGATTTACAATCGTATGTCTCAAAACAGTCGACTGTGTTTTGTTCTACAGTCGCCTGTTATGCACAATCTTTATCAGTCTGGTTTTGGGCTTCTTAGCTTTAACTCATTCAGGCGACTACTGTACATTTCACAGGCGCATGTCCAAGTGATAGTCGACTGTGTTTTGTTAATCAGTCACCTGTTGATCACTCCTTATTTTACACCATTTTTCTACATATTTGCATATCATTTTGATCGTCCATGTCGCGTTTTTCATGATTATTCGACGATATCACGTTGCTTTTCACTATTTCTTGTTTTTGTCGGATTTCAGGAAATATGGAGCGATCTGGAGCATAAATGAGATTAAGGGACTTGCACACACGCTGGAGCATCACATATGACCCTATCGATGAGCTAGCAGCGCTAGATGATGAGCGAAAGAAGAAGAAGTTCGATAGAATCGACGAGTAGGCAAGGAGGAGAAGATAGGACTCCAGAAACGGGCCACTCAACCGAGCAGACAGCTCACTCGGTCGAGTGAAGGAACGTACTCGGCCAAGTACAACGGATACAAGAGCGCCTAGAATCAAAGTCCACTCGGGCGAGTGAATGATCTCACTCGGCCGAGTGAAGAAGTCCACTCGCCCGAGTGCGTCAGAGCTTTCCAAAGGAGATTTTAGCCAACTCTCTGAAGTTTGGAGGAGAACAGCAGAAGACTCACTCGGCCGAGTGAGAAAGTCCACTCGGATGGAGACAAGCCTAGCCATACACTACAACAAGACTCATTCCATGGGAATTCACAAGAAAACCCGCACTACCATCTGCAATTGTTCTTGGCTAAATGCGCTACTTTCCAGATGCCTGGCATGCCGGCTGATGCTATTCGACTACGTCTCCTCCTGTTTACTCTTCGAGATAAGGCATTGTATTGGTTGAGGACGCAAGCCGATGGGATCTTCACCACTTGGGATGAGCCGACGAGCGCATTTGTCAACAAGTTCTATCTACCATCCAAGACTATTAAGATACGAAGCGCCCTGATGTCCTTCAAGCAATGCCCTCAAGAAACTATATATGAGGCATGGGAGCGTTTCAAGGATCTCCAACACCAATGCCCCAACCATAGCATTGAGCCGTGGGAGCTTGTGCATAGCTTCTACAACGGATTACAACCGAGCACAAAGCAAATAATTGATGCAACTGCCAATGGAGCTATCTTGTCAAAGACACCGGATGACGCTACGGCCTTACTTGAGGAGATGGCCTCGAATAATCAGCAGTGGGCCAACGAAAGGGGAAATTCTTCGTCATCCTTGAAGCCGGCAAGTATCTATGAAGCAAAGGCAGTGGCGGAGATTTCTACAAAATTTTATTCCCTTCACAAAGCCGTAGAGAGATTGGAAAAGTTGGTGAGTGAACCACATGGAGCTTCCACCATGTCTACACTAGGAGGAAGCATGAGCGACTGGCAGGATTAAGGCCAAGTTATGTTTGTTGGAGGGGAGCAAGGAGACGGAGCTACGGAACAAGCTCAATATGTTGCGGGTAGTACCGGTTATTGGGTGAACCCGGCTACAAGGGTCACCCTAGATTTTCATATGCCAATAATGATGGAGCCTTGAATCCACCGTTGCAACAATCACAAGCCCAGCCTTCACAACAACCACAGTATCAACAGAGGCCACCCCAATAACAAAACTACCCACCGAGGCAACAAGCAGGGCCCTATAGGCCCCCGGGATACAATCGAGGATGGAGGGCACCCAATCCACCGCAAGCGCCACCAAGGTCGGACCACGAAGCACGGGTTGAAGAGTTCATGGCTGAACAAAAGAAGTTTAATGCAAAATTGACAGTCCAAAAAGATTCCCTCAACACCGTCGTGGCATAGTTATCAGAGAAACTCACATTGCTCAACAAGACCAATCAATAATTGCCGGCTCAACCGGAACAAAACCCACGAAGCAACATCGACCACATCAATGCGGTTGTGACGGTGACTACAAGAGGCGGAAAGGACACTACTCCCGTCATGATTCAAGCTAAGGAGTCGAGGGAAGAAATTTCGGTTGAGAAAGAACCGGTCAATGAAGAGGAGGACCCAAAGGCATCGAGCGACGGTGAAAAATCTGAAGTAGAGAAGCCACGAGAGGAGCGAACTTATATGCCACCGGTACCATTCCCACAACGGTTGGCAAAGGTAAGGATTGAGAAAAGGCTCGTCAAATTTCTGCAGTATTTGCGAGGTGTAAGCTTGAACATCCCATTCTTGGATGCAATCATCGAAATCCCGTCCAATGCAAAGTTTCTCAAGGATTTGATCGCAGGAAAGAAGCGAAAAGAAATGATCATGCTCGTCGAGCAAAGTACGTGGTTTACTAGAAAGGAGAAGGCGCTGACCAAGTCCAAAGATCCCGGTAGTTTCCGAATTCCTTGCGCGCTTGGAGGAGTCCCACTTCAGAAAGCTCTAGTAGATTTGGGAGCAAGTGTGAGCCTCATGCCCCTCACGATGTTCAAGAGATTGAATATGGGAACGACCTCAAGGCCACGGACATGAAGATACAACTTACCGATGGGTGAATCACTGGGCCGGTGGGGATAGCTGAAAACATACCATTACAAGTACCGGGAGGACTCTACTTGCCATGCGACTTCGTGGTGATGGATATTAAGGAGGAATGTGATTGACCGGCGTGAACGGGGGCGCGGAAATCTAAATATTTGTAACCGCAAGCGCACGGTGTTGTAGTGTGGCTTGGGGGTCGAACACAGGGAGGCGAGGATGTGCTTGTGTCAAAGAGGACCAAAATCACCCCGTGGGCGAGCTAGCCCAGATCGAATGATGGGTTGTCACGGTAAAGGGAAGCGAGGTATAAACAATATGAAAATAAAACCCGGGACTTTGGTTTCCACCCCAACGAGCGACTCTCGCCGATACGGCCTACGGGTAGGATGGCGATCGGAATTAGGGTCTAATGGTGAGACGTTGCCTCTAAAAGTGGTACCGGCATCCCATGGGCCCGATATTCCGGTCGGTGCCCAGGATGATACGCCGAACTTTCCGGGTTCGATCAGTGGGCACTCCCGTGTCCATTAACACTGATCGACTCCGGGAGCACTAAGCTCGCAACGATAACTCCCAACGTCTCATCCTGCCGCTCCCGCGCGCTAGGATTCGGCGTCTACGCTAAAGGCGTGAGCTATGGCTAGGGGTCAACCGCCAAGTTTATTCCCCCTTGGCCCGACGGTCAAAGGCGGTCTTTTTCCCGCCGATGACAATAAAACACCCCGCGTAACCGTTAGATTCCTAATCCCTATCGATTTCCTAACCCTATGGACGCATCGGGAAGAGCCCCCGAAGGGGTTTCCGCCAAAACCCCGGATTAGGGAACTACTCACAAATATTCATTAAAAAGCGATCTAAATGAAAATGAACCGTCAAAATCATAATCAGACAATAGGAATGCAAAGGTAGTAAAGCAATTAAGATAATACTAAAGTTTTACAAAGATTCGAAAACTTACAAAAACTGGGAAATTACAGCCGTCACAAAATGAAGAAAACAGTAAAAAAATAACCAACTCCCAAATCTGGGAAACCTAGGGTTCTATTTATAGAAAACGGCATCACCCGATCGGTTGACAAGTCAACCGGTCGGGTGAGCCGCTTCACAAAATCACAGCGCAATGCGGGGGTTTCACCCGGTCAGTATGAACCGGTCGGTTGATACTTGGTGTGGTCGGTTGGATCTTGGTGCCGACCAGTTGGATCTTGATGCGGACCGGGTGAGGAGACCGGTTGGAACTTCGAGTTTTGGCTGTTGAAATTCGGCTACAGGTGAACCGATCGGGTGAAGGTCACCCGATCGGTTGGAAATCAGCTTCGAATTTCCAGAGACTTTGAGCTTCTGACCCGGTCGCTGAACCGACCGGGTGACTTCTCGTGAGCTCCAAGCTGCGTCCGGGTGGTGCACGCGTGCATCACCCGATCGGTTGGAGATGACCAACCGACCGGGTGAGGGGCTGAAAGATGCAATCTTTGTCGTTTGACCCCCTGGATCACGCGTGACTCCTCCCGTTGCTCCGGGGACACATGATATCATCGTTTTACGCCCCAAATGCCAGCAAACTCCTGCAAAACACGGAAAATACGGAAAAGAGAAAGAAAACAAGAAAACACAAGAAAACACGAGAAAACGAATAAAAGACGGCGGTAAAATACGGAAAAACACGGAAGAAAACGTGCGTAAATATATGAAATATAAATGCACGTCAAAATCCCCCAAGCTGAACTCTTCCTCGTCCTCGAGGAAGATGAGTGAGAGTAGGAGCTCGGGGAGGAAAAATAGAGAGAAAGAGAGAAAAAGAAAACTCTATATCCTAGATCGCCCGTCAGGGCCAACAAAATCAAAATCGACACACCAAGCAAGCAAACGCCAAATCACATCACTAAACCCAGGGATACGAGTCCAAACAAGTGCCGTGGGCCCACGCGATGAAGCGCGAGTGAGTGTGGTAGTGCGCCAGCAGTCGGTGTCACTATCTACGATGTGCAATAAAGCTCGATATACACAAATCTAGGAAACGACCCAAATATCGATTCGAATTGAATAAAGCGGTGAATTTATAGTTCAAGCATGCATGAGAATAGAGGGAATAGAAACATATCATGCGTCGGGGGCTCCACAACTAGGGTTAAGGAAATCACACCACTATAGCCTAGATAATAGCTAAAAAGTTCATAAGCCAAGTGTTTTCGAAAACGATGGAGGTTGAGAAGATGTGGAGTAGAACACTCGGTGCAAATTCTCGCCTTCCCTTTATTCTTGGCAAGTAGGAAAATATTCACACGGGAATTTTTTTTTGGGTTTTGGGTATTTGTATTTTTTTTATTTTTGGCTATACAAAATTTTTTTTTCTTTTTGGGTTTTTCTTTTCTTTTCTCTTTTTTTTTGGATTTTTGGGTCTTTGGCTATACACATGTGTACTCTCCCAAGTGGGAGAACGGTACACGACGAGGGGATTTGCACCAAGTAAAACAAAAAGGAAATCGGAATCTAAACACTTGGGCAAAGGAAACTATTCTCGCTAATTAGAGCATGGGCCAAATGGGTTATCCTAGTCCTTAATTGTGGAATCCCGACACATGCGAAATGAAGTATACGATATATATAGCATGCAGAAGAAGCAGACAGTAGAAGCAAATACCGCATTATTCATATCGAAGCGTGATAATCTACGGGTCATTCCTGGACAGGTATATAAAGTAAAATCACAAAGCAGAAGCACACCAAACAGCTAGTCACGACACACGACTCACAAAAAAGCTAAGTGGACCAACGATGCGTGAAATGCAGGGGACTCGATATCCTAGGGTTAGTGAGTGTGATTATCGATGCCATGCTAGGTGTGTGTGTGATTTTCGTGGCAATTCATCTTAGGGTTCATCTCTAGGAGAAAGAGATAAAAAGAAGAAAAGAAAAAGAAAAAGAAAAACACGGAGAAAAACGACTCAAATAACGAAGAAAAAGAGACAAATGACGCACGAAGTGCGACTCCCCCAAGCTGAAACTTGCATTGTCCTCAATGCAATAGTAGTGAATACGGGAGGGCAATGAAAATGGGGGGTAGTTACGCACCGACACAAAAAATGAAAAACACGAAAAACACACGAACGAAACTGGAAAATAAAGAAAAAGAAACATACAAAATAAAAGATATAAAACACGACGAAGGACTCAAAGACACAAACACACGAAAACATGCACACAAAAGTCGATTTCCCCCAAGCTGAACATGACAATGCTAGCAAAATGATATGATCAATGGGGATGTAGAGATATGCTAGGGGGAAAATCGGAAAAGAAAGAAATCAGAATGCAGGAGAGACGGTGTGCTCGTTCTCCTCGGAAGAGGATGTGTGGTGTGGGCGGTAGAAGGGATAGAAGGGCACGATATGATGGGTTATTATGATGCAAAAGCAAATCCTAGATACGCTCCCCTCGCTAATGAGAGGAGACGAGATTATTCAAATCTAAACTAGAAAGCGGTAAATTTTTACACTACTGGATTAGGATACACCTGAGCATAGGCGGATCCAAGATCTAAAGTGGGACAGGTAGCTGCTCTAACTACTCCTTCTGTGGCTCCGCCAGAAGCGCTGTGCCACGTGTGCCAATGGACCCAAGCAATGCACCTCCAAGCATCCCTCGTAGGTGTCCACCTGTGACCTACAAAGGACGAGGTGCATTAGTCCATGGCAAGAAATTATTTCCCAAAATAAATGTATCCCAGAGATAGTCGCCGATAAATGATGGTAAAATATATATAATGTGGCGAACACTCCCTGGAAATGGTATGCTATCCTCTGTGCTAGCGACGATCAAATCCCCGCTCTACATGTGAAGTTGCTCTCCAGGTGGTGACACACCGTAGCATACCTCAAGAGAAGTCGATCCTGTGTCATGCGAGAGATATGGTGTGTCAAAAATATATAAGTCTAAAGGAATAGGACGTGAAAAGCGAGACTTAAATGTGGAGTGAGAGTGAGTATGAAAATCTCCCTGAATATGGGCAATATGCTCAAGTAGATGCTCAGCCGCAGAAGAAGTGGAGCGTGACGGTAGAGGTAGATGTGGCTCGGGCTCCATGAAGTGGACCATCGTATCCAGGCCCTCGTGCACATTCTCCTCGACGATATGCTCATGCTCCTCCATCTGCCCGATGTCCTGAATGACATCCTCATGGTTGACCACCGACCAAGGAGGAAGCTGTGACAGAGATAGATGTGGAGGTGGATGTGGAGCGGACCCCTCGTATGTGGTCATCGCGTCCTCGTCCTCACGCACATCCTCCTCGCCCTTATGCATAAGCTCTGTAAACTCCTCGGTCCTCTCATAGGACTCATGTAGGGTATCTAAATCAAGACAAAAAGTCTCTCCCACAGATACTAGAGAAATCTCCCCATCCTCACTATCATCATCAAAAAATGCTTCGTCATCCAAGTGGTAGTGATGGAAAAATGGGGGATCGGCATGAGATGTGTCTATGGTGGCTGACGGCATGGTAGTCTCAACCATGAAAGTAGGTATATCCTCTCCTTCATCCCCTCTCCTCGGTGTAGGCTCGATGATTGGTACCATCAAGTTTCGTAATGTTTGGCCTTGGTTAAACATGGCACTTTCAAGGAGAGACACGAGGTTTGATTCTTCTTGTGTTGGTTGAGGGATATAAGGTTGAGAAAATGGATGGGAGGTGTTTGGGCTAAGGTTGTGGGAAATGTTTGGCCTTGGTGTAGGGGAGGCTCTCGAGCGTAAATGGGCAATCATAATACACATGCCCCGCCATCCCACAAGTCTCACAAACCACAACCGAATAAGGATTGTATCCTCCCATCTGAGCATCGAAATTTGATCTCCACATGGTTACACCAAAGATACCTGGACTAAAAAAATAAGAAAACTAGAGAGGAGTGTCAATAGTACAAGATAATAACAAAAAGATAATATAATAGTGGGGGAAAATTTTCTTGGTTATTGAATATATTTTTTTTAAAAAAAAGAAACAGAAATTTTTTTTGTGTTTTTATGCGTAGTCTAACGAACCCAAGCTAAGCTAATATCAAACCGAACGCCTCCCCGACAACGGCGCCAAAAACTTGACCGGCGCCCCGTTTACGGTATGGGCGCGGTGTCGTTTTACCGCAAGTGCACGGTTAGTGTAGGGTGCGGGTTTATCGAACTCAGGGAGGTGGATGGCTTGAGTGGCTACTAGCCTCGCCTAGGTCGTGTGCTAGCTACACGGATGATATGGGTGGAAGTGTAGAAATAAAAGAAAGAAATGAAAAAGACACGAAATGAATCCCCGCTAACACGGGCTAGAGCACTCATGACACTTGGCATTTGACTTGATCCAGGGTGAGACATTGCCCCAAAAGGTGGTACCTAGCGTCCATGGCCCGATATTTCAGTCGGTGCCAAGTACGCTAGGCCTACCCGGTTCCGGACGGTGGGCATTCCCATGTCCATTAACACCCTCCGCAACCGGGAGCATTAAGGCCACAATGATAACTCCCAACACTTCGTCCAAGCCATTCCCATGCGCGAGGACTCAATGTCTACACTAGGGGCGTGAGCTGTGGCTAGGGAGTCAACCGCCAAGTTTATTCCCCCTTGGCCCGACGGTCAAAGGCGGTCTTTCTCCCGCCAATGACAATGAAACGGCCCCACGTAACCCTAATGGCCAAATAGGTCAAATGTGATTTCTAGCAATACATCGAAGCAGATCTTGACTGGACAAGCACCGGACCCCAACCCCCAACACAACTAGTGTGTTGCCGTACGAATTGGACCCAGATTGCTAGAAATCCCCATTGACGCATTTCATCGAACACATGCCATGCAACCAAGTCAAATGAAACAACCCAAGCATCAATCCTACCCTAACCCGTATTAGGGTTCATCAACACTACTCCATGGTGAGAAACATAAAAACAAGCAAAACAAATAACATATAAACATTCACCATTGAGCAAAATGAAAACAACACAATACAATAGAAAATGAGAGAAGAAAAATACTTATCTTGATTCGAATCCAACAATCTGGTACAAGATTTATTGAGCAAAGACCTAATCTAATCTACCCTAAGCCTCCCAACAAAGGGGCTGAAAAAGCCCTAAAAATTAGAGGAGATCCCCCCTACATTCGGCCATCATCGTGTATTAATAGCCCCCAAAGAAACCCAATTGGTTCGTGTCACGCCCCGCTTCCCAAAAACGGTGGAAGCGAGAGCGTTACAAAGGTCCGCATGAACTGGAGCGGTGAAGCTCGAGTTCATTACGCGTCTGTGATAACAACTTGCAGGGTTCTTGCTTGCTTACTAGAACAATAAAAACATTATTAAATTACATGCCACAATCTAGAAGTTCGCATACTGAAATAAAAATACAAGACAAAGCCTCAGCAGGGCCAAAGAAATACAACACAGACATACATCAATAAAGATACAAATAGCAATCCAGAGGAAACAGCAATAGTCCGAGCTCTAGTCCTCCGCGGGGAGTGACTCAGCGTCAACAGCAAATTCCTGACTTTCCAAGTCAGGTGTCTCAAACAGATCCTCCTGGTACGCAGGCTCGGGATCTGACATACATTCCAAAAACACGAATGTATGTCAGCAAGGGTCTGCAAGAAAAGGTTAGCCGACCCAAGGCAAGGTGTAATAATAACGAAATATGAAATTTTGCGCAAGATGTCTACAACATGGTTATAACAAATTTAAAGAAAGTAAAGTACTTTTAAGCATGGCAGTTCTACGAAATTTAAAACAACTTAGCAGTTCTAATGTATTTAAAACAAGTGGGCAGTTTTAAAGTATGACTAGATTTGTGACAATTATTTCCGTTTTCATGCAATGTTTATCTAACATGCTTAGGGTTCTCGCCTTTAAGACGTGATGAGTAAGTCATTCTTCTCGCGGGGGTATAATCGCGATTGATACTAACCCACCGTATAGGTGGTGTTCTTAAAGACATGACCCTTTCATACGCTTAGCGACCGCTCAACCCTAACCCCACCCGAAAATGTGCTGAAACACGTGCCAGCCTAATCACGAATGCACGTGCTCACGAAATCGAGATGTTTGCCTTGAAGCAAACGATTTTTACGAGTTCAAGTTGTTCAAAGTGTTCTGTCAATGTCCATAGTACTAAGCAATTCAAGAGTGCGTTTTAAATCAGGTGTGTGTGTGGCATGAAGTGACGCGTATTGAGATATAAGGAAATACAACTTTTGAATTAAGTAACAATTTTAAAAGATTAACAGTTCAAGGTAGCACACTTGCCTGACTGGGATGGTTTTGGGTGTCCAAGCAATTTACGTATCTGCGTTATTAAACAAATAACAATAAGCTAGTCGAACGCAATTAATTAAACTAACACCCTATAATACTAACATTACTAACAACCTAGGCTAACTTACTAGTTTAATAAACCCAACCCAATAACATGGTTTAAACCCAATACCCATTTTTAAAACCCAATAAGTTAATTCCCCAACCCATTTACTTAACCCCAAAAGGCTATACACAATACCCATTCACAATTCAGACCAACTTAATAACCCAATAAGTTAATTAAACCCACTAAGATATTACTCAAACCCAATAGGAAAACTTAAACCCATTAAGATATATTAAAACCCAATAAGTATACCTCTTCCTCTTCTTCTTCTTTACTGTTTCTTTCTTTCTCTTTCTTTTTCTACAGCTACTGACTTCTCCTCTTCTTCTTTTTCTTTTTTTTTTCTTTCCTTGCAGGCTGCTCACGGCTGCGGGCTCGGCGGCTAGAGGGGACTTCGGCAAGGGCAGAGGCGGCGGCCTGAGGGGGCGGCGGCGCTGCTGCTGCTGCGGGGAGGCGCGCGCGACGGCGGCTGCGGCAAGGGGATCTGGCGGCGGCGGCTAGGGCAGCGGGAGGCGCGGCCAGGGGAGATCGCGCGGCGGCGGTCTGGGGTTGGGGGCTTGGCGGCCTGGGGAGGAGAGGCACGGGAGAGGGTTGTGTTGTATATTATGGATAGATCTGAAGATGTATTTTGAATCTGAAATTGTAGATCTCAGATCTCTTCTTCTCCCCTCACTTCTGTTTTCTGAAATGATTTGGGTTTCTCTGATTTGGTTTGATTTCTGGGAATTTTTGTGGTTGATTGTTTGAATTTGGGTTGTTTGGCTTTCGATGTGGGTTTGTGGATGATTTCTTGCTGCAATTGAAATACAAACGGTGAAGGGGAGACAAATTGAATGGAGGGAGATGGTTGTGGGGGAAAGGGAAATGAAGACGTTAGTTGAATCTCACCGATTCATTCGGTGGGATTCAATAGGTTAGGTAAGTTAATAATTTAATTAGGGTTAAGATTAATTAATTACGCTATGGTAAAAATTAGAAATCCGAGACGCGCTCGCGTCGACGCGTAAAAATAGGACTCGCACACGAAAATACCCGGACAATCAAAACAAAGTACGACACACAACGAAATCAAGACGCCTAGAAATACTGGTCGTTACACTCTACCCACCTTAAGAAAAATTCCGTCCTCGGAATTCTTATCAACTAAAGAGCATGGAACAAATATGGATAACGTTCTCGCATCTCATCTTCTCGCTCCCAGGTGGACTCTCCAGGCGAGTCACGACGCCACATCACCTTGACTAGACTAACAGTCCTGTTCGTGAGGATTCTCTGGCGTCGATCAATAATTTCCACCGGTTGCTGCTCATACGTCAGATCTGGCCGAACTGTAATCTCAGAGTAGTCCACAGCGTGAGAAGGGTCGCTGATATAACGACGGAGCTGGGACACATGAAAGACGTCATGAACTCCCTCTAAGGATGGCGGCAGTGCTAAGCGATAAGCTACCTCTCCAACTCGCTCTAGCACATCGAAGGGTCCAATGTATCTCGGACTAAGCTTGCCTCGCTTCCCGAAGCGAATCACTCCTCGATTCGGGGAGATCTTCAGGAATACATGATCTCCTGGCTGAAACTCTAGAGGACGCCGTTTAGCATCCGCCCAATGCTTATAACGGTCCTGAGCGATCCGAAGCTTGTCTCTGATATCTCGCACAACATCAACTGCTTCGACTATCATCTCTGGCCCCAAAAGCTCTCTATCACCAATGTCATCCCAACTCAGTGGCGATCGACATTTCCTCCCGTAGAGAGCAGCAAATGGTGCCATGCCAATGCTCGCCTGATAGCTATTGTTGTAGGAGAACTCCACCAGATGCAGATGATCCTCCCACGAGCCTTTGAGATCCAGCATGCAGGCTCGCAACATATCCTCCAATATCTGAATAGTGCGTTCCGACTGTCCATCAGTCTGCAGGTGATACGCAGTACTGAATTTCAGACTGGTACCCAGGTTGGTCTGCAGACTCTTCCAGAACTGAGAGGTGAATCTTGTATCTCGGTCAGATACAATGCTCACGGGAACTCCATGCAGTCGTACGATCTCCTACACGACATGTTACACATCACAACCTATACTAGAAAGAATCATAAAGGTATGAGTTAGATCACTACCTCCATATACTTTCTCGCCAGTATCTCCGTGGATTGGCCTACTCGAAATGGTATGAAGTGTGCAGACTTGGTCAATCGATCAACGATGACCCAGATTGCGTCATTCTGCCTGGTGCTCCGAGGTAAGCCAGTCACGAAGTCCATCGTGATGTGTTGCCACTTCCACTCCGGGATCGGCAAAGGTTGTAGCAGTCCAGCAGTGCGATGATGCTCTGCCTTCACTTGCTGGCACACAAGACATTTGGCAACGCTCCGTGCCACGCTCCTCTTCATTCCGTGCCACCAGAAATTCTGACGAAGATCCTTGTACATCTTCGTACCTCCAGGATGAATAGAATAAGGCGAACTGTGAGCCTCATTCATCAACTCCTCTCTGACATCTCCTGCAGGCACGCAGATCCTACTACCATATCTCAAAGATCCATCCGCGTGAATCAGAAAATCTGCCCGAAGTCCTGCTTCGACTTGCTCTCTGATTTTCTTCAACTTAGCATCTCCACCTTGAGCAGTCTTGATTCGATCCACAATCGTCGATTGAATCTGCATGTTCATCAATGATGATGTGACTCCTGGTAGTACAGCTTCAACATTCATCCTTCGCAGATCCTGCTGCAATCTCCACTGAGCTGTAAGAATCATCACTTCGGGCAGTCGACTCAAGGCATCAGGTACAACATTCACCTTCCCTGGATGATACTGAAGGTCGATGTCGTAGTCTGCCATCAATTCCAACCATCTGCGCTGTCTCATATTCAGCTCCTTCTGAGTGAATATATATTTCAAACTTTTGTGATCAGTGAAAATTTTCACCTTCTCACTCAGTAAGAAATGCCTCCAAATCTTCAAAGCAAAGATGACGGCAGCCAACTCCAAGTCGTGAGTCGGATAATTCTTCTCGTGGATCTTCACCTGTCGAGAAGCATAAGCGACTACATGACCGTGCTGATGCAGAACACATCCAAGTCCCTTGCCCGATGCGTCGCAGAAAATCTCGAAACCTCCGCTTCTATCCGGAATAGCTAAAACTGGTGCAGAGGTCAGTCTCTCCCTCAAAGTAGAAAGAGCTTGCTCACAAGAGTCTGACCAACTGAACTTAACATCCTTCCTCGTCAATTTCGTCATCGGCTCAGCTATTCTCGAGAAGTCCTTGATGAATCTGCGATAATACCCCGCCAATCCAAGGAAACTTCTAATATCAGACGCTGATCGAGGGGTAGGCCATTCACTGACTGCCTTAACCTTCTCCGGATCCACTGATATACCAGCTCCTGATACCACATGCCCAAGGAATGCAATTCTGTCCAACCAGAATTCGCATTTGCTGAACTTGGCATACAGCCTATGATAACGGAGCGTCTCCAATACCATCTTTAAGTGCTCTGCATGCTCCTCCTTGCTCCTTGAGTACACCAGGATATCATCTATGAAGATCACCACGAACTTATCCAGGAAATCATAGAAGATAAGATTCATGAGATTCATGAATACAGCAGGGGCGTTGGTTACACCGAAAGGCATAACCACAAATTCGTAATGCCCGTACTTGGTCCGAAAGGCTGTCTTGGACACATCTTCCTTCTTGACTTTCACCTGATGGTATCCGCTCCGGAGATCCAACTTCGAGAATACTCTCGATCCACCAAGCTGGTCAAAGATGTCGTCAATACGGGGCAACGGGTACTTGTTCTTCACTGTGACCTTGTTCAGCTCACGATAGTCAATGCACATTCTCCTCGACCCGTCCTTCTTCTTCACCAACAAAACAGGTGCTCCCCAGGGAGAAACACTAGGATGAATGAAACCCTTCTCCAATAGTTCATCCAACTGTTTCCTCAGCTCTTCTAGCTCTGCAGGAGCCATACGGTAAGGCGCCTTCGAAATCGGTTGAGCTCCTGGCATAAGATCAATGCCGAACTCCAACGCTCGATCAGGCGGCAGTCCAGAAATGTCTTCCGGGAAGACGTCTTCAAAATCTCGCACTACTGCAGGTTTCTCTGGCTCAGCTATCAAAGATGCAACAATCGGTCCACTCGGCTGGGCCCGGAATCTGACTGGTCCAAACGAACGACCTCCACTAACGAACTCGAACACCGGGTGATCAGGAATTTCAAATACCACCTTCTTCCTGTGACAGTCAATTGTGGCATAGAAAGCTCCTAACCAATCAATGCCGAGAACAGCATCAAAGTTGGGTAGATCATGGACAATAAAGTTAGCATATAACTCATGTCCACTGATCACCAACGAACAGGGTCTACATCCCAGAGTGACTTTCACTACACCATTCCCAGTGGTGATGTTCCAACACTTGGGAAGAGTGAAGGTGGGAATCGAATGTTCACATACAAACTTCCGGGATATGATGCACGTGGAAGCCCCCGAATCAAATAGGGTCAGGGCTGGGTGAGAGGAAACTAAGATGACACCTAAATTATAATATAACTAAGTTAAGCATGGTGATCTAATCAAGCATGAATGTATAAAATCGAGTCTAGGTCTAGAAGTTACCTGCGATCACGTCATCCTCAGCTTCTGCCTCTACAGCGGTCATGGTAAACACCCGGCGCTTCGGCTGATTGGCCTGCTGAAAGGCTCGGTTCTGTGGAACCAGAGGTGGTCCACGCTGTCCAGGTGTATGTCCCATCTGCTGAGCGGGTCTGGGAGCTCCAAGGGGTGCTGGTCGAGTGCTGAGGGGGCAGTCTCTAGCAGTATGAGCGGGCGATCCACAGACTAAGCACTGATTCAACATCCTCCTGCAGTCTTTCTTCATATGTCCTATCTTGCCACAGTAGTTGCAAACCATCTGAACTCGGCTGGGCCCAGGTGCAGCTGGCCTCTTAAATTGGGTAGTCTGAACAGGACGAACCATAGGCCTAGGTGCACTCCTCTGTGGCTCCATCGGGCGCTTGCCCGTTCCAGCTAAAGGTTCCTCGGGTAGTTTCTCCACAATCTCATGCTCACGAGCACAATCCAGAACGTCCTGAAGTGTCGTCGGTCTCGCCGAGCTCATCGAGGCTTGGACCTTGCGATTCAGGCCCTTGCGAAACTGAAACGCACAGTCTTCAGGGTCTTCAACCATGTGAGGTGCAAAACGGCTAAGCATAGCAAACTCAGCCTCATACTCGTCCACAGTCATATCTCCTTGGACCAGGTTAGCGAAACGTTGCTGAAGCTCTCTCTTGGCTGCTTTGGGAAAATATTTAGCATCGAACCTTTCCCTAAACATGCCCCAAGAGATCGGTCTGACCAGACGCTTCTCCTCCAATTGCCACCAGCTCCTGGCGTTGTCGGTCAGCTGTAGTTTCGCTACATCAACCCATCCAGCCTGAGGAATACGTGCAGCACTCAGCTTATCTTCAGTCGCTTGAACCCATTCATCAGCTCCTAGAGGCCCTTCTCTTCCAGAGAAGCTCTTGGGCTGCAACTCCTGGAACTGTTTAACTCCTGGTTCTGCCTTAGGGGGCGGTGGTTCAACTGGTGCATCCTTCTGTCCCTGCTGGATCAGTTGCTGCTGAACCTCAAGCATCTCCTTCATGACCCCAAGGATCCGGTGGATGCCATCGTCTCTAACTCCATCGGCACCGGCTCCACGTCGAGGGTTGCGTCTTCCTGCCATACTGAGACAGAAAACCTCAATCAACCTCCTATACATGGTTGTTCTAGATGCTTGGCTAATAATAACATTCTTACTGTTCTGAATTCTCGCAGATGCAAGACCTGCATGGGCCACCACTAAAACCTGTCACGCCCCGCTTCCCAAAAACGGTGGAAGCGAGAGCGTTACAAAGGTCCGCATGAACTGGAGCGGTGAAGCTCGAGTTCATTACGCGTCTGTGATAACAACTTGCAGGGTTCTTGCTTGCTTACTAGAACAATAAAAACATTATTAAATTACATGCCACAATCTAGAAGTTCGCATACTGAAATAAAAATACAAGACAAAGCCTCAGCAGGGCCAAAGAAATACAACACAGACATACATCAATAAAGATACAAATAGCAATCCAGAGGAAACAGCAATAGTCCGAGCTCTAGTCCTCCGCGGGGAGTGACTCAGCGTCAACAGCAAATTCCTGACTTTCCAAGTCAGGTGTCTCAAACAGATCCTCCTGGTACGCAGGCTCGGGATCTGACATACATTCCAAAAACACGAATGTATGTCAGCAAGGGTCTGCAAGAAAAGGTTAGCCGACCCAAGGCAAGGTGTAATAATAACGAAATATGAAATTTTGCGCAAGATGTCTACAACATGGTTATAACAAATTTAAAGAAAGTAAAGTACTTTTAAGCATGGCAGTTCTACGAAATTTAAAACAACTTAGCAGTTCTAATGTATTTAAAACAAGTGGGCAGTTTTAAAGTATGACTAGATTTGTGACAATTATTTCCGTTTTCATGCAATGTTTATCTAACATGCTTAGGGTTCTCGCCTTTAAGACGTGATGAGTAAGTCATTCTTCTCGCGGGGGTATAATCGCGATTGATACTAACCCACCGTATAGGTGGTGTTCTTAAAGACATGACCCTTTCATACGCTTAGCGACCGCTCAACCCTAACCCCACCCGAAAATGTGCTGAAACACGTGCCAGCCTAATCACGAATGCACGTGCTCACGAAATCGAGATGTTTGCCTTGAAGCAAACGATTTTTACGAGTTCAAGTTGTTCAAAGTGTTCTGTCAATGTCCATAGTACTAAGCAATTCAAGAGTGCGTTTTAAATCAGGTGTGTGTGTGGCATGAAGTGACGCATATTGAGATATAAGGAAATACAACTTTTGAATTAAGTAACAATTTTAAAAGATTAACAGTTCAAGGTAGCACACTTGCCTGACTGGGATGGTTTTGGGTGTCCAAGCAATTTACGTATCTGCGTTATTAAACAAATAACAATAAGCTAGTCGAACGCAATTAATTAAACTAACACCCTATAATACTAACATTACTAACAACCTAGGCTAACTTACTAGTTTAATAAACCCAACCCAATAACATGGTTTAAACCCAATACCCATTTTTAAAACCCAATAAGTTAATTCCCCAACCCATTTACTTAACCCCAAAAGGCTATACACAATACCCATTCACAATTCAGACCAACTTAATAACCCAATAAGTTAATTAAACCCACTAAGATATTACCCAAAC
The DNA here is from genome assembly GCA_030789695.1 of Scilla litardierei. NCBI lineage: Eukaryota > Viridiplantae > Streptophyta > Magnoliopsida > Asparagales > Asparagaceae > Scilla > Scilla litardierei. Next base: position 490,900,352 of record CM061142.1, on the reverse strand, counting down.
CCAATAGGAAAACTTAAACCCATTAAGATATATTAAAACCCAATAAGTATACCTCTTCCTCTTCTTCTTCTTTACTGTTTCTTTCTTTCTCTTTCTTTTTCTACAGCTACTGACTTCTCCTCTTCTTCTTTTTCTTTTTTTTTTCTTTCCTTGCAGGCTGCTCACGGCTGCGGGCTCGGCGGCTAGAGGGGACTTCGGCAAGGGCAGAGGCGGCGGCCTGAGGGGGCGGCGGCGCTGCTGCTGCTGCGGGGAGGCGCGCGCGACGGCGGCTGCGGCAAGGGGATCTGGCGGCGGCGGCTAGGGCAGCGGGAGGCGCGGCCAGGGGAGATCGCGCGGCGGCGGTCTGGGGTTGGGGGCTTGGCGGCCTGGGGAGGAGAGGCACGGGAGAGGGTTGTGTTGTATATTATGGATAGATCTGAAGATGTATTTTGAATCTGAAATTGTAGATCTCAGATCTCTTCTTCTCCCCTCACTTCTGTTTTCTGAAATGATTTGGGTTTCTCTGATTTGGTTTGATTTCTGGGAATTTTTGTGGTTGATTGTTTGAATTTGGGTTGTTTGGCTTTCGATGTGGGTTTGTGGATGATTTCTTGCTGCAATTGAAATACAAACGGTGAAGGGGAGACAAATTGAATGGAGGGAGATGGTTGTGGGGGAAAGGGAAATGAAGACGTTAGTTGAATCTCACCGATTCATTCGGTGGGATTCAATAGGTTAGGTAAGTTAATAATTTAATTAGGGTTAAGATTAATTAATTACGCTATGGTAAAAATTAGAAATCCGAGACGCGCTCGCGTCGACGCGTAAAAATAGGACTCGCACACGAAAATACCCGGACAATCAAAACAAAGTACGACACACAACGAAATCAAGACGCCTAGAAATACTGGTCGTTACAGTTCGGGTCCAGAAAACCACTCAAAACTGTCAAAACAGGCCCACCCGATCGGGTGGAAACTCACCCGATCGGGTGGGATAAACAGAGACTATGAAACTGCTGAAATTGACTTCAACCGATCGGTTGGACTCCCAACCGATCGGTTGGACTCCCAACCGATCGGTTGAAGTGAAATTTCAGACAGCAGCCAATTTCAGCACATAGCTGCGCTCCGAAAATTCCAGAAAAATGTAGAAAAATCGGATTTGGGCATGCGACCTATCGTTGGAAAACTAACGACGATGCCGACGCTAGAAAAATAAGAGATCACCCAAAATCCTTCTGGAATGATAGCAGATCTTCAATGAATGAGCAACGGTGCGCGAAAGGGGACGAAAAGGCCACCCTATCGGTTGAAATGTCAACCGATCGGGTGAGCAGCTTGTTGCTTCGGCCGTCGTCTTTGGGAGCTTCAACTGGGCGCAGAGGAGAGCGGGTGGCATGACCGGGTCATTGTTCGGAGGAATCGGCTACAGATGAACCGATCGGGTGAAGGTCACCCGATCGGTTAGAATACAGCTCCATTTTCCCGAGAACTTTGACGGACTCACCCGATCACTGAACCGATCGGGTGAGATGCTCTTTACTCCAGCCTCAGTCCGGGTCGGATACGCGTGCGTCAACCGATCGGGTGAGCTGGTCCACCCGATCGGTTGAGGGCTGAGAAATAGCAATCTTCATCGTTTTGACCCTCTGGATCGCGCGTGACTCCTCCCGTTGCTCCGGGGACTCAAGATATCGTCGTTTTATGTCCCAAATGCTAGAAATTCCTGCAAAATACCAAAACCACAGAAAAGTGAAAGAAAACAAGAAAACACGAGAAAACGAATACAAGACGGCGGTAAATAACGGAAAAACACGGAAGAAAACGTGCGCAAATATATGAAATATAAACGCACGTCAGTGATACGTCGCTGATACTTGGATGCCCTTTCTTAGCCATCGTCGGAGTGATTGTAGATGTGAGGGAAGGAACCTTGTCCTTGAATGTAGGCAATATCGAAGTTGATCTCCACATTTCGAAGGCGATGAAACATATGCCTTGGCCAGAGGACGTAGACTATGTGGACCTCCTCGACGATGTGATTGACGACGACATGCCATTTGCCATTGGGGCCAAACACGATGACGGCCTCGAAGAGTGCCAACTTACCAAAGAAGGCGAAATGATGGAAGACCCGTCAGACCCTCTTACAGATGAAGAGAAGGACAACGCTGATGTCGTCAATATTAGAGAGCTATGCAAGCTCTCTACAGTGAAGCACGAGAAGAAAGCTCCACCAACCAACAAATCTTCACCGCCGGCCAAGAAGAAGGACGCCAAAAGATCAAGCTTGGGGGACTCACCCCCTATTACTACCCATGATGAAGGGGAGCTGAGGAATGCCGAAGAAAATCAACAACTGAACCCAAGCGTCCTTCCCAAAAAGTTTGACGCGCGCATCTCCCATGCGCCAAACATCGAGCTTTAATCGCGAATCTTAAGGGGTCGAGCTCAAGACCTTAAACGATCGCTTGTCGAGAGGCAACCCGACGGCTCTATCTCACTTTTTAGTTGAATTTTCTTTTCATTTTTTGTTTTAGATCTTTATTAGTGTTTAGAGTCAAGTGTCGAAGAAAAACCTGACAACGGGCAACATTTTTCATTTCAGGAGAAGGAGAATAGGAGACCATATGAATGGAGGACGACCATGGCGATGGAGAGCATTCCAGGGATGCGCTCAAACGTCAAGAGAAGGAAAAAACTGATGGGGAAAATAAAATCAGAAAGTGGAGCAAAAACAGAGAGTTGGAGCTGAAAATGGCAGCCCACTCAGCCGAGTGACATTTTCACTTGGCCGAGTGAAGACCCTACTCGACCGAGTAGGGTACTGATCAGGGAAGTTTCGAAAAACCCCTCTCTGTTAATTACATGCCACTCGACCGAGTGACTTTGTCACTCGACCGAGTGACTTTGTCACTCGACCGAGTGAACCAGATACTTTCAGCACTTGAAAAACTCTGAGTGGCCTAGCCACTCGGCTGAGTGAATTTTGTCTACTCGACCGAGTGATAGTTCTACTCGGCCGTGTTGAGTATTGGTGTTTCATACCAATCTTATTTTGATGATGATCACAACATTATGTTGTTGCTAATGAATCTCATGTTTTAGTCTCTCAGTTTATTTCAAGGATATCTTTCTTGGAGACTAATCACTTGGTGTAAGGATGGACATCATGTGAAGAAGGGCCAAAGTTTGGACTCAAGGAGTGCCAAAGCTTGGAGATGGTGGAGAGCATTCAAGGCTTCTAGATTGAAGACTTAGACTCTTAAGAAAGCATTGTAATCCATGTAATTTACTTTATTGCTTTCTCTCTCTTTTGAGTCTAGGTTATTGTAATGCCTTGCTAGATGGTTTGCTCATTCATGCATATGCATTTAACCATCTTAGTGAACCTTAGGATTATCATAGAATCCAACCCAATAGGTTCACTCTGTCCAAAGACTCATCTGGAGTCTCTGGCTTTCCATCAGTCGCCTGTTGAGGGAAACACAGTCGACTGGGTGATTTCCAGTCGCCTGTAGATCCTTCTACAGTCGCCTGATATGCACAGCTCAAGTCAACATTTCAATTGACTCAAACTTGAGCTTTACGCACAGTCGTCTGTCGATCAGTTTACAGTCGTCTGTATACGTACAGTCGCCTGGGATTTGGCCAACAGTCGCATGTCTAGCGTAAGTGCAATCACTGCATCTCTCTGTCTTCTCTCCATATTTTACAGTAGTCGACTGATGTAGAATATACAGTCGCCTGACTATTTGATAGACGACTGTAGTATTAACATCAGTCGCCTGTGCGAAGAATTGGAGAAAGAGTGCAGCTCTCTGTTTCGATCCATCCCCTGAAGCAGTCGTCTGCTGAAGGATTAACAGGTGCCTGTCCTGTTTGTCAGTCGACTATATTGTATTCGTCAGTCGACTGTCCTGGCTCAGATTATAACCGTTGGATATTTTCTAGCCGTTGATCAGTCGACTGTCTTATGATCATCAGTCGACTGTTCCTGTCGTTTTCACCCAGTTTCTAGTCGTTGCAGATCTGTTCTTTTGGCTGTTTCTTTGGGTTTTTGGGCTTGATATAGGATTCCTATATATATGAGTGTGCTGCCTTTGCTTAATTCTTCTTGATTGATTCTTGATTACTCTTGATTCTATTGAAAATCTCAAGAGATCTTTAAGCCACTCTCAAGCTCCCTCATTTCCCTCTATTGAGCATTCATCTTCCTTCATGCATTGAAGTCCAGCTCAAGGGAAATCATCCAAGTGCTCTCAAGTATATTCCAACACTTGGAGATCCTCTTCCATGCCTTGCATTCATTCATGAGTAAGCATCTCAAGGCATAGGTAAGAGTATTTACTTTACATGGTGTAATTTGTTTTCCTATTTCTCTTTGTGGGATTAGGATACTCTCTTTGTGGGAGTTTCTCTCTTTGTGAGAGTTTGTCTCTTTGTGGGACTAGGGAATTCTCTTTGTGGGAATTAACTCTCTTTGTGGGAGCTATAGTGTCCTAGTGTAGGGCTAACCCTAATTCTCTGAGTGATAATTAGTGATTCTCTGTGTGGGAGTCTTGATCCTTGTGTAGGATTGGTTGGGTCCTTGTGTAGGGCATAAATCCTCTTTGTGGGGTATCTCCTTGTGAGATTTGTATCCACTTCTCTGTGTGGGAATATAGTGAATATTGGTGTGGCTGGATGTACCCAAGTTTGGGGAACCAGTGTAAAACTTTGTGTTTGCGTTTGGATTGATTGTGCCTTTTAATTCCTCTTGCATTTATTATTCCACATTTGCAAGTTAAATTTTAATTGGACAATTTTATTGCCATTACACTATTCACCCCCTAGTGTGTGTTGTTAGTATTGCAAGGGTTAGACGATCCCTACAATTGGTATCAGAGCAAGGTTAAAGCATACTGCAACGATGGCATTCATCGCTACATCCACGCCTCATGAAGAAGGTCTTTCTACCGTCCGATCCCCGCTCTTCAACGGAACCAACTACCCGAGTTGGAAGATCAGGATGATGGTCTACTTGAAGAGTCATGACCTTTGGGACATAACGGATTCACCTTTCGAGGAGTCTACTTCACCCGCGGCCTTAAGAACTAAAGCGTAGAAGGACTTGATCAAAGTCAATGCTAGGGCTATGTGTGTTTTCCATTGCGCCCTCACTCCGGATGAGTTCGATCGCATCTCCATGTGCAAATCGGCCAATAGTATTTGACATACATTGGAGATCTCTCATGAAGTGTTACTTCAACATAAGGAAGAGATTCAGTCAACCAAGCCCGAGAAGAAAAAGGGCATTGCTCTTTATGGTGAGAAGGAGTCTTTCAAGTGGAAAAAGCATTTCCAACAAGAAGCTCCAAGTGAAGATGAAGAAGATCGTAGCGACGATGACTACATCGAGCTTGCCAAGCAATTCAACAATTTCAAGGCATTCCTCAAGGATAATCAAGGTATGTCTTCATCAAAGTTTGCCTCACAGTCTAACAAGTTGGTTTGTTTCAACTGCAGTGGAATAGGTCATGTGGCTACCGAATGCCCTTCCAAACCCAACATAGATACATATAAGGGTAAAGGGAAGAAACATTGGAAAGCTAAGTCCGAGGTCAAGAACCAAAAGAAGGGACTTATCGGCACATTTGATGATTCAGATGGGGACACATCTAATGATGAAGAAGAGGATGACAAGGAGCACGATCAAAGGTGTTTCGTTGCCTTTGATGATTCTTCATCAACTTCATCTAACACTAGCGATGAAGAGATAGAGACATTGCTCAACTCCAAAGAAGAAAGCTGCTTTATGGCTAATGGGGAAGATTCTTCGTCAAGCTCAAGCGAGGAGGAAAGTGATGAGGAAGCCGAGGAGGAAAAGCCATCCTATGATGAACATGAATACCACCTAAATGTGGCCTCCAATTTGGCAAGTAAGTGCATCGACTCATATGAGAAAATGAAAGCTAAACTTAATAATGCTATGAGTAGGGTGCACGATTTAGAATCATCTAGTGTAAATATTCATGATGAAAAGCATGTTTATGACACTTGTGAGAGAGACACACTTCTCTCTCAAGTTAAGGAATTGAGCCTTTCTAATGAAAAACTCATTGCTCAAAACCTTAGCTTAGATGCTCACGTTCAACAACTAACGTTGAAATGTGAAGAGGAATCCCGGAAGCTCATAAGCTTTGTGTATTGTAGGGATTCACTCCACGATTTGTTGGAAAAGCAACATCCGGCAAATCGTAGAGGAGGTTTGGGTTATATTCAAAATGTGGTTCCCAAACACACCTCTAATTCTTCTTTTGGTGCAAATTCAAGAAATATTGCTAAAGCACCTAAGAAGAATCACCATGCTTTCTTGTACAACAAGAACACCAACAAGAAGCATATAGATCACGAGGTAATGAGGAAGAATGAAAAATCTTCATTTTTTGCGTAGAAGGAAAATCCTCATTCTTTGCATGCTATGAAATTTGTTTCTACACCTAAGCATGCCACATCCTTCCCTCTTGCAAAGGCAAAACCCTTGCCTAGGAAATCATTGAGATTATGGATTCCCACTATGGTTAGTGTGCAAGAGAGAGATAGTTATATCAACTCTCTAGTTAGGGATGTGATCACCTCGTGTGATTAAGTTAGGAAATCAAACTCCTCTTGGGTTTGGTTACCTAATGTTTAGGTTCCTCACACATATGCATATTGCATGGGTATTGTGCTTCTATGTTTATTTTAAGCATACCCATTGATTGTGTGTTTCATGATTTTGAAAAATATTTTCAAATTTATTTCTTTTCATGAAAATGGGGACCTTGGGGTTGTTGACATACATGCATTTTTGATCCATGTGTATGTCGATGGGGGAGTTAATATATAATATGTTTAAATTATTTTAAGACATATTTTAACTCTCATTTTGGAGGTTTATTGAGATCATTATTTACATTTGGTTATTTTGGGTCTCAAACCAAACCTCTTGTTTATTGCCAACATGTTTCATGTTTCATTGTTTTTGGCAATATCCTTGTGTATCATTGAAGCTTGATTTTTCCATATCTATTGCGCTGATACACGTTCGGCCCATGGCTCCATTTCTTATAATTGGTATTAGATCCTAGAAGTCAAAAGTTGACCATTTCTATGATCTAGGGGGAGCATGGGATAGTGAATTGATACCCACTAAATTTCTAAATTTGGTATCATACATATCTTTCTTGTCTTGCATATTGTCTCATCTTGGTTAAGATGACAAAGGGGGATATATTTGGTGTCCACCTTTTTGACGATGTCAAGGGGGAGAGATATATGCATTATGTGATCATATCTATAGGGGGAGAGATATATACATATGCATATGGGGAGAGATATATGGGCTTAGATAAACCATTCATGTTTGCATGCTTCTATACTTTGCAATTGGTTTATGTAATCCATGCCTATTATATGTCACCATGTCTGTATTGATACTATGAGTATTTACCATTGTGTAGCTCATTATGTAATTGGTGCATATAAATAGGGGGAGATCATTAGCATTGTGCTTTAATTCTTTATGATTTATATAATGTGTATCATCATCAAAAAGGGGGAGATTGTTGAGTATTGGTGTTTCATACCAATCTTATTTTGATGATGATCACAACATTATGTTGTTGCTAATGAATCTCATGTTTTAGGCTCTCAGTTTATTTCAAGGATATCTTTCTTGGAGACTAATCACTTGGTGTAAGGATGGACATCATGTGAAGAAGGGCCAAAGTTTGAACTCAAGGAGTGCCAAAGCTTGGAGATGGTGGAGAGTATTCAAGGCTTCTAGATTGAAGACTTAGACTCTTAAGAAAGCATTGTAATCCATGTAATTTACTTTATTGCTTTCTCTCTCTTTTGAGTCTAGGTTATTGTAATGCCTTGCTAGATGGTTTGCTCATTCATGCATATGTATTTATCCATCTTAGTGAACCTTAGGACTATCCTAGAATCCAACCCAATAGGTTCACTCTGTCCAAAGACTCGTCTGGAGTCTCTGGCTTTCCATCAGTCGCCTGTTGAGGGAAACACAGTCGACTAGGTGATTTCCAGTCGCCTGTAGATCCTTCTACAGTCGCCTGATATGCACAGCTCAAGTCAACATTTCAATTGACTCAAACTTGAGCTTTACACACAGTCGTCTGTCGATCAGTTTACAGTCGTCTGTATACGTACAGTCGCTTGGGATTTGGCCAACAGTCGCATGTCTAGCGTAAGTGCAATCACTGCATCTCTCTGTCTTCTCTCCATATTTTACAGTAGTCGACTGATGTAGAATATACAGTCGCCTGACTATTTGACAGACGACTGTAGTATTAACATCAGTCGCCTGTGTGAAGAATTAGAGAAAGAGTGCAGCTCTCTGTTTCGATCCATCCCATGAAGCAGTCGTCTGCTGAAGGATTAACAGGCGCCTGTCCTGTTTGTCAGTCGACTATATTGTATTCGTCAGTCGACTGTCCTGGCTCAGATTATAGCCGTTGGATATTTTCTAGCCGGTGATCAGTCGACTGTCTTATGATCATCAGTCGACTGTTCCTGTCGTTTTCACCCAGTTTCTAGCCATTGCAGATCTGTTCTTTTGGCTGTTTCTTTGGGTTTTTGGGCTTGATATAGGATTCCTATATATATGAGTGTGCTGCCTTTGCTTAATTCTTCTTGATTGATTCTTGATTACTCTTGATTCTATTGAAAATCTCAAGAGATCTTTAAGCCACTCTCAAGCTCCCTCATTTCCCTCTATTGAGCATTCATCTTCCTTCATGCATTGAAGTCCAGCTCAAGGGAAATCATCCAAGTGCTCTCAAGCATATTCCAACACTTGGAGATCCTCTTCCATGCCTTGCATTCATTCATGAGTAAGCATCTCAAGGCATAGGTAAGAGTATTTACTTTACATGGTGTAATTTGTTTTCCTATTTCTCTTTGTGGGATTAGGATACTCTCTTTGTGAGAGTTTCTCTCTTTGTGAGAGGTTGTTTCTTTGTGGGACTAGGGAATTCTCTTTGTGGGAATTAACTCTCTTTGTGGAAGTTCTAGTGTCCTAGTGTCACGCCCCGCTCCCCTAAAATGGAAGGCGAGACGTGAGGAGGTCCGCTCAGACGTGGAGCTGTGAAGCTGCAGTCTAATAAGCGTCTATAAAAATTTCAAATGATTTGCAGGTTCTTTGCATCGCGAGAAACAACAACAATAATAATTTAGCAGATAAGAAACATCAACCAGCCCAATAACATCCAACAATTTATCCAACATCGCAGACAGTCACAAAAGTATAAGTCTGAACAATAGGCCTAAAACATGGCCGAAACAAAAGAGAGGAAAGTCTGTTGCCACGCACCGAAAACTAACTGCAACAACTAAAAAGTATGACAACTAAGAAGACCCCAGGTGAGTCTAGGACTGGTCACCTGTGTCCTCGTACTCTGTCTCAGCAGGTGCCTCGGACTCAACGTCCACGAACTGCTCGCCCCCAGCTGGTAACTCTAACTCAGAACCTGACATGTGACACCCAAAGAGAAAAGGGCACATGTCAGCAAAAGTCTCCCAAAATAAGCGGAGAGCTTTTGTGCAAGGATATAAATAACAAAAGACGACTAACAGTTCTAAAATGGTGCAATAATTTGAAATGACATTTTAAGGATGCAACATTTAAAGATGACATGATGACATGCATTACAAGAACATTAATTTACAATCACGATCACTATCCTATCACATTGTGCACAGAGTTTTCCCCTTACAGCTGAAGGAGCGGATCAGGCATCCTTCTATGCTGCGTGGTAGCTTAACCCTACCCCTCCACGTGTATCGAGCCAGGTTTTCCCAAGTACATGAGCTCGCTTCTGGATCACGAGCCAGGAAGTGTTTTTGGCATAGGGTTGTGCCCGCAAAAGCAGGTGCCTAGCCTCGATCATTACAATAAGTGTAGTGTGTGCTACTCAATCACGATAATCATTAGATGCATGCAATGACATGGCATTGAGCAGATAATTTGCGTACTGTTAATTGAAATTTAACATGGCATGGTAGTATGAATGCAAGCATGGTAAAAAGTGACGAATCTAGCTTCGTTGTCAAGCTAGATCTAAAAGTGTCGTCTAGGCAGCTATCATTTCACTGCCTAGTCTCTTTTACACTACTGTACAAAATGGCCTAAGACGTGGCCTAAACAGAAAGCTGGCAAGTATCATTTGCCTGAAAAGTAACCAAGTCACGATCCTGCTCAAACAGTCCGAGTCTACCTATGTGCTCACAACGCGAACTAGCCTACAGTCCCAATTTATTATCTTGATTAGTGAGTTACAAAAAATAATCGGAAGCTATGATTTTTAAGTTGATTAACAGACGTGGTGTGGGGTTCCTACGGATAGAGACTTACCTCAACACGACGCGAGAGCTACTCTGACGTCGGGTAGCGACGTCAGGGGTTGAATTCCAGTTTCGTGAACGGTACGAAATGTCTGGTTCTCTGTTAAAAAGTCACAGGTCTGAATGAGTTCGTTACGACTGAACCAGGATTTATTAGGCAACCCTAAAGTGTCTAATGATCCAAATTTTTTTTAATTAAGTTCACTATCCTAAGATGGGTAACACATCAAAATTAGCGCTACTAGCACGATATCATTATATTATTAATGCTAATTAGATTAAGTCACTGGTACGAGAAATATACAACATGCAGCATAAGGTTTAGCACACTCGGATAATAATAATTAATAATAAGAACTAAAACCAAAACCCTGATATTATATATTTCTGACATATATATTAACTAAAAACTTTATAAGTCTAACTGTTAAGAAGGGTTCTAAAAATATAAGTTGATATTATAAGTTCTGACATATATCTTTATCATGAAATAGCTTTATAAGGCGTATTGGGAAGATGGGTTACAATGCAACACAGTTTGAAAACATTTGCTAACCCAAACATCTAACAACTAATCATCAATCCTGTTTCATTAAAAAAACTAACAGATGGTAACCCTCTCATTGTCCCTAACAGATTAATATATAAAACTAATAACTATTAAGCTAATTCTAATTCAAATAATATATCTAAACCCTAACAATTTATAATACGTAACCCAACAATTAAAAAAACAACTAACCGTTAAAGCTTCCGGTGCAGCGAAGGAAGGAGGAGCGTCGGAGTGTCGCCGTCACCAGATGGAAGCTGCTGGGGCTGTGCGACACGGGGCGACGCCTGGGCACGCCGGAGGGGGTGCCGAACGGATGGCGCCGCTGCTGGAGGGCTGCTGCGAAGAGCAGCTGCCGCTGCCGCTGCTGCGAAGCGCTGCTGCGGTACAGGCGGCGGGACAGGCGGTTCACGGGGGGCGCCGGCGTGGGAGGCCGGAGGAAGGTCCGGCGGTGTTGCTCGGCCGCCGTGCGAGGGTAAAGGTCGGATGAATGGGTTAAGGCACGGGAGAAAAGTGCGCCGCCTGGAGCTTCGTTGCGTGCGAAAATAATAGATGCGGTGCTGGGGTTAATTTTTTTTTTTTGTTGCGTGCGAAAGTTGAGGGGCCGGCGGCTCGTTTAGATGCTGTGAGAAAAAAACATTGAACCCTATGGAAATTTAAATAGAGGAGAGGGCTCACGTGGGGTCTAGGTTATAAAATTATTAGAAGGAGGTGAGGGGGTCAGCACGTGAGGGTAGCGGGGAGAAGTTAAAATGAAATGAATAAGAATTATTTTAAGTTTAAAACCCAGCCTGTGATGAAAATGCAACGAAAAAAAAATCTTAAAGTTAAAAACATAAATTTTAGTTAGAAAATAATAATAATAATAGTAATAAGTGGTTCTCACAACTTCACCCCTGGTCATCCAAAAATTACAAACAAAGTACCAGGGTGATCGCGCCTTCGAGAGGATCGTGAATACGTGGTTCAGTCACGCGTCGGAACTACGGATGTACAATAATAAAACCAAATACGGAAATACGCACACGTATCAACCTACGCACAAAAATACGTATGACCAAAAGTGGCCGTTACACCTAGTGTAGGGCTAACCCTAATTCTCTGTGTGGGAGTTAGTGATTCTCTGTGTGGGAGTCTTGATCTTTGTATAGGATTGGTTCGGTCCTTGTGTAGGGCATAAATCCTCTTTGTGGGGTATCTCCTTGTGAGATTTGTATTCACTTCTCTGTGTGGGAATATAGTGAATATTGGTGTGGCTGAATGTATCCAAGTTTGGAGAACCAGTGTAAAACTTTGTGTTTGCATTTGGATTGATTGTGCCTTTTAATTCCTCTTGCATTTATTATTCCGCATTTGCAAGTTAAATTTTAATTGGACAATTTTATTGCCATTACACTATTCACACCCCCCCCCACCCTCTAGTGTGTGTTATTAGTATTGCAAGGGTTAGACGATCCCTACAGGCCGAGTCGGAACATATATGAAAAATTTTAAAATTTTCGAAACTGAGGCCACTCGGCCGAGTGGTCACAGCCACTCTGTCGAGTGACTAACACTATAAAGTCAAGCGCTCGCGGCCCAAAATCGAAAATCCCCACATCCCCAAATCGACAGCCCGAGCATTCCCCCAATCGCCCGAGCATCCCGTTCCGTCGCCCGAGCTGCCACCATCCGCGACCGAGCAGCGCGACCCCACACCGCCGACCGCTGTCCGGTCGTCGCTGCCGCCGCTTCCCTCGCCACCGGCCGGCCCCTCTTAGCCCCAATTTCCCCCTTTTTCTCGTAATCTCCATTTAGTATGCCCTATTCCGCCCCGAATCGAAATTTAACCATTTTCACATCTATTTCTCTTGATTTTCCCTTAAATTTTTCGATATTCATTGCTAATCAATCAATTTTTTGTTTCAGTATAGCTTGGGAGAGATCAATGGCAAATTCGGAGCTTCTCAGGGGAGGTGTTTCTTTGCTCGCATTGCTTGCTTGGAGTCGCGTCATGCTTGGTATATTCTTTCCTTTTTATTAGCACTTCGCATTGGTTGGCACGTCACAACGGCATTACCATGCCCCCACGCACTAGGTCCCATTCTCGGGCGCCCACCTCCAAGAGGAGGAGGACTAGCGAGCCTAGCTCTTCCTCCGCTAGAGCGGACTCCCCGTCACCTAGCCCACCACCACCTACACTTCCGACACGATGGGGAGCACTTTCACGGATGACGCACACCGTGCCAGATTTGAAAGAATCACACATCGATCGATCGTCCCCTCTAGGTTTGCGCACACTGCTGATTTGAGCGCCTAGGGGTATTTGAGGGGCTCCTCCAGCTATATGAGAATGTGGGATGGCGTGATTTCCTTTCGGTGTCGGCGGACACCTATGTCCGACCGACCTTCGAGGTCCTGAGTTCTATTCGTAGGACTCCAGGGGGTTGCACGTTTCGTCTGATGGATCGTGGGTGCGAGATCACTCTCGATATGCTCCGAGCCTATTTCCATTGGCCCCCTATCCCAGTCCCCAACCGCACTTTTGGTTCCACACACCACACCCCTCTTTCCTTTGATTCTCATGCATTCTGGACACTGATCACGGGTTCACCACTCGCTTTTAACCCTAGCTGGGCCAAGGCCTCCTCTATCGTCCACCACCCATGCCTCCGTATTGCTCAGCGCCATATGGCAACTACTTTTCTTGCGAGTTATGAGCCTGGGACGATGTCTACGCCTGAGCTCTATATGCTCTACGTGATGACGAGAGAGAGAACCTTCGAGGCCGGCGGAGACGTCTTACTCCCCACCACTCAGATTGATATTGCCAGCTGGTATCTAGATCGCATCATTATCTCAGTCGCCGCCAGGACGGTGATTTGTTGTGGCGGTCTGATCACCCTTCTGGCTCCTATGTGCGGGGTTGACCTCCTAGCTGGTTTGCTTCAACCCACGGGCCCCACTTCCCTTTCCATAGATGGCATGGCCTGCATGTGAATGTTTGGTACTCATGGCCAGCACCATTGGGTTTGGCTGCACGGTCCTTTTGCTGCAGATTATATAGTGCTTTCGAGCCCTGCTCGGAGCCACATTGTACCCACAAGAGGGGTGTGGAGACCAGAGATGGACCTCCTCATCCCAGCTGCGTAAATGCTTGAGCTTGAGGGCGCTCAGCAGGAGCCCCTCCTCAACCCTCTAGCCCCGGAGATCCCGATCCCTCAGCCTGCACCCGTTTTGATCCCAGTTCCCGTCACCTCTGTGCACACTTCTGCCAGTGTCGGGAGCACCATTGCTGAGTCCACCGCCACCCACACCACCTATGTGCTATTGACTGCCGGTCACATTTCTTTTGAGAGTTCTAAGAGCGCCCCTGCCACTGTTCTTGAGAGAGGCAAGCCTTACTTTATTTCAACAGCTGAGACCCTGTCCTCACCAGATTTCTCGACCCCTGGGGAGTCATTTTCTGTTGATTTCACGACCTCACCAGTCGTCGACACTTCCATCTCTGCTTCTGCTGTTTTCACCGAGAGCATCGTGACGTCTGTCCCCACGTCTGTGTCAGCGACCTCTCCACCCTTCTCGCCCTCTTTCATCGCTTCAGATTCTGCCGCTGCTTACTGTAATGACCCTAATTTCTATATACGCATATTTATTTTTGACGTAGATACGTTCGTATATTGTTGGGGAGTATGCCCATATTTTTCTTTTAATTATTTGATGTAGGAATTTATTTTAAAAGATTTTAAACTCACTACTTGAATTTAGTAAATGAGAGTATTTGGAGAAATACATGTATTTGGAGTGTATGAAGTATTTCTACATGTATTTTGATTTTCTTAAAATACAAAAATCATGATTTTTATTACCATGACAACACACCATGGTATGTGTCATGTTGTTAGTAATAAGAGGACACTTGGCCTATTAGGTGTAAGAATGAGAGGGTTTTAGGGGAGACCTAAAAACTAGGCAAGAAAAACACAAAAAACACAAAAAAATCAAGAAAAACTCATTCATTTCTCTCCATTTTCAGCTATGAACGAAATTTCTTGCCCTAGTTTTTTTTCTTGCTCCTCCTTGCTCCTCCCATCACCACCCCTTGCTCCTCCCACTCCACCACCAAAGTTCTCTTGTTTCTCATCATTCTAAACTCCAAAAATTAGCCCAAATCACCTCAAAAATCCTACTTTTGGAGACAAGATTAGAGCTTGGAGAAGGAGGACTAGAGAGCTTGCCATCAAGGAGAAGAAGGGCCCAAGATTCAATTTTGGAGGACTTTTGTAAGGTAGGAACTCTAATCACATAGTAGAGTTTGGTTTAGGATTGGTTTTCTCATTAATTTAGTAAATGTAACAATTTGATGTTAAAATTATGTTGAGTTTCATATGTGGAATTAGTAGGAATCTCAACTCCACTTAGTAGGATACCCATCTCCACCTTGGAGTTCACTTGCATGCATGTTTGCTTGGAAAAACTTATCTTTTGTGTTCATGAATCTGTTCTGAAATTTCCAGCAGTTTTAGCCTCTGTTAAAACAGGCATATCTCCCAACCTAGATCAAAATAAAATCTGAAATAAATATATTCATGTAGATCTCGAAATCCTACCCTAAACTCATATAAGATATGATATATGTTCAATTCGTAAACTAGGAGAAATGGAGCTTTTTCTGCAACATGTCGAAATTCTGGCAGTTTTGACATCCTGTACTAAAATGGTGATTACCACCTCTTAACTTGATGAAATTAGGTGTTTTAGGACATTTTGGACAACTACTCTTCAAGATACACAATACCATATTTTTTATTTTACCCAGATCTGATTGTAAATAGGATTAAATCACTGATTAAGTTGATGCAATGTTTCTGTTTTTCTGCAGAATTGTCATCCTTTACTAATTTGAGCACAATAAATCACGCATGTCATATTATTTTCTGAAATTTGGTGTGATGATGCAAAACTGTCATACCTGCAACTTTGCAGCTTTAAGTTTTCCTAAATTCTAACTATAAATGCCTTTAATCTGGCCTTCAATCTGACTGATTGTGCATTTCCAGTAACCTGAAATGGTTTGGGTGATGTTGTACTATGTGTACATGTTCATATTACCTCTCTTATGCCTATGTATTTTATTACCTGAACTAATTGGCCATTATACCATATACTTGTCGAATCACTAGTTGTGTGGTTACATAAGATGATCGGTTTGTTGTGGAATATGAAATGTGGAAAGGAAAGAGAGGTGGGAAGATGGAGAACATGAAGGAAATGGATAATTTGACTATGGAAACATTTCTCATATGTTGCTTTTCGTATATTCTTGGTTGTGGTTCTTTTACCCCAATTGCTCATGTGTTTTATTTTATCTCACATGAAATTGATATAAGGAAAATGATTAAGTCCTCCCCAGAGGAGGGTGACACGGGGTTTGGGGGAAACACGGGTAAATTGTAGGTGTTAAGAAGCGGACACGATATGATTTCTCACTCGCTTCGTCACTCCCGGAAGGGGGAGTTGACTAGAGTTAGAGAGGCCGCCGGTGCGCTCGTGACGCACCTGGACGGTAATTGATGGTTTTCTCCGTTTGACCCACAGAAAAACCGAGATGATTCTCACTCCGGTACCTTGTCCAGTCGGGTACGGAGTTACGAGAGGCCCCTCCAGTGCTCGTGTCGCTGGAGTGGTACCACTTTTCACCCACCCTGGGTGAAGTCCGCTCTCTTAGCAGCCTATGGTGTATCCGGGTTCCAAATACAGAATAACCATTTAATTTATTTAACTTAATCGTTTATTACTTCAGTCTTGTTCACTGTTGTTTACTTTCAGCACTGGTACTCTGTTTTTAATTTCTGCGTAATATGTGATGACATGACACCTGTAGTTAGTTAGTTAGTTAGGGAAACCAGTTCTAAACTGGGTTCTACTAGGGTGATTAGGAATTCCTACTGGGTCACGCGTTGACGTGTCCCATCCTGTGGTTTACAGGTGCGGGTCCCGAGCAGTCTTCGGGTGTTCAGGAGCCAGAGGTCGGTGCCAGTGCTACCGAGGTAGAGCCTTCGGGCGACTTTGTATAGATAGACTTCCCGGGGTTAGACTAGTGGGTGCGTTGTACCAGGTGTGGACTTTTGTACTTTTGGACTGGGGGTTTCTCTTTTGTTGTACCCGCTTTTTTGTACCCCCGTTGTACAGCTGATGTATGTATGTATGTGTATGGACTTATGTAATGTAATGTAACTTCAGTGTTGATGTATTTACTTTTCAGTACTGCGTTTTTATTTCTGTTGGAGCACTTTTCTTTCTATGTGTACTATTCCAGTGTTATTGCAGTGGCCTGCTAATTTATTTCATAATCAACCACAAAAAAATGCCTAGTAGTATTTAGATAAGAGGGCTCGAAGCCTGAGTCTGAATACTACGGTGACCTCGTCAACTACGCCCCCGTACTTGGGTGAGCGGGGCGTGACAGGTTTTTGTGGTGGCCCATGCAGGTCAGTTCACACTGCGATACACGTAAGAGTAGTACAAGTAAGCTCCAACATTATAATTCGCAATTTTGGTACTGAATGTTGTTTCCCTGTTCATTCTTGCAGAATGGATCCTGGGAATGGATCGTCCGAGAACAGGACCCCTGCTTATGATGCTGCTTCTTCTGAGGCTTCCCTGATGGGGAAGATTCTGATAGGGATTCTGGAGCATATGCAGCAGATGGAGGATAGGGTGGCTAGTGGTGCGCCACCGAAGCCAGTGGGTATCAGGCAGTTTAGAGCTTTGCACCCGAGATCCTTTTCGGGCAAGGAGAGTCCTCTGGAGGTGGACGAGTGGATCAGGCATTCTGAGGATGATCTGGAGGCTATTGGATACCCGAGGGATAAGTGGGTGGATGCCGCGAAGAGACAGCTGACACATCAGGCACGAGATTGGTGGGACGCTCAGGAGCTGCATTTGACTAAGCCGATCTCGTGGGAGAAGTTTAGAGAGTTGTTTGAGGCTCAGTATCTGCCAGAGACGAAGAAGGATGAGCTACGATTGAGGTTTGAGCACCTGACTCAGGGTGGACGGAGTATAGATGCTTATGATGCTGAGTTTTCACTATTGAGCAAGTTTGCTCCAGAGTTGGTGCAGTCAGAGACCACCAGAGCAAGGCGATTCAGGATGGGGCTGGACCCTGAGTTCAGGGCAGCGATGTCGACTCAGGTGTTGCTTACTTACAGTGCCGTACTGAAGGCAGCCAGGATGCATGAGACACACCTGAAGAGCGTGGGTAGAGGCCCAGCGGCATCTGAGAGACGCCCTGCAGGTCAGCAGAGGAGTTTCCTGAGGCCCACCCAGACCACTCAGTTTAGGAGGCCTGGAGCTCCACCAGCACCACATCGGCGTCAGTCTTGTGCATTTTTGTGGGAAGACTGGACATGAGCAGCGGGATTGCAGGTTTAGGCATGGGCGATGCTTTACCTGTGGTCAGTCTGGGCACATCAGTAGGCAGTGTCCTCAGCAAGGACAGACTTCAGGATCTGGGGCACCAGTGGCAATCCGACCTGTGCAGCAGCAGCAGAGGACCCTTCCGCCGGCTCCACAGAGACTTCCACTGCCAGCTCCACCAGCGCCTGGTGCAGTGACTCAGAGAGGACCACCTAGGCCACAACAGCAGCAACAGCAGACCACTAGGAGAGCGGCACCGAGGCGTCAGGCTTTCACCATGACGGCTGTTGAGGCAGAGGACACCGATCGTGTTATCACTGGTACCTATTTCTTTTAGAATTGAATGCTTTATTATTTTATTGTGATATGTTATGCTTGTGATTATGATTAGGATACTTAGATTCTTATGTTAGCTTATGTTTATTCTCTTAGGTGTTATTAGAGTTGCTTCCTTCCCTGCCTTGTCACTTTTCGATTCGGGAGCATCCCATTGCTTCCTGTCTCAGCAATTTGTGACTAGGAATTCATTAGTAGTAGACTCCTTTGCTTCTAGTTGGAACATCCATACAGGGAATGGAGTGATCCGCAGTTCTTCAGGATACCGACAGTGTCCTGTTGAGATTTGTGGACGTAAGTTGTATGCAGATTTCTTAGTGATGGAGATGCCCCATTTTGAAGCAGTGTTTGGGATAGACTGGTTAGGGATGTTCTATGCCACTATAGACTGTAGGCTCAGGAAGATAGTGTTTCGGATTCCGGATCATCCAGAGTTTGAATTTCTTAGTGGTAGTAGTTCCCTTGGACCATTGAAGTTTAAGGCCAGCCCAGTAGAAGTGATGATGGAGATGGATGCTGAACCTGTATTACCGAGGGTAGTCCGAGATTTTCCTGATGTCTTTCCAGACGATATATATGGACTTCCTCCGGATAGATCATTGGAGTTCACTATCGATCTGATTCCAGGCACTCAACCGATTGCAAAGGCTCCATACCGTATGGCTCCTCCAGAATTAGCTGAGCTTCGTAGTCAGTTGAAGGATTTGTCAGAGCGTGGTTTGATTCAACCGAGTGTTTCGCCATGGGGTGCGCCAGTGCTTTTGGTGAACAAGAAGGATGGATCTCGAAGGATGTGCATTGACTACCGAGAGTTGAATAAAGTCACTGTGAAGAACAAGTATCCTCTTCCCAGGATCGATGACATCTTTGATTAGTTGGGTGGATCGCGAGTGTATTCAAAGCTGGATTTGAGAAGCGGATATCATCAGGTGAAGGTTAGAGGATCAGATGTTCCAAAGACTGCATTTAGAACCCGATATGGTCATTATGAGTTCTTAGTGATGCCTTTCGGTGTTACTAATGCACCAGCCACATTCATGAGGTTGATGAACCAAGTCTTCTATGAGTATCTGGATAAGTTTGTGGTCGTCTTCATAGATGATATCTTGGTGTACTCGAGATCAGAGGAAGATCATGCTGAGCATCTGAGGATAGTCCTAGAGACTCTGAGACAGCACCAGTTATATGCTAAGTACAGCAAGTGTCAGTTTTGGCTGACCAAGGTTGCTTTTCTGGGACATATTGTATCTGGAGATGGGATAGCTGTAGATCCGGAGAAGGTTGCTGCAGTAGAGAAGTGGCCAGTTCCTAAGTCAGTAACAGAGATCAGAAGTTTCTTGGGATTGGCTGGATACTACAGGAAGTTCATCAAGGATTTTTCTAAGATCGCTGCACCGATGACTCATTTAACCAAGAAGAATGTTGCTTACAGTTGGTCAGAGGAATGTCAGCAAGCATTTGATGAACTGAAGCATAGATTGATCACTGCGCCTGTCCTGACGATTCCAGACCGTTCGGGTGGTTATGAGATTTACTGTGATGCGTCAGGCAGAGGATTGGGATGTGTTCTCCATCAACATGGTAGGGTAGTAGCTTATGCTTCTAGATTGTTGAAGACTCATGAGAGGAACTATCCTACGCATGACTTGGAATTAGCAGCAGTGGTGTTTGCATTGAAGTTGTGGAGACATTTCCTTCTGGGTGAACGTGTAAAAATATACACAGATCACAAGAGTTTGAAGTATGTGTTCACTCAGAAAGAGTTGAATATGAGGCAGCGCAGATGGCTCGAGTTGATGGATGATTATGATGTCGAGCTCCAATATCACCCTGGGAAAGTCAACGTTGTACCTGATGCTCTTAGTCGCATGCCGACAGTGATGATGTTGACAGCTCAGAGGGAACTTCGAGGTGATATTCGACAGTTGGAGATTGAAGTTGTCTTACCTGGTTCCTCAGTGATGATGATGAACTTGCAGGTTCAATCTGATTTGGTTGAAAGGATTAAGGCAGCTCAGTCTGGAGATGCGAAGTTGAAGAAGATTCGCGAGCAGACAGAAGCCGGACTTCGTAATGATTTCCGTGTTCATGAAGATGGATCTCTGCGTTTTGGGAGCAGGATCTGTGTGCCATCAGGTGACATTCGGGATGAACTGTTGAAGGAAGCTCATAGCTCACCTTATTCTATCCATCCTGGAGGCACCAAAATGTATCGTGATCTGCGACAACATTTTTGGTGGCACGGCATGAAGCGTAGTGTGGCTAGAAGTGTAGCTTCATGTATGACATGTCAGCAAGTCAAGGCCGAGCATCAGAGAACGTCAGGACTTCTGCAGCCCCTCCCAATTCCAGAGTGGAAATGGTAGCATGTGACTATGGATTTTGTAACTGGCTTACCTCGTACTTCTCGAGGACATGATGCTATTTGGGTAATCGTTGATCGATTAACCAAATCAGCTCACTTCATACCTTTTCGAGTCGGCCAGTCAACAGACCATCTTGCTAAGAGATACATGGAGGTGAGATTCATTGTTTTGTTTCTGTTTGTTTATTATTGGTTTAGATTCTGATTAGTCATGTATACAGGAAATCGTGAGGCTTCACGGAGTACCTGTAAGCATAGTCTCCGACCGTGACACAAGGTTTACGTCTCATTTTTGGAGAAGTCTACAGGCTAGCTTGGGAACTCAACTGAATTTTAGCACTGCATACCATCCACAGACAGACGGTCAGTCAGAGAGGACAATTCAGATTCTAGAAGATATGCTGAGGGCGTGCATGCTGGATTTCAAAGGTTCCTGGGACGAACATCTACATCTGGTAGAGTTCGCCTACAATAACAGTTATCAAGCCAGCATAGGCATGGCACCATTTGCAGCCTTATATGGAAGGAAGTGCCGATCTCCTCTCAGTTGGGATGATGTTGGAGATCGTGAATTGTTGGGCCCTGATATGATTGCTGAAACCATAGATATTGTGAGAGTCGTCAGAGACAATCTTCGCATAGCTCAGGACCGTTACAAACACTGGGCAGATGCAAAGAGACGACATTTGGAATTTCAACCAGGAGAATTGGTATTTTTGAAGATCTTGCCGACACGAGGGTTGATTCGTTTCGGAAGACGTGGGAAGCTGAGCCCAAGATATATCGGACCTTTTGAAGTTCTGGCTCGTGTCGGAGAAGTGGCTTACAAAATTGCTTTGCCAGCATCTCTTGAGGGAGTGCATAATGTGTTTCATATATCGCAACTCGGAGATGTGTTGGAAATCTGGATCATGTCGTCGACTTCTCTGAGATCGAAGTGCGACCAGACTTGACTTATGATCAACAACCTGTAGCCATTCTAGACAGGAGACAGAAGATGCTGAGGAAAAAGTCGATCAACCTGGTGAGGGTTATGTGGCACCGAGAGTCGCCAGGGGAGTCTACCTGAGAACTCGAGGATGAGATGAAAGAGAAATACCCTCACTTGTTTGTCTGATGTAATTTTGTTTTTCTATATGATATGATGTATAGAAAGTTTTTCTTCCTTAATTTGAAATTCCGAGGACGGAATTTATTTTAAGGGGGGTAGGATGTAATGACCCTAATTTCTATATACGCATATTTATTTTTGACGTAGATACGTTCGTATATTGTTGGGGAGTATGCCCATATTTTTCTTTTAATTATTTGATGTAGGAATTTATTTTAAAAGATTTTAAACTCACTACTTGAATTTAGTAAATGAGAGTATTTGGAGAAATACATGTATTTGGAGTGTATGAAGTATTTCTACATGTATTTTGATTTTCTTAAAATACAAAAATCATGATTTTTATTACCATGACAACACACCATGGTATGTGTCATGTTGTTAGTAATAAGAGGACACTTGGCCTATTAGGTGTAAGAATGAGAGGGTTTTAGGGGAGACCTAAAAACTAGGCAAGAAAAACACAAAAAACACAAAAAAATCAAGAAAAACTCATTCATTTCTCTCCATTTTCAGCTATGAACGAAATTTCTTGCCCTAGTTTTTTTTCTTGCTCCTCCTTGCTCCTCCCATCACCACCCCTTGCTCCTCCCACTCCACCACCAAAGTTCTCTTGTTTCTCATCATTCTAAACTCCAAAAATTAGCCCAAATCACCTCAAAAATCCTACTTTTGGAGACAAGATTAGAGCTTGGAGAAGGAGGACTAGAGAGCTTGCCATCAAGGAGAAGAAGGGCCCAAGATTCAATTTTGGAGGACTTTTGTAAGGTAGGAACTCTAATCACATAGTAGAGTTTGGTTTAGGATTGGTTTTCTCATTAATTTAGTAAATGTAACAATTTGATGTTAAAATTATGTTGAGTTTCATATGTGGAATTAGTAGGAATCTCAACTCCACTTAGTAGGATACCCATCTCCACCTTGGAGTTCACTTGCATGCATGTTTGCTTGGAAAAACTTATCTTTTGTGTTCATGAATCTGTTCTGAAATTTCCAGCAGTTTTAGCCTCTGTTAAAACAGGCATATCTCCCAACCTAGATCAAAATAAAATCTGAAATAAATATATTCATGTAGATCTCGAAATCCTACCCTAAACTCATATAAGATATGATATATGTTCAATTCGTAAACTAGGAGAAATGGAGCTTTTTCTGCAACATGTCGAAATTCTGGCAGTTTTGACATCCTGTACTAAAATGGTGATTACCACCTCTTAACTTGATGAAATTAGGTGTTTTAGGACATTTTGGACAACTACTCTTCAAGATACACAATACCATATTTTTTATTTTACCCAGATCTGATTGTAAATAGGATTAAATCACTGATTAAGTTGATGCAATGTTTCTGTTTTTCTGCAGAATTGTCATCCTTTACTAATTTGAGCACAATAAATCACGCATGTCATATTATTTTCTGAAATTTGGTGTGATGATGCAAAACTGTCATACCTGCAACTTTGCAGCTTTAAGTTTTCCTAAATTCTAACTATAAATGCCTTTAATCTGGCCTTCAATCTGACTGATTGTGCATTTCCAGTAACCTGAAATGGTTTGGGTGATGTTGTACTATGTGTACATGTTCATATTACCTCTCTTATGCCTATGTATTTTATTACCTGAACTAATTGGCCATTATACCATATACTTGTCGAATCACTAGTTGTGTGGTTACATAAGATGATCGGTTTGTTGTGGAATATGAAATGTGGAAAGGAAAGAGAGGTGGGAAGATGGAGAACATGAAGGAAATGGATAATTTGACTATGGAAACATTTCTCATATGTTGCTTTTCGTATATTCTTGGTTGTGGTTCTTTTACCCCAATTGCTCATGTGTTTTATTTTATCTCACATGAAATTGATATAAGGAAAATGATTAAGTCCTCCCCAGAGGAGGGTGACACGGGGTTTGGGGGAAACACGGGTAAATTGTAGGTGTTAAGAAGCGGACACGATATGATTTCTCACTCGCTTCGTCACTCCCGGAAGGGGGAGTTGACTAGAGTTAGAGAGGCCGCCGGTGCGCTCGTGACGCACCTGGACGGTAATTGATGGTTTTCTCCGTTTGACCCACAGAAAAACCGAGATGATTCTCACTCCGGTACCTTGTCCAGTCGGGTACGGAGTTACGAGAGGCCCCTCCAGTGCTCGTGTCGCTGGAGTGGTACCACTTTTCACCCACCCTGGGTGAAGTCCGCTCTCTTAGCAGCCTATGGTGTATCCGGGTTCCAAATACAGAATAACCATTTAATTTATTTAACTTAATCGTTTATTACTTCAGTCTTGTTCACTGTTGTTTACTTTCAGCACTGGTACTCTGTTTTTAATTTCTGCGTAATATGTGATGACATGACACCTGTAGTTAGTTAGTTAGTTAGGGAAACCAGTTCTAAACTGGGTTCTACTAGGGTGATTAGGAATTCCTACTGGGTCACGCGTTGACGTGTCCCATCCTGTGGTTTACAGGTGCGGGTCCCGAGCAGTCTTCGGGTGTTCAGGAGCCAGAGGTCGGTGCCAGTGCTACCGAGGTAGAGCCTTCGGGCGACTTTGTACAGATAGACTTCCCGGGGTTAGACTAGTGGGTGCGTTGTACCGGGTGTGGACTTTTGTACTTTTGGACTGGGGGTTTCTCTTTTGTTGTACCCGCTTTTTTGTACCCCCGTTGTACAGCTGATGTATGTATGTATGTGTATGGACTTATGTAATGTAATGTAACTTCAGTGTTGATGTATTTACTTTTCAGTACTGCGTTTTTATTTCTGTTGGAGCACTTTTCTTTCTATGTGTACTATTCCAGTGTTATTGCAGTGGCCTGCTAATTTATTTCATAATCAACCACAAAAAAAATGCCTAGTAGTATTTAGATAAGAGGGCTCGAAGCCTGAGTCTGAATACTACGGTGACCTCGTCAACTACGCCCCCGTACTTGGGTGAGCGGGGCGTGACACTTACACTTCTAAGAGCATTCCTGCATCTCAGCCTCCCACAGAGACTGAGCGTCTTTTAGCGAGCACAGCACCACACCTTCACCCAGTAGTGATCCCACTTGTCTACGACGGCCGTGTGCGACAACCCCGATCCCCAATAGTGCGACCCTCTCCCCCCGCTTCCGACACCCTTGTTCAGACCTTCGTGCTTTAAAGGGGGCCATTAGTGGGCTCAGAGGGGATTTTCTGGCTCTTTCTGCCACCGTTAGCTCTGTGCAGTCTCGCTTCGCCCTACTCCCTGGTATTCAGGTCACCCTGAACCAGATTTTTGCGCTCCTACCATAGCCTCCACCTGCCACTGTCTGTCCCATTTCACAGCAGCCCCCACACCCTCCACCCCCTCACGCACCATAGGGAGGAGCTGGTGATCCACCACCTGCTTAGGCACACCCTTGATGCCTCTCATTTTTTTGCCGCTACTGTGATTGATATTATCTTTGCTGCTGATTTTGCACCCCATCTCCCCACACATTTTGGTCACTTTTTGCTCAGATTTGTCTATACCATTCTGGGATAGAGGAGGTATTTCTGGGACCCCTATGTTGCACCACCTTGATCTTTACACTCATCACTTGCATTTTCATCCCATTTTCTTTCATTTTCATCCTTTATCATGCATGCATCCTCACCCTACCACCCCTTATCATATCTCTCCTTGTGCCACACTTAGCACATTGAGGACACTGTGCAGTTTAGCTTGGGGGAGTGAGTGTCTCACGCACTTTTAATTTTTTTCATTTTTATCTTCATTTTTTCCACCGTTCTTTATTTTCCGCTTATTTTCACCCACTTTTTCATATTTTCCCCATGCATCACGTTTTCTTATTTTTGTGTGTGCTGCATTTGTATAGTAGTTCTTATTTTTCCTTTATCCTTAGTTCTTTTATCCTTTTTGCTAGAAATGAATTCTCTGTGATGACGATGACTTGGAGTTAGCTTGCCCTTATATGCATATTCTCTTGCCATGCCATCGTTTTTATTTCAAATATCATATGCTATACATTGCCATGCATTTGAGAATAGTAACATGCATCTTTATTATATGATTGTGAATGTACTTCTACCATTAGCTGAGTCTGAATATTTATATTGTATACTTTTCATAGAAAACACACTAAGCTTCACGCATTGATTGCCTAAACTTGGAGTACTGCTTTGATTGTCTGCTATCACTTCTAATTGTGTGAAATTGTATGCTCGACTTCCCGGTTGATTGAATGTATGCCCTTTTGATATGACTCGATTAGTTTACTTTCTGAATTCAAACTGAGTAGATTACATTACCCCACTGAAAGTTGTCGTGCACATACAAAAGAGTGAACTGAGCGTTGCATATTTTTTCTCCACATATCTTGAACATCATTTCTATACTTAAAATCATTGGTGAATCTCCCCTTGGCAAATCTTACATTGGCATCTTCCCCTTGCTATAAAATCCAAGCTCCATTACCCCAAAATCAAAAGAAAGAAAAAGAATACATGCATATCTTTCTATCTTTGATTCGGGATTGTTATTGTGTATATTGGTCTTATAAAAAAGCAAAAAAGAAAAAAAGAAAAAGAAAAAAGGGAAAAGAAAAACAAAAAGAAGTTCGTCTATATATACACGATCCCATTTCTTTCTTTCTTTCTTTCTTTCTTCTTTTATTTTCCTTGGGGCTTCAAAAAAAGGGAAAAGTCGTATTGTTCTATTTGATGCCACCACGTTTATAGATAAGCTTGGGGGAGAGGATCCAATGATGTGTGATAGAGTGACCACTTATTTGTGCGTGACGACCTAAGCTAGGTAATTTTTGATACTCAGGGAGATTACTTGGAGTATTACGAAGTCCACAAATTGAAATTTGGCATGCATTTCACGAATACCATCTCTTTATATTCTTATTGCTTTATAATGTGTGATGCCTCTTATACTCCGAGTAAAAAAGTGATCAACTGAAAAGTGTGCAATCTATGATTACGTACACTACTTTGAATGCCTCAGACAATGCTAATTCTAGAATGATTTCATATTTCATATCGTTTTGACGTTCTTGGTTTCTATATCTCATGATATCTAGGTAAAAATCTTTGGCATGTTTTTATTCGTCGAGTACTATTTGAGTAAGCAACTACATGTCCTGAGGAAATGATCTGGCACCTCCCTATTTGTTTTCTATTCTATCTTCCCTTTCCTTTTTCCTTATTTTTATCCACCGGGTTCGCCTTTTTACTCATCTTCCTCGAGGACAAGTAAGAGGTAAGCTTGTGGGATTTTGATCGCTCCTTATTTTACACCTTTTTCTGCATATTTGCATATCATTTTGATCACCTATATCACGTTTTTCACGATTATTCGACGATATCGGGTTGCTTTTCACTATTTCTTGTTTTTGTCGGATTTCAGGAAATATGGAGCGATCTGGAGCATAAATAAGATCAAAGGACTTGCACGCACGCTGGAGCATTGCCTATGACCCTATCGAGGAGCTAGCAGTGCTAGATGATGAGCGGAAGAAGAAGAAGTTCGATAGAATCGACGAGGAGGCGAGGAGGAGAAGATAGGACTCTAGAAACGGGCCACTCGACCGAGCAGACAGCTCACTCGGCCGAGGAAGGAACGTACTCGGACGAGTACAACGGATACAAGAGCGCCTGGAGTCAAAGTCCACTCGAGCGAGTGAATGATCTCACTCGACCGAGTGAAGAAGTCCACTCGCCCGAGTGCGTCAGAGCTTTCCAAAGGAGATTTTAGCCGACTCTCTGAAG
Source organism: Scilla litardierei (assembly GCA_030789695.1). Classification (NCBI taxonomy): domain Eukaryota; kingdom Viridiplantae; phylum Streptophyta; class Magnoliopsida; order Asparagales; family Asparagaceae; genus Scilla; species Scilla litardierei. The sequence continues at coordinate 490,872,482 of CM061142.1, read as the reverse complement.
TTTGGAGGAGAACAGCTGAAGACTCACTCGGCCGAGTGAGAAAGTCCACTCGACCGAGTGACAAACTCTACTCGATCGAGTGATGCAGAGCGACAGACCACTCGACCGAGTGACGAACTCTACTCGGTCGAGTGACGCAGAGTGACAGACCCCCAAAACCCCAATATCTCTGTTTTTCTTTGGGCCCGTCACTCGGCCGAGTGACATACTCTACTCGGCCGAGTGGCGCAGTCTGCCTGTATCGCGAACTAGGGTTCTGGGCTGCGCCAGGGGCAAATCTGTCAGGATTTTTTGGCCGACTTTGTCTTGTATTTAGGGCTAGTTTTCATCCTAGTTTAAGGATAGACCAAAAATTAGTTTTTAGCATTATTCTAATTGTAATTCTCAGCTGGAGATTGAAGATTGGAGATTTGATTTGTTCTTCCTATCAAAATTTCTTGTTTTTGTGAATTGTTTTCTCTCAACCATGAATTGCTATATGTTTTTATTTGTTTATTCTGTTATTCCCATGATTACTCGCGAGTAGTTCCGCTGTTCTAGGGCATGGAGATGAACCCTATGGATCCGATTTTAGAATTGCGATGAACGAATTCATATGTTGCTAGAATTGATAGAAGGTTGAGTTGTAATTAATTTATTACGAATAGCTAGGTATTTCCATCGATTGGGGTTTGCAAGAGATTGGATTCTAATCGATGGAAAGGCCTAGATATTCGATTTAGGTTTATAATCGAGATTCTCTGGACTTGGTTTGCAAGAGATTGGACCAAAGCTAGGATTTTTATTATAAATCTATACCCAAATTCATTTGCAAGAGATTGGACGAATACGAACTAACACAACCCTGATCGTAACTCGAGTTTGCACGAGAGTGGGCTCGAGGGGCGATTAGACGATGATGTCGATCCTCATGCTAGTGTATTAGGTTGGGGTTTGCACGAGAGTGGTCCCTAACCTAGGTTCCTATAGACCGGTAATAGCGCGAGAGGGTGAGCTTGGTTCTCTATTTAGTTACGACTAGTTCACCTCAATTCAAGTCTTGCAACATTGAGATTCACGATTCACAAAGATAAATAACGATCCGTAGTGGGAATTCCCTAGCCCTAGACGCCTTTATTATATTGAATTCAAATTGTTAATTGAACGATTGTGACCTTATTCTCGAAACCATTCCTCCACCAGTAGCTAGGTGATTACAACAGAGTACCATCATTAGTCCTCCTCGTGTTCGATACCTGGTCGCCACTTCATTGTGCGCTTGCGGTAAGACTACAATCGTGCTCTCTTGGGTGTGTATCCGGGGACCGATCATCTGTCTATCTTCAGCCCAAATCTATTTCTCAGTTTTGATCTGGCCAGTCGACTATTGTTGTATTTATAGTCGATTGTCCAAAGGCATAGTCGACTGTCAATGCTTCAACAGTCATCTGTCTTTGAGCCTCTCTGCAGACACAACTCTCTGGAAAATGTCAGGGTTTTTGACAGTCGTCTGTAGAAGGAATTACAATCGTATATTGAGTTTACAGTCGACTGTCTTCTCTTCATCAGTCGCATGTCCTGTACCCCCAGACTTCTCTATGAATTGCTTTACTTACCCCTATTTTGGCCAGTCGCATGTATAAAGATTTATAGTCGCCTGTTGGTTTAACAGTCGACTGTCTACTCCTTACCAATCGACTGTCCACGTGGTAAGTTACCGTTATGAATTCTCACCTACTCTCTGTTACTGTACAGCAGTCGACTATGTGTTGCTCAACAGTCGACTGTCGCGGGCGCAGATTCTATCCGTTGAGTTTTTCTTCACGGATTTTAAAGGGGTTTTTGGGAATTCGGTTTGAAGGGTTTGAGAAACCTATAAAAGAATCCTCTACTGTTCCATTGAGAGGTTAGACTTTAAGATTCATTTTGATTATCATTTTCTCAAAGATTCAAGCTTTCTTTCTCTCAAATCCTAAAGCCCTCAAATCCTAAAACCCAAGAATTCCAATCTTCAATCTCTTGCTCTCCAACCTAGAACCAAAGAGAAATCTTCTAGACATTTGGTGCAGTCAAGAGAAAGGGTTTTCCTCTCTTCCAAGAGAGTCATTCAACACACAACACACTTCTCCTTTAAGTTCTACTTCAAGGCATAGGTGATTGTAAGTGTTGTTTAATTTCAGATTTCATAACTTTCATTATTTGATTTACTCTCGGGTTATGAGAGTGGTTTGATTGCTCCCAAGTTGTGGGAGTCAAGGACATCGAGTGTATTTCGATTTCACTTGTATGGTTACTACAAGTGGGTTTTTAAGGAAACCTCAATGTAGGGTTCTAACTTGAGTATCCGGTGGTTACCGGGTGGAAGGGACGTAAGATTACCGGGAACAAGTCGGGAAGTGACTTGGGTAATCCGAACCCTTGAAACATACTTGTGTTTTCATTTTTTCTTTTTAGGGTTTACTATTTTTCCGCATTTATTGTTGGTTAGGAATTTAATTTGGTGTAACTATCTTTTTTAAATTGCATAAACAATATTCAACCACTCCTTCTAGTGTTTTCCCCTTAGCCAGGGTCCTTACAATTGGTATCAAAGCGCAAGTTTCAAGCTATGGAATCCAACAACAACAACATTCCTCCACCGACTTCATACAACAATCACGATCGTGATGGAGCGTCCACACTATTCGAAGGTCAATCCATGGCGCGTCCTCCGCATTTCAATGGCACGAACTTCGGCTATTGGAAATGCCGGTTGGAGACATTCTTAAGGAGTGCTTCCCTCTGGAGAACCCTTCACATGGAATACGTCGAGCCCACCGAAGAGGATTTCGAAAAATGGACACCCTTCGAGAAGTCTGCCGAAGTCAACAACGCAAAAGCAATGAACGCTCTTCATTGTGCGTTGGCCCGAATGAGTTCAACTAGATATGCACATGTAAGAGTGCATATCAAATTTGGAACCATCTCGTCGTTACCCATGAGGGAACGAATAAGGTAAAACTCTCTAAACTATATGTTGCCGTGCAAAATTTCGATATGTTTCACATGCAGGAAAATGAGAGCATAGCATAGATGTACGGACATTTTACCGACATCACTAATGAACTGGAAGCGCTTGGGTAAACCTACTCCCAAACAGAGAAGGTGAAAAAGATCATAATGGGGATGACCTCCAAATGGGAACGAAGAGCTACCGCCATTGAGGAGGTCAATGACTTGAAGAACTACACTGTTGTGAATCTCATCGGCACTCTCATGTCTTATGAAGTAAGATGGGAGAACCGACTGAAGATTCGAGCTAGGATGAACCCTTCAGAGGCCAAGAAGAAAGCTTTAGCATTCAAGGCTAATTCTTCATCCTCCGATAGCGAAGAATCCGAAAATGACATAGACTTATAGGAAATGGCTCAAATGGCGAAGAAGTTCCAACGCTTCTTTCGCAAAGGTAAATTTCCCTCTAAGAATAGATTTGATTCTACTAATAACGCCTCCTCTCTTTGCTTTAAGTGTAATATGCCAGGGCACATCAAGAAGGATTGCCCAATGCTCCGAAACAAAGAGAAGTGGAAGGCTCCGAAGTACCACAAGTCCGACAAGAATAAGAAAGATAAGAAGAAAGGACTAGTCGATACATTCGATGACTCAAGTGGAGACTCATCAAGCGATTTCGATGATGAGAAGGGTGAAAGTGCCCACATGTGTTTCATGGCCTGGAAAGATCCACTCTCCGATGAGAGTGATTCCGACATGGATGAACCCGAGGTAACTATGGATGAATTGCACAATGCTAATGAAGAACTATTTGCTAAGTACCAATCTTTAATGCTTAGATATACTAGCTTAAAGAAACAATCTGTTAGCAATCCATCCATACCATGCATCATCAACAATGACACCATTGTTGATACACTAACTCTTGAGAAAGAAAATTTGGTTTCTCAAAATGTCACTTTGAGAAATGAGGTGAATACCCTCAAATCTCAACTAGATCAAACACATCCTAAGGATAATAGTGATCTAGCTTCATAAAACACACAATTGGGCTTAGAGAATGATTCTCTTAAAACCCAAGTGCACGAGCTCAAAGCACGGGTGTCTACCTTAGATACCAACATTTCTTCTCTTAAGGAGAAATATGAGCTCATGTCCTCCCGTATTATGAGAATTAATAAGGGGAAATGAAAATTGGACGATTTGCTACCAAACCAATTTCCGACCACACATCATGTTGGTCTTGGTTTTGTGAAAGCAAATGCATCCAATGCTCGCACCTCCTATATAGGTGTCACTATAGACTTTGGGAGGCCATCCTCTGGTGCATCCACCAGTGGTGTCAAAGATACTATAGGTAGCAAACCTACCAAAAAAGTCACCACTTCACAATCTCTGCCTTTTGGTAAGAAACCCACTACGGGTGGAAACCAAAAGAGAAGTCATGCTTACATGTACACCAACCTTCATCCACCTAGGAAATCTCCTACTTCACAAGTGGATACATATGACACTTTTTATGCTCCACACCCACGGGCACATGCAAATCTACAAATGAGAAATACTCATGTACGTGCTCCGACACACTCATATGCTCATACGCATCATTCTTACATGTATGCACATCCTCCACATGCCATGCATGCCCCATATGTTTCATACAACATGCATGTTTCTAAGCATGCATACAACCCACATATGTCTAATGCATATCCTCCTCCTCATTTTTATGCTAGAACTCATGTTCCTAGGATGTACACACATCATAGAAATCAACCTATTGTGCATGCAACTAGAAAAAGGACTCCCGAAATATACACTATTTGGGGTCCTAAGAACACTAGCTTAAATGATAGGAATGCATATGTTGATTCATATTTCCATGATATTATTAATAGTGGTAATTATGTTGAAAAGCGGAAGTTCACTTGGACTTGGCTTCCAAAGGGAAAATCCCCTTGGACCCAACAAAAATTGGGTACCATAAGCTTATGGTATATCATTTAGGTACCCAAGAATAAGAAAGAGAGCAATAAACGTCATATTGGCTCTAAAAGGAAAGGATGGATATTCGACAATGGTTGCTCCAAACACATGACGAGAGATCCCTTACTACTCTTCGAATTGATTAGCATCAAGGATGGTGCAACAGTCACTTTTTGAGGCAATCAAAAGGGAACCATTATTGGAGTAGGTAAAGTCGGTAATCCTTCCAAACCACTCATTACCAATGTGTATTTAGTTAGTGGTTTATGTCATAATCTTATCTCCATTAGCCAACTTTGTGACAAAGGTTACAAGTTTACTTTGGAGAGGGTATGTGTGAAATTATTGATTTTGATTCACATTTTTTGTTTACCAGTATTAGGCGTAAGAATATTTATTATTTGAGGTTGCCTAAAACCGTTAGAACATTGCTTAGTTGCTAATACAAATGAACAACTATTATGGCATCGCCGTTTTGGTCATGTTCATTTCAAGCACTTATATAAGTTAGCTAAGCATGATCTAGTCAAAGGTTTTCCAAAAATTGCTTTTAGTGAGAAAAAATTTTGTGATTCTTGTCAAAAAGGTAAACTTAGTAAATCATCTTTCAAGCTTAAAGAAGGCATAACTTCTAAGAGGCCCCTAGAATTACTTCATCTAAATTTGTTTGGACCAACTAGAACCGCTTCTTTAGGTAATGCTCATTATGGATTAGTTGTCATTGACGACTTCTCAAGATTTACTTTGGTCTCATTTTTAACTAATAAAAATGAAGCATTTGAAGAGTTTACCATATTTGCAAAGAAGATTCAAAATTTCTTAGGATCCACCATTATCACTATTCGCAGTGATCATGGAGGAGAATTTGAGAATGAATCTTTTACAAAGTTTTGTGATGACACCAGGATAACTAACAATTTTTCTTTTCCTCACGCCCCACCACAAAATGGTGTTGTAGAGGAAAAAATAGGACTCTTATTGAGTGTGCTCGTACCATGCTCCATGATAGTCATCTTGGACTACAATTTTGGGCAGAAGCAGTGAACACAGCATGTTATGTGCTCAATAGGATCCTAGTGAGACCTCGAACGAACAAAACTTATTTTGAGTTATTTTATGACAAAAATCCTCAAATTAAATATTTTCGAGTTTTTGGTTTAAAATGCTTTATCAAAAACACCTTTGGTAACTTAGATAAATTTGAGCCAAGATCCGATGAAGGAATTTTTGTTGGATATTCCACACGTAGCAAAGCCTACCGGATATACAACAAAACCTCTTCAACGATCGAGGACTCACTACACATATCATTTTATGAAGATTTTGATTTTCCTCATTTTATTGATGATAGTGTAGATGCTATATGTGATTCTCTTAGTAATGTCAAGATTAATGATTCCATTATTGAGATTAACATTAATAATGAGATTGTTGAAGATGTTCCGAGTGATGCAGGGATTTCCAAAGCTTACTCAACCGTTCGCAACCACCCTCATGACCAAATTATTGGACATATTGGTGTGGGAGGTCGAACGAGGTCTAGAATTGAAGAATTCTCTCATTGTGCTTTCGTCTCTTCCATTGAGCCAAAGAACATCCAAGAAGCATGTGAGGATAAATCTTGAATAGTGGCAATGGAAGAAGAACTCATGCAATTCGAGAGAAATGAAGTTTGGGAGCTCGTTCCTCTTCCAAATGGTAACCAAGTGGATCTTCAAGAACAAGACCAATGAGAATGAGGTCATCACAAGGAACAAAGCAAGCTTAGTAGCTCAAGGCTACCGGCAAGAGGAAGGTATCGATTTTGAAGAATCCTTTGCCCCCTAGATAGATTAGAGCTATTAGATTGCTTTTATCTTTTGCATCTCATATGAATTTCAAATTGTTTCAAATGGATGTTAAAAGTGCATTTTTACATGGTGAAGAAGTTTATGTTTCTCAACCACCTGGTTTCTTTCATGAAAAATTTCCAAACCATGTTTTCAAAATTAAGAAAGCATTGTATGGGTTGAGACAAGCTCCTAGAGCTTGGTATGATCGACTCAAACCCTTTTTTTGGATTTAGATTTTAAAATGGGTGAAGTTGATTCTACACTTTTTATTAAGGATTATGAAAGTGACATCCTCTTAATTCAAGTTTATGTAGACGCTATTATTTTTGGCTCTACTAACTTTAATCTTTGTCAAGAATTTTCTAAGTCTATGAAGGATGAATTTGAGATGAGCCATATGGGTGAGCTCAACTATTTCCTTGGACTGCAAATTCGTCAAATGAAGGATGGGACTTTCATACATCAAACCAAGTACACAGTGGAGCTTATCAAACGATTCGGGATGGAATCGTCTTCAAGCAAAAGGACTCCCATGAGTACGACAACCCATCTACACAAGGATGAGAACGAAAAAGATGTAGACGTTCGTCTATATCGAGGTATGATTGGTAGCTTACTCTATTTAACTACTAGTAGGCCTGATATCATGTTTTCCGTATGTCTGTGTGCTAGATATCAAGCTAGAACTAAGGAGTCACACTTGATTGCGGTTAAACGAATTTTTCGTTACCTCAATCATTCACTAGATTATGGGTTACTTTACCCTAAATCTATCACATATGAGTTAATCTCATATAGTGATGCTGACTTTACCGGATGCAAATCCGATAGGAAGAGTACTAGTGGCCCTTGCCATTTTCTAGGAAATTCCCTGGTTTCTTGGTTCTCCAAGAAACAGAACTCGAAATCATTATCCACGACTGAAGCAGAATATATTGTCGCGGGTCTTGCATATGCACAAGTTCTTTGGATGAGACACACTCTAAAGGACTATGGTGTCAATTGTGATACTTTCTCTATCATGGTTGATAACCAAAGTACTATATGTCTTTCCAAGAATCCGGTACATCACTCCCGTACCAAACACATAGATGTAAGACACCATTTTATAATGATCATGTAGCTAAGAAGGACATCATCTTAGAGTACATTGAAACCAAAAACAAATCGCTGACATTTTTACTAAACCTCTTAAAGAAGATTCTTTTGTGAGGTTGCGTGGAGAATTAGGGATTATGGGTGAATCTGAAATTTAGGAGTTCAACCTTCATGTTATATCATATTTGGACTCATGTTATTGTAGTACTTCTCTTCTTTTGATAGATTATATGTTTCTCATATATTTGTTTTAAGAGAGTTTATTAAGATTGTGTTGATTTCGTTAGTTTCTGGATTGTTTTAAGAGATTTATGTGTTAGTCGATTATTTTTATGTTGATTTCTTGATGAGATTTGTGTTAGAGTATAGGTCCTAAGGTGAGTTGTATATATCCTCTGGATTTTAACCTCACTGTGCATTTTTGGACCAGGACAGACGACTGGCATTCCTTCGACAGTCGACTGTCCTACTCTATTTTCTCATACAGCAGACTGTATCTTTCACCCAGGCGACTGATGAGGACTTTACAGTCGACTGTTGGATCAACAGACGACTGCATTTTGGTCATCAGGCGTCTGTCCATTTCGTCAGTAGTCTCTGTTTCTATCATCGATTTTATTGATTTACAGTCAGTCGACTGATGAGTTGAATACAGTCGACTATCTCACTGACAGGCGACTGTAAGTTACCCAACAGTCGACTGCCTGTTAACCTTAGCTCATCTCTTATCCTATCAAACAGTCGACTGACTATTGTTCATCAGTCGACTGTCTCCTATTGTGGCGGTTCGATAATCTGATCTGAGCCGTCGATTTTTCGATCCAACGGCCCAGATTTGTTTGACCCCTCGTTATATCTATGAGATCCTTCGATTCATCCGAATATTTTCTTTCTCATCCGACTAAAAATACCTCGTTTTCCTCTTTCAAAATCCTTTGTCGATCTCTCCTCCGTTGATTTCGAGCCTAGTCGAAGCCTCTCTCTCCGTCGATTGGTTGCTTGATTGACACTCGTCTGTTGATCGTCAAAACTTTGGTACCATCCTCTTTCTTTTACCATCTCTTGCTTACCCTAGCTTCTATCCTTTGTACCTCATGGAACCTGACAGTCCTCTGACGTCAGATGAGTTCCTGGATATCTCGGTTGGTGACCCTATTCCCTCAGCAAATGTAGCTGAAGCCCCCTCTCTGCCAGCTGACCAACCACCCTCTACTCCACCGTCTGTTCCTCTCGAGGATTTCCTCCTCGGTAGGCTGTGTGACCGTGTTTCCTTGATCGAAACACATATATCCGACTTGGATCATCATCTCTCGCTTCTCCTTGAGCTTCAGTTCAAGTCTTTCCTTTTTCATGGCATTCCCATTCTGGCTGAACTTCAGGCCATGTTTCCACCTCCTGAGTAGTCTCCCATGTCTGCTGATGTCCCTCCTCCTCTAGGCTTTGTGCCTCCGTTTACTGTTGTCCAGTCTAGTGTCCCTACTCGTGGTGAGTCTTCTGAAGTGGGTGCATCGTCATCCAAGAGGAAGGCTCCTGCTTACCCTACTAGTCGTTCTGCCAGACTGATGTTCCATCCGTCTGGTCGCCCCTCAGCAAATGTAGCTGAACCCTCCTCTCCACCAGCTGACCAACCACCCTCTACACCACCGTCTATTCCTCTCGAGGATTTCCTCCTCGGTAGGCTGTGTGACCGTGTTTCCTTGATTGAAACGCGTGTATCCGACTTGGATCATAAGCTCTCGCTTCTCGTTGAGCTTCAGTTCAAGTCTTTCCTTTTTTTATGGCATGCCCATTCTGGCTGAACTTCAGGCCATGTTTCCACCTCCTGACGAGTCTCCCAAGTCTGTTGCTGTCCCTCCTCCTCCAGGCTGTGTGCCTCCGTTTACTGCTGTCCAGTCCAGTGTCCCTGCTCGTGGTGAGTCTTCTGCTGCGGGTGTGTCGTCATCCAAGAGGAAGGCTCCTGCTTACCCTACTCGTCGTTCTGCCAGACTGATGTTCCGTCCGTCTGGTCTCCCCTCAGACCCCACAGTCATCCATATTGACTAATGATGTTTGCTTCTGGATAAGACACTCACCATTAATTTTTTTAAAGTGTCATTTTTGTGTCTCAGTTTGTTTGGATGATGTTGTCTGAATTTTGTTTTTGTATGATGTTGTTTTGTGTGATGATGATGTATGGATCATGTTGTATTTTGATCATTTTGTGCGATGTACATGGTGATGTGGATGTATTTTGTGTCCTTGTATCAATCACATTCATATATATATATATATATATATATATATATATATATATATATATATATATATACATAAAGCGAAGTATGGAGAGCGAAATTCACGGTAAGGCGATTTTAGATGACCCTGGCGGCGGCATCAACCCGGCGGCTACTTCATCAAACATCGGTGATCTGGGTTCCCTTGAGGATGTCACCATTATCCCTAATGGTGTTTCAGGCGGTTCCCTTGAGATGGTGACCAAGGATGGATCTCGAAACAATCTGAAGATTACGGGTTCTACATCGACAAACTTTCAGAGACCATCATCTAGGTCATCTGGGGAGAGGATTAACACGGAGGACAGAACTAATTTGGGCGGTGGCTGGGAAGTGGTTGACCGACGTAAGAATCGAGGAAACAGATTGGGAGGCACCGGGAATCTACCTGGAGATAAAGGAGGCAACACCAATAGATTCGGCCATGGTCATAATGCTGGCAAGGGATTCAAGAACAATTTGCGTGGCAATTTTCTCTCATCTACTCGTGAAGCACAGAAGGTGTTTGACAAAAAGCTTATAAGAAAACCTGTTGAAATTAAGATTATCCCTTCTGGCCTGAAGCAATCTTGGTCTGATGTTTGCTCAAATATCAGAAGATACGACACTGACATTGGTATGGCTTATGTGCCGCCCTTAACTCAGGAGGATGGCACGTTAATGGCAATGATCCCAAAATGTGCATTGGCGCGAGGAGCAGAGCAATGGAAGTCGACCCTTGTTGGCTATGTACTCAGGGAGGTCCCTTTCTATGGGCAGATACGTGCATGGGTGGATAGATTGTGGAACCTAAAGAAGGGTTTGAAAATTTATAGCCGTGACAATGGATTTTTCTGTTTCAAATTTGAAGATGAAGGAGAGTGCGAGAGGATCCTACATGGGGGTGCCTGGATGTTTGACGGGAGACTTGTGGTGTTGCAGCGCTGGTGTGCTGGACTGAAACTAGAGCGTGATATACTATCTTCTGTCCCTGTCTGGATCCAATTGCATGGTGTTCCCCTTGAGATGTGGACACTTGAAATCCTAAATAGCATTGCTTCTTTGGTGGGTAAGCCAATTTATCTAGATAAGCTCTCGGCAAAGAAAGAGCGTCTGTGCTACGTGCGTTGCCTAGTTGAAATCCATGCGAAACATGCCATCCCGAAATCTGTATTAGTGGGCACGGAAGATGGACCTACTATATCAATTGATGTGAATATAGAGGGAGAGCCCCCAAGGTGCACGAAATGTGTTTGTTTCGGCCACTTGTTAAATCAGTGCCCTGATTCTGCAGAGCTCCCTTCACTCCAAGCGCATCAAAATGCACCTTTGACGACTAGAATGAGTTGTGATACAGGGGATAAGGAGCAGGTACTTGTTCAAGCGATGCACGCAACTGGAATAGGGCCTCAAAAAGTAACAGGAGACAGTGGGCTCGTGGCAGTTTCTGTTGATGTGAAGACAGTGGACTCGGCCAAGGGAGGGTGCTTGTCCTGCTCCTCAGGAGTAGTGATGGGGTCTTCTTCTGGAAATGTTAACGGGGTTGTAAATCACCTGTGTAAGGCGCAGCAGTCAGCAACAGACAATTTGGAGGATTCAACAACGGACAATGCTGAGGTAGAAGTTGTTCCTGCATTGGCAACATGCAAAGACCTCCCATCACAAAGGGATATTCTGCGGGGGGATGGGGACATTGAACCTGATGTTACTATGGGAGGTGGGGCACTAAACATGTCTGCCGGATTTGACTCAATGGCTGGTGATAAGCCTGCAATACCCCACGGAATTGACTCCATGGTTGTGGGCTCAACTACACAGCAATCTGACGGACTGATTCTGGACCGTGCACAGCAGTTACCCAGACCCTTGCCCTCCCTTGTAAATGAATCAACTGACCCTGACCTGGATAAAATACCATAGGACATTGCAGTGGACAACCCTGATTGGGAACTAGAGGTGGAAGAACAGATTGTACAGGCCACGACAATTAAAGCTATCAAGAAGAAGCAAGATCCCAATCGATTGGCCCCCCCAAGGAAAAGCTCTAGGCTCCAGGAGAGTAGCCTAGGACGAAATCCAACCGTTGATCAATGACCATCTTTTTCTGGAATGCCAGGGGACTGAATAATTCTGTGCGAAGGAGGGACTTACAGGATAATTTGAGGAAGATGAAGGCTTCTGCATTGATTCTTGTTGAGACAAAGCTCAAGTCTCTTCCTAATAAGGCTAAAATGGTCACCCCAAGGGGTTGGATCGTTTTTAACAACTTTGATCTATCTTCAGGTGGGCGGATTTTAATGGGGTTTGACCCAAATATATGGAATGCGGTCATGTTATCCGCTTCTGACCAGCATATAACAGTTTCTTGTAATAATGTGGGGGGGGGTTGACTTGTGTAATTACAGGAGTGTATGGCCGAAATTCTATGGAGGAGAGGAGTAAGTTATGGAAAAGTCTTGTTGCTGATTCCCTTCAATTAAATAACATTCCTTGGCTTGTTGGGGGGACTTCAACTGCGTTCTATACTCTAGAGACAAGATTGGGGGAAGACCACTTGATGCTGCCATGGTCCGTGATTATGAAGATTGCATCAGCAGATGTGGGCTACAGGAGCTAAAGTGTACTGGGATTAGACTAAGTTGGTGTAACAACCGACTTGGCCCTGACCGTATTGCAGCACAACTTGATCGTGTCTTTGGTAATGCTGATCTGATCAACACGTTTCCAGAAGCTTATGTTAAATACTTGGCAGCTGGCACTAGCGACCATTCCCCCATGGCAGTTCATTTACACAATCAGGTCCCTTCTAAGCCTAAGCCTTTCAAATCTTTTAATTTTTGGTCATCTTGCCCAGGGTATAAGGATGTTATTTGCGCTCAGTGAGATACTACTATTGAAGGTACTCCTATGTCCGTCTGGTTCAAAAGCTTAGTAAACTGAAACCTGTCCTAAGGGGCTGGGCAAGAGATTTTAAAGCTGACACTGTGGTTGAGAAATGCAGGGAAAAATTAAATGAGCTCAGGAGTAGTCCCCTCATCCATGCTGATATTGATCTGCAGAGAAAAGAATCTCTTCTAATCAGAGAGTTGTCACATGCTCTGAAGTTGGAAGAAGACATGTTTAAGCAGAAAAGCCGCCAGGACTGGCTTTCTCTTGGTGATAGAAACACCAAGTTTTTCTTTACCAATATGAAAGCCAGATGCAACCTAAATAATTTGAGTCACCTTGTGGATCAGAGAGGCAAGCAGAATACTAAGTATGAAGACATTATTGAGGAAGCGCCTATGTTTTATAAGAGACTCTACAATCAGGACAGTTACCCAATCTCTTTCAATAAACTTGTGCCAAAGCGTATTTTAACTGCTGAATCCTCATCATGGCTTGGCAGAAGGATATCTGGCGAGGAGATTAAGGATGCGGCTTTCGAAATTAGGACAGACAAAGCTCCAGGCCCGGATGGCTACAATGGATTCTTTTACCAGCAGAATTGGGATATTATTGGGTCTGATGTTACTACTGCCATACAATCTTTCTTCACCTCTGGTTCTCTCCTACGACAAGTCAATCATACTTTCCTAACACTTGTGCCTAAAACTTCTAATTCAAGTGTGTTAGGGGACTATAGACCAATTGCTTGTTGTAATGTGCTTTATAAAATTATCAGCAAAATCATTTGCAATAGAATGAAAGTGGTGGTACATGAACTGATTTCCCCTAATCAGTCTGCTTTTCTCAGAGGGAGGCTACTTTCGGATTGTACACTTATTGCTCATGAACAGATAAGGGATTTCAGTAACCCAATGGGGGGAAGAGCTTGTTTAAAGTTGGATTTAAGAAAGGCATTTGATAGTGTGAATCGGGAGTTTATCTTCTACTTTTTGCGGCAACTTCGATTCCCTGATATCTTTATATCCTGGATTAGAGAATGCATCACTACTCCAACCTTCTCGGTTATGGTCAACGGCTCTCCATATGGCTACTTCAGAAGTAACAGAGGTCTTCGGCAAGGTGACCCACTTTCCCCCTTTCTTTTTGTTATTATCATGGAGGCCTTCTCTATCCTAATGGAAAAAGCTATCAATTTGACATCGATTCACCCAATGAAGAGGAGAGGAACCATCTCTCACCTCCTGTTTGCAGATGACTTGCTAGTTTTTTGCAGAGCCAATAAAGCCTCCTTCCTGGGCATTAAGAATTTATTGAAAGAATTTTCCGAATATTCTGGTCTTCATGTAAATTGGGATAAGAGCTCTGGATTGTTTAGTAAGGGGGCCAAGAACATAGAGTACCTTGCTGATTTGTTGGAAATTAAAATTGCTACTACTATCACTACATATCTGGGATTACCGCTATCAATGAAGTATCCAGCGGCTCCTAATTACAAGAAGCTGGTTGACAAATGTAAGAAGAGGATGGGGGGTTGGTCTTCATCGATGCTGTCTATCGCCGGCCGTATTGAGCTTGTAAGGTCGGTCATCTACGAGATGGTCTCCTTCTGGATGCAGGTGTTTCATATTCCATTTAGCGTCTTGAGAAATATCACATCGGCGTGTCGGAAATTCATCCTGGGCAACACAAGAGCCTGGTCCTGGGAGGATTTGTGTAAACCAAAGTCGGAAGGGGGTGTGGGTCTACGTCTCCTGGAGGAGCTTAATGTTGCCAGTGGCTTGCGTCTAACCTGGAGATACTTAACCAGTGGCGGCATTTGGGCTAACCATCTACAGCAACGGTATGGCGCTGCATCATCTTTCTTTGCGGCAAAGTGCTCTGTCACAGATTCCGGCACGTGGAAGCGACTGATCCGGTGCAGACCTGTAGCACAGCAACTCATTAGGAGGACGGTACGGGATGGGAAGAACACCTTGTTTTGGGTGGATTACTGGTTGGATGCTGGACCTCTTCATCAACATTTCGGGATTCCTCATGGGGCCGAAAAAATCAAGGTGGCCGATTACTGGGGAAGAGATGGCTGGGTAGATGACTCAGCCTTGGACTGTGTGCGGCACCTTCTGAGAGACATCAGATTGAAACCTGGTGCTGATGGATGGAAATGGATGCGTGGCGAGACGTTTAGCTACAAGCAAGCTTGGGAAGGGGTGCGTAGACGTGGTGATGCTTTCCCTCTTCACAGGTTAATTTGGTATCCCAACCACATCCCGAAAATGTCGCTCAACCTTCTCAGAGCGTTCAAAGGAAAACTGCTAACCAGAGATAAGATTTGCAGATGGTCCCCTAATTCCCCAGCAAACTGTACTCTATGTGATGATAACGTCACGGAAAATATCGATCACTTGTTCTTTGATTGCAGCTACTCGAGGTACATTTTTTGCAGAGCTATGTTAAAACTAAATGTCCCAGTTCACATTTACCATTCTTTGCCTGAGGTGGGTGAACATTTTCTTGCAAAATTCGGAAGGAAGGTTTGTTTGAGTTTACTATCCAGGACTTGCTTGGCTACTATGGTCTGGCACATCTGGCGTGAAAGAAATAGAAGAATCTTTGAAAATGAAAGGAGATGCAAGACCGTCCTATTTGAAGAGATAGCTGCTGATATTAGAGTTGCTCTGCATTCCCAAGAACCAACGACTGAGGAAGAGATTGAAGCTTATTCAAATTGGGAATTTAGAGACAATGGATGAGGGGTAATGGAAGACTTAGACTTAGGCTGAGTTAGTTTTTTTATTTTGACTGGGTTTTTGTAACAGATTTGGGTCCTTTGTGAGGTGCATTTGCTTGTGGAGAGTGACGGCGCTTGTGCCCTATCCTCTCCCTGGCATATCCACACTCCACATATTATTGATGTACATATTGTACTATTATTATCAATAAATTACCACGCTTACCGTTCAAAATATATATATATATATATATATATATATATATATATATATATATATATATATATATATATATATATGAAATTGTAGTTTCTTCATTCTGTTTCACACATTGTATAACTGTCTATCTTATATGTGTGCATTTTCTGAAATTGTCTATTTGTATGCGTTATTCTCTATGTGATGTGATTTGAGACGATTTTCTTTTTCATGTGTCTCTCAATGTTGATATTGGACTCTCATTCCTCTAATCGGCTACGTTTATAATGTGGTTTATGAGTTTTTTGATTTGTTTTTCTTTAGACTCTTGTAATTGTTGTTAGTTCTTATTTAGCACGATTGTTGTTGTTATTTTACTCCCACCTTTTGGATAATGCCATAGGGGGAGAGAAATAAATGGATTCATAATGTATGTGCTAAGTAAATACTAATTATACTTGAATCTAAGTTTGAAGTTGCCTTAGATTCAGGGGGAGTAAGATATAGTGAATATGGATTATAAAATCCTAGATTTCATGGATTCATTTCATTCATGCATATCTTACTCATTTGCTTCATTTGATTTATAGATTCCCTTATATTTATTAACTAACTTGATTGGCATCTATGTAGGGGGAGTAAGTTTTCTTTAAGCACAATTATTTATCTTTTTGTTTATGTTTGCTTGTCATCATCAAAAAGGGGGAGAATGTTGAGTATTGTACTTCTCCCTACTTGGTGTTAATGATGAGCAAACATAAATACTTATGACTAATCCACTATTTGCAGTTAATCCATTGCCTAAGCATATCATGAAGATCAATTAGCAATGTATGACACTCAAAGATCATTGAAAGCAAAGGAAGTGGATTGGATGATCATAGATGGTGAATGAAGCTCCTAGAAGACTTCAAGCTCATGCGTTGGAAAGAAGAGAGAGTTCTTCAAATGTAATTTTCTTGTTTCTCTTCTAGTATGTAGCTTAAAAGTAGAACTTTGTTAGAGCACACACACATCTTCATTTCAGTCTTAGGAAATCATTAGATCAACTTTCCTTAGACTCCAATTCATTTCTATCTAGATTGTGCATGTCTTAATTTCAACAGTCGACTGCTGAACGATTTACAGTCGCATGTCTCAAAAAATTCGACTGTGTTTTGTTCTACAGTCGCTTGTTATGCACAATCTTTATCAGTTTAGTTTTGGGCTTCTTAGCTTTAACTCATTCAGGCGACTACTGTACATTTCACAGGAGCCTGTCCAAGTGACAGTCCACTGTGTTTTGTTCATCCGTCGCCTGTCTATCTTCAGCCTAAATCTATTTCTCAGTTTTGATCTCTCTAGTCGACTATTATTGTATTTACAGTCGACTGTCCAAAGGCACAGTCGACTGTCAATACTTCAACAGTCGTCTGTCTTTGAGCCTCTCTGTAGACTCAACTCTCTGGAAAATGTCAGGGTTTAAGACAGTCGTCTGTAGAAGGAATTACAGTCGCCTGTTGAGTTTACAGTCGACTGTCTTCTCTTCATCAATCACATGTCCTGTACCCCCAGACTTCACTATGACTTGCTTGACTTACCCCTATTTTGGCCAGTCGCCTGTGTAAGGATTTACAGTCGCTTGTTGATTTAACAGTCGACTGTTTACTCGTTACCAGTCGACTGTCCACGTGGTAAATTACAGTTATGAATTCTCACCTACCCTCTGTCACTGTGCGGCAGTCGACTGTGTGTTGTTCAACAGCCGACTATCGCAGGCGTAGATTCTGTCCGTTAAGTTTTTCTTCACGGATTTCAAAGTGGTTTTTGGGAATTCGGTTTGAAGGGTTTGAAAAGCCTATAAAAGAATCCTCTACTGTTCCATTGCGAGGTTAGACTTTAAGATTCATATTGATTATCATTTTCTCAAAGATTCAAACTTTCTTTCTCTCAAGATCAAAGCTCTCAAATCCTAAAGCCCTAGAATTCCAATCTTCAATCTCTTGCTCTCCAACCTAGAACCAAAGAAAAATCTTCTAGGCATTTGGTGCAGTCAAGAGAAAGGGCTTTCCTCTCTTCTAAGAGAGTCATTTAACACACAACACACTTCTCCTTCAAGTTCTACTTCAAGGCATAGGTGATTATAAGTGTTGTTTAATTTCAGATTTCATAACTTTCATTATTTGATTTACTCTCGGGTTGTGAGAGTGGTTTGCTTGCTCCCAATTTGTGGGAGTCAAGGACATCGAGTGTATTTCGATTTCACTTGTAGGGTTACTACAAGTGTGGTTTTAAGGAAACCTCAAGTTAGGGTTCTAACTTGAGTATCCGGTGGTTACCAGGTGGAAGGGACATAGGATTACCGGGAACAAGTCGGGAAGTGACTTGGGTAATCCGAACCCTTGAAACATCCGTGTGTTTGCATTGTTTCCTTTTAGGGTTTACTATTATTCCGCATTTATTGTTGGTTAGAAATTTAATTTGGTGTAACTATCTTTTTTTAATTGCATAAACACTATTCAACCACCCTTCTAGTGTTTTCCCCATAGCTAGGGTCCTTACACTTGCGGGGTGGAACGTTGAGTTATAGAAAAGATATTAATAATCATTGATTGCATAGATCCTAACGAAATCACGACCAACACATACGCTCCATATTGATACCCCAATATCGCCTTCCACGTAGTTATCGTAGGATTTTTTTTCGTATTTAAAACCCTTACACGATTATTTCGGCTTCGAAAGGTGGTTGTTTCTGGTCATATTAGTACTCTTTATAAATTGAAATTCGTGGTTTTGCAGGTCAGCTGTCCCGTGGAAATGATACATGGACTCACCAGGATTATTACTTGTTCGATCTCCTACACTTGGGAGTAGAGCTCACACATTTTGAGACGAGTCAAGTTTTTAGCGCCGTTGCTGAGCATAACGGTATTTGTGAACCATAGTTTCAGTTTATTCAGAGGAATATTCGGTGAGATCCTTCCACCTTATAGTTTAGAATTTTTTTTATTTTGTTATCTTTGTTTTCTTTGGAAAAAAATCAAAAAAAAGATATATAGTGGATGGTGATGCATACTTTCTAAACTTTATTTCTGATTTGACCTGAATCCTACCAGTCTTCCATGGTACGGAAGAGGAGAATCCATATTTACACGTGCAAGAGTCTGAAAAGATATGCCACCAATTGTTTCATGGGAAAAAGCTTGAGCACATTGAGAGACTATGTATTAAATATTTCCCGTATTCTTTAAGAGACAATGCTATATCTTGGTTTAATACTTTGCCTAATGACACATTATTTACTTGGTTATCATTTCAGGCTGACTTCCTTAAGAGATTCTTGCCTCCTTTCGTGTGGCAAGCACAGAGGCAACAAGCTACTAAACAACATATTGTGAACTTTAGCCAAGCTGATGGGGAAGCCTAGCATCAGGCTTTGAAGAGGTTCAACGATTTAATGCATGTGTGCCCACCCCATAGCTTCCACGATGATCATCTCCTACAGATATTCTACACATGATTACTGCCTCCTACGCAGGATTTCGTTCAGCGGAGCTACAATGGAGAATTCTTTTCATATACGACAGAGGATGCATGGTGGTACTTGCAGGACCTTGCAGTGCATAAGAGAACCATGCCATCTGAAGATCAATCACCTAGATATGAAGATAATGGCCAGAGCATTCCTTTTGCAGACATGCTTCAGCAGGTCCAAGGACAGCCTGAAGAGTTACCTTGGAGTTATTACCGATGCATCCCTGTGGAGCACCAAGAGAAAACATATGAGATGGAGCATCAGAACTACTTGGATGAGCATGAGGAGATGTGTGATGGGGTGCATGTGGACTATAAGGGAGACACGATGCATTTCCATTTTGACGATGATGAAGATGGGGTGGAGACAAGTGATGGCGAGAGTAAAATCATTGAACCTGAACAATTTCTTCCTTCAGATTCATCTCCCCCACTTGAGGAGCACGAGTACATTGGATGGACTGCTAACTGTTATCACTGCTATAAAGAGGAAGATATGAGCGAGGGAGAGAGCTTACAGACTGCATTAGAGCACGAGCCATACATCATCACAGATGTGTTTCAGCAGCCACTTCCACCTCCTCCTGAACCTGAGTACCAAATCAAGTATAGCGATACTTTTCAGGGAAGTTCTCATGAACCCATACACTCTAGTTCTAAATCTCAAATTTTAATTCCAAATCTTTTAGATTCAGATGGTCGTTAATTAGCTTTAAAATCTTTTATCGTTTATGATGACCCATTATGACAAGCTTTCATGGAAAATCAATTTCGTCCATATTTATTTGACACAACGTATCTCATGCAGGAAAAACATACACAAATGGAGGAGATATGCTGGGTTGTGTCGACGCTTGACCATAAGGAAGCGAGTGGAGGAAGAATATTCATCGATAAGTGCAAGGAGCAGATAGAACAACTTTTTCCACCATTAAAGATCCATGATCCGCCATTTCACCACGGTGTGTTCTTTCCATTAGTATAGATTTTATATGCTTTTTAGGATGCTTGTTTTTGAATAAACTCGTACCCTTTTCAACATTGAGGACAATGTCCATCTTTAGTTGGGGGGAGTGTATGAGACCTTAGGATTTTTTTTTAAAACAAGGCAAAAGAAAACAATAAATCGCCAATTCTCATCATTTAAAACTCTTTCACATCCCACAAATACGGATGATTATGCGTTAATTGAATTCTAAAAATTGTTTATGGCTTGAATTAAATTTTTTTCTCTTCATGGAATTACTCATTAATATGCTATTCATGAAAACTTTCAATTGCCATGATTAATATCTCGAAATATTTTGAATTTATTTCATGCATGCTATTATGATGCAAAAGCTTAAGTATACATGATTTATTAGAACAGCCTTCAAGTTGAAGAGGAATTAGGCCTTTGTTACTAATGCTTATATTCATATTTATGGGTGTTGAGTTCCTTACAAAAAAAATGCAGAAAAAAGTGAAAAAGAAAAAATGCATCGTTCCCTTGAGTTCATTATTTGCCAGGTCTTCGTGCCTCAGGAAGCATTGGAGATTCGCGTCGAAAGATGGATGAATGGGAAGTGCATCCAAAAAAGAGAGGGAGAAAATAAAACTTGGATGATTCGAGTTATTAAGTTCGAGGGGCTCTTCTAAGCCTAATGCCCGAAGGTCGTCTGGCCTAGGAATCATTAACTGAAAGGTCGTTACACGGATCATTCTAAGTCGTCAAAAAAAGAAAGAGAAAGAAAAAGAAAGAAGAAAAGGTGACTAAACTAATCAACTTCAATACCCATGATTTGAACGATCTTTTTGAGATGCCAATTCCTGGGAAATAAGAAAAGTAGCATATAACGATGTGCTATACATTCGCTTGCGTAAATCGATGCTCACATGTTATTTATTAAAATTAAATTTGAGAAAATATCATGTGATTGATCTTATTCATGGATTGTGTATATTGATGGTCAAAATCATGTTAGAAAGCGTATTATTAAGCCATACCATAAGCGATTGATAGAATTTATTATTCTTACTAATCATCCAACTTAATCGCTCGTTTTGCTAGGGACTAGCAAATTGCTAGTTGGGGGTGTGATTCAGGGTAAATATTGCATTTTTAACACCTCATTTAGCCCCATTTTGTGCATATATGATACATATTTGGTCTGTAATATAATCATATTTAGAATACCATTATTCATTAGAGAAATCACTTGATTTAACCCAAAACAGCAATATATTAAGTATTTCTACCCTTCTAGTATTTTTTTCATGCGAAGATCTCGATCTCACGATTCTAACAACTATTTATTTGTATTTTTCTGAGATCTGTGCTAATTACTATGAATTTTTGAATGCAGAATACTATTAAAAATACTGAAATACGCCAAAAATACGATCAGAAATACAAAATACGGCTGCTGCAGCACACGCCCGCCTTACCATACGAGATACGTGGCATCAATCCATGCCACCCCGCCTAATCCATCGGCTGCTGCAGCGGGGCGACGCGGCTCGCTAAGCACCATCAAATCAAGATCCAACGGCCACGAACGACGCTTGCGGGCACATAAGCGGAGGTGATCAATAGGGATGTGTGGCACGATCTCATCGAACGCCCGCTCAAATGGATGAACGAGATGGAATCAGATCTGAATTCGTAAGATGAGTGGATGCGGGAGAAGAAACGAAGGAAACCCGGCCCGCATGCCACGTGGCTCGACCACAAAAGATCCCACAAGCATCCAACGGTCCAGATTTTCTCCGGCTATCGAATTGGGTTTAAAGTGCTAATGGGTACGGATTTGAACCCGTTAAGCCTCTAAAACCCGCAATGCTATTATATAAGCATATTTTAGGGTTTTGGGGGGTATTCTGGTGTATTTGGGGCTCTAGGATCCGTATTTGGCCGTGAAATTTGGAGGCACTGGAGACAGAGGCTAGAGCTATTATCTGAAGGAGTTTGGGGTTTAATTATAGAGATTTGGTGATAAAATTCCAAACTTTACTCTTGTATTTTGCGTATTTAGCACGTATTTTGAGTATTGATGATGTATTTGTCTATGAATATTGATTCTCTTCTCTCCATGCATGGCTAATACTCTCATGTGCTGGTTGTGATGTAGTTAGACCTCTGTAATCTTTGATTTTAATATCTTTTCGCCCTAATTTGCATGTTATATCGTGTATTTTGCAAGTTTCTACATGTATTATTCAAGTATTATCGTGTTGGTGTACTTGGATCGAATATGATCTTTGTAGACTTGTTCATGGTGTGATCCTTGCAGACATTGTTGTGACCCTTGCGGGCACATAAGCTTATTTTCCTCATGAAACTAGTATTTTATTAGATACTTAAGGCACTTTTCGATGTTCGTTTATCGTTATTTTTTCCGACGTTCTCATACCCTTGCGGGGTAAAACGTTGAGTTACAGAAAAGATATTAATAATCATTGATTACATAGATCCTAACGAAATCACGACCAACACATACTATCCATACTGATACCCCCAATATTGCCTTCCCTGTAGTTATCGTAGGATTTCTTTTTCGTATTTAAAACCCTTACACGATTATTTTGCCTTCAAAAGGTGGTTGTTTCTCGTCATATTAGTACTCTTTATAAACTGAAATTCGTGGTTTTGCAGGTCAGCTGTCCCATGGATACGATACCTGGACTCACCAGTATTATTATTTGTTCAATCTCCTACACTTGGGAATAGCGCTAACACATTTTGAGACGAGTCATGCACCTTTGGAATGCCGCGAGTGCATTACATAATCCAAACGACATTCTTTGATATGCGAAGGTGTCGTATGGATATGTAAACGTCGTTTTTTCTTGGTCTTCCCGATGCAATGGGATTTGGAAGAATCCAGAATAGCCATCAAGGTAACAAAAATATTTATGCTTGGCAAGTCGTTCAAGCATTTGATCGCTGAATGGGAGGGGGGAAGTGGTCTTTTCTGGTGGCCTTATTGAGTTTTCTGTAATCAATGCACAAGCGCCAACCAGTGACAGTCCTAGTAAATATCAATTCATTTTTATTGTTCCTCACAACGGTCATGCCCCCTTTCTTGGGCACAACCTGAACGGGGCTAACCCATCTACTGTCAGAAATGGGGTAGATAATATCAGCTTCTAGCAGTTTAGCACCTCCTTTTTTACTACTTCTTTCATATTAGGATTCAGTTGCCTGTGAGGCTCAAAGGAAGTAGCTTCCATATCCTCGAGGTGGATTCTGTGGGTGATATGGTGTCGCTAATGCCTTTCAGGTCGGCAATGATATACCCAATCACCTTCCTATGTGCTCTGAGGGTTTTGAGAAGGCTTTCTAATTGTGGCTCGGTCAGGGAGGCACTAACGATGACAGGGTAGGTAAAGTTCTCCCCTAAGAAAGCATATTTTAAATTCGTAGGAAGGGGTTTTAATTCTACCTGAGGGGGTGATGTACCCCCATCATCGTTCGCCTGTGAAAAGGATGCATCCTTAACTGCTGGTTCGGATGCTGGGAATTCTTCGTCGGTGGATTCATAAGATGAGCAAGGCGATGATGGCGCATCGTGGTAGTAGTCTGCAGAGTCAATCTCCATGGGGTCAGGTTCTGTAGTGCACCTGTCAATAGCAATGGAGTATTCATATATGTGCACACTATCAGGTGTAAAGACAAGATGACTTCCCTGATCGATATCGGCTTGGAGTGGTTTGGGGTCTACGTGTTTCCCACGATCATGATCTTCGTAGGTCTCAGTCTAAAGGATGTTATCACCATAAAAGCGTAAAGTGTCTCCCTCATACTGTACATAGATTTCGTCAGAGATGGGGACACTGTCCAAGGACTCTGCATCGTGGAAGGTGCTCACAATAAAAACCGAGAGTACTTGAACAATTGGGTTGTAACGACCACTTTTCGATCGTACTTTGTTCGTGCACGTGCTTTTGACCATGCACGTATTAATTTAGACTTTGGTTGTTTGAGACCACTTTAGTGTGATATGTCGTTGTGAACGTCTCTGAGAGTATTAAATTGTGGATTTATTTTGGAACGTCATTTCACGGGTCGTTCCCCCACGATTTGACTTTGTTTGATGTGACGTCGCGATCTTCGCTTTTGCCGCAAGGCGTTTTTATTTTTAATTTCGTTTCTCGACGTCGAAATTGTGATCCGTCTTCTTAGTTGTGTTTCTCTCGTCCGTGCGGTCACCCCAGTATTTATTTTATAATTTTAGAGCTCCGTTTGACTCGCCTTCACTTTTTGTGCAATCTATTATTATCATTTTAATCTTAAGCCTTATTGACATTTCCCAAAGTATTAGTCCAATAATCCCTTCTATAAAAAAACCCTAGCTCCTACACCCCTAGGCCGAACCATTCACACGGCACACCTCACAACTTAATTCATAATAAACTTTAGTCTAAGTAATAAAAAGCCCAAGGCTAACTCGTAGCATCGGTAGCCTAACCTATTCCTCTATAATAAACTCTTAGGAAACCTTTTTGCCTTTCCCTTCACGTGAGTCCAACAACCCCCACACCCATATATGTATAATTAAACTGAGGCCCATTCACGTGATGATTTTTAGCCTGCCATCTCCCTATATTAGAGCCCTAGAACCCGATAGCCTAGGGTTATTTCCCTACACGCGAAGTTTCTCAGCAAGCCGCCGCCTTCATCTACTTCTTGAGACCAACCCCCGACTTCTCTCTCGCTCTCTCTTCCCTTCGATCTCTCCCCAGGCAAACTCCAGCTTTCTACATGGCCGCTCAACCCTTCGCCGCGTGTCTGTGCTCCGCCTCGATGCGGCAACGCATCGTTTTCACATTGAGCACCTCCAGGCACAAATCGCGACGGCCGTAGCACAGTGCCAGCCTCCACCCCAGCACTGCTCAGTTCTCACGGTGCCTTCCAACTTTCCGACGACCCGTAGCTCCCTCCGGCGCCATCGCCTGCCTCCCATAAACCCCGCCTACATCAGTCCGGCGTCGCACAGGCCTCTCTCCGGCCTTAACTCGACGGCCGCCACCGTGCACAGCCCTCCCCGCCGCTATAACCCCCGGTGCACAGCCCTCCCCGCCGCTATAACCCCCGGTGCACAGCCCTCTCCGATGATCCCAACCCCCGGCAGCCTTTCGCCGGCCTGTGCTTTCCTTGGCACTCGCAGCAATGCCCATACGCATGGCTATGCTCTTCTCCGTGCATGGTGACGTACGGCAACCCCGGGTTTGTTGTCGGCCCTCCTTCACGCTGCCACGCTGCCTCTCTAGCCCCTGTCCGCCGCTGACGTTAAGTGGTAACCCCAGTAGCTTCGTAGAGGACTCCTCTTCCTACGGTTGGTAACATTCGATATAACCCGTTAAAAACTATTGCTAATAGTTTTGAACCAATATAGACGATGATCGGATTTAATAAAATAGTGTTTGCATGATAGTAACATCAATAATGAAGTTAACTGGATGATCGGTGGAGTGGATATATTGTTTATACAATTTCTAGTTAACATGTTAGCCTAAGTTGCTTGATAATATTTGTCGTGTATTTTTGTATTAGCAACTTGATGTAAATGACATGTTAAGTTATTTAACGTTCATTAATATAGTTATGAGACCTTCGTAGGACAGAAAACTTGTTAAAATTGTATCTTTAGACGTGTTAGGATTTGGCTATTATTTCTAGCCAATCGACACAAACTTATTTCGTGCACGTGTTTTATCCCAGAGTACCCATCGTTCCGTATCACTGAGCAACCGGAATCCAACCCCTGGCGTCGCTACCCGACGCCAGTGTAGCTTTCGCGTCGTGTTGAGGTAACGTTATGCACTTTTAGGACCCCCAACCCAACCCTGTTAAACAAGATAAAAATCAGTATTCTGGTTGTCTGATAATTCACTAATGAAGATAACTTAATTTGGGACTGTAGGCTGGTGGACTTGTGCACATAGGTTGTTTGTGACTTGTGGACTTTTGGACGGTATTTTTCAGACGTCAGACTTGCAGGCAAGTGAAACTTGCCAACTTTTGCTTAGGGCCATGTTTTTAGGCCACTTCCTTGCTTTTAGCGTAAAAGAGACTAGACATTGATATGATAGCTGTCTAGACACAACTTTAAGATCTAGCTTGACAACGAAGCTAGATCTATCACCCTGCCATGTCATTCATGCATTGATATCTGTCACGTTTAAATTCCTTATCTGTACGCACTTTTAACTGCCATGCATTGCATCTTACATGTCATCCAAGTTGATTGTTGCATTCGTAGCACACGCTACACTACTTGTACTTCCTTGTCCGGCTAGGTGCACCCATATGCCAATCATGAAAAACACTGTCTGGCTTGTGATCCAGAAGCGAGCATTCCCGTTCGGGGGTAAGGCCCTGGCTCGATACACGTGGGAGGGGTAAGAGTTAAGCGGCCATTCAGCTGGGAGTCTGCCCGATCAGCAACTGCAGATGTAAGGCGTAAACTCTGGGTTTGGGGCGGAGTTAAGCGGCCACTCAGTGTGAAAGTAAGCCATTTCAGCTGTAAGGTGTAAACTCTGCACATGACATGAAAACGTGACTAGAGAAATCCTTGTAAATGTTAATAAGTTTTGCCACACTTGCCATGCCATGCTAGTTTACTTATTGTTTCCCTTACCTGCTGCACTCATGCTTTAACTGCCATGTCATTACCTCATGCTAGAACTGCTAAGTTGTTTTACTTCCACTTTCAGTTTCCTTACACAAGTCTCTTGTAGACTTGCTGACATGTGCCCCTTGCTCTTTTGGGTGTCACATGTTAGACCCTGAGCCAGAGACCGTTGCTGAGTACGTGATGTTATGCTGACGCTGAGCCTGAGCCCAAGTCTGTCCAGGAGGAGTTTTACGGACACCGGTGACCATTCTTAGTGACCACGCTGAGTTCTCTTCTGTTTTAGGATTTCTGTTAGTTGTCGGTATGTGGCACCTTTGTTTTGTATGTTGTACGTTTGTCGGCCATGTTTGGGCCTTAGACTCTTTTCTTTTAGCCTGGTGGCTTTTCTGCGATGTTGGAATTTATTATTGTGGATATTCTTAGATTTCTCTTTTGTCTCATTTCCTTATTATTATCTTTGTTTCGTTTCGCGTTGCAAGGACCTGCAGTTTAGAGTTGATTGACGCTTATCGGACTTGCAGCTTTGTGGCTTCAAGTCTGAGCGGACCTTCTCACGTCAGGTTTTGTTGGTGGCCCATGCAGGTCTCCGTCTTGCAATTGCGAATTGTCGGAACAACGATAATAACTATGGAATGTCCATTGAATAAATTGCAACATCCGAGTCATAAGCCTTGAGCCTAGTCGTTTTCCTATGTCACTAGGTGGTAAGGAGACTTAGTTAGACATCTGAGCTTACTAGTTAGAGGCCCCTGATTGTTAGTTAGACTCCCTGCTAGGAATTGATTTAATCGTCGTAGGAGTTACCTCAGTGATTCTTGCCTAACCCTGACCATATTAGACTTCTAGGATTCCTTTTGTCGTTCGCTTGGGTTCATCGATTTCAGACCAAGCTGAACGCATTTCATTACCGTCTAGCTCCTTAGAAAGTCGTAGCGCTAAGTTTCGTAATCTTTAGTTGGTCGACTGTAGGAGTTTCCCCGTAGGTTTTCTGGGCCATATCCTATGCGTATGTATGTTTTGATCATCCGACCATTTTCCTTGCCTCGATTCACGTGATCACCACATTATGATAATCGTTGACCTTCAAATGTCCTCTTCCGCAAAGCCTGATTTTCCAAAGTTATATTTTTTCGATTTCCCTTATTAAAAGTTTTCGCTAAGTTTAAATTTTGTTTTAAACTCTCTATGTATATATATTCGAAATTCCTCACTTTTTGGGTGAGTCAAAAAAAAAAAATTTCCTTGTAGATTTTGAAGTCTATTGGTTGTAATTATAATTACTATCTCGTAACCATTTTCTAATCTATATTTTTCGCATTTCGGTTTAAAGACTTTATTACTATTTTGAAAATTAGATATACCATTTTTTTTCTAAACTATGAGATTCATTTTAATCGCTTAGCATCCATGCTTTAAAATCTTCTCCAAGCTAAATAGAATTTCAATTATTATTATATATATATATATATCAGTTTTTGGATTCGCGGTACTCGTACTTAAAGATCTTCGTATAAATCAGTTCGTTTGGCAAGTCCGGGTTTCACCAAAAAGTATTTTCAATATTAATTATTTAAAACTTTCTCTCCAGTTTTAAGACTTGGAAAACATTCCCTACACTATAGTTAATTTAATTTCATTCTTTGAATTTCAAAACTTTTGACAACACTATATTAAATTACTTTCGTATAATATTTTCTAAGCTACGTCCTTAATGTTCGTATGAATGATTTGCTTCCTTTTCATAATTTTCGATAAGTCAATAAACCATTTTCTCTTATTATGACTATTCGACTCAAACTCATTTTGAACAACTCGTTTTATCGATCTCCAAATATTTTATACAGACGAGGACTCCAACTTTTGAAGTACAACAGTTTTCAAAATTTCACGTATTTGCACTACTTTTCTGTATCCTATAATAGTATCACTACATCTCCCTTCCTCTACCTAAACATCACGATTGAGTCAATGTTTCATCTAACCAAGCTGTCTCCTTTTAGTCGTCCTATCTGAATTCGTGCTTATCGATCCTTCCCTCGTCACGCTTTCGACCTCCCTCTATTGTTTAGGCTTTAGTGCTCGTCAATAACTGTGTCAATTCTAAATTGATAGTAGACCCTTGGACCTTGTGAGGTGTCGTGGTGCATGTACCTGAGTTGAGTGTGTGGGCTTGAATGAGTGTACTCCCATGTAGTATAATAATGTTTGTCTATTGTGTGATATGTGCATATTCTGAGTTATTCGTGACGATATGAAGTTGTATGTGTGTTAGTATTTATAGACATGTGTGAGGGTAGCTATACCACTCTAGGAACGTCTGAGTATATATGAATCATCGTTGAAATATCTAATGGGGTGTATGTAGTTGGAGATACTTATAATGGTTGAAATAATATGTTGGTAAAGCTATGTGTATGCTAGTTGTGATAATAATAGGTGTACGTATAGTTAAGTGAGTAGGCCTATTATATGACATGTATGTTAGTACGTGTGAGTATGTACTCATACGTAGATACGTATCGTGCTAAGACGTAAGTAGTTATGTATTTGCTACATGAGTATATAGGTAAAATACATATGGTAGTATGCTTATAATTGGATTGATATTGTTTGCTTTAACGGGATGTTGCATGCGTGTATACCATGAGGTATACACAACTATTGCATATCTCATCCATGTATGAAGTAGATGTGTTGGTATACTAATTATAAGTAGTAGGCTATGGTGTAAATATATGTTCTACATATGTGTGACGATACGATGAATGCATGTATTAGGGAGAGTATTATAATTATAAGTATGCTGATGTCTGTGATATTATTATGGTATATAAAGTGATTGAACTATGTGAGTGTTACCTGACTAAATATTAGGTGTGATTGACATATGGTATGTATATGGTTGTATTGGTAGACGTATATATATTGGAGTGGAATTGGTATATGTATAAATACCGTGTTACGTATATAGAGCAATCTGATATGTGTTTCGAGTATCACTCAAGCCTGAGTGGGTATACTCTAAGTATATTGTTATGTATGACGGTGGTTGCGTATAGCAATGTTTGATGTATGAATAGTGATAGGAGTGTTTGTGCCTGGTCGTGCTACGCACATGATTGTGGGTCGCTATACCAGTATATAATTATGGGTGTTGGTCTTGTGGTATAGTTATTTACTAAGGACTTGCCTGTGTGAACGTATGTGTGCTAGTTAAACTAGGTGTGTAGATGTGCTGGATATATAATGGTATGATTGATGTATGTGAATGAAATGTTAGCGTGTATGGGTGTGCACCATGCATGGGTAAATATGTGCCTAGATATAAGTGTTGGTGACTACGGTATATGTGTGGCGCGTCGTGAATATAGTTATAGGACCGTATGTGATGTGAATATATGGTGAAATAATTGCATACATTTGAATGACTACATATTGTGAAAATATAGTAGTGGTGAATGTATATTAGATATAGTAAAACTTGATGGTATGGTGTGACTACATGTGTTGATGTGTTTAGTAGTGGACGTATACTAGGAAATATTAGGGAGTAGTATACTCATGCTTGTTTTGTGCATAGGTAGTTATGTATACGTAGAACAATGATTGTATTTGCTAGTGTGAGACTACACTTATATGAGTATCTGAACTATTGTTTCGTGTTAGGTAAGTAGTAGTTATATAAGGGATGTATATATATACATGATTGAAATACGTGTATACATTTGACTGACTATGATAGGTATAAGTGTATGATGTGCATGAACATATATATACATGTTAGTAGTGTTAATGTTTGACTACCTAGTGCATATATGAGCGCTTGTAATAACTATACCTGGGTTAAATTATAATGTGATATGACTGGGGTAGTTACTAGAGCGACTAGATATGTTATAAAGTCCGAGGACGGACTTTATTCTAAGGTGGGGAGGATGTAACGACCACTTTTCGATCGTACTTTGTTCGTGCACGTGCTTTTGACCATGCACGTATTAATTTAGACTTTGGTTGTTTGAGACCACTTTAGTGTGATATGCCGTTATGAACGTCTCTGAGAGTATTAAATTGTGGATTTATTTTGGAACATCATTTCACGGGTCGTTCCCCCACGATTTGACTTTGTTTGATGTGACGTCGCGATCTTCGCTTTTGTCGCAAGGCGTTTTTATTTTTAATTTCATTTCTCGACGTCGAAATTGTGATCCGTCTTCTTAGTTGCGTTTCTCTCATCCATGCGGTCACCCAAGTATTTATTTTATAATTTTAGAGCTCAGTTTGACTCGCCTTCACTTTTTGTGCAATCTATTATTATTATTTTAATCTTAAGCCTTATTGACATTTCCCTAAGTATTAGTCCAATAATCCCTTCTATAAAAAACCCTAGCTCCTACACCCCTAGGCCGAACCATTCACACGACACACCTCACAACTTAATTCATAATAAACTTTAGTCTAAGTAATAAAAAGCCCAAGGCTAACTCGTAGCATCAGTAGCCTAACCTATTCCTCTATAATAAACTCTTAGGAACCTTTTTGCCTTTCCCTTCACGTGAGTCCAACAACCCCCACACCCATATATGTATAATTAAACTGAGGCACATTCACATGATGATTTTTAGCCTGCCATCTCCCTATATTAGAGCCCTAGAACCCGATAGCCTAGGGTTATTTCCCTACACGCGAGGTTTCTCAGCAAGCCGCCGCCTTCATCTACTTCTTGAGACCAACCCCGACTTCTCTCTCGCTCTCTCTTCCTTTCGATCTCTCCCCAGGCCAACTCCGGCTTTCTCCATGGCCGCTCAGCCCTCCGCCGCGGGTCTGTGCTCCGCCTCGATGCGGCAACGCGTCGTTCTCGCATTGAGCACCTCCAGGCACAAATCGCGACGGCCGCAGCACATCGCCAGCCTCCACCCCAGCGCTGCTCAGTTCTCACGGCGCCCTCCAACTTTCTGACGACCCGTAGCTCCCTCCGGCGCCGTCGCCTGCCACCCACAAACCCCGCCTACATCAGTCCGACGTCGCACAGGCCTCTCTCCGGCCTTAACTCGACGGCTGCCGCCGTGCACAGCCCTCCCCGCCGCTATAACCCCCGGTGCACATCCCTCTCCGATGATCCCAACCCCCGGCAGCCTTTTGCCGGCCTGTGCTTTCCTTGGCACTCACAGCAATGCCCAGACGCATGGCTGTGCTCTTCTCCATGCGTGGTGACGTACGGTAACCCCGGGTTTGTTGTCGGCCCTCTTTTAACGCTGCCACGATGCCTCTCTAGCCCCTGTCCGTCGCTGACGTTACATGGTAACCCCCGGTAGCTTCGTAGAGGATCTCCTCTTCCTACGGTTGGTAACATTCGCTATAACCCGTTAATAACTATTGCTAATAGTTTTGAACCAATATAGACGATGATCGGATTTAATAAAATAGTGTTTGCATGATAGTAACATCAATAATGAAGTTAACCTGATGATCGGTGGAGTGGATATATTGTTTATACAATTTCTAGTTAACATGTTAGCCTAAGTTGCTTGATAATATTTGTCGTGTATTTTTGTATTAGCAACTTGATGTAAATGACATGTTAAGTTATTTAACGTTCATTAATATAGTTATGAGACCTTCGTAGGACAGAAAACTTGTTAAAATTGTATCTTTAGACATGTTAGGATTTGGCTATTATTTCTAGCCAATCGACACAAACTTATTTCGTGCACGGGTTTTATCTCAGAGTACCCGTCGTTCCGTACCGCTGAGCAACCGGAATCCAACCCCTGGCGTCGCTACCCGACGCCAGTGTAGCTTTCGTGTCGTGTTGAGATAACGTTATGCACTTTTAGGACCCCCAACCCAACCCTGTTAAACAAGATAAAAATCGGTATTCTGGTTGTCTGATAATTCACTAATGAAGATAACTTAATTTGGGACTGTAGGCTGGTGGACTTGTGCACATAGGTTGTTTGTGACTTGTGGACTTTTGGACGGTATTTTTCAGACGTCAGACTTGCAGGCAAGTGAAACTTGCCAACTTTTGCTTAGGGCCATGTTTTTTGGCCACTTCCTCACTTTTAGCATAAAAGAGACTAGACAGTGAAATGATAGCTGTCTAGACACAACTTTAAGATCTAGCTTGACAACGAAGCTAGATCTGTCACCCTGCCATGTCATTCATGCATTGATATCTGTCACGTTTAAATTCCTTATCTGTACGCACTTTTAACCGCCATGCATTGCATCTTACATGTCATCCAAGTTGATTGTTGCATTCGTAGCACACGCTACACTACTTGTACTTCCTTGTCCGGCTAGGTGCACCCCTATGCTAATCATGAAAAACACTGCCTGGCTCGTGATCCAGAAGCGAGCATTCCCGTTCGGGGGTAAGGCCCTGGCTCGATACACGTGGGATGGATAAGAGTTAAGAAGCCATTCAGCTGGGAGTCTGCCCGATCAGCAACTGCAGATGTAAGGCGTAAACTCTGGGTTTGGGGCGGAGTTAAGTGGCCACTCAGTGTGAAAGTAAGCCAGTTCAGCTGTAAAGCGTAAACTCTGCACATGACATGAAAACGTGACTATAGAAATCCTTGTAAATGTTAATAAGTTTTGCCACACTTGCCATGCCATGCTAGTTTACTTGTTATTTCCCTTACCTGCTGCACTCATGCTTTAACTGCCATGTCATTACCTCATGCTAGAACTGCTAGGTTGTTTTACTTCCACTTTCAGTTTCCTTGCACAAGTCTCTTGTAGACTTGCTGACATGTGCGCCTTGCTCTTTTGGGTGTCACATGTTAGACCCTGAGCCAGAGACCGTTGCTGAGTACGTGATGTTATGCTGACGCTGAGCCTGAGCCCAAGTCTGTCCAGGAGGAGTTTTACGGACACCGGTGACCATTCTTAGTGACCACGCTGAGTTCTCTTCTGTTTTAGGATTTCTGTTAGTTGTCGGTGTGTGGCACCTTTGTTTTGTACGTTGTACGTTTGTCGGCCATGTTTGGGCCTTAGACTCTTTTCTTTTAGCCTGGTGGCTTTTCTAGGATGTTGGAATTTATTATTGTGGGTATTCTGAGATTTCTCTTTTGTCTCATTTCCTTATTATTATCTTTGTTTCGTTTCGCGTTGATAGGACCTGCAGTTTAGAGTTGATTGACGCTTATCGGACTTGCAGCTTTGTGGCTTCAAGTTTGAGCAGACCTTCTCATGTCTCGCCTCCACATTTTTGGGAAGCGGGGCGTGACATGGGTCCTCCGCAGGGAATTCCATCGGGCCATTGGTCCATACGTCATTTATTACGCTCTCCAGTATACTTAAGAGCTTGGGCTCGTCCAGCGATTCAAATTGACGAGTTACTCCCCCATGTGCATCAACTGGTAGAGTCTCAATAGCGCTGAGATGCATCACGTCTCCTTCAAAGCTAATATGGATATCATCCTCAATGGTACCTGCATCAGAGACATTGTTCAGTATATGATTCATAACCATCTGTTGGTTCTCATTACCTACCGCGTAGGTTCCTGCTTTGATGAATCGGACTGCATCTAGTAGCTCTCTCGTTGCACATTCGATCATGGCTTCATTCATGTGTGAGTCTTGAAGGCCATATGCTTGGTATGAAGAGAAACTAAACCCATCCGAGTCACTATCAGAATCACTGCTCCACTGCACTTGCATCTCAATTATACCTGATTTCTTATGAAGAATATTGGCTGGAGAGAAGCGTTAGTAACAAAAGTGTAAAAAGAATAAAAAGTATGAAAAGATAAGAGATGATAAGATTTGCTAACAAATTCCTCAACAGAAAAATAATCCAAGTAACACTGTTACCTTCCCCGGCAACAGTGCCAAAAACATGATCGTCTCGGAACTAACACCTAGAACTCACCTAGCAATGGCACGAACGCCAAGTGCTAAATGTATCCCAAATGCGAATCCTCGGTACTTTACGCAAGAGTACGGTGTCAAGTAATAGTATAAAAGATATCGATCCCACAGGGAAGGTATGAATGTTATTGTCTTGAGTTATTTTTAAATCTCAGAATATAGGTAGCAGTCGGTTTCGAAAGACTGGTTGTTTAGGATTATGAACAATTAATAAAGACTAGGGCTTTAGGACTCACCACTAGGATCGTCGGATGTCGATGCTTGGGTAAGACTCTTACGTTGCATTGGTTTTATAGGGATTGTCGTATCTAAGATGTGGAACTCATGGTTCTAAGCACCATAAATCTAACATATCGCATTAACCCATTGGTGCACACGACACGTGCATTAAGAATCGACAATATTCACACCACTCTCGTGGACGGAATGATCTCAGCCCACGCCACTCTCATGGGTTAGAGCTTCGATGTATTTTGGTGGCTCTCATTGATGCAATGGCGGTAGCTGTCAATTAGTAATATAGTTCATCGG
The DNA here is from genome assembly GCA_030789695.1 of Scilla litardierei. Lineage (NCBI taxonomy): Eukaryota > Viridiplantae > Streptophyta > Magnoliopsida > Asparagales > Asparagaceae > Scilla > Scilla litardierei. Next base: position 490,836,987 of record CM061142.1, on the reverse strand, counting down.
TGGATCCCATCAAGAACCGAGCCACGCATGGTCACGAGTCCCAATTGAATCCATTAACTCCCTAATTTTGCCTATAAAATACTCCGTAAGCAAATCGATTCCACCGACTGTGGCACGATCTCAGTACGAGTTCTCCAACAAACTTTACAAGATCAACTAAAATACTTCCCTTTTATTCCAACACAACCTAAAAATCCTACCTTTGCATCTCAACCATAAAATCCATGGGCTAATCCATTAGCCCTAGATGAAACTACTCAGCATCATAAAAATAACAACAAAATATTCAATAGCTGTAATAGAATTCATCACGGCAATGGAAAACATCAAAAAGCAATAGAAAGTGTAGAGAATAGTTACTAACGCGTCGAGAAGCAATAGCAATCCAAAGAGAATTAAGAAGAAAAGATTCCTTGCGCGAAACAATAATAAAAACCAAGCTTTGCTTCATACAAAATAGTGGCGTCACAAATTCTCAAAACCCTAATTAAAACTAAACTAAGAGTTTCTCTAAAGTTCCTCCTCGAAAATAAAGCTAAAAACGTCCTTAAATATATAGAGGGAAGATCCCAAAAAATCTCAGAAAATCTGGGCACTTGGGCCCAACAAGTAGGCGAGTCGCATCAGCTACTCGACCGAGTAGAGGAGACTGCTCTGTCGAGTCAGCTACAGGCTCCCCTTACTACTGCTTCTGTGTCTGGCGGATACGGGCTACTCGGTCGAGTAGTCCCCCTACTCGGTCGAGCTACAATAGATCCAAAATTCCTCCAAAACATCGCTCTGTTTCTTTTCGACTCGGGTCGAGCAGGTGAGCAGCTCGGTCGAGCTGGGATGCCTTGGAGAGAAGCTCAGAATCTTCATCTGTTCGGTGCGACTCGGGTCGAGTCAGATGTCTGCTCGATCGAGTAGGTCTGAGCCGTTTCATGTGCGATTTCAGCGTGTCAGCTCGGCCAAGTAGCTGATGTTACTCGGTCGAGTCACCTGGGAAACTGACCTCAACTTTGCCATCTCTCATTCTTTTCTCCTTCTCTCCTTCGTTCTTCTTCCATTCCTCGGCAAACTCTCATGGAGCCTTGCCAATGATGTCTCGGACGTGCTGGATGTGTCCATGTCCCAAAATAGCTTCAATTCGCTCCAAAACTCCTGAAAATCCAAAAAGCTGTACAAAACTCGAATATGGTGTTAGAAGCGCAATAATGTATGAAAATATGGATTTTGGAGGCGAATATGACATGAAATGATGCGGAAAAAACATGCAAAATATGGACACATCAACCACTAGGCTAGACAAGGCCACTGGGGAGCTACAAGAGAGTGTCTGCGAGGAAGAGGCCCGGAGGGTCGCCACCGAGAAGGTCTTAGCCTCGGAGAAAGAGGAGATCGTGACGAAGATCGCTCAGCTGGAGCAACGGAACATTGAGCTGGCGAAGGTCGATCTAGACAAGGTCAGGGTCCAGGCCGTTCTTTAGTACCAGAACAACGAGCTCGTCTCCGCCTTGATGGCCATGAGGGCCGAGGGCTTCGACAACGGTCTGGAGGCCAGCTTCGAGAGGGCCAAGGTGAGGTTGGGGAAGCTCTACCCCAACATGGAGATTGACTTCACCCGGCTGTCAGTGGCGTCCGATGATGAAGCGGAGGCTTCTACTACCTCTGATGCCGAGGTGGCGGAGATTCCGACCGGTGGCGACCAGGCAGACTCCCAGGTCCCAAAGAGCAGTAGTCAAGGGAGTGGTGGCCGAGCCGAGGCACTATAGGCTGGGGCGAGAATGTATGGCCGGCCCTGGGGCCGAGCCTGGAGTCTTTTTTTGTTTTGATCCTGAGATGTAAAAAGTTAGACAAAATAAAATTGAAATTTTTTGCTCGCTATTGCTATTATTCGTTTTGTTCATTCTGTGACCTCTGTTGGTGGGTGAGCTGCCCCGTAAGTCTTTGATAGGGTGGGTATTGGACCGTCGTCGACCCGCAACCTCTGTAATCGGATAGGTATTAGGCCATCGCCGACCCCACATGTCTGCTCTGAATCTGGTGGGGAGCTGCCGAGAGGGGGTGATAGGGAGGAGCTGACCCTGTGGCCTCTGTTGGTGGGCGAGCTGTCCCGGAGGTCTTTGATAGGGCAGGTATAATCAAGCGGGTATTGGGTGGTCACCGACTCCGCAACCTCTATAATCAGGCGGGTATTAGGCCGTCACCGACTCCGCAACCTCTATAATCAGGCGGGTATTGGGCCGTCGCCAACCCTTCATGTCTGCTCCGGATCTGGTGGCGAGCTACCGAGAGGGGGCGATAGGGAAGAGCCGACCCCGCGGCCTCTATTGGTAGGCGAGCTGCCCCGGAGGTCTTTGAAAGGGCGGGTATTGAGCCATCGCTGACCCTGCAACCTCTGTAATCGGGCTGGTATTGGGCCGTCACCGACCCCTTATGTCCGCTCCGAATCTAATGGCAAGCTGCCGAGGGGGTGATAGGGAGGAGCTGACCCTGCGTCCTTTGTGGGCAAGCAGCCCCGGAGGTCTTTGAGAGGGCGGGTATTAGACCATCGTCGATCCCGAAACCTCTGTAATCGGGCGGGTATTGGGCCGTCGCCGACCCAGAATGTCCGCTCCGAATCTGGTAGCGAGCTGCCGAGAGGGGGGCGATAGGGAGGAGCCGACCATTCGACATCTGTTGGTGGGCGAGCTAACATGGAGGACGGTCGATCCTGCAACCTCTGTAATCGGTCGGGTATTGGACCGTCGCCGACCCTGCATGTCCGCTTCGGATCTGGTGGTGAGCTACCGAGAGGGGGGCGAAAGGGAGGAGCCGACCCCGCGGCCTTTGTTGGTGGGCGAGCTACCCCGAAGGTCTTTGAGAGGGCATCTATTGGGCCGTCGCCGACCCCGCAACCTCTTTACTCGGGCGGGTATTGGGCCATCACTGACCCCGTATGTCTGCTCTAGATCTGGTGGCGAGCTGCCGAGAGGGGGGCGATAGGGAGGAGCCGACCCCGCGGCATCTGTTGATGGGCGAGCTACGCAGGAGGTCTTTGAGAGGGCGGGTATTGGACCGTCACAGACCCTGCAACCTCTGTAATCGGGCAGGTATTACGCCGTCGCTGACCCTGTATATTCGCTCCGGATCTGGTGGCGAGCTGTCGAGACGGGGTAGCGATAGGGAGGAGCCGACCTTGCGGCCTCGGTTGATGGGCAAATTGCCCCAGAGGTCTTTGAGACTGTTGGCTGTATTGCAAATGTTCGGGCTTCAGCCGACGTTGGCCGAGGCGCTCTTGGCTTTTAGGGGACGGCTGAAATGCACATTCAGACAACTCACTAAGTGTACAAACACAGCGATTTATTAAAGATTTTGACTGAATGTACAAGTGCATTTATTGAAAATATTTGAGCAAATGCTTGGCATTCCAAGGATGGGCCAGTTTCTCGCCCTCCATGGTCGCCAAAATGTACGTCGCCGGTCTTACAACGTCTGTTATGGTGTAAGGGCCTTCCCACTTTGTGAATAGCTTGCCTCTGTGGCCGATCTCAGGTCTGAAAGTGGCATCCCTGAGGACGAGATCTCCGACTCTGAAGCTTTGCTTCCTGACAAGGAAATTGTAGTACCTCGTCATCCTTTGGTTGTGCTTTATCAAACTTGTTAGCGCATTGTCCCTTACCTTGTCGACAAGCTCAATATTGACGTTGAGGCCCTCTTCATTGTCTTCTTCATTGAAGTATTGGAGCCGGAGAGATTCCATACCAACCTCGACCGGGATGACGGCCTCTGCCCCATAAGCTAGCATGAAGGGACTCTCACCGGTCGATGCTTTGTATGTTGTGCGGTAGGACCAAAGGATGCCGGGTAGTTCGTCAGGCTAAGACCCAGGGGCGTTGCCGACCTTCTTCTTCAATGGCTCCAGGATGCACTTGTTCGTTGCTTCGGCAAGCCCATTGCACTGTGGATGCGCCACGGAGGCGAAATGAAGGTTGATGCCCCAATTAGAGCTAAAGCTCCTGAAGTCCGTGGAGTCGAATTGCTTCCTGTTGTCCGTCACTATAGAGCGAAGTACCCCGAAGCGGCATATAATTGACTTCTAAACGAAGTTCTTCACGTCCACCCAGCTGATGCGTGCCAGCAGCTCTGCCTCAATCCATTTTGTGAAATAGTCGACTACGACGATGAGAAACTTCCTCCCTCCTGCTGCCATGGGAAATGGGCCGAGGATGTTGAGCCCCCGCTTAGCAAATGAGACCGGGCTAAGGATCGGGATCAGATCGACTGGAGGGGCCGTCGTATGTTTGAAGAATCTTTGGCACTCCCCGCATCACTTGACGTAGTTAGTTGCGTCCCTCACCATGGTCGGCCAATAATAGTCATGCCGGATCGCCCAGTGCGCCAGGGTGCAGCCTCCATAATGATTCCCGTAGAACCCTTCATGGATCTCACGGACGACCTCCTTCGCCCTCTTTGGCCCAAGGCACTTCAGATAAGGCAAGACGTCGTATTTTGTGCGGCGCTTTCGGTAGAGCGCGCCACCAAAGATCACGTACGTCAAAGCCCGCCTCTCGATCTTTTGCACCTCCAACATGTCTTCTGGCAGGGCTCCGCTCTCAGGTAGGTGATGATCGGGCTCATTCATGACTGCTCCCGGTTGACGCATAGCAGCTCGCCCTTCCCAAGGCTTAGTGTCAGTAGGTTCTCAATATAGATGGCTTTTCCAATCTCGACCGGAGAAGAGTATACCAGTTTCGAGAGGGTGTCGGCGTGGAGGTTGATCGACCTTGGAAGATGATGGACCATGGCCTTCTTGAATTTGAGTAGCTCGACACGAGCACACTTTAGATACATCTTCATCAGATCTCCCCTTGCTTTGAAGCTGCCTTCAATTTACTGGACGATGAGCCTTGAGTCACTGACTAACAGCACATTCGTAGCCCCTAGCGCCCTGCAGAGCTTCAGCCCAATGATAGCGGCCTTGTACTCTGCCACATTGTGGGTCGTCGAGAAGTTGAAGCGGAGTGCATACTCCAACAGGCTTCCCTCCGAGGTCTCAATCACGATGCCAGCTCCGCTTCCCGACCATGTGGCCGACCCATCGACTTGGACGATCCACAGCTCGCCTCCAGACTGCACGGAAGTAGATGGAGGATTCTCTTCGGCGATCTGATGCTGTTGTGTGTTCGGTTAGACGTCAGACGCTACACTGCCAATCTCTTCGATGGTTCACTCCTCTACAAAGTTTGCCAATGCCTGACCCTTGATCGTCGCCCTGGGCTTGTAGATGATGTCAACTTGCTGAGCTCAACACTCCAGTTCAGCATCCTGCCCGACCTCTCGAGCCTCCTTAAGTTCTTCTCAAGCGGGAAGTTTGTGTAGACAACGATGGAATGAGTTTGGAAGTAGGGCCGGAGCTTCCTCGCTGTTAGTATTAGGCAATAGGCGACCTTCTCAATCGGGCTGTAGCGGGTTTCCGCCTCCCGGAGCACCTGGCTTGCATAGTAGATCGGCCTCTGAGTCCCACCTTCCTCTTTGATTATGACCGATCTAACACCTTCTTCGGTGGCGACGAGATAGAGGCCGAGCTGCTCTCCTTCCTCCGGCTTAGCGAGCAGTGGCGGGCTCTACAGATAGGCTTTAAGCTCATCGAAGGCTTGGGCACAGCTGTCATCCCATTCCACTTCCTTCCTCACGCCCTTCCTCACGTCGAGGGCCTTTCGCAAGATTTTGAAGAATGGGAGTGACCTCTTGGCGGACTTTGACAAGAACCTCCCCAGTGCGGTGATCCGGCCATTCAGTTTCTGCAAATCTCTGATCGTCTTTGGCTCACTCATGTTGATGAGGACGGATATCTTGTCGGGGTTAGCCTCGATTCCTCGCTTCGTGATCATGAAGGCGAGGAACTTCCCAGACTGAACGCTGAAGATGCACTTCACTGGGTTAAGCCGCAGATTGTAGTACCGCACTTTCTAGAAGGTCTCCTCAAGATTGGCAAGGTGATCCTCGGCCTTCTTGGACTTCACCAGCATATCATCAATATAGACCTCCAGATTCCTGCCGACCTGGGGGTGATCTATCTTGTTTACCATCTGCCGATAGGTCGCCCCGGCATTCTTCAGGCCGAAAGGCATCTTGGTGTAGTAGAACGTCCCTCGATCAGTGATGAACGACGTCTTCTCCTCGTCGTGGGGTGCCATTTGGATTTCATTGTAGCCGGAGAAGGCGTCCATGAAGGTCAGCAGCTCGTATCCGGAGGCGTTGTCTACCAAATGGTCGATCCTCGGCAGTGGGAAGCTATCTTTTGGGCAGGCTTTGTTGAGGTCAGTGAAGTCCACGCACATCCGACATTTGCCGATGGGCTTCTTCACCATGACCACATTGGCGAGCCACTCAGGGTAGCTCACATCTCTAATGAATTTGGCCTCCGAGAATCGCTCCACTTCCTCGCCCGCTGCATGTTTCTTCTCGCCTCCTGCCCCCCCCCCCCCCCCCCCCCCCTTCTGTCGGATTGGGCGAGCTTCGGAGTCGACATGTAGCTCATGTGCGATCACCTCTTGGTCAACTCCGGTCATGGCTGAGGGAGACCATGCAAAGATGTCTACATTCGCCCTGAGGAGGTCAATTAGACTTGCCCTCAGCTCCGCAGCGAGCTTCCTGTCGATCGACACTGTTTTCTCGCTTCCTTTGCCACCGGCACCTCCTCTACGTCCTCCACTCGAGCAGGTCGTTGATGAGCGAAGTCCCACTGATCGTCGAGGTGGTCGATCGACAAGGCTTGTTCGAACCTCTTGTGTTTAGTGGAGCTATCGTAGCAGCTTCAGGAGAGCTTTTGGGATCCCCGCACCAGTCCAACTCCATGAGGAGTCAGGAACTTCACCATCTGATGCAGGAGAGAGGGGAGAGCTTCGACAGTGGTCATGTAAGTTTGCCCTATGATGCCGTTGTACGCCGAGGTGACGTCACGACAACGAACTGCATCATTCGAGTGACGACCTTCGGCCTCTCCCCCAACATGATCGGCAGCGTGATCACTCCAACAATGGGCACCAAATGTCCAGTGAAGCCGACAATCAGGCCTAAGCACGACTTCAACTCCGCTTGGTCCAGCCCCATCTTTAGAATCATGGACAAGAACAGGATTTCACACGAGCTGCATGTGTCTACCAGGAACCTGCACACAATTGTCGGCCCGACGAGAGCTTCAATGACGATGGCGTCCTCATGCGGTAGCTTGACCCCCTCCAGGTCATCATCAGAGAAGGAGATAGGGGGACGAGCCACTCTTCTCTGCTTTGCCCCCTGCCGGCGGCTGCCGTCATGACTTGTCGAGCGTACGCCTTCCTCGCCGATGCTGATGTGCCACCCTAAGCTGGCCCACCACAGATTACATCCACATGCACAACCGGCTCGGGCCTGTGGTGGGCCACTTGTTCGGCATCGTGGGTCCGTTGATCAGGCCCTGCGGTTGCCCTTATCCCGCGATCGGGTCTCTCTGGATCGACAAATCTCTGGAGATGGCCGCCCTGGATCAACGCTCAATATCTTTCTTCAAGGCGAAGCAATCGTCGGTGTCATGGCCGTTGTCGTGGTGGTACCGACAATATTTCTGCACATTCTACCCACTGACTCTTTTCCTCATCTCTGGGGGCGGGTCTCTGAGAAGCCCGCCAGTCAGGGCCGCCGCCATCACTTCGGTTAGGGGGCATTGAGTCTGGTGTAAGGTACCACCTCATGCGCTCTTTCTGGCCTGCCTCTCAGAGCGGGGTTTCTGGGCATGAAGAACCCCCTCAGAGGTCTGGGGCGATCTTGCGCTCGGGGACCCCCTGGTCACGCCCTCGGGGGCGATCTTGGTCACACCCCCTGTTGCAGTCCTGGTCGCGCCCTTGGGAGCGTTCATCTCACCTCGGTCGCTCACCGGTCCTTGCTTCAACATGGAGAGCTACGACGGTTGGGGCCTTCTTCACCATCCCCAGGGCCTCCTCGCTCAACATGAACTTCTCTGCCCGAGCCAAGAGGGCAGGGAGATCGGCGGGCAGATCTCAGAGTAGCGACTTGTGAAGACTTTTGTTTGTCAGTCCCTTCTTGAAGGCCGCCATGAGGAGCTCGTCTCTACAACTCGTCACGCTGAGTCGCTCTTCGTTAAAGCACGGCAAGAAGTTGCGGATGGTCTCCCCCTCCTTCTGGATCACCGCGAACAGATAGTCCGACGCTTTCTTCTTTCTCCGTCCCGCCAGGAATTAGTGGCAAAACGTCCGTGGGAGGTTGCCAAACTAATCAACGGAGCCATTGCGAAAGCCGTTATACCACTCCACCATCGCCTTCTTTAAGGTCGTCCAAAAAGCTCGGCAAAGGAGGGCGTCACCTACCCTATGGATCTCCATAACTCCCCGGTATAGCTGCACATGCTCTAAAGGATCGCCCGAACCATCATACAGTTCAATCTGAGGTAGCTTGAACCTATGGGGTACCGGGGTTGAGATCACCCTTGGGTCAGCAGATTGGCTTCTTTGGGGCCGGGGGAGGCATTGGCGACCTTCGAGGAATGTTCATGTCGCTCCGATGCTCCCGCCGCTGGTTGGAACCGCCGAATGAGCCACCTCGGTGCTCAGAGGTGTTCCTCCCGCTCTCACGAGGGGTAGGACTGCGGTCACGGCTCCTCCACTGCCCGTCTCCATGCCTAGTAGAGTGGCGATTTTGTCGGGGGGGGCTTCTGCTACGAAATTTGTGCCCTCCTCGTCTTGGGTTAGGCGATCTCCCGTGACGATAGCTTTCCACAGGATGGTCCAGCATGACATTCCTCCGCACCATCGAGGCCGATGCCAGGGGAACTCCTCGGCTCCCCTCTTGAAGCCTCTCCCTTTCAGTATCGAGGAGGCGAAGCCGTCGAATGGACGCGTCCTCCCCTAGTCACCTCTGATGAGCGGCCTCCTTCTCCCTATTGATCTCCCTTTGCAGAGCGGCTACCTCCGCTTCTTTGAACCGCCTCTACTGTGCTGCTGCTTCCTCATCAAATTGGGGGAGGAGATCTCTTCTCATATTGCGGAGCTCGGAAGGGCCTTCCGCCCAAGGAGATCGCACCTGCCTGGCGACGGTCCAATCCTCCATCATCTTTGTAAAGCTCTAAAAGCTCTTGTAGATGCCAAGGGTCGCGTCCTAAATGGCCGTGGCTGACCCCTCAGGGAGTTGATTCATTGGGGGAGTCCTTCTGGGAAAACGAGGCTCTTCGACCATGGGCAGCCTCAGAGTGTCATTGATGATGGTCTCAAGCAGACCCGACCTCCTCAGAGGCGGAGGGGGTGCAACGTCGGGTGACTTGCCGTTGCGAGAATTGCGGTGAGGACGTGTGAATCTGACATGGGTGTAACTCTTGTTCCCACAGACGGCACCAATTGTTGCTGGTTTGATCTGCCAACAATGAGATTTATTTGTTACTAGGAATCACAGGTACAATGATTACAAGTTTTTGGCTAACGACGAGGTTTGCACGGCTCAGAACTCGCTTCGAATGTGAAGGGTTCAAGGTCGCCTGGAGGTCGCTGAGGGTCGTCGTCTCCCGGTAGCTGAGGCGAGCTTCCTGCGAGAATAGCAACTCGTTAGAAAGGCGGGGCTGGCTATCAGTCTATAGCCTCTCCGATGCTTAAGTCAGCAAGTGACTTGAAATGTATGCGTCGGGCACCCTTGGCGATCTTAAGACAGATCGACGAAGCGTGACAAGCTTATCAGGAAGGCGCAGATATATGGAAGATATCCGACCTTTAATATGGGAATGAGTTAGAGGTTTTAACTGACCAACCCCCTCTATGGAGGTAGGAGGGGGATATTTATAGGGCTGAGAGGCGGTTGCTCGCCATCCTGTCAGCAGTCGAATCAACCCAGCTGGCACTCGAGTAATGAAGCGATAGGTTGGCGAGCTGTGTCAGAGATATTTTCTGCATTAATAGTGTCAGATGGTGTCAGGTGCATTAATGAGCCGTAAGGGGTGGCCATCAGTTCTCGCCTTTAACCTCTGGCATTAACATATGGGAGGTGAGCCCACTTCACCCTATCAGAGATATTTATGCCTGGCAGCCCTCGGAGGCGAGTCAAACTCGGCGACCAAGCTTGACTCCTCTGGACGGTGCTTCTTGTTGGAGAGTAGGCAAGATTATCCTCGGTACGGCGAGCTTGACGGTCGGACAGGCGAGCTTCTCTGGTTTACCTTGGAGGTGAGCTAGTGGTGAGGATAGGCGAGCTTCCCTGGATGGAGGCGATCTTTCGCTCGGGCTAGTGCCCCTTCCAGGGGGGTCGGTGAGGTGTTCTCTTGGGCCCCTAGTGCATACGGACCTCAATTTCATGGGCAGGCCTTAAGGTCGTAATAATAAGCTTGGGGATTAACAGAGATAAGGGGGTATTTATAGTAATAACCACACACTTGGATGCATGAACCCATTAATTAGAGAATTAATGATGGTAGGGGATGTTTTTGACTAAGATTTGAGAATCACTTAAACGTGATTCCACGTTTAAGTGATGGAGGGTTAGGTTAAAGCTATTTGGTAAATGTAATTAGTGAAAGTTAATTAGTAATATAAATAGTAAATAGGTTAATAATAAATCATTTTTTAATACAAACGACTCCGAAAGATTACGAAAAAATAGCCACGAGTTCGTATCATTACGAGGATCATGAATATAAAATCAAATTTAAGGTTTCAGCGACGAAAAAATTTGAAAAAAAATCATTTACTCATTTTGAACTTGCGTGATACCATCGTGAATACGGAAACTCGTGTACGATGAAACCAGACCGTTACATGTCAAATCTGGGGGAAGGCCCCAGATCATTATTTATATAAGAGGGAGATTCATACATGGATGAGATACAATTGATATGATATGATCTTATAGATATGATCTTATCTTATCTATTTACAACACTTCTTTCAGTTCGTTGGCCCTTCTTTTTTCCTTGAAGACCTCAAGCTTGCCTCTTCTCAAGCTTCTACTCAAGCTTCAAACTTCTTCTTCTAAGCATTTGATTAGGGTAGATTGTTTGGCCTTGGTGATGAGAGCGTTGTAGTATGTAGAAATTTTTTATGGAAATTGTTTTGGTGGTGGCAGGGGAGGAGATGGTGATGGAGTGGCAGTGGGAGTGATGGCACAAAGGGAGGAGGAGAGAGGAAGGATGAAAGCATGAAAAAAGGCTTCTTTTCTTTTTCTTTTTCTTTTTCTTTTTTTCCTTTTCTATTTCTCTCCCAAAAATTCAACTAATCATCATCATCATTTTCTAACAAGCCAAGTGTCCATAATGTGTCAACATTAGAGCTATCCTTTACATGCAAAGGGACACATAATAGATTAAGTGTCATATGTGGGAATTTTTAGAATTTAAATTTTTAGGAAAATAAGAATACATAATTAATACACCATACAACCTAAATACAAGTATTTCATCCAAATACTTCACAAATTATAATTCAAATGATATTTAAAAATTATTTTAAAAATAATATGGTTATTAGAAAATTATGGAAAATTCATAAAAATATTCAAAAATTTCCTACGTACAAATACGTCCAGAAATACGTATATTACACTCGTATTTATGAACATTTGGTATTACAATCCTCAAACAGGGAGGGCTGGCTAAACCCCAAACCCCAACCAAACAGAGAACTCGAGCCCCTTAACCAACAATCCCCACGGCCAAAAAAACCGATAACCAACAAGGCTCTCGCATCCGACAATCAGCGGGGGAAGCAACTCCCTACGCCCAAATCATCCTCTCCAAAACTCCCAAAATTCCACAAGCAACTATGCATTAAATTCCAGAATCTCAAGCTCGACAATTTTAGAAACAAACCAAAACTGAAAGTAAAATATAAACCGAAATGTCTGAAGTTAGAATAATCTATCGAAAACCGAAGAAGGAAGAAGAAAATCCATGAAATTCCCAAACGAGCCTTATTACCTTGTTGATTCTCTCTTTGCGGCTGCGATTTACTCGAGCAGAGGAAACGTTGGAGCTTTGGAAGGATCCGGCCTCAAACAACGCCCACAATCGTAAAAAATCGAAATCTGAAAGCTTGAGAGGAAACCAAACTTTTTTGCAAATGTAAAAGACATGAAAAACACACAGAGGAAGTTATAAATGGGGAAGGAGAATGTTGGAAGAGATCATGGAGACGTTACTCGAGCAGAGGAAAAGTTGGAGCTTTGTAAGGATCCAGCCTCAAACAATGCCCACAATAGTAAAAAAATCGAAATCTGAAAGCTTGAGAGGAAACCGAACTTTTTTGCAAGTGTAAAAGCCATGAAAAACACACAGAGGAAGTTATAAATGGAGAAGGAGAACGTTGGAAGAGATCGTGGAGACGATCGTGGCGATAAACTCGTGTAACCGAAACGAGAGGGGCGGCGGCAGATTTCGAACGACCCGTTTTAGGGTTTCGACCGATCGTACGAGAGAACAAGAGAGAGGCGGTCACCCGCCTTCAATCAAAAGTCCAAGAGTTGGGCTCGGCTGGGGTTTGGTCGAATGAGTAGGGAGGCGACCGCTTCACACGATTCGATCAAACGAGATCATTGGGTGGGTCGCTGGCGTCGGGTGAGTAAAAGAGAATGAGTGGGTTGGAGCTTGTTTATAAGATGGAAGATATTTTAAGGTGATGGGATCGGGCTGATGGGCCGCCCAAGGACAGAAGGGAAAAAAAGGAAAGAGAAGAAGAAGAAGAATAATAATAATAATAATAATAATAGGAAATGAATCGGCCCATTACATGAACACATACCCGTTGACGGGTAAATTTTTGTACCATGCCCATACCCATTGGGTATATAGATACACATGGATACTAGTGTACTTGCTGGGTATATATATAGATATCCATATACACGATGGATATGGGTATCCGTACCTGTTACCTGTCCAAAAGAAACTACTTAATTATATTATCTTATTTTCACCTAATAAATACATAATATCAAAAATTAATAAAAAACCATCATATTAACCAACATAAAGAATGAAAATACATTAAAAACATAAGATACAGGACGAGTATTAAAGTTTAATTCCCGAAGGCCTGGAATGAAAGTCTACATCCAAAGCATTTTCAAATGGACAAATACTCATTCTGTATAACATTTACATGTTAATAATATTGTCTGGTGCATTTCACATAACAAGTTAATAGCATTTCACATAACAAGTTAACAACAAAATATGTAATAAGGGGTTATATGTAATTTACTCTATAAAATAATATATTAATATTAAAATGACATGGTACGTGTACTCGCGGGTATGTATATGCATACCCGTCCAGTTTTATCTGCGGGTAAAAAATGTATACCAATTTCCAAACCCACGGGTATAAAAGTCTACGCGTAATCGTACTCGAACGGGTGTGTATCCATATCGCGGATAGAAATGGACAGAAGTTGCCATAAGAGCACTCTCAATGGAGGGCTGTACGCGGGTTGAATGTGTGGCATAATCCGAAATGGAGGGGGGTTTTGCAAAATTTTGGACAAAGAGCGCCCCATGTAAGCACCTAATTTTTATGAAGAGACAGACTATATACACCTCAATTTGAGGTGTAGGGATGTGAAACAGGCCAAAATAGGAAAAACTTGAAAAGGATAGGAGATGTTATGAGTGGAGTGTTGGATCCTGTGGATGGCAAACAACACTAGAAGGGGGTTGAATAGTGTTGTATAATATAAACTTTTTCGTTCTTAATAGATTAACACAATTCAAAGCCTTCTAATGTTGCCTAAGAAACCAAGTAGAGTGATCTACGCTTGGTTCTTAATCAACTTAATCAATCTTTCAAAATCAAGTCAGAGATAAATATCTTCTGGTAGTCGACTCCCTATGAACAGTAGTCGACTCCCAGAGGGAAAATAAGCACAGCTCAGTTAATTAAATATTCAATGAAGATATATAAGATTACACAGAAATACAGATACAAAAACTGATCTTTGTAGTATATTATAAATGAGTTACAAGAATAATATTCAACAAGGAATTATAACAAATTAAATGAGAATTGCTTGCAGAAATAATCAAATACAGATAAGCAAACACAGACACAAGGATTTTTATCCTGGTTCCCCACAACCTTGGGTACGTCCAGTCACCGACCAATCCGGTACGAGATTTTCACTATCTGCCTTAGCAAATACAAGCACTTAACTTCACTTGTTAGGATTTCCAACAACCTAGCCTTAACCAGGATTTCCAATCACAACACCTAGACTTGTCTAGGGTTTCTAACAACATCCTTACAACAAAGGGCAAACACAAAGAGAAAAGTGATATCCAACTCACCAAAATTGTTTGGTGGAGATTGGATTTACACCCAAATTCTATAGCCAGTAGTAATAGACAACTATGTGTATCAGTGGCTTGATAGAATGAGATTTTAGATCACACAAAGATACAAATGAAGTCTTTGTGATCTAAATCAAATGTTTTTCAAAATCCTTTTAAATAAAATCAGAGAATAAATAATATGGATTTTGAAAACAAATAGCCAAATAAAAATCGATCTTCAGAAAATAATATCTCAATGAAATACAAGATCAAGAATGTAAAACAGATTTGGCTAAGAGAGAATGAGAGCTGAGAATTTGAGAACGTTTAGAACTTTTACGCAATAGAATTTTGATTTCAAGAGTTGTGTGTTTTTTCAAAGAAATAGTCCTCTATTTATAGGTGAAAATGAAGAATTCAAAATTCAAATTCATTTGACTTTTACCCCAGAAATCATGGGAACAATAAATTAGAGATTTGTCAAAAGTCATGTCGAATTTCGAATTTCGACAGTTGGTAGTCGACTCCCTGGGATTGGTAGTCGACTCCCAGTGTGTTTCAGGAGAAAATAATTCTCAGCTGGTAGTCGACTCCCACTCCTTGGTAGTCGACTCCCAGAGGAGTTTCTTCTGAGACACGGCTAGTAAAACATATAGTTAGCTCCAGGGTGTAATGGAGTTTCACTACGAAAATGCAAAGCAACTAGCAAAAGCTCTCAATAACTTTGAAAATGATTTTAAAAGTACTAACTTCGAAATCATTTGTGTGTGTTGTCTATACGTTTGGCTTTAACATAACTCTAAGAAGGACATAACTCACACACTGTAGACTAGGACATGTCTTCGGAAGCTTGATCAACTGATGATGATGTAGATGTGAGCTTCTCTTGAGCTTCTGTTCCATTTGAGCTTTGGGCTTCATCATCGATCTAGTAACGTTCATCCTTGTCTATTGAGCGTAGATTGCGCTTCTTTGGAGTAAGCATAAAGCTTTTCATTTGTCGCACAACCTGCACACTTAGTCGTAGTGTAGTTAGTACATTAAGCTTCATTTGGGGTGCTCATCATCAAAATCACTTGGGGGTGGAATTCAATTTTCATCACTCTCTCCCTTTTTGATGATGACACACAAATGAAAAATGAAGTAAGTTGACATAATCATATGACATGAAATAAAACTTACTCCCCCTACTTTGATGCGGTTCTCCCCATGCATCGAAGCTGTTAGCAAAACAATACATTCATTTTTGCATTTATACATTTTCTCCCCCTTGTCATCAATAAAAAAATGACATATCATTTCAACACATGAATCATCCAAGTTGTAATAAGAACTTCGTCAGAAAGGAATTCAATTACTAGTCCTGCAAAAAATATGTTAGCATATGATCAACCAATGTTTATCAGATAAGTATATCCATAGTAATATAAGAGTATCACACCATAGTATAGTTATTACAGAACAGGAGTTTTGAAATCATTGTTTTTAAAACCAAGTGTTTATGAAATCAAGGATGACCGCCGATCTTCTTTAATTCCTTGTTCTCGCCAAGGATCATGCCAAGTGTCACTTCGGTCATCTTGTTGCTCTTCACCACGAATTCCTTGATATTATCTACTTTCTTGTTGAGGTCTTCAAACCCTCTTTCTTGGGATATCTTCAGCCTTCCAATTTTCTTCAAGAGCATATCTTGAAGTTCAATGATGTAGGCTGGTGTCTCCTTGTCTTCTTCTTCTTCTTCGCTATCTTTTTCTACTTCTTCTTCTTCTTCTTCTTCAGAACCTGCAACAATTGGTTTCTTACCCTTCCTTGAGGATGATAATCATCCTTCAGCAGCAAGCTTCTCTTCAAAGATGTTCTGATCAAGATCTCTATGGAGATTCATCCTACCGAGAGCATGAACATCAAAAATGCGTGCCGGATCCAAAATTGTGGTTTCATTATCTAGGGGCACATTATAGCCAATAAACATGATGGTAAGATAATGGCTGTGGGCAAGGGTAGATGAAGGTCGGTCAGAAGAAGCAGATGCAAGGATGGAGTCCATAATGACTTTGGCCCAATTGACACAAATGTTCCCTAGCATTGCATAGATGCACTTAGCCTGTTTCTCAGATAGTACAGAGTGACTTCCAGATTTTTGGGTTATATTGTAGGATAATATATTTGCGAGAATTCTTCCTGGATAGCGAAGATCGCTACAAGGAAGTTTTGTTTGGAAATGTTTTCCAGGCAAATACATTCTCTCCAGAATATTTTCATTAGTCATCTCTATATTATCTAGTAACACACCAGTGTACGGAATTCCTAGGGCTTCTCGCAGAGATTTTACGGTTATGGCAAGTTTAGCGTCAAGCACTTTGGTGATAAACCTACTCTTAGCAAGGTCATAATCCATATTGGCATAGAAAAGATGGACCAGTCTGGGATAGCAGAAATACATGTTTTCAGCAGAGAATAGGTTTGCCAGATTTTGAAATTCTAGAATGCTGTCAATGCCATAATTTTCTACATGATCAAGTTTTACGTATCTTTCATGGAGAATAGGTTTCTTGGAAATTTTAACAAAGTGTTCATAGGTAGTGCTTCTAAATAGATAAGGCAAGATGGTTTCTTTCTCAGCAATGGATTCAGTTGTGACCTTCCTCAAATTTGAAGCCATTTTCTTGAAATTCATCTAGATAGAGTAAAAATTACTTACACAACTAGATATGCAAGAATACATAAGAGCATTCAAAAAAAATGAGTTAAGAATTGATGAGAAGAGTTTTTACCTTGAGTAAGCTTGAGAGAATGATGAAACCAAATGATGAGAGGAGGTAGATGATCAAGAGAGTTCCAAGTGCCAAGGGAAATTTTTCAAGAGGATGAGAGAATGGGGTAGTCGGCTACCCTAGGGTTTTACTATGGGGGGTTTTAACAAAGAGGTGAAAGAGATGAATGATAGGAGCATTTGGATCAAAAGATGGGTGGTTGAGATCAATTTTGGCTTATTGGTTTTAAGTTGCCTTTGGATGCAAACCCATTAACTCAATGGAACCCAATAGAAGTTAGAAAAAAAACAAAACAAGCCACACCCAGAAATCCGCACAGCCGCTGGTAGTCGACTCCCTCATGTAGGTAGTCGACTCCCTACTGGGCTGAGCCGTTTTCTCATCCTGAGGGGTTTTGGTCCAAGACTGAGTGCGTTTCTGAACAAGAAGTGTTTTATAAATATAAAGCAAACATTTATAATCATATATAAAGAGATTAAAAATTATTTAATCATTTAAGCATATATTTTTGCAGAGTAAAGAAAACTTTTGATGCTTATCCAGTTATCAAGCTTTGGATCTAGTTTCTTCTCTTCGTTTCCTTGGAGTACCTGAAAGATAGACGTTTATGGTACTCTTAGCTTTTGAGTCCAGAGGGTTAGTCTCTAGGAAGCCAAACCTAATATGGTTTAGTTCCTTCATGAGAGATATATTTATAATTTTTGCTTAAATGAACTTGCTGAATAAAGTTTGTAGCGTACCTTTTCTTTCTTTGATCGGACAAGTTCTTTGGTATCCAGATGCTCAGAAAATCATTGTTAGAATGGTGCATCCTAGTATGCTTAACCCGTTTCTTGGTATGCTTTGAATCATATCCGAGTCCGGTTTTGCTAGATGAGGCTTTTTTATTATCTATTAAACTATCTAGCTTCCCTTTTCCTTTGTTGAAATTTTCAATAATTTTCATCGTAGCGTCGTATTTATCTTTGACAGATACGAGAAGATTATTCAAATTCTCAACCTTTTCATTTACAGAAAGAATGTCTTTCTGCAACGAGCTATTCTTTTCTTTAAGAAGGCTATTCTCCTTGCTAACTTCTTCTTTTTCTTTAACATACTTTTTAATATTTCTAAGTGTTCTTCTATGTTCTTTTATGAGCTTTTCATGCATTTTGCATAGCTCCTTATATGCTCCCCTATAATCCATGTCTTCATCATCACTTGATGAGGAATCATTATCACTAGATGAATCATGATGCGTACTTACCTTAGACGATGTGGAAGCCATGAAGCACATGTGTGCTGTTTCTCTTCTTTCATCATTGTCATCTGCTGAGGATTCGTCGGATGAAGAGATGTTGCTTTGGTTGAATGCTGCGTAAGCTTCCTTCTTTGGTCGTCGGAATTTGTTTCTTCCATTGTTTCTCTTTTCATTGTTATCTCGGTTCTTCCCACGATCTCTGGGATCACGATTGTTTCTTTCTAACGGATAGTCTCTTTTGACGTGCCCTGGTTTATTGCAACCAAAACAAATAATACCATTAGTCGTCTAAAAGAGCGTTTACCATACTTACTTGTGATGAACTTTTTAAAGTTCTTTGAGATGAAGGCAATATGGTCTTCTTTGTCCGTGTAGTCGGAATCTTCTTCTTGAGCTTTAAAAGCGAGATTCTTCTTTTTTGGTTTTTCTTCGTCTTCTTATCTTCTTCAAGTTTAATCTCATACGCCATGAGATTTTCCATTAGTTCTTCGATGGTAAGATCTTTTACGTTATGAGCTTCTCGAATGGCCGTTGTCTTTCCCTTCCATTCGGGTCAGAGAGATCTCTGTATTTTCATCACCTGCTCGTATTCGGAAAGTTTCTTTCCTAACCCTGCGAGCTCATTTATAATGTTAGTAAAATGAGTATTCACATCGATGATACTCTCTCCTTCTTCCATTTTAAAAGATTCGAATTTAGAATGTAAAACATTTATGCGGGATTCCTTTACCTTTTCAGTTTCCTCGTGACTTACCTGAAGAGTGTGCCATATTTGATGTGCTGTCTCGCATTGGGAGACTCGATTGAACTCATTTCCTGTTACAGCGCAAAATAGTGCATTCATTGCCTTTGCATAAAGATTTGCTCTCTTCTTGTCGTCGGCTGACCACTTCCAAAATTCAACTTCGGTGGGTGCGATGTACGGAATTTTAGTGACGGTCTATGCTTCGATGTCCAATGACTCCAGGTGGGTCTTCATTCGGATCTTCCAGCTAGCATAGATCGTTCCGTTGAACAGTGGTGGTCGCATGGTATTAAGTCCTTTAGAATGGAAAGATGTTGACGCCATCACCTTTAAAGCCTTGCTTTGATACCAAGTGTTGGATCCTGTGGATGGCAAACAACACTAGATGGGGGGTTGAATAGTGTTGTATAAAATAAACTTTTTCGTTCTTAATAGATTAACATAATTCAAAGCCTTCTAATGTTGCCTAAGAAACCAAGTAGAGTGATCTACGCTTGGTCCTTAATCAACTTAATCAATCTTCAAAATCAAGTCAGAGATAAATATCTTCTGGTAGTCAACACCCTATGAACAGTGGTCGACTCCCAGAGGGAAAATAAGCACAGCTCAGTTAATTAAATATTCAATGAAGATATATAAGATTACACAGAAATACAGATACAAAAACTGATCTTTGCAGTATATTATAAATGAGTTACAAGAATAATATTCAACAAAGAATTATAACAAAGTAAATGAGAATTGCTTGCAGAAATAATCAAACACAGATAAGTAAACGTAGACACAAGGATTTTTATCCTGGTTCCCCATAACCTTGGGTACGTCCAGTCACCGACCAATCCGGTACGAGATTTTCACTATCTGCCTTAGCAAATACAAGCACCTAACTTCACTTGTTAGGATTTCCAACAACCTAGCCTTAACCAGGATTTCCAACCGCAACACCTAGACTTGTCTAGGGTTTCTAACAACAACATCCTTACAACAAAGGGCAAACACAAAGAGAAAAGCGATATCCAACTCACCACAATTGTTTGGTGGAGATTGGATTTACACCCAAATTCTATATCCAATAGTAACAGACAACTATGTGTATTAGTGGCTTGATAGAATGAGATTTTAGATCACACAAAGATACGAATGAAGTCATTGTGATCTAAATCAAATGTTTTCAAAATCCTTTTGAATAAAATCGGAGAATAAATAATATGGATTTTGAAAACAAATAGCCAAATAAAAATCGATCTTCAGAAAATAATATCTCAATGAAATACAAGATCAAGAATGTAAACAGATTTGGCTAAGAGAGAATGAGAGCCGAGAATTTGAGAACGTTTAGAACTTTTGCGCAAGAGAATTTTGATTTCAAGAGTTGTGTGTTTTTTTCAAAGAAATAATCCTCTATTTATAGGTGAAAATGAAGAATTCAAAATTCAAATTCATTTGACTTTTGCCCCGAAAATCATGGGAACAATAAATTAGAGATTTGTCAAAAGTCAAGTCAAAAGTCGAATTTCGACAGCTGGTAGTCGACTCTCTGGGAATGGTAGTCGACTCCCAGTGTGTTTCAGGAGAAAATAATTCTCAGCTGGTAGTCGACTCCCACTCCTTGGTAGTCGACTCTCAGAGGAGTTTCTTCTGAGACACGGCTAGTAAAACATGTAGTTAGCTCCAGGGTGTAATGGAGTTTCACTACAAAAATGCAAAGCGACTAGCAAAAGCTCTCAATAATTTTGAAAATGATTTTAAAAGTACGGTTTAACTTCGAAATCATTTGTGTGTGTGTGTGTGTGTTGTCTATACGTTTGGCTTTAACATAATCCTAAGAAGGACACAACTCACACACTGTAGACTAGGACACGTCTTCGGAAGCTTGATCAACTGATGATGATGTAGATGTGAGCTTCTCTTGAGCTTCTGTTCCATTTGAGCTTTGGGCTTCATCATTGATCTAGCAACGTTCATCCTTGTCTATTGAGCGTAGATTGCGCTTCTCTGGAGTATGCATAAAGCTTTTCATTTGTCGCACAATCTGCACGCTTAGTCGTAGTGTAGTTAGAACATTAAGCTTCATTTGGTGTGCTCATCATCAAAATCACTTGGGGTGGAATTCAATTTCGATCATGGGGAAGACTTATAGTCTCCCCCCCTTATTTATCTACCATAAACACCCCACTACATGGTAGGGGGTGGACCTTTGGTATACTAGAGACCATTGGTCTCCCATCATTAACATGTTGATATAATAAAATTGAACCATGAGCTATGGCTATGGTTGATTATCTCCAACACGTTATCAGCACGAATTCGCTCTAGAGAAAATTTTTGAGCCTTAAATTTTTTTCCATCTTTCCTACAAAATTTCCCTCTTGCAAAAGGAATCTTGTTTGTTGCGGCAAAGTTGTGACGAACCTGCAAGGCGTTACGGGAGCGGGGATTTTATCTTTTCTACAGATTATATTGGTTCTTCCCTAGATCACTGATCTAAAGGTAAATTCCTTGGCTCGTAGATAATTGGGTTATGCAAAATATTATACATTTTTTGCTAAAAACCAAGAACATACACCGCTTTAATTGAAAAAAAAATCTTAAGCACAATCATTTGATTTTTTGGTGTACTTAATTTGTTTGTACGATCTAATGATCTAGAGTAAATAATGGTAAATTTGCGTAACTCCTTGCCTGAAGGCATCTGGGAAATTTGCCTGAAGTAACAAATCACATATTTGTGTTTTCAAAATATCACAAAATGATTTCCCCCTGAAGGGGTGCTACTCGCCCTGTTATATCACAAATTGTCGTCCCCCTGTTTTGGGGGGCTACTCGCCGGCGCCTTATACCATCACCCCCCCCCCCCATCGGGTGGGCCTTGACTGTCGTGCCACCCCCCAGTCGGGGGTGGCTCTCCTCCGTGCCACCCCCCTCGGGGCTTTTCATCGCACCTCCGCTCCAGTCGGGGCACCGAGCGCCGCCCCCCCTGTCGGGGGGGGGGCGATCCCCCTGTCGGAGCACTGAGTGCTGCCCCCCTGTCGGGTGCAGATCCCCTTGTCGGGGCGCCGAGTGTCGCCTTGCGTCGGAGCGCAGGCCGATCCGTATGTTTTAGAGCACCGGCCATGGCCTTGAATTGCTAGTCATGACATCTCAAATCGTCAAGGGTTTAGATGGGAAATCCCGTCAGCACACTCATATTGCTGCTGTTTGTTTGATGGACACCCATCATGAATTGCTTGCAACTTGATTAGTCAACTTCTGTATCATCATGCATGTTATTGATTTTGAGCTAGAATGTTATTGATTTTAAGTTAGAGATCAATATAAAAATACAAAACTGGGTATTTTTGGGCTAACGGGCCTGCAGCCGCAACCAGCCTGCGGGCCTTTGGCCGCAGGGCAAATTTATTTTAAATTCAGATAATACCCTATTAAAATCTGGAAACATCAGAAAAAAATCCGAATAAATTCCAGAAAAATCCAGAAAAATCAGGGAATATCAGGGTGAGGATATTGAGTTTGATTACCTCCTCTCGGGGTATTTGTGGCAATTAATAAATTTGTCACTTAAATTTGATGTGCAATTCATTATTTATCGCCTTATTTTTAATTAGATTACTATTAATATTAATTTACGTTTTAATAAATTACAAGGATCCTGAGACCGCTCTGTCGTTAGGTTAGTTCACTAGCCTAACGGGTAATGACGTTTCCCCGTGGTCCAAGTAACTATAAAACGTAAATTTAATATATTTATCCAATAAAATTTCATGTGATGTTGAAAAAATGTATTGTTTATGCCTGTGATGATGTGTAATTATATTATTAAAACTGCCTTGAATGTTAGTAAGACTTTGTTGTGGTTTTTGGATCGGCCGTTATTAGTCACCACCATTTGTTTTTCCTCGCATTTTAATTTTTGAGAGAAAATGTAGTGAGGAACTAAATGTAAAAGCCAAAGCCCGGAGAAACTTCACCTGCAGACGGAGGAAAATTGCTAATGCTGGGACCCCCAATGGTTTCCAAATTATAATTTTAATTTTCTCGTAATTCAAAATGTATAAGCGACTTTGGACTTTTATTATTTTCTGTGGTGACTGGCCGATCCCCACAATAGTCTTAGTTTTACTACTATGCATGTCTTAATTTTTTTGAATAATATTTAATTCATACGTATTCCATGCTTAGATAAATGGCAAAGATTGCGAGCGTCGATTTTGATGTTCTTGATGCGGCTGGAAAAAATTACTTGAGCTGGCAGCTGGACCTGAAGTTCCATCTGCGCTCGCAAGGCATAAGTCACGCAATTCAGGCTTCAGCTACGGCTGTGACAACTGATGAAGAGACTTCTGTTGGTAGAGTTCTCGATGTAGAGAAGGTGAGAGCCATTATCTATATCAGGAGACATATTGATCGGACCCTGAAGGCTGAATATCTACCAATGGAAGACCCTCATGAACTGTAGACAACACTTGAGGATAGATACAAGCATCAGAAAGATATTATCCTCCCTCGTGCACATTATGAGTGGAAAAATCTCAGACTTCAGGAATTCAAGTCCGTAGCTGAGTATAACTCAGCTCTCTATTACATCACCTCACGCCTGAAGTTGTGTGGTGAACAAGTCTCGGAAACCCGAATGCTTGAGAAAACATATACATCGTTCCATGAGAAGGATGCTATTTTCATGCAATAGTATCGTGAACGCAAGTTCACGAGGTACTCTGATTTACGCTCCTGCCTTCTTATGTAAGAGCAAAACAGAGACCTCCTATTGGCCACCCATAACCTACGCCCTGTTGGCTCTGCTCCTCTCACTGAAGCTCACACAGTTTCTTCCCAGAAGATGAAGTACAAGCACAGAGGAAGATTCAACAAGGGAAAAGCTACGAAGAAGCAGAACAGAGCTCCTCCTCAGAACAACAATAATGAGGGGAAGAAAAAGAATACGTGGAAGAGAAATACCTCTGACCAGACGTCTGCTCCCAAGAAAAACTAGGAAGACAAATGCCACAGATGTAGCATGACTGGACATTGGTCCAGGGTCTGTCGTACTCCATTCCACCTCCAAGATTTGTATATGGCAAGCCTGAAGCCTTCCGCAGAAACAAATCTGGTGGACATACGGCCTCCAACTCGATTCAACACCGAGGATTTCGAGAATGACGACCTCCTTGACTAAATCAAATTTAGTCATCTTTTTAGCCTTTATCATTAATGATTTAAATGTATCTTCAATTATGTCCTTCTTTATCTTAATTATGAATCGAATGTAGTTTTACTTTTTATAAAAGTTTTTACATTCTTTTATAAGAGATGAAGTGTGAAAGCCTAGTGGATAGTGCCTCCATGCACATGATCCTTTGTGATAGATGCTATTTTTAAAGCATCATTAATTATAATGGTCCTGTTACTACAATTTCGGGACTAAATAATATAATCGAAGGATCAGGTGAAGCAATTTTATTGCTTCCATACCAAGCACAAATTATAATATAAGATGTTTTTTTTCTCCATAATCAAACAGATATTTATTAAGTTTCAAAGACATCTGTTTAAACGGATATTACTTGGAAACTGATGATTTCAATAGTGTTGAATAATTGTATGTTATTCGTCATAAGTATGGTATTGAAACCATCCTAGAACGTTTTAAAGGACTCCCGTCGAGCCTTTATCAAATATACATCCAACCTATAGAAGCTGATAGAGCACCAGCAGTGTTCTACATCACCAGAATTCAATCTCTGGTAATTATAGACTAGATCACCTATGATCGGTAATGATGCACCGCATCATAACCCAATCCCGTAGACATAATTTAAAGAACCTGAAGATTCTTCAAAATAGTGATTTTCCTTGTCCCCCCTGTTATAAGGGTAAATTTAATCACGAGACCATCCCACCTAAAAGTGGGATTTGAGTCTCCTGGCTTCTTGGAGAAAATACAAGGAGACATTTGTGGGCCCATTCACCCAGCAAGTTCTCCATTTCGGTACTTTATTGTACTGATAGATGCATCTTCATAAAATTATTTTCAATACTAGGCTCACAAAACAAAAGCCTGAAGCTTCTGAGACCATTTCTTGGGACACTGTCTCAATATGATCGGCGTACTAATCTCTGTGAAGATGAGATCCTGAAGATCATTCACATTCAGAATACTTTTACTACCTGAAAAATTTACTGATAAACCATAAGACTATCAGATCACGTCCCTAATGCCAATACGCTAGCTAGGATTGACATCCCCAAAGATGGGTGCAATTCATCGGCAACAGAATCGGCCGTACCTCAAATAAAAAGAGGATGAACGCCTGGCTCCAAGGATAAATTCCCTCGTAAGAGGAATATACCTAAGAAATAAAGAATATCCCACCACAGGATGTTGAGCTCGGACCAGTAACATCTCCCCTCCTTCAGTCCCCCGAAGAGGACAAAACAGGAGAAATATAATAAAAATTCGTACATACTGGGGAGGTACTGGACAGAAAAAAGCACTGTCGTCGTCGACGACTTCGCGTTCGATATTGCTATTCAAGTCGCTAAAAGCGATGATGATATCGATCCAATATCTCTAGCTAAATAAAAACGCAGAGATGATTGGCCAAAGTGGAACGAAGCAATAGGAGTAGAACTGGACTCACTCTTGAAACGCAAAGTCTTTGGACCAGTAGTCCAAATACCAAGAGGTGTAAAACATGTGGAATACAAGTTGGCATTCGTAAGGAAAATAAATAAGAATAATCAGATCGTATGCTACAAAGCACGGTTTGTAGCTCAGAGATTTTTCCAACGACCGGGGATAGATTATGAATATACTTCCCCGGGTTATGGATACGATCACATTTCTGATTCATAAAAAGCTTAGATGGAAGGCCTAGAAATGCAGCTTTTGGACGTTGTGACTGTATATATCCATGGCAATATAGATAAAGATAGCTATATGAGACTTCCATATGGTTTCAAAATACTAACAGAAATAAAATATAGACCTCGGGACGTCTATTTTGTTAAGCTGCAAAGATCATTATATGGTCTTAAGCAATCGGGAAAAAATGTAGAATAACAGACTGAGTGATTTCCTTGTTCAAACAAGGTTTCACCAATAATGAAGTCTGTCTGTGTATTTTCATTAAAACCACGTGAACATGATTCATATTAATAACCGTCTAATTAGACGACTTAAACCTCATCGTATCTCCTGCAGAGAGTGATGATATATCTGCAAGTCTCAAACTAACGTTTGAAATTAAAGATCTAGGCAAAACTAAATATAGTATTGGCTTACAGATAGAAAACCTCAGCGGAGGAATCCTGTTATACCAAACCACACACACAAGGAAATTACTTAAAAATTTCCATATGGATAAGCACCATCCTCTAAGTACACCAATGGTCGCAAGATATTTAGATATATATAAAGACCTATTTCCGGCCGCTGGAAGAGGGGGAGGAAACATTAGGTCCTGAAGTACCTTACCTGAGTGCCATTGGAGCACTACTATATCTGGAAAACTGCACGCGTTCCGACATAGCGTTCATAATCTTCCTACTATCCAGATATAGTTTCAGCGCCCGCATCGCCACTGAAACGGAGTAAAGCAGCTTCTGCGCTACCTCTAAGGGTCAATTAACCAGGGATTATACATCCCGAAATGTGGATTTTCCACTTTGATTGGTTATGCAGATACAGGTTACAGGTCTTATCCACTTACCGAGAAATCGCAGACTGGTGTTCATTTTCGGTGGTACGACCATCTCCTGGAAATCTTTGAAGCAGACCACCGCAGTAGTCTCATCCAACCTCTCAGAGCTCCTGGCAATCCCTGAAGCTAATAGAGAATGTGTCTGGCTTAGTTCAGTCATTCATCACATTCTAGTGACGAATAATCTGAAGACGGACAGCCTTGAGCAAACCATATTTGAAGATAATGCAGCTTGTATATCTCAACTACAAACTGGTTACATCAAGAACGACAGGACGAAGCACATGTCTCCCAAGTTCTTCTGGACGCATGAGTTACATGAGTAGAAGCAAATTGAAGTATGGCAGATTCAGTCATGTAATAATTTTGCTGATCTGTTTACTAAGGCATTGCCTAGATGTACTTTTAGAAATATTATATAGGGATGCGACAGCTGAGATACCTACAAGCCTGAAGCTTGTACGGATCAGGGAGAGTAACCTGTGGTTTGTACTCTTTTTCCTTAAGACTGTTGGTTTTCCCACTCGGGTTATCACAGTTAAGTTTTTAACGAGGCAAACACGTTTACTCTGGATCCAGAAGTATCCACCCCATTAGCATCATGAATCCTGAAGTATTTATATGCTAAGTTCAAGGTAATGGATGGTAATGGATAGATAAGAGGGAGTGTTATGAGTGAGAGAGACTCATGGTCTCCCTCTCATTTATCCACCATAAACACCCTACAATATAGCAGTGGGGTGGACCTTTGGTATGTTAGATACCATTGGTCTCCCTGCATTAACATGTTGATATAATAAAATTGGACCATGAGCTATAGCTATGGTTGATTATCTCCAACAGTAGAAGATACGACCCATGATATAATTGTTTTACCATTTTGAATAAAATGTCTCTTCAATACACCTCAAAATGTGTTATATACTAGTCATAACCCGTGCCTGTAGGACATGGCGAAGGTCGATTCCCGGGTGCAAAACTGAGGAGGACAGTCAGTTAAAGGGAGAAATGACGGCAAGGAAGTCGGTTCCCGGGCGATAGAATAACTGTCGGCACATAATAGATATATCTCACAGATATATAATTTAATTTAGAAGTACTATAATATAATGTTGTTTGTAATAGATGTATGTCACTGTAATTATGATAACAATATCATATGATAACCTATATATTTGATAACCTGTGATATCTACAGAAATGTCGATCCTTCGAAAGTCATCAATCTGATGCTTCTTTTTAATGATTTATCATCACGGTGGATGAATGCAAAATACAACCAAAAATATTATCACTTGGTGTCTGCACATAAAGTCATTCGTTCTCTGCATCATCCAGCCATTAGCACTTATTCGAGAACTTTAGTTTTCATGATACCAATCATTTTTTGCCTGCCTTCACAAAGAGAAAAATGCATATTTTCTTACCAATTCCTTTATGGGCTCATATTTTTCACCCATGGCTCCACCTTTTTGCTTCTGGAAATGTATGTATCTTAGAGTGCTAGCAAAGAAAGCATCTGCAGATGGATCTGATGGAGAGTTCTCATTCTGCAGCTTAGTGGTGATCAATTCAATTAAACCATGTACTAAAGAACTCGTGATCTGATGATTTCCATTTTCAAAGAAATACAGGTACCTGATCCACAAAAGAGGATTTAAATGATGATGGTTGAAGTCAGGTTTATATCACTTGCAACTTCCAAGTTCAAAGCTTCTACCCCGTGTTGCACTGGCCATCTGTTGTGCAGCATTTGCAATCCTTAAAGCACGCTTTAAGCAAAGTAGAACCCTGCAAAAAAAGAGAGAGAACTCTTCAATTAGGTCACCTGCAAGCACCAGCAGGGACCATTTCTACCACATGACATCATGATGTAACGTCTCTAGAAATCCATGCGATAAGACCATGGTTAATACTTTTTCATCGATAACTTAAAACAATGGCAGAAATGAAGATCAGAATCACAAAATTTGCAGATAGTATGGTTTAAAAACTTGTGTAATAATCTTGTTAACCAGCACCTTTTCCCGTCTCTAATTCCATCTTGATCATCAACCCAGAAGAGATGTGAACATGCGTAAACTGCTCTGCATTGATCAGGTTTCCTTAAAAGCTTTGCAGAATATTGCATACGGAAAATAAATACAAAATACAAGAAACCATTAGGATATGCTACTGCAAGTAGTAGATGCAGAATATAGAACAGAAATACAAGCCAATTGATCGCTCCGGGACGTAACCCTAAAGAACGGTTGTAGTTTTACCGCAAGTGCACGGTGTAGCAGCGAGCGGGATATCGAACACAGGGAGGACGAATGACCGTGCTTGCTCCAATCAACCTGGCTATTCAAGAAGAAAGATTTGCCTTTGGCGATCCTGTCACAATCGTCAGACAAAGTGTGGAAATATCAAATCAAATAAAGAACGTCTAGGGAATGGGGAATCCCCGTTACTCACCGTATTTCATGAATGTGGTTCTGGGTATTAAAATTGCTAGAATAAGATTTTGGATGAACTAGTTGCAACTGAATGTAGAACCAAGCTCACGCTCTCGCGCTGTTGCCGGTCTATAGCTATCCTAGGTTCGGGTCCAATCTCTTGCAAACCCTAGCCTAGGTAAGCTAGCATTAGGATCAACATCATCGTCCAATCGCGCACCGAGCCCAATCTCTTGCAAACTCGGTCCACAACTTAGATTGGGATAGTTCCTACCCGCCCAATCTCTTGCAAACGGGTATTGGCACGGAATTGGAACCGGAAACCCTAGTATCGGTCCAATCTCTTGCAAACCGATACTACGGAAATTCGACTCCAACCCAATTCGGATTTCTAGGGTTTCCTATCGAATTGGGATCCAATCTCTTGCAAATCCCAATCGATGTGAATACCTAGCCATCCGTGGTAAATTGATCCCAATCTAATCTCTAATAGCAATTCTAGCAAAATTCCTACCAATTCATCACAATTATGAAATAGGGCTTGTAGGGTTCATCCCCACGCCCCAAGACGTGGCGACTACTCACAGTTCATAGCAAGATCACAAAAATAATCAATGAAATAAGCAATAGAATTCATCACAATATTGAGATATGCAATAAAAATAGAATTTTTAGAGAAGAGAAAGGCAAACCAAAGGAGTTCTTCAATTAATCCAACAAAAATCAAACTTTTTCTCCTCTCCAATCTCAAGAATAAAACTAAAAAGCTAATCTAAAAAGCTGCAAAAAATCTAAGGAGAAGCTCTCCAAAACTAGGGTAAAAACAGGGGTTAAATAGCCCCCAAAATCGTCCAAAAACTGTGACCAAAATACCCCTGCGCAGCCTGTTTTCCGCAATTTTCGCTACAGGCAGCGCGTCGCACTCAGCCGAGTGACAAAAGTCGCTCGGTCGAGTGAGAAACCCTGTAATTTTCCAGTAAGTCGGGGCCTTCAGGGGTCTCTACTTCGGTGGTGGCTCGGCCGAGTGAGTTGTCGTCACTCGGCCAATGGCTTCATTGTACTCGGGCGGACAGGATTCTCCACTCGGCCGAGTGGATCTTCTGAAGCTCAGGCAGCCGAAAAATAGAAACTTGGAGATTTTTGAAGGGCTTCGTCTGGGCGCCACTCGGGCGGACGTGGTCTCGTCACTCGGCCGATGTGGTCTCCATCGCTCGGCCGAGAGCACGTATGAATCGTGTCTGATCTGGTCGGTCGAGCGGTGTCTCGCTGGTCGGCCGAGTGGGTCCTCCACTCGGCCGAGTGGGACACTAAACATGCCCAATCTGCTTATTTTGGCCTCCTCGTCGCTCCTGCGACGTCCGTTCTTCTTCCGCTCCTCTCCAACAGCAAAATACCCCTTGGGGAGGTCGTCGGTGACCCTCTGGAGTAAGCGCATCTCGAGATCACTCCAAATCGCGCCAAATCACCTAAAATGCGACAAAAACAACAAATCGTGAAAAGCATCGCAATATCGTCGATATATCGTGAAAAACACGATTTGGGCGATCTAAATGGCATGCAAAAATGCGGGAAAAAGGTGTAAAATAAGGAGTGATCAAAATCCCCCAAGCTTGCCTCTTACTCGTCCTCGAGGAAGATAAGTAAATGGCGAACCCAGTGAAATTGGAAAACGAAAATGGCGAAAAATGAAAAATGAAAAACGGAGAAGAATGGAAAACGAAATGAAAATAAAGAAGAGAGAAAGAAGCGAAGAGGTAAGCTACTAGATCATTTTCTCAGGACGGGGGTTTCACTTACTCATATAGCATGCACCGAATGAAAAACTCATGTCAAAAGATTTTATTTTGATATCATAGTATAATAGTGCAAATAGAAAAGGAAAACCCACGGACAACGATATAATCATGAAAAACAGAATAATTCTAAAATTATCATCGTCTGAATCATTTAAAGCGGTATACAAATCACAGATCACACACTTTTCAATTGAATGCTTTCTATCAGGAGTATAAGAGTATCACACAATAGAATAGGGAGAATAGAAAAGTATGGATTTCATGAAATGAACGCTAGGCTTAGATTTCTGGATTTCGTAAAGCTAGAAATAATCTCACCGAGTATAGAATATTACTTAGCCTATGTTGTCGTGCAACGTCAAGTAGTCACTCTCTCACACATCAATGGATCCCCTCCCCCAAGCTTATCTATAAGCGTGGTGGCATAAAAAATATTCACATCCCCATTTTTGTATAGCTCCAAAGGTAATAAGAAGAAAGAAGAAAGAAAGAAAGTGAGATGGGATCTCTTATTGAGGATTTTTCCTCTTTTCTCTTTTTTTTCATATAGCATATATACACAACGATCCCAACTCAAAGAGAGATAATGATATACAAGAATGTTTTTCTCTCTTTTATTATTATTTTTTTTATAGAGAATAAGAGATTTGGAGCTAGGAATTAGTAGCGGGGGAAATGCCATAAAATAGAATCGCTAAGGGGAGATTCACCAATGATTATAAAAGTAGAGAAATGATGTTCAAGATTTGTGGAGAAAGAAATAGATATAACTCTCGGTTCACTCTATAAGACATGCACGACAACTTCAGCAGGGTAATCTAATCTACTCAGTTTCGATCACAAAAAAGCTAACTACTCCAGATTTTTCATAGCTAACATCATTCAATCATCCTGAAGTGAAGTCTACAATTCATGCATATAGAAGTGATATAGGAAAAAGAAATCAGTACTCCAGATATAAGCATTCAATGCGTGAATCTTGGTGTGTTTTCTGTGATAGCATACATATGAATATTCAGACTCAGCTAATAATAGAACTTCATCCATTTTCATATGGCAAAAGTGTGGGTTACTATCTCTAGATGCAAGGCAAGTCATAACATATGATATCAGAAATAAAGTCTAAGACATGACAAATATAGCATGCATATAGAGTAAGCTAAATCCAACGTCATCATCATCATAGAAAAGTCATCTCTAGCATGAGATGAAAAAAGAAATAAAGATAAAGGGATAAAGGAACTATTTGCAATGCGGCACACAGAAAAAATAAGAAAAACGTGATGCATGGCAAAATAAAAGAAAAATGATGAAAAATAAGTGCAAAAGCGAAAAATGGTGTGAAAAAACTAAAAATAAAGGTGGCAAATCGAAAAAGGACGTGAGAACTCACTCCCCCAAGCTAAATGGCACAGTGTCCTCAATGTGCACAGTGTGGCACACGGAGAGACAAGAAATGTGAGGGGATGGTGAGGATGCATGCATGATGAAAAGAAAAAAGAAAATAAAAGGAAAGAAAAAGACAAGAAAATATGATGCGGTCATGATGCATGCACAGATAGGAGTAATATAGATATATAAGAGTGTCACCAAAAACGCTCCCTCTCTCCCAGAAAAGATATATAAATATATGGTCGACATGAGAATCCCAAAATAAGTGAGGGGAGGGGGTGGACAAAAAGGCATCAGGACCCAGCAGAAACGGGCAGCACAATGGCAAAAGGAATCGATGGCATCAAGGGTGCCTAGGAAGGTGGTGCTGCACCGTCTCCGTCCTGAGGCGGAGGTGGTGGTGGTGGCTGGACAGGCCGCTGAGCGGGTGTGGGTGTGGAAGTGGTAGCAGGTCGGGTGTGTGTGGAAGTGTGGGCGGGAACCTGCTGGGTGGGTGGGGGTACGCGCGAGAGACGCTCCAGAACCTGGGTGAGACAGTAGTGAATCTGGGGGATCAGGTCGAAGCGTCCAGCCATCGCAGAGACGGTGGAGGACAGGGTCCTAAGGTCGCCTCTGAGGCCACTCACCGCCCCCTCTAGAGCACGAATGCTCTGAAGTACAGTGTCAGGGGGAGGTGGTGCAGAGGGACGCACCTGGCGGGGCTGTGCAGGGCGTGGCTGGCGTACTCGAGTCGCGTATGTGACGGGCTCAGCGGGGAAGGGAACGAAAGGTGCTGCGCCAGCAAATGTGGGCCTGGCCTCAGTGTGAGGCCGGGGCACCGGCTGGTGAGAAGTGGAGGCAGCAGCAGCGAAAGAAGAGTGCAAAAGTGGCAGCGAGGCGGCCAGAGAGGTCAGTGGCACAGAAGTGTGGACAGACGCCACGACGCTCTCGGAAAATACAGCAGGGGTGGAGACAAAGGTGACTACCGCTGGGGTGGAAGTGTGTGGACCAAAAGGCGCAACCCCAGCAGAGATCATGCTAGCCATGGTCTCCACGACCGCGGCAAACGAGGGCTCTCCACTCTCAACAAAGGTCGGTGGGCGCTCGGGGAGTGCGGAGCAAAGAGGCTCGACGGACAGAGGGCCAGTGGTGGTGGTGGGAGTGGTGGTGACAGCCTCGGAAGTGGTGGAGGTGGTGGAAGTGGGCTCAGCTGAGGTACTCTCGACACCGACAGAGGTGTCAGGAGCAGCGGAAACATCAGGTATGGGCTGAGGGGCCACAGGGTCAACAAGCTCGGCAGCAGGCTCGGTAGGGTGTGCAACAGGGTCTACATGGGCAGCGTGGGCCTGCTCGGCCTCCTCGGCCTCGAGCACGTAAGCAGCGGGGATGAGAACATCCATCGCAGGGAGCCAGTCTGTCTGGGCTGGTGCAATCTGAGTCCGAGCTGGGCTCAGAAGAATCATGTAATCGGCACCGTAAGGGCCGTGCAACCAGACCCAGTGACGCTCACCGTGCGGACGAAGCATCTTCATCCGGGCCATGACATCAATCGACAGAGAAGTAGGGCACGGGACGCGTCGCAAGTCGTCAGGGAAGTCCTCGCCGGTCATAAGAGCAAGCAAGGTGATCAGGCCGCCGCAGCATATCGGTGAGCGAGCGCCCACCGATACAATGATGCGGTCTAAAAACCATGCCGCGATATCGATCACGACGGCGGGGACAAGCTCATCGCCATCCCTAGATAGAGCTCTGGGACGTGTCATCGCGTAGAGCATGTAGAGCTCTGGCGTAGACATCGTGCCAGGCTCATATCTGGCCAAAAAGGTCGTCGCCATAAGGCGCTGAGCAATACGTAGGCAGGGATGGACAATGGCCGAGGCCTTGGCCCTACTAGGGTCAAAGGCGGCGTGATGACCCGTAATCCGGGCCCAGAAGGCACCGGCGTCGAATGAAGGTGGGGGGATATGGGTGGGGCCGTAACCGCGATCGGCTCTGGGGACAGCGGGCCACGAGAAAAACGCTCTCATCATATCGAGAGTGACCTGGCACTCTCGATCCATGAACCGAAACGAGCATCCCTCGTCGGTCCGGGCGATCGAACTCAAAACCTCAAGTGTCGGGCGGGTGAACGTGTCCGCCGACACCTGGAAGAAATCTCGCCAGCCCACGTTGTCGTACAACGTGAGCATCCCCTCTAGTACCCCCAGGCGTCCTAGGTCAGCGAGGTGTGCAAACCTGGAGGGTACGATCGAGCGCTGGGAGATACGGTCGAAGACGGCACGGTGTGCGTCGTCTCGGAACGTAATCCCAAGCGGCCCAACCAGTGGAGCCAGAGGTGGTGGCTGTGCAGCGGCAGGGAGTGGCTGTGCGGGTTGTGGGTGCGCTGCAGGCTGTGCGGGGTGTGCGGGGCCTGCAGGCTGTGCTGGGTGGATGGGGTGTGTGGGAGACGGTGGAGGAGAGTCCTCCAACTCGTGGGAGGGGCCGGCATCATCCGACCGCTTCCGCTTGGCGGAAGCTCTCTTCGACCGCGGCCGTGTCC
This sequence comes from Scilla litardierei, assembly GCA_030789695.1. Classification (NCBI taxonomy): domain Eukaryota; kingdom Viridiplantae; phylum Streptophyta; class Magnoliopsida; order Asparagales; family Asparagaceae; genus Scilla; species Scilla litardierei. The sequence goes on along the minus strand of CM061142.1, from coordinate 490,802,121 downwards.
GGGGCGGCATATCGGCCCCGAGCGCGCCGAAAAGTGTAAAAAGTGCGGTGTGTGTAAAAGAGTGGAAGGAGTATACCCAGACACACCGCGAGTGCTCAGTAATGGAAGCGTGCGAAGTCAGCGCCTCCACGAAGCTCAAATCAGTCCCGAGAAGCTCCCTTGGGCTCCCCTAAGCTCCCAAAAACAACCTGCGCGTGAAATGGAGATATCAGCGGGTAATAATCAAAACGTATGGAGCATTAGGGGTATCATAGATAGATATAGGAATTGATTTGGGTTTGGGGGTCGTTTAACACATGGATCCTCAAAAAATACTCAAAAAGAGGAGAAAAAGGCAATAAAGGCGATACCGGAGGTGGTAGGGGCGGCGGCCGCCGACGGCGACTCGGGCGAGGCGCCGGAGGTGCTCGGCCGGCGGTGGCGGGCCGGGCGGCGGCGCGAGCGGGCTGGTCGGGCGAGTGAGGGTGCGAGCGAGGGGTATCGGGCGAGGGGAGCTGAAGGGTCGGGCTGTTTGGGGGTTTTTGCGTTTCGAAAAATGTGCCCCCCTCGCCCCTTATATAATAAAAGTTACGACTCGGCCGAGTAACATGGTCACTCGGCCGAGCGAGGTCAATTGAAATTTCCTCCTCGTCTACGCTTCGGTCGAGTGGCCTTACCAGCCTCGGCCGAGTGGAGTAAGTCCATTCGGCCGAGTGGCTCAAGCTACTCGGCATGACTCGCCCTAGGACGGTATCCGTATTACTCGGCCGAGTGGGAATATATACTCGGCCGAGTAGCAGTTATACTGAAATGAGGAAAAATAAACAGAGAGTTGGGTACAGCAGACTTCCCTCGTTCGTGAGCGGCTCGGCCGGATGAACTTCTGTACTCGGCTGAGTGACTAGTATACTCGGCCGAGTGAGCCTTGTGTTCTACTGTTTGTCTTCGTTTGGGCTCTAAACTCCGTCTTTCTTCCTCCAGTCGATTCCATCTTCCTCCTAAGCATCGAGCGCCTTCTTGGGGCGCTCCTCGGCGTCGCGTTCATCCTCCTCATGATGGATCTACCTATCTCCTCTCCTGTCAAGAAAAGTAGGACCCGTTATCATAAAATTTTTGGGCGAACGACTCAAAACACTAAAAATTTCAAGCGGAAGCATATGCAACTAGCTCAAGCTCATTCATGGATTCAAGTTCTTCATAGAGTCTAGTGTGTGAGTTGTTTTTCATTTTCTTAGGATTATGTCAAATCCAAGAAAGAATTTGCACACACACAAAATGATTTTCTAAAATGTTTTTAAAACTCATTTTAAACTTATTTGAGAGCATTCTTTTCATAGAAGCTAAGTTTTAATTTGTAGTCAACTACAAACACCCTGTAGTTCACTACACTGATTTCTGTCTTCTACCAGAAAAGATAGTCTGGTAGTCGACTACCTAAGTTAGGGAGTCGACTACCAGTAGTAGCAGATTTTCTCTGAGACACTCTGGGAGTCGACTACCAAAGTTAGGGAGTCGACTACCAGCTGTGCGACCAGAATTCCTTGATTCACTCTCTCATTTATTCATTGCTTGATTTTTGGGCTGAAGTCAAACTTGATTTGAATTATTTTGAATTCTCCTTTGGCTCTATAAATAGAGACCTCATGAGAACATTTTCCTCACCAATTTACTCTTGAGCAAAATTCTTATTCTCTCAAAAGATCTCATCGTTCTCATCGCTCTCAAAGTTCTTCATAGCCAAATCGGTTTTTCTATTTTTGATCTTATTTCTTATATTCTTTATAATTCTTTTTAAGATCATTATTATTATTTGGCTATTGCAAATTGGTTTTCAAAATCCTTCTCTTTGATTTTTTTATATTCTCAAAGGATTTTTGAAACATCTAGATTCTAGATCACATCGAATAATTTCATATTCTTTGTGTGATCTAAGAACACATCTAGATTCTAGATCACAGTGAATAAACTCATATTCTTTGTGTGATCTACGGACGATTTAAAATTCTTTTAGCCACGTTAAGCACAATTGCATATTTAATCTTGGCTATAGAATTATTGGGTGTAAAAACCAATCTCCACTAATTCATTGTGGTGTATTGGATTTGATTTTACTTGTAGTCCCTTGGTGATAAGGGTGGTTGTAAATCCTTGTTGTAGGCAAGGTGTTTGTGAAAAGTCCTCGGATTGTGAGGCAAGGTAAAGTCCTCGGGTTGTGATGCAAGGGTAAAATCCTAGACAAGTCTAGGTGGTCGGAAATCCTAGTTGAGGCTAGGTGTTTGTATTGCTAAGGCAATAGTGGAAATCTCGTACCGGATTGGTCGGGGACTGGACGTACCCAGGGTTGTGGGGAACCAGGATAAAAATCCTTGTGTTTGCTTTTGATTCTCTCTGTGATTGTTTATCTCTACTTTGTTTATCTTGATTCATTGAATATTACATTTGTAACTCATTCATAATATATTGCAAGATCAATTTCTGTATCTACTTCTCTATTGTACTTCCGTGTAATCGTTTATATCTTCATTAAGTATTCGCTTAACTGAGCTGTGCATAATATCCCTCTGGGAGTCGACTACTGTTCTTAGGGAGTCGACTACCAGAAGAGTTTTATCTCTGACTTGTTTTGAAGATTAATTAAGTTGATTAAGAACCAAGCGTAGATCACTCTACTTGGTTTCTTAGGCAACATTAGAAGGTTTTGTTTTGTGTTGATTGATTAAAGAACGAAAAAGTTTTATCTTTATACAACACTATTCAACCCCCCTTCTAGTGTTGTTTACCATCCACAGGATCCAACACTCTCCTGTCAAGAAAAGTAGGACCCGTTATCATAAAATTTTTGGGCGAACGACTCAAAACACTAAAAATTTCTAAAACGAAAATAAAGAAAAAGTGAAAATAAAGCAAAAACCGTCGGGTTTCCTCCCGACAAGCGCTCGTTTAAGGTCGTGAGCTCGACCCCCTATAATTTTCAATCAATGTGGGATGTTTGGTGCATATGAGATGCACCCATCAAACTTTCCGGGGAGCGCGCTTGGATTTGGACGTGGCGGCGTGTTCTCCCTCGGTGGTCTCCCATCTCGAATAGTGTTGGGGGGAGGCTCCCCCAAGCTAGCATTTGCTCCGGTCAACGGCTTCACCGGTGATGCCGATTTCCGTACCGGAGGAGCTTTCTTTGGAGACTTTAATTTCGAGAGCTTGCAGAGCTCTCGAATCCTTGCGACATCAGCGTCGCCTTCATCATCTTCAGCGGAGAGGTCAGGGGAATCATCTTTCTTCTCATTTTGGCCTAAATCCGGGCCTTCCTCGAAATCTTCATCGAATAGAGCGCCAATAGAGTGGGGGATCGCCTCCTCAATTACCTCATCAAGGAGGTCCATGTAATCAAGCTCCTCGTGGTAAGGCATGTGCTTCATAGCCTTAGGAATGTGAAGCTCCACCTCGATGTTGTCGACGTTTAAAGTTAGTGTACCTTCGCGCACGTCGACGATGACTCCGGCGGTGGCGAGGAATGGGCGTCCAAGTATCAACGAAGTATCTCCCTCCTCCTTAACGTCCATGATCACGAAGTCACATGGCAAGCATATTCCCCCCGGGACTTGTAGCGGGATGTCTTCGGCGATCCCCACCGGCCTTGTTATCCGTCCATCGGCTAATTGAATGCGCATGTTGGTGGGTTTCAACTTTGTCCCGGTGTTTAGCCTTAAGAACATGGAGAGAGGCATGAGGCTCACACTAGCCCCTAGATCAACCAACGCCTTTTGAAGAGGAACACCGCCCAAGGTGCAAGAAATCCGAAAACTCCCCGGATCTTTAAATTTTGCCGGCTCCTTCTCTCTCTTGGTGAACCAAGAGCCCTCCTCGGCTAGCATGATCTTCTCCTTCCTCTTTCTCCCCGAAATCAAGTCCTTTAAGAATTTAGCATATGTGGGGATCTCCACGATGGCGTCGAGGAAGGGAATATTGAGGCTAACTCCTCTTAGATACTCGAGAAACTTCGCTAGCCTTTTCTCCATTTTCGCTCTAGCGAGCCTTTGGGGGAATGGGACCGGTGGCATGAAGCGCCTCTCCTCGATCAATTGTTCCGCTCTAGATTTCTCCTTTTCTTGTGGCTCTTTCTCCTTATCATCTTCAACTACCGGCTCAATTGGATCCAAGCTTTCCTCCACGGGCTCCTCGGTAGGAATCATGACGGGGGTGGTATCCTTTCCGCCTCTAGTGGTAACAGCAACTACGGCATTGATGTGGCCGGTGTTGCCCCGTGGGTTTTGCTCGGGTTGCGCCGGCAATCGTTGAGTGTTCCGATTGAGCAACGCCAATTGCTCCGATATTTGAGCCACAACGGTATTAAGAGAGTATTGCCCCGCCATCAAGCTAGCATTGACCTTATTTTGCTCGACCATAAACGCCTCCACTCTAGCTTCGAAGTCGGATCGTTGTTGAGCTTGCGGAGGGTTTTGATTTTGATTCCTCCACCCTTGATTGTATCCGGGCGGCCTATATGGTGGAACTTGTTGCTTCGGTTGGAAATTTTGTTGTGGAGGCCCCCTCGGCGGATAGTTTTGTTGTTGGGGTGGTGGTGGTCGAGCTTGTTGAGGTGGTTGTTGTGGCGGGTTCAAAGCTCCTTCATTGTTGGCGTAAGAGAATCCGGGATGATTTCTTGTGGCCGGATTGGCCCAATATCCTTGGTTCCCCGTAACATATTGTACTTGCTCCAAGGATCCTTCTCCTTGCTCTCCTCCCGAGTACATGGCTTGAGATTGGTCTTGCCAATCACACATTTGGTTCGTTGGAGCGGAGGTAGAAGGGGCTCCTTGGGGCTCCGTGATAAACTTCTCCAATCTCTCCACTACCTTGTGGAGAGAATCAAACTTGCTCGTAAGCTCCGCTACGGCCTTCGCCTCGTAGATGCTAGTTGGCTTTAAGGAGGACGTAGAGTGTCCTCGCTCATCGCCCCATTGTTGATTATTTGAGGCCATCTCCTCAATTAGGGCCGTAGCTTCCTCGGGAGTCTTTGACAAGATAGCACCATTCGCCGCGGCATCAATAATTTGTTTGGTCCCCGGTTGGAGACCATTGTAGAAGCTATGAACTAGCTCCCAATCTTCTATACTATGGTGCGGGCATTGATGCTGCAGATCCTTAAAACGCTCCCAAGCCTCATAGAGCGTCTCCTGTGGTCCTTGCTTGAAGGACATGAGAGCGCTCCGGATCTTCACCGTCTTGGATGGCGGATAGAACTTGTCAATGAATGCACTCGCCAACTCATCCCAAGTGGTGAAGACACCCTCAGCTTGCGTCCTCAACCAGTATAGTGCCTTGTCCTTTAGCGTGAAAGGGAAGAGGCACAGTCTGATGGCATCGATGGAGACCCCCGGCATCTGGAATGTGGCGCACTTCGACAAGAACAATTGGATGTGGTAGTGGGGATTTTCATGGGCATTCCCATGAAATGGATCCTGCTGCATCAGAACCACTAGTCTAGTCTTTAGCTCGAAGCTCTTGTCAGCCGCCAACCCCGGCATGGCAATGGATGAGGTAGTAGAAGAGGTCTTAGGCCGGAGCCTATCGCGAATAGAAATTATCCTTGCCATTCTTGCCGCTAATTGTTCAGGAGTTTCCGGGTTGGTCATAAACCGCCCTTCCGGATTTTGTCTCCTTTCCGCTCTAAGTCTCCGCGCGGTACGTTCGATCTCTGGATCAAACAATATAGCTTCAGGGTCCGCCGTAGATCTCGTGTACATGCACAGGGAAAACAGAGTTTCAAAGAGATGATTAGTACCGTGGAAGGGTCAGGTAAAAAAATGGAAATAATAATGATAATAGTGAAAAAAAGGAAGTAGCTAGGAGTGGTAAGATCAAACGCAATCGCCTCCCCGGCAACGGTGCCAAAAACTTGATCGCTCCGGGACGTAACCCTAAAGAACGGTTGTAGTTTTACCGCAAGTGCACGGTGTAGGAGCGAGCGGGATATCGAACATAGGGAGGACGAATGACCGTGCGTGCTCCAATCAACCTGGCTATTCAAGAAGAAAGATTTGCCTTTGGCGATCCTGTCACAATCGTCAGACAAAGTGTGGAAATATCAAATCAAATAAAGAACGTCTAGGGAATGGGGAATCCCCGCTACTCACCGTATTTCATGAATGTGGTTCATGGGTATTAAAATTGCTAGAATAAGATTTTGGATGAACTAGTTGCAACTGAATGTAGAACCAAGCTCACGCTCTCGCGCTGTTGCCGGTCTATAGCTATCCTAGGTTCGGGTCCAATCTCTTGCAAACCCTAGCCTAGGTAAGCTAGCATTAGGATCAACATCATCGTCCAATCGCGCACCGAGCCCAATCTCTTGCAAACTCGGTCCACAACCTAGATTGGGATAGTTCCTACCCGCCCAATCTCTTGCAAATGGGTATTGGCACGGAATTGGAACCGGAAACCCTAGTATCGGTCCAATCTCTTGCAAATCGACATCCTCTTTTTTCTGCCTATGAAGATGCGGATGGGGCCGGTTCACCGACAGACGTATACTACGGAAATTCGACTCCAACCCAATTCGGATTTCTAGGGTTTCCTATCGAATTGGGATCCAATCTCTTGCAAATCCCAATCGATGTGAATACCTAGCCATCCGTGGTAAATTGATCCCAATCTAATCTATAATAGCAATTCTAGCAAAATTCCTACCAATTCATCACAATTATGAAATAGGGCTTGTATGGTTCATCCCCACGCCCCAAGACGTGGCGACTACTCACAGTTCATAGCAAGATCACAAAAATAATCAATGAAATAAGCAATAGAATTCATCACAATATTGAGATATGCAATAAAAATAGAATTTTTAGAGAAGAGAAAGGCAAACCAAAGGAGTTCTTCAATTAATCAAACAAAAATCAAACTTTTTCTCCTCTCCAATCTCAAGAATAAAACTAAAAAGCTAATCTAAAAAGCTGCAAAAAATCAAAGGAGAAGCTCTCCAAAACTAGGGTAAAAACAGGGGTTAAATAGCCCCCAAAATCGTCCAAAAACTGTGACCAAAATACCCCTGCGCAGCCTGTTTTCCGCAATTTTCGCTACAGGCAGCGCGTCGCACTCGCCCGAGTGACAAAAGTCGCTCGGCCGAGTGAGAAACCCTGTAATTTTCCAGTAAGTCGGGGCCTTCAGGGGTCTCTACTTCGGTGGCGGCTCGGCCGAGTGAGTTGTCGTCACTCGGCCGATGGCTTCATTGTACTCGGGTGGACAGGATTCTCCACTCGGCCGAGTGGATCTTCTGAAGCTCAGGCAGCCGAAAAACAGAAATTTGGAGATTTTTGACGGGCTTCGTCTGGGCGCCACTCGGGCGGACGTGGTCTCGTCACTCGGCCGATGTGGTCTCCGTCGCTCGGTCGAGTGCACGTATGAATCGTGTCTGATCTGGTCGGCCGAGCGGTGTCTCGCTGGTCGGCCGAGTGGGTCCTCCACTCGGCCGAGTGGGACACTAAACATGCCCAATCTGCTTATTTTGGCCTCCTCGTCGCTCCTGCGACGTCCGTTCTTCTTCCGCTCCTCTCCAACAGCAAAATACCCCTTGGGGAGGTTGTCGGTGACCCTCTGGAGTAAGCGCATCTCGAGATCACTCCAAATCGCGCCAAATCACCTGAAATGCGACAAAAACAACAAATCGTGAAAAGCATCGCAATATCGTCGATATATCATGAAAAACACGATTTGGGCGATCTAAATGGCATGCAAAAATGCGGGAAAAAGGTGTAAAATAAGGAGTGATCACCAATGCATAAACCCCTGTAGCTTTGTGTGTCAATGTATCTCTGTTCTCAACCCCAAATACATTCATCCTCTGAAGAGTTCCTATGATTAAATGTATCGCAGTCACCTGTGCGTTTGAACAGTTGAAGTGATGACATTAAAGGCCCCAAGGCTCAACAGGTTGAAGAATTTTTCTTTCTGTATTGAGGGTTTGGACTGAATGTATGACATGGGATATGTAAATTCTTCATGCTCTAGTCTAGTCTCTGTCGGGCTGGATTGACTTCGGAGCTTATTATATGCATTTTTTCGGTAGTAATTTTGAGATTAAAATCTACCAAACTGGAAGTTGAAACATGTATATAGATAGTCATTGTGCCTTCACTGTAGATGCTTGTCACGCCCCGCTTCCCAAAAACATGGAGGCGAAGCGTGAGAAGGTCTGCACGGACTTGAAGCTGCAAAGCCGCAAGACCGATAAGCGTCAAATAAAACGAAGTAGCAGGTCCCTGTAATGTGACTCAGAACAACAATAACAATAATAGGAAAAGAGACAAATAATATAACATTTATTCAACTCATAGTCCAACAAAAGTCCAACAACCAGAAATGCCACCAGGCAACAAAAGAGTCAAAAGCAAAAGGCCTAACATGGCCAAAAGAGTCTAACAACAACGGTGCTACTCACCGACAATCACAGCTAACAAAGAAGAGTACGGAAGATCTCTAAGATTGATCACCGGTGTCCTCGTACTCCACGTCGCCAACAGGTTCGGGCACGTACTCCACGGACTCGTCACCCTCCACAGCAGTCTCTGGCTCAGCAACTAACATGCGTCACCCAAAGAGAAGGGGCACATGTCAGCAAGTCTAAAAGACTTGTGCAAGGAAACTATAAAAGTAAAGCAACCTAGCAGTTCTAAAGTAATGTATGACATGAATATAGTAAGACAAATGACATGGCATGGCAAGTAAACAAATAAAAGACAAGTACTGGAATTGTAATCATGTCGTGCACAGAGATTCCGCCCTTTGGCTAGAGTGGCTGTACGGGCCAACTCTTACACTCAAGTGACCGTTTATCCCTATCCCTCCACGTGTGTCGAGACAGGGCATTACCCCCGAACACGGAATGCTCGCTTCTGGATCACGCGCCAGGAAGTGTTTTTAACACGGATGGCGTAGGGTTATGCCCGCATAACGGGTGCCTAGCCGGTAACACGGAAACATGGATTTGTACAAGTAGTGTAGTGTGTGCTACAATACAATGCTCAACTAGGATGACATGTAAATGCAATGCATGGCAGTTAACGATTCAAGTGCGTACAGTTAAGGAATTTAAACATGACAGATATCAATGCATGAATGATATGGCAAGATGTCGGATCTAGCTTCGTTGTCAAGCTAGATCTAAAAGTTGCTCCTAGATCGCTATCATTTCACGATCTAGTCTCTTTCACGCTAGTACAAAGAATTGGCCTAAAAACATGGCCTAAAGTAAAGTTGGCAAGTTTCATTTGCGTGGTACCGAGTTGTTGTATGACGTGAGTAACGAGAACAGTATCCTACGATAGGTGAGTTCGCTGTTATGGCAAAATAAAAGATTAGACGGAAGGTTCTAAATCGTTTGGCATTGGAATCCTACGTCTAGTAATCCATTTTTAATTTCGGGTTTCTAATTTACGGTGGGGGTTAATAGAGATTAAGAGATTAGAGTTACTAACCGTAAAGTAGCAGATGGAAGGCACCAAAACGGATCTTGTTTTGGCGACGAAGAACAATCCCGGAAAGCTACGGCCGAAAAACGAGATCCCGGCGACCTAGATCGGTAACCGGCGCAAGATACCGTGAGGAAGAACCTCCGAGGATGAAAGAAATGATTTGGGGAAAATTAGGGATGATTTGAGGACGAACCTGGCTCAGAAAGAATGAATGAAGAAAGAAAGAATCGACGGATTAAATAGAAAATAAAACGGCGGCTGAAAATAGATCTAGGGTTTCGGGGTCAATTAGTCGGTCAAAGAAGAGTGGTTGACCAACTAGTTTAGGAACTAGTCGGTCGGTCGTCTAACTTAGACCGACTAAAAGGCAAACCGAGAATAGAGTTTGGTACAGGTCGACTACATTAGTCGGTCAAAGAACAACTGATGACCGACTAGTTTAAGAACTAGTCGGTCGGTCGACCAACATTGACCGACTAAAAGATCAACCCAAAAACATTTGAAGAGAATTAGAACTAGTCGGTTGAAGAACAATTCTTAACCGACTAAAAATATACAGTAACTACTGAAGAAAAGACTGTACAAGAATTAGTCGATTGAAGAACAATAGCTGACCGACTAGTTTGCAACCTAGTCGGTCGGAAATCGTTCTTAGACCGACTAACGACAAACAGTAACTCTACTGTACAGTGAAACTCAGAATTAGTCGGTCTGAGTACAATACTTGACCGACTAGTTTGAGAACTAGTCGGTCGAAGGATGAACTTAGACCGACTAACGACAAACAGTAACCCAGCTATTATTTCTACGTTGAACTAGTCGGTTCCTGAAGGATGGCCGACCGACTAGATCTCATTCTAGTCGGTTGGTTCTCCTTCGTGAACCAACTAAGATGCACCAGAAGTGCCGAAACGAAGCGCGAAGCTTCGGGAAAGATTCTATGGCTTCAAGGATCGTTCTAACTCTAGAATTACGGCGTTAAGAAGCTAGTCGTGAGAATTCAATCGAGAAAAACATACAAGGAGGGGAAATCCAATATTATTCATATAAAAATAGCTATTACAAACACCGGTCGTTACATCCTCCCCACCTTAAGAAAAATTCCGCCCTCGGAATTTCCTAACGCTCACATGTCAGGGAACAAAAGTGGGTAGCGCTCACGCATCTCATCTTCCCTCTCCTAAGTAGATTCTCCTGGCGAGCCGTGTCGCCACATCACCCTCACAAGATTTACGGTCTTGTTCCGAAGTGACTTCTGACGCCTTTCCAAAATCTGAACTGGTAGCTGGTCATACGTCAGATCAGGGCGAACGGTGATCTCCGAGAAATCCACAGCGTGAGACGGATCACTAACATAACGACGAAGCTGGGCCACATGGAAGACATCGTGAACTCCAACCAAAGATGGCGGCAAGGCTAAGCGGTAGGCTACCTCGCCAACCCTCTTCAGAACGTCAAACGGTCCAATGTATCTCGGGCTCAGCTTCCTGCGCTTCCCAAAGCGAATCACTCCTCGATTCGGGGAAATCTTCAGAAACACGTGGTCACCTGGCCGAAACTCCAACGGACGCCGTTTAGCATCAGCCCAATGCTTAAAACGGTCCTGAGCAATCCTCAGCCGTTCCCGAATGTTTCTGACAACATCCACAGCCTCCACAATCATCTCAGGTCCCAACAGCTCCCGATCTCCAACGTCATCCCAACTCAGTGGCGATCGACATTTCCTCCCGTATAGCGCAGCGAATGGTGCCATGCCAATACTCGCCTGGAAGATGTTATTATAAGAGAACTCCACCAGATGTAGATGGTCCTCCCACGAACCCTCGAAATCCAACATACACGCCCTCAACATGTCCTCCAAGATCTGAATCGTCCTCTCGGATTGGCCATCCGTCTGCGGATGGTACGCCGTGCTGAAACTCAGACACGTACCCAAACTCTTCTGCAGACTCTGTCAGAACCGAGATGTGAATCTCGTGTCTCTGTCCGACACGATACTCACAGGGACTCCGTGCAGTCGAACGATCTCCTGCACGAAACGCGTTACATCACTAACAATTCTAGGGAAAGGAAATAAAAATGGAAAGTAAAAGAGTTTACCTCCATATATCTCCTCGCTAGCGCCTCAGTGGACTGTCCTACTCGGAACGGAATAAAGTGCGCGGATTTGGTCAATCGGTCTACGATCACCCAAATCGCGTCATTCTGCTTCAGACTCCGAGGTAGTCCAGTCACGAAGTCCATAGTGATGTGTTGCCACTTCCACTCTGGAATCGGAAGCGGTTGTAGCAACCCCACCGTACGCTGATGCTTCGCTTTAACCTGCTGGCAAACCAAGCACTTGGCTACACTCCGAGCCACGCTCCTCTTCATCCCATGCCACCAGAAATTCAAACGAAGATCCGTATACATCTTGGTCCCACCAGGATGCACAGAATACAGCGAACTGTGTGCTTCTACCAACAGCTCCTCCCTGACATCCCCAGCAGGCACACACAACCTGGCTCCAAACCTCAGCGAGCCATCCTCGTGAATCACGAAATCAGTCCGCAGACCGGCTTCCACCATCTCTCGAATCTTTACCAACTTCGAATCACCACTCTGCCCAGCCTTGATCCGATCCACGATCGTCGACTGTATCTGCATACACATCAATGAAGAAGTCTCTCTAGGCAGAACCACCTCAACTCCAGACTCACAAAGATCCTGCTGCAACCTCCACTGCGAAGTCAACAACATCACCATCGGAAGCCTACTCAACGCATCAGGAACCACATTCACTTTACCTGGGTGATATTGCAACTCGATCTCATAATCCGCCATGAGCTCCAACCACCGACGATGTCGCATGTTGAGCTCCTTCTGTGTGAAAATATACTTCAAGCTTTTGTGATCGGTAAAAATCTTCACTTTCTCACTCAGCAGGAAGTGCCTCCAAATCTTTAGCGCAAACACAACAGCAGCCAACTCCAAATCGTGCGTCGGGTAGTTCTTCTCATGAGCCTTAAGCTGACGAGAAGCATACGCAACCACGTGCCCATGCTGATGCAACACACATCCAAGACCTTTTCCAGATGCATCGCAAAAGATCTCGAATCCTCCACTCCGGTCGGGCACAGCAAGAACAGGGGCAGACATCAACCGCTCCTTCAGAACACCAAAAGCGTCCTCACAACCAACGGACCAATCAAAAGGTACATCCTTCCGCGTCAATCTGGTCATCGGCTCGGTAATACGGGAGAAATCCTTGATGAATCGCCGGTAATAACCTGCAAGTCCAAGGAAACTCCAGATCTCAGATGCTGACTGCGGAACAGGCCATTCTCCGATAGCCCTAATCTTTTCAGGATCCACCGAAAACCCATCACCAGTCACCACATGCCCAAGAAAAGCCACTCTATCCAGCCAAAACTCGCACTTCGAATACTTGGCATACAACCGATGCCTCCTCAGAATCTCCAATACCGTCCTCAAGTGCGACGCATGCTCCTCCTCTGACTTAGAATAGATCAGAATGTCGTCAATGAAGATAACGACAAACTTATCTAAATAGTCATAGAAGATCAAATTCATCAGGTTCATAAATACCGCGGGCGCGTTGGTTACACCAAAAGGCATAACCACGAACTCGTAGTGACCATACTTCGTCCTGAATGCCGTCTTCGGAATATCCTCTTTCCTCACCTTCAGCTGGTGATATCCACTCCTCAGGTCTAATTTAGAAAATACCCTCGATCCTCCGAGCTGATCAAAAATATCATCAATCTGCGGTAATGGGTACTTATTCTTTACAGTCATCGCATTCAGCCATCGATAATCCATGCACATGCGACGCGAACCGTCCTTCTTCTTCACCAGCAGGACCGGTGCTCCCCACGGAGACACACTGGGATTTATGTAACCCTTCTGCAAGAGCTCATCCAGCTGCTTCCGCAACTCCTCCAATTCCGCTGGAGCCATACGATAAGGTGCCTTTGAAATGGGCTGCGCTCACGGAATCAGATCAATAGAGAATTCCAGAGCTCGATCGGGCGGCAGTCCAGACATCTCCTCGGGGAAGACATCGTCGAATTCACGCACCACAGCAGGCCTATCCTGCTCCATCAGCATAGCCACAGCCTCCACCGGCTTGGCCCGAAACCTGACCGGACCAAGCGAGCTGCTACCTCGGCTGAACTCAAATACTGGATGTCCGGGAATCTCGAACACCACCTTCTTCCTCCGACATTCGATCGTAGCATAGAAGCTCGCAAGCCAATCCATTCCAAGCACTGCATCGTAGTTGATGATGTCGTGGACAATAAAGTCAGCGTAAAGCTCATGTCCACAGACCACTAACAGACAAAAATTGCACCCACGATGCACTGAGATCACACCATTCCCTGTGACGATATTCCAGCTCTGGGGAAGAGTGGAAGTCGACAAGGAATGCCCCTCCACGAAGCTCCGAGAAATGATGCACATGAATGCACCAGAGTCAAAGAGAACTCGTGCAGGAAAAGCGCAAACCAAGATCACACCTAACAGACAGTCTAACAATCAGACCCTATTCTAGCAAACAAACATAATCAAACAACTAAGCATATCTAATAACCAAACTAACTAAGAAAAGAAACAGCTAGATAGAAATTTACCTGCGATAACCTCATCCAGCGTCTCGGTCTCAGCAGCAGTCATCAGAAACGCCTGTCGTCTCGGCTGGACAGCCTGCTGAAAAGCCTGCCTCTGCGGAACGAGAGGCGCTCCACGACTAGCAGGAACAGGTGCCCTCTGCTGCAACGGCTGAGCTGCAACAGGTGCCCTCCACGGCTGCTTCGACTTCGGACAGTCCTTCATGGTATGAGCAGGATCACCACAAACCAAACACTGCCCCAGCATCTTCCGACACTGATCCTTGACATGTCCAGTCTTGCCACAAAAGTTGCAAGTCTTCAAAATAGAAGGTCCTCCGGGCCTCTTGAACTGCACAGGCTGGTTGGGCCCGTGCCCCGGTCTCACCACTGCCCTGACCTGCTCCATAGGCCTCTTCCCAGTGCCAGAAATCTGTCCCCTCTTCGGATTCACGATCCTCTCCTGCCTCTTGGCCGCAATCAGAACCTTCTGATAAGTCTCATCATCAGAAGAAGTGACATAACTCTGCAGATCCAAAGAAATCCCCTGCAGAAACCTCTGGGCTCTCTCCTCAGCATCCTGCACCATCTTCGGAGCAAAACGACTCAGCTTCGTGAATTCCTGGTGGTACTGATCCACCGTCAAGTTCCCCTGCTTCAAGTCAATGAAGCGCTGAGCCATTTCCCTCCTGGCGGCCTTAGGAAAATACTCCTCATCAAACCTGGATTTGAAGGTAGCCCAAGAAATCGGCTCCTCCAGTAACTCCTCCTCGGCATCCCACCAGTTCCGTGTGTTATCCTTCAGCTAACGCTTCGCCAGATCAACCCATCCAGTCGGGTCGACCTTCGACATCCTCAGATTATCTTCCATGTTCCTGGTCCACTCATCTGCAGCCAGGGGTCCTCCGGTCCCATCAAAGTATGCGGGACCCAGCTCCCGAAATTGCTTCGCTCCAGGCTCGAAGCGAGGGACAGCCTGGACAGGCGGTGCTGCACGAGCAGGCGGAACATTCCGGACAGTCTGTAGAATTCCTTGCTGCACCTGCATCATCTGATGCATCATCCTCATCATCTCCCCGGTGGTGGGCTCTCGGTCCGGCTCCTGGTCGCGAGGGGGCACACCACCACCAGCACGGGTATTCCGTCTCCCAGCCATCTATTGACACATGAAAATGAAACAAATCAGACTCTTAGCCTATGACTCGGTGTTGAATTTTGTTTATTGGACTTTCTATAATCCTTATTGTTATTCCGATTAAGTCATAGTTACAGAAAATCGGACCTGCATGGGCCACCAAAGAAACCTGTCACGCCCCGCTTCCCAAAAACATGGAGGCGAAGCGTGAGAAGGTCCGCACGGACTTGAAGCTGCAAAGCCGCAAGACTGATAAGCATCAAATAAAACGAAGTAGCAGGTCCCTGTAATGTGACTCAGAACAACAATAACAATAATAGGAAAAGAGACAAATAATATAACATTTATTCAACTCATAGTCCAACAAAAGTCCAACAACCAGAAATGCCACCAGGCAACAAAAGAGTCAAAAGCAAAAGGCCTAACATGGCCAAAAGAGTCTAACAACAACGGTGCTACTCACCGACAATCACAGCTAACAAAGAAGAGTACGGAAGATCTCTAAGATTGATCACCGGTGTCCTCGTACTCCACGTCGCCAACAGGTTCGGGCACGTACTCCACGGACTCGTCACCCTCCACAGCAGTCTCTGGCTCAGCAACTAACATGCGTCACCCAAAGAGAAGGGGCACATGTCAGCAAGTCTAAAAGACTTGTGCAAGGAAACTATAAAAGTAAAGCAACCTAGCAGTTCTAAAGTAATGTATGACAGGAATATAGTAAGACAAATGACATGGCATGGCAAGTAAACAAATAAAAGACAAGTACTGGAATTGTAATCACGTCGTGCACAGAGATTCCGCCCTTTGGCTAGAGTGGCTGTACGGGCCAACTCTTACACTCAAGTGACCGTTTATCCCTACCCCTCCACGTGTGTCGAGCCAGGGCATTACCCCCGAACACGGAATGCTCGCTTCTGGATCACGAGCCAGGAAGTGTTTTTAACACGGATGGCGTAGGGTTATGCTCGCATAACGGGTGCCTAGCCGGTAACACGGAAACATGGATTTGTACAAGTAGTGTAGCGTGTGTTACAATGCAATGCTCAACTAGGATGACATGTAAATGCAATGCATGGCAGTTAACGATTCAAGTGCGTACAGTTAAGGAATTTAAACATGACAGATATCAATGCATGAATGATATGGCAAGGTGTCGGATCTAGCTTCGTTGTCAAGCTAGATCTCAAAGTTGCGCCTAGATCGCTATCATTTCACGATCTAGTCTCTTTCACGCTAGTACAAAGAATTGGCCTAAAAACATGGCCTAAAGTAAAGTTGGCAAGTTTCACTTGCCTGGTACCGAGTTGTTGTATGACGTGAGTAACGAGAACGGTATCCTACGGTAGGTGAGTTCGCTGTTATGGCAAAATAAAAGATTAGACGGAAGGTTCTAAATCATTTTGCATTGGAATCCTACGTCTAGTAATCCATTTTTAATTTAGGGTTTCTAATTTACGGTGGGGGTTAATAGAGATTAAGAGATTAGAGTTACTAACCGTAAAGTAGCAGATGGAAGGCACCAAAACGGATCTTGTTTTGGCGACGAAGAACAATCCCGGAAAGCTACGGCCGAAAAACGAGATCCCGACGACCTAGATCGGTAACCGGCGCAAGATACGGCGAGGAAGAACCTCCGAGGATGAAAGAAATGATTTGGGGAAAATTAGGGATGATTTGAGGACGAACCTGGCTCAGAAAGAATGAATGAAGAAAGAAAGAATCGACGGATTAAATAGAAAATAAAACGGCGGCTGAAAATAGATCTAGGGTTTCGGGGTCAATTAGTCGGTCAAAGAAGAGTGGTTGACCGACTAGTTTAGGAACTAGTCGGTCGGTCGTCTAACTTAGACCGACTAAAAGGCAAACCGAGAATAGGGTTTGGTACAGGTCGACTACATTAGTCAGTCAAAGAACAACTGATGACCGATTAGTTTAAGAACTAGTCGGTCGGTCGACCAATATTGACCGACTAAAAGATCAACCTAAAAACATTTGAAGAGAATTAGAACTAGTCGGTTGAAGAACAACTCTTAACCGACTAAAAATATACAGTAACTACTGAAGAAAAGACTGTACAAGAATTAGTCGGTTGAAGAACAATAGCTGACCGACTAGTTTGCAACCTAGTCGGTCGGAAATCGTTCTTAGACCGACTAACGACAAACAGTAACTCTACTGTACAGTGAAACTCAGAATTAGTCGGTCTGAGTACAATACTTGACCGACTAGTTTGAGAACTAGTCGGTCGAAGGATGAACTTAGACCGACTAATGACAAACAGTAACCCAGCTATTATTTCTACGTTGAACTAGTCGGTTCATGAAGGATGGCCGCCCGACTAGATCTCATTCTAGTCGGTTGGTTCTCCTTCGTGAACCAACTAAGATGCACCAGAAGTGCCGAAACGAAGCGCGAAGCTTCGGGAAAGATTCTATGGCTTCAAGGATCGTTCTAACTCTAGAATTACGGCGTTAAGAAGCTAGTCGTGAGAATTCAATCGAGAAAAACATACAAGGAGGGGAAATCCAATATTATTCATATAAAAATAGCTATTACAAACACCGGTTGTTACAATGCTATATGTGGACAGTCTAATTATGCATGCACATAAACAAAATATGGACTAACTGATGCATGTGCGAGTGCACAAAATGATTTATGCATGTGCACGGTTGATGTTTATGTTTGTACACTGCACGGTTTGAGAATGCACATACACAAAATACGCGACACGTGCTGACTTAGTTGGAGCATGCAAATATTGATTTCTGTTTGGTCAAATTGATGTTTGGTGTGCGAGGCATTGATGCAATATATCTTGAATGCTAACACATCTTTCTTGAAATTCACATAACTGATCTTCTGATATTAACTGGTAGTGGATGTAATACAATAAACTTCATCCTCATGTTACCTCAGTTCATGTTGGCTCCATTGTCCAGACAGTACATTTCACAGATCCAGTCACGGTTGTTTGCTTTCACTACACATGGTTCTCTATGTGTTTCAACAAATTATGTGGTGCATATCCATTCTTGTTCTGATATATGTTATGTGTCTCCATGGAGAAGTATTGATACCTTTTGTTTGTTTTCAGTGCCTAGTAGCTTTGACATCCTTCAAGGTCACTCCAAAGCCACAATGTTACTGATATTCAACAATGCAGCACAAGGCATACTGTCATCATTCTTCTTCAAATATGCAGGTACACTGCCACCGTAACTGTTTGAATCTGTTGATTTATGTAAGCAACTAATCATATTCATTCCTGCTTCCGGCAAGTTCTCCGGGATCTGTGGAAAGGCACTTTCGTTGCCGATCGCGTCCAAGAGGTTGCCAAGTTCGCCATCATCGTCGAAGCCCACCGCCGGCCTTCCAGTGAGCATCTCACGACGGTGCAACCGAGCGACCAAATATCCAGCGGCTGTTCGTACTCGCCGTGGGTCATGCACTCGGGCACCATATACTGAGGCGTGCCTCGAATGTTGTAGGGCCCAAACCCCGGTGCCCAGTGGCCCGACAGCTTGCATGCCCAAAGTCGATGATTTTTGCCTCCGAAGTACCTCTCGCCCTCAGGGAACTGGTCGCATAAGGCCGTCTCCAACTTCGAACCAGTGATCTTCAAAGAAAGAAAGAACTAATCCAGCAAATGTCGCCAAACGTTCGCCAAATTAATCCAGTGATCTTCAAAGAAAGAACTAATCCAGCGATTCAAAGAAAGAACTAATCCAGAATTAAATTTGTGACCTTGAGTACACAGTTGCAGTAGCAAAATTCGCGAGCCCAAAGGCCTTCTCCAAGCCCGAACAATTTCGTCGTGGAACGTATGGCAGCGCGCCAAACAAATGCGTCGTGGGTGTCGTTGTCCAAGGGCAGAAGCGGAAGATGATTGGGGAATTTTATGAGGGCTGAAGTTGAAAGGTTGGGGTAAGAAAGCATTTTTTTCGTTGTCCGAGGGCGGAAGATGATAGGGGGCTGAAATTGGAAGGTTTGGGGAAGAAAGCAGTATTTGTTTCCAGAAACCGTGGAACGTGGAGATGTTTTTTGAACCGTTTGTTTTGCAAACCGCATTATTGTAAAAGTGTGAACGGGTTAGACTGTCCTAGTCATATTTTTTTTGCCACATAGGACAAACTGTGACACGTAGGACAAAAGCTGCCACATAGGACAAAAGTCATGAATTGTAGGGCACAGCGAAGGTCGATTCCCGGGTGCAAAACTGAGGAGGACGGTTAGTTAACGGGTGAAATGACGACAAGGAAGTCGTTTCCCGGGCGATAGAATAACTGTCGGCACATAATAGATATATCTCACAGATATATAATTTAATTTAGAAGTACTATAATATAATGTTGTTTGTAATAGATGTATGTCACTGTAATTATGATAACAATATCATATGATAACCTATATATTTGATAACCTGTGATATCTACAGAAATGTCGATCCTTCGAAAGTCATCAATCTGATGCTTCTTTTTAATGATTTATCATCACGGTGGATGAATGCAAAATACAATCAAAAATATTATCACTTGGTGTCTGCACATAAAGTCATTCGTTCTCTGCATCATCCAGCCATTAGCAATTATGCGAGAACTATAGTTTTCATGATACCAATCATTTTTTGCCTGCCTTCACAAAGAGAAAAAATGCATATTTTCTTACCAATTCCTTTATGGGCTCATATTTTTCACCCATGGCTCCACCCTTTTGCTTCTGGAAATGTATGTATCTTAGAGTGCTAGCAAAGAAAGCATCTGCAGATGGATCTGATGGAGAGTTCTCATTCTGCAGCTCAGTGGTAATCAATTCAATTAAACCCTGTACTAAAGAACTCGTGATCTGAGGATTTCCTTTTTCAAAGAAATACAGGTACCTGATCCACAAAAGAGGATTTAAATGATGATGGTTGAAGTCAGGTTTATATCACTTGCAACTTCCAAGTTCAAAGCTTCTACCCCATGTTGCACTGGCCATCTGTTGTGCAGCATTTGCAATCCTCAAAGCACGCTTTAAGCAAAGTAGAACCCTGCAAAAGAAAGAGAGAGAACTCTTCAATTAGGTCACCTGCAAGCACCAGCATGGACCATTTCTACCACATGACATCATGATGTAACGTCTCTAGAAATCCATGCGATAAGACCATGGTTAATACTTTTTCATCGATAACTTAAAACAATGGCAGAAATGAAGATCAGAATCACAAAATTTGCAGATAGTATGGTTTAAAAACTTGTGAAATAATGTTGTTAACCAGCACCTTTTCCCGTCTCTAATTCCATCTTAATCATCAACCCAGAAGAGATGTGAACATGCGTAAACTGCTCTGCATTGATCAGGTTTCCTTAAAAGCTTTGAAGAATACTGCATACGGAAAATAAATATAAAATACAAGAAACCATTAGGATATGCTACTGCAAGTAGTAGATGCAGAATATAGAACAGAAATACAAGCCAATGCATAAACCCCTGTAGCTTTGTGTGTCAATGTATTGTAATGCACTGCTAAGCAACTGCACAAGTACTAGAGGGGGGATGAATAGTACTTTAAAATAATTAAGTGACTAATTCCTAATTACCCTGCAAACTCTACCAAACAATGCGGAAATGCGGAAATGTAAATGTTAGACAACAAAGAAAAAATCGCAAACAAACGATATTACTGGGTTCGGATCCACCCAAGTCTCCCCGACTTGTTCCCGGTGATCCTATGTCCCAAACACCCGGATCCCCTCCGGATACTCGAGTTAGAAACCCTAACTCAAGATTTCCACTATGAAATACTTGTGAAAAACTTTCACAAGTCAAATCATACACAAAAGAAATTGTGACTCCCACAACCCGGGATCACAAACACACTCTCACAACCGAGAGTGAAACTTACAATATGAAAGTAAATTGAAATAGAAATTCTTGCTGACAAAATCCTATGCCTTGAGCAAAACTTACGATTTAGGGCAAAACAGATTTTCGGGAAGATGAAGAGGCACCAAACCCTAGCTCCAAGATGTAGATCAGCGATGGAGAGCTATGAGGTTGTTGGTGACCTAGAATCAAGCACTTGGCTTGGAAGGCTCACAATCAATGAATCTCTCTTTTGAAATAAGAGTGAGGAGAGATTCAAGATTGGAATGGAAAAGCTTTGAATGAGGAATGAATGCTTTCTCTTTGATCTCTAAACTTCTCTTAATATCAGCCTTTTGTGCAATGAATGCAGGACTCCAAGTATTTATAGGATAGAGGAAAGAGAGAAAGAAAATCGAGTCATTAAATGCTCCAACGGCTCTATTCTGAACCAAACTAGTCCGTCAAAGAACAACCACCGACCGACTAGTTCATCAACTAGTCGGTCGGTCAATCAACATGAACCGACTAAGTGGAGAACAGGGAATAGATGAAGTTTCAGACTAACAGAACTAGTCGGTCAAAGAACACTTGCCAACCGACTAGTTTCACAACTAGTCGGTCGGTGAGTGAACTTAGACCGACTAAGAGATAAAACAAATAGTCTGAGTACAAATTGATTTAGTCGGTCCAAGAACAAATGTTGACCGACTAGTTCATCAACTAGTCGGTCGACAAATGAACATAGACCGACTAACGATAAACAGTAAGTTGGCATGTACAGTAGAAGCTCAACTAGTCGGTCGGAGAAGCATCACTGACCGACTAGTTCACAAACTAGTCGGTCGGTGAGTCAACGTAGACCGACTAACTGTAAACAGTAAAGAGCTATGAATTGACTGACGCAAACTAGTCGGTCCAAGAAGCTTGGCCGACCGACTAGATCACCATCTAGTCGGTTGGTTCTTCTTCTTGAACCAACTAACATGCATAAGAAGTCGCGAAACGAAGCGCGAAGCTTCGGCAAAGTTCGTATAGACTTCTACTAAGATCCTAACTCTAAGATAGGAGCGTTATGAAGATTTAAACCGTAAGACCTACTCAAGGCTTAACATTCTACGAAAGAAGCTTAAAAGACTATAAATAAAACTTGACGATACCGTCTTCAAAAGCTTCAATCGAATCTTCATGACTTCTAAAGTGGTCCAAAAGCTTCAACGAAGCTTTAGGCATACGATCACGTGCTTTGAGAAGTCTTGAGACATCGCTTTGGATGTTCATATGAGTTTGGCGACGATCTTCATAACTGCGCTCACAAAGTGTTAGTTCACGATATATTTATGTTTGTTCATCATCTAAAACCAAATCCGGGGAGTCCAATATCCAACATTCTCCCCCTTTTTGGTGATGACAAACCAACATAAATAATAATCAAAAATAATAATTCAAATGAAATTTACTTACTCCCCCTGCATTGATGACATGTTAATTCCATATTAAATAATATTCATAAGCATCAAGCAGACGAGTAAAGTATAAAATGAGAATCGATTAATGAAATATAGGATTTGAAATCCAATTTTTATATCTTAACTCCCCCTGAATCTAACACATCAAATTAGATTCTTGGTAAAATGCTCTCGTCATTATTATATCTCTCCCCCTTTGGCATTAGCAAAAAGAGTGGGAGGAGATCAACGACAACAACAATGGCTTCAAATAAAAGCACGGGAGTCGTAGAATACGACCACGGTCCAAGTGACACCAAAGAAAAATACGAATTAAATCAAAGCGTGTCAATGAGACCAAAGTCGAAAATCGATAAATAAAATCATCAAAACTCAAATCAATTTTACGGATTGAGTTATGGAATATACTCTCCAATATCAACATTCTTGGTTAATTTAGTGCATGGAAAACAATTCTATGTTTCCATAGAAAAAATTTCTATTTAACCAAGTTATTATCGTCGAGCGACGAAATCAAACATCAGAGACATAAAAAATTATATAATGTGCACAAGAGAATGAAATGTCAACATCGATGTGTATATATATAAATATGAAGCAGAGTACATCAAAAATATACATCACCGACATACATAAAGGCGATCCAACGATCGGAGAACAAAATACAACATCATATATCTCACAAGTCAGCATATATGGAAGTATCACAAAACATACACATCCATCAAAATACATCAGGGATACATCAAAATACATCAAAACGATCAACTCTCCTAAGATTTCTGTCGTGAGGACAATAGGTGTCCCCAAGACAGTCGTCTCAATCGAGTGGGTCTCTTCGTACTGATCCCGGACACGGTTGCCAATGAACTTGGACCGACTAAGAGAGTCCAAAAAATTTAGATTTAGAAATTTTTAGTTCTCTCCTAATCGCACTTCGATGAAACATCGTAATACTCTCATTAATCATTATACTACCCCATTAAACATCGAAAATCTGAAATTTGACATTTACGAACAAATCGAGCGAAAATTCCGAAAATTCAACATTAAATCCAGAAAATTCCAATAAATCTAGCATGTGCAAATATAACGAAATTGAATAGCATGCAAGATTATTGAATAAAAATGAATCCTAAATCTCGGATTCACCCATAATCCCCAATTCTCGACGTAACCGCACAAAGGAGTCTTCCTTTAGGGGTTTCGTGAAAATATCGGCGATTTGCTTCTGGGTTTCAACGTACACTAATATGATGTCCTTTTTAGCAACATGATCATCTAAGAAATGGTGTCGGACATCTATGTGTTTAGAACGGGAATGGTGTACTGGGTTCTTGGAGAGACATATTGCACTTTGGTTGTCCACCATGATAGGGCAAGTATCACAGTTTATACCAAAGTCTTTAAGTGTGTGTCTCATCCAAAGAACTTGAGCACACGCGGCACCAGCGGCAATATATTCCGCCTCGGTGGTTGAAAGTGATACAGAATGCTGCTTCTTGGAAAACCAAGAGACAAGAGAATTTCCTATAAAATGGCAAGTGCCACTAGTACTTTTCCTGTCGGATTTGCATCCCGCATAATCTGCGTCACTATATGAGATTAACTCATACGTGCTAGATTTTGGATAAAGTAATCCAAAATCAAGTGTGTAACTTAAATAACGGAAAATACGTTTTACCGCTACTAAGTGAGATTCCTTAGGTTGAGACTGATAACGAGCACATACACATACGGCAAACATAATATCGGGCCTACTTGCGGTAAGATATAGTAAACTACCTATCATACCTCGATATAGACGAATGTCTACATCTTTACCGCTCGTATCCTTATCAAGGTGCGTAGTCGTGCTCATTGGAGTCTTCTTCCCGGAGGCATTCTCCATTCCAAATCGCTTAAGCAACTCCACCGTGTACTTCGTTTGGTAGATGAAGATTGCATCGTCCATTTGGCGAATTTGGAGACCTAAGAAATATTTGAGCGCACCCATGTGGCTCATCTCAAATTGATCCTTCATCACATTAGAAAACTCTTCGCAAAGAGCAAAGTTAGTAGTACCGAAAATGATATCATCAACATATATTTGAACTAAAATTATATCAGTATTCGAATACTTAACAAATAATGTGGAATCAACTTCTCCCATTTTAAAACCCAAATCCAAAAGAAAATTCTTTAGACGGTCATACCAAGCTCGAGGAGCTTGTCTCAAACCGTAAAGTGCTTTCTTAAGTTTAAAAACATGATTTGGAAATTTTTCATTTATAAAACCCGGAGGTTGAGAAACGTAAACTTCCTCAACAACATATCCGTTTAAAAACGCACTTTTAACATCCATTTGAAATAATTTAAAATCCTTATGGCATGCAAAAGACAATAATAATCTAATTGATTCTAATCTAACTACCGGAGCGAAGGATTCTTCGAAATCAATACCTTCCTCTTGACGGTAGCCTTGAGCAACTAACCGAGCTTTGTTCCGGACGACGATTTGGTTTTCGTCGGTCTTGTTCTTGAAGATCCACTTTGTCCCTATGACGGTGTGGTTCTTCGATGGCAATGAAACAAGCTCCCAAACCTCATTCCTCTCGAATTGAATGAGTTCCTCCTCCATGGCTAAGATCCAAGCACCATCTTCGCGCGCTTCATTAACATTCTTTGGCTCAATCGAGGAGGCAAAGGCACAATGAGCGAAGTAGTTCACTTGCGATCTCGTCTTGACACTATCATGGATATTGCCAATGACTTGCTCATGAGGATGGTCACGAACGGTATGAAGCCGTTTGGGAATTCCCTGATCACTAGGAGCATTCTCAAAAACTTCATTAGTTGGGTTAGTCTCAATAGAATCAATAGAATTATTAGAATTAGAATTACCAATTGAATCACATAAGACATCCATAGAGTCATCATCATTAGTAATTCTAGTTGGAACAAATCCTTCATTAAATGAAACATGAAGTGATTCCTCGATCGTTGAGGTTCGTTTGTTGTATATCCGGTAGGCTTTGCTACGTGAGGAATATCCAACAAAAATCCCATCATCGGATCTTGGATCGAATTTGTCCAAACTACCATACGTGTTCTTAATAAAACATTTTGAACCAAAAACACGAAAATGTTTAACTTGAGGCAATCTACCAAACAACAATTCATAACAAGTTTGTTTAGTGCCAGGCCTCAAAAGTATTCTATTAAACACATAGCAAGCGGTGTGTACCGCTTCCGCCCAAAATTGATGGCCAAGTTGGCTATCATCAAGCATAGTGCGAGCACACTCCACTAGCGTCCTATTCTTTCTCTCAACAACACCATTTTGAGGAGGTGCGCGAGGGAATGAAAAGGTGTGTGTAATACCAACTTCATCACAAAATGTCTCAAAAGACTCATTCTCAAATTCCCCTCCATGATCACTACGAATAGTGACAATGGTGGTTCCAATGAGATTTTGTACTTTCTTGACAAAAATTGTGAAGTTTTCAAAAGCTTCATTTTTATTACATAATGAAAATACCCAAGTAAACCTAGAAAAGTCATCAACGATGACAAGTCCATATCTAGCATTACCTAATGAAGCAACTCTAGTTGGCCCAAATAAATCTAGATGTAATAGCTCTAGAGGCCGCTTAGAAGAAATGCTTTTCTTAGGTTTAAATGAAGATTTTGGAAGCTTGCCTCGTTGACACGAGTCACAAAAGATTTTCTTTTGAAAGACAAGCTTAGGGAAGCCTCTAATAGAATTTAACTTGGAAAGCTTAAATAGTGTTCCAAAGTTCACATGACCAAAACATCGATGACATAAGTGTTGCTCACTTGTGTTGGCAATGAGACATTGTTCATGTGATCTTGGAAGATCTAGGATATATATATATCCTTATGGCGTGTGCCGGAAAACAATATTTCATTATTATCTTTTCTTAAAATATGACACATTCCTTTCGCAAAGCTAACTTTGTAACTTTTGTCACAAAGTTGGCTTATTGAAATAAGATTGTGGTTTAATCCTTTAACAAGGTAAACATCACATATAAGTGGTTTAGAAGGATTACCCACTTTGCCAACACATATGATGGTTCCGCCCTCGTTGCCTCCAAAGACTACCCGGTTCCCATTTGCGATGGGCACCACTCCGGAGAGCAATTGAGCGTCACCCGTCATGTGTTTTGAACACCCGCTATCGAGTATCCAATTCCTCTTGGAGCTAAATTTAAAGTTGTTGCTCCGTTTCTTTTTCCTTTCCTTGAGTACCTAAAGATAGAAAATATCGTATCATGGTACTCAAGGTCATTGGGTCCAAAAGATTAGACCTTTGGAAGCCAAGTCCAATTGGACTTAGACTTCCCCACATAGTTATCACTATGCACAACATTCGAAAAATAAGCATTCATGTAAACTTGTTTTTCATCCATGCTTGTGTCCTTTGGGCTCAAAATAGTGAAAATTTTGGGAGCCCTCATCCTATTGGGTGCATGCATGTGTTGTTGATTTCTACGTGATGCATGTCGTGGATAGGAATAAGGAACATGATGAAATGGTGCATGTGGATAATTATTCATACGATGATGAGGGTGAACATATGCATGTGGAGGAACACGTGCGTGAGGGTGTCTCACATGGTGTGCACGTGTCCGTGGATGTGGTGCATAAAAATCATCATATGTGTGAGCATGTGGAGTAGGACGTGTGTTCCTACGTGGCATGGTATTGGTGTACATATAAGCATGACCCTTCTTTGGAGGTCCACCCAAAGTGGGTTTCTTTCCAAACGAGGGTGTGTACGAGGAGGAAGCACCATTGGTAGTTGAACTACCAATAGAGTGTTTGCTACCATTCGTCGAAGTATCGGAAGTTGGCCTAACAAAGGTAGTGGCCGACTTGGATGAATTTCCCAACTTATACCCCAAGCCAATGTGGTAATTGGCCGGAGGTAAGTCATTTAGGATATTATCCAAATGGCCCTTACCCTTATTGAATTCATTGATTCGGCCCAATGTGCACTCATATTTCTCGGTGAGAGAACGCATAGAAGCATCCAAAGTGGATACTTGTGATGTGAGCACATAAACACGAGATTTGAGATTCTCATTTTCAATACTCAAAGTCGAGTTTTGAGAAGTCAAATCCGCTATCTTATGTTCCTCCGAATCTTCAATGCTAACATGTTGTAACGCCCCGCTTCCCAAAAGACACCGGAAGCGAGAACGTTACACGGCCCGCTTGAACTGGAGCGGTGAAGCTCGAGTTCAATAAGCGTCTGTGATAAAAACACAGAAAAGGGTCCTTGCATTTGCGTATCAGAACAACCAGAAAACATTTCATTAAATTAAATGGGCACTTCCAGAATTGTTCGTACAGAAAATAAAACAACAGGGCCTCAGCATGGCCAAAGGAAACTACAACCAAACGCTAATCCTACTACAAGGAACTAAACTAAAACTCAAAGCAATGACAGAAAAGAGACTCTAGTCTTCTGCAGAAAACGTCTCGACGTCTTCGACAACTCTGGCTCTCCAAGTCAGGTGGTACTCAAGCTCTGAACCTGACATACATCCACAAACATGAATGTATGTCAGCTAGGGGTCTGCAAGAAAGAGTTAGCATCCCAAGGCGAAGTATATAACAAGTATATGAAATTTAGAAGCATCATTAAATTTAAAAGAAACGACTGCAGCAGTTATTATTTAACAATTACAGAGCAGAAAGAAACAATCCTAGCATGCAGTTCTAGTCGATGGCAAGTTTAAAGTTAGATTCTCAGAGTTTGTTAGCATTTCAATACTCACGATGACCAAGTTAGCGTTACAATGACCATGTCAAGAATTCACATCTAATCTAGGGTTCTCGCCTTTAGGTCGTGATGAGAAGGTCGTTCCTCTCACGGGGGCTTACCGTGATTGACACTAACCCACCGCGTCGGGTGGTGTTCTTGAGGAGAGTACCTTTCATACGCCCAGTGGCCGCTCAACCCTAACCCCACCCAAACGTTTTGCCGGAACACGAGCCGGCCTAGTCGACTCACACGACATCACGATATCACGATACCGCCTTCGAGGCGCACGATCTCACGATGTCCAAATTGTTAATCATGTCAGAACTCACTGAATTTTGTTGTTGACAATATTAAAGTTTTATGGTGACGGTTCTGCAAAGCGGAAACGGGTCGAACGACCGTTTCCGTAATTTCAAATAATGACGATTACGTCCTTTTCATTCAACTTGCAACAGAAACGATTTTTTTCCTCTTAGTGTTTAAAATGGGGATATATCGTATGATATACCGTTGGATCCCAAATTTCGTCCTAGTCATTATGGTGTCAGTTTCCTACGTTATTTCACGGCACAATTTCAGGTTATTCAGCAATACATGAAGGCGGCGTAAACGTGCCGAAACTTCTAAAAATCATAACAAATTATATACTTGCCTGTTTTGATGATTTCCGATGTTCGGGCGGTAGCAATGAGGGATACGTAATTTATCTGCGGCATTGGATCAGTGATATCAAAAGATTTGACGTATTAACATAATATTTAAATCTGCATATATAGCATACTTAGCTAATTTGCCTATAACATATATGTTATAATTTAACATCACACATATTTATTACAGTACCCCAGGTTTTATAAGCTAATCATATCAAGATGTAAACCTACGGTTATACATAATGATATACAGCTAAAAATTTAAACTGTTACTACATGAACACTGTTCACGGGGATTCAATCAACTCACAGTTTGGTTATATAATAAGAGAACTTGTCTAACAAACGAAGTCTTGATGGCGAAAGGAGAAAGGCTCCCTCGATATGTATCATACGCATGCGGCAGTATCAGGTATGGGTTGGGGCTCTTTTAGGTGACTCTTCGTTGAACACAAAGGCTCACACAAGCAAGGGTGATGGACATAGGAAGAGTAAGAAGCCTACTGATGATAAAAGACATGTAAACTAATATGATGCTCTGTTCGTAACAACTTACGTGAACTCGCCGTTACTTCACGTTGCTTGTTTCCGTTGGCTTGCAGGGGGTATGTGTCGGTCTACGATGGCGAAGAGAGCGGCGAGCGATGGTGAGCGGCACGAGGAGTCGCTGGATCTGAGCGTGGCAGCGGCGAGGAGCAGGTCGCGGCCTTGGCTGCTGGGCGTCGTTTGCCGGCGATCTGGGCCGCCGGAGGGTGGAGATGATCCGTACGGAGGCCTGGCGTGCGTTGGCGTGAGCGAGGAGTGGCCGGTGTTTCGGGACGTTGGAAGTTGGAGGAAGGAAATGGAGGGGCTGGTGCGCGGGTTGGGGGAGGCTGCACGTGACAGTGGATGAAGGAAGGTGGGGTTTGCTTTGGTGCTAGGCTGGGAACTATGGGATGGGAACTATGGGATGGGAACTATGGGAGGAGGCCTAGGTTATTTACTTGGGAGGTGATGGGAGCTTCTTGAAGGTCTGGGAATAGAGTTCTTGTATTTTGCACTGGGAATCAGAGGTAGGCTCTCAGGGTTTCGGGCTTTGGCTCCTAGCGTGAATAACATGGGGAAGTGTGGCGAGTCCTGCGCGTGGGGAGAGCGCCTAGGATAAGGGGTGATCGCTGGAAGGGAGAGTAGGGCGCGGTTAGTAGGACTGCCGGCAGGGGGTTTCACGGTCGTCAGGAGTAAGGAGGAGGCCGGGGAGGAGGAAGGAGCTCGGCCTATGTGCGTGGAGGAGAAGTCGGGGAGAGGGCCTCGGGGCGTTTCCGAGTGGAGGGAGGGCTGTGCGGGGAGGAGAAGTCGGGGAGATGAGCTGCGGCCTGGGGGAGTAAAATACAGGCGGCGGCGCTTGGTTTGTAGGTGAAGAGAAAAAGAATTTTAGGTTTTATATTATATGGAGTAGGGTTACAGCACGTAGGGTGTAGGCCTGGGCTAATCTCTTTAGGGTTTTATATTATTAGATATAGTGTAGGGTTTCCTATTATTTAATAGTAGAGTAAGGCTTGAAAGGGCAGTACGTGGGCATGTAGGTCTTAGGGTTTTATATAGTTTCCTAGGTTCATTTTATAATAGTCTTAGGGTTTTATATAGACTAGCTGATGTTGTGTGGGGATTAGGAACATACAACACGTGAGGCACTAGCATTTTGGGTTTTAAGTTTCTATTTTTTTTTTGGTGAAGTGCTGTGCGAAAATTCTAAGGCCTGGGTTCAAAACGTGAGGCTAATGTTTAGTTATAAAAGGAAATTTTGAGTAATAAAAGGATTGATTGTGTTATTAGGGCCAATTAATGTTGGTTTGAATGAATTTTAAGAGGAAAGTTTTCAAACATTTAAAAATAAGTTTTAGATTCTGAATTTAAAAAATAAAATTGAATTATTCTAAAATGATTATTAAAGGGGGGTTTTATTAGTAGATTTAAAATAATAATAGTAGTAGTAGTTAACATGTAAGAAGTTAGGAGTTGATACGAGTACGGGGTAAGATACGACTAGCTACGGATACGAAGAGAGATAACACCCGAGGGAATACGAATAAAACGTACCGCTAAAAACTGGTCGTTACATCATATCCACCTTAAAGACGATTCCGTCCTCGGAATCTCATCGGCTAAGACACCGGGAAAATGTAAGGGCAACGCTCGTACCTCCTTTTCTAACGCATACACCATATCAACTAGCCTTGCATATCCAAATAGTAATTTCTAATATTAATATCAACACCACTGTATTTTCACCGACAATACTAATCAACGCCAATGCTACTAGTAGTAACTATACACATACGCACATTACTAATTACAAATTAACATAACACGTTCAATATACAATTACAATCTAACCAATATTATACTCGGGTGAATAGTAACACTTTACTATACCACCACATCAATTTACTAGCTGTAAGTGTGCCAACGCCTTGCACACTCACACTATTACTAATACACATGGTAATATCGTACATCTTGTGCACGCACGATCTATACATAAACATACCACAAATAAAAATACAATCATCCTTTGTCAATTAACATTTCAATCCTATGATCACTTTTACACACCATACATACATTATAATACACACCACTAAACGTATATACATGCACGTATTACCTTACACCAAACACAGATTTATATACACCTTACCCATAGCACTAGGGTCATCGTAATCTACCCACCTTAAGATCGAGTCCGTATCCTGACTTCCTTAAATAGGCCGACGTAGAGGTGGGGGGACTTAGACACTAAAGTCGTTCTATCCTAGACACACATACATATAAAGAAACCATATACATCCATATACACACACTTAATCATATAGCACACAATTTCAAATTTCCATACATATATCACATACGTATACATACTCACACTATTCCACTCTTATCTCGCACCTATATAGGTCACATAGACACTTACCGGCATACACAACCCTGGTAATCTACATGGGTAAGTATACTATTTCCTACATTCACATATACGTAGTCACAAACATACGGCTACGCATACCTCCTGGTATACACATGCCCACACATCATCCCGTAGGGGTAATGTTAGAATCTTACTATGCATACAACACACTCATTCATACAATGCATATATATACACACCTATAACTAACCACATACATTTATATGCACGAGTACACCGACATGCTATCACACAATAATCTGCACACACAACTATGCGTACACCTATCAACATTGCACTTAACACGCATATCACTATACTAGCATCCAATTACAAACATTAATAAGTACAAATATGGTACATATACTCCTAGTAACTGGCCAAAACTAAATCTAATATTCCTATAATGATATAGTTAATTACTCGCCTAAGTATAAACATAACACATACTATTCTATACCCGCCTATATACATATATCACAAATTACTGTATATGCACATATGACACAATAGACAATCACTCCATAGTAATATCCTAAGGGTAAGCACACTCATACAGGGGTGGTATATAGAGGTTAGCACACGCGGGTCCACACTCGCTATCTATTCATATGCACCACATCAACACCACAATCAAAGCTAAAGTCCTCACTAAGCAATGATAAGCTCTTAAGTGATAACTAAACGAACTAATGTTGTGATGGACGGTTCCGGAGGTGGTATTGATAAGAGGGTAGTTGGTTGGGTGACATAAAATATTTATGAATAATTAAAAAGTTTAGAAGATAAGGATATGTGTAAAATAATAACATCGTAAAATAGCGAACATACGGAATAAGTTAAAATGTAAAATGTGATTAGTCAAATAATGAGTGAAGAGTAATATGTGCCTAGTGTTGCAGTGCTTGTTTTGCAAACGGAAAATAGGTTTTAAAAAAATTTTTTTTTTTAATATTTGAAGGCAATGATTATAAAATTGACACACATGATTTTTTTTTGAAGTTCTATTTAACTCAGGAAAGTATTTTAGAAGTATGTATCAATGACCGTTTCGAAATACATCAGTAAGAAAAGAAGGTGACATTTGAACTAGCGACTTAGAATTAAAGTTTTAAAAAGTTCATTGTCTGAGGAAAATAGAGCAGTTATGTGAATTAGAGGTGCGGAAGGTGTATGTGAGGAAATCGCTATGAGTTAGTAATTAAAGATCGCATCAGAAGAGTTTCAAAATCAAGATTGGGTTTAAGTCGACTGAAGCGTAGAAATTCTAAGTAAAAGTTTTCGAAGGAATTTTAAACTTAGCGAAGATTTCAATAAATGAAGTATCGGAATACTTTTTAGAAGGAGGGGTTCAAGGTTAAAGATGGCGGATCTGGAGAGGTAAAGTGAATCGAGAAAAAGGATCAGGTTCGACGATCGAAACGAAAGGACGACTAAGAAGCAACTCCGTGAATACGCTACGATGGCTTTCTACGATCATTAATATGGGGGTAATGACCAGAGTAATAAGATCATGAGGAAAATAATCATTGGGTCGACTAAGATTTAGCACTATGGTTCTTCAACGAACTAGACTGTGATAGGGAAACCGAGGTGAGGGTTCGTAGAGGATCAAGATCGAGATCTTATCAATAGATCTGGAACATCTTACGCTTCGAAGTCTACTCGTTGCAGGCGTCTCAGGTTCGACTTGCACAGCGACGATCGCTACGTTCGGTTGGGCCCTAGATTCGATAAATCTTAGCGAACGACTAATGAAACTAATACGATCAGAGAATAGCTAGGGTGAATCCTAAGATTATAATACAAAGTTGTGGCAAAGGTGTCTAACTAACGAGCACGAGCATCTAATTAACTCTTCCTATCAGCCTGACATTGGGTTCCTATCGTGCTGAGACAAGACATTCGAGTAATTTTGCGTACGAACTAATTCTGGACGTTCTGGCTAATGAAAAGTGTTCTCATTGTTCTGAATTTCGCAGTTGCATGACCTGCATGGGCCACCACTAAAACCTGTAACGCCCCGCTTCCCAAAAGACACCGGAAGCGAGAACGTTACACGGCCCGCTTGAACTGGAGCGGTGAAGCTCGAGTTCAATAAGCGTCTGTGATAAAAACACAGAAAAGGGTCCTTGCATTTGCGTATCAGAACAACCAGAAAACATTTCATTAAATTAAATGGGCACTTCCAGAATTGTTCGTACAGAAAATAAAACAACAGGGCCTCAGCATGGCCAAAGGAAACTACAACCAAACGCTAATCCTACTACAAGGAACTAAACTAAAACTCAAAGCAATGACAGAAAAGAGACTCTAGTCTTCTGCAGAAAACGTCTCGACGTCTTCGACAACTCTGGCTCTCCAAGTCAGGTGGTACTCAAGCTCTGAACCTGACATACATCCACAAACATGAATGTATGTCAGCTAGGGGTCTGCAAGAAAGAGTTAGCATCCCAAGGCGAAGTATATAACAAGTATATGAAATTTAGAAGCGTCATTAAATTTAAAAGAAACGACTGCAGCAGTTATTATTTAACAATTACAGAGCAGAAAGAAACAATCCTAGCATGCAGTTCTAGTCGATGGCAAGTTTAAAGTTAGATTCTCAGAGTTTGTTAGCATTTCAATACTCACGATGACCAAGTTAGCGTTACAATGACCATGTCAAGAATTCACATCTAATCTAGGGTTCTCGCCTTTAGGTCGTGATGAGAAGGTCGTTCCTCTCACGGGGGCTTACCGTGATTGACACTAACCCACCGCGTCGGGTGGTGTTCTTGAGGAGAGTACCTTTCATATGCCCAGTGGCCGCTCAACCCTAACCCCACCCAAAAGTTTTGCCGGAACACGAGCCGGCCTAGTCGACTCACACGACATCACGATATCACGATACCGCCTTCGAGGCGCACGATCTCACGATGTCCAAATTGTTAATCATGTCAGAACTCACTGAATTTTGTTGTTGACAATATTAAAGTTTTATGGTGACGGTTCTGCAAAGCGGAAACGGGTCGAACGACCGTTTCCGTAATTTCAAATAATGACGATTACGTCCTTTTCATTCAACTTGCAACAGAAACGATTTTTTTCCTCTTAGTGTTTAAAATGGGGATATATCGTATGATATACCGTTGGATCCCAAATTTCGTCCTAGTCATTATGGTGTCAGTTTCCTACGTTATTTCACGGCACAATTTCAGGTTATTCAGCAATACATGAAGGCGGCGTAAACGTGCCGAAACTTCTAAAAATCATAACAAATTATATACTTGCCTGTTTTGATGATTTCCGATGCCCGGGCGGTAGCAATGAGGGATACGTAATTTATCTGCGGCATTGGATCAGTGATATCAAAAGATTTGACGTATTAACATAATATTTAAATCTGCATATATAGCATACTTAGCTAATTTGCCTATAACATATATGTTATAATTTAACATCACACATATTTATTACAGTACCCCAGGTTTTATAAGCTAATCATATCAAGATGTAAACCTACGGTTATACATAATGATATACAGCTAAAAATTTAAACTGTTACTACATGAACACTGTTCACGGGGATTCAATCAACTCACAGTTTGGTTATATAATAAGAGAACTTGTCTAACAAACGAAGTCTTGATGGCGAAAGGAGAAAGGCTCCCTCGATATGTATCATACGCATGCGGCAGTATCAGGTATGGGTTGGGGCTCTTTTAGGTGACTCTTCGTTGAACACAAAGGCTCACACAAGCAAGGGTGATGGACATAGGAAGAGTAAGAAGCCTACTGATGATAAAAGACATGTAAACTAATATGATGCTCTGTTCGTAACAACTTACGTGAACTCGCTGTTACTTCACGTTGCTTGTTTCCGTTGGCTTGCAGGGGGTATGTGTCGGTCTACGATGGCGAAGAGAGCGGCGAGCGATGGTGAGCGGCACGAGGAGTCGCCGGATCTGAGCGTGGCAGCGGCGAGGAGCAGGTCGCGGCCTTGGCTGCTGGGCGTCGTTTGCCGGCGATCTGGGCCGCCGGAGGGTGGAGATGATCCGTACGGAGGCCTGGCGTGCGTTGGCGTGAGCGAGGAGTGGCCGGTGTTTCGGGACGTTGGAAGTTGGAGGAAGGAAATGGAGGGGCTGGTGCGCGGGTTGGGGGAGGCTGCACGTGACAGTGGATGAAGGAAGGTGGGGTTTGCTTTGGTGCTAGGCTGGGAACTATGGGATGGGAACTATGGGATGGGAACTATGGGAGGAGGCCTAGG
This sequence comes from Scilla litardierei, assembly GCA_030789695.1. Taxonomy (NCBI): domain Eukaryota; kingdom Viridiplantae; phylum Streptophyta; class Magnoliopsida; order Asparagales; family Asparagaceae; genus Scilla; species Scilla litardierei. The sequence goes on along the minus strand of CM061142.1, from coordinate 490,765,989 downwards.
TTATTTACTTGGGAGGTGATGGGAGCTTCTTGAAGGTCTGGGAATAGAGTTCTTGTGTTTTGCACTGGGAATCAGAGGTAGGCTCTGAGGGTTTCGGGCTTTGGCTCCTAGCGTGAATAACATGGGGAAGTGTGGCGAGTCCTGCGCGTGGGGAGAGCGCCTAGGATAAGAGGTGATCGCTGGAAGGGAGAGTAGGGCGCGGTTAGTAGGACTGCCGGCAGGGGGTTTCTCGGTCGTCGGGAGTAAGGAGGAGGCCGGGGAGGAGGAAGGAGCTCGGCCTATGTGCGTGGAGGAGAAGTCGGGGAGAGGGCCTCGGGGCGTTTCCGAGTGGAGGGAGGGCTGTGCGGGGAGGAGAAGTCGGGGAGATGAGCTGCGGCCTGGGGGAGTAAAATACAGGCGGCGGCGCTTGGTTTGTAGGTGAAGAGAAAAAGAATTTTAGGTTTTATATTATATGGAGTAGGGTTACAGCACGTAGGGTGTAGGCCTGGGCTAATCTCTTTAGGGTTTTATATTATTAGATATAGTGTAGGGTTTCCTATTATTTAATAGTAGAGTAAGGCTTGAAAGGGCAGTACGTGGGCATGTAGGTCTTAGGGTTTTATATAGTTTCCTAGGTTCATTTTATAATAGTCTTAGGGTTTTATATAGACTAGCTGATGTTGTGTGGGGATTAGGAACATACAACACGTGAGGCACTAGCATTTTGGGTTTTAAGTTTCTATTTTTTTTTGGTGAAGTGATGTGCGAAAATTCTAAGGCCTGGGTTCAAAACGTGAGGCTAATGTTTAGTTATAAAAGGAAATTTTGAGTAATAAAAGGATTGATTGTGTTATTAGGGCCAATTAATGTTGGTTTGAATGAATTTTAAGAGGAAAGTTTTCAAACATTTAAAAATAAGTTTTAGATTCTGAATTTAAAAAATAAAATTGAATTATTCTAAAATGATTATTAAAGGGGGGTTTTATTAGTAGATTTAAAATAATAATAGTAGTAGTAGTTAACATGTAAGAAGTTAGGAGTTGATACGAGTACGGGGTAAGATACGACTAGCTACGGATACGAAGAGAGATAACACCCGAGGGAATACGAATAAAACGTACCGCTAAAAACTGGTCGTTACATCATATCCACCTTAAAGACGATTCCGTCCTCGGAATCTCATCGGCTAAGACACCGGGAAAATGTAAGGGCAACGCTCGTACCTCCTTTTCTAACGCATACACCATATCAACTAGCCTTGCATATCCAAATAGTAATTTCTAATATTAATATCAACACCACTGTATTTTCACCGACAATACTAATCAACGCCAATGCTACTAGTAGTAACTATACACATACGCACATTACTAATTACAAATTAACATAACACGTTCAATATACAATTACAATCTAACCAATATTATACTCGGGTGAATAGTAACACTTTACTATACCACCACATCAATTTACTAGCTGTAAGTGTGCCAACGCCTTGCACACTCACACTATTACTAATACACATGGTAATATCGTACATCTTGTGCACGCACGATCTATACATAAACATACCACAAATAAAAATACAATCATCCTTTGTCAATTAACATTTCAATCCTATGATCACTTTTACACACCATACATACATTATAATACACACCACTAAACATATATACATGCACGTATTACCTTACACCAAACACAGATTTATATACACCTTACCCATAGCACTAGGGTCATCGTAATCTACCCACCTTAAGATCGAGTCCGTATCCTGACTTCCTTAAATAGGCCGACGTAGAGGTGGGGGGACTTAGACACTAAAGTCGTTCTATCCTAGACACACATACATATAAAGAAACCATATACATCCATATACACACACTTAATCATATAGCACACAATTTCAAATTTCCATACATATATCACATACGTATACATACTCACACTATTCCACTCTTATCTCGCACCTATATAGGTCACATAGACACTTACCGGCATACACAACCCTGGTAATCTACATGGGTAAGTATACTATTTCCTACATTCACATATACGTAGTCACAAACATACGGCTACGCATACCTCCTGGTATACACATGCCCACACATCATCCCGTAGGGGTAATGTTAGAATCTTACTATGCATACAACACACTCATTCATACAATGCATATATATACACACCTATAACTAACCACATACATTTATATGCACGAGTACACCGACATGCTATCACACAATAATCTGCACACACAACTATGCGTACACCTATCAACATTGCACTTAACACGCATATCACTATACTAGCATCCAATTACAAACATTAATAAGTACAAATATGGTACATATACTCCTAGTAACTGGCCAAAACTAAATCTAATATTCCTATAATGATATAGTTAATTACTCGCCTAAGTATAAACATAACACATACTATTCTATACCCGCCTATATACATATATCACAAATTACTGTATATGCACATATGACACAATAGACAATCACTCCATAGTAATATCCTAAGGGTAAGCACACTCATACAGGGGTGGTATATAGAGGTTAGCACACGCGGGTCCACACTCGCTATCTATTCACATGCACCACATCAACACCACAATCAAAGCTAAAGTCCTCACTAAGCAATGATAAGCTCTTAAGTGATAACTAAACGAACTAATGTTGTGATGGACGGTTCCGGAGGTGGTATTGATAAGAGGGTAGTTGGTTGGGTGACATAAAATATTTATGAATAATTAAAAAGTTTAGAAGATAAGGATATGTGTAAAATAATAACATCGTAAAATAGCGAACATACGGAATAAGTTAAAATGTAAAATGTGATTAGTCAAATAATGAGTGAAGAGTAATATGTGCCTAGTGTTGCAGTGCTTGTTTTGCAAACGGAAAATAGGTTTAAAAAAAAAATTTTTTTTTTTAATATTTGAAGGCAATGATTATAAAATTGACACACATGATTTTTTTTTGAAGTTCTATTTAACTCAGGAAAGTATTTTAGAAGTATGTATCAATGACCGTTTCGAAATACATCAGTAAGAAAAGAAGGTGACATTTGAACTAGCGACTTAGAATTAAAGTTTTAAAAAGTTCATTGTCTGAGGAAAATAGAGCAGTTATGTGAATTAGAGGTGCGGAAGGTGTATGTGAGGAAATCGCTATGAGTTAGTAATTAAAGATCGCATCAGAAGAGTTTCAAAATCAAGATTGGGTTTAAGTCGACTGAAGCGTAGAAATTCTAAGTAAAAGTTTTCGAAGGAATTTTAAACTTAGCGAAGATTTCAATAAATGAAGTATCGGAATACTTTTTAGAAGGAGGGGTTCAAGGTTAAAGATGGCGGATCTGGAGAGGTAAAGTGAATCGAGAAAAAGGATCAGGTTCGACGATCGAAACGAAAGGACGACTAAGAAGCAACTCCGTGAATACGCTACGATGGCTTTCTACGATCATTAATATGGGGGTAATGACCAGAGTAATAAGATCATGAGGAAAATAATCATTGGGTCGACTAAGATTTAGCACTATGGTTCTTCAACGAACTAGACTGTGATAGGGAAACCGAGGTGAGGGTTCGTAGAGGATCAAGATCGAGATCTTATCAATAGATCTGGAACATCTTACGCTTCGAAGTCTACTCGTTGCAGGCGTCTCAGGTTCGACTTGCACAGCGACGATCGCTACGTTCGGTTGGGCCCTAGATTCGATAAATCTTAGCGAACGACTAATGAAACTAATACGATCAGAGAATAGCTAGGGTGAATCCTAAGATTATAATACAAAGTTGTGGCAAAGGTGTCTAACTAACGAGCACGAGCATCTAATTAACTCTTCCTATCAGCCTGACATTGGGTTCCTATCGTGCTGAGACAAGACATTCGAGTAATTTTGCGTACGAACTAATTCTGGACGTTCTGGCTAATGAAAAGTGTTCTCATTGTTCTGAATTTCGCAGTTGCATGACCTGCATGGGCCACCACTAAAACCTGTAACGCCCCGCTTCCCAAAAGACACCGGAAGCGAGAACGTTACACGGCCCGCTTGAACTGGAGCGGTGAAGCTCGAGTTCAATAAGCGTCTGTGATAAAAACACAGAAAAGGGTCCTTGCATTTGCGTATCAGAACAACCAGAAAACATTTCATTAAATTAAATGGGCACTTCCAGAATTGTTCGTACAGAAAATAAAACAACAGGGCCTCAGCATGGCCAAAGGAAACTACAACCAAACGCTAATCCTACTACAAGGAACTAAACTAAAACTCAAAGCAATGACAGAAAAGAGACTCTAGTCTTCTGCAGAAAACGTCTCGACGTCTTCGACAACTCTGGCTCTCCAAGTCAGGTGGTACTCAAGCTCTGAACCTGACATACATCCACAAACATGAATGTATGTCAGCTAGGGGTCTGCAAGAAAGAGTTAGCATCCCAAGGCGAAGTATATAACAAGTATATGAAATTTAGAAGCGTCATTAAATTTAAAAGAAACGACTGCAGCAGTTATTATTTAACAATTACAGAGCAGAAAGAAACAATCCTAGCATGCAGTTCTAGTCGATGGCAAGTTTAAAGTTAGATTCTCAGAGTTTGTTAGCATTTCAATACTCACGATGACCAAGTTAGCGTTACAATGACCATGTCAAGAATTCACATCTAATCTAGGGTTCTCGCCTTTAGGTCGTGATGAGAAGGTCGTTCCTCTCACGGGGGCTTACCGTGATTGACACTAACCCACCGCGTCGGGTGGTGTTCTTGAGGAGAGTACCTTTCATATGCCCAGTGGCCGCTCAACCCTAACCCCACCCAAAAGTTTTGCCGGAACACGAGCCGGCCTAGTCGACTCACACGACATCACGATATCACGATACCGCCTTCGAGGCGCACGATCTCACGATGTCCAAATTGTTAATCATGTCAGAACTCACTGAATTTTGTTGTTGACAATATTAAAGTTTTATGGTGACGGTTCTGCAAAGCGGAAACGGGTCGAACGACCGTTTCCGTAATTTCAAATAATGACGATTACGTCCTTTTCATTCAACTTGCAACAGAAACGATTTTTTTCCTCTTAGTGTTTAAAATGGGGATATATCGTATGATATACCGTTGGATCCCAAATTTCGTCCTAGTCATTATGGTGTCAGTTTCCTACGTTATTTCACGGCACAATTTCAGGTTATTCAGCAATACATGAAGGCGGCGTAAACGTGCCGAAACTTCTAAAAATCATAACAAATTATATACTTGCCTGTTTTGATGATTTCCGATGCCCGGGCGGTAGCAATGAGGGATACGTAATTTATCTGCGGCATTGGATCAGTGATATCAAAAGATTTGACGTATTAACATAATATTTAAATCTGCATATATAGCATACTTAGCTAATTTGCCTATAACATATATGTTATAATTTAACATCACACATATTTATTACAGTACCCCAGGTTTTATAAGCTAATCATATCAAGATGTAAACCTACGGTTATACATAATGATATACAGCTAAAAATTTAAACTGTTACTACATGAACACTGTTCACGGGGATTCAATCAACTCACAGTTTGGTTATATAATAAGAGAACTTGTCTAACAAACGAAGTCTTGATGGCGAAAGGAGAAAGGCTCCCTCGATATGTATCATACGCATGCGGCAGTATCAGGTATGGGTTCGGGCTCTTTTAGGTGACTCTTCGTTGAACACAAAGGCTCACACAAGCAAGGGTGATGGACATAGGAAGAGTAAGAAGCCTACTGATGATAAAAGACATGTAAACTAATATGATGCTCTGTTCGTAACAACTTACATGAACTCGCCGTTACTTCACGTTGCTTGTTTCCGTTGGCTTGCAGGGGGGTATGTGTCGGTCTACGATGGCGAAGAGAGCGGCGAGCGATGGTGAGCGGCACGAGGAGTCGCCGGATCTGAGCGTGGCAGCGGCGAGGAGCAGGTCGCGGCCTTGGCTGCTGGGCGTCGTTTGCCGGCGATCTGGGCCGCCGGAGGGTGGAGATGATCCGTACGGAGGCCTGGCGTGCGTTGTCGTGAGCGAGGAGTGGCCGGTGTTTCGGGACGTTGGAAGTTGGAGGAAGGAAATGGAGGGGCTGGTGCGCGGGTTGGGGGAGGCTGCACGTGACAGTGGATGAAGGAAGGTGGGGTTTGCTTTGGTGCTAGGCTGGGAACTATGGGATTGGAACTATGGGAGGAGGCCTAGGTTATTTACTTGGGAGGTGATGGGAGCTTCTTGAACGTCTGGGAATAGAGTTCTTGTGTTTTGCATTGGGAATCAGAGGTAGGCTCTCAGGGTTTCGAGCTTTGGCTCCTAGCGTGAATAACATGGGGAAGTGTGGCGAGTCCTGCGCGCGGGGAGAGCGCCTGGGATAAGGGGTGATCGCTGGAAGGGAGAGTAGGGCGTGGTTAGTAGGACTGCCGGCAGGGGGTTTCTCGGTCGTCGGGAGTAAGGAGGAGGCCGGGGATGACGAAGGAGCTCGGCCTATGTGCGTGGAGGAGAAGTCGGGGAGAGGGCCTCGGGGCGTTTCCGAGCGGAGGGAGGGCTGTGCGGGGAGGAGAAGTCGGGGAGATGAGCTGTGTCCTGGGGGAGTAAAATACAGGCGGCGGCGCTTGGTTTGTAGGTGAAGAGAAAAAGAATTTTAGGTTTTATATTATATGGAGTAGGGTTACAGCACGTAGGGTGTAGGCCTGGGCTAATCTCTTTAGGGTTTTATATTATTAGATATAGTATAGGGTTTCCTATTATTTAATAGTAGAGTAAGGCTTGAAAGGGCAGTACGTGGGCATGTAGGTCTTAGGGTTTTATATAGTTTCCTAGGTTCATTTTATAATAGTCTTAGGGTTTTATATAGACTAGCTGATGTTGTGTGGGGATTAGGAACGTACAACACGTGAGGCACTAGCATTTTGGGTTTTAAGTTTCTATTTTTTTTTGGTGAAGTGCTGTGCGAAAATTCTAAGGCCTGGGTTCAAACCGTGAGGCTAATGTTTAGTTATAAAAGGAAATTTTGAGTAATAAAAGGATTGATTGTGTTATTAGGGCCAATTAATGTTGGTTTGAATGAATTTTAAGAGGAAAGTTTTCAAACATTTAAAAATAAGTTTTAGATTCTGAATTTAAAAAATAAAATTGAATTATTCTAAAATGATTATTAAAAGGGGTTTTTCTTAGTAGATTTAAAATAATAGTAGTAGTAGTAGTTAACATGTAAGAAGTTAGAAGTTGATACGAGTACGGGGTAAGATACGACTAGCTACGGATACGAAGAGAGATAACACCCGAGGGAATACGAATAAAACGTACCGCTAAAAACTGGTCGTTACACATGTTCAAGTTGAGACTTGAGATTTACAATCTCATTTCTCAACTCTTCAACAATAGTGTCGTTGTTGGTGATGATAGATTTAGGCGAGGTTTGGATGCTAGCTAAATCATCTTTTACTTTAGCATACCTATTTACTAATTTAGTGTATTTAGACCATAATTACTCATTAGCATTTCTAAGGTCATCCATGGTTACCTCATCGCCTTCGTTGTCGCTATCATCGGAGGAGGAAGATCCTTGATCATGCTCCTCTCTCGCCATGAAGCACATGTGTGCTTGCTCCACTTGCTCATCGTCCGACTCTCCGCTTGAGGAATCCTTGGAGTCGATGAATGTCCCGACAAGCCCCTTTTTGTACCCTTTCTTGTACTTCTTGGACTTGTCGAACTTCGGCGCCTTCCACTTCTCCTTTTGCTTATTTTGAGGACACTCCGCTTTCATGAGTCCTGGCTTGTTGCATTTGAAACACAAAGGAGAGGAGGCGTTAGAAGAACCAAATTTAGCTGTGTTCTTATAGTTACCTTTCCGGAAGAACCGGTTGAACTTATTTGCCATGAGTGCCATGGACTCCAAGTCCAACTCGTCTTCCGAGTTTTCATCATCGGTTGATGTGGACGTTGATGGAGCGGCCTTGAAAGCAATAGCCTTCTTCTTTGGCTCGTCTTGCTTTAGGTAGGACTTCATCTTGTCCTGCAACTTCAACTTGCTATCCTTGCGTACCTCATATGACATCAAGGTACCCATTAGTTGAACAACGGTATAAGTTTTCATGTCATTACCATCCTTGATGGCGAAGGTCTGTTTCTCCCAACAAGAAGGAAGTCCATCGATGATCTTCGAGACTTTCTCCTTTTGGGTGTAGGTCTTACCGAGAGCTTCCAACTCGGTTGTGATGTCGACGAAGCGAGCATAGTACTCCTTCATCTTCTCACCCTGTAGCATATGAAATAACTCGTAATATTTATTAACTACAATGAGTTTAGAGTCTCTTACCCTACTTGTCCCTTCATGCAATATGAGGAGGGAGTTCCATATTTGATATGCACTCTTACATGTGCATATCTTGTTGAAGTCCTCGGGCTCCAAAGCGCATTGCAAGGCGTTCATTGCCTTGGCATTGCTTACCTCCGCGGCGATCTCCGCGGAAGTCCACTTCTCGAAATCTTCTTCGGTGGGCTCGACGTACTCATTCATTGTGGTCCTCCATAGTGAAGCACTCCGGAGGAAAGTTTCCATCCGGCATTTCTAGTACCCGTAGTTGGTACCGTTGAAGAATGGAGACCTCGTTGAGGAGTGTCCTTCCATCACCGAAGAAGCTCCTTCACGGTTCTTGAAGGTGCTATAGTCGGAAGGTGGACGAACGCTTTTGTTGTCGTTGGCAGACATAGCTATAGACTTGGCTCTGATACCAAATGTAATGCCCTGCTAAGCTACTGCACAAGTACTAGAGGGGGGGTGAATAGTACTTTAAACTAATTAAGAGGCTAATTCCTAATTACCCTGCAAACTCTACCAAACAATGCGGAAATGCGGAAATGTAAATGTTAGACAACAAAGAAACAATCGCAAACAAACGATATTACTGGGTTCGGATCCACCCAAGTCTCCCCGACTTGTTCCCGGTGATCCTACGTCACAAACACCCGGATCCCCTCCGGATACTCGAGTTAGAAACCCTAACTCAAGAGTTCCACTATGAAATACTTGTGAAAAACCTTCACAAGTCAAATCATACACACACAAAATTGTGACTCCCACAACCTGGGATCACAAACACACTCTCACAACCGAGAGTGAAACTTACAATATGAAAGTAAATTGAAATAGAAATTCTTGCCGACAAAATCTTATGCCTTGAGTAAAACTTACGATTTAGGGCAAAACGGATTTTCGGGAAGATGAAGAGGCACCAAACCCTAGCTCCAAGATGTAGATCAGCGATGGAGAGCTATGAGGTTGTTGGTGACCTAGAATCAAGCACTTGGCTTGGAAGGCTCACAATCAATGAATCTCTCTTTTGAAATAAGAGTGAGGAGAGATTCAAGATTGGAATGGAAAAGCTTTGAATGAGGAATGAATGCTTTCTCTTTGATCTCTAAACTTCTCTTAATTTCAGCCTTTTGTGCAATGAATGCAGGACTCCAAGTATTTATAGGATAGAGGAAAGAGAGAGAAAATCGAGTCATTAAATGCTCCAACGGCTCTATTCTGAACCAAACTAGTCGGTCAAAGAACAACCACCGATCGACTAGTTCATCAACTAGTCGGTCGGTCAATCAAGATGAACCGACTAAGTGGAGAACAGGGAATAGATGAAGTTTCAGACTAACAGAACTAGTCGGTCAAAGAACACTTGCCAACCGACTAGTTTCACAACTAGTCGGTCGGTGAGTGAACTTAGACCGACTAAGAGATAAAACAAATAGTTTGAGTACAAATTGATTTAGTCGGTCCAAGAACAAATGTTGACCGACTAGTTCATCAACTAGTTGGTCGCCAAATGAACATAGACCGACTAACGATAAACAGTAAGTTGGCATGTACAGTAGAAGCTCAACTAGTCGGTCGGAGAAGCATCACTGACCGACTAGTTCACAAACTAGTCGGTCGGTGAGTCAACGTAGACCGACTAACTGTAAACAGTAAAGAGCTATGAATTGACTGACGCAAACTAGTCGGTCCAAGAAGCTTGGCCGACCGACTAGATCACCATCTAGTCGGTTGGTTCTTCTTCTTGAACCAACTAACATGCACAAGAAGTCGTGAAACGAAGCGCGAAGCTTCGGGAAAGTTCGTATGGACTTCTACTAATATCCTAGCTCTAAGATAAGAGCGTTATGAAGATTTAAACCGTAAGACCTACTCAAGGCTTAACATTCTACGAAAGAAGCTTAAAAGACTATAAATAAAACTTGACGATACCGTCTTCAAAATCTTCAATCGAATCTTCATGACTTCTAAAGTGGTCCAAAAGCTTCAACGAAGCTTTAGGCATACGATCACGTGCTTTGAGAAGTCTTGAGACGTCGCTTTGGATGTTCATATGAGTTTGGCGACGATCTTCATAACTGCGCTCACAAATTGTTAGTTCACGATATATTTATGTTTGTTCATCATCTAAAACCAAATCCGGGGAGTCCAATATGTAGTGCCCTAGGAAGCCACTGCACATGTACTAGAGGGGGGGTGAATAGTACTTTTAAATAATAAGGAGTGTTATTCCTAATTATCGTGCAATTAACAAACAACGATGCGGAATAACTACAATCAAGAAATAATGCAAACGCAAACACAATGGTTTAATGGCTTCGGATCCACCCAAGTCTCCCCGACTTGTTCCCGGTGATCCTACGTCCCAAACACCCGGATCCCTTCCGGATACTTGAGTTAGAAACCCTAACTCAAGATTTCTAATATGAACACTTGCGAAAACCTCACAAGCGCAATCGACCTACAATCGATGACCGTGACTCCCACAACCCGGGATCACGCAAAACCTCTCACAACCGAGAGTATACAATTCAAATATAACTGAAATGAAATGCTTACCAACAAAATACCTATGCCTTGAGATTTCTTACCAAATTAGGGCAAAGAGGATTTTGATGGAGGAAGAGTCACCAAACCCTAGCTTCAAGAAGATGACCAGCAATGGAAGCCTAGGGATGAGATGGATGACCTAGAAACAAGCCCTTGGCTTGGAAGGCTCACAATCAATGAATCTCTCTTGAGGAATAAGAGTGAGGGAGAGATTCTTGAGAATGGGAGAGCTTGAAGATGAGAGTTGAAAGCTTCTCTTTGAATCAATAGAACTCTGGAAATAGCAGCCTTGGATCCTATGAAATAACCCCTCCAGGTATTTAAAGGATCAAGGGAAAAGAGAGAGAGAAACGTCACTTTCAAATCTCCAACGGCTCTAATCTGAAGCAGACTAGTCGGTCTAAGAAGGATCACTGACCGACTAGTTCATCAACTAGTCGGTCGGTGATTCAACATGGACCGACTAACAGCTCGACAGCCAAAAGAGTGATTTCCAGGAAACCTGAACTAGTCGGTCTAAGAAGACTTGCCAACCGACTAGTTTGCTAAATAGTCGGTCGGTGAGTGTTCCTTGACCGACTAAGAGTGAAATGCACGAAGCTGAATACAAGTTACACTAGTCGGTCTAAGAACAAATGCTGACCGACTAGTTTCACAACTAGTCGGTCGATGAATGTTCTTGGACCGACTAACTGTAAACAGTAACTCAGGCTGTACAGAGGCAATTTCAACTAGTCGGTCTGAGAAGGATTCCTAATCGACTAGATCGTCATCTAGGTCGGTGAACCTTCTTTGACCGACTAATTGATCGACATGGCTGAGCTGAAATGAGTTAGGACATCTAGTCGGTTCATGAAGAGTTGCCGACCGACTAGATCGTCATCTAGTCGGTTGGTGACTCTACTAGAACCAACTAAGATGCACTAGAAGCCGAGGGAAGAAGCGATAGGCTTCGGGAAAGTTTCTAATGGCTTCTAAGATAATCCTAGCTCTAAGATAAGAGTGATATGAAGATAGACAAGTAAGAATTACTCAAGGCTTAACATTCTATAAATCGAAGCAAGAAGACTATGAATAAAACCTTAAGGAACGGTCTTCGAAAGCTTCGATCAAATCTTCATGACGTCCAAAAAGGTCCAAAAGCTTCAACGAAGCTTTAGGCATTGAATACGAGCTTTGAGAAGTCTTAAGATGTCGCTTTGAGTGTTCTCGTGAATTTGGCGACGATCTCCATAACTGCGCTCACAAAATGTTAGTTCATGATATATTTATGTTTGCTCATCATCCAAAACCAAATCCGGGGAGTCCAATACTCAACATTCTCCCCCTTTTTGGTGATGACAAACCAACATAAATAATAATCAAAAGTAATGAACTAAATGGAATATACTTACTCCCCCTGCATTGATGACACATTAGTTCCATATGAAATAATAAGGACATACATCAAGCAGACAAGGAAAGTAAAATTTCAAATCCAATATTTGAAATTTAGGATTTGAAATCCATTTTTATATCTTAACTCCCCCTGAATCTAACATATCAAATTAGATTCATGGTAAATTATCATTTAGCACATGCCATTATTATATCTCTCCCCCTTTGGCATAATCCAAAAAGAGCGGGAGGAAGCAAATGACAATAAATCATGGCCAAATAATTCATTAAGCATGGGAGTCTAAGAATACGACCACGTTTCATATGACACCAAAATAAACTTCGAATAAAATTAAAGCGTGTCAATGAGACCATAGTCGAAAATCGAGAACTTAAATCATCAAAATATCAAATGTAAATTCACTTATTGATGAAATGAATTTACTCTCCAATATCAACATTTATAGCTATTTTAGTGCATGGAAAACAATTCTATGTTTTCATACAACTAAAGCTATTGAATCAAAATAAATCGTCGAGCGACGAAATCAATATCAGAGACATACATAAAATGTGCACAAAGGAATGATCCATCAGAAGAGTGGTGCACATCATAGAATATCAAATGTCACAATATCGATCGAAAATGAACAAAAAAGTAAAAGCACATCAAAACTAAGTGAAGTGTGCGATGAGAAGTGACAATGTGATAAAAGTAATACGAAAATCATCATTATAACTTTTAAAACATGTCATGCCAAAAATAGATATGAATTTCAAAGCATTTATGGCATTCACAATTCTATCATGCTAGGAGAAACAAAATGATACCAATGTAAAGAAATAGATTTTAACCAAGCATGCATTCAACCCTCATGGATACCAAATGTAATATCATACTTACAACATTAAGCTCCCCCTACATTGGTGCATTACCTAAGCACCATCAACTCTGTTTGAATGAAAGTCTTCGCAAATCGAGGAGTTGGTAGGGTTGGTATCCCACGGTGGATTGAACCTAGAAAACTTCATTTTGGTATCCAAAAACCCTTTTGGATCCAATGGGTTAGACAACAAATTTGAAATATGAAATTAAAATAATTGTAACCCATGAGTTAATGTAATCAAAATCAATTTTATAATCAAATGCCTTGGTACCCATAACATGATCATAAACTCTTGGTACCAAGCATTGAAGAGTTAAAGGAACTAACCCTTCGGAAACCAAGTCCAAGAGGAACTTGACTTTCCAACATAATCATCATTCAAAATAACATCATTAATATAGGATTGCACATAAACATTCATATCATGATTGCTAGTGTTCTTGGGACCCTAAATAGTGTAAATTTTGGGAATCCTCTTCCTAGTGGTTGCATGCACAAAAGGTTGATTTCTATGTGGTGCATGTGGCCTAGGAGCATGAGATCTAGCAATAGCATTATGATGAGCATGAGATCCATGATGTGGTGTAGCATACATACGTGGATAAGCATGAGGTGTGTATGCATGAGGATGATTATGAGAGAAGGCATTCACATATGGATTAGATGTGTGAACATAAGCATTAGGATGTGCATGAGCATGATTACGTGCATGTGGGTGTCTCATATGAGTATTTGCACGTGCTCGTGGGTGCGGAGCATAAAAATCATTATTAATATGAACCGATGGAGTAGGATGTGAGTTCCTACGTGGCATAGCATGTGAATACAAAAATGCATGACCCCTCTTTGGAGGTCTACCCAAAGTGGGTTTCTCTCCAATCGGGGGGTGTGTACGAAGTGGAAGCACTATTGGTAGGAGAACTACCAATGGGGTGTTTGCTCCCAATCGTCGAGGCATCGGATGTCGGCCTAACAAAGGTGGTAGGCGATTTGGATGAGTCTCCCATCTTATACCCCAAGCCAATGTGGTGTTTGGCCGGAAGTAAGTCATTTAGGATATTATCCAAATGGCCCTTACCTTTATTGAAATCATTGATACGGCCTAACGTGCACTCATACTTCTCTTTGAGAGAATGCAAAGAAGCATCCAAAGTGGATACTTGCGATGTGAGTGCATAAACACGTGATTTGAGATTCTTATTCTCAATACTCAAAGTTGAGTTTTGAGACGTCAAATCCGCTATCACATGTTCATCCGAATCCTCAACAAGAACATGCTCAAGTTGAGATTTGAGGGACTTCACCTCATTTCTCAACAAGCCATTATGAGTAAGCAAACTTGCTTTCTCATTGGCGAGTGTCTCAACAATGGTGTCATTGTTGGTGATGGTAGACTTAGGAGAGGTTTGGAGGCTAACAAGTTCATCTTTGGTCTTATTATATCTATCTACTAATTTAGTAAATTTAGACCAAATTTCTTGGTTTGCTAACCTCATTTCATGAATAGTAGGTTCTCCGCTTTCATCCTCGCTACCATCCTCGCTTTCATCCTCGCTTTCATCGAATGAGGACTTTCGATCTTTTGCCTCATTAGCCATGAAGCAAAGTTTTCCTTTCTCCACATGTCCAACATCCGACTCTCCACTTGAGGAATCCTCCTCGGAGTCAGTGAATGTGCCAACAAGTCCTTTCTTGTACTTTCTCGACTTGTCGGACTTCGATGCTTTCCCCTTCTCCTTGTGTTTGTAGAGAGGACAATCCGGTTTGATGTGTCCTGGCTTGTTGCATTTATAACACACGGGAGTAGAAGCATTAGTCGAACTAACTTTAGATTTATTCAAAAATATTCCTTCTCGGAGGAATCGATCAAACTTCCTTGCCATACGGGCAATGGATTCCATGTCCAATTCGTCTTCCGATTCTTCATCATCGGTAGATGGAGCGGCCTTGAAGGCAATCGCCTTTTTCTTTGGCTCATCTTGCTTCAAGTATGCTTTCATCTTTTCCTTCATTCGGATCTTACTATCCTTGCATACCTCGTAAGACAACAAGGTACCCATTAGTTGTATGACGGTATATTTATTCATGTCGTTACCTTCCTCGATGGCGAAGGTACGCTTTTCCCAATATGATGGAAGACCGTCGATAATCTTCGCGACTTTCTCCTTTTGGGTATAGACCTTCCCAAGAGCTTCCAAGTCGTTTGATATATCCACGAAGCGAGCGTAATATTCCTTCATGGTTTCGCCCTGCTCCATATGAAACAACTCAAATTCTTTATTAGCAACGACGAGTTTAGAATCTTTTACCGTACTCGATCCTTCGTGCAATATGAGGAGTTGGTTCCATATTTGATATGCACTCTTACATGTGCATATCTTGTTGAAGTCCTCGGGCTCCAACGCACAATTCACGGCATTCATTGCCTTGGCATTGGCTACTTCCGCGGCGACCTCCGCGGGAGTCCACTTCGCGAAATCTTCTTCGGAAGGCTCGACATACTCCGTCATGGTGGCTCTCCATAGTGAAGCGCTCCAGAGGAAAATTTGCATCCGGCATTTCCAGTACCCATAGTTGGTACCGTTGAAGTGTGGAGGCCTGACTGAGGATAGTCCTTCCATAACTGAAGAAGCTCCATCGCGGTTCTTGAAGACGTTGTAGTCGTTGTTTGTCATAGCTTTGAACTTTGGCTATGTGTAGCTTTGAACATGGCTCTGATACCAATTATAGTGCCCTAGGAAGCCACTGCACATGTACTAGAGTGGGGGTGAATAGTACTTTTAAATAATAAGGAGTGTTATTCCTAATTATCGTGCAATTAACAAACAACGATGCGGAATAACTACAATCAAGAAATAATGCAAATGCAAACACAATGGTTTAATGGGTTCGGATCCACCCAAGTCTCCCCGACTTGTTCCCGGTGATCCTACGTCCCAACCACCCGGATCCCTTCCGGATACTTGAGTTAGAAACCCTAACTCAAGATTTCCAATATGAACACTTGTGAAAACCTCACAAGCGCAATCGACCTACAATCGATGACCGTGACTCCCACACCCGGGATCACGCAAAACCTCTCACAACCGAGAGTATACAATTCAAATATAACTGAAATGAAATGCTTGCCAACAAAATACCTATGCCTTGAGATTTCTTACCAAATTAGGGCAAAGAAGATTTTGATGGAGGAAGAGTCACCAAACCCTAGCTTCAAGAAGATGACCAGCAATGGAAGCCTAGGGATGAGATGGATGACCTAGAAACAAGCCCTTGGCTTGGAAGGCTCACAATCAATGAATCTCTCTTGAGGAATAAGAGTGAGGGAGAGATTCTTGAGAATGGGAGAGCTTGAAGATGAGAGTTGAAAGCTTCTCTTTGAATCAATAGAACTCTGGAAATAGCAGCCTTGGATCCTATGAAATAACCCCTCCAGGTATTTAAAGGATCAAGGGAAAAGAGAGAGAGAAACGTCACTTTCAAATCTCCAACGGCTCTAATCTGAAGCAGACTAGTCGGTCTAAGAAGGATCACTGACCGACTAGTTCATCAACTAGTCGGTCGGTGATTCAACATAGACCGACTAACAGCTCGACAGCCAAAAGAGTGATTTCCAGGCAACCTGAACTAGTCGGTCTAAGAAGACTTGCCAACCGACTAGTTTGCCAACTAGTCGGTCGGTGAGTGTTCTTTGACCGACTAAGAGTGAAATGCACGAAGCTGAATACAAGTTACACTAGTCGGTCTAAGAACAAATGCTGACCGACTAGTTTCATAACTAGTCGGTCGATGAATGTTCTTGGACCGACTAACTGTAAACAGTAACTCAGGATGTACAGAGGCAAGCTCAACTAGTCGGTCTGAGAAGGATTCCTAACCGACTAGATCGTCATCTAGTCGGTCGGTGAACCTTCTTTGACCGACTAATTGATCGACATGGCTGAGCTGAAATGAGTTAGGACATCTAGTCGGTTCATGAAGAGTTGCCGACCGACTAGATCGTCATCTAGTCGGTTGGTGACTCTACTAGAACCAACTAAGATGCACTAGAAGCCGAGGGAAGAAGCGATAGGCTTCGGGAAAGTTTCTAAATGCTTCTAAGATAATCCTAGCTCTAAGATAAGAGTGATATGAAGATAGACAAGTAAGAATTACTCAAGGCTTAACATTCTATAAATCGAAGCAAGAAGACTATGAATAAAACCTTAAGGAACGGTCTTCGAAAGCTTCGATCAAATCTTCATGACGTCCAAAAAGGTCCAAAAGCTTCAACGAAGCTTTAGGCATTGAATACGAGCTTTGAGAAGTCTTAAGATGTCGCTTTGAGTGTTCTCGTGAATTTGGCGACGATCTCCATAACTGCGCTCACAAAATGTTAGTTCATGATATATTTATGTTTGCTCATCATCCAAAACCAAATCCGAGGAGTCCAATACTCAACACAATATCCAACATTCTCCCCCTTTTTGGTGATGACAAACCAACATAAATAATAATCAAAAATAATAATTCAAATGAAATTTACTTACTCCCCCTGCATTGATGACATGTTAATTCCATATTAAATAATATTCATAAGCATCAAGCAGACGAGTAAAGTATAAAATGAGAATCTATTAATGAAATATAGGATTTGAAATCCAATTTTTATATCTTAACTCCCCCTGAATCTAACACATCAAATTAGATTCTTGGTAAAATGCTCTCGTCATTATTATATCTCTCCCCCTTTGGCATTAGCAAAAAGAGTGGGAGGAGATCAATGACAACAACAATGGCTTCAAATAAAAGCACGGGAGTCGTAGAATACGACCACGGTCCAAGTGACACCAAAGAAAAATACGAATTAAATCAAAGCGTGTCAATGAGACCAAAGTCGAAAATCGATAAATAAAATCATCAAAACTCAAATCAATTTTACGGATTGAGTTATGGAATATACTCTCCAATATCAACATTCTTGGTTAATTTAGTGCATGGAAAACAATTCTATGTTTCCATAGAAAAAATTACTATTTAACCAAGTTATTATCGTCGAGCGACGAAATCAAACATCAGAGACATAAAAAATTATATAATGTGCACAAGAGAATGAAATGTCAACATCGATGTATATATATAAAAATATGAACCAGAGTACATCAAAAATATACATCACCGACATACATAAAGGCGATCCAACGATCGGAGCACAAAATACAACATCATATATCTCACAAGTCAGCATATATGGAAGTATCACAAAACATACACATCCATCAAAATACATCAGGGATACATCAAAATACATCAAAACGATCAACTCTCCTAAGATTTCTGCCGTGAGGACAATAGGTGTCCCCAAGACAGTCGTCTCAATCGAGTGGGTCTCTTCGTACTGACCCCGGACACGGTTGCCAATGAACTTGGACCGACTAAGAGAGTCCAAAAAATTTAGATTTAGAAATTTTTAGTTATCTCCTAATCGCACTTCGACGAAACATCGTAATACTCTCATTAATCATTATACTACCCCATTAAACATCGAAAATCTGAAATTTGACGTTTACGAACAAATCGAGCGAAAATTCCGAAAATTCAACATTAAATCCAGAAAATTCCAATAAATCTAGCATGTGCAAATATAACGAAATTGAATAGCATGCAAGATTATTGAATAAAAATGAATCCTAAATCTCGGATTCACCCATAATCCCCAATTCTCGACGTAACCGCACAAAGGAGTCTTCCTTCAAGGGTTTCGTGAAAATATCGGCGATTTGCTTCTGGGTTTCAACGTACACTAATATGATGTCCTTTTAGCAACATGATCATCTAAGAAATGGTGTCGGACATCTATGTGTTTAGAACGGGAATGGTGTACCGGGTTCTTGGAGAGACATATTACACTTTGGTTGTCCACCATGATAGGGCAAGTATCACAGTTTATACCAAAGTCTTTAAGTGTGTGTCTCATCCAAAGAACTTGAGCACACGCGGCACCAGCGGCAATATATTCCGCCTCGGTGGTTGAAAGTGATACGGAATTCTGCTTCTTGGAAAACCAAGAGACAAGAGAATTTCCTATAAAATGGCAAGTGCCACTAGTACTTTTCCTGTCGGATTTTCATCCCGTATAATCTGCGTCACTATATGAGATTAACTCATACGTGCTAGATTTTGGATAAAGTAATCCAAAATCAAATGTGTAACTTAAATAACGGAAAATACGTTTTACCGCTACTAAGTGAGATTCCTTAGGTTGAGACTGATAACGAGCACATACACATACGGCAAACATAATATCGGGCCTACTTGCGGTAAGATATAGTAAACTACCTATCATACCTCGATATAGACGAATGTCTACATCTTTACCGCTCGTATCCTTATCAAGGTGCGTAGTCATGCTCATTGGAGTCTTCTTCCCGGAAGCATTCTCCATTCCAAATCGCTTAAGCAAATCCACCGTGTACTTCGTTTGGTAGATGAAGATTGCATCGTCCATTTGGCGAATTTGGAGACCTAAGAAATATTTGAGCGCACCCATGTGGCTCATCTCAAATTGATCCTTCATCACATTAGAAAACTCTTCGCAAAGAGCAAAGTAAGTAGTACCGAAAATGATATCATCAACATATATTTGAACTAAAATTATATCATTATTCGAATACTTAACAAATAATGTGGAATCAACTTCTCCCATTTTAAAACCCAAATCCAAAAGAAAATTCTTTAGACGGTCATACCAAGCTCGAGGAGCTTGTCTCAAACCGTAAAGTGCTTTCTTAAGTTTAAAAACATGATTTGGAAATTTTTCATTTATAAAACCCGGAGGTTGAGAAACGTAAACTTCCTCAACAACATCTCCGTTTAAAAACGCACTTTTAACATCCATTTGAAATAATTTAAAATCCTTATGGCATGCAAAAGACAATAATAATCTAATTGATTCTAATCTAACTACCGGAGCGAAGGATTCTTCGAAATCAATACCTTCCTCTTGACGGTAGCCTTGAGCAACTAACCGAGCTTTGTTCCGGACGACGATTTGCTTTTCGTCGGTCTTGTTCTTGAAGATCCACTTTGTCCCTATGACGATGTGGTTCTTCGATGGCAATGAAACAAGCTCCCAAACCTCATTCCTCTCGAATTGAATGAGTTCCTCCTCTATGGCTAAGATCCAAGCACCATCTTCACACGCTTCATTAACATTCTTTGGCTCAATCGAGGAGGCAAAGGCACAATGAGCGAAGTAGTTCACTTGCGATCTCGTCTTGACACTATCATGGATATTGCCAATGACTTGCTCATGAGGATGGTCACGAACGGTATGAAGCCGTTTAGGAATTCCCTGATCACTAGGAGCATTCTCAAAAACTTCATTAGTTGGGTTAGTCTCAATAGAATCAATAGAATTATTAGAATTAGAATTACCAATTGAATCACATAAGACATCCATAGAGTCATCATCATTAGTAATTCTAGTTGGAACAAATCCTTCATTAAATGAAACATGAAGTGATTCCTCGATCGTTGAGGTTCGTTTGTTGTATATCCGGTAGGCTTTGCTACGTGATGAATATCCAACAAAAATCCCCTCATCGGATCTTGGATCGAATTTGTCCAAACTACCATACGTGTTCTTAATAAAACATTTTGAACCAAAAACACGAAAATGTTTAACTTGAGGCAATCCACCAAACAACAATTCATAACAAGTTTGTTTAGTGTCGGGCCTCAAAAGTATTCTATTAAACACATAGCAAGCGGTGTGTACCGCTTCCGCCCAAAATTGATGGCCAAGTTAGCTATCATCAAGCATAGTGCGAGCACACTCCACTAGCGTCCTATTCTTTCTCTCAACAACACCATTTTGAGGAGGTGCGCGAGGGAATGAAAAGGTGTGTGTAATACCAACTTCATCACAAAATGTCTCAAAAGACTCATTCTCAAATTCCCCTCCATGATCACTACGAATAGTGACAATGGTGGTTCCAATGAGATTTTGTACTTTCTTGACAAAAATTGTGAAGTTTTCAAAAGCTTCATTTTTATTACATAATGAAAATACCCAAGTAAACCTAGAAAAGTCATCAACGATGACAAGTCCATATCTAGCATTACCTAATGAAGCAACTCTAGTTGGCCCAAATAAATCTAGATGTAATAGCTCTAGAGGCCGCTTAGAAGAAATGCTTTTCTTAGGTTTAAATGAAGATTTTGGAAGCTTGCCTCGTTGACACGAGTCACAAAAGCTTTTCTTTTGAAAGACAAGCTTAGGGAAGCCTCTAATAGAATTTAACTTGGAAAGCTTAAATAGTGTTCCAAAGTTCACATGACCAAAACATCGATGCCATAAGCGTTGCTCACTTGTGTTGGCAATGAGACATTGTTCATGTGATCTTGGAAGATCTAGGATATATATATCCTTATGGCGTGTGCCGGAAAACAATAATTCATTATTATCTTTTCTTAAAATATGACACATTCCTTTCGCAAAGCTAACTTTGTAACTTTTGTCACAAAGTTGGCTTATTGAAATAAGATTGTGGTTTAATCCTTTAACAAGGTAAACATCACATATAAGTGGTTTAGAAGGATTACCCACTTTGCCAACACCTATGATGGTTCCGCTCTCGTTGCCTCCAAAGACTACCCGGTTCCCATTTGCGATGGGCACCACTCTGGAGAGCAATTGAGCGTCACCCGTCATGTATTTTGAACACCCGCTATCGAGTATCCAATTCCTCTTGGAGCTAAATTTAAAGTTGTTGCTCCGTTTCTTTTTCCTTTCCTTGAGTACCTAAAGATAGAAAATATCGTATCATGGTACTCAAGGTCATTGGGTCCAAAAGATTAGACCTTTGGAAGCCAAGTCCAATTGGACTTAGACTTCCCCACATAGTTATCACTATGCACAACATTCGAAAAATAAGCATTCATGTAAACTTGTTTTTCATCCATGCTTGTGTCCTTTGGGCTCAAAATAGTGAAAATTTTGGGAGCCCTCATCCTATTGGGTGCATGCATGTGTTGTTGATTTCTACGTGATGCATGTCGTGGATAGGAATAAGGAACATGATGAAATGGTGCATGTGGATAATTATTCATACGATGATGAGGGTGAACATATGCATGTGGAGGAACATGTGCGTGAGGGTGTCTCACATGGTGTGCACGTGCCCGTGGATGTGTGTGGTGCATAAAAATCATCATATGTGTGAGCATGTGGAGTAGGACGTGTGTTCCTACGTGGCATGGTATTGGTGTACATATAAGCATGACCCTTCTTTGGAGGTCCACCCAAAGTGGGTTTCTTTCCAAACGAGGGTGTGTACGAGGAGGAAGCACCATTGGTAGTTGAACTACCAATAGAGTGTTTGCTACCACTCGTCGAAGTATCGGAAGTTGGCCTAACAAAGGTAGTGGCCGACTTGGATGAATTTCCCAACTTATACCCCAAGCCAATGTGGTGATTGGTCGGAGGTAAATCATTTAGGATATTATCCAAATGGCCCTTACCCTTATTGAATTCATTGATTCGGCCCAATGTGCACTCATATTTCTCGGTGAGAGAACGCATAGAAGCATCCAAAGTGGATACTTGCGATGTGAGCACATAAACACGAGATTTGAGATTCTCATTCTCAATACTCAAAGTCGAGTTTTGAGAAGTCAAATCCGCTATCTTATGTTCCTCCGAATCTTCAATGCTAACATGTTCAAGTTGAGACTTGAGATTTACAATCTCATTTCTCAACTCTTCAACAACAGTGTCGTTGTTGGTGATGATAGATTTAGGCGAGGTTTGGATGCTAGCTAAATCATCTTTTACTTTAGCATACCTATTTACTAATTTAGTGTATTTAGACCATAATTACTCATTAGCATTTCTAAGGTCATCCATGGTTACCTCATCGCCTTCGTTGTCGCTATCATCGGAGGAGGAAGATCCTTGATCATGCTCCTCTCTCGCCATGAAGCACATGTGTGCTTGCTCCACTTGCTCATCGTCCGATTCTCCGCTTGAGGAATCCTCGGAGTCGGTGAATGTCCCGACAAGCCCATTTTTGTACCCTTTCTTGTACTTCTTGGACCTGTCGAACTTCGACGCCTTCCACTTCTCCTTTTGCTTATTTTGAGGACACTCCGCTTTCATGTGTCCTGGCTTGTTGCATTAGAAACACAAAGGAGAGGAGGCGTTAGAAGAACCAAATTTAGCTTTGTTCTTATAGTTACCTTTCCGGAAGAACCGGTTGAACTTCTTTGCCATGAGTGCCATGGACTCCAAGTCCAACTCGTCTTCCGAGTTTTCATCATCGGTTGATGTGGACGTTGATGGAGCGGCCTTGAAAGCAATAGCCTTCTTCTTTGGCTCGTCTTGCTTTAGGTAGGACTTCATCTTGTCCTGCAACTTCAACTTGCTATCCTTGCATACCTCATATGACATCAAGGTACCCATTAGTTGAACAACGGTATAAGTTTTCATGTCATTACCATCCTCGATGGCGAAGGTCTGTTTCTCCCAACAAGAAGGAAGTCCATCGATGATCTTCGAGACTTTCTCCTTTTGGGTGTAGGTCTTACCGAGAGCTTCCAACTCGTTTGTCATGTCGACGAAGCGAGCATAGTACTCCTTCATCTTCTCACCCTGTAGCATATGAAATAACTCGTAATCTTTATTAACTACAACGAGTTTAGAGTCTCTTACCCTACTTGTCCCTTCATGCAATATGAGGAGGGAGTTCCATATTAGATATGCACTCTTACATGTGCATATCTTGTTGAAGTCCTCGGGCTCCAAAGCGCATTGCAAGGCGTTCATTGCCTTGGCATTGCTTACCTCCGCGGCGATCTCCGCGGAAGTCCACTTCTCGAAATCTTCTTCGGCGGGCTCGACGTACTCATTCATTGTGGTCTTCCATAGTGAAGCACTCCGGAGGAAAGTTTCCATCCGGCATTTCTAGTACCCGTAGTTGGTACCGTTGAAGAATGGAGGCCTCGTTGAGGAGTGTCCTTCCATCACCGAAGAAGCTCCTTCACGGTTCTTGAAGGTGCTATAGTCGGAAGGTGGATGAACGCTTTTGTTGTCATTGGCAGACATAGCTATAGACTTGGCTCTGATACCAAATGTAATGCCCTGCTAAGCTACTGCACAAATACTAGAGGGGGGTGAATAGTACTTTAAACTAATTAAGAGGCTAATTCCTAATTACCCTGCAAACTCTACCAAACAATGCGGAAATGCGGAAATGTAAATGTTAGACAACAAAGAAACAATCGCAAACAAACGATATTACTGGGTTCGGATCCACCCAAGTCTCCCCGACTTGTTCCCGGTGATCCTACGTCACAAACACCCGGATCCCCTCCGGATACTCGAGTTAGAAACCCTAACTCAAGAGTTCCACTTTGAAATACTTGTGAAAAACCTTCACAAGTCAAATCATACACAAAAGAAATTGTGACTCCCACAACCTGGGATCACAAACACACTCTCACAACCGAGAGTGAAACTTACAATATGAAAGTAAATTGAAATAGAAATTCTTACCGACAAAATCCTATGCCTTGAGTAAAACTTACGATTTAGGGCAAAACGGATTTTCGGGAAGATGAAGAGGCACCAAACCCTAGCTCCAAGATGTAGATCAGCGATGGAGAGCTATGAGGTTGTTGGTGACCTAGAATCAAGCACTTGGCTTGGAAGGCTCACAATCAATGAATCTCTCTTTTGAAATAAGAGTGAGGAGAGATTCAAGATTGGAATGGAAAAGCTTTGAATGAGGAATGAATGCTTTCTCTTTGATCTCTAAACTTCTCTTAATTTCAGCCTTTTGTGCAATGAATGCAGGACTCCAAGTATTTATAGGATAGAGGAAAGAGAGAAAGAAAATCGAGTCATTAAATGCTCCAACGGCTCTATTCTGAACCAAACTAGTCGGTCAAAGAACAACCACCGACCGACTAGTTCATCAACTAGTCGGTCGGTCAATCAACATGAACCGACTAAGTGGAGAACAGGGAATAGATGAAGTTTCAGACTAACAGAACTAGTCGGTCAAAGAACACTTGCCAACCGACTAGTTTCACAACTAGTCGGTCGGTGAGTGAACTTAGACCGACTAAGAGATAAAACAAATAGTCTGAGTACAAATTGATTTAGTCGGTCCAAGAACAAATGTTGACCGACTAGTTCATCAACTAGTCGGTCGCCAAATGAACATAGACCGACTAACGATTAACAGTAAGTTGGCATGTACAGTAGAAGCTCAACTAGTCGGTCGGAGAAGCATCACTGACCGACTAGTTCACAAACTAGTCGGTCGGTGAGTCAACGTAGACCGACTAACTGTAAACAGTAAAGAGCTATGAATTGACTGACGCAAACTAGTCGGTCCAAGAAGCTTGGCCGACCGACTAGATCACCATCTAGTCGGTTGGTTCTTCTTCTTGAACCAACTAACATGCACAAGAAGTCGCGAAACGAAGCGCGAAGCTTCGGGAAAGTTCGTATGGACTTCTACTAAGATCCTAGCTCTAAGATAGGAGCGTTATGAAGATTTAAACCGTAAGACCTACTCAAGGCTTAACATTCTACGAAAGAAGCTTAAAAGACTATAAATAAAACTTGACGATACCGTCTTCAAAAGCTTCAATCGAATCTTCATGACTTCTAAAGTGGTCCAAAAGCTTCAACGAAGCTTTAGGCATACGATCACGTGCTTTGAGAAGTCTTGAGACGTCGCTTTGGATGTTCATATGAGTTTGGTGACGATCTTCATAACTGCGCTCTAAAGTGTTAGTTCACGATATATTTATGTTTGTTCATCATCTAAAACCAAATCCGGGGAGCCCAATATCCAACATTCTCCCCCTTTTTGCTGATGACAAACCAACATAAATAATAATCAAAAATAATAATTCAAATGAAATTTACTTACTCCCCCTGCATTGATGACATGTTAATTCCATATTAAATAATATTCATAAGCATCAAGCAGACGAGTAAAGTATAAAATGAGAATCGATTATTGAAATATAGGATTTGAAATCCAATTTTTATATCTTAACTCCCCCTGAATCTAACACATCAAATTAGATTCTTGGTAAAATGCTCTCGTCATTATTATATCTCTCCCCCTTTGGCATTAGCAAAAAGAGTGGGAGGAGATCAACGACAACAACAATGGCTTCAAATAAAAGCACGGGAGTCGTAGAATACGACCATGGTCCAATTGACACCAAAGAAAAATACGAATTAAATCAAAGCGTGTCAATGAGACCAAAGTCGAAAATCGATAAATAAAATCATCAAAACTCAAATCAATTTTACGGATTGAGTTATGGAATATACTCTCCAATATCAACATTCTTGGTTAATTTAGTGCATGGAAAACAATTCTATGTTTCCATAGAAAAAATTTCTATTTAACCAAGTTATTATCGTCGAGCGACGAAATCAAACATCAGAGACATAAAAAATTATATAATGTGCACAAGAGAATGAAATGTCAACATCGATGTATATATATATAAATATGAACCAGAGTACATCAAAAATATACATCACCGACATACATAAAGGCGATCCAACGATCAGAGCACAAAATACAACATCATATATCTCACAAGTCAGCATATATGGAAGTATCAAAAAACATACACATCCATCAAAATACATCAGGGATACATCAAAATACATCAAAACGATCCAAAATACATAACCACCCACACTATCCAAAACCACACTCTCACAATCAGATCTATCATCTAAAGTGCATCAGAGAGTCCTCAGAGAAGCTCAGGAGGAAGCGGGAGGATCTCCAACAGCAGCAGGCTCTGCAGCAGGAGAGGTGGTCACCGGATCAGCTAAAGTATCCACGGGTGCGACGGTAGAAGTGATCTCAGGCACGACAGGAGAGACGATCTCTGGAGCAGCAACGGTAGTGGCCTCGGGAGCACCAGTCAAAGTATCCACCGCAGGAACGGTGGCAACAGGTGTGCTCTCGGGGTCACCAGCAGAAGAAGCAGCTGCACCAGAAGCACCAGCAGTAACAGGAGTACCCTCAGGGGCACGAGCAGCAGCAGCACGAGCAAGCTCGAGAATCTCCTCATCATCCAGCTCCTCGTCCTCGTCAGAAACTGACGGAGGGATCTCAATCCCCAAATGAGAAGCGATACGAGAAAGAATCTCCTCAGTGCGAGCATACCGAGACTCCACACGTTTGATCGAACGTGCGAGGTCGGTAAGAGAAGGAGAGGGAGCAGCTGAGGCTGAGGTAGAGGCTGAAGAAGCAGGAGTCGTCCTCTGAACATGACGGAGCGCCGCAAGAGACTTCTTGACGGCCGTCGCGTTCAGAGGGGGACCGAGAGGACGCTCATCGTCAGGAGGCAAAGTGACACGGAAGTGGCGAAAGACAAGTGTCAGCAGGCATGGATATGGGATATGAGCAGACTGTTGGATCCTGTGGATGGCAAACAACACTAGAAGGGGGGTTGAATAGTGTTGTGTATATAATAAACTTTTTCGGTCATTGATATTAACACAAATAAAGTCCTTCTAATGTTGCCTAAGAACCCAAGTAGAGTGATCTACGCTTGGTTCTTAATCAACAAAACAATCTTAAATAAAGTATTAAAGAGATTGAGTTAAGATCAGAAAAGTATAACTTTAACAAAGATATCTTTACAAGTAGATTTGTATACAGCGGAATTTAAAGAGACAATCTTTACAATAAATCAACAATGAGTTACAGAGATTAACAATAAAGAATGCTTATACAAAAGAAATTACAAGTCACAGAAAACAAACGCAGACAAGAGGATTTTTATCCTGGTTCCCCGCAACTCGGGTACGTCCAGTCCCCGACCAATCCGATACGAGATTTCCACTATCGGCCTTGGCAAATACAAGTACCTAACTTCACTCGTTAGGATTTTCAACCACCTAGACTTGTCTAGGATTTCCAACCCTTGCCTCACAAACCGAGGACTTTCCAACTGGCAACATCTAGACTTGTCTAGTGTTCCAACACAATAAGAGATTTATCCAATACTCTACAATAAGTGATAGAGATTGGTTTATACACCCGATTCTATAGCCAATCAAAAGATAGACAATTTGTGTAGTGGCTTAATAGAATGATAGTCTAGATCACACAAAGATACGAAATAAGTTCTTTGTGATCTAGAGCTTTTTCAAAAATCCTTCAAATAAAATTAGAGAGAATACTAGTAAGGATTTTGAAAAACAATTTAGCCAATAAAAAATAATAGTATGATCTTCAAAAAGAATGAGAAAATATTGCAAGATCAAAACAGAAATTAAATTGGCTAGAGAGAAAATTAGAGAGCTTTAATTCAAGAGAGCTTTCACAAATTTGATTTTCAATGTTGTATTTTTTACAAAATATTTCAGCTCTATTTATAGGGAAAAACTGAGATTTGAATTTCAAATTTCGTTTGACTTTTGTCCCAAAAATTTCGGAGTAAATTGCTCAAAGGATTTCAAAATTTGAATTTCAAAACGTCTGAAATTTACAGCTAGTAGTCGACTCCCTCATATAGGTAATCGACTCCCAGAGGGATCTAGGAGATTTTGATCCCTGACAGGTAGTCGACTCCCTACTAGTGGTAGTCGACTCCCAGAGGAGTTTTTCCTGCTGTTCGTCTAGTCAAACAAGTAGTTAGCTCCAGGGTGCGTGGAGTTTCACTACGAAAATTATGAAGTGACTAGAAAAGCTCTTGAAAACTATTTTGAAGATAGTTAAAATTATTTTCGAAATCATTTGTGTGTGTGTTGTCTATTTTATATGGCTTTAACAAATACCCTAAAAGACACGACACACTCACACTAGACTCTGAACATGTCTTCGGAAGTTTTGGTCAACTTGATGAAGTGAAGGCGAGCTTCTCTTTGTGCTTTTCGAGCTGTTTGAGCTTGAGCTTCATCACTTGAGTTTAGTCATGTACGTCTTTGTCTTGGAGCGTTGATGCGTGCTTCTTGGAGTATAAGTATAGCTTCACGAAATCTGCACACTTTAAGTGTAGTGTAGTTAGTACACTAAGCATTCATTTGGTGTGCTCATCATCAAAATAAATTGGGTGGAATTCAATTTCCATCACTCTCCCCCTTTTTGATGATGACATCCAAATGAGAGACAAAAAAAATTTAAGTAAGTAAAAGATCAAAAAAAATGTGGTATACTTACTCCCCCTGCTTTGATGTGGTTCTCCCCCTACATCGAAGCAATATACAAAATAGTATACAATATAATTTTTGTATCTCATGTCACATTAATTTCTCCCCCTTGTCATCAACAAAAAAAATAAACAAACATAGCATATATGAGGGAAATTCAATTTCTTGTGCCTGCAAAAGATGTGTTAGTTCATACTAGAGTTATATCATACTAGCAGTTGATATATAGCATATAGAAATTGTAGCAAACATCACACATAGAATTATTACAGACTGTTGTCTCAAATGACATAGTAGTTTTTACGAAGCACCATAGTCTTAAGAAAACCATTGTTTTAGAGAGGGAAAAAAACTAAGAATGACCACCACTTTTCTTCAGTTCCTTGATCTCATCAAGGATCATGGTAAGAGTGTCCTCGGTCAGCTTGTTGCTCTTCACAACAAGTTCCTTCAAATCGTCCACTTTGCGGTTGATGTCTTCAAATCCTTGCTTTTGGGTAATCTTCAACCTTCCAATCTTTTTCAGGAGCATCTCCTGAAGTTCAAGGATGTAAGCTGGAACTTCTTCTTCTTCTTCTTCGCCGCTTCCTTTTTCTTCTTCTTCACTTTCTTCATCTGAATCTGAAATGACAACCTTCTTACCTCGCCTTGAGGATGATGATCCTCCTTCGGTAGCAATTTGCTCTTCAGGGACATTCTCATCAAGGTCATGATGGAGATTCATTCTCCCAAGAGCATGAACATCAAAGACACGGGCAGGTTCTAGAATGGTTGTTTCATGATCCAATGGCACGTTAAAGCTAATGAATCGAATGGTCAGATAGTGCCCATGAGAAAGAGTGGAGGAAGGTCTATCAGATGAAGCTGAGAGTAGGATGGAATCCATGATGACTTTAGCCCAGTTTATACGAATGTTTCCTAGAATGGCATAGATGCATTTAGCTTGTTTCTCAGAAAGAATAGCATGGCTCCCAGATTTTTGAGTTATGTTATACGACAAAATATTAGCCAAAATTCTCGCCGGATAGCGAAGATGGCTACAAGGAAGTTTGGTTTGAAAGTGTTTACCGGGCAGATACATTCTTTCTAGGATATTCTCATCAGTCATCTCAATTTTGTCAAGGATCATACCGGGGTATGGGATTCCTAGGGCTTAACCTAGGGATTTGACAGTTATAGCAAGTTTGGTATCCAGAACCTTAGTTATGAAACGACTTTTCACAAGATCATAATCCATGTTTGCATAAAAGAGATGAACAAGCCTAGGATAACATAGGTACACATTTTCAGCGGAGAACAAATTTGCTAAGTTTTGGAAATCTAGCAGACTGTCAATACCGTAATTGATGACATCATGAAGTTTGACAAATCTTTCATGCAAGATTGGTTTCTTAGAAACTTTAACAAAATGTTCATAGGTAGTTGATTTGAAGAGATAGGGTAGGATGATTTCTTTCTCAGAATCAACTTCAGTAGTAGTTTTTCTCTTCTTAGAGAAAGCTCCTTTGAGAGGCATCTAGATAGAGTAAAACAACAAAAATATATTTTTACACTACTAGATAACCAAGAGAGATGAAATAATAAAGTTCATGGAGGTGAAAAAAAAAATTTACCTTGAGTAATTTTGAAGGAAGATGAAAAATTGCTCCAAAAGTCCAAGCTCTAAGATGAAAACTCAAGAGAGGAGAGGGGGAAAAGGGGGTAGTCGGCTACCTCTAGGGTTTTCTTGGGGTTTTGTTCGAAGAGATGAAGAGATGGAGAGAAGAGAGAGCCATTAGATCTAGATTTGGGTGGCTAGGATGAGTTTTAGGCTTAGTGGGTAAGTTGTCTTAACGGATCTTGACCCATCCACTCAATAGAACCCATTTGGAGATAGTCAAAAATAAAGAGCAACCCAGAAAATTTCACACGGGTAGTCGACTCCCTCCTGTAGGTAGTCGACTCCCTGCTGGGTTGAGTCGTTTTCTCATCCCGGAGAAAGTTTGGTCCAGGTTGAGTGTGCTCTTTTAACAAGAAATATTTTTAGCAATAAAACACAATCATACATACAAATTAACTTATTTCAACCCACTTAAATAATTATATATAAATATAAAAAATAAATAAAAGCATTTGTTCCGATTCAGCCGTTTTGACTCCCTGAATTTTCCTCATTGTTTTCCTCCTTTTTAGAGTACCTGAAAAATAAGCGTTTATGGTACTCTTTGGTTTTGAGTCCGAGGAGTTAGTCTTTAGGAAGCCAAACCCAATATGGTTTAGTTCCTTCATGAACAATATATTTATAATTTTTGTTAAAATGAATCTGTTGAACAAAGTTAGTAGCGTACCTTTCTTTTTGCTGATCAGATAATCTCTTTGGTACCCAGATGCTTAAAACACTATCGTTAGCATGATGCATCCTAGTGTGCTTAACCCGTTTCTTGGTATGATGTGAATCATAGCCAAGTCCGGTTTTGCTAGATGAAGCTTTTTGATTATCTATTATATTATCTAGCTTCCATTTTCCTTTGTTAAAATTCTCAATAATTTTCATCGTAGCGTCGTATTTATCTTTGACGGATACGAGAAGATTATTCAGATTTTCAACTTTTTCATTTACTAGCAAAATATCTTTTTGTAGAAGATCATTTTTCTCTTTAAGAAGATTATTTTCTTTAATGACTTCTTCTTTTTCCTTAGTCTCTCTTTTAATATTTCTAAGTGTTTTTCTATGTTCTTTAATGAGCTTTTCATGCATCTTGCATAGCTCCTTATATGCTCCCCTATAATCCAAGTCTTCATCATCGCTTGACGATGACTCATTGTCGCTAGATGAATCATGATGCGAGCTTACCTTGGAGGATGTAGATGCCATGAAGCACATGTGTGCCGTCTCTCTTCTTTCATCATTATCTTCTTCTGAGGATTCGTCGGATGAAGAATCGTCGCTCTGGTCGAAGGCTGCATAAGCTTCTTTCTTTGGTCGTCGAAACTTGTTTCTTGTCTTGGTTCGCCTTTCATTATTCTCTTTGTTCTTCCCACGATCTCTGGAATCACGGTTGTTTCTTTCCAATGGACAGTCTCTCTTGACATGTCCTGGTTTATTACAACCAAAACAAATAATACCGTTAGTGGGTCTAAAAGATCGTTTTCCATACTTACTTATGATGAACTCTTTAAAGTTCTTTGAGATGAACGCGATGTGATCTTCTTTGTCCGTGTAGTCGGAATCTTCTTCTTGAGCTTTGAATGCAAGATTTTTCTTCTTTGGTTTTTCTTCGATTTTCTTGTCTTCTTCAAGCTCGATCTCATATGCCATGAGATTTCCCATCAGTTCTTCGATGGTGAGGTCCTTTACATTATGAGCTTCTCGAATGGCCGTAGCCTTTTCCTTCCATTCGGGTCGGAGGGATCTTAGTATCTTCATTACCTGTTCATACTTGGAAAGTTTCTTTCCTAGTCCTGCAAGCTCATTTGTAATGTTAGTAAAACGAGTATTCACATCGGTGATACTCTCTCCTTCTTCCATTTTAAAAGATTCGAATTTTGAATGTAATACATTTATACGAGATTCTTTTACCTTTTCTGTACCTTCGTGACTTACCTGAAGAGTATGCCAAATTTGATGTGCTGTCTCACATTGGGAGACTCGATTGAACTCATTTCCTGTAACAGCGCAAAACAAAGCATTCATTGCTTTTGCATTGAGATTAGCTCTCTTCTTGTCGTCGACAGACCATTTTCCAAACTCAACGTCGGTGGGTGCGATGTACGGGACTTTGGTGATAGTCCAGGCTTCAATGTCCAATGACTCTAGGTGAGTCTTCATTCGGATCTTCCAGCTGGCGTAGTTGGTTCCATTGAATAGAGGTGGTCGCATAGTGTTCAGTCCTTCGGAGTGAAAAGATGTTGACGCCATCACTATTGTAGCCTCGCTCTGATACCAAGTGTTGGATCCCGTGGATGGCAAACAACACTAGAAGGGGGGGTTGAATAGTGTTGTGTATATAATAAACTTTTTCGGTCGTTGATATTAACACAAATAAAGTCCTTCTAATGTTGCCTAAGAAACCAAGTAGAGTGATCTACGCTTGGTTCTTAATCAACAAAACAATCTTAAATAAAGTATTAAAGAGATTGAGTTAAGATCAGAAAAGTATAACTTTAACAAAGATATCTTTACAAGTAGATTTGTATACAGCGGAATTTAAAGAGACAATCTTTACAATAAATCAACAATGAGTTACAGAGATTAACAATAAAAAATGCTTATACAAAAGAAATTACAAGTCACAGAAAACAAACGCAGACAAGAGGATTTTTATCCTGGTTCCCCGCAACTCGGGTACGTCCAGTCCCCGACCAATCCGGTACGAGATTTCCACTATCTGCCTTGGCAAATACAAGTACCTAACTTCACTCGTTAGGATTTCCAACCACCTAGACTTGTCTAGGATTTCCAACCCTTGCCTCACAAACCGAGGACTTTCCAACTGGCAACATCTAGACTTGTCTAGTGTTCCAACACAATAAGAGATTTATCCAATACTCTACAATAAGTGATAGAGATTGGTTTATACACCCGATTCTATAGCCAATCAAAAGATAGACAATTTGTGTAGTGGCTTAATAGAATGATAGTCTAGATCACACAAAGATACGAGATAAGTTCTTTGTGATCTAGAGCTTTTTCAAAAATCCTTCAAATAAAATTAGAGAGAATACTAGTAAGGATTTTGAAAAACAATTTAGCCAATAAAAAATAATAGTATGATCTTCAAAAAGAATGAGAAAATATTGCAAGATCAAAACAGAAATTAAATTGGCTAGAGAGAAAATTAGAGAGCTTTAATTCAAGAGAGCTTTCACAAATTTGATTTTCAATGTTGTATTTTTTACAAAATATTTCAGCTCTATTCATAGGGAAAAACTGAGATTTGAATTTCAAATTTCGTTTGACTTTTGTCCCAAAAATTTCGGAGTAAATTGCTCAAAGGATTTCAAAATTTGAATTTCAAAACGTCTGAAATTTACAGCTGGTAGCTGACTCCCTCATATAGGTAGTCGACTCCCAGAGGGATCTAGGAGATTTTGATCCCTGACAGGTAGTCGACTCCCTACTAGTGGTAGTCGACTCCCAGAGGAGTTTTTCCTGCTGTTCGTCTAGTCAAACAAGTAGTTAGCTCCAGGGTGCGTGGAGTTTCACTACGAAAATTATGAAGTGACTAGAAAAGCTCTTGAAAACTATTTTGAAGATAGTTAAAATTATTTTCGAAATCATTTGTGTGTGTGTGTTGTCTATTTGATATGGCTTTAACAAATACCCTAAAAGACACGACACACTCACACTAGACTCTGAACATGTCTTCGGAAGTTTTGGTCAACTTGATGAAGTGAAGGCGAGCTTCTCTTTGTGCTTCTCGAGCTGTTTGAGCTTGAGCTTCATCACTTGATTTTAGTCATGTTTGTCTTTGTCTTGGAGCGTTGATGCGTGCTTCTTGGAGTATAAGTAGAGCTTCATGAAATCTGCACACTTTAAGTGTAGTGTAGTTAGTACACTAAGCATTCATTTGGTGTGCTCATCATCAAAATAAATTGGGTGGAATTCAATTTCCATCACAGACTTCATGGACTTCCGGATACACTCGAAAGAATCCATCTTATCGAGTATAATCCGAGCCCAGTTAATCTCACTCCCCATGAAGATGGCGTAGATCAACTTCAGGAATGGCTGGGAAGGCAAAGAGGAGGAGCCGTACTTAGGAAGTAAGCACGACTTCAAGATCAAGTTCAGGACCCAGCCATTAGACTTGAAAAACTTAGAGGGGACGCCAATCATGGCGGGAGGAATCTCGTGGAACATCTCAGAAAGAATGATCTGGTCAAGGGAGGATATGTCATCGACTGAAATATCTGAAGGGAGGAGGCCAGACGACGAGCAACCGATCAACTCTCCTAAGATTTCTGCCGTGAGGACAATAGGTGTCCCCAAGACAGTCGTCTCAATCGAGTGGGTCTCGTCGTACTGACCCCGGACACGGTTGCCAATGAACTTGGACCGACTAAGAGAGTCCAAAAAAATTTAGATTTAGAAATTTTGAGTTCTCTCCTAATCGCACTTCGACGAAACATCGTAATACTCTCATTAATCATTATACTACCCCATTAAACATCAAAAATCTGAAATTTGACGTTTACGAACAAATCGAGCGAAAATTCCGAAAATTCAACATTAAATCCAGAAAATTCCAATAAATCTAGCATGTGCAAATATAATGAAATTGAATAGCATGCAAGATTATTGAATAAAAATGAATCCTAAATCTCGGATTCACCCATAATCCCCAATTCTCGACGTAACCGCACAAAGGAGTCTTCCTTTAGGGGTTTCGTGAAAATATCGGCGATTTGCTTCTGGGTTTCAACATACACTAATATGATGTCCTTTTTAGCAACATGATCATCTAAGAAATGGTGTCGGACATCTATGTGTTTAGAACGGGAATGGTGTACCGGGTTCTTGGAGAGACATATTGCACTTTGGTTGTCCACCATGATAGGGCAAGTATCACAGTTTATACCAAAGTCTTTAAGTGTGTGTCTCATCCAAAGAACTTGAGCACACGCGGCACCAGCGGCAATATATTCCGCCTCGGTGGTTGAAAGTGATACGGAATTCTGCTTCTTGGAAAACCAAGAGACAAGAGAATTTCCTATAAAATGGCAAGTGCCACTAGTACTTTTTCTGTCGGATTTGCATCCCGCATAATCTGCGTCACTATATGAGATTAACTCATACGTGCTAGATTTTGGATAAAGTAATCCAAAATCAAGTGTGTAACTTAAATAACGGAAAATAGGTTTTACCGCTACTAAGTGAGATTCCTTAGGTTGAGACTGATAACGAGCACATACACATACAGCAAACATAATATCGGGCCTACTTGCGGTAAGATATAGTAAACTACCTATCATACCTCGATATAGACGAATGTCTACATCTTTACCGCTCGTATCCTTATCAAGGTGCGTAGTCGTGCTCATTGGAGTCTTCTTCCCAGAGGCATTCTCCATTCCAAATCGCTTAAGCAACTCCACCGTGTACTTCGTTTGGTAGATGAAGATTGCATCATCCATTTGGCGAATTTGGAGACCTAAGAAATATTTGAGCGCACCCATGTGGCTCATCTCAAATTGATCCTTCATCACATTAGAAAACTCTTCGTAAAGAGCAAAGTTAGTAGCACCGAAAATGATATCATCAACATATATTTGAACTAAAATTATATCATTATTCGAATACTTAACAAATAATGTGGAATCAACTTCTCCCATTTTAAAACCCAAATCCAAAAGAAAATTCTTTAGACGGTCATACCAAGCTCGAGGAGCTTGTCTCAAACCGTAAAGTGCTTTCTTAAGTTTAAAAACATGATTTGGAAATTTTTCATTTATAAAACCTGGAGGTTGAGAAACATAAACTTACTCAACAACATCTCCGTTTAAAAACGCACTTTTAACATCCATTTGAAATAATTTAAAATCCTTATGGCATGCAAAAGACAATAATAATCTAATTGATTCTAATCTAACTACCGGAGCGAAGGATTCTTCGAAATCAATACCTTCCTCTTGACGGTAGCCTTGAGCAACTAACCGAGCTTTGTTCCAGATGACGATTTGATTTTCGTCGGTCTTGTTCTTGAAGATCCACTTTGTCCCTATGACGGTGTGGTTCTTCGATGGCAATGAAACAAGCTCCCAAACCTCATTCCTCTTGAATTGAATGAGTTCCTCCTCCATGGCTAAGATCCAAGCACCATCTTCGCACTCTTCATTAACATTCTTTGGCTTAATCGAGGAGGCAAAGGCACAATGAGCGAAGTAGTTCACTTGCGATCTCGTCTTGACACTATCATGGATATTGCCAATGACTTGCTCATGAGGATGGTCACGAATGGTATGAAGCCGTTTGGGAATTCACTGATCACTAGGAGCATTCTCAAAAACTTCATTAGTTGGGTTAGTCTCAATAGAATCAATCGAATTATTAGAATTAGAATTACCAATTGAATCACATAAGACATCCATAGAGTCATCATCATTAGT
The DNA here is from genome assembly GCA_030789695.1 of Scilla litardierei. Taxonomy (NCBI): domain Eukaryota; kingdom Viridiplantae; phylum Streptophyta; class Magnoliopsida; order Asparagales; family Asparagaceae; genus Scilla; species Scilla litardierei. Next base: position 490,728,586 of record CM061142.1, on the reverse strand, counting down.
AATTCTAGTTGGAACAAATCCTTCATTAAATGAAACATGAAGCGATTCCTCGATCGTTGAGGTTCGTTTGTTGTATATCCGGTAGGCTTTGCTACGTGAGGAATATCCAACAAAAATCCACTCATCGGATCTTGGATCGAATTTGTCCAAACTACCATACGTGTTCTTAATAAAACATTTTGAACCAAAAACACGAAAATGTTTAACTTGAGGCAACCTACCAAACAAAAATTCATAACAAGTTTGTTTAGTGTCAGGCCTCAAAAGTATTCTATTAAACACATAGCAAGCGGTGTGTACCGCTTCCGCCCAAAATTGATGGCCAAGTTGGCTATCATCAAGCATAGTGCGAGCACACTCCACTAGCGTCCTATTCTTTCTCTCAACAACACCATTTTGAGGAGGTGCGCGAGGGAATGAAAAGGTGTGTGTAATACCAACTTCATCACAAAATGTCTCAAAAGACTCATTCTCAAATTCCCCTCCATGATCACTACGAATAGTGATAATGGTGGTTCCAATGAGATTTTGTACTTTCTTGACAAAAATTGTGAAGTTTTCAAAAGCTTCATTTTTATTACATAATGAAAATACCCAAGTAAACCTAGAAAAGTCATCAACGATGACAAGTCCATATCTAGCATTACCTAATGAAGCAACTCTAGTTGGCCCAAATAAATCTAGATGTAATAGCTCTAGAGGCCGCTTAGAAGAAATGCTTTTCTTAGGTTTAAATGAAGATTTTGGAAGCTTGCCTCGTTGACACGAGTCACAAAAGCTTTTCGTTTGAAAGACAAGCTTAGGGAAGCCACTAATAGAATTTAACTTGGAAAGCTTAAATAGTGTTCCAAAGTTCACATGACCAAAACGTCGATGCCATAAGTGTTGCTCACTTGTGTTGGCAATGAGACATTGTTCATGTGATCTTGGAAGATCTAGGATATATATATCCTTATGGCGTGTGCCGGAAAACAATAATTCATTATTATCTTTTCTTAAAATATGGCACATTCCTTTCGCAAAGCTAACTTTGTAACTTTTGTCACAAAGTTGGCTTATTGAAATAAGATTGTGGTTTAATCCTTTAACAAGGTAAACATCACATATAAGTAGTTTAGAAGGATTATCCACTTTGCCAACACCTATGATGGTTCCGCTCTCGTTGCCTCCAAAGACTACCTGGTTCCCATTTGCGATGGGCACCACTCCGGAGAGCAATTGAGCGTCACGCGTTATGTGTTTTGAACACCCACTATCGAGTATCCAATTCCTCTTGGAGCTAAATTTAAAGTTGTTGCTCCGTTTCTTTTTCCTTTCCTTGAGTACCTAAAGATAGAAAATATCGTATCATGGTACTCAAGGTCATTGGGTCCAAAAGATTAGACCTTTGGAAGCCAAGTCCAATTGGACTTAGACTTCCCCACATAGTTATCACTATGCACAACATTCGAAAAATAAGCATTCATGTAAACTTGTTTTTCATCCATGCTTGTGTCCTTTGGGCTCAAAATAGTGAAAATTTTGGGAGCCCTCATCCTATTGGGTGCATGCATGTGTTGTTGATTTCTACGTGATGCATGTCGTGGATAGGAATAAGGAACATGATGAAATGGTGCATGTGGATAATTATTCATACGATGATGAGGGTGAACATATGCATGTGGAGGAACACGTGCGTGAGGGTGTCTCACATGGTGTGCACGTGCCCATGGATGTGTGTGGTGCATAAAAATCATCATATGTGTGAGCATGTGGAGTAGGACGTGTGTTCCTACGTGGCATGGTATTGGTGTACATATAAGCATGACCCTTCTTTGGAGGTCCACCCAAAGTGGGTTTCTTTCCAAACGAGGGTGTGTACGAGGAGGAAGCACCATTGGTAGTTGAACTACCAATAGAGTGTTTGCTACCACTCGTCGAAGTATCGGAAGTTGGCCTAACAAAGGTAGTGGCCGACTTGGATGAATTTCCCAACTTATACCCCAAGCCAATGTGGTGATTGGCCGGAGGTAAGTCATTTAGGATATTATCCAAATGGCCCTTACCCTTATTGAATTCATTGATTCTGCCCAATGTGCACTCATATTTCTCGGTGAGAGAACGCATAGAAGCATCCAAAGTGGATACTTGCGATGTGAGCACATAAACACGAGATTTGAGATTCTCATTCTCAATACTCAAAGTCGAGTTTTGAGAAGTCAAATCCGCTATCTTATGTTCCTCCGAATCTTCAATGCTAACATGTTCAAGTTGAGACTTGAGATTTACAATCTCATTTCTCAACTTTTCAACAACAGTATCGTTGTTGGTGATGATAGATTTAGGCGAGGTTTGGATGCTAGCTAAATCATCTTTTACTTTAGCATACCTATTTACTAATTTAGTGTATTTAGACCATAATTACTCATTAGCATTTCTAAGGTCATCCATGGTTACCTCATCGCCTTCGTTGTCGCTATCATCGGAGGAGGAAGATCCTTGATCATGCTCCTCTCTCGCCATGAAGCACATGTGTGCTTGCTCCACTTGCTCATCGTCCGACTCTCCGCTTGAGGAATCCTCGGAGTCGGTGAATGTCCCGACAAGCCCATTTTTGTACCCTTTCTTGTACTTCTTGGACTTGTCGAACTTCGACGCCTTCCACTTCTCCTTTTGCTTATTTTGAGGACACTCCGCTTTCATGTGTCCTGGCTTGTTGCATTAGAAACACAAAGGAGAGGAGGCGTTAGAAGAACCAAATTTAGCTTTGTTCTTATAGTTACCTTTCCGGAAGAACCGGTTGAACTTCTTTGCCATGAGTGCCATGGACTCCAAGTCCAACTCGTCTTCCGAGTTTTCATCATCGGTTGATGTGGACGTTGATGGAGCGGCCTTGAAAGCAATAGCCTTCTTCTTTGGCTCGTCTTGCTTTAGGTAGGACTTCATCTTGTCCTGCAACTTCAACTTGCTATCCTTGCGTACCTCATATGACATCAAGGTACCCATTAGTTGAACAACGGTATAAGTTTTCATGTCATTACCATCCTCGATGGCGAAGGTCTGTTTCTCCCAACAAGAAGGAAGTCCATCGATGATCTTCGAGACTTTCTCCTTTTGGGTGTAGGTCTTACCGAGAGCTTCCAACTCGTTTGTGATGTCGACGAAGCGAGCATAGTACTCCTTCATCTTCTCACCCTGTAGCATATGAAATAACTCGTAATCTTTATTAACTACAACGAGTTTAGAGTCTCTTACCCTACTTGTCCCTTCATGCAATATGAGGAGGGAGTTCCATATTTGATATGCACTCTTACATGTGCATATCTTGTTGAAGTCCTCGGGCTCCAAAGCGCATTGCAAGGCGTTCATTGCCTTGGCATTGCTTACCTCCGCGGCGATCTCCGCGGAAGTCCACTTCTCGAAATCTTCTTCGGCGGGCTCGACGTACTCATTCATTGTGGTCCTCCATAGTGAAGCACTCCGGAGGAAAGTTTCCATCCGGCATTTCCAGTACCCGTAGTTGGTACCGTTGAAGAATGTAGGCCTCGTTGAGGAGTGTCCGTCCATCACCGAAGAAGCTCCTTCACGGTTCTTGAAGGTGCTATAGTCGGAAGGTGGACGAACGCTTTTGTTGTCGTTGGCAGACATAGCTATAGACTTGGCTCTGATACCAAATGTAATGCCCTGCTAAGCTACTGCATAAGTACTAGAGGGGGGGTGAATAGTGTGCGCTAGTGTGTTTCAGGTATGGCAAAGCGGTAAATTCTCAGAGTGATGACTTAGTCAACTGGTGGAGGAATTGCTATCCACATAGCTAAAGGACTTGGTCAAAGTGCTATACACAAGGCGATTTGACTTGGTCAACGTGGAGGGAGATAGAATCAACTCGGGATTTGGTCAAATCAATTAGAGATTAATTTAAATTTCATATCCAATTTAAATTGCTATCAAATCCCAAATTGATCAAATCATATCTCCTACTTGTGGTACAAAATTGATTGAACCAAATCTCTGACTCCTATTCAAAATGGGATTCTCCGTAACCGCATCACCCTATCATCACCATATAAAAACCCATCCTCTAGGGTTGAAAAGAGGCGCGGCCAAACGAAAATTTTTAAACCCCCAAATCAAGAGGAGCCGCACTATTCTTTGAAAGAGCCATATTTTTTGGTGTGCGTAAATTGTTTCTGTGCAAACCTTTTTTTGTGATTTGTTGTTTTTCAAAACATTTCTTTTAGAGGATCAAGGAGCTCACGCATTGGCAGACCAAACAATTTTTCCAAGCAACAAGAGGATCCCACGTCTGCAAAAATATTAATGTTTGATGATGCCATTCAATTATTGAAGAGATGGAGGGAGAAAGAATGCTTCATGAGTTATTTGATTTATTATTAGTAAAATGAAACCCTTTGCCGAATCTTTGTGGTGTGCTCTTCTTTTTGTTTCCTCAGGCAACACAATTTCCAAGAGGGCACCTTCATCTTTTTTGTTGGGCAAGGGAAATATCAGCAGCCGCACTCAAACAATTGATTGGAGGAGCAACTGTAGTCAATAAATCATCAAGCTTCACTTGCACAAACTAAGCTGCCGCAATTTTTTTTTTTACCCTCCAATCTCTGAGAGCCAGCCACTTGTTTTCTTTGTCTTGGAGACGTTCACAATTGAAACATTTTTTTTAGGAACCCGTGTGCTCACATAAAGGCCGGCCAAAATTTTCTCCACACAAAATTTTTGTACAAGCCGCAATTGTTGACTTCATCTCCCAAAGCTGAAATTTGTGTTCCTTCATTAAATTGTTGTTGCAGGCACAACTAATCAAAGAGAGGGAGATCCAGAGTAGGCCTATTGCAATTCAGCAGTACACCCCCTTCACAAGTTCCAAAGCATCACAAGTCTTAAGCTAAGTCATCAAAAAATTTGAAGATGTAAGTTGGTTTCTCTATTATTGGTCAAAGCTGATTCATTTATTTTCTGTGTGTGTGCAGGGAAACTAAATAAAGAAGAAGGCTGGTACTATAGTTATTCCAATGGTTCGGCCATGCATGGGAATCACAAAGAATTAGAGAGAGAATAGAAAGAGAACGCATACGAGTGGGAGAAACCTTAGGCCGAATCTTTGAAGAATCCCCCATGTACCCTGTGACAGCCGAATTATTTTTTGTGTACTCTTAATCTACAAAAGAATCAAAGAGGAGCCCTTTAAAAATATTAAACAAAGTTTGATTATCTCACTTGTTCATTTGTTGTTGCAGGGTCACACAAAATCTGCTGTGCACACAAGAATTGAGGGGAGCCTGCCGAATTTTTCCAAGCACAGGATTACACAACTAATTTCTCCAAGCTTTTACTGTTGAGCAAGAAGCCACATCTTGAGTTGCCAGTGTCGAGAAGATTACGACATCTACGCCAGACGATTTCTGGCCCGTTCTGATTGACGAGGACATTGCCGCTACACAAACTGAGATTCCTAAACTCTATTTATTATTATTTTGTGTAGCTGTTGTGTTAGATCCTCGTAGGGGAAACATTACCATCTTTGGGGACTATTTTGGGACTTGTCTAGTTGGGACTAGACAAGTGGGACCCAGCTAGTTTGGGACTAGCTGGTAGAGAGCTTTGCTAGGATTGATAGTGAGAGAAAACACTGTGTGTGGGGTACTGAGAGTCTGGCGAGTGTAGAGACATAGAGGGTGCTCTGAGCGTGCTCTAACTTGTGACTTTGTACCTATTGCACTATTCAATCTAGTATTAGCTTTGGGGGCTGGAGTAGGTCGTTGGGACGACCGAACCAGGGTAAATCTGCTGTGTACTCTGTGTCTGCTTTTCATTACTCTGGTTGTGCTTTTAACTGCGTGTGATTTCTCGTGGGTTGCACGAGAATTTTTTTATTAGCCTATTCACCCCCCCTCTAGGCTAGGATCCAGATCCAACAAATAGTACTTTAAAATAATTAAGAGGCTAATTCCTAATTACCCTGCAAACTCTACCAAACAATGCGAAAATGCGGAAATGTAAATGTTAGACTGTCACGGCCCGCTTCCCTAAAATGGAGGCGAGACGTGAAAAGGTCCGCACGAGAGTGGAGCTGTGAAGCCCCAAACCCGATAAGCGTAAATAAAACATAAGCAGGTCCCTGTAACCACGACGGAACAACCATAATAATACAAGGAGAGACTGAAATAAAAACTTCACATCTCAAATATTGTCCAACATGAAAAATAAGTTCAACATCCAGAAAAGCCACCAGGCTAAAAGAAAAGAGTCTAAGGCCCAGAACAAGGCCAACAAAAGCAACAACGACAAAGTATAGGTGCCACGCACCGATAACAAAACAAATGTCTAACAAAAGTACAACACAACGAAGACACTAGGACTGGTCCCCAGTGTCCACGTACTCCCCGTCAAACACAAGCTCGGGCTCGGCATCAGCAAACACCTCGTCCTCAACGAGGTACTCGGGCTCAGGATCTAACATGTGTCACTCAAAAGAGTAAATGGGCACATGTCAGCAAGTCTAAAAGACTTGGGCAAGGAAACTGAAGGTAAGGCAACTAGCAACCTAGCAGTTTAGTATGCATGACATGGCAGTTATAACATGAGTGCAAAATTTAAAACATGGCAAGACGATTTGTACAAGAGAACAATCATCAGGACAAGACAAGACAAGACAAGAGTAGCCACGCTACTATCAATCTCAATCAATTCACATTGTTGTAGGTGTTTATGCCCTTCGCTGAATGGCATAGCATTTCAAACCGATCGGCACTAAACACAGTTCACGTTTCACGTTGTTTTGTAGATGTTTACGCCCTTCGCTGAATGGCATAGCATTTCAGACCGATCGGCACTAAACACTACCCCACCCCAAAGAGTTTACGACTTACAACTGCAGTTGTTGATCAAACAGACTCCCAGTTGAATGGCCGCTTAACCCTCACCCCCTATACCCACACGTAATGGAGCCTGGGGTCCCCGCACAATGAACTCAGCTAGTGAGCCTGGGGTTTCCCCGCACAATGAGCTCGCATTCCTATTTCACAATTCAATATCGAGCGTTGGGGTTTCCAACTCATTATGCTCGCTTCTGGTCACGAGCCAGGAAACCCACAATTCGGGCATTGGCTATCAACCAACACATGGCCCGCTTCTGGAACACGAGCCAGGAACACAAGCATTCATAGCAAGGCTACGCAATCACAAAAGCACTTAGAGAATGCAATGACATGACAATTAATTCGCGTACCGTTAATGAAAAGTAAACATGACATGGTAATTGTGCAACATGCTAAATGTCGGGATTAGCTTCGTTGTCAAGCTAATTCCCCAATTTGCGCCTAGGCGAGTATCATTTCGTTGCCTAGTCTCTTTTACGCCTACAACAAGAAAATGGCCTAAAACATGGCCTAAACCCTAAGTGGCAAGTTTCACTTGCCTAGCACCGGGGATGACGACCACTTCGTCACACGGATGCCAATCTACGGGGAAATCGCTGTTATGGGGGAACAAACACCAAACAACATGAATTTTATTAGGGTTTCATAAAAATATAAATAAGTTATAAAAACAACGGTAGAACGATTTCTTACCGAGAGGAAGCGGAAGAAACACTCCGGGGAACCATAGGATCAGATCTGGAGAAGATTGGAGAAGTTTGGGGAAACTAGGGTTTTGGGGGATTTGGAGATTTTGATGGGTTTTGGTGAGATTTTGGGGAAGATGAGAGGTAGATGGAGTGAATGGATGGTTTGGATGATGGATTTAGGGCTTGGAATGAAGGATTGAAGATTGGAGGAAGATGGGGGCTTAAGGGGGAAGATTTTAGGGTTTTGGGTCGTGTTGGAGAAGATGAAATCGTTTGGGTTGGGTATAAATAGGTTGAGCTGGCGGCTGCCCAGAAATTAGGGTTTTAACACTGGTTAGTCGGTCAAAGAGCAACCACTGACCGACTAGTTTGGCAACTAGTCGGTCGGTCGATCAACGCAGACCGACTAAGTGCAAACAGTAACTCCTGAACGAAAATAGGATTCTAGAGTTAGTCGGTCCATGAACAAGTACTGACCGACTAGTTTGGCATCTAGTCGGTCGATGAACGTTCTTAGACCGACTAAGAGCAAACAGTAACTCGACTGTACAGTAGAACCAAGAATTAGTCGGTCTGAGTACAAAACTTAACCGACTAGTTTATCAACTAGTCGGTCGAAAGATGAACTTAGACCGACTAAGAATGAACAGTACTGATACTAAAATTTAGATGATGTGTTAGTCGGTTAAAGAAGCATTGCTGACCGACTAGTTTGCAACCTAGTCGGTCAACCAACGTTCTTAGACCGACTAACGATAAACAGTAACTCCTGAGAAATTTAGAAAGCTAACTAGTCGGTCCAAGAAGGATTGCCGACCGACTGGATCGTCATCTAGTCGGTCGGTGCCCCTTCTTATACCGGCTAATGAGCACAGAAAAGTACCGATACGGAGCGCGGGGCCCCGGGATCGATTCCTAAGACTCCTAGGCTTGATCTAATAGTTAGATACGACCGTTATGAAGTCCGTCACGAGTGACATACTTCGAAATCGACAATCCTAAGGAAGGAGCGTGAAAATACGACGAATCGATCGAAAATGAAACTACGGAGACGAAAACCACACAAGAGGAGAAAATCCACCAAAACATATATTATATAATATTATATCCAGATACAAGAAAAGCAATCGTTACATCCTCCCCAACTTAAGAAAAATTCCGTCCTCGGAATTCCCAAAAACTCACGAGTCCGGAAACAAAAGTGGGAAACGCTCTCGCGTCTCATCCTCATTCTCCCAAGTAGACTCTCCAGGTGAGCCGTGTCGCCACATCACCCTCACAAGATTGACAATCTTGTTCCGAAGCGATTTCTGACGCCTGTCCAGAATCTGCACTGGATGCTGGTCATACGTCATATCGGGGCGAACGGTAATCTCCGAAAAATCCACCGCATGAGACGGATCACTAATGTATCGACGAAGCTGCGACACATGGAAAACATTGTGAACTCCTTCCAAAGACGGCGGCAAGGCCAAGCGATAAGCTACCTCGCCAACCCTCTCCAAAACGTCAAACGGTCCAATGTATCGCGGGCTCAACTTTCCACGCTTCCCGAAACGAATCACACCACGATTCGGGGAAATCTTCAAGAACACATGGTCGCCTGGCTGAAACTCCAAAGGACACCGTTTAGCATCCGCCCAATGATTAAAACGGTCCTGAGCAATCCTCAACCTCTCCCGAATATTCCTGACGACATCCACGGCCTCCACGATCATCTCAGGCCCCAACAACTCCCGATCACCAACGTCATCCCAACTCAATGGCGATCGACATTTCCTCCCATAAAGAGCGGCGAAAGGCGCCATGCCAATACTCGCCTGGAAGCTGTTGTTGTAGGAAAACTCCACCAAATGCAGATGGTCCTCCCACGAACCCTTGAAATCCAACATGCACGCTCTCAGCATGTCTTCCAAAATCTGAATCGTCCTCTCGGACTGGCCATCCGTCTGCGGGTGGTACGCCGTGCTGAAACTCAGACGCGTACCCAAGCTCTTCTGCAAACTCTGCCAGAACTGAGATGTGAACCTCGTGTCTCTGTCAGACACGATACTCACGGGGACTCCATGAAGTCGCACCACCTCCTGCACGATTCACGTTACATCACTATCCAAACTAGGAAAAAGGAAATAAAACGGAGAGTAAAAGAATTTTACCTCCATATATCTCCTCGCTAGCGCCTCAGTGGACTGTCCTACTCGGAACGGAATAAAGTGCGCAGATTTGGTCAATCGATCTACGATCACCCAAATCGCGTCATTCTGCTTCGGACTCCGAGGTAGTCCAGTCACGAAATCCATAGTGATGTGCTGCCACTTCCACTCCGGAATCGGAAGCGGTTGTAGCAACCCGGCCGTACGCTGATGCTCCGCCTTCACTTGCTGGCAAACCAAGCACTTGGCTACACTCCGAGCCACGCTCCTCTTCATACCATGCCACCAATAATTCAAACGAAGATCCTGGTACATCTTGGTGCCACCAGGATGCACAGAATACGGCGAACTGTGTGCCTCCACCATCAGCTCCTCTCTGATATCCCCAGCAGGCACACACAACCTGGCTCCAAACCTCAGCGAGCCATCCTCATGAATCAAAAAGTCAGTCCGCAGACCGGCTTCCACCTGCTCCCGAATCTTCACCAGCTTCGGATCCTCAGCCTGGCCTGCCTTAATCCGATCCACGATCGTCGACTGTACCTGCATGTACATCAACGACGAAGCCTCCCCAGGAAGAACAATCTCCACGCCAGACTCACAAAAATCCTGCTGCAATCTCCACTGCGAGGTCAAAATCATCACCGCTGGAAGCCTACTCAAAGCATCCGGAACCACATTCACCTTGCCAGGGTGAAACTGCAAATCAATATCATAATCCGCCATAAGCTCCAACCATCGACGCTGTCGCATGTTGAGCTCCTTCTGAGTGAAAATATACTTCAAGCTTTTGTGATCGGTGAAAATCTTCACTTTCTCACTCAGCAAGAAGTGCCTCCAAATCTTAAGAGCAAACACAACGGCAGCCAACTCCAAATCATGCGTCGGATAATTCTTCTCATGAACCTTAAGCTGACGAGACGCATACGCCACAACATGTCCGTGCTGATGCAACACACAACCGAGACCCTTACCAGAAGCATCGCAAAAGATCTCAAATCCACCGCTGCGATCAGGCACAACAAGAATAGGGGCAGTCGTCAACCTCTCCTTCAAAACACCAAAAGCACTCTCACAATCACCCGACCAAACATAAGCAACATCCTTCCGCGTCAACCTGGTCATCGGCTCAGCAATACGAGAAAAGTCCTTAATGAATCGCCGATAATAACCAGCAAGCCCAAGGAAACTCCAAATCTCAGATGCAGACGACGGAACAGGCCACTCCCTGATGGCCCGAATCTTCTCGGGATCCACTGAAATACCATCTCCAGTCACCACATGCCCGAGAAAAGCAACTCTATCCAGCCAAAACTCGCACTTCGAAAACTTAGCATACAACCGATGCTTCCTCAAAATCTCCAACACCGTCCTTAAGTGCGAGGCATGCTCTTCCTCCGACTTCGAATAGATCAGAATGTCGTCAATAAAGATAACGACAAACTTATCCAAAAAGTCGTAGAAAATCAGGTTCATCAGATTCATGAAAACTGCGGGCGCGTTAGTTACGCCGAAGGGCATAACCACGAACTCATAGTGTCCATACTTCGTCCTGAACGCTGTCTTCAGAACATCATCCTTCCTCACCTTCAACTGATGGTAACCACTCCTCAAATCCAATTTAGAAAACACCCGCGAACCTCCAAGCTGATCAAAGATATCATCGATGCGAGGCAACGGGTATTTATTCTTGATGGTCACCGCATTCAACTCCCGATAGTCCACGCACATGCGACGCGAACCATACTTCTTCTTTACTAGCAACACCGGTGCTCCCCACGGAGACACACTAGGATTAATATAACCCTTCTGCAACAGCTCATCCAACTGCTTCCGCAACTCTTCCAATTCTGCAGGTGCCATACGATACAGCGCCTTCGAAATCGGCTGCGCACCTGGAACAAGATCGATAGAGAATTCCAAAGCTCGATCAGGCGACAAACCAGACATCTCCTCAGGGAAGACGTCGCCAAAATCTCGCACCACAGCTGGCCACTCCAGCTCCATCTGCATAGCCACAGCCTCCACCGGTCTGGCCCGAAATCTGACAGGACCAAGCGAACTGCTACCACGACTGAACTCAAACACTGGATGTCCGGAAATCTCGAACACCACCTTCTTCCTTCGACAGTCGATCGTAGCATAGAAGCTCGCAAGCCAGTCCATCCCAAGAACTGCATCATAGTTGATGATGTCGTGGACAATGAAATCAGCGAAAAGCTCATGTCCACAGACCACCAACGAGCAAGAATTGCAACCACGATGCACCGAGACCACACCATTCTCTGTGACGATATTCCAACTCTTTGGAAGAGGGGACGTCGACAAGGAATGCCTCTCCACGAAGCTCCGAGAAACAATGCACATCGATGCACCCGAGTCAAAGAGGACTCGTGCAGGAAATGTGCAAACCAAAATCACACCTAATCAAGCAATTAACAATCAAACCCTAGTCTAGCAAACAACCATATTCAAGCAAACAACATAATCTAACAATCAAAACCAGCTAGGAAAGTAACAGCTAGATTGAGGGTTACCTGCGATAACCTCATCCACAGCCTCGCTCTCCGCAGCGGTCATCAGAAAAGCCTGCCTCCTCGGCGGAACAGCCTGCCGAAAAGCCTGCCCCTGCGGAACAAGAGCTGCTCCACGACTAGCAGGAACAGACGCTCGCTGCTGCAACGGCTGAGCTGCAACAGGAGCCCTCCGCAGCTGACCCGCATGCCGACAATCCTTCGCGACATGGGAAGCATCTCCGCAAACCAGACACTGGCCCAAAAACTTCCGACATTGATCCTTAATATGGCCAGGCTTTCCGCAGAAATGGCAAGTCTTCAGAATAGGCCCTCCTGGCCTCTTAAACTGAGCAGACTGATTAGGCCTGAATCCAGGTCTAACCACAGCTCTCGCCTGTTCCACAGGCCTCTTCCCAGCACCAACAACGGACCTTCTCCTCTGATTCACGAGCAGCTCCTGCCTCTTGGCAGCGACCAGAACCTTCTGATAAGACTCCCGGTCAGAAGAGGTCACAAAACTCTGGAGCTCCGAAGCAAGCCCCTGCAGGAACCTCTGAGCTCTCTCCTCAGCATCCTGCACCATCTTCGGCGCAAACCGACTAAGCCTCATGAACTCCTGGTGATACATGTCCACCGACGAGTTCCCCTGCTTCAAATCGATAAAACGCTGCAGCATCTCCTCCCTGGCAGCTTTCGGAAAGAACTCACCCTCAAATCTGGCCTTGAAGGTAGCCCAAGCTATCGGCTCCACCAACATCTTCTCTTCCGCATCCCACCAATTCCTGGCGTTATCCTTGAGTTGCCTCTTCGCCAAATCAACCCATCCAGCCGGGGTGATCTTGGCCATCTTCAGATTGTCCTCGATGTTCCGAATCCACTCATCGGCAGCCAGAGGACCCTCAGAACCATCAAAATATGCGGGACCCAGCTCCCGAAATTGCTTCGCTCCTGGCTCAGAGCGAGGAACATCCGGAAGAGCCCGGGCAGCTCGAGCAAGTGGAGCATTCTGGACTTGCAGAAGCACGCCCTGCTGCACTTGCCTCATCTGCAACATCATCCGCATCATCTCACCGCTGGTGGGTTCCCGCTCAGGCTCCTCATCATGAGGGAGCGCACCACTACCCCCACCACGGGTGAAACGCCTTCCTGCCATCTACTGACACAGAGAACGAATCAGATTAGACTCATAGTTTTATGACATCGGACGTCGAACTTAATTTATTGGACATTCTAATATTATTATCGCTATTCCAAAAATCGCAGTTACAGAAGGACCTGCATGGGCCACCACTAAAACCTGTCACGACCCGCTTCCCTAAAATGGAGGCGAGACGTGAAAAGGTCCGCACGAGAGTGGAGCTGTGAAGTCCCAAACCCGATAAGCGTAAATAAAACATAAGCAGGTCCCTGTAACCACGACGGAACAACCATAATAATACAAGGAGAGACTGAAATAAAAACTTCACATCTCAAATATTGTCCAACATGAAAAATAAGTTCAACATCCAGAAAAGCCACCAGGCTAAAAGAAAAGAGTCTAAGGCCCAGAACAAGGCCAACAAAAGCAACAACGACAAAGTATAGGTGCCACGCACCGATAACAAAACAACTGTCTAACAAAAGTACAACACAACGAAGACACTAGGACTGGTCCCCAGTGTCCACGTACTCCCCGTCAAACACGAGCTCGGGCTCGGCGTCAGCAAACACCTCGTCCTCAACGAGGTACTCGGGCTCAGGATCTAACATGTGTCACCCAAAAGAGTAAAGGGGCACATGTCAGCAAGTCTAAAAGACTTGGGCAAGGAAACTGAAGGTAAGGCAACTAGCAACCTAGCAGTTTAGTATGCATGACATGGCAGTTATAACATGAGTGCACAATTTAAAACATGGCAAGACGATTTGTACAAGAGAACAATCATCAGGACAAGACAAGACAAGACAAGAGTAGCCACGCTACTATCAATCTCAATCAATTCACATTGTTGTAGGTGTTTATGCCCTTCGCTGAATGGCATAGCATTTCAGACCGATCGGCACTAAACACAGTTCACGTTTCACGTTGTTTTGTAGATGTTTACGCCCTTCGCTGAATGGCATAGCATTTCAGACCGATCGGCACTAAACACTACCCCACCCCAAAGAGTTTACGACTTACAACTGCAGTTGTTGATCAAACAGACTCCCAGTTGAATGGCCGCTTAACCCTCACCCCCTATACCCACACGTAATGGAGCCTGGGGTCCCCGCACAATGAACTCAGCTAGTGAGCCTGGGGTTGCCCCACACAATGAGCTCGCATTCCTATTTCACAATTCAATATCGAGCGTTGGGGTTTCCAACTCATTATGCTCGCTTCTGGTCACGAGCCAGGAAACACACAATTCGGGCATTGGCTATCAACCAACACATGGCCCGCTTCTGGAACACGAGCCAGGAACACAAGCATTCATAGCAAGGCTACGCAATCACAAAAGCACTTAGAGAATGCAATGACATGACAATTAATTCGCGTACCGTTAATGAAAAGTAAACATGACATGGTAATTGTGCAACATGCTAAATGTCGGGATTAGCTTCGTTGTCAAGCTAATTCCCCAATTTGCGCCTAGGCGAGTATCATTTCGTTGCCTAGTCTCTTTTACGCCTACAACAAGAAAATGGCCTAAAACATGGCCTAAACCCTAAGTGGCAAGTTTCACTTGCCTAGCACCGGGGATGACGACCACTTCGTCACACGGATGCCAATCTACGGGGAAATCGCTGTTATGGGGGAACAAACACCAAACAACATGAATTTTATTAGGGTTTCATAAAAATATAAATAAGTTATAAAAACAACGGTAGAACGATTTCTTACCGAGAGGAAGCGGAAGAAACACTCCGGGGAACCATAGGATCAGATCTGGAGAAGATTGGAGAAGTTTGGGGAAACTAGGGTTTTGGGGGATTTGGAGATTTTGATGGGTTTTGGTGAGATTTTGGGGAAGATGAGAGGTAGATGGAGTGAATGGATGGTTTGGATGATGGATTTAGGGCTTGGAATGAAGGATTGAAGATTGGAGGAAGATGGGGGCTTAAGGGGGAAGATTTTAGGGTTTTGGGTCGTGTTGGAGAAGATGAAATCGTTTGGGTTGGGTATAAATAGGTTGAGCTGGCGGCTGCCCAGAAATTAGGGTTTTAACACTGGTTAGTCGGTCAAAGAGCAACCACTGACCGACTAGTTTGGCAACTAGTCGGTCGGTCGATCAACGCAGACCGACTAAGTGCAAACAGTAACTCCTGAACGAAAATAGGATTCTAGAGTTAGTCGGTCCATGAACAAGTACTGACCGACTAGTTTGGCATCTAGTCGGTCGATGAACGTTCTTAGACCGACTAAGAGCAAACAGTAACTCGACTGTACAGTAGAACCAAGAATTAGTCGGTCTGAGTACAAAACTTAACCGACTAGTTTATCAACTAGTCGGTCGAAAGATGAACTTAGACCGACTAAGAATGAACAGTACTGATACTAAAATTTAGATGATGTGTTAGTCGGTTAAAGAAGCATTGCTGACCGACTAGTTTGCAACCTAGTCGGTCAACCAACGTTCTTAGACCGACTAACGATAAACAGTAACTCCTGAGAAATTTAGAAAGCTAACTAGTCGGTCCAAGAAGGATTGCCGACCGACTGGATCGTCATCTAGTCGGTCGGTGCCCCTTCTTATACCGGCTAATGAGCACAGAAAAGTACCGATACGGAGCGCGGGGCCCCGGGATCGATTCCTAAGACTCCTAGGCTTGATCTAATAGTTAGATACGACCGTTATGAAGTCCGTCACGAGTGACATACTTCGAAATCGACAATCCTAAGGAAGGAGCGTGAAAATACGACGAATCGATCGAAAATGAAACTACGGAGACGAAAACCACACAAGAGGAGAAAATCCACCAAAACATATATTATATAATATTATATCCAGATACAAGAAAAGCAGTCGTTACATAGACAACAAAGAAACAATCGCAAACAAACGATATTACTGGGTTCGGATCCACCCAAGTCTCCCCGACTTGTTCCCGGTGATCCTACGTCACAAACACCCGGATCCCCTCCGGATACTCGAGTTAGAAACCCTAACTCAAGATTTCCACTATGAAATACTTGTGAAAAACCTTCACAAGTCAAATCATACACAAAAGAAATTGTGACTCCCACAACCTGGGATCACAAACACACTCTCACAACCGAGAGTGAAACTTACAATATGAAAGTAAATTGAAATAGAAATTCTTACCGACAAAATCCTATGCCTTGAGTAAAACTTACGATTTAGGGCAAAACTGATTTTCGGGAAGATGAATAGACTGAGTCGGTCGGTGAGTCAACGTAGACCGACTAACTGTAAACAGTAAAGAGATATGAATAGACTGCGCAAACTAGTCGGTCCAAGAAGCTTGGCCGACCGACTAGATCACCATCTAGTCGGTTGGTTCTTCTTCTTGAACCAACTAACATGCACAAGAAGTCGTAAAACGAAGCGCGAAGCTTCGGGAAAGTTTGTATGGACTTCTACTAAGATCCTAGCTCTAAGATAGGAGCGTTATGAAGATTTAAACCGTAAGACCTACTGAAGGCTTAACATTCTACGAAAGAAGCTTAAAAGACTATAAATAAAACTTGACGATACCGTCTTCAAAAGCTTCAATCGAATCTTCATGACTTCTAAAGTGGTCCAAAAGCTTCAACGAAGCTTTAGGCATACGATCACGTGCTTTGAGAAGTCTTGAGACGTCGCTTTGGATGTTCATATGAGTTTGACGACGATCTCCATAACTGCGCTCACAAAGTGTTAGTTCACGATATATTTATGTTTGTTTATCATCCAAAACCAAATCCGGGGAGTCCAATATCCAACATGTATCTCTGTTCTCAACCCCAAATACATTCATCCTCTGAAGAGTTCCTATGATGAAATGTATCGCATTCACCTGTGCGTTTGAACAGTTGAAGTGATGACATTAGAGGCCCCAAGGCTCAACAGGTTGAAGGATTTTTCTTTCTGTATTGAGGGTTTGGACTGAATGTATGACATGGGATATGTAAATTCTTCATGATCTAGTCTAGTCTCTGTCGGGCTGGATTGACTTCGGAGCTTATTATATGCATTTTTTCGGTAGTAATTTTGAGATTAAAATCTGCCAAACTGGAAGTTGAAACATGTATATAGATAGTCATTGTGCCTTCAATGTAGATGCTATATGTGGACAGTCTAATTGTGCATGCACATATACAAAATATGGACTAACTGATGCATGTGCGAGTGCACAAAATGATTTATGCATGTGCACGGTTGATGTTTATGTTTGTACACTGCACGGTTTGAGAATGTACATACATAAAATACGCGACACGTGCTGACTTAGTTGGAGCATGCAAATATTGATTTTCGTTTGGTCAAATTGATGGTTGGTGTGCGAGGCATTGATGCAATATATCTTGAATGCTAACACATCTTTCTTGAAATTCACATAAGTGATCTTCTGATATTAACTGGTAGTGGATGTAATACAATAAACTTCATCCTCATGTTACCTCAGTTCATGTTGGCTCCATTGTCCAGACAGTACATTTCACAGATCCAGTCACGGTTGTTTGCTTTCACTACACATGGTTCTCTATGTGTTTCAACAAATTATGGGGTGCATATCAATTCTTGTTCTGATATATGTTATGTGTCTCCATGGAGAAGTATTGATACCTTTTGTTTGTTTCAGGGCCTAGTCGCTTTGACATCCTTCAAGGTTACTCCAAAGCCACAATGTTACTGATATTCAACAATGCAGCACAAGGCATACTGTCATCATTCTTCTTCAAATATGCAGGTACACGGCCACCATAACTGTTTGAATCTGTTGATTTACGTAAGCAACTAATCATATTCATTCCTGCTTCCGGCCAGTTCTCCGGGATCTGTGGCAAGGCACTTTCGTTGCCGATCGCGTCCAAGAGGTTGCCAAGTTTGCCATCATCGTCGAAGCCCACCGCCGGCCTTCCAGTGAGCATCTCAACGACGGTGCAATCGAGCGACCAAATATCCAGCGGCTGTTCGTACTCGTCGTGGGTCATGCACTCGGGCGCCATATACTGAGGCGTGCCTCGAATATTGTAGGGCCCAAACCCCGGTGCCCAGTGGCCCGACAGCTTGCATGCCCGAAGTCGATGATTTTTGCCTCCGAAGTACCTTTCGCCCTCAGGAAACTGGTCGCATAAGGCATTCTCAAACTTCGAACCAGTGATCTTCAAAGAAAGAAAGAACTAATCCAGCAAATGTCGCCAAATGTTCGCCAAATTAATCCAGCGATCTTCAAAGACAGAACTAATCCAGCGATTCAAAGAAAGAACTAATCCAGAATTAAATTTGTGACCTTGAGTACGCAGTTGCAGTAGTAAAATTCGCGAGCCCAAAGGCCTTCTCCAAGCCCGAACAATTTCGTCGTGGAACGTAGGGCAGCGCGCCAAACAGATGCGCCGTGGGTGTCGTTGTCCGAGGGTAGAAGCGGAAGATGATTGGGGAATTTTATGAGGGCTAAAGTTGAAAGGTTGGGGTAAAAAAGCATTTTTTTCGTTGTCCGAGGGCGAAAGATGATAGGGAGCTGAAATTGGAAGGTTTGGGGAAGAAAGCAGTATTTGTTTCCAGAAACCGTGGAACGTGGAGAAGTTTTTTGAACCGTTTGTTTTGCAAACCGCTTTATTGTAAAAGTGTGAACAGATTAGACTGTCCTAGTCATATTTTTTTTTTGCCACTTAGGACAAACTGTGACATATAAGACAAAAGCTGTCACATAGTACATGTATAATAGACTGTCTGTCTCTTTATCAATCAGACGTCCGGTGATCCCTGAGTCAGCCTCTATCCTGCTATTCTGCCGCTGATTCAGACCGACACACTGAATCCTGGGGCTGAACGGTACAGCCCCCCACTGGGAGCGCTCTAATGTGACAAAACGCCCCAAGCCTCTTTCATTGGCTCTCGATCCTCTCCGCATCATCACCAGCGATTCTGCTAGGGTTTTTGAAACTAGGAGGACGAAATTTCGCAAACCCCCTCAAACCCTAACCAAGCCGATGGACGGCGAAGACGACACCATGGCGCCGGATGTTGCTGACGAGTTTCTTCTCTCCAACGGCGGCAGCGAGGGCGGTGCTATCGCCTCGAAGGCGCTGTTGAGCGGCGAGCAGATGGACGTCGAGGCCTACGCCGCCCTCTACACTGGCCGGACCAAAATATCTCGCCTGCTGTTCATCGCCGAGAGATGCGGGAATCAAACGATGCAGCTGGAGGCGCTTCGTATGGCCTACGATGAGATCAAGAAGGGCGAGGACTCTAATCTCCATCGGGAAGTCGCGAAGAAGATCGGTGGAAGGCTCGGACCGCAGTTCGAGCTCGATGAGGCCTGGTCTGATGCGATCGATCGTAGGGCGGATCAGAGGAAGGAGAAGCTCGAGAACGAACTCAATGGGTACAGGGTGTGTATTCTACTCTAAATTTCCCTTGTTTCGATCTTTTCCCTAATCTATATTGCTATTGTTGCGGGATTCTATTTATGTGGGCTTGCAGTTGAAGCCACTTGGAATGGCAGAAGTATGAACTGTTTTCTTGGTCTCTTTTTGATTGTTACTGCTGATGTAAATTTTTATTTTTAAACAAGTTTTTTAAATTTATATAGTAGGTCGTCAGTTGGGCTAATAATTTCTGGTTTATTATGTGCGAATGGGAATATTGCAATGCAACTGTTCTGTGATGCTTTCTGGTAAAAACAATGATTAGGAAAATGTATTCTATGATGGCAATGACAAAATGAAGAAGCTAATGACGGAATTCTGGGAGTTCTGCTTTACCAGACTGCTACCTGAACTCGGGAATGTGGGTTGGTAAGTTGATGATACGAGTAAAAGGAATGTATAAAATTTAGTCACACATCAAACTCGGTGGGTATGTGGTTGGATCATAGAATTCTCTTTCGGATCAAATTGGATTACAAGCATATTAACCAATATGGTATTGTATTCTGAAATTGAAACCATCAATGTTGCACATTTTATATTTGGCCTTTTAGCTCATTTCAAATTGGTAATATCAGACCGTAATGGACTTCAATTTAATATGGTATACGCCACCATTGATTTGATCTCTGTAATATAGTTATGCTGACAGTCCTCTTGATAAATGCGAAACGCTAAAAAATAGTCCACCTCACATGAACAGTACGAACTAGACATGTAGGAATCAATATCTTGCCTTTATGTTGTGAATGCTAAGGTATGCAGGAAGCAAAAGAGATCTACAGGTCCATAGTTAATGTATGCATGAAGGGAAAGAATACAGACACATAATTTTTATTCCTAAGACGTGAGAGAGACTGCTTTGATTTACGCTAATATGTGCTATTGTGGAGGTTGTTAGACACAGATCGCTTTCAGTTGAACGTGGAAATGTACTTTAATTTTGGTGAACTGGTTAATTTGTGTTAGTGTTTGGTGTCTAACGAACCTTTGAGTTATTAAAATAATGATATAGCTAGGATTTGTAGAATTAATTTAGCCCTCTATCGAGTACAATCATAAATGAATACATGGTTAAATGTATTTGAACTTATGTCTTGAAAAAGGTTACTTTTTGGGTCAATATGTGATTCAAGCATATTAACCACATCAAGCTAAATGTGTGCCTATTGTTCCTACATTTGGTTAACAGAATAAGTGCAAGAACTAGTCCTGCATTGAATAGGGGAATGAATGGAAGGTTAAAATTCTATTAGGGAGATGATTGGATATTTTATATTTTGAGCTTTAACTGAATTCTGAACATGATTTTATATGATAAGGGGATATTGGTGGCAAATTAACTCAAGTATTGGTCATGTAATTGAGTTAGAAATTTATTGACGTTAGTAAATGATGAAAATGTCAATCTAGGGGTCAAAAGGATGAGGTTCTTAATTTAAATATGCTATAAAGTATGATTAGATGCATAACATATGATATACGCAATCAGTTACATCATTTCGGTTCATTGTAGCATATGCATCACAAAAAAAATTAACCTTCTGTAATATATTGAGATTTCTCTTAAAGTAACCAGAAAAAGATGGTTGACTTTGATATGGTGATGCTTTCAAAAAAATTTAGACAACCAAGGAATTTAAAGGGGAAAATTGCTCTGTGTGTATGTTCCTTGTACCTAATGATTGACCCTTGCATTTGTTTGACATGCATTTGCATTTTTAATGGTAACAATGTAAGGCCTTTGTATGATACTTTTTTTCCCGAGCGGGCCTGGACGTATGACCATTAATGATGAGAGAAAACAAGGCCATGCTAAAGGCATCAAATGGGTTATCATGGTTTTAGGAATTCATTTTAAACATTTGGATAAACTATATTTATGGTACATGTAATCCAACTGGAAGGTACAACTTGAAATATTGCATAATTGAGGTTAAAAAGGTAAATTTTAAATGTAAAAAAAGAAACTTAAAATTCGAATTCATATGAGTGTGTATGTATCAAAAATATAGGAATTATTAAGATATAGGAATTATTATTTGATCATTTGGTATTAGATTGTCTTGAATGCATATGCTGGTTGTTCAGTACGTTCAGTACGGTTTTTCGGTTTAGTGTGTGTATACATATATATAATAGTACATTTGAACATAATTTCATGTCTCATCCACACTCATACTGTCAATATGTTCTATGTTAATGCATACTGTATACATATTGTTTTTGTAATACTAAATTTGTTCAAAGCTATGTAGCATAAACACAGACATGTATATTGCCTTGTATGTTTGCATGTGCATGTGATGACATTATGTGCCGTTGGTCATTCATGTTACAATTATCTTTCACTTTGATTTTGATTCTTGGATCTTCTGTTTAAACATGATAAGTTATTTGGTTGTTCTTTTATTAGTTTTTGTTCCCCATGTCCAGCAAAGGGGCAAGAACTTTGAAGTTTAAATTTTGAATATCTTATATAACTAACCTTTAGACACGTGCAATGCATACATACACTTTAACATCAATAACCATAACTGTTTGTTTTTAAAACATTGGTTGCATCACACATATTATTTTTGGATAAAAAATTGATGTTGATAATAGGATCTATCATAACATAGCTATTCACTTTGCTTACATTCCGATAATGGCAATGATGAATCAATTTTAATATAAGATTCTAAATTAACTAACTATGATTATATAATAAATTTTCATAATGGAAGCAAGACATTCTAATTGAATAAAAATTTCATAAGCAAAACTAGTGTATGATTTCTTTTAATTAAAGTGGACCACTAGTTGGTCAATAGTTCCTAATTGGTTCTTTAATTGATGTACGGATTTTTTGAAGTACAAATAACTCAAACAGATTCTTTGTTATATTCGACTTCTATAACCTGCGTGATTCGAATATATCATTTTATTTACAATACGATTCTTATTTGATGGTTTTTCCAATTTATTAAAGATTCATATTAGATTAATTTAATTCAAATCAAACAAGACATTATTTAGCAATACTATTCAAATAGGAGTTTTTAATTATAATCGACCTTTAATTCGAATGGCTTCCGTACCATGATATATTTTAAAATTAATTAATCAATCATAACATCAAGAATTGGTATTCAATTCTAATTTGAGAGATTTAAACATAAATAAACAATAGATAAATAAATAGCATTAAAAATTTCATAGTGGAATCATGAATTCCTAATCGAATAAAATTTTTGTAAGAAAACTAATTTATCTATTTTTTAATTTAATTGGACTCCTAGTTAATCAATAATTCTCATTGGTTATTTAATCAATGCAAGAATTTTTAAGTAAAAATAGCTCAAAGATTGTTAATTATATTCAACTTTATAATCAATGGGATTCAGATATATACTTTTTACAACTGTATTCTTGTTTGAGGGATTTTCCAATTTATTAAGGAATCATAATAGATTAGTTTAATACAAAGGATTATTTGGCAATACCATTCAAATAAATGCTCTAAATGAATTATAACTACCTTTAAATTTGAAGGGCTTTTATGTCATGAAATACTTTAAGGTTAATTAGTTATTCTAATATTAAAACTGAGTGTTTAATTCTAATTTGAGATATTTAAACAAAACTAAGCAATAACAAAATAAATACTATAAAACGTTTTTATAGTGAAAATACAAAATTATAATTGAATAAAAATTTCATAAGTAAAATAGTCCTTTATTTTTTAATTTTAATCGAATAAAGTTAATGTTGTGTTAATGTGCTTCAAGGCCTAAAAAAGGCTAAATAAGCTAATGGAAAAAGTATAAAACTAGAACAAAAAATTGGTCCAATCAAAAGACTCCAACCGATATCCACTTGCACATCAAACATCACCAGCTTCTGCCTGGGACCAGCAAAACATGACGTTAAAGGTTTGAACGATTCTCCTCAGTTTTATATAATATAATTAGTAAGTGATATATGACTGGACTCGAAGGAAAGTTCAGATTCTTATTAAGAAAAACTGAAAATAAAAGATAGTTGGCCACGTTATAGAGGTAGACGCTCTATCAAGTCGCCAAGTTTAGAGGACGACCACACTCTTCCGAAAGTAGAGAGAATTCTCAACCTCGCATACTGCCTATAAATACTAATTAGAAAAATACAAAATTGTAGAAAAATCCAAAGAGACTAAAAAATTACAAAGACTCCTAAAAATTCGAAAATTACAAAAATGCCTCGAACGTGCCAAAACTGTAAATATGAAAATCTGTGATCCCATCATTACCCTGCCCTCGAAAATCCACATTGCCTTCAAGGTGGGTGCATGAAGTCTCTGGCAGCATTACTCCAAGTGGACATGCTCATTTTCCCTGTCCCTTCTTCCTCTTCCATATCGTCTCTCTCATCCTCCCATAGTAATAATAATGGAAGCTTGCATACGCCACATCGGCGCCGGGGTAAATCTTTCAATACATTGGAAACATAAACCCTCTGTCTGTTTTTCCACATCCATACATCCGTCATCCTCCTAAATTGTCCTCCTGGTTGTAGCTCACTGTGCTTCTCCTTGCTGGCTTGATCTATCCATGCTGATGCCTGTAGTCCTCCTATTGCTGGCTGGCTGTGAAAAGAGGAGCCGTCCCCAGTCCCTCTAGATCTCCGCTCCTCTGTAAGATGATCCTCTACTAGCTCTTTCGTATCAGTCCTCGAGGTTGATGGAGGTGGAGCTCTGCCCGTATGTTGGGCTTGAACCCCTTCATGAAGCAACCTCTCAAAGTCTCCTCAGGTATGTCTCTGGCTCATCCCGAAAGTGCCTCAAACTTCTTCCAATACTCACAGATAGAGCAATCATGCTTCCGTGCCATCAGATGCTCCTGGAGGTTCTCCCACTAGGTATCCCGGAACCTGTCCACCAGCTATTCCCTCCATAGAAACCAAGAAAGCACATCTCCTTCGAAGCACACAGTAGCAGCCTCCATTTTTTGCCCCTTCGTCCTGTGTGTCACTAAGAAGAACATCACCGCTCTGTAAATCCAATCATTTGGGGTCACCCCCTCGAATATGAGCATCTTCAGCTTTCTCACTCGGCTGTTTACATCAAATTGTCACTGATCTACTCGCCGTCCTGCATGTCCATAGTAAGGAGGATGGTAAGGATCACGTCGTACCTCTCGGTGACACTCATAGCCCCTCAGTGGGCCTCCGCCTTTGTATCCATGGTTGCCCCAAACATCCTCATCTCACATGCCGTCGCCAACATTTTCTTCAAAATCCTCTTCGAAACGCTGGTCCTCGTCATAATCATTTTAGAACTCCTCATAAGCTGAAGGCACTCGACATCATCGCCTCTCTGCTATGCAGTAAGGTCCGTGGGGCCCTCACAAAGTCATCTCCATCGTCCTCCAGCCACAGGAAAAACTGCCAGTTGTCGCTGATTTCTCTGTAGGTTGCCGAGGGCCACGGGGCCCCTGACGGTCTATCTGGAAGTCAGCTGGGCCTGGGCGCCCCCAAAGCATCGATCTTGTTCTTAGATCTCGTCGTCGCCATGGATTGTGGAAAGCTTTGGTACCAAAATGATTGGATTTGGAAGGAAAGTTTAGATTTTTATTAAGAAAAACTGAAAAATAAAAGATAGTTGGCCACGTTATAGAGGTGGACCGCTCTTCCAAGTAGCCAATTTTAGGGGACGACCGCACTCTTCTGAAAGTAGGTAGAATTCACAACCTCTTTCAATAGTTTTCTCCCAAAATATGCATAAGAAATTCCTCCCCTCCTAACACCTATAAATACTAATCATAAAAATACAAAATTGCAAAAAAAACCCAAAGAGACTAATAATTACAAAAAGACCCCTTTAAAAAATCCGAAAATTACGAAAGTACTTCCTAACGGCCTAACGGGCCAAAACTGTAAATCTGAAAATACGCGATCCCATCAATATATATCATGGAATTTAATGATTAGGATTTAATAATCGGGCAAGTTTCGAGAAGGGTATTTTGGGAAATTCATGACAAACGAAAAAAATGACAACCAAAACTTAAACTTGTTCTTTTTATAGTTGTATTGATGTGTTGAGCAAAAGACATATACACAAATTGTCTTGTTCCTTTGTTAATATATGCAATCTTCTCCTGTAGATATTGGGGTGTAAATATAATTCTGGAATGGAGTGTTGCATTTAGCATCAACCAATCCATTTTCCTTGTGATTTGTATTTTATTTCGATGGTAAGCTATGTTTAATTTCTTGTTTAAGTACTAGCGAGACAACCATTGTACCTTTGGCCGACATGTTTGGTCCTTGCATATAAAATTCATTGACATGAAAATAATTATGAGGACCTGATAAACTTTATCATCTGGTTTCATTCCAGTTCGATATGTATGTGTACCATTATTATTTGACTTCGACTTGTCTTCTTTTAGCTAATGAAGCTATAGTCCTTGAGCAGTAGTCCTTCTGTCATTTACCTTGCTGACTTTTCCACTTATATAATTAGTTAAAAAGACACCTGTCACATATGTGAATCCATTTTTCTTTCTTTCTTTCTTTTGAAATGTGTGACTTCTGTACTGTGTATTACGTTTTTAGTGGACTTTGCTGGGTAATTTGCTCAGACTAATACTTGGGTGCTTTTTGCTCCCATTTTTCATGTCAATTGTCAATTGAAAGACTAAACCATTTTTGTGCAGACAAATCTGATCAAGGAAAGCATCAGAATGGGCTACAATGATTTTGGGGATTTTTACTATACTCATGGTTATCTTGGGGATGCTTTTAAGAATTATGTCCGCACTCGTGATTATTGTACTACTTCAAAACATATAATTCAGATGTGCCTGAATGTAATTCTGGTTAGCATCGAGCTGGGCCAATTCATGCATGTTTCAAATTATGTTGGTAAAGCAGAGCAAACACCAGACTCCCTAGATCCTGTCACGGTTGCCAAACTACGATGTGCTTCAGGATTAGCTCATTTGGAAGGGAAGAAGTACAAGCTTGCTGCTCGCAAGGTATTCTAGTTGCAATTTTTTGATGCTTTGCAACTTTTGATAATTTGTATTATATTTGCCTGTAAGGCTTCAGTTTATATTGATGGTCAAATGTTTGATTTAAATCCAGTAACGTTATATGCTTAAACATTGCAGCTGTGGTTCCCTTTCTCTGCTCTATGACTTTCTTAATGATATAAATTCGTTGATCATGATATGATAAAACAAGTTGTACTTTACATTGTTCACAAAAATAACTATTGATTCATCTACTTAGATTATGATCACTGAAATAAAAAGTTATGGAGTAGATATTTCTATGACAATCATCCCTAGTTGAAGTAGATAGTTTTGTATATACTTTGCAACCTTTAACTGCCTAGCTGAATTTTGTTTTTTAACGTCAGTGATGTGTGTACGGTTATTCTCTTGAGGGAAAATCTGCATATAAAATACTTCATGTATTTAGAGTGCCGAAATGTTTAATGATTTTCCTAGTGAATGCTTTTTAACCTTGCTTTGTTAATTAATGTTTTTTGTTGGATGCCTTATATATTCATACATGTTACATATATTCTATCATTGCTGAAATAGGAGAACATAGCATCACAATGAATGAAGCCACTTTAGGTTCCATTAGATTATATATCAGGAAAAAGCATTGCTTTGATTTCGATTCTGTTTTGGGCTTCTATTTTGGATTCTTTCTAAATAGTTAATATCCTGTCCTTTTCCATTTATTCTACAGTTCTTAGAAACAGGTACTGAGCTGGGAAACAACTATACAGAAGTGATAGCGCCCCAAGATGTTGCTACATATGGCGGTCTTTGTGCACTCGCTTCCTTTGATCGAGCAGAACTAAAGGTAATTCTTTGTTTTCTTTTTTATGTTGTCATTGCTTCTTTATTTCTTTTAGATTTATATTTCAACTTGAAGGATTTATGCATTATTTTGCAGAACAAAGTCATTGACAACAGTAACTTCCGAAATTTCCTGGAGTTGGTGCCTGAAGTAAGGGAGCTTATTAATGACTTTTATGCAAGGTAAAATGATTAGATATTGCCACTTGGCTTAGTATTATTAGATCTTATGTGTATTTTAACGTCTTGTTAAATGACTTAATTGTGGATGATATAGTACTAATGACAAGATGAAAATATGATAATGACACATTCAAGCTAGAACATGGAAAGCATGGTCAGCTAGGAAAATTTATTATAATGGGACTGTGTTTGAGAAATGACTTTTCTATGCTCTTTTTAATGTCATCATGGATTTAGAAAATTGCAAACAATTTCTCTACATTTCTTATCTTGTATTTAATTTCAGAAAAATAGATTAAGATGCAGGTATGTTTAGCATGATGACAATTGATTGAATTGACGCAGAGAGGTGCATTTGGATTTTGGAGTATTAAGTGATAAAACCTGTTCGAATAAAATAACAATTAATTACCTCCAAAAGGAGACTTAGCAAATAAGCTAGAAAATTTGAAGGCAAAAGTTTAAGAATGTGGCTTGTAGATATCCAATCGTGAAAATTTGAAGGCAAAAGTTAAGAAATCTGGCTTGCAGATATCCAATCATGAGGGTGGTTGTTCCAAATCAATTGATGATGCCACTGTAGGCAATAGTGACTATCTTTTATTCTACCGTTAACTGGTGGTGCACGAATGACCATGTCTCAATGTTCAAATAGAAAGTTTAGGTTACTTGATGAAGAAAAATCTTAGAAGTCTATAGAGACAGCATAAAGATGGGGGATTGAGATATATTGTGTTGGTGGTTTTGATGGAGCCTCTTCTATAATGGAGTCCTCTTTCTTTGTATAGAAGGGGACTCAATGAAAAGACGCTGTTAAATTTTATCTGCCAAATATCTCATTTGTAAGGATCTGTTACATATTTTTTGCAAAGAGAATGGAACTGAACATAAAGTTTCATTTCTCACACCTAATGGATCTGTTATTTAGTGTTGGGGGTAAACTTGAAGATTGTTTTAAAATATTTTTTTTATATTAAATTATAATAAATAAACGAAATCGAACAACTCCTTCAAAAATTTAAGTTCTTATCAAACTAAAAAATATATGATGAAAATATAATATGCAGGTTGGATAACTTATACATTGAATTTGTCATGGATAGCTTTTAGATTTGAACCTACACTGAGGAACATCTGATGCAACCTAAGAGGCATAATGGATAATGGCTTGACTTAGACCATTTTATCAAGCATTAACAAATGCACGATTGTATGCTTCTATCCTTTTAAGCAAGTGCGTTGCAGTGACTATTGTCATGCTCAGAAATACGATCAACGGGTGCTAATCGAACTGAGCGAGCCAAGCTTTATGTTGTTTATGTTTGTTCCATTATTCTGACGATCTTAAAATTTTGTTTAAGCTTAGTTTACTCAGTTATCAAGCGAGCCTGAGTAAGCTCTCAATGAGCGTGAGATGAAAATCAAGCTTTTTAAGCCCATTAAAAATCTTAGCTGACAATAAAGTGATTTCAAGAATATATTGCAAACTTAATATAAATTAAGACCAACTTTTTGCAAGATTGCTATAAAAATTAAGATGATAATTAACCTTATACTAACATTGGTTAAGAATTATCAACTGAATTTTAAAAAAACAAAACATAGTCAAGTAAATTTTGTTATATTAGCTTATTATTTGATGGGTTTTTGATCAAGTAGAAATCTTGATTAATTGATTTTTGTTAATTCAGCAAGATTTCCCTTCAAAGCTAGTAATAAAATATGACTTCTTAACCATGATTCAATTCTAAGTTCAATTTTTTTTTGAAATTAGTAATCAATTTCAATTAACTAGGAATTATTAACTAATATTTAATTTGAGTTGTTTTTATTTTAATAATGAGAAGCATAAAAAGATAAAAATTTATGAAAACCCCTTAAATAAAAAGTTTAAATAAAAAATACAATGGAATAAAAGAAAAAAGGAAAAGAAAATTTCATGAATTGTTTAAAAGTAATATTCAATTCAATTTAATTAAGGATCAATGTTAAATTCTAATGTGAGAAGTCTTCAAATTAATAAAAAGAAAGGAAAAGAATGGAAGGGAAAGAATGAGAAAAAAGGAGAAAAAAAGGAGAAAAAGAGAAAAAGGAGAGGAAAATTAAGCATATAAAATCGAGTAGTTTTTTGTAAGGATATATTGGTAATTTATTGACAAATAAAAAACATCAAAAGTGTTATTATAGCAGTATAGAAATAGAATAATCATATAGGTATAGAATTGTGATTGAGTGGAAATACTAGTCTGACTATTATAACTGAACTGGACCGATAGAAAATGGAACTCCAACATAATACCAATTCTGACTAATTAAATCCTTGCCGAGCTAAACCTAAATTCGAGCCAATCGGAGCCTATTTGTGCCCTTAGTCAAGATTGAGCCAATCCAAGTGATGCTCAAGCTTGTTCATTAATTTAACAAACACATTTATGTTCGAGCTTGGCTCACTTTATTACGGAATGAGTCCAAACGAGCTTTTACGAAGCCAATCTCGAGTCGTGTCTTGAATTGCTCAATTCAATTGGCACCATCTAATTATTAAGATCTCATGAGAGTTATGAGGGGTCAGCCCCATATCCTATAACCGATTGCTGGATTTTGGTTACTTGTTTATTTAAATTAAAAAAATTAAGCTTTTAAAAAGTAAAAACAAACTTTAGTTTTAAATTTAATATGTAATAAGAAAGAACTCAAGAGGGAGAGATGAAACTTTGCGTTCCATGCTGCTTTGTACATGAGATATCTTGAACAGATCCTAGTGTATGAGGTTTGGAGAAGAAAAACGAAAAAATAATTTGTTATGTTCTTTCCTATATAAAAAGAACCCCATCATGTCATCAATGCAGATGTTTCCAATTCTTAAATTTCTTATATTCGTAATCATTGGGTCACATAAAGTCTCTATGGTCGTTTGTGCACCACTGGATACCGATAGATCTTCAACAATTCTCCCTTTTGGAAGAACGATTGCCTAGGTTGCCTGCATAAAAGGTGCTGTCTACTTTTCAATGGCTGTAATTTTCACAATTGGATATTAGTAGATTAGATTTCTATACTTTTATTTTAAATTTACTATGTTTATTTGCTAAGTTTTTAAAATAAGTAATTGCATTTTATTTAAACAATCTAGAAGAGTAAATATATTTCATCAATTTGATTTCCAAGCATATAGTTTTTAGACAAGTGTTACCTAATTTCCTACATCCCCTATAGATCCATGATTTGGATCGCCCAACCTGTTTTGCAGGACGTGTACCTGATTTGGATCACAGTAGAGAACACCGTTGAAGAGCTAGTATTAACTTAATATATATCATAAAATGATGATTTATGGAATAAATAAGAAAAAAAATGAAGAAACAATCGAGGTTTTCTAAAAACCCTAACCAAGCAATGGATTTGTGTGTATATGCATGTATGTGTGCATGTATACATATACATACATGTGTAATATATCTGTATACTATACACACATACTGGTCTTGTCGAACCACGAAGATGGACCCGAGTATATTGTGATCCAAAAAAGTAAACAGACTCTCCTTACTCATTTGTACCATGCACCGCTTAAAGTAAAGTACCACGAACCCCTACATATGTACTGCATACCGAAGCATACTGCGAACCAGTAAACTTTGGATTGGACTTCAATTTGGCTTTTGTTTTCACACTATGTCCTAAATCTTTTTACATGACAGGTTACTGTGCCCTATAAATTATAATGGTTGATGCAGTTTATATTATGTTTACTAACCATTCTTCACCTCTATAATTCATGTTTACCCAATGATTTATATGCTATTGATATATGTGGAACTTCTCACTGGTTTTGTTAGCTTTTTAGTCGAACGTCTTACTGTTATCTATGCACAACTAAATCTGCAAATATTTGCTAGAACTCTTTCATAACCACTTATGCATTTTGTTTTCTTATCCTATTAAATCTGATTAGATTTGTATCATACTCTTGAACCCAAATCTTAATTTCCATAATATATTATCATTCATGCACTCATCATGTTAGATCTGTGAATTTATATTTGACTTGTCATATATCTGGTGTCAGCATTTCATATACAAATTGTTAGTCCGGACTGTTACACCTTGATCCTAGTTGCTGCTAGTTTAGAACTTTCTCAAATTTTTATTTCTATACTATTAATACTAATATCATGATGTCCTTGGCTTTTCACTTTGTTTTACCTTAGCTCCTTATTCCTTAACCTTGTTTCGTCATTCACAGGTCTTTATTCACTACTATTATTTGCCTTGGTATGAATCCTAATCTTGATTTTCATTTAATATTTTCAATTTTAAGGACTGAATTTCGGATACCTTGTTTTCACCTATTGCCTATTGGCCAAAGAATTACGTATAAATTTGTACACAGCCTTATCAGCAATATGTAACCTCATGCTTTGTAAAATTAGAGAAAAGCCTTGTAGACGACTTGACAAAAGAGAGTGTACACTTGAATACGTGGAAACGATGGGGCAAAGCCTATAGAAGTGGGAACCCAACCTACTAATTGAAGAATTATTCCCATCATTGTGATGGACACAATCTGGGCTGGTGCTGCTTGTATGTGGCACTAAATTTTGTGATATAATGTTATTTCTTGGCTTTTGATGGATTTATTATTTGCTTCATGTCACCTATGGCTCCATGATTGAGATTTGAGAGTGCTCTTACCATGTGAATTGGGAGATATTCTCCCAAGAAGTCTCCACAAGGTCTTTTTTTGTTTTTTGTTTTTTTGTTTTTTGTTTTTTTTGGGGGGTGAGAGAGAGAGAGAGAGAGAGAGAGAGAGAGAGAGAGAGTATAACAATAGCCATACTGTTCAGTTACCTACATGACATGAACTGTGAAGGCTGCGATTGTGAGACATAGGGTTGATCCCTTGTAACTGTTATAAGACAGTATTTGTGAGCATGGCCATCTGCTCCCACCCACTTGCTCAAAAGATAGAAGCGGTTGTGTACAAATTTGCTAGAAATTTGGTAAAGATTTCTAATTCAAGATCTGATCCATAAAGTCTCTCATGTTACAACAAATGTCACTAACGTCGGTTAAAAACCCGAAATCTATTTTATGTTGAATATACAGTAGAAGGTTGCCCAACATACTTACCTTGTTATCCTCAATTTTTATACTTCACTTTAGGGTTGGGGGGTAGGGTGAAGGTCAGTTTGTTGGATTTTTTTATGTAACCAATACTTGGTGACTTGAAGAAGAAATCATTACGATCTTTTGTACACATGACGACCAACTATCCATGAGCTAATGCTTACTGCTACCAAAATAGCCACATAATTACGGGCAAGATAGGGCATTGCATCGGAGAGCTGCTTAATTCAAGCTTATTTTACAAAAGGGAAACCCACCGATGTCAGTGGAGAATTAAAGTGTGTATATGCACCTGGCCTAGTTCAAAAATGTTGATAAACCCAAAGGCCCAAGAAGAATGGAATGAATGTCGATATGTAGATGCTAAGATGGGCTTATGTTGTGACTAGGAAAGATAAGATGAAGATGAGTATCACATGTTAGGCACCCGGATTGCACCAATTTAGATCTCACGATGGAGGAACTATTAGGATGGTTTATGCATATATAGTAGAGCAGATCTAGGACTCCACACCTCGAAAGCATTTAAATTTTTTGTTTGAGGGATTAAAAGAAGGTGTTTTATTGTGACATGCATGTATGCTGTGGAGGGATGTTAATGAGCTCATTAGGACACCAGTTGTTACTCTTTAAGAATGATTGACGGAGAAGGATTTGTGAGGCTTTGACTCCGAGATATGTGCATCTATCTGTAGATATACTTGACATTATGTGATCAATTAGCTATCATTCTGGAATCTTTCAGATGCACCTTTGTGCTCAAGTTTCTCTATGTTAATATATACTTATATAGTAATTAGCTGGTACTTTTGTTTGCATAAACTGATATTGGTATTGAATCGTAGTATTGTACATGGTGGTTGTATTGATAATCACTAAGCATTGAAGATAAAGTCAATATTTTGTATCATTGATGACAATTAGATTCTATTGGCTATCTTGCATGGTCACATGTAACGAACATGGATTACATGCACATTCTATTAGGAATTAAAGTGTATCCTAATCAAGGAAGGATTTGAAATCGTAGAAGGAAAAGGCGGTAGATTTTCTTTAAGAGTTCTAGTCAATGTTTAGGACTCTAGTCAGTTTAGTCTTCATGGTATTTTTGTCCTTTTGAGTTTCTTTAAAATCATTCTAGCGTTTCTTGTTTGAAGGATGACTCTTTTATTGTATGTTATTTTGTTTATTTAGGGGCTTGAATCATATTAAAGAGTTTGAATATCAGTCTCAATAGGAGATTGTTTCTTCTCATATAAATATAAATCTATTGAATTTTTAGGCATGTAATATTGAATAAAGAAAATTGAGTTTGCAAACTTTGTGTTTACAAAATCGTTGGATCTCTTATGCATGCGAGAAGCGAGAAAGAGCTTGACCACATGGATATATGTCCAAAGAAATCTTTAATAAGCGAGTCATTAAAGTTGGCTATCTTTCAATTTTCATGGTAAAAGGTAGAAAAGTTATTTATCCCTTTATCTTTATAATTGTCTAATTAGTTTTTCCTAATTTCTTCCATTGCATCTTGACTCTTTCTGCTGTCGCTATCAATTGTTTTAGAGCTAAATTTCCTAAACCTTTAGTTTCACTATCATACACTTTTTGTAGATTCGTTAGATTAGTTTTTCTTAGTCAAAAAATTTTCTATTCCAGTTACTAAAAAACATGAAAATAAGACAATGCACTGTTAATCTTCCTTTTCCAACAAAAATCATAATTTATACTTCGCTACAGTCATCTCTAGTGCCCTACCCATCATTTGTCGCAACTCGCAACCAACACCGTGATATCAACGCCTTCACCTTATCACCTTCGCCATCACAACAATATCAAATCCATCAAAACCAATTACTAATAACATCAACAACAAACCAAAAATCAAAAGCGTAGCCCCAACCAAAATACTAACCTAATTTCAAACCCAATTTCAATCCCAAATTCACTAGCTACATCTTTGATCTCTCTCTAGCTATTTTGTCAGTCCTTATAGCTGGCGCCACCATCCACAAAACGAATCCCGATAACTACAACAGATCGTCATCCACCTGAACCCAATATTTAAAATTCCAATTCCTCCAATTGCCACCAACACCACCAAAGGCATCATCGATGTAAATCTCCAGAATCATCATCTTTGTCATCTTTTGTCGTTATCGATAGTCACTATCGCATCATCATTGACCATTGCCTATACCTATTCCAACATCATCCACGGTCATCATCACCTTTCATCTTCATGCTTCATTGCCAAACTTCATCATCATCGTTGTTAGACCTTTTTGATGAGCATGCCATACATCCTGATGCCATCGAGTTTGTATCAACCCAGCCTTCATTGTAATGGCCATAGCTAGTACAAGTTATGTGTGGAAGCTTTAGAGTGACGGCTTAAATATTATCGAGCTTACCAGATAGTTAAAGATGAAGATTAAGCTACCATATCGGTACCTCCATAGACATTCCCCAAGGCAACAATTAAATAGTTTTACGTCTGAGGTAAAAAGAACACAAAACATCTTTATGATCATCATATTGCATTCAAGTTATCTGAAACTAGTAAAAGACTGGTCATGTTCCTAATGTGGAGTCTCAGATAGATGACCAAATCGACATTAGAACTTGAGATCAATTTTGAGTTCGAGCCTAAGCTTGCATATATGCCGGTGTACAAGGCTGAACCTATAATCGAGTTTGAGCTCAAGAATGCATTCGAGCTTGAGTCAGCATGTGACTGAGCCCGAGTTATAGTCCCAGTTAGATACTGGGTCTAAGTTTGAGATTGAGCACATGTCTTAGATTAAGATTGAGTCTAAGCCCGAGCCAACCATAGAATTAGAGATATATCTCAAGTAGACCTTGTGTCCAAAATGAGGATATAATCGGCGATACAATCGAAGGCTAACGCCCAAGCAGAGTCCCATTGGAGTTATCATTTGATACACTTGTTGAACATGAGACAGAGTACATAAACTTTATCACTAATTACAAATCCACAAATATTTTTTGTTTCTATGCTCGTTCTTATTATTGCTGGAACACTATTCTCACTATGATTTCCCGAGTTTCTACATATTGCGTTACTTCAAAACTCGAGGTTAAGTTTTCTCTAACCATGATAGATTTGATGTTGAACGAAGAGAGACTATGGAGCGGTTCTATTAGGAATTAAAACACATTCTAATTAAGGAGTCCTAATCGTAGAAGGAAAAAAGTTAGATTTTCTTTACGAGTTCGAGTTGGTTTTATGCATTTAAATCGATTTAATCTTTATGGTATTTGAATTCTTTTATATTTTGTTATTTGAATCATTTCAAGTCTTTTTAGTATCTGTTAGAGTTTCATGTTTAAGGAAGATTATTTTATTTTATTTTATTTAGGTGTTTGAATCCTATTAGGAATTTGAATATGAGTTTGAATGTGAGTTTATTTCTTCTCATAAATATATATATGAACATGTAATCAAATTTTTTAGACATTGAATGTTGAATAAAAACTGTGTTTGTAAACTGTGTTTGCAAAACCATTGAATCTCTTATACATGCGAGGTGTGAGAATAGGGTTAACCGTCGGGGCGTGAGATTGGAAGGATCGTTAGAATGGTGAAGGCCTAAAACCTATTTATCCCTTTATATATAAATATCTAATTAATTTTTGCTAATTTCTTCCATCACATCCCTCCCTTCTGTTGTTCCCGTCACATGGCTAGTTGGCTACTTTGAATTGGGTGACTTTGCCATGTTTGCACTTGGATGCTTGATGAGTACTTGCAGGATACTATAAAAAGCATCATAGGAAGTGAAAACTGAAAAGCTATAATGTATTTTGCAATTTCATATGACTTTTTAGATGTATTTATATTACTTGTCTCCTTTCTTAGATAGAATTATTTAGCGTGCATATAACTATTAACCCGCATAAGATGAATATATTTTAAAGATCATAGCTAATGTGTTTTTAGACGTATGGCTTGAAAAATTCATGATGTAGATAAATATTAACATCCCTTCAAAACCACTACCCAAAGAAAAAAGGAAAAAATTAAAGAAAAAACTCGCATACTCCACAACCTTCAGTCGCGTGCGAACATACACATACCTAACCACTACAAGGACTCTACATGGTCTGTTAGCAACTCTATGATGTATTCAGAGAATATAAATGTCTATTGTTCTGAATATCAAACTGACATCAGCCAATACAGTAGACCTTTGCACCACTATCATCAAATGATTCAGAAAACGGATCTGTTAATATTAACAATTATTAGCATGTATTGGCTGATTATATCAGCTTGAATTAACCGACTTTTTGCCTATCACAACTGGGTTTCGTTGAGAATTGAAATTTAGCTGTTAACACTAAGCATTAGCTATGCATTAATGTCCTAAGGTCAATTAAAATGAGGTTTCCTGGTGTATTTTGGTTGCTAGATAAACCATAATAGTGGATAATTCTAGAGGTGGGATAATTTCCATTATAAAATGTGATGAGAAGCTTTGGAATGTAAACAAATTATGATGCGGACACCCCACCCGCACAGGCGGGCCCACCTTTAGCCGAACCCCGCCACGACTCGAGTCCACCTTGGAGGACTTACTGCCAGCGCAGGAGACGGGGAGTCATGACTTAGTGGGTTTAGTGGGTCTAGGGGTATTCTAGTCTTTTCAGACTAGATTAGTAATTCTCCTTTTCTATTTAATCTAGGGCTAGCTGTCTTGTCTTTTATGCTATTTGTGAAGAACAATTAGGTATCTTTGTGAAGGTGCTTAGGCTTTGGTCCGTTTATCCAAAGCTAGGAGATATGATTTCGTCTCGAAGGAGATCCAATTATCTTTTGTTCTTCGCTAACTTTTCTATAAAAATTCCACTTTTTATATTTTTCCACTTTTTAATTGCTGATTTGATTATACGATCAACCGGATTGTATCAAATTGATATAAGAGCAGTGAGATCTGATGTCGGCGAATACGAGAGGGAAGACAGATCTGATAGACGAGAAGATTTAAGGGCTTCGAGAAGATCTCAATCGTGAGATTGAAGGGATGAAGAAAGCTATGGGGGATTCAATCAAGGATCACACCCACTCGCAAGAAGACATCCAGGTTGAACTCCTGGCCATGAGGAGGGAGGCCGCGCAAACTAGTCGTGATCTCCAAGGGTTAAAAGAAGCCACGTCGGATCTGAAATTTTTAAGAGAAACCACGACATCAATTCCGACGATGGCGATGTTACAAACCCTAACGATCGGGAAAGGAGGAGATCGGGGCAAGGGGATCCAAGAGACCGAGATACATGGTGATTCCACGCTCGACTCAGCAACCTTAGGTCAACCGAGGGCTGTGGCGGCTCCAGCAGGCTTCTCCAGCCTCACGTAGCAAGCAACAGGGCCGTCCGGCCCTGTTCATCAGGCGGCAGGCCCATTCGGGCCTGCGTTTTCTTTGACAGGCCCCGTCGGGGGCCTGGGGCTTCTTCGGCAGGCCCCTCCTAGCCCGCGGCAGCATCGACAGGCCCTTCTGGGCCTGCGACAACTTCGGCAGGCCCAACTGGGCCTGTGGTGGCAGCAGCAAGTCCCCCGGGCCTGCCGCAACAACTACACCCCCTCGCAGGGGTGTGGGAGGAGGTGCACCCCCTTTCGGGGGTGCAACAGACTGGGGGGCCCCTGCGGGGGTGCCGCAGGTCCCACGGCCCCAAATTGGGGTGCGGCGAACACCGCACCCCCTTTCGGGGGTGTTGCGGTGTTCGCCCCCACCCAGGAGGGGCGTCGGGGCACGGCGGATGAGGATGAGGGCTGGACGCCGTCATAGGAGCCCATGTGGGCCAATTCTGGAGGTCGGGGACTTTTCCACAGGAGCCGAGACCAGTGGTCGATCCCAGACAAACCTTTGAGGGCTTCTCGGAGCGTGGGCAAGGTCCGGGGGCCTATTTGGGAGACCGGACAACGCTTACCCAGCAGTACGGAGGGGCTGGAGGGCCCACTTTTGCACGACCACCGGAGTTTTCAGGGTACTACTACCAGACTGAGGCTTGGGAGAGGCCTATTTGGCCTGAGGAGCTGCACGGAGGGGATGATGGAGGCCCAGTGGAGGCGCTTGATGGAGGTTTGGGCTGGGGTGGTGGTCGTGGCAGAGATGTGGATAGAGTGGGGACATCAATGCTGATCGCCGACTGATGAAGCTGCAGATGCCGATATTTGATGGCATAGATCCTGACGGTTTGACCTACCGGGCGGAGAACTACTTCAGGTGATGGGATTGACGGAGGAGGTCTTGAGAGCCATCGGGATCTATTTCGAGGGCAAGGCCCTGGCATGGTACCGATGGAAGGTGGCGCGGACCCCTTTTCGCACTTGGGAGGATCTGTAAGCACATATCGTCGATCGATTTTAGGAGACCACGGGGACGACTTCTATAAGCAGCTTTCAGCTCTGAGGCAGGATGGTATGGTGAGACTTTGTGGAGAAGTTTGAGAAGTTGAATAGTATGGTGAATGGGGTGACAGATGAGGTTATGATTGGGAATTTCATGAGGGGATTGAAGCCTTCTATAGGAGCGGAGTTGCGGATGCAGAGCCCAAGAACCTTGGAGGATGTCCTTCACCTGGCCCACAAGGCGGAGGAGAAGCATGCAGAGGAGAGACACGTTCGAGGGGCTTGGGGGTCTAGGGCTAGCGCAGCCAGAAAACACCGGTCCCACCGAAGGGGGTCACAATAGCACCAGAGGTCGCGGGGGAGAAGAGATGGGAGGCACGACTAGTGATACCAGGGAGGCGGTTGACTGAGGCCGATATGAGGGCGAGGCGAGCTGCATGCCTCTTTTTCAGATGTGCTGAGAAATTCAGTCACGGTCATCGATGTGCGAGCAAGTTGCTGCAGATTGTGATAGTGCCAACCGAGGAGTATGCTGATGAGGGGGAGCCCGTGATGAGAGAGGAGAACGAGGTTGAGCACGTGCACATGGACGTGGCGGGGGTATCCCTGAACTTCGTGGTAGGATTCACCCCGAATCATACCATAAAGTTATCAGAGCTGTTAGCAGAGGAGGCGGTGACGGTGCTAATTGATAGTGTGGCGACCCACAATTTTATCTCGGGGAGGATTGTGGAGCGTCGTGGGCTAGAGTTGAGTATGATGGAGAAGTTCACTGTACTCCTGGGTACGTGAAAGATGGAGGAGAGTAAGGGGCTGTGCAAGGGGGTGTGTCTGAGGTTGCAGGGGCTACAGGTGGTAGAGGATTTCCTTCCTTTGGAGTTGGGCAACGTCGACATTATCCTTGCGGTGTAGTGGCTAAAGAAGCTGGGGGAGATGAAGGTCAACTGGAAACTCCTTAGGATGGAGTTCCCGGATGAGGAGCGGACGGTTGTGCTGACTGGGGACCCGACTCTGTGTTTTTCAGTGGTGGCCTTTAAGGCAATCACTCGGACGTTGCGGGATGAGGGTGAGGGGTTCATGGTGGAGTTTCAGGGAATGGCGATAGAGGGAGATGAGCAGTGGGAGGAGACCCCAGGAGAGATGGAGCCAGTGCTGGAGCAGTACCAGGAGGTGTTTCAGAGTCCGCATGGGCTACCTCCAGCGAGAGGACACGAGCACACGATTGTGCTGCGTGAGGGGGCAACACTAGTCAGTGTGCGGCCATACAGGTACCCGCATGTGCAAAAGGATGAGATCGAGCGGATGGTGCGGGAGATGCCGCAGGCTGGGGTGATCCAACCCAGTGTGAGCCCTTTTTCTAGCCCAGTGCTGCTGGTGAAAAAGGACGGGAGTTGGCAGTTCTGCGTTGATTACCAGGCGATGAATAAGTAAACTGTCGCAGACAAGTTTTCCATTCTGGTGATCGACGAGTTACTGGATGAGCTGCACGGAGTGGTGGGTTTTTCGAAAATCGACCTGAGGGCATGGTACCACCAGATCTTGATGAGGCCAGAGGATGTACCGAAGACGTCATTTCACACCCACGAGGGGCATTACGAGTTCTTGGTCATGCCTTTTGGCTTGACGAATGCCCCTTCGACATTGTAGGCCTTGATGAACAAGGTCTTCCAGCCATTCCTGCGGAGGTTTATACTGATTTTCTTTGACGACATACTGGTCTATAGTAGGAGCATGGAGGAGCACATGGGCCACTTGGAGGTGGTCTTCCAGGAGATGTTGGTGCACCAGTTGTTCGCCAACCGGAAGAAGTGCACTTTTGGCCATTTCAGGAGATGGTGCACCAGTTGTTCGCCAATCTGAAGAAGTGCACTTTTGGCCAGACACGGATCGAGTATCTGGGGCATGTTGTGTCAGCGGCAAGAGTGGAGGCCGACCGGTCGAATATAGAGGCGATGCTGGATTGGCCGGTACCGACGACATTGAGGGGCACTTCGAGGATTCATTGGGCTGACATGCTACTACAGAAAGTTCGTTAAGGGGTACATCACCATAGTCTGGCCCCTTACTGAACAGCTGAAGAAGGAGCCCACTTAAAACCATCCGCCACAAAGGCTTTTGAGGCCTTGAAGGTGGCAATGACGACAGCACCAGTGTTGGCTTTACCCGACTTTAGCGTGTCCTTCGTGGTAGAGACAGATGCGTCGGGATATGGATTGGGAGTTGTGTTGATGCAGGAAGGGCGGCCGGTAGCCTATTTTAGTCAGGTGCTGTCAGCTCGAGCACGACTGAAGTCAGTATATGAGAGGGAGCTTATGGATATAGTCTTGACAGTGCAGAAGTGACGGCCATATCTGTTGGAGAGAGATTTCGTGGTCAGGACGGACCGGTTGATTCTAAAGTATCTGTTGGAGCAGATGTTGGTGACTGAGGTGCTTCATCGGTGGCTATCCAAGCTGGTAGGATATCTCTTTGACATCGAGTACCGGCCCGGACTGGAGAACATGGCCGCTGATGCCTTGTCCTGCAGACAGGCGGGGGCCGACTTGAGTGCTCTGTTTCTACCTATGTGGTTGGACGGGGAGCCGATGTTACGGGAGGCAGAGGAGGACGTAGAGCTGCGGCAGATCCGCGAGGTGCTACAGAGCGGGGAGGGACCGACGGGTTATTCGCTGGTATGGCGCATGCTATTATACCAGGGGAGGTTGGTGTTGTCGCGGACCTCGGTTTTTATTCCGGTCCTTTTCCAGGAGTTCCACAGCTCGGTGATGGGAGGCCACTCGGGCGTGCAATAGACTTACACGAGGATGGCCCGTGAGGTGTTCTGGCCAGGGATGTGGAGGTGTATCGCACGTTTGGTTGTCGCTTGTGACGTTTACCGGCGTCACAAGTATATGGCCATGGCACCCGCATGGTTGTTACAGCCGTTGGCTTTACCGGCGAGGGTCTGGGAGGAGGTCACGGTGGACTTCATTGACGGGTTACCATGGTCAGAGGGATACTCAGTGATATTCGTAGTGGTGGATCGACTGAGCAAGTATGCCTACTTCTTCCCTCTGTGGCATCCTATGCAGTTAAGTCGGTGAGTCGGCAACGAGTCGGCCTAGTACCGACTCATGACTAGTCGAACGAGTCGACGACTAGTCGCACCCAGATGTTAATATATTTTATTTCATGTATCAGATGTTGCTTCTTTTTTAGGTTTGTACTGGGCATATAATTTTCCAGCTCAGATAAATTCTTTAAAAATTCACAATTTTTTAATCTTTTTCCTGCATATTATTGCAGATACTGTCATATTAGAGTTCAATCAGTATACACCTGGTTCGCAATGGAGGCGAACAACCATCAGTCGGAAGGATAATAGGGAAGCAGGCAATGAGACAGTTGGATTCATGGTGGAATCATGAAACTATACGCTAAAAATGATATCTCTACATGAAAACGGATGTGGCCAGTCGTAGTTTTAGAGTGAACATTTTCTAGAGTTCATTACTGATGGTCATCTGCTGAAAATCTCTTGGTGGGGAGAGTTTCAAGGCCTTCTTGGCTTCCTTTTGGAATTCAACTCGATCCACTGTGAATGTTTTGATTACCACAAAGTTAGAACGGGAGACAAACAATTTTTCCTCTTGTATTTTGATTGCAGAAGTATGTTGAAAAATTCAGCCCAAGTCGGACCAAATCGGTCAAAAAGTCGGACCAAGTCGACGCCTAGTCGGTGTTCGACTCACCTCCCGACTTTTGAAAAATTTCACGTCGGTCCGCCACCGACTCTTGACTAG
Organism: Scilla litardierei; assembly: GCA_030789695.1. Lineage (NCBI taxonomy): Eukaryota > Viridiplantae > Streptophyta > Magnoliopsida > Asparagales > Asparagaceae > Scilla > Scilla litardierei. The sequence continues at coordinate 490,685,492 of CM061142.1, read as the reverse complement.
TCGGTGACTAGTTGGTGACTAGTCGACGCCTCGATAGCATAGGCGACATCCTTATACTGCCGTCTCAGTGGCTGCGGCCTTTGCTCGGGAGTTGATCAGGCTGCATGGGGTACCGGCTTCCATAGTGTCCGACAGGGACCAGGTCTTCATTAGCGGATTCTGGAGGGAGCTTTTTCGGGTGCATAGTATGGTCCTGAAGAGTAGTACAACGTATCATCAACAGACGGACAGCCAGACGAAGGTGGTGAACCACGGTATAGAGACTTATCTGCGGCGTTTCGCTTCGGAGACACCTCATCAGTGGTACATGTGGTTGGCCTGGGCTGAGTATTGGTACAACACCTCGTACCATTCTGCAGCCTGGACGACACCTTTTCGGGTCCTATATGGGCATGATCCTCCACCATTGTTGCGTTTTGGAGACAGGCAGACCCGGTGTCACAGGTGGAGTATATGGGCGAGAGGGATGGTCTGCTGGAAGAGTTGAGGAAGCATCTGTTGAGGGCGCAGCAGGTGATGAAGACTAGAGCAGATGTGCATCGTCGGGATGTGCACTTTAAGGAGGGCGATATAGTGTACCTGAAGCTGCGCCCTTACCGATAGAAGTCATTGGCACGGAGACGGAACGAGAAGCTGGCAGCTCGATACTACGGCCCTTATCAGATTGATGCAAAGATTGGCCAAGTGGCGTACCGGCTGAGGTTGCCACCCGTTTCGACGATACACGCGGTGTTTCATGTGTCACAGCTCCGGAGAGCGATTGGGGATCAGGCAGCCTCTTCCACTCTGCCATCGACACTCACTGAGGACATGGAGGTACTGTTGGAGTCACTGATGGTGAGAGCGGTTCGTCAGGGAGCGGGACGGCAGAAGGAGGTTTTAATTCACTGGGAGTGGTTACCAGACTGTGATGCTACTTGGGAGGCGTACGATGTAGTCAGGGAGCAGTTTTCAGATTTCCACCTTGAGTACAAGGTGGTTCTTTTAGGGGGGTATTGATGCGGACACCCCACCCGCACATGCGTGCCCACCTTTAGCCGAAACCCGCCACGACTCGAGCCCACCTTGGAGGACTTACTGCCGGCGTAGGAGACGGGGAGTCATGATTTAGTGGGTTTAGTGGGTCTATGGTTATTCTAGTCTTTTCAGACTAGATTAGTAATTCCCCTTTTCTATTTAATATAGGGCTAGCCGTTATGTCTTTTATGCTTATTTGTGAAGAACAATTAGGTATCTTAGTGAAGGTGCTTAAGCTTTGGTCCATTCATCCAAAGCTAGTAGATATGATTTCGTCTTGAAGGAGATTTAATTATCTTTTGTTCTTCGCTAACTTTTCTATAAAAATTCTACCTTATATATATTTCCACTTTTTAATCGCTGATTTGATAATATGATCAACCGGATCGTATCAAATTAGATGTGGAAAAAGATAAGAATATGAAATTTGACGTTTTAAGGGTACACAAGAAATGATTATGCAATACAATTAAGGGTCAAGAAAATATTCAGAAATTATCATTTTTGTTACTTAGTATCAGTGTTTTAAAAATCAACACCTAGGTGGGCCTAGGCGGCCATCCTGGGTGGGTCTCCGCTCAGGGCTTAGGCAGCTCTTCTGGGCGGCCAAGATGGCATGGGGGTGACTGGGCACCCTCGTTGGCAATCTAGCCACATCACTTTCTAGTAAACTTGAATATAAAAATATTAATTATGATATTTGTTTTATACTTGTATGGCCCGTGATACAATTTTTGGAATTTTAATATGTTTTTCTATAGAGTTTGAATGTTCATATAGCTTTGCATTCTGGGGGCAAAAAATGTGCTGGGCCTCAGGCAGGCGTCTTGCCATCCCCCCGTCTTCACTTTTTAAAAACAATTCTTAGAATCAGACGTTCATCATAATCCCAGGATAGGCTTTCATTCATAAAATCAGGCAGAATCAGTGAACACTTCTTCAGGGCCCAATATGACACAGGAAGTTGAAGGCAAATTTTTTATGTAACAGCTATATCCAAGAAGCTTTACGGTTTATAGATCTAAATGCTTTGCAAATAGGAATCATGGGTAAAAATGAGCGTAGCAAAAATGGTGTTATAAAGATAAATATGCAGCACCAATTTTGAAGTGTATCCGTCAGTCAGAGTTAACTTCTCCCTTGACAATTGAAGTACAGTCTCTTGAGATGGTTGACATGTCCAATTGAAACTGAGAGCACACTAAGAAGTGAGTTTCATTGTTATAGTAGAAGTGACTTGTAGTGGGGATAGAGAAAAAATTACCATTGACCGAGGCTGTTAAAAAGATGATGATGATTAAGTTAACAAGGAATTGGCTCTTAAAGAATACCAAGCAGGAATAGTCATCATTCCTATCATTCCCAGCTAAACAGGAATGCAAAACATGCTAAAAGAACCTGACTTACATATATTGGTTGCAGAGACACAATGTTATTGTTACTAGGGCACATGTGTAATTTGGTTAATAAAAGAGGACCGCAAGAACAAATAGATTTACTAGGCAGGGGTTGAAATAAGGGCTTTGTGAAAAACCGTAACATACTACATCCTGTTTTCTGGCACTTTTATCGTATCTTGCTGTAAGGTATTAGAAAGTAGTTATATTTCAGGGGACGATGTGAATGTGTTCTGTGGAACATCCTATACAGTTTAGAGCTGATGTTTAAATAGATTGAAGATTGGAGAGGTTAAATATGATACTGTTGTCATGATGATGTTAGGATCCCAAAAATAGTCCCACATCGGAAGTGCAAAAGAAAAAGAAATAGTTTAAGTATTAGAGGGCATCTTCACCTAATTTCAATTGGTTTTGGGTTGGATGCTCAATAATACTAAACAAATAGGGTGTGAGCCTAGTGTTATGGGCCTAGTATGGGATGTGCCCTTAGTAAGGTTATTGTTAGAAGCCTAGTATGATATGTGTTTCTAACAAATGTGCTAGTATTGGAGGCCTGGTATGGGATGTGTCTCTAACAATTGGTATGAGAGCTAGCCTCATGCTACGACTTACGTTGCGGAAGCGGCGATCTGTGGAAGGAGTGACCTAAGAAGGGGCAACCTGGGTGAGGCCAGAGTGGGCCACTTAGAGTGGACACCCCAGAGTGGGCCGGCGTGGCGGTGGTTGTCGAAAGCGGAAGGGGTGACCTGGGGAAGGAGCGTCCTAAGAGGGGGTGACCTGGGTGAGGCCAGAGTGGGCCACTTAGAGTGTGCAACCCAGAATGGGCCGCCGTGGACGACGTTGTCGGAAGCGTGGTGGTATGTTAGGATCCCAAAAAATAGTCCCACATCGGAAGTGCAAAAGAAAAAGAAATAGTTTAAGTATTAGAGGGACTTTTCACCTAATACCAATTGATTTTGGGTTGGATGCTCCATAATAACTTAACAAATGGGGGTGTGAGCCCAGTGTTATGGGCCCAGTATGGGATGTGCCCTTAACAAGGCTATTGTTAGAAGTTTAGTATGTGATGAGTTTCTAACAATTGGGCTATTGTTGGAGGCCTAGTATGGGATGAGTCTCTAACAGATGATTCGGTGAGCTTCTATCAATTTTTCTTTATTCAAAGTCAAGTGTGATATACATGTGGTATGGAATTTGCAAATATTTGAACTTCCATTAGTTTGAGTGCTACGTGAATCGAACCTTGATCTATTTGACCAAATCGTCATATCTTGATTTATATTAAAACAATCATAGGAAATTATTTATCATTATCGCCGCCGTTGCCGCCATCAAATATCATCAACAGCAACACCACCACCATTATATCATTATCTAAATGCTTTTCCACTCAACCAGGGATTGTGGCTATTTGGCATGACTCTTGCATCTAGGAGGTTTCATTCATGAATATGATATGTCGATAACATGGTTCTAAAGTTTGAGTGGTTGGGAGAGTGACATAAATGTGAGAGGTTGGGAGCTGATCGTGTATTTATGTATGTAACCAACTTTGTGGGCTTTTCCTTAATAATCTTGATCTTTGATTCTTTCATGTTATTAGAGACATAATTTAGATTAGGACTAACCCTAGAATTAGTTTTCTTATTTTTTAAAAAAGCTTTTGACTTTGTCATTACCTCCCTCTGACGATCACAACACATTGACTTATAAAACCCATCATATTTTTTCCACCACCACATATCTTCCCCAAACCCAAACTTCGCCATCATTATCTGATCTATTTTATAAGTGCCCCAGCAGCCCGCGAGCACAGATCAGATAGCCTCAACCCTGGCTGACGTTGACAGAGGCTCACAGACCACCCACAATCATAGATTGAGCATCCTCGAAGTTGTGTTATGTCGATTAAGCTGTTCTGACAACCCACGACCAAAGATCGAGTCATCTGAAGGCTTTGTGATGTGGATCGAATTGCTCCAAGGTTATTCTACATACCTCATGTTGATTGTACTTTTGGGCGTCTAATAGCCCAGTTCCAGTATCGCTTGTCTTTCCAGAGTCGATTAGCTCTGTTTTGGTGTAGACCGGACAACTAAGCATCGCTAGTAATGATTGGTCATGTTCAATTATCGTCCCCATCGTTGATTGTTTCACCTTTCTTCTTTTGATTTACATTTTTTTTTCATTTTTCTTTTTTTGATTGGGTTTCACCGTTTCTAAAATACCGATCACCTTTCCCTTGTTTAAAAAAGGAGGATCAAAGGAAAAACCAAGAAAATATTTGGTGGAGATGATGATAGACTCATAAAATTAAAAGAGTTATGTGGTTCGATGTTGGGTGGACCCCCAAAGGGGTTTAAGAGCCATGTGGGTTCTTTAATTGGTGAGCCTAAGTTGTTTGGGCTAATTACAGAAGATAACATTTGTTAACATCTGTGTTTGTTCGAGGAGCCCACATGGGCTCTTTGTTAGGTGGGCTATATTTTTAGGTGGGTTATATTAATAGTCGAGTTATTTTGTCTGTTACAATTGTCAACTACAATTGTCAACTGTAATGAATTAGTGAGAGGTTGGGGATACACAATTACACGTGATTTCTTGGTGTTCGAGAGTTAGCATCACTCTCTTTTTATATTATTTTCGGTTTAATTTTATTATTGCAATTAATAGTAATTTTGGTTTGTAGTTTAAAATAAAAAAACAAACCAAAAAATTATAGTGCAGCATACTATGTATACACAGTTGTATATTATATCAAAATACAGTTAAAAATTTATTTGTTTTACTATTTCTTATGTATTGGAGATTGTGTTTAGATGATGTTTGGAGGCTTGGTCTGGTTTGGCGTATGTAATTTGGCGTTAAGTTAGGCATTTAGCATTTAATGTTGTTTAGCATTGTGTACCATTAGCAGTAGGGAAGTGCTTAGACAACGGATTCAAATTTAGAGGAAA